>CM066033.1:295170385-296439145 GCA_033557465.1 Ichthyophis bannanicus | reverse complement strand
CCACTTTATCTTGCAAATATTGAACGATATGATTCCTTTAAACAGGGTTGTTAATACCTTTCCCATTCCATGACACAATTTTTAACAGTATACTTTCTGATCATATTTTAAGTCAGCCCTTGAGATCCTTTCACACCTACTCCCCTCTTGACACCCCCCCCCCCTCATTCTTATCCATTTAGCCCAGGCTTCCCTCACAGGATACAGCTCCCCAGCACAGTCTACCAACATCCCAACCTCAGATTGAAACACAGAGCCACTCATAACCAACTTGCCTCTCCCTAGTCATTCATTCAAATCCAACTGCTCCAATCACTGTCCCCCCACCGCCAGACACTGATGACAATAGTGCGGTATATAAGAAATATGAAATAAATAAATAATAAATAAATACATAAATATGCAATGCCGTAGGACTTAAATAGCCACAAGTGCTATCCAGAATAAAAATGCCTTTCTCAATATAAATTATCCACAGTACAGTGCCCTTGTCTCCTTCACTGCTTAACCCTTTCCACTCTGCTGTTCTGCCCCATGGGACATTTAAATTTTCCCATTCTGATCGTTTGTCCCACCCTATGGGACATATGAATAACATGCTAGTTTATGGCCCAAAGTTCAACATAACTGTTTACTGTAGAATGCATATGTAATATTGATTGTAATTTAGGCGATTTCTTGTTAAGATTTATTCTGATCTGGCATGAGCGGCATAGAAAATATATCTGAGTGGAAAGGGTTAATGTCCTAAATGAAGTGCTAGATTCTTGAATTGCACTAAACTCCTTTTATATTTGCTAATATTGTACTAATACAAGATCCATTCCTATTTTGCTAATAACGGACACAAAAGTCCTAGTAGGGACTTGATCCTATCAACAACCATGAATAAAGATCAAACTGGCTTTTTTAATAGGAGCAATGATTCAGATAATATAGAGAAACATTAGATTTTGCCTCACTTAGATTTTAGTAACATAATTCTTCAAGGTATTCCAAAACAAGCTTTACATCAACTAAAAGTAGCCCAACATGTTGCTGCAAGAATGCTTATAAATGCAGGTCCAACTGAACACATAACCCCTATACTGTACAAACTTCTTTGGTTACCTATACAAAGTAGGATAAAATATAAAGTTATCATGACAACGTTCAAACTGATAAGAGATATAGCCCCATCATATCTAACTGATCTACTGACAATCCATTCAAGGACCAGAACAGTGAGACAAAGGAACATGAACACTCTACTTCCAAACAACTTTTCAAAACTCAATGAAACTACAACAAATAGGGCATTCAGCTTCAATGCTCCTTTAATATGGAACGCTCTGCCGGATAAACTCAGAGATATCACAGATCTTTCAGCATTTAGAAAAGATCTTAAAACTCACCTATTTATAAGAGTACTTTGGTGACTCATTCCCAAAAGATGAAATATTTCCCACTTAAACTCATGTATACTCTTATTCATTAATACACAACTTACTTTTTCCTTTTTCTTACCCTATCTTACAATACTCAGTTCTCCACATTATCACATTTAATCATTACATTAATAATTCTAGTGAACTACAATACATTTTTCCTTGCCCAGATAAGATGAAAAGATTTTTAAAACTTGTAAATATTTTAAATCTGTATATATGTTTAAACTATCTATATACCTAATCAGTATTTACTCAGCATTGTAACCCTCAAATTACCTTTTCTATTATGTACAATTTAATGTTCGCTGTAATTTACAATTCAATTGTTTGTATAAGTTTCACTGTAATGTTCAAGTTTTGTTCTATGTAAACCGCTTTGAGTTTTCTGAAAGGCGGTATATAAAACCGTTCAATAAAATAAATAAATAAATAAAATAAAGTGCTGAATCTGGCAATCAACTATCAAGGAGGCCACATTTCCCATTTATTTTTTTAGACTTAAACACCAGTAGGATTGAGTGGTCCTCCTTTTCCTTTTTGCACTGACACAGTATAATAGTTAGATATAAATAAGTTCTGCATCCGCAAAAACCCTACCACAGGTGCATATCAGAATTAGGACATTTCTCCATGGAAGTAACCATACAAAAAATATTCTGATACACACATAACTCTTCCCACTACCAGGCGCATTGAGGAAGAACACAAAAATTTGAAAATAATTACCACGCACATATGTAGCAAATGTACCATACCATAGCAGTACTAATACTAATTCCTATGATTCAAACAGCTGCACTGCCAAAAAATAGGCAGCACTACAAATATTATATTGGGCCGTAGAACAGTAATATATATTCTTCTAGTAAACTGAACAAGTGGGACTACTATAGATCTCAATAGAAATGACTCGCCCTGACAGACTCTTGCCAAATACAGAGCAAGAGATCACAAATTAGAAATAGAAATATGAATACAAAAATTGAACTGGGAATCCCAGGAAGTCCAACTCTGCAGGTACTGTAATACTGAAAAACTAAAAATGAAAATGCATTCTTCTTGTACTGAGCAAAATATAAAAAATACGCAATGCACATCTTCCAAAGCTAACATATTCCAGTTAATAAATTTAAAATAAAATATTTTTTTCTACCTTTGTTTGGAAAAATAAAATATCCCATCACGTTAGTCCCCATTTCTCTTTTCTGCTTTCTTTGTCTGTCTTCTGCCAACTTTTTTCAGTGTTTGCTGCCCATTTATCCTCCTCTATAAGACCAACTTGAATCCCCTTGGCTGCTGCAGCTGTAAGATTTTAATCCCAACTCTCCACCAAGCTCCATGCCAAAGGACCCCCTGGCAAGGCTGCCAGACGCGGGCGTGCTGAAGTGCGTTCATTTTTAAAGGACCTGGTAGCGTGGGGTAATGCAGGGGAGGAGCTCACCTCATTGCCGCTGTCAGTTGCCTGAGACCAGGTGTTCTGTTAACATGGAGTTTGTACATAGGGATCTAAACTGTATTGTAATAATTTGACTTGTTGAGCTTTTCAAATAGGTGTATGGATGTTCTAGGGCCTGCTGCAGTATTTATAGTGCTGCTTTTTTCTGGGTAAGTCCCTTGTATGATTTTTAGAAGTTTATGCTGGTATGGTATGTAGATTTGGCCTTGTAGATCTTAGGTGACTTCTATAGGGTTTTATATTAGTTCCCAGTATGCCTGGTACTGGAAAATGTTTAATGAGATGACCAAAATCAGATTTTTTAAAAAAGTATATTTAGTTCTGTGGGTGAATGTCCTACTTCTGCTCTGCACCCATTGTCGAGGGAGAGGTTTCTGTGGATGCAGAATATATATTCAAAAAGAAAACATGAGAATCATAACGCAGTTTATAACAGAATAAAATGAGTTATAATTTGGTCTTATAAACTGTGCTGTGGTTCTCACTTTTTCTTTTAGTTCCTTCATATGCGAGCATCTTGCATTTCCTGTGTTTTTTACAGAATATATATTGACATGAACACCCTGCTGGTCCAGTATGCAGTTTCAAGAGTTATGGTGGGGTTGCTAAGCCGCCCTTGGTGTTTGTTGGGTTGGAGGTTTTGTGTTGAGGTCACAAAGTCCCTCTTGTTTTTCAGAGGCTGGGAAGTGCTGTTTTGGGGTACCAAATCACTCTTATTTATATGGAAGGTGGGAGATGCTGCATGGATGCTGTTGAGCCCCTCTTGTTTAGCAGCATGTTTCCTAGGCTCTGCACTGGTAACATATGAACATAAGAAATGTCATACTGGGTCAGACTAAGGTCCATCAAGCCCAGTATCCTGTTTCCAGCAGTGGCCGATCCAGGTCACAAGTACATGGCAGGTTTCCAAAAAGGCACACAGGTTCCACAATGCTTATCCCAGGGCAAGCAGTGGATTTCCTAGGTCCTCTTTAATAATAGTTTATGGACCTTTCCTCCAGGAACTTGTCCAAACCTTTTTTAAACCCAGCTACACTAAAAGCTTTTACTGCATCCTCTGGTAACTAATTCCAGAGTTTGATTACTCAGGGCCATAGGCTAACTGCAGGGAGGCAGTTACATCCCCCTGCAGTTACCCGCATTTCGGCATGGCAAAACAGCTGCCGATGCAAATGAGGCCATCCACTGAGATGGCATTAGTTGCACTCGCACTACTTGCGCTGAGCCATTATGTTAGTTTCTTCTGACAATGCAGATGCCTGTGTGTGAGTTCTTTCTCTCACCTCACTCTGCAGTAAAGTATAATTTTGGGAAAGAAATCATGTAAACCTAACAGTAATAGGTAAAAGCATTTTTTGACTACATATGTTTGTTTTTAGTTTGTATTAGCATATTCCCTACTTGGTGAAGATCTATCTCTGTTTTGCATATGTGTGACTGAGGCTACATGTTCTGTTAGCATGGAGTTTCTATGTAGGGAGCTATAGTAATCTGGCTTATTCAGTTTTATGAATAGGAATATGTATGGGCCCACTGCTGCCTTTTCTGGGCACACTCCATGTTGTGTGAGTTTTAGAAGTTAATGCTGTTATGGAATAGTAGTTTTGCCCTATGGGTCCTGTACTCTGGGTTCTTGGTGAGGTCAACTGAAGGGTTTTGATTTTGGAGGGGGGGGGACTGGAATATGTATTGTTTTTGAAATTTGCAGTTTATGCTGCCAGACGGGAAATTTAAAATATTTTGTTAGTTCAAATTCAAGGAAATTTCAAATTTTAAGGGAGCATCTCAGTTTAATTTTGTTTAGTAGCCTGATAGCGTCACCGCTGCTGAATTCCGGACTTTTCCAGCTCTAGCACAATCCAGTCCAGCGCTTGAATTCATAGCTACCAGGATTAATTTCGTTTTTTATATCTTCCTCCTCAAACATCTGGTCATAGCAAAATAAATCTGATGTGCAGATACTTATAATGGTTTGATGGGGGGAGGAGGGGTTTTGCAAGTGGCTTTTCATTAATCAAATTTAATGTTTTATTATGTTTGTTTTTTGTAACATCTGTTATACTAAATTGCATGTGTATGTTTAGAAGCCACTTAGGATTTTAGATGGGTGGCTAATACCTTTAAAAATATACTAAATTTATGCAAATGGTGCCGCAATGAGTCTCCACACATTGCCCTGCATCACTGGGAGATAGAGAAAAGCAGAAACCTCAGATTGGGACCTACATGATCAGAGAATAGAATGGTCAAGACAACAAGGTGCAAAGAGAATTTTATTTTCAATATAACTATCTGACTTGGTGCTATCTTTATATTTTATACAGTACATGGAAATGTATCTTTCTATTTCTTTGATATTGCACTGTGCAGAATCTGGCTTCTTGGGGTTGCAGTTCAATTTTTATCTATATGTGTTTATTTTTAGGTTATGGTCACTTATTCTTTACTTGGTGAGGGTCTATGTTATGAGTGTGTGACCAAGATCAGGTGTTCTGTTAACATGGAGTTTGTATGTAGGGATCTGTACTGTAGTAATCTGAATTCAGCTTTTCAAATAGGTGTTTGGATGTTCCAGGGCCCTCTGTAGTATTTACCGTGATGCTTTATTTGGATGGGCTCCTTATGTGAGTTTTGGAAGTTGGTGCTGATATGGTATGGTAGATTTGCTCTATAGATACTCAGTGACTTTGTAGGATTTTGTTTTAATTCACAATACAAGTGTATGCCTGGTACTGGAGAATGTTTGTTGTTGAGATGATCAGAATCAGATTTTTTTTTAAGATATTGAGTTCTGTGGGTGAATGTTCTGGTTCAGCTCTGCACCCATTGTTGAAGGGGTTCTGTGGATGCAAAATATATGTTCAGAAAGAAAAAGCAAGAACCATAATGCGGTTTACAACAAAATAAAAATGAGTTATAATTTAGTTTTATAAACTGTGCTGTGGTTCTCGCTCTCTTTTAGTTCCTTATCGTTCCTCCAGTTTAGTCCTCCACCTCTGGGTTGTGCACCTCCTCCTGCAGCTTGGAGACTGGGCATGTCAAAGTCGTGACATCACTGGATATAGCCTGCTGGTATCTCCCATCAGCCTCCAGTGTGTCCAGTCTCCATGCAGCAGGAGGACATAGTGAGCCTAGCTTCTGGGCTAACTTGGGGGGAACAGATAAGGAGCATTTAGTGTGACAAATTCTATTCTGATTTTCTTTGATTTTTACTTTTAATTTTACTTTTACTTTTAATTCAGTTACCATTGGTTAATTGGCAGTCAGGGATTAGTTCCCTTTAGTTATTAGGAACAACTTTCCATATATTTACAGTTATTTTAAATTTGAGCCTGGCTCTTTAAATTAGTAGCAGCTCTCACCTTCCCTCCTTGTCAGTTATTTTCACTTGCTTCAGGCATTCGCCGGTGCGGATCTCTCTCCCTGGACAGTACGGGAGAGAGCTCCGGGACCCGTACAGCCACACTGAAGCTGTGTGAGACGGAGCCTCTTCATTGCTGCGGGATTTAAATTTTACTCTGTGGAACCGGCTGAGCGGTCCTTGCCGCGGCTGACAGGCGCATCAGCGCGGATTGAGGATCGGATGAATTCAAGGCGGTAGGAGCAGGCTGCGTGGCTTTCGGCCCTGCAGGTAAGGCCTTCGGGCTCTGTCAGTCTGCTGAGGCCTCCTTTTTGCAGCAGCTGTTGTTCTTGGTGCCAAAATTCATTGGCGAAGGAGTGGCCATTTTCTCTCTAGGTATTTGGACCGCATGGCGAGAGTTGCAGGGAGCTGCCTGTGTGAGGAAGACGACAGGCAGAATAGCTAGATTTTTGGGCCTAGTGTTTCTTTCTTTTGTTTGTAGGTTTTTTGAGGCTCGGGGGGTTCCTCAGCCTTAAGGGGGCTGTTGTCAGCCCTCTTTATTTTTAAGTTTATTCTTAGTTTTATAGGACAGCAGTTTTGGCATTGATCTCTGATACCACATGTTCTTTCCCTCCTAATCATGTCTCTGAGGAGCATCTGTTAAGTCCCGGGATATTAGGCAAATTGCCAGCTTTTAGGTTCAAGAGCAGAGCCCTAACTTGTAATTGGAAGGAGGGACAGGGTGGAAGTGTGCCTTTGTGTATTCTATAGTGAAAGTTCCCCAAATGCCTGTGGTTTCACAGGGACAGGTTTAGGAAACCTGAGAATATAAAAAAGTATATAACAGTTAACTGTCAACCAAGAAGTGCCTGTGCTACAGTCTATGGCCACCAGAGGGCAGCTGGTACACTCAATAGTGCCTTTCTGTGACCGTGTGTATGCAGCCATATCAAATTGATCATTCTCTGCAAGTCAGGGAAGAAATAACCACAGTGCCACCTCATGGGCTCTCAGGGGTTAGTGACTAAACAAGCAACTAATGTTCTGCAAATCAAGATTATCTAACCAAGATTTAAAGCTCTTAACTTCTGTATCGTTTGTCGGGCTCTGGTGCCCTACCACCGGATGGCAGCGCTGCTCATGAATCACATATAGTATTCAGTGCCCCCATCCCTGGGGGGGGGTAGTAAAATACAAAATCGTATTACTCATCAGGTTCACACAAGCAGCAACCTCTAAGTCCTCCATTAGCAAGGTTGTCGGTGTATCCCACTGCTATTTCTCTGACTGCCGGAAGGCCGGGGTGGTGGTGCCTGTGTGTTTCATAGCTCCACTTAGCATGCCCTTCCCAGGAAATTCTCATCTATTTCTAGAGCAGGATTTCATTTCATTTCTCTGGTTATGGTTAATGCACAGCGTTAAGGGGCTGTGTTCGAAGGCTTGGGTCCCATGGACTTCGGTGGGATTTCAAAAAGAAAAAAACTCTCTTTAGTGAGAGATAGCCTTGTTCATTTTTTAGCTAACACTGTTGATTTATTCGGTGGCCTTTTGTGTCCTGAACCCCAAGGTCGGGACACTGTTTGCTTCCAGGGGTTCTACTCTCTATTTCGCTCTTCAGCTCCCTGGCAGACGCAGCATGCTGGCAGGGGGTGCGCAACGCGTCCTGCAACACTGAATCCCTCAGGATAAGGGGGGAAAGAAAGCTGGGTGCAGCGGGGGCTGGTAGCTTCTTGCAAAGCTATAGGAGCAGTTTGGGTAATTTTAGCTGATCTGCTTTGATTTCATTGGAGTTGGCAGAAACGTGGTTTTTGGAGTCCTATACTTTAAAAAAGAAAAAAAAAAGGGCATAGCTATGTTGATTTACAAGAATCTCCTTCCGCTATCCATAGAAGGTCCTATAAAGCGTTAGTCGGTTTATATGGCAGGGTAATATTTTGGCTTAGCTGCTGTGATATAGCGCTATGATCCGCTGTAAATATATTCAAGTCAAAAGGAATTATGGTGATAACTCTCTTGGACAGTTGTAACAGGTGCTTGGGTGAGTGCCATGGCCAGTCCACAGATGTGGAATGCTCTGCCATAAGCATTATGTCATGAGAGGGGTTTTATAGTTGTGTGGTTTCTTAATGGAAAATATTCCCGTTTAGTTTGGCTTTGCCCAAATTATAAGATTTTACGGTAGATTTGTAATGTCTCAATTTTGGCTATATGTGGTTTAATTTTACATATGGAAAAGGCAGCTCAGCGGAGAGAGGTTGCAAAATAGAACTCTAGCCTTTGAAGCTATCTATGCTCCCATTCCATTTATCAGAGGTTCTCCACTACGGAGAGTATCTGCTAGTGTTCAGCAAATGCCTTAATGGGGGCCAGAAGCACGCAGCCAGGCTAGTTCTCTAGCAGCAATAGCAGCAGCTCAGATTCTAGTAGGCATACATCATATGCTGGGCTTACAAGATGGCTTCCACGCTGATCGGCATCAGCCAAGATGGCTGCCGGTTTAGACTGTGAATGTGGAGGCAGCCTGGATGAGGGACCTTGCGTTCTCTGGAAAATGCCCTGCATACACTGCATTTAAATTCGATCAGCTACTGGCAGGACACAATGCACACTCGCATGCTTTTTTGCTTCAGTGGTCTAAAAGTGGAGTCTGTACCAGGTGGTATAATGGGAACTTGTCTGCAGTTTCTCGGCTTCTTCATTGCTGACTCATTTGCCACTGCGGAATGAGAAAGCTGTATTTCCTAACACCAGGTGCTAGTTGAACTTAAAATATAAAGTCCAGACTTCCGGTGACATGGTGGGCTAGGGAAGACGTGTCTTTCTTGGCTCCGGAGCCCACCCTCCCCCCTGCCTTCCTAATTTGCTGGTTCAGCCTGATTTTACCCGGTCTCGTTGGGGAGTCCTCATACTGCCGGCAGGGAGAGCCGCGGCTGGCACAGGTTCGCCCGGGAAGTTTATGGCGGCGAAATCATCCAAGCGCGAAAAGCCCCGCGGAACGGAAGCTAAGATGGCGGATGGTGACCACGTTGCCGCGGGCACGATGGTGGAGGATGTATCCAAGGCCGTGGTTCTCGCACTGGAGGACCGCCTGGGGGGCCTGGCCACACAGATGGCCACAGTGGTGCAAGCGGTTACGGAATTCAACAGCCGCGTTGACAGAGCAGAGCAGAGGATTAGCTCTCTGAAGGATGTACAATCCAGGGCCGAGACCAGGATTCAGAAGCTGGAGGAGGCCTTGCTAAAACAAACTGACAAGCTCGAGGACCTTGAAAATCGGAGCCGGAGAAATAACTTACGTTTCATCGGTATCCCAGAGTCAGTGTTGGAAAAGGATCTGCTAAGACACCTAGAGCGCTGGATGCCGGACAACTTACCGCTGGAGGAGGGGCTGGGTCCTATTACTCTGGAGAGAGTACACCGGCTAGGACCCCTCCGGGCTGGTGACAACCGTCCCCGGGCGGTCATTGCCCGTTTTTTAAATGCGCTGAATACCACTGCTTGGCGGGCCGGACTGTGAAGAATAATGGATAGTATTACTAAAATTGCCTCTTGGAATGTTTGTGGTCTGGGATCCCCAGTTAAACGGTACAAGGTATTGCAACAACTAAAGCGTAAGTGCATAGGGGTCATCCTCTTACAGGAAACCCATCTAACGGAGAAGGAACATAATAAGCTTGGAAAGGGACATATCGCTAAAGTCTACGGAGCTCAGGCTGTGGGGAAGAGACGAGGGGTGGCAACACTGATTTCTAAGTCTGTGGGGTGGGTGGAGGATAGAGTGGAAACGGACGCGTAGGGTAGGTTTGTTGTGCTTTGGGGGGCCTTAGAGGGTATTAAAGTGGTGCTGTGTAATATTTACGCACCTAACGTATATGAAGCCCAGTTTTATCAACGGCTGACCCATTTGCTAGCCGACACTGGGGGCTATCAAGTTATCATGGGGGGTGACTTCAATACTGTTTTGGATGACTTTTTGGATAGGTCGGGAAGCAGGGATTCGCGAAGTGCGCGGAGAATTCTGGGGTTATGCGAGGCGCACGACTTAATAGATGTTTGGCGGGTTATGCACCCGGGGGACCGCGAGTACACTCACCTGTCCAGAAGTCATGGCACGTGGTCTAGAATTGATTATTTTCTGATCTCTGACTCCCTGTTTGGGCAGGTTTTCAAGGTGGATGTGGGGCCAGCCGTTATCTCGGATCATGCCATGGTCATTTTGGAGTTGCATCGGAGGACTCCCCACCGGACCAAGATGTGGCGCTACCCCTTGGAGTTGTGTGGGGACGCTCAGTTTGAGGGCTACTTGCGTGACAGATGGGAGGAATACAAAGATCTGAATGAGGGCCCGGATGTTAACCCAACTTTATTTTGGGAGGCCGGTAAGGCGGTGCTCCGGGGAGAGATTATTAGCTACCTCAGTGCAAAACGCAAACGGGTGAACCAGCGAATTGTCACGCTGGAGCGTGAACTTGGAAGGGTGCGCCGGAGACTGGGGGTGACTGGGAACGCAGGAGATAGGGCCCGAATGCGGGAGCTGCAAACAGAGTTGGAGGCGCTGCTGCATCAGCGAGCTAGGAAGTCGCTGATGTATTACCGATATCAACTTTACCAACATGGGAATCGGGCGGGCAGATTGTTGTCCTCTCTGATTAGGCCGGAGGGGGGCCCTAGACATATAGGGGTTATTCGGCACCCTAATGGGACTTTGCGGAGGAAAGAGGAGGAAATCGCTGCGGTTTTTACTGATTATTTTCAGCAGTTGTATGAAGGGGAGGAGGGTCAGGAGGCGGAGGGTCGGGCATTTTTGGAGGGCTGTTCATTGCCCACCTTGACTGCAGAACACTTACAGGTGTTGAATCGACCCATTTCCCCGCGCGAGGTCATGCAGGGCATTAAAGCTCTGAAGAGAGGCCGGGCTCCGGGATTGGACGGGCTAAGGAGTGAGTTTTACAAGATCTTGGGAGACAAGGTGGGGATCCCCCTGGTGGAATATTTTGACGATCTGGTGCAAAGGGGTTGCTTTCCCTATGAGGCCAATAAAGCCCTGGTCACTATCTTGCCAAAACCGGGGAGGGACCCGTTACTACCCAGCTCTTATCGGCCTATTTCCCTACTAAATGTCGATATTAAAATCCTGGCTAAAATAATGGCTGATCGACTGGCGGAGTTTTTGCCTGCATTGGTGCATAAGGATCAGGTAGGCTTCGTGAGGGGGCGGCATGCGGCGTACAGTCTCCACCGTGTGCTGATGTCCATGTGTACAGGGCGTTCAGCTCGTCGGGGGTCGATGTTAATTAGTTTCGACGCTGAGAAAGCGTTTGACAGGGTTGACTGGGGGTTTCTGTATCAGGTGCTGGGAGGCATGGGTTTCTCAGGTTTTTTCGTGGATGTGATAAGGCTCCTGTATGCTGACCCCCGCGGGGCCATTTTGGTTAATGGCACTATGTCGCCTGAATTCCACATTGGGAAAGGGACTCGACAGGGGTGTCCTTTGTCCCCCCTGCTCTTTGTTTTAACACTGGAGCCGTTATTGATACAAATTAGATCCAGTGTACGGTTTCAGGGGGTGGCGGTGGGTAGGACCGAGTTTCGAGTGGCGGCCTTTGCCGATGATTTGCTTCTGCATATTGTGGATCCTCAGCTCGGCCTGCCTCGGCTATTGGAATTGATTGCAACCTACGGAGTGCCCTCGGGCTTTCGCCTCAATCTGGATAAATCTGAGGCTTTGTTGCTTGGGGAGGCGGCGTCATCTGGATGGGTGGGGGACTTCCCTCTGAAATGGGCGGCGGGAAAGTTCAAATACTTGGGTATCCACCTGCCTGCCAAGCTGGAGGATCTCTACCAGTTGAATGTTAAAAAGATATTGACGGAGTTAACTTTTGGCGTGGATAAATGGCGGGATCTGCCCTTGTCCCTGGGAGGTCGTATTGCACTCTATAAGATGGCCTTGTTCCCCAAAATGCTGTACGTGCTCCAGACTCTCCCGTTGTGGCTTACACGCTCAGACCTTCGAAAATTGGACCGCGTGGTTAATCAGTTGCTATGGAAAGGGAAGAGGCCTCGGATCTCCCTGGCAGTTTTGAGGCAGCCGTGGGACAGAGGGGGTATGGCACTCCCTGATCCACGGCAATACAATGTTGCCTGTCTCTTGCGACATGTGCGGGATTGGATATGGGAGCTAGGGGTGTACACTCCGACGGAAATGCTTCGGGAGGTGGTGCGGCCCTGGAATCCGCGATATCTGCTGCATGCAAAAGTGATTAAGGGGTTGAAATCTGATACCCGAGGCTTGCTGGTGGAGCCCATTCGTAAGGCCTGGCGGTACTTCTGTAAAGCTAAAGGCCTCCCGGTTAATTACTCTCCTTATCTACCGTTACTAGGGAACGGGGATTTTCTTCCTGGCATATTGGGGGGTAGCTTTGTTCGATGGCGGCAGCTTGGTATAGTTAACTTGGAGCATTTGCTTTCCGAGGACGGCCATTTGGATCCCTTTGCTCTTTTAACTCAACGTTACTCTTTGGGTGGTCGAGATATGTTCCCCTATGCTCAGATCTGCAGCTACGTCCGTAGCATACCTTCCGATGCACTGAGAGGGCCCGTTAGTTCTGGGATTGAGGAGGGACTGATGGGGGGTGATCTGGGAACGGGGGTGGCTTGGCTGCATAAAATGCTGTGGGAGCTGGTGCCGCCGCCTTCGTTGGATGACCTTGCTGAGGCCTGGGCCCGAGAACTGGGGGTAGTGGTCACAGGGGAGGGGCTCCTGCGTAGTTTGGCTAGCACCCCGAAGTTGAGTGTATTGGTGCTGCATAGAGATATGCACTATAAGCTGCTGCGTCGCTTATACTTTGCACCAGTGCGGGCCTGGAGGGCTGGTGTAAGTACCTCTCACTGTTGCCCTTGGTGTGGGGAAGGCAGAGCCACACTCGGGCATATGTTCTGGCTCTGTGTGCGGGTTCAGACATTCTGGGGGAGGGTTCAAAATTATTTGGGGGGTTGCGTACCCTCGGGTCTGGCCCTCACGGCACAAAACTTGGTGCTGGATATTTGGGACGATCCCAGGGAGGGGGGGGGTGGGGGAGGCGATGTGGCAGTGGATGAGATTGGTGTTAGTGATTGCTCGGGGGTCTATTCTGCAGAGATGGATGGATGCCCGGGGACCTGCTTATGGGCTTTGGAGGGGCAGCCTGCATGCGGTGTTGGTGATGGAGAAACGGCGAGCGAGTGGTCATCCCCGGAAGTGGCAGAGATTCCTGGAGGGGTGGGGGCCACACCTCCAATTCCTACCTAGTGGTACCCGCACTCGGATATTGAGTGATGGTTAGTGGTCCCTTGGGGGTTGGCTTCCTCTGCCATCTTCTTCCCTCTTTCTTTTCTTTTTCCCTTTTTTTTTTTCTTTTCCTTGTTTTTCCTTTCTTTTCTTTTCATCTCCTTCTCTACCTCCTCTCACTCTTCGTTGTGTTCTGGGGTAATTAGTCTTTGTTGCTATCTCTCTCTTTTGTCCCTCTTCCTCTTGCTCCTCCTCCTCTTGGAGGAGGGATCGGTAGCTAGCTGCAGTGGGTGTGGGGGAAAGGGGGGGGGCGGTCTGGGGGGGGGGGAAGGGGGATATGGGGGGGGGGAACTGCCCGGGGGGGAACCTTCTGGCACTTAAAATATTTATTTCTTGAAAAGGCAGGGCTCAGTTCGCGGCGGGTGCCTGGAGTTGGGAGGTAGGCACTGCCGCCTTCTTCTTTTCCCCCTTTTCCTATAATTTGCCTCTGTATTTATGCTTCTAAATATGCTATGGACTATGTCTATGGAGGTTGTTGGTTTGTACTAGAGTTTTGTGATGTCACTTTGCCATGTTCTATGCCCTGTCCTGTTGTATCTTTGCAAAATTAATAAAAATATTCAAACAAAATATAAAGTCCATCTTTGTGCAGTCAGACGGAATGGGGCGTTACTCTAGCAGGAAGGCCGTGGATTAGTATGCCTGTGATTGGGAGTTCTTTCTACTTCATATTGTTGACACAGAAAGAGCTTCTCCTAACATATGCTGAAGGAATTTTTGGTTAAGAGATGTCTTTGTGAAAAAAAAAAAGTATTCAGCTGTCCTGAATTCGCCTGTTCTTGATTGACATTTTGAGGCTATCAGGCGGTGTGGACTCACTGTATGGAAGAGAGCCCTAGCAGTCTTCTCTAGCGCAAGATAGGAAAGTAGATGGTTCACTGAAGCGATCGTTGGGGGCAATGCTCTGTCCTTACAAGCTCCCATTTGTGGAGCCTGCGGGGGGGCGAGAGCATGCTTCAGGTGGTCGCAGTGTTTACGGCAGGCTACTTGCCTGGAAAGGAAAGGATCAGGGAGTTGAATCAACTAGAGCCTGCTTTGCTTTATGTGGCAAATGTGCATTATGGTTTAATTCGAGCGCCAGCTAATATTATTGGCTTCCTTGGGGTTCACCCGGAGGTGTCTCTAGTGGAGGAATGGGGCGGCTGATGGTTCGTCCAAGTCGAGGCTCAGTAAGCTCTGTTAAAAGTCTTTGTCTTGTCCTTTCCCCGTGGGCTCTCATAGAGCAAGTAGTTAGCGTATCAAGGCTTTCGGGGAAAGGTACTCTTGGTAGCGCCCGGTTGGACGAGACGGCCGTACTAGGCTGATCTCATTCGCCTACTCGACGTGCATTTCCTAGAGGTTGCCGGTAGCGGACGTTCTGCTGCCGCTAGTTCCGCGGCGAATGTCTCAGGTGGATCGGTGCCCACCTACGGTTTGGCCTTTGAATGGGCAGGGCTGAAGAAGAAGGGTTAATCTCCAGGAACAAGCAGGAATGAGTCTTCACATATGGGTATCGTCGGTACCGACGGAGCCTGCGCGGGAACGCTCCCCAGCGTCCAGTAAGAAAGCTTTTGGGAGCATCCCACAGCTCCTGCGCGCTGCCTTCCCGTCTTTCCCAACCGCCTCTCTCCATTTCTTCTTTTCCGCGGAGCCAGCAGGTCGTGTTCCTGTCACCACAGAAGAATTCTTTATTTTTTTCTTTCTTTTTCTGTAGTCGCGTCTGCCTTCTTCGACGGCAGACCGGTACCGCCGGTCTTTTCTTTCTTACAAAAAAAACCCAACCTTTTCTTTCTTCAACTGTGCATTTTCGGTTTGGGCCTTAAGCCTGAACATATTTTCTCCTCATGGAGAAGCCCGCTTCCGGGTTCAAAAAGTGCACGAAGTGTGGCGGTACTATTTCTGTAACCAACACCCATGATTGGTGTCTAAAATGTTTGGGTCCTGACCATTCCATCACGGATTGTGTGTCCTGTACCATGATGTCTAAAAGAGGTCGGCAGAACCGAGCAGCAAAGCTCAATACCCTGTTTCCCTCTGATGCAGCCTCGGAGGCATCGACGTCTTCCAGGGCTGCTTCTTCCTCCCATGGATCTCAGGTAACCAAACATAAATCTAGCTGGTCCTCGAAGGGCAAATCTCCCTCTAAGCATCGAGATGCCTCCGGGCTTGTCCTCGAGGATTCCGCACCGGCAAAATTACCCCGGCGGGAAGTTCCGGCTTCCAAAGCATTATCTATGGGGTCACAGGTTGACATTGATGGCTCGGCCTCGACCGATCACCTGTTGCCGTGTTCTGGGGTACCGGTGGCCTCCACTGGTACCGACATCCAGACTCTGGTGGCGTCGATGGATCAGAAGATTCTGTCCATGCAGCGCACCCTAACGGCGTTTATGCAGGCTTCGACGCCTCCGGTACCGCAACAGTCTCCATTGCCGGTACCGACTCCGGCACCGGCATCGTTCCCGACATCGGCTTCGGTGTCGACTGCAACGGTACCCTGTCCTATGATGCCCATCGGTACCGAACCGGTACCGTTTACTCCCGATGTCGATCCCACTCGGTATGCGTATCGGGCTTTACAGGAGCATCCAGACAGGTGATACTTCGATTCCTCCGAAGACTCTGAGTCGGAGGTTTCTGTCGATGCACCGGTACTTCTTCCTCAGGAGTCTGATTCTCCAAAACGAAGAATGTCTCCTCCAGAAGACTTGTCTTTTCAGGACTTCATTAGGGAAGTGGCTAGGGCCCCTCCATTACAGTGGCCCCTGAGTCAGAGCCTAGAGCCAAGCAACTAGATATTTTGCAATATCCTAAGGCTCCTAAAGAAGCAGCTACTTTACCTATTCATGAGATTCTCTATGATCTCATGTTGAGCATGTGGGAGACTCCTCTTACCACTTCTCCTCATTCTCGTAGATTAGACACCATGTACCGTGTCCCTTCTTGTCCTGGCTTTCATAAGTCTCAGCTTCCTCACCACTCTATTGTGGTAGAGTCTGCCATGAGGAAAATAAAGAGTGCAAAGAGACACTCATCTAATCCTCCAGAACGTGAATGCAGGACCCTTGATGCTTTTGGCCGAAGAGTTTTCCAAGCTAATATGCTTGCTGCCAGAATCAACTCCTATAGTCTCTATATGGGGATGTTTCTAAAAAGTCACAGATCATCTGCAGACTTTAGCCCCTTTTATTTCAGAAGATAAAAGGAAGGAATTTCTCACTTGGCTTAAACATGCCCAAGATGTTTCCAAATTTTCCAACCGTGCAGCCTTTGACTCTTTTGAGTGTGTAAGCAGAGCCTCTGCTATTGCCATAGGTGCACGCAGAATTGCTTGGTTACAAGCCTCTGATTTGGAACTTTGGGTCCAAGATGAACTGGGAAATCTTCCTTGTACAGGTGAAAACCTTTTTGGCAGGGATTGGAAAGCAAAGGCCACTCAGATGGATGCTGAGAACTCTGCTTTGGATCGACTTTCAAAGTCTACCTTTGCTCCTGCTAAGAAAAGATTGTTCAAAAAGACAACTTTTTCTAAAAAGGGAAGATACTATCCTGCTTATGGTCAGCAGTCATCTTCTGCAGGTCGTTTTGCTGCAAAGCGTCAGCAACCACCTAAACAGGCCAAGTCAAAGGCTGCCAGGCCTCCCACGGCCCAACAGCCTCAGCCTCCTCAGGGCCTTTGACTTGCAACTAGAGAACTTAGCCTTTCTAGCTCTGGAAGAACAAGAGCCCCTCACCATTCCAGGAAGGTTGGCTTACCTTGCTCCCAGATGGGAGCAAATCACAGCAGAGCAATGGACCCTCTCCATTATAAGGGAAGGGTACAAACTTCATTTCTTAAACCTTCCTCCCCACACCATGGTGAAACAGTTCAATTCTCCTACATCTCTCCTCAACCTTCTAGGTCAGGAGATTGCTATCCTTCTTGCCCAAGGGGCAATAGAAGAAGTACCCCTTCTTCAACAGGGCTCAGGGTTCTACTCCCCTTATTTTCTTATTCCAAAGAAAACAGGGGGCTACAGACCCATATTAGATCTCAGAGAATTGAACAAGTTTCTGTTCAAAGAGAAATTCAAGATGATTTCTCTCGGTACTCTGCTGCCATACCTTCAGAGTCAGGACTGGCTTTGTTCTCTAGATCTCAAGGATGCGTACACCCATGTCCTCATCCATCCAACACACAGAGGTTCCTTCGGTTCCTTTTTCAAGGAAAGCACTACCAATACCGGGTGCTTCCTTTCGGTCTGGCCTCTGCACCAAGGGTGTTCACGAAATGCATGGCAGTAGTAGCTGCATTTCTACGCACTCTAGGAATATTCGTTTTCCCATATCTGGACGACTGGCTCATTCGAGCTCCATCCCAGTCAGAGGCCCAGATTTCTCTAACCTGCACAATGCGTGTCCTTCAGTATTTGGGACTGGTAATAAACATCCCAAAATCCCATCTCACCCCTACTCAGTCTCTGGAGTTTATAGGGGCCTTGCTGGATACCACAACTGCAAGGGCCTATCTTCCTCAGGCCCGTTGCCTACGCTTGGTGCAGTTAGCCTCCCAGATACAGTTAAAGTCCCATTTAAGTGCTCGAGAGATGTTACAACTATTAGGCCTCATGGCATCCACCGTGCATGTGGTTCCATATGCTTGCCTTCACATGAGGGCAGCTCAATGGACTTTGTCCACCCAATGGACTCAGGCATCAGGTTGCCTGTCAGACAAAATAGCAAACTCCAGTCGCCTATATTGGTCTCTCCAGTGATGGAAGTCCCCTCCCAATCTGTTGCTGGGGTCCCCTTTTCAGCAGTCGCTACCCCAAGCAACTCTGACAACAGATGCTTCTCCAGTGGGTTGGGGAGCTCATCTGCAGGATCTCTCCACCCAGGGCATCTGGTCTCCACAGGAGACTTCTCTGCATATCAATCTCTTGGAGCTCAGAGCAATATTCTTAGCTCTCAGAGTGTTCCATTCCCTGCTCAGCTACAGGACAGTCCTCATCCATACGGACAACCAAGTAGCCATGTTCTATGTAAACAAGCAGGGCGGGACTGGCTCTCTGTCGCTTTGCAACGAAGCTTTGCGACTGTGGGCCTTCGTCAGAGAGCATCACATCCATCTCCTGGCAGTATATATTCCAGGCATTCAAAACTCTTGGGCGGACAGACTCAGTCGAGTTCTGCTTCCACACGAGTGGTCCCTCCACATGGACCAGGTAGCCAGGATTTTTCGAATTTGGGTAACCCCGGAAATAGACCTCTTTGCAAGTCCGTGGCATGCCAAACTTCCCCGGTTCTGTTCCAGAATTCCGTGTCAGGGAGTTCAGGCCAAGGATGCCTTCCTCCTTCACTGGGGTCAAGACTTCCTTTATGCCTTTCCACCTGCATCACCTGCACGCTGCATCAGTGAGTTGCAAGCTTTGGTGGCTAATCCTCCTTATACAAGGTTCCATCATGATAAGGTAGTCCTCAGGACCAATCCACACTTTATGCCTAAAGTGGTCTCACCTTTTCATCTGAACCAAGAGGTATATTTACCTGTCTTTTTTTCCAGGACCTCATGCATCAAATGCAGAGAGGAATCTTCATACCTTGGATTGTAAGAGAGCTCTTGCCTTTTACTTACAAAGAGCACAGCAACATAGAAAGTCTTCTCAACTCTTTGTTGCTTTTGATCATTCTCATTTAGGACTTCCAGTCTCTAAGAGAACACTGTCCAACTGGATTGCTCAGTGTATTTCTTTCGCTTACCAGAGTAGGAACATTTCTCTGGAGGGCCATGTCACAGCTCACAATGTGAGAGCCATGGCAGCTTCAATGGCTCATCTAAACTGTGTCCATTGACCAAATCTGTCGAGCGGCCACCTGGGCCTCGGTTCATACCTTCACAGCCCATTACTGTTTGGACAAGAACTCCTGCCAGGATGCCTCGTTTGGTCAGGCTGTTCTCAAACACCTGTTCCATTCCTAATCAACTCCTACCCACCTACCCTGGTCGGATGCCAGAGATCCATGGGGGAGGTAGAGTCCTTTTCAAGGACACACAACCTGGGGTTTCTCCCTGGCATCTGCAGCTAGGGAGTCCCCATATGTGAAGACTCATTCCTGCTTGTTCCTGGAGATAGCACAGTTACTTACCTGTAACAGGTGATCTCTGGGAACAGCAGGAATAAGTCTTCACAACCCACCCACCTCCCCTAGGAGTTGTATCTCTCTATCTATCTTTCCTTTCCTCTCTCTCTCTTTGTCTCAGCTTTAAAACTCGAACTGGAGAGAGGCGGTTGGGAAAGGCGGGAAGGCAGTGCGCAGGCACTGTGGGATGCTCCCAAAAGCTTTCTTACTGGACATTGGGGAGCGTTCCCGCGCAGGCTCCGTCGGTACCGACGATACCCAAATGTGAAGACTTATTCCTGCTGTTCCCAGAGATCACCTGTTACAGGTAAGTAACTGTGCTTTCTGCGGCAGTCTTCGCCACCTTGTTGAGAGCAAGGAGGCAGGCTGCATCTGGTACATAGGTCCATGCTTAGCGCCTTTTTGAAGGCTGCTTTTCACGGCGGCAAGTCCGGGCAACAAAGGCGTCTGTATCCTTGGTTTGAGTTCTCTGCAGGACAGTGTCTGAAGGAACTAGCGGCCAGTTCCTTAGAGGGTCCAGCTGGCGACTGTTTTCGGCTGTAGAGGTTCTGTGGAGGGAATAGCGCTAGGTGTTCGGATCGATGTGTGGCGTTTCCTTAAGTTGGGGCCCGACTGCGCTCCTCAAGGAGAGTTTGGGTACCGCCGTAGGATACCGATTGGGCCTTAAAGGCGTTAACTAAAGAGCCCTTTGATTCTTTACTCCAGGCGTCGGTAAAGGATTTGCTGTTATAGACAGTGGCTTTGATAGCTCTTTGTTTGGCGCGACGAGTTTCGGAGTTTCAGGCGTTGTCATGTAATGAGCCGTTTTCACCCTTTCTGGATAGAGGGTGGTGTTTGCGACCAGTCCCGTCGTCCTTCCAAAAGGTGATATCTGATTTTTCTCCTGAGTCTATTGGTTTCTCTTCCAGTTCTCGGTTTTTCTGGAAGGGGAGGTTTTTATTCGTAGCTTACACCGATAGGAAACATAAAATGCAGGGTGCGACGTTCGTTTTTTTCTTTGTGTGTTGGTTGGAGGTCCCCGCGAAGGGGAAGCAGCAGCGAAGGCAGCCATTTCGCACTGGGTTAAGGCAGTGGTTGCCTCAGCGTTCTGGTGGCGAGGTTGTATGATTCCGGGGGGCTTTCCGACTCTTGCTACCAGGGCGCAGGCAACTTCATGGGTGGATCACTGTGTCATTCCACCAGGGGGGATTGGTAGAGCAGCTTCCAGGTCGTCTCTTCATTCCCTCAGTAACCACTGCTGCCTAAATGTTCTGGCAGTAAAGGATGCCTGTTCCGGGTCGACGGTGTGGTGAGTTGGCTGGATAGGTCCCTCCCAATGATTATTGCTCTGTTACATCCCAGAGGTGGAGGACTAAACTGGAGGTACGATAAGGAAATAGAAATTACACTTACCTGGTAATTGTCGTTCCTTGAGTGACAGTGGGTATACCCAGCGGGCTCTATTGGTTGATCTTTTTGATTGACGGCAGAGTTTAGCCATTCTCTGAAGAGGAAACCCTTTGAATGGATTAGCTGTGTTTCAGCGTTGTGAACGGTTATGAGAAGACAGGACGGTGGCACTTGACACAGGGTGAAAACCCGAAACGTGCACGTCGTGCCAGGTTTTTGAGGATTTTCACACATCAGGACTGAGCTAAGTAGTGGAATTCTACTCCACGTCTCTAATTATAATCAATTTTTGAAGTTTGCACTTTATTAAAAAGGAAGGAACCGAGTGGAGGACATAGTTTGTAGTACTTGTCCCTTTCAGGTAACGTCCGACAAATATTTGAGTTGATTCATAAAAAGAAGGGGGTGGTGATTTAATTTTGTAGGATTCCTTGAGTGACGACAGTTTAGTCCTCATTCCCGTCCAGGGGTGTGATTTCTTCAGAGTTTATTTTCAGGCAGAGTGGAGCATCAATCTCAAGGAGTAGACAGATCCTTTCAGATTCTAGATCGCAGTGAGTATCCCTCTCTGTTGTTTCTTTCTTCTCTCTTATTTAAACGAGGGGATGGTATAGGAAACATGTTTGCATAGGGGGGACGTGAATGTAAAGTTTAAAAAATATATATATATATATTTAGGACTGATAAGGTTAAAAAGGTTCCTCAAGTTGAGGAATGGAGAGTTATTTAAAGCTATGGTATAGTTACTTATTTGTTGTTCCTTTGAGTTTGCTTTGTCAATACTACACTGGAGGCTGATGGGAGATACCAGCAGGCTATATCCAGTGATGTCACGACTTTGACATGCCCATTCTCCAAGCTGCAGGAGGAGGTGCACAACCCAGAGGTGGAGAACTAAACTGTCGTCACTCAAGGAACGACAATTACCAGTTAAGTGTAATTTCTATTTACTTGGTTTGCAGACATCTTGCATTTCCTCCATATAATTTAATCAGCTTTTTGGTTTGGTTCAATCCCCGACTGGAGTTTTGAGAAAGCCTTCCCCCCCCCCCCCCCGTCTATGGTGGGGGGGGGGGGCGCCATCTCATCCTTTGCCTCAGACAGCAGATAGCCTTGAGCCACCCCTGCTTTTGTAGCACTCACATCTGCGAACTCCAGGCTCTGATGGCAGAGCCCCCCTACACAAGGTTCTACAAGAACAGGGTGGTGCTCTGCACACACCCCATGTTTCTACCGAAGGTGGTGTCCCCATTCCACTTAAATCAGGAGGTGGTGCTCCCCCCGTTTTTTCCAAGGCCTCATGCCAGTAGAGCAGAGACTGTTCTCCATACTCTGGATTGTAAAAGGGCCCTGTCCTTCTATCTATAATGGACTCGGGGCCACCGCAAAGCACCTCAGCTTTTCGTATCCTATGACCCCAGCCGTCTGGGGCTCCCAGTGACTAAGCGAACTCTGTCCGCTTGGGTGGCGGACTGCATTACCCTTGTCTACGAGCAGGCGGGGATTTCACTGGACCAGGTGGTCACAACACACTGCATCGAGGCCATGGCTACTTCCATGGCAAATCTGCGTTCCGTTCCCTTGACTGAAATCTTCGGTCTATACCTTCACAGCTCACTACTACCTGGAGAGGGAGTCCTGATGGGACAGCGCTTTCGACTAGACCAGGGGTCTGCAACCTTTAAGACATAAAGAGCCACTTGGACCCGTTTCCGAAGGGAAAAAAAAAACTGGGAGCCGCAAAACCATTGCGACATTTAAAACAAATCTAACACTGCATATATTGTTTCTTACCTTAATGCTATATACGACCCCCTACTTTTCCTGTTAAAATATAGGTGTTTGGCCTATACTCGCCGTATAAGACTACCCCTCTTCCGTCGCACACCAAAAAAAATACGCCAGAAAATATAACAAGAAGTAACAATATTTGATTTCAAAATTATGATGATTTTGTAGTCAAATCACTAATATGAAATAAAATTATTTTTTCTACCTTTGTTGTCTGACCAATTTATTCTTTGATCATGCTGGTCCCGATCTGAGGCTTCTGCTTTCCTGTCTTCTCTTAGCTCTCTTTCTGTGGTCTATGGTCCATCTGCCAGTTCTTATCTCTTCTTTCGTTTTCTTCACTTCTTTCCATCAGCCTATTTCCAGTCCCAGTAACCCTCCCCAATATCAGCCCCTTTCCAGTCCTCACTCCCAGTACCTTCCAATGTCAACTTGCATTCCCATGATTGCCACTGGTGTCCATTTCCTTCCAGTCCCCCTCCTTCCCCACTGACCAGTCCCTTCTAGTACAAATACCATGGCAGCCCCTCTCAGATCCAGTTCCATTCTCCCATCCCCTCATATCAGCCCATTTGTAGCCTTAGCCCCCAGTTATCTTCCAGGGCCAGCAGCTCTATCCTCCCCTCCCCACAATCAGCCCATGCCCAGTCAAAGCCCCCCAATCAGCTCGCTTCCAGTGCTAATCCCCCCTCAACCCCATTACCAGTGCTAGCCTCCCCTAATCAGCCCAATACCAGTCCTACCCCCCATCAGCTCATTACCAGTCCTAGCCTCCCCTAATCAGCTCATTTCCAGTGCTCGTCCCCTCAACCCCATTACCAGTGCTCCATCCCTCCATGTCAGCCCCCTCCCTCCCTCCCTCCATCCATATCAGCTCCCTCCCTCCCTCCCTCCATCCATATCAGCTCCCTCCCTCCATGTCAGCCCGCCTCCCCAATCCCTCCATGTCAGCCCCCTCCATGTCAGCCCCCTCCATGTCAGCCCCCCTCCCTCCACGTCAGCCCCCCTCCCTCCATGTCCGCCCCCGCCCTCCATGTCAGCCCCCTCCATCCCTCCCTGTCAGCCCCCCTCCCTCCATCCATATCAGCTCCCTCCCTCCATGTCAGCCCCCCTCCCTCCATCCATCCATCCATCCATCCATCCATCTCAGCTCCCTCCATCCATGTCAGCCCCCTCCCTCCATGTCAGCCCCCTCCCTCCATGTCAGCCCCCTCCATCCCTCCATGTCAGACCCCCTCCCTCCATCCATTCATATCTGCTCCCTCCCTCCATGTCAGCCCCCCTCCCTCCATGTCAGCCCCCTCCATCCCTCCATGTCAGCCCCCCTCCCTCCCTCCATCCATTCATATCAGCTCCCTCCCTCCATGTCAGCCCCCTCCATCCCTCCAAGTCAGCCCCCCTCGATCCATCCCTCCATGTCAGCCCCCTACATCCCTCCATGTCAGCCCCCCTCCCTCCATGTCAGCCCCCTCCATCCCACCATGTCAGCCCCCTCCCTCCATCCATATCTGCTCCCTCCCACCATGTCAGCTCCCTCCCTTCTTCTGCAGCCGCGGCTCCCTGCCTCTTACAGAACCGCGGCTGTGCTTTTAAAATCATCTCGGAGCCCTTCCTGTCTTGACGGGCTCCGTGCAGCATTGTCCCGCCTCCAAAACTTCCTTTAGAGGCGGGACAATGCTGCACGGAGCCCGTCAAGACAGGAAGGGCTCCGAGATGATTTTAAAAGCACAGCCGCGGTTCCCTAAGAGACAGGGAACCGCGGCTGCAGAAGAAGGGAGGGAGCTGACATGGAGGGAGCCCATAACGCGACGTTTAAAGCGGGCAGTGTGCTCCGGAGCCGCGGCAAAGGTGAGAAAGAGCCGCATGCGGCTCCGGAGCCGCGGGTTGCCGACCCCTGGACTAGACCATACTCTGTAATCTCTTTGGGGTGTAGGCAGCTCCTGCCCTCTGACCCTTCTGTGTTCAGGCTACCAGAGTACTGGTTCTTTGCCAGACACCTGGGCCTTGTGAGAATCTCTCAGTAGGGACTCGACTGCTGCTGATCACTGCTCATCCTTACTGGTCGCTGTGGCGTTTTACAGGTTCTCGGTAGCCTGTAGCTGGGGAGTCCCATATGTGAGGACTGACTTCCTGCTTTTCCCGGAGAAAGCGTAGTTACTCACCAGTAACAGGTGTTCTCCAGGGACAGCAGGAATCGGTCCTTACAACCCTCCCTCCTTAGCTATGTCATCTGAGGCAAGATGGCACCCTTGGGTGGGAAGGGGACCATGCACACATGGTGCATCTCCCAAAGGCTTTCTTTGAAAGCTGGGGAGATGCTTCCACGTGGACTCTGTCGACGCCAATCTCACCCATATGTGAGTACCGATTCCTGCTGTCTCCAGAGAACACCTGTTACAGGTGAATAACTACACTTTCCCAGTTTGATTTAAATCTGTTGCTACTTAGTTTTTTACTTTGTCAAATACTTCCATAAAACTGTTTCCTATTAACTTAAGAACCTAAGAAATTGCAATATTGGATCAGACCAAAGGTTCATCAAGCCTAGTATCCAGTTTTCAACCGTGGCCAATCCAGGTTACAAATAGGGAGATTTTCATACTGCATACCCCTAGGGGGATAAGCAGTGGCTTTTTCCTCCAGGAACTTGTCTAAACATTTTTTTAAAAGCAGCTAGGCTAACTGATATATAACTGCATTTTCCGGATACAAGCAGGGGGATGCAGGCACACTCTAGATGCCATCCGCTTACAGCACCTGTGTACCAGCTCTCCCCGTGCCCAGAGAAGTCCTTTGAACTTTGAGCATGCGCGCCACTTCCCTCCTTGCTGCTCTGCTCTGAGCTACCTCTGTTTCTGTCTTCTGCTTCAACAGTGCAAACGGCTCTCCCCTCCTTTATTGGGTTTGCGTGCCTTTTTTCTTTATTTCTTTGTGTTCATTTTCTCTTCAGTTTCGCAGTGTTTCCTTACCCTTGGGCACCTCCGTTTAAAATGAAAAAAAACCAAACCAAAAACGCATCACAGCAGCTCTGCCGCTATGGGGTCTCCCCCCCCCCCCTCTTTTTTTCTTCATAAAGAGATTCCCTTCCTTCCCACAGCTGCCGTTTTAAAAAAAAAAAAAGAAACAGGACAAGAAGACTTCTCATCACAGCAGAGAGAGTGTGCTCTTCACCACTGCTGTCACAAAAAAAAAGAGGAGGCAGCCACCGAGGGAGTTTTCTCAGTGCTGGAATGACTTCTGCTGCTTCTTCAACACCAGTCCCATCGGGCCCAGACAAGGCATGATTGGGAATTGAAAGAGCTGCTGCACACTCAGAGGCAGTACTTCTGTCGGCGCTAGTGTCAAAGATGATGGCCCAGAGCCTTAAAAATCAGGCCAGAGGCCAGATTCCATCTCCCCCCACCCTGCAAGGCCGGTTATGCTGGTAAGTCGAAAACATAAGTCTAAGTCAAGGCATAACTGCAAGAGCGACCCTGCCATGCTCACAGCTGCAAGGTGTTGCGGCACCACATGCGTAAGTCAGAGGGGTGAATCATCAAAGACTTCCTTCCTCACTTCTAGGAAACCAAGACGTCACTCAGACACCATTCCGACCCCGTCTCCTGTATCTCATATGCTGGAGGATGTGTCCTTCAGTGGGGACCCTCTCCTTCAGTTGTTATGCTGTTTTGTCCAAGACAGTGTTGCCCTACTGGGTGCTGCACCTCCAACAAAATGCTTACCATCCACAGAGATTCCTCTCTACCAGCCTCCTGCCTCCCCACGACCACTACCCCTTATAGACTGCCGAAATCCTGCCCCCTTCGGGGATGATGACTTCTCGGCAGTAAGTCCATCCTCTTAGGAGATATTGAAGATTCACCATCTCCAGTAATAGAGCATGAAACTCCCAAGGATTTCTCTTATCCCACATTTCTCTGGAAGCTATCTAGGGGGTGCTGGCTCTTAGTGACTGACCCCCACTAACAATCCATCTTGTGGGTTTGTAGTTCACCCAAGAAGATACTTGCTATGCCAGTCCCTCAGGTCTTGCAGGATTTTCTCGTGTCTGGAGCATGCCAGCATCAGGGCACCCCACATCTTGTTGCCTTGATCTTAGGTACAAAATGCTGCCTGCACCAGTGTTCCAATATCAGCAGCTCTCTCATCAGTCTATCATCTCTGAGGTGGTCCTCAAGAAAGCTAAGTCCGCTAAGGCTTCTGCCCACACTCAGGAAAAGATCAGCGAATTTAGACTCGGGAGGAAAACCTTTCAGAGTGGGATGCTAACCATGAGAATACTGGCCCACCAACTTCAGATGCTTCAATACTATCATAATCTCCTTTCACAGATACTGAACCCTGCTCCCCTGCTAGCTCCGGAGTGTCAGATTCTTTAAGAAATCTGCAGCAGTCCCTCTAACACTTGATTTGCTCTACCTATGATGCTTTTGACTTGGCTGCTCAAACCACAGCTATGTCCATCCTTGCTCATCTTACGGCATGGCTCCAAGTTTCCAGTCTCAGGGAAGCTCTTCATGACTGGTTGGTGAATGCTCCCTGTCAGGGGTGCATAGTCTCTTTGGTTCTAAAGTGCAGGAAGCTGTTTCACAAGTGAAAGTCCATTCATTTCTCCACAGTGTGAGAACTTTTAGCCCAACCACCGTAACATGTGCAACAGTCCCACCATCCTCCATACCCTCAGTATAGGAGACCTTTACTATTACCAGTATTTCTCCAGGAACAAGCAGGGAGTCAGTCCTCACATATGGGTGACATCAGCACCAACGAAGCCTGTGCAGAAGTAACTCCCCAGCTTTCAAAGAAAGCCTTTAGGAGATGCCTCCACATATGCATGGTCCCCTTCCCACCCAAGGGTGCCATCTTGCTCAGTCTCCCTTTGTCCGCAGAGCCCTACAGACGTACGTCTTGTTCCCCCAGAAAAAAAATTGTTTAACCTGTACATTTTTGTACTTTTCTTGCTTGTGCCAGCTCTTTCCCGTCTTGTGCTGGCTGTTTCCCGCCTTGAGACCTACTGCTGCAGCATTGAGCCTCGAAATTTTTTATTTTATTTTATTTTTTAAATTTTCCAGCGCTTTCATGCCCTTTTCGATGGCTGGCCATGGTGAGGGTTTTCGACCATGAAGGGGGGGGGGGGGTCCTTTTCGCTTCAATGGCCACCAGTTTTAAAAAATGTGATCAGTGTTCAAAAAACAGGTCCCTCACCAACACTCATGATTGTTGCCTCCGGAGGAATGCCCCTTCTGCAAGAAAATGTCCGCAAAGGCCATCTAGAGCCGTCGACTTAAACAGGATGACATCTTCCACAAGGCAGACTCCTGCAGGCACTCCGAACAAGATTCCCCAGAGCGAGCGCATAAGAAGACTTCAAGGGCCTCTTCCGGGGAGGTGGACAAGCACGCGAAGTCCTGCGCCCGGTCCCTCAGTCCCCAATGAGATCCCGAGGAATCGGAGCGGGAGCCCAGGATGGACATCATGGCCTCTGGCAACGGACCTCGGTCTCCTGAGAGCCGTCCCATCAGGGATTCCCTCTCCTTCTCGACACCTGATCCAGTCACACCAGCGTTGTTGTCAATGACTGTTACCTATGAATGGGAAGCCCGCATGTTGGCCCGGAAGTGCAGCGTTTATGTATTCATTGCCTCCCAACGGGTGCTGCCCAGCCCCACAGACACTGCAGGGACCTCGACCTCAAGGACTCCCCAGGCCACTGAAGTGATCGCTGAGAGCCAGACGCCTTGGTCAGATCTTTGGCGAGAGTGTTGTTCTCGATCCCGTTCCTCACAGGCAAGCCTGTGGCTCCGGCCATGCCCCGCCTCAAAACACCCAGGACCGGAGTTGCCAGCTCTCCTACAGCCGGCGAGCTTAGAGTCCTCCTCGGAGTACTCCAACTGGGATTCTGACATCGAGACTTCCTCTGAGACTCTCACACACCTTCCCTCGGACCCGTCTCGCCGGCTGCCAAGCACCGATCGCCACCTTCCTCGCGTTATCAGGGACATGGCTCGGGTGCTCTCCCTCACGACTGAGTTGGAGGAGGACCCTTATACGGAGGAACGACATCCTCCAGTATGAGGGGCTACCGAAGGAGACTTTGACTGTCTCCATTCCCTCCATCCTTACCCAGCTCCTCAGGATGTGGGAGACCCCTGAGTTGGTACCCATCGTCAGCCAGCAGCTGGATGCGATGTACCGGGTCCAGTGTGAGCCAGTCTTCCGTAAGGTGCAACTCTCCCACACTGCTATGGTGGTTGAGTCAACTATGCACTGGTAAAAAAGAACCCCGAAGTCGCACTCTTCAGTGCCCTCGGGCAGGGAGTCCCATGCCCTCGGGCATAAATGCTACCAGGGCTCGATGCTGACATGCTATATTCAAAGTTACCAGCTTTATATCAGCATATTCCTCTGGGACCTGGCCAAAGAGCTTGAGGGCTTCACTGCTGATCTTGATGGAGATCACCTCTGTCATTTCCAGACTCTATCGAAGTTTGTCTGAGTGCTCCCAGCACTTGTCTCGAGCCCCTATGACAGCTTTGAGTCCAGCGTGAAGATGGCGGATGTTGGCATCGGCGCTTGATACTAGGCCTGGCTCCAATTGTCAGATCTCGAGCAGTGGGTACAAGAAAAACTTCTTGAAGTCCCATCCCTCGGAGAACAGCTCTTCAGCAAACTGATGGAGGATAAGGCAGCTGAAATTGGAATGGATTACGTCACCCATACCTTGCTCTTGAAGAAAACGTCCTCCCTTTCTCAGAAGAAGCCATAGGGCAAGAAACCCGCTTTTCTCCGGAAGGGCCAGCCTTACCGGGGCTATTCCCCCTACCCTGCTGCCCAGACCCCTTAGCAGAGTTCCCAGGGCAAGGGAATGGGCCAGGTCTCACTCAGGCCCAAGGGTCCAAAACCCCAGCCCCCAGCCCAACCAGGTTCAGTATTTTGATGCCATCACCACTGACTCCTGGGCTCTTCAGGTAGTCAAGGAGGGCTACCATCTCCACCTCCACCAGACCTCCCCACCCTTCTTTCCCAGGGAGCCCATTCGGTCTCCCCTGCAAGAGCTTATGGCCCTTCTCAGGGGAAGAGCTGTGGCGCCCATTCCACACCATGCGAAGTGCAAAGGGTTTTACTCGGATACTTCCTGGTTCCTAAAAGAACAGGGGGCTTGAGGCCCATCTTGGACCTGAGAAGTCTCAACGAGTTTCTGGTGCGGGAGAAATTCAAAATGCTCTCCCAAGGAACACTGCTGCCCTACCTCCAGCAGGGAGATTGGCTTTGCTCGTTGGACCTCAAGGATACTTATACTCGCATCCTAATCCTAAGTCACAGGGACTATCTCAGGATCATGGTAGGAGGTGACCACTACCAGTACAGGGTACCCCCCCTTCGCCCTTGCCTCCGCCCCCAGTCTACCAAGTGCTTCACAGTGCTGGTGGCCTACCTCTGCCTCCATGGAACATTCAATTCCCTTACCTCGATGACTGGCTTGTCAAGAGAGAGAGGGCCTCGGAGGCCAGACAGGCCACCTACTGCACTATTCAGGCCTTACAGTACCTGGCCTTCATGATAAATCATCCAAAGTCCAATCTCACTCCAACTCAGGCTCTACAGTTAATCGGGGCCTGCCTGGATTCCGTGCGGGCCAGGGCTTTTGTTCCCCTCACAGGGCGACCATCTCGGGGCCCTCACAACTGAGATGCAGAGGCGCACAGCACCTTGTCATCTCATACGCTCCTCCGCCTCTTGGACCACATGGCCTCCACAGTCCATGGTTCTCCCTACCTTCTTCCCGTGCCTCATACCCAAGTGACATCAACTGTTCTCCATACCCTGGATTGCAAACGAGCCCTGTCCTTCTACCTACAGCGAACCCAGGGCCACTGCAGAGCCTCACAGCTTTTTGTCTCCTTTGACCCCAGCCACATGGGATTTATACAGAAAAGCTTCTTCAAATGCAATCACGTACATTCTCCAGGAACAAGCAGGAAGTCAGTCCTTACATATGGGTGCCGTGGGCACCGATGGAGCCCGCATGGAGCAGTTCCCCAGCTTTCAAAGAAAGCCTTTGGGAATGCCACCACGCATGAGTGGTCCCCTTCCCACCCAAAGGTGCCATCTTACTCAGTATCTCTTTTTCCATGGAACCTTTTGGACATGCATCTCATCCCCAGAAAAGGTTTTCTCTGTTTCCAACCGATTTTTGCTCTACCAGCCTTCGCCGGTCCTCTTGCCACCTCCTGAGTACCTCTGCTTTGGCCCTGGTCTTGGGGTTTTTCTTTTTTGCCTTTTTTGGTTTTACCATGCTTCATACCCTTTTTAACTGCTGGCCACGTTGAGGATCTTCGACCTCGCAGAGGTCCTTTTTTCCCAAATGGCCTCCGGTTTTAAGAAATGTGATAGATGCTCCAAAAACATGTCACACAGACACCCATGACTATTGTCTCAGGTGTCTAGGAGCCGACCATGACCCAGAGCTATGCTCCCTCTGTAAGAAGATGTCCTCTAAGGCCATCCAGAGTTGTAAGCAGAAGCTGGATAATCTCTTCCGTAAGGCAGTTCTGGTATCTCCGGTAGCTTCCCACTCTTCAGTCCCGCAAGTTCTGGAGTCTTCCAAGGCTCCTCCCCGGGCCTGGCGGCACTCTGATCAGAGGTTGCCTGAACACAAGTGGAAGAAGGAGGCCTCGAGAACTCTGTCGGGGGCGCCAGACAAGCATGAGAGGTCGTGCACCCGATCTTTCAGCCCCCCTTGGCAGTCTCTGGAGCTGGAGAGGGAGCAACCCAGTAAGGTACCTCGAACCGATACAAAGGCCTCCGATGAAAGCACCCATTCTCCCGAGGGTCGTCCCAGCGAGGACCCACTCTCCTCAACACCTGACCCTGTCACCCAAGCGTCGGTGTCTCAGGGCCTCACTCCCTACTGGGAGGCCTGAATTCTGGCCTTGGAACACAGCGTTTGTGTTCCTCGCTGCCCAGCAGGCACTGATACCCAGTCCCGCCAGCATGCACCTCGAGACCGCAGGGATCTCGACGTCTCCCCAGGCCGCCATTGTGACCCCTGAGATCCAGAAGCCTCGTGAGGATCCTTGGCGAGGGTCTCGATCTCCATCCCGTTCCTCTGGCCTGAGATCTTCGCAGGCGCGTGCCTCCGGCTCTGGGCAAGTTTTGGCCTCTGAGATTTTATGCAGGTCACCAACTTGTCTCAAGCCGCCCGACCTAGAGTCCTCCACGGATTACTCAGACTGGGAGAGAGACCTCCCTGGAGACTTGGTCCCACTGAGATCTCCCCTCCGACCCCTCCTCGCCGACCCAGAAGCGGCGATCACCTCCCGAGGACACCACCTTCCTGGAGTTTGTCCGGGACATGGCGCGGGCCTTAGCACCCGCCACTGAGTTGGAGGAGGCGGCCCATGCCAAGGAGCTTGATATCCTGCAATACGAAGCTCCTCTAAGGGAGGCGCTCTCGGTGACAGTTCCTCCCATTCTGAACCACATCGTACTCCACAACTGGGAGACCCCGGCCTCTGTCCTGATTGTGAGCAAGTGACTGGATACTATGTATAAGGTCCAGCGAGGTCCGGGGTTTCGGAAAGCCCTGCTTCCCCCACACCTCGGTGGTCGAATTGGCCATGCGGAGGCTAAAGAGTCAAAAGACTTATTTGTCAGTCCCCCCGGGCAGAGAATCTCGTACCCTCTACGCCCTCAGACTTAAGGCTTATCAGGGCTGCATGTTGTCATGCCGCATCCAGGTTTACCAATTATACATTGGGATGTTCCTCTGCGCTCTCGCTAGGAAGCTCAGTGGCTTCACGGCAGGCCTTGACAAAAAACATCTACGGCATTTTCAGGCCCTCTCAAAGTCCATTGGGGAATGCTCGAAGTACCTCTCACGAGCAGCATATGACGGCTTCGAGTCTTTCACCCAGGTGGCGGCGGCAGCTGGCATTGGAGCCCGCTGGCTGGCTTGGTTCCAGTCCTCGGACCTGGAACAGTGGATCCAGGAGAAGCTGCTATTTGGCAAGCCCATGGAAGGCAAGGCCGCAGAGATTGAGACGAATACGTGACTCGCACTCACCTCTCCTGGGAAACTTACTCCCTTCCCAGGAAGAAGCAGCAGAGCAAGAAGCCCTTCTTCCAGCGAAAGAGGCTCCCGTACAGGGGCTACCTGACCTATCCGCCGGTGTCTACCCCCGTTCAGGACGGCCAGGGCAGGTCCATAGTCTACGGCCCTCATAAGCCAAATGGCCCCAAGACCCAACCCCAGGCTGTGGCTCAGCCAGCCTCAGGGTTTTGACGCCATTGGCATAGCCTCTCCCCCTCTAGCAGGGCGGCTATCTGTCGGGGGGCGTCTGGTCCATTTCTCTCACAAGTGGGAGTCCATCTCCACCGATGCCTGGGTTCTCCAGGTCATTCGGGAGGGCTATCTTCTCCATCTGGACCAGGCCCCTCCTCCGTACTTTCCCAGGGAGCCACATCGGCTTCCCAGCACCAGGCTCTCCTGAGTCAGAAGCTCGCAGGTCTCCTCGAGGACGGCGCAGTAGAAACAGTCCCACCGTACCTCTGAGAACAGGGGTTTTACTCCCGATACTACTTCATCCCGAAGCGGACAGGGGGCCTTTGGCCCATCTTCGACCTATGAAACTTCAACAAGTTCCTGGTGCAGGAGAAGTTCAAGATGCTCTCCCTTGGAATATTACTGCCCTACCTCCAGTAGGTTGGAGGAGTAGCCTAGTGGTTAGAGCAACTGCCTAGTACCCAGAAGATCAAGGGTTCAATTCCCACTGGCACTCCTTGTGACCTTGGGCAAGTCACTTTACTCTCCATTGCCTCGGAAGAAAAGGCTGGCAATCTACCTCCAGTGATACATTGCCAAGAAAACCCAGAGGTAGCTGGGTCGCTATGAGTCAACACTGACTTGATGGCACTAAAAAAAAAAAAAAAAAAACCCTCCAGTAGGGAGATTGTCTATGCTCCTTGGACTTAAAAGATGCCTACACTCACATCCTCGTCCACCCCAAACACAGAAAGTACCTTCGCTTCATGGTTCAGGGAAACCATTACCAGTACAGGGTGCTTCCCTTCGGCCTCGCATATGCCCTGCGGGTCTTCACGAAGTGTCTGGCCGTGGTTGCGGCCCATCTGTGGCTGCAGGGCACCTTCGTCTATCCATATCTAGATGACTGGCTTGTAACAAGAGGCACAGCCTTTGAAGCCAGGCAGGCCACGGACCGCACCATTTGCCTCCTGGAGCACCTGGGCTTTGTGATCAATTACCCAAGGTCCCACCTCACTCCAGTTCAGTCCCTGGGGTTCATCGGGGCTCGCTTGGACACCCTTCGGGACATGGCTTTTCTTCCTCAGGACAGGGCTTACCTCCTTGTGTCCCTGGCGTCCAAGATGCGGTGCCGTGGTGGTGTCCCAGCATGGATGATGCTTTGCCTTCTCAGCCACATGGCCTCCACGGTCCATGTTTTGCCCAACACCTGTCTCAACATGCGGATGACGCAGTGGTGCCTCTAGGCACAATGGATGCAGTTACTATATGCATTCCCCCACACATCCCTCATCGCCTGGATCCTTCAAGGTCCAGCGGGACAGGGCCTCTGATTCTCATAACCCTGAGGTGGCCCAGGCAGCCTTGGTTTCCCCTGTTGCTCCGTGTCTCGACAGAGCCGCCGGTCCCACTCGGGTTCTCACCGGAGCTGCTGACGCAGGAGGAGGGTCTGCTTCTCCACCCCAATCTGAGGTCCCTGTCCCTCACGGCTTGGCAGCTGAGTGGGTCGTTCTAGCCTCCTACCATCTCCCCCTGGAGATCGAGGACATTCTTTTGGCCTCATGACTTGACCAGATGGGCTTACGCCTTCAAGTGGCGTCGGTTTCGGTCTGGTGCTCGGAGTTCCACCTCTCATGTCCCACCAGTTTGGTCTTGCAGTACCTGCTCCACCTCTTGCAGTCTGGGCTGTAGTCTAACTCGGTCAGGGTTCACCTGAGTGCCTTCTCAGCGAACCACCACCCCATTGAGGGCAAACCTCTTTTGGAGCTACTGCTTGTCTCTTGTTTCATGTGAGGCCTGCTTCTTTCAAAGCCCCCTACCCCCCCCCCTTCCGTCAGAATGGGACCTCAGTGTGGTCCTCACGCAGATGACCAAGCCACCTTTTGAGTCCATGGCTACCTGCCTGCTGCGACACCTGACGTGGAAGGTGTCCTTTTTGACAGCTCTCACCTCTGCCCAGAGAGTAAGTGAACTCCAAGCACTGATGGCCGAGGAACCGTACACAAGGTTCTATAAGAATTGGGTGGTCCTGCGGACTCACCCCAAGTTCTTTCCGAAGGTTGTCTCGGATTTTCATCTCAATCAAGAGATAGTGCTGTCCACTTTCTTCCCGAAGCCCCATGCCGACCGGGCGTCGGTGATTCTCCACACCCTGGATTATAAGAGGGCTCTCTTTCTACCTTCAGTGGACTCAGGACCACCGCAGATCCGGGCAGCTCTTCATTTCCTTCGACCCCAGCTGCTTGGGGCTGGCGGTCATCAAGCATACCTTGTCCATCTGGGTGGCAGATTGCATTGCCTTTGCCAAGGCCCAGGCCAGGTTTCCCCTGGAACGCTGAGTCATGGCTCACAATGTCCGAGCGATGGCGACATCTGTTACCAGACTGCACTCGTTTCCCTCTAGAGGACCACCCTCTTGGACTGCACAGTGAAGGTGTGGGGGCCCAATGCCTGGTTCGTCTGGTTGGGGCAGGCCGCCATTTCTTTCAGGAATGGGTCCAGTCATTAAGGATCGCTGGGTACTAGACAGCATTCAGTAAGGCTGTGTCCATGAATGCAAAGAGCCAATCCCGGCACTTTAGTCATCTCCCCTTGTGGGTCAGGAACTTGTCTAAACCTTTTTTAAACACAGCTAAATGAACAGCTTTTACTATATCCTCCGGTAACTAATTCCAGAGTTTGATTACGTCTTGAGTGAAAAAATATTTTCTCTTATTAGTCTTAAATGGGTTACATTGTAGCTTCATTGCATGTCCGCTAGTCCTTTACTTTTTGATGGCGTAAGCAATTGATCTATGTTTACCCATTCCACACCATTCATTAATTTATAGACCTCTATCATATCTCCCCTCAGCTGTCTCTTTTCCAAGTTGAAGAGTTCAAACCATTTTCCTCATAAGGGGTATCCTTCCATCCCCTTTACCATTTTGGTAGCTTTTCTCTATATCTTTTCTAATTCTGCTACATCCTTTTTAAGGTACGGCGACCAGAATTGCACACAATATTCAAAGTGTAGACGCACCATGGAAGGATAGAGGCATTGTAATATTCTTTGTTTTATTCTTCATTCCTTCCCTTATGATTCATAGCATTCTGTTTGCTTTCTTGGCTGCCGCTGCACACTGAACAGAGGATTTCAACGTTGACGCCTAAACCTTTTTCCTGGGTGATGGTTCCTAATGTGGAACCTTGCATTGTGTATCTATAGTTTGGGTTGTTCTTTCCTAGTTGTGTAACTTTGCACTTGTCCACATTAAATTTCATCTGCCATGTGAATGTCCAGTCTTGCAATATATCAAGGTTGTCTTACAACTTTTTACAATTCTCTAACGTTTTGACAACTTTGAATAACTTTGTGTTGTCATTTGCAGATTTGGTCACCTTACTTGTTCCCATTTCCAGATCATTTGTGAATATGTTAAAAAGTAGCAGACCCAGCACAGATCTCTGGGGTACTTCGCTATTAACATTTTTCCATTTTGAAAATTGGCCATTCCTTATTGTTCCTCCAGCTCAGTCCTTCACCACTGGGTAGTGTACCTCCTCTTGCAGCGTGGAGACTGGGTATGTCAGATTTGTAACATCACTGGATATATCCTGCTGGTCTCTCCCATCAGCCCCAGTGTGTCCAGTCTCCATGCAGCAGGAGGATGTAGTGAGCCTACGTGCTGGGCTCACTAGAGGAACACACAAGGAGCAGTTTTTGTAGTGTAGTTTAAGGGGTTAATTTTTTTGTTGTCATTTTAGTTCTCTTTTTTTTTGGGGGGGGGGGACTATTGCTTTAAACTAAATAAAAAAAAAAATCAGTGGGGGATTCGATTCTACACTCTGGGGATCGCTTCCTTCACAGAATCGGCCCGAGTGATTCAGCCGCTCTCCCCTCCTAGGTGGAACGAAGGGGAGTTGTACGGCAGTAGTAGCGGCTAGCCACACTGTCTCCGGAGCAGTCGGGGAACCTCGGGGATAAGACCGGGTGCCGGGAAGCCCTCTCCGCAGCTGCTGATCAATCTTCGAGGTGATCAGCGCCGTGGATAGCAGCTCAGGTAACGCTTCCTGCGACTGTTGTTTAGGCCTGGTAGGGGACCCGCTGATATGTGGTCGAGCGGGGAGGCCTTTGATGCTTTTTCAGAGCAGCGCACGCTGTTAGGCCCTGTCGTGTTGAGCGGGCTGGGGTTCCCGTGCTTTTTCAGTGAGCCACGGGGAAGCACCGCAGCTGTCTAAATTTACCTGGAGCATCGCGATCAGTTTAATTTTAAGCTAATTTCAAGTTAATTTTTTTTCCTTTTGCTTGGCAGTTACTTTTTTTGTTAATTTAGTTAACTCTGGGTTTATAAAGTTTTTGGTCTGGGACCTTACCAAAAAAAAAGGGGGGGGAGTAGTTTTCTTTCTCTTTCCTTTCGGAAAAGTCATACTTCTATTTTTTTTATAAGCAAATGCCATCAAAGCCGCAGTGTTTGGTCTGCGGTACCCGCTGGGGCGCAGTCTCGGAAGACGGGGTTTGTAGGGGCTGCGCATGTGTTTCCAACACAATGGAGCAGGATGTCCTTGTTAAGGCTGGTGAGGAAGCCCATATTCCATCTGCATTGCCGGATAGGGAATCCCTATTGGAAGGGTCGACCGTGTGCCCGGTAGGGAGTCAAGCACCGCCAGCCACCTCCGTCCTGCCGTTAGGAGCAGGGACAGCCTTTGGAAGCTTCTCTCCAGATTTTGTCCTCATTATGCACCAAACATATTGCTTGCGGCAACAGGGGACGGTCCCAGAGCCATTGGCACTGAGGGATCAAGGGCAGCATGCTGGCCCTGATAAAGGATGGAGGCAGCCTGGGGAGGCCTCTTAAGAGGGCTCGATCTCCTGACGATCAGCTCCTGGAGTCGGAATGGCCGGATACGGAAGAGGTAGAAGGAGAGCCTGAATTAGGGTTGGATGAACTCGAGGAAGGCAAGATCCCCAAACCGGAAGATCAAGCGAGGATTATAAGAGAGTTTCGTAAAGACGAGCTTACGGTGCTCATCACGGAGTCCCTTCGGGCCCTTAATCTCGCTTCGGTACAGCCGTCAGAGGAGGAGGGGTTGGAGTACCCCCTCATTCAGGCGGTGCCGCAAAGCCAGGCAGTTTTCCCAGTCCACAGGGTGGTCGACCGGATGATTCAAGATGAATGGGATGTACCGGAAGCGGGATTTCGCGGCGTACGTACTATGAATAGACTCTATCCCTTAGGAGACAAGGAGAAGGAAAGATTCCACTCTGCATGCATAGATGCAGCTGTGTCAGCGGTCACGAAGAAGACGACTATTCCGGTGGAAAGCAGTGCGGCCTTCAAGGATAAACAAGACAGGAAAGTTGACGGGTTGTTGAAACAAGCATTTGATGTTAATGCTGTTTCGTTGCAAGCATCCATTTGCGGAGCTTGGGTGGCAAGAGCCTGCCTTCGGTGGTCACAAAGATTGCGGCAGCCATCCCAGCAGGAACAGGAGCAGTTATTGGATGTGGCACTTGAATCAGGGGCAGCATACCTGGCGGATGTCTACTACGATTTGATTAGGTCATTGGCGAATAGTATGGCTTCCTTGGTAACCGCACGCCGCTATCTGTGGTTGAGAAATTGGGTGGCGGATGTTTCTTCTAAGTCGCGGCTTAGTAGAATTCTCCTCAAGGGGAAGTTGTTCTTAGGTGAGGATCTGGACAAGGATTTGGGAGAGTCCAAAGGCGGAAGGCTACCGGAAGACAAGCCCAAGCAAAGGGGGCCTCTGCCGGCGGCACGAGGTCAGTTTCGGGACTTCAGGCGTTTTCGTTCCTCTCGGCTGGGAGGTTTCCAAAGAGGAAGATTTGTGTCACGGACACAAGGATTCCAAGGTTTTCGAGGAGCGGGATTCTCAATGGCTTCCTCCACGACTTCCTGAAAACCACAATGAAGTGAGGCAGGCCCGGGTAGGAATTCAGTCGATCGGAGGGCGGCTTCGGGAGTTTCTTCCTGCCTGGGTCCAGATAACGTCCAACCAGTGGGTGTTGGAGGTAATACGTGAAGTTTATGCTCTAGAACTTGCTCGTCTAATTTGAGACGCTCTTGTTCTGTCCCCGTGCAGAGGGCAGCAGAGAAAGTCCGCGATCAAGCAAACTCTAGATCGCCTCCTACAGTTAGGCGCAGTTGTGCCGGTTCCGCAGGAATTGTACGGTGTCGGTCGTTACTCCTTTATTTCGTGCTTCCAAAGAAGGATGGTTCCCTCCATCCCATCCTAGATCTCAAAGGAGTGAATCATTGTCTGCGAGTCTCTCACTTTCGAATGGAAATTTTGCATTCGGTAATAGTGGCGGTTCGGCAGGGGGCGTTCTTGACGTCTCTCGATCTGACCGAAGCGTACTTGCACATCTCAATCAGATCAGTTCATCAGAAGTTCCTGAGGTTCGCGTTTCCATGGGGCCATTTTCAGTTCCAAGCTTTGCCTTTTGGCCTAGCAACGGCTCCGCATACATTCACCAAAGTTATGGCTGTGGTAGCAGCGGCCCTGCGGAAAGAGGGGTTCTTAATTCATCCTTACCTGGACATAGTAACATAGTAAATGACGGCAGATAAAGACCAGTATGGTCCATCTGGTCTTCCCACAAGATGGCAGGAGTAGGTGCACCCCTTCCCATGTCTTTAGGGAGTAGGTGCACCCCTTCCCATGTCTTTGTTTAGGGGTGCACCCCTCCCCATATCTTTGTTTAGGGGTGAACCCACCGCTCCTCCCCACATCGCTCCATGTAGGACACCCCTATTTGTTGAGAAATTAGATGATTCAGTTTATTTTGATTTTATCCTGTTGCTGTAAAGTGATCCACTGTGTCTGTCCCAGGCCACTTTGAATTCCGTGTTTGCCCCACCACCTCCATCAAGAGGGCATTCCAAGCATCCACCACTCTTTCAGTGAAAAAGTATTTCCTGACATTGCCTTTCAATTTACCACCTTGCAGCTTCATGTCATGCCGTCTAGTTTTACAGCTCCCCTGTCTTTGGAAGAGGTTTGTTTGTTCATTATTTCTCTAAGTATTTAAAGGTCTGAATCATATCTCCCCTATCCCTCCTCTCCTCCAAAGTGTACATATTTAGGTCTTCAAATCTCTTCTCATAAGACTTCTGACACAGGCTTCAAATCATTTTGGTCCCCTTCCTCTGAACAGTTTCCATTCTTTTTACATCCTTTTCAAGATACGGTCTCCAAAACTGAACACAGTATTCCAAGTGAGGCCTTACCAGAGACTTATACAGTGGCATTAGTACCCCTTCCTTTCTGCTAGTAATTCCTCTTTGAATGCAGCCCAACATCCTCCTGGCTTTTGTCACTGCCTTGTCGCACTGTTTTGCCACCTTGAAATCTACAGAAATAATCACACAGAGGTCTTTCTCCTGCTCCGTGCACACCAACCTTCCCCCTATCCGCATACATTTCCCTTGGATTTCTGCTACCCAAGTGCATGACACTGCACTTCAAATTAAATCTTAATTCCTGGCGTGAGTCCGAAGGATCTGAGCAGGAGCAGCATCACAAGCTGCCCCAGAAGAAGTTATCGGCACTTGCCGACCAGCCTCGGACACCCAAGGCCATTCTCATCAAGGACTCCCCCCTCAACGGAACAGATGCCGTACCCAAAATCCTCGGTGGCAGCGTCAAAGGCTGCGGAGCCAACTGGATGGCAGCCTTGGAGTGCAGTATTTCTGCCCTCATGGCCCAGCAGCAGGCATTCATGTCCGGTTCATCTGCCCCGATGACAGGACTCTTGACATTGAGGGCCACCCTGGACATCGAGCCAATCCTCAAGCGCCACCGGCTTCGAGAGAGCCATTGAAGTCTGACAAGGTCCCGGGTCTGTTCCCATTTCTTGGATCCCCGGTCCTCTCCAGCAAGCACACATGGCTTGGGCCTCGACCGCAGTGACTGCGAAGCCTCAAAATCAACCTTGGACTGCGAGCCCAATTGGGAGACCGAGGATGAGGTGTACCCAGACACTCGGCGACACTGAGACGTGCCCTTGGACCCGTCTCCCCTGGCGTCCTGATGCCGTTCCCCACCCGAGGATGTCACCTTCCTCGACTTTGTGCAGGACATGGCTAAGGCACTCGCCATCGAGACCGAGGCGCAGGAGGATCCTCACATGGAAGAAACTGGAGATCTCTCCAGTATGAGGCCCCTCCAAAGAGGCCCTCATGGTGCTCATTCCTCCAATCCTCAAGCGCCGCCGCCTCCTCCATATGTGGGAGACACAGGCATCAGTGCCCATTGTAAGCAGGCGACCCAACTTCATGTACCGAGTCCACCAAGGCCCCGGGTTCCAGAAGACCCAACTTCTCCACAACTTGAAGATTGTTGAATCTGCCATGTGTAGGCTCAAGAGCCAAAAGACCTATTCCTCTGCCCCCCAGTAGGGAGGCCTGGGCCCTCAGCCTGAAGGCCTTCCAGGGCTCGATGCTCACGTGCCAAATCCAGTCCTATCAACTGTACATTGGCATGCACCTCAAAGAGCTGGTGAGGGAGCTCACTGGGTTCTAAGCAGGCCTCAACAGAGAATCCCTCCAGAGGTTCAAGTCTCTGGCCTCTGCAGTCAAGGAGTACGCAAAGTTTTTATCCCGAGCAACTTACGACGACTTTGTGTCCTCAGCCAGAGTGGCTGCCGCAGGCATCGGGTCCTGAAGCCAGACATGGCTGCAGTCATCTGACCTCGAACAATTGGTTCAAGACAGACTTACTGATGTCCCCTGTATCGGAGAGAAACTCTTCAGGAAACTCATGGCAGACAAAGCTGCAGAGATAGAGTCTGAGTTCCTGAAGAGGACCAAACTCTCTAAAAAGACATTGGTCCAGCCCTGAAAGAAGGCCCCGGGGAAGAAGCTGCCCTTCCTGAGGAAAAATGGAGGCTTTGGTAATGCTTCACAGTTCCAAGCCTCGAGCAATGCCAACAGCACAAGGAGCAGGGACACATCCCCTGTAAACAGAAGACCCCCAAGTCCCAGGCACTGGCCCTGGCTCAGCCTGGGGTGAGCTTTTGACTCCCTGGGCACGACCTCTTCTCCCCCAGGAGGTCCTCAACAGCTCACAGGGGGGTGTCTGGCCCTGTTTGCCCACTGGTATTCCTCCATCACCACCTATTCCTGGGTACTGCAAGTGGTCTAAGATGGGCTACTTCCTCCACTTCTAAAGGACAGAAGTTCAAGATGCTCTCCCTTGGAACATTGTTGCCCTACCTCCAGCAGGGAGACTGGCTATGCACCTTAAACCTGAAGGATGCTTATATGTATATCCTGATCCATCCCAGCCACCGAAAATACCTCTGGTTCATGGTGGGAGCAGGTCACTACCCTTAGGGTCGGCTTCATCACCAATGGTCATCACCAAGTGCCTAGCGGTGGTCGCAGCCCACCTTCATCTCCACGGGGCCTTTGTCTTTCCTGACCTGGACGACTAGCTCATAAGGGGAGGCAAGGCTGCAGAAGTGCACCACTCCACCAGGCTCACCTTCCATGCCCTGCAGCACCTGGGCATGGAAGCATCAACTACCCCAAGTTGCACCTTGTCCCGATTCGGTGTTTAAAGTTCATAGGGGCTCAGCTATACACCCTCCAGGCCAAGGCCTTCCTCGCTCATGAGAGGGCAGGACTGGTTGCTACCTGCCCAGTGCCCATCTTATCCTTAGCCAATGAGCCACATGGACTCCACGGTCCACGTGATCCCATACACCTGCTTGCACATGAGGGCATCTCAGTGGTGCCTGTGCTCTCAGTGGCCACAAGCCACGGGCAGGCTTCGGGACAGAATGCGAGTGACCCGCCAGCTAGCAGATTCACTCAGCAGGTGACAGAATCACCGCCACCTCCAGGCCAGGATGCCTTTCCAGACACCCACCCCCAGAGGGTCCTTATCACAACCCTGATGGGTTGGGGAGGTCATTGCGGGGACCTCCACAAAGGCAGCTGGTTCCAGATGGAATGCCAGCTGCAGATCAACCTTCTGGAGCTCCGGGCGATATTTCTGGCTCTACAAGCCTTCCGCCACCAGCTACAACACCAGTCTGTGCTGGTCTAGACCAACAACTAAGTCACAATGTTCTATGTCAACAAGCAAGGGGACATGGGGTTGTGCGCCCTTTGCCAGGAGGCAGTAGCCCTCTGCTGCTATGTGACACACAACGGGATGCTTCTAAGGGTGGTTCACCTCCCAGGCCAGGACATGCTGAGCAGGGTCCTCTAGCCATACGAATGATGCCAGGCTCCCAGAATGACCTCCTGGCTGTTTTGACTGGGGTGCCCCTTCCCACCCCCACCAGTGGACCTGTTCACTAGCCCGGGCAGCACGTAGTTTCCCGCTTCTGCTCCTGTCAGCCGCACCTGTCCAGTGTGGCTGCAGATGCGTTCCTCATCCCATGGACAGAAGGCCTCCTTTACGCCTTCCCGCCAACACCATTGGTCGCCAAGACCCTCTTCAAGGTCCAGTGTGACAGAGCATCACTGATACTGATAGCTCCCCGGTGACCCAGGCAACCTTGGTTCCCACTGCTTCTCTACCTGTTGGTGTTGGCGCAGATTCCCCTGGGCCGCACCCCAAACCTACTCTCACAGGAGGAGGGGCTTTCTCCATCACCCCATCCTGAAGTCTTTGTCACTCATGGCTGATGAAAGGGTGGTGTTAGCTCCTTTCAGCCTCCCATAGGATATGGAGGAGGTCCTTCTGGCCTCCTGCAAGGCCTCTACGAGAAGGATGTATGCCTTTAAGTGTTATCAGTTCTCAGTCTGCTGCGCCGAGAGGTAGGCGAACCCATTCTTCTGCTCAGTACAAATGTACTCCAGTACCTACTCCACCTGTCACAGGTGGGACTAAAGTCCAACTCAGAGTGCATGTAAGCGCTATTGCACCACCATTCCATTGAGGGAAAACCCCTCTTGTATCTCTGTTCCTACGGAGCTTTATCCTATCCAAACCCCCCATCCACCCACCAGCGGCAGAGTGGGATCTCTACATGATGCTTTCGCAGCTCACTAAGCTGCCGTTTGAGCCTCTGACTACCTGCCACTTGCGGTACCTCTCCTGGAAGGTCATCTTTCTCGTGCAACTCACATCAGCTCGCAGGGTCAGCGAGCCCCAGGCTCTGGTGGCAGATCCTCCCTACATGAGGTGTTACAAGAACAGGGTGGTGCTTCGCACACACCCCAAGTTTCTGCTGAAGGTGGTATCCCCATTCCACTTCAATCAGGAGGTGGTGCTTCCTGTTTTCTTTCCGAGTCCTCAGTCCGGCAAGGCAGAGACTGTCCTCCATACTTTGGATTATAAAAGGGCACTGTCCTTTTATCTGCAATGGGCCCAGGGCCACCGCAAAGCACCTCAGCTTTTCGTCTCCTATGACCCCAGTCGACTGGGGCTCCCAGCAAACTCTGTCCACTTGGGTGGCAGACTGCATTGCCCTCACCTATGAGCAGGCTGGGATCCCACTAGACCAGCGGGTCATGGCGCACCGCGTCAAGGCCATGGCTACTTCTATGGCAAATCTGCGTTCCGTACCTTTGACGGAAATCTACCGGGCTGCCACCTGGTCTTCGGACCATACCTTCGCAGCTCACTACTGCTTGGAGAGGGAGTCTCGACAGGACAGCACCTTCGGCCAGGCTGTACTCCATAATCTCTTCGGGGTGTAGGCAACTCCTGCCCTCTGATCCTTCTGTGTTCAGGCTACTGGAGTGCTGGGGCTCCGCAGCACACTTTGGTCTTGTGAGAGTCTCTCAGTGGGATTCAACTGCTGTAGCTCATGACTCAACCCTTTGCGGGTTGCCGTGGCGTTTTACAGGTTCTCAGTAGCCTGTAGCTGGGGAATTCCATATGTGAGGACTGACTTCCTGTTTGTTCCCGGAGAAAGTGTAGCTACTCACCTGTAACAGGTGTTCTCCGGGGACAGCAGGAATCAGTCCTCCCAACCCTCTCCCCTCCCCTTGGACTTACTACTTTACCGCATTTTCAACTTTGCTGTCTTAGCTATGTCATTAGACTGAGGCAAGATGGCACCCTTGGGTGGAAAGGGGACCACGCATGCGTGGTGCATCTCCAAAGGCTTCCTTTGAAAGCTGGGTGATGCTTCCATGCGGGCTCCATCAGCGCCAACGTCACCCATATGTGAGGACTGATTCCTGCTGTCCCCGGAGAACACCTGTTACAGGTGAGTAACTACGCTTAATATTCGCACCACGGCAGCCTTGGTGGCTCACTTGTGCTCTGTCTCCACAGTGGAGATTTGTAGAGCTGCTACGTGGTCTTCTGCCCACATCTTTACAGCCCACTATTGCCTGGATAAGGATTCCCAGATGACAGCATCTTCAGCCAAGCCGTACTCTGGCACCTTTTTGGGAACTAATGCAACTCCTTTCCTCTGGCCCTTCTGTCTCTCCAGGCTACCGGAGAGTTGACTGTTGGTCGATGCCTGAGGCTGGTATTTTCTTTCGGAACCTCAGAGCTTCCCACTGTGTGTTTATTCCTTTTTTATGGTTGTCCTGATGGGCAGTCTACAGGGTTTTCAGTAGCCTGTAGCTAGGGAGTCCCATATGTGAGGACTGACTTCCTACTTTGTCCCGAAGTAAGCATAGTTACTCACCTGTAGCAAGTGTTCTCTGGGAATAGCAGGAATCTGTCCTCACTACCCTCCCTCCTCCCCGTGGAGTTATTTCTTTTTGGGCTTTATTAAGCTGTGTCGTCATATTGAGGTAAGATGGCTTTATTAGGTGGAAAGACTGGCACGCATGCGTGAAATACATTCCAAAAGCTTCCTTTGAAAGCTGAGAAGTGTTCCTATGCAGGCTGCGCTGGTGAGGACTGATTCCTGCTGTTTGCAGAGAGCACGTTTCTATGTATGCACTGCATTAATTGTATGCAAATATATATCGGAAAACCAGACAGGGTTGCAGCTCTTTAAGATTGAAGTTTGGAACTCCTGATCATTCATAATCCCTTTTGTTATATCTTCAACTTGAAAAGCCCTAACCTGCTAAGTCTTCCTTTATAAGGCAGCCTTTCCATTGCTTTTACCATTATTATTGTCCTTGCTTGCACTTTTTTAGCCCTGCAGTAGGCAATATTGCACACAGTTCTCAAAGTGCAATCATACCATGTATCAATATGGAGACATTATTATATTCTGTGTTTTGTATTCTTTTAGAAGTTTTGTGGTTTGTGCTACAAATTTATTATTAATGACTATATGTATCTATAACTTGTAGATATATGGATGTATACATATGCTTATGCACACACAGACAATTTATATGCTTTCAAACTACGTTGATGTGACAATGTAAAATTGTTCGAGAAGGGCAATGTGGGCAATCAGACTGCCACCTCTTTTTCAAGGGCTGCTGTGGGTGTTTCTTACTAGTGTTTTCTGATTTGACTTTGATGTACCAATTTTCAGCTGATGAATAATTGTCTATGTGCTGATAACTTGCAGGAGTCAAGTGCAGTCTGGTAGTACTCCTTATGAATGGTATATTTATTTTATGCAATTCCAAGAATCTGATTTATGACTTTCTCATATTTCAATTGGTAAACTTGTCAATTAGCTACATTTGGAAAGCGATTTTCATTAGCGCAATCAGTAAACATGAAGTCTTGTATTTTGATTGCCACACTGATTAGATAAATTGTTACTTGAAAAGCTGTTGAAGTCAGATTATGACCTTATATCTTTGCCATGCATCTTTTTTCTAACCGCAAAGATATGAAAACTAGCATTTTCCTCCTCTGTACATTCTGAAATATAGTTTACGGTCATAGTCATTTTCTTAAATTGAGCTTTTAGTTGCAGATATATGGCAATACATTTGTTTTAAACCTAATTTAGAATAAATAAGGTGAGTTTCTGCTTGTGAATTTTTGTCATATAATGTTAGTTTGTGAACATCCTAGAGTGGTCTTTGTGTTAGTACAATGTATACTCAGAAGATGATTAGATAAGAGAGAAAAAGATAACCCCATTGAATAAATAACATGGACAAAAAGGATATATTTTCCCCAGCATATGTGGCTTAATCTTTATTCTCTTACTAGGCATTCTTCCTGTTGTCATTCAGAAATTTAACAGCTGCCTACAAGAGTGATTGAGACTTACAGCAGTGTGAATTGAACTTTTGACGTTTAAATGATAAGCCGATTGGCCAGTTAGGGAGTATGGGTGCCCTGACTCTACCCGCTAGGAGTCATGTGGGCCCTGCCATCCCAGAAGTCAGCATGCACAGCACCAAGTACACAAAGGAGGATGTTCCTTCATTTGCTCATTCATACAGAGGCAGCTCATTGATGCAGAGTTGGCAAATTCTGGATGCAGCAAAAAGTGCCCCCAGACCACCACCCCTGTAGTGGCAACCTCACTTGCCTGTATTTAACTCAGCGGCAGTTGTCCATTCTTTCCCAGCCGCCACCACTACTTCCCCCAAGGTTGATGGCTGCGTTGGCAATAAAATCGGCAGTAAATGCAATGTCTTTCAGATGTCCACATACTTCAAAGGTCCTGCCATCCCAGCTCTCTGATGCATATTTTTTGCATCAGGAGCATGACAGCAGGGCCTTTCAAGAGCGCAGATGTTTGAAAGACCTCATGTTCATTCCTGATGATTATGTTTATTAAAAACTTAATATACTGCCCATTATAAATGCATCTGGGCGGTTTACAATAAAAATCAAACGATGCTGGAAAGGAAAAGTAACGCCATTAAAATATTTTAAACAGGATAGAGAGAGAGAGATAAAAATAGAAAAGGGAGAAAAGACATAGGGATAGCAGGGTATCAAGCAGGACAGAGAATGAGTGTGTGGTAAGGAGGGTAGGGCAAGGTGGACATTAGTGGGGGGGGGGGGAGAGAGGGGCAACAGAATGGCGTAGGTCGTAGGCTAAACAAAAAACGGTGTGTGGGTAGTCTCGCTTTAAACACAGGGAGGGATGGTTCCAGACGGCGAGCAAGGGGGAGCGAGTTCCAGAGCCTCGTGCCAAGGAAGTAGAAAGCTGAGGAGCAAGTGGATTCTAGATGAGCCTGGGAAGGGGGATGGAAGTGACATGTGATTGGAGTGAATGGAACAGAGGAGGCGGTGAGGAGTGTGGAGATGGACCTGGTCAGCAAGATAAAGAGGAATACCTGTGTGAATTGATTTGTGAACAAAGATGAGGAACTTGAATTGAATTTGAAAAGAAACAGGGAGCCACTGCAGGTAGAGAAAAAGGGAAGTGATGTGATTGGTACGGGAAGCATGGGTGAGGATGTGGGCGGCGGTATTCTGGATGCTCTGAAGGCGAGAGAGCTGGGACTGAGGAAAACTGGCTAGAGTGACATTGCAGTAGTCAAGACGAGACATGACACGGGAAAGAAGTGTGGCCAGTGAGGAAAAGGAAAGAAAAGGGCGAACCGCACGAAGTTGCTTCAGGGTGAAGAAAAAGCGCTGCACAACAGAGGAAATGTGTTCTTTGAAAGAAAGAGAAGAGTCAAGGGTGACGCCGAGATAATGAAGGGAAGAAACAGTAGGGATAGGAGAAGTGGAGAGTAGGGGAGGGAGAGGAGGAGCGGGGGGAATTCTTATTGCCATCGGAGGCATCTGATCTCAAGGAAAGCAGCAGTAGCATGGGGGGAGGAGCAAAGGTGAGATATCTGGGGGAGAAAGGTAAGAAAATGTGCATTAGGAGGAAGATGAGAGATGCTAGAATGCTGGACACAGGATGGAGAGGTGCTGAGATGCTGGACCTAGGGGGAAGAAATACTGACCATGGAGGGGGGCATTGGAAGAAGAAGAAAGGGAGATGTTGGACATGAAGGGCATATGCTAGAAACAATTGTGGAGTGGGCATAGGTAGTGAGAGGGAGAGATGATGGACATGGAAGGGATAGGTAGCAAGAAGTGCAGATGCTGGACATGGATGGGATAAGTAGAGAGGGAGGGGAGATGTTTGGCACAGGAGGCATAAGGAGAGTGGGGGGAGATGCTGGACGTTTTGGGGGGATAGAGGGGGAAATGCTGGGCATGGGCTTGGGAGAAAAAGAGAGATGCTGGACATAGGAGGGATAGGGAGAGAGAGAAAGAAGTAGAATGCTGGATATATGTGGATCGGATGAGAAAAAGAGGGGGCATCGGACAGGATTGATGAGAAGGGGAGGGGTAGACTGGGAAATAAGAGACTGGGGAAGGAGGAGAATGTATTGAGTGTTAAAAAGTGATAGATACAGAAATAGAGGGAGATTGAGGACTGGAATGTAAGGGAGTGAAATCTGAGTTGATTGGAAAATAAATGGAAGAAATCTGATAGGAAAAGATCAATCAGAAATGGAAAAAAGTTAAAAAGACAGGAGAGAGAAGTGTTAAGTGGACTGCAGACTCTAGAAAGTGAGTTAAGAGAAGACAGGAAAGCAGAAACCAGAGACTGAGATCAAAATGATTAGAAATAAAATGGTCAGACAACAAGGTAGAAAAAATAATTTATTTGGAATTTACATTTTCTGTCTTTATTTTGCACAGTACAAGGTCATCTACATCTCTTTCCCTGACGTACTGCATGCAGAATCTAGTTTCTTGGGTTTCAGTTCCGTTTTTGTCTACATATTTCTGTATTTTATTTCCCTACATGGTAGGGATCTATATATATTCTGAGTATGTGACCCAAGGTCAGGTTTTCAGTTAGCAAGAAAATGCTATTTAGGGATCTGTAGTAATCCAGTTTGTTCAGTTTTCTGAATGGGTGTATTAGCTTGTATTATGTAAACCGCCATGGTGTAATGAAGGGCGGTATATTAAGTTAAATAAACATAAACATAATATTCTAGGGCCACTGCAATATTTACAGTGCTGCTCTTTTCTGGGTAGGCTCCTTGTGTGAGTTTTGGTCGCTAATGCTAGTATGGTATGTGCCCTATGAAATGCTCATTCCATAGCTAATAAGCTCCCTTTACTCATGATCTCTTCATTTCTAACTCTTTTCAACTTCTAGCTCTTACTGAAACCTGGCTCGTCGATGATGACGCTGCTGTGGTCGCTGTCCTCTATCATGGCAGCTATCAATTCTCACATACTCCTCATGCCACTGGCCGTGGTGGTGGTGTAGGGTTTTTGCTTTCTCCGGGAACAAGCAGAAAGTCAGTCCTCGCATATGGGTGACATCGGCATCGATGGAGCCCGCTGGACATCACTCCCCAGTTTTCAAAGAAAGCCTTTGGGATCTAGGCCACGCATGCACAGCCACCTTCCTGCCCAAAAGTGTCATCTGCAGAGCCCTGCAGACATCCTGTCTGTCTGTCTGTCTTCCCTGATAAAAGTTGATTTTTTTCTAACCCTCTCTTGGTGTTTTCGCTCTTTTTGCCAGTCTATTCCTGATTACCTTCTTGTCACCCAAGTCCACCCTCGCCTCAGCATTGCATTTTTTTCTCGGGTCCCTTTTTTTTCGGTGTGTGAGTCTTTTCTTCTGCCCTTCCTGACTGAGACATCTGAGTTTCACCTCGTGGGTGCCGTCTTCCCTGCTATGTCTTTCGTCAGTGGATTTAAGCAATGTGGCAAATGCCTCTGGACCATGTCCATAACGGGCTGCTATCATTGCTGTATCAAATGCCTCAGTGCAGATCATGAAGCCGCCACTTGCCCATTCAGCCTGCAGATGTTGAGCAAGAGCTGGAGGAATCATGAAAAGTAGCAGGGGGAGCTTTTTGGCTTGAAGGCTTCTGCCATGGTGCCAGCATCAAGTCTGGAATTGCTGCCCTTGGAGATTGTGTCTGACAACTCAGCATCACGCGCACGTGCTCGATCCTAGCCCCAAGTCACAGAGCCTCGGCCAGGGGTCATCCTCGGAGAACCTCCACCATAGGTCCAAGACATCATCCAAGTCGAAGTCTGATCCTGGAGCCCGAGGGTAAGACCTCCAGTACCCAGTCTGAGTCCTCAACCCAAGGATGATGACCAGGAGTGGTCCTTGAAGCTGCCCTGGTGGGAGGAGACTCCCACTGCATCGGGGGATCGAGCTCGGTCCTCTGACGTGATCACCGTTGGTGACTCTCCTTTAAGGGAGCCAGCTTCGGGCTTGATGCCTTCGAGACCCGAACCAGTCACTGCAGAGCCTATTGGCATCAATGCCAGGATGGCAGCCTTGGAACAGTTTGGCTGCCTTCCTCAAGGCACAACGGGGTCTGATGCCCAGAGCCTCCGAGTCGTCTGTGCTGACATCGGGACCTTCCATTGCGAGGACCTCCCCGGAGGACATCCAGCCTGTGCTGGAACGGTCTGCTTGCCCAGAGCCACGTCGATCAGCTTCCCACTTGAGGCGCAACTTGCCCCCGAGCATCTCTGTGTCGGCTCGTTGGGCATTCTCTCTCTCCCTTGCCGCCTGTGGCTCATTGCCCCGATGACTGTCTGGGCCTCAAGGTCTCGTCAGGCTGGGAGACCGACAACAAATCACCCGACAGCATTGTTACATAGGGATGTCCCCTTTGAACTGTCTTCCCCTCATCTGAGGACTTCGCATTCCTCGAGTTTGTCCGGGGGATGTCGAAGGCCCTGGCTTTCATGGCGGAATCAGAGGACGAGCCTCGTGCTGAGGACTTGGAGATCCTCCAGAACGAGGCCCCTCCGAGAGAGACACTAATGGTGCCAAGTGCCCCCATACTGGAGCATTTGCTGTTCAAGATGTGGGAGAGCGCGGTGATGATGTCAGTAGTGAGTCGGCAACTTGATTCCCAGTATTGAGTTAGCAAGAGCCTAGGCTTTATGAAGGCACAGCTGCCTCACAACTCCATGGTAGTGTAGCAGCCATGCACCGCATAAAGAGTCAGAAGATGCACTCCTTGGTGCACCCTGATAGGGAGGCCCACACCATGGACAGGTTTGACAGAATCTGCTACCAGGGCTCGATGCTTGCAGCCTGCATCCAAGCTTACCAGCTGTACATGGGCATTGTACCTGAGGGACCTGGTGAAGGAGCTCGCCGGGTTCTCAGCTGGGCTTGCAGGTGATTCTCTCAAGTACTAACAGACCCTCGTCTCCTTGGTCAAGGAATGCTCCAAATTCCAGACTCGAGTAGTCTGTGATGGCTTCGAGTCTGTGGCTCGTGTAGTTGTGGTGGGCATTAGTGCCCGTTGCCTGGCTTGGCTTCAGTCCTTGGACAGGGACATCAGCCAGTTTGTCCTCTACCCATTGCTCCAATTCCGAGTAGAGAACCTCTTTGGCAAACCCATGACTGACAAGGCAGCCGAGTTGGAATCAGAGTTTGACCAGGACTAGACTGTCCTGGAAGACTGCTGACCTTTCCCATTGAAAGACTTTGAAGGAAAAAGCCCTTCCACTCGAAAGTAAAAAAGGCTTACAGAAAATGCCCCCAATTTCTGGTCTATCAGGCTCCCCGACAGGGTCAGCAGGCCAGGGAGACAGTCCCCATGAGCAGAAACCTCCAAAGCCACAGCCTTGGGGGAGTGGGGCTTTTGAGTTCTTGGGTATAGTCCTCCTTCCCCTGATGACTTGGGCCCAAGGCACAAAGGAGGACATCTAGTCTACTATGCTCACCTCTGGCTGGGCATCACCACCAATGCCTGGTTGTTGCAGGTGAAGTGAGAAGGTTACCTTCTGCACTTTGATCGGATGCCTCCTTCCCAGGGTAACTTCCCATGACCTCCCTGCACAGAGAGCTCCTGCAAAAGGAATTAGTCCCTGCACAAGGATCAGGTGGTAGAACCAGTCCCTCGGCCCCTCTGGGTTATGGGGTTCTACTCCCGGTACTTCCTCATCCCAAAAAAGACATGGGGCTTCTGGCCCATCCTGGATCTGTGGGACCTGAACCACTTTCTGATCAAGGAGAAGTTCAAGATACAATCCCTTGGAACATTGCTGCCCTACCTCCAGCGGGGAGATTGGCTATGCTCCTTGGATCTCAAAGATGCCTATAACCACCTCCTGATCCATCCCTGGCACCATCAGTACCTCCACTTTGTCATCGGAGGCTGTCGCTACCAGTGCAGGGTGCTCCCTTTCGACCTCTCCTCTGTCCCCCGTGTGTTCACCCAGTGCCTGGTGGTAGTCACCGCTCACCTCTGCTTGCTAGGAGTCTGTCTTCTATCTGAACAGCTGGTTCCTGAAGGGCAGCTTGCCAGAGGAGGTACATCATGCGGCCCACCGCACCATTCAGGTGCTACAGCATCTGGGGTCCATGATCAATTTCCAAAAGACGCATGTGCAACTGACCCAGCACTTGGAGTTCATAGGAGCCCTTCTGGACTCGACCCAGGCCAGAGCCTTCCTCCCTCTAGACCGGGCGCAGCATCTGGCGACCCTAGCAAGAGGTACAAGGTCACTCATCGGCATCCGCCCATCTCCTGCTGCGCCTATTGGGACACATGGCCTTGACGGTTCGCGAAACCCTGTAGGCCCATCTATGGCTGCCACAGGCTAACTGGAGGATCCACAGGCTAACTGGAGGATCTGATCTGGTTCACCCAGCCTCTGGCGGCCTCTCACCTCGTGGCAGAGCTGACAGAATCTCATGGCCGGACTACCCTTCCAGGCTCTGCTGGCCCAAAACTTTGACTACATACGCCTCCAAGCTCAGCTGGGGAGTCCACTGCAACAGTCTCCAGTCGCAAGGCACCTGGACTCGAGAGGAAAGTGCCCTCCAGATCAACCTCCTGGAACTCAGAGCTGTGACAAATGCCCTTCAGGTGTTCCAGACCCACCTGGTGGATCAGATTGTCCTCTTCCAGACGGACAACCAGTAGTGATGTTTTACATCAACAAGCAGGGGGGAATGAGCTTGTGCCGCCTCTGTCGGAAGGTGGTCCACCTCTGGACCTTCGCCATGGAGAAAGCATGATCCTCTGGGCAGTCTACCTACCAGGCCAAGACAACCTGCTCGCAGATTGACTCAGCAGAGTCCTTCAGCCCCATGAGTAGCACCTCAACCCAGCGGTAGCCATCTCCCTCTTTCAATGTTGGGGGGCCCTGACATTGGACCTCTTCACCAGCCCTGAGAACATGCAGTGGCCACGCATCGGCTCCCAGAGGGGACCCCAGAATGGGTGGCAGCAGACGCTTTCCTCCTGCCTTGGTCTGGGAGTCTGCTTTGTGCATATCCACCTACTTCCCTGATTCCCAAGGCCTTCCTGAAAGGTTCAGTCAGACTTGGGCCTTGGTAATTCTCATTGCTTCTCGGTGACCCCAGCAGTCTTGTTTCCCTCAACTCCTGCATCTGTCTCAGGTGGCCCTGATACCCTTGGGCCATGCCTCAGATTTGCTCTTGCAGGAGGACAGAACCCTTCTTCATCCCAACCTCTAGTCCAGTGGTTCCCAACCTTTTCTATGTCCCATACTCTAGGGAATGTTTGATTAATGTTCACACCCTTACTAAAGTAATATTACGGTGCATGTGAGCAGAGGCGACGGATAAGCTGAGAGCCCTTGAGGGGTGAAATACTTAACAAACTCTTGCGATCGTGAATTTATGAGTGAAACGTTATACAGTGATTATGTCAGATGTTGCTTTATAATGATTTTAAAAGCAATACTCTGACAATCAGTTACTTACTTTACTTATATGTTAATCCTGTTTTTCTCTTCTTTTGATCAAGTAAACAATGAGACTACTATCTACACAACACAACCACCTACTACCACTGCTCAAGGCACACTGGCTGAGTGATAACTCATGACTCGTCACTAAGGTACATAAGTCAGTCTGTCGCACCCCCCGAAAGTCCATCTTGCACCTCCTGGGGGTGCAGACACCGCATGTTGGAAAGCCCTGCTTTACTCTCTCGCCCTGACGACGTGGCTCCATGATGTGGAGGACTTACTGGAATTGCACAAGGACTCAACACGATGCACATATGCCTTCAAATGGCATAGATTCTCAGTCTGGTGCGCAGATAGGAATCTCAACCCTTTCTCTTGCTCGGTGCAGGACATCCTTCAGTATATGCTGCTCCTCAATTGGGCTGGTTTAAAATCCAGTTCTATCAGGGTGCACCTCAGCGCCCTGGTGGCACATCTCCACCTTGTCGATGACCAGCCCGTCTCTGTGCACCCACATGTGGGCCATTTTATGAGAGGGCTTCTCCTCTCATGGCCGCCCACTGCCGGTGGCGTGGGACCTGAACGTTGTCCTCTGGAAGCTGAGGGCTCCCCCCTTTAAGCCGCTCGCTTCATGCCATCGCAAGTTCTTGTTGTGGAAAGTAGTGTTCCTGGTAGCACTCCCTTCAACCAGAAGGGTTAATGAGCTGTGGGCGCTGGTGGCCCATGTCCTCTACACCAGGTTCTACTTAAACAGGATTGTCCTCCGGACTCACCTGAAATTCCTGCCTAAGGTGGTTTCTGCTTTTCATATCAACCAAGAAGTGGTCCTTCCCACCTTCTCCAGGCCTCGCGCATCCTGAGCGGAGGCCTCGCTACACACCATGGATTGTAAAAGGGCACTGGCTTTCTACCTCAAGAGGACAAACGCCCATCGCTGCTCGTCACAACTGTTTGTCTTCTGTGACAAAAACAGGCTCGGAGTTGCGATCTCTAAGCATACCCTGTCTACCAGGGTGGCAGATTGTATATCTTTCACCTTTGAGCAGGCTGAACGTGTGCCTTTTGGGGAAACTACTAGGTACATATGATCTAGATTGGCCACTGTTGGAAACAGGATACTGGGCTTGATGGACCTTGGTCTGACCCAGTATGGCATTTCTTATGTTCTCTCTGGAGCATCATGTTATCATGCCAAGCGTCTTCTCTGACCCTTTTCAAATCCAGGCTGAAAACTCACCTCTTCACTGCTGCTTTTGGATCTTGACTCATCTGATCTCCTTGTTTCTTTACCATTCCCCCTAGATGTATCCCTGTCTACACCTTCTGTGTTTGTCTTGACTAGATTGTAAGCTCTGATGAGCAGGGGGACTTTCTCTTACATGTCTGTGCAGCGCTGCATACGTCTTGTAGCGCTATACAAATGCTCAGTAGTTATAGTAGTAGTAGTAGTAATGTGCGCACCATGGCAGCCTCGGTGGCTCACCTGTGCTCTGTCCCCCTGCAGGATATCTGCTGGGCCAACGCATGATCTTCGGTCCATACTTTCACAGTACATTACTGCTTGGACGATAGCTCACAGTGTGACAGCGACTTCAGCTAGGCAGTACTTCATCTCTTTGGGGAATAATGCAACTCCTTCACTCCAGCCCTTTATGTACAGGCTACTGGAGAGGTGATTCCAGTGTCCATGTTCGGAATGCATGAAGCCATTCAGCACTCCTTGTTGCCCGTCACAGTTTGCCTTTTGGGTTGTCCATCGCTCCTACAGTTTTTTTTTCCAGTAGTCTGTAGCTTGGGAGTTCCATATGTGAGGACTGACTTCCTGCTTTTTCACAGAGAAAGCGTAGTTACCTGTAACAGGTGTTCCCGGTGACAGCAGGAATCATTCCTCACAACCCTCCCTCCCCCCCATGAATTTTTTTTCTTTTTATGCTTGATTAAGCTATGTCATCATACCGAGTTAAGATGGCACCTTTGGGCGGGAAGATGACCATGCATGCGTGACCTAGCTCCCAAAGGCTTTCTTTGAAAGCTGGGAAGTGATTCTGTGCGGGCTCCATCGATACCGGCGTCACCCATATATGAGGACTGATTCCTGCTTGTCCCCAGAGAATAGCTGTTACAGATGAGTAACTACACTTTCTCCTTCCTGCCAGTTTCCACCCCATCCTGTACCTCAGTCTTACTCTGTCCTTCTTCGAAGTCCACTCCATCCATCTCTTTAATCCCTTACCTCTCCGGATAACTGCTATCTATAGACCATCTGACAAGTCCACCTCTACTTTTCTCACTGATTTTGACTCATGGCTTTCCTTTTTCCTAGATTCTTCTTCCCCATCCCTTATTCTTAGTGACTTTAATATTCATTTTGATAACACTTCTGACCCCTATGCTCCCAAACTCCTTTCTGTTATTTCCTCTTTTAACCTCCAGCTTTGATGTTCTGCCCATCCACACGGCCATTGCCTTGATCTTGTTTTCTTCTCTAATTGTTTGCCTTCTAATTTCCATACCTCTTTCTTCCTTTATCTGACCATCACCTGCTTAACGTAACTCAACTCTTCTTCATTCCCCACCTCATTCTCTCCAAGTCTCTTGCTACCTTTTTAGGAATCTTCATACTATCGATCCATTGGCTCTCTCCACTATAGTCTCATCTCTCTTTCCTTTTATCTTCTAACTCAGTTAATGAAGCTATAGTTTCCTATAATACTGTTCTGTCCTCTGCTCTGGATACTCTTGCTCAGCCTATCCTTCATCCTGTGAGGCTCACTATACCTCAGCCCTGGCTGTCTTCAGCTACCTGCTATCTTCGCTCCTGTGCCTGCAAAACCGAGCACATTTGGCTCAAATTCCGCTCCCGGTCTGACTGACTTCACTTCAAATTCATGCTTGCTTCCAATCTGCCATAGCTCTTGCCAAGAAAAACGATTATGTCCATCTAAAACTAACTCTCTTGCCTCTGAACCTTGTCTCTTCTCGACTCAAATCTCTCCTGACAGCATCTCAACGTCTGACCCCCTCCTTCTCTGTCTGCCTGCCCACCCAAACCCCAGCCGACTATTTCCATGATAAAAGTCCACAAGATTACACTCCATTTTCCCTCAAGATCAGCTTCATCCCCTCTTCCCCCTCTTCAATACCAACTTTTCCATTAAATCTCTGTTACACTTTCTTCCATTTCTAAGATCTCTGAAGAGAAAACCTCTCATCTTCTTTCCTCCTCTAAACTTACCGGCTGTTCCTCTGATCCTATCCCCTCCCTTCTCCTTATTCCATCTCCTCTTCTTCATCCCTTCCATCACACACATTTCTCAACCCATCATTCTCCACTGCTACTTTCCCTGCAATCTTCAAACATACTCTGGTCACGTCTCTCCTCAAGAAACCTTCACTTGACCCAACTTCTCCCTCTAATTATTGACCCATCTCCCTTCTTCCCTTCATTTTCAAAATTCTTGAACGTGCAGTTCTCCGCTGTTGCCTTGAATTTCTCTCCTCTCTAGCCCTCCTTGATCCACTTCATTCTGCCTTTTGTCCCTTACATTCCACTGAAATGGCCCTTGCCAGAGTTTTTAGCAACTTGTTCCTGGCTAAATCCAAAGACTATTACTAATTCCTCATTCTTCTTGACCTTTCTGCTGCTTTTGATACTGTTGACCATCACCTTCTCCTTGATACATTGTCCTCACTTGGTTTTAGGGGCTCTGTACTGTCATGGTGTTCTCCTTATCTCTCCCAGCGCTCTTTCAGTGTCTGTTCTGGTGTTTCTCCTCTACTGCTATCCCTCTCTCAGTTGGTGTACCCCAAGGGTCTGTTCTAGGTCCTCTCCTTTTCTCTCTCTAAACCCAGTCCCTTCGTACTTTCATCTGCTCTCATGGTTTTCAGTATTGTTTTTATGCTGATGACTCTCAAATCTATCTATACCTGATATTTCTCCTACACTCCATGCCCGTATATCTGCCTGCCTATCTGACATCGCTGCCTGGATGTCACTGCCATTTGAAATTGAATACGGCCTAAAACCTCTTCCCCCTTCCTCCTTTCTCTGTCTCTGTTGATAACACTCTTCTGCTTCCCGTTTCTTCAGCCTGTAACCTTGGGATCCTCTTCAACTCCTCCCTCTTCTCCTCCTCATATATCCAACAGACAGCAAAAAACTGTCATTTTTTCTCTATAACATTAACAAAAGTCACCCTTTCTTTTCTGAACACACTACTAAAACACTTATCCACTCTTTAATCACCTCTCGCCTAATATTACAACCTCCTCCTTGCTGCTCTCCCTGTGAGTCATCTTTCTCCCTTCATTCTGTTCAAAACTCTGCTGTGCGGCTAATCTTTTGCCAGTCCCATTATAGTCATATAGCCCTTTTCTTAAATCACTTCATTGGCTTCTCTTTCGTTTCCGTATCCAATATAAACGTCGTCTCCTGACCTATAAATGCATTCATTCTGTTCCTCCTTACTACCTTTCCTCTCTTCTCTCTCCCTACACCCTGTTTGTGAACTCTATTCTTCTTCTGGTTTTCTTTTCTCTATGCCCTTCTCTTTCACTGCCAACTCCAGACTTCGATTCTTTCATCTTGCTGCTCCTTATGCATGGAACAAAGTATCTGTTTCTTTACGTCAGGTTTCATCTCTTCCCCTTTTCAAATCCATGCCTTGCCCTTCCCTATTGTACCCTCGTACTGTTTGTCTTGATTAGATTGTAAGCCCTGATGAGCAGGGACTGTCTTATTATATGTGTCTATACAGCACTGCGTACACCTTGTAATGCTATATAAATGATTAATAGTAGTAGTAGTAGATTTTGTTTATAGGTCCTGAGTGATTTTTGTAGGGTTTTATATTATTTTGCATTACTCGTGAAGGTTTACATTGTTACTGAGATGACACCAGAATCAAAAATTATACATCTAGAAAAACAAGAAGAAGAAAAGGAAAGCCAACTTCCATTATGACAACGCAAATAGATGCCCGCTCACACTAGCCCACAATAGAGGTGGAGTGCCCAAGCAAGGAAATGAAACAAAAAACAAAAATGAAAGAAATAGGAGATATTCCAATGAGCATAACACATTTTGCAACTCATCCGGAATGGAGCCAATGGAGGCTTCCAATCTTCTTGCATTCATGAAGGCACGCAGTTGGGAGGGTTCATAAAATATATATGATATAGACTGGTATATCACAAAACATTTACAAGGGTGCTTTAAGAAAAAGAGCCCCCCCCCCTAATCTGCAAAACCCCAGGGTGCATCAAGAGAAACTCTTTACGACGTCGCTGGGTCACCCTAGCCAAATCAGGATATATGTATACCCGCTGACCACGAAACAACAAATGCCTCCTACAGAAAAAGAGTTTCAAAAGCTACTCTGTCCGAAAGAAGCGCAAATGCCACAATCATAGTAGCTGAAACCAATTGCTCATCTTGGGAGGACTCAAGGATATCAGTAATATTCATAACATCCACCTGAGGAACTGGTGAAGAGAATTGCTTTTTACCAGGTGGAAGATAAAAGATCTTGACTAAAGGAAGGAGGGATTCCTGGGGCACTCCCAATATATCCACCAAATATTCCATAAACATATCTTTTGCAGACATAGTAGGCAGTCTAGGAAAATCAATTAAACGGAGATTACATGCTCGATGAGCATTGTCAAGAACTTCCAACTTATTTTCTACCAATTCAAGGTTCTTAGCAAAAGCATCAGCATGAGAACTATAGAGGCAAACTTATCACGCAAATCACACACCTCAGTCTTTAACATTTTCCATCGAGCAGCAACCCGCTGAATCCCAGTCTAGTTAGCAGAAACTCGCACTGACAGCGATGAAACTTGAGGAATCAAAGCCTGGCCATGAGAGACAATGGCTTTCCAAATATCATCCAAGGTAAAATTGTCTGGTCGAACAAATGTAAAGGTACCATATTCTCCCATTTTTTACTGTGATTTCCTCCATTCTGGTGGATGATAGGGCCCCTCACAAAGACGCGGCTTCACCTGAAGTCTGGACTTCAACTGGTGGGACTTGAAGCTCGGCATGCATTAGTGGCTCCGGGAAGGGTTTACTCCCCGTCTCTCCTATCCCTGGGCCTGGCCCTCTTCGTGCAATCAGCTCACCCTCTCCCGGGGGTTGCACCTGCACCAAGGCCCCAGGGGACTGTTGAAGACACGCCTGTTTTGTCACCGGCCGCAAATCTGTTTTGTCACCAGCCTTTAACTGGGATATTCAACAGCACTAGCACATTTGGTGCAACTGAATATCTCTGGATGCAGCTGCTGCACATCCTGATGCTAGGGAATATTCCTTGTACAGGAGAAAATCTATTTGGCAAGGATTGGCAAGATAAGACTAATCAGATTGAGTCTGAAAGTACAACCTTGAACAGATTGTCAAGGGCTACAGCCAACCCAGCAAAAAAGAAGACAATTAAGAAACCCTTTTTCAACAAGAAAAAGAAATTCTACCCATCTTACACCCAGGCTGTCCACTGTCCATGTGCATGCTCCCCAGAAGGGGCAACAGCAACCCAGACAGCAAAGAAAGGCCCAAGTCCCCAGAGCTCAACCAACTCAGCAGACTCAGCCTCCTCAAGGGCTTTGACTCCTTCCTAGAGAACTTGGTCAACCTGCCCATGAAGGGTCCAGAACCTCTCACCATCTCTGGCAGACTTTGTCATTTTGCCAGAAGATGGCAACAAATAACATCAGAAAACTGGACCCTTTCCATTGTACAAGAGGGGTACAAACTTTGTTTTCACAGTATGCCTCCTCCCACCATAACAAGACAGTTCAAGTCTCAGGGCCCCCTCCACCACTCTCTTGTCTCAAGAGGTCACCTCACTACTTGCTCAGGGAGCAATAGAAGAGGTACCCATATCCCAACAGGGCATGGGTTTCTAATCCCCTTACTTCCTCATTCCAAAGAAAATGGGGGGATACAGACCCATACTGGACCTCAGAGAGTTGAACAAGTATCTGTTCCGAGAAAAATTCAAAATGATCTCCCTCTGAACACTTCTCCCTTACATTCAGAGCCAGGATTGGCTATGTTCTCTAGATCTAAAGGATGCATACATGCATATCCTCATCCACACAGATCGCAGGAGGTTTCTTTGATTCCTTTTTCAAGGAAGGCATTACCAGCACTGTTCCCTCTAAGCTGTGCGCGTGTGCGCGCGCACACACCTCGCCGAGCGAGCGCACACAACTTTTCAAGGAGCGCACAAAAATTACTGATTTCATACCTTGGGTTTTTTAAGGCCTCGGCTGCACCACCGATCTACTGCCATTCTGCGAATCTCTCCTCTGTCTGCACTGAGTCCCCTGCCCTCACTCCTCTCACATGTGACCGGACGATTGACGAATCATGGCAGGCTAGAGGGAAATAAAAGGGAGGGGCAGCCAGCAAGCCAGCCTCTTTCTGCTCTTGTGCCTGCTTGCCTGCCAGCCACGCACCTCCTTGGATCCCTCCCTCAGCCAGCCTTCAGTGCCACGTGCTGCCTTGGATGCGAGAGCAACACACCGGTGCATCGGGAGTCGGGACACGGATGTTTTAGGTAGTGCTTCCTTCTTTGATTAGTTATAGCTTATTTTATTTAATTTAATTTTTTACATTTGCCTTTTGGGCAGGAAGGGGACCGCGCATGCCGACGTCACCCATATGTAAGTAAAGATAACAGCAAGCAGTGCACTCTTACGCTGTTCCCCTCTCTAGGTCCTTTTAGATGTAAATCCTTAAGAGCTGGATACCAAGGACAAACTTACTAACAGCAGTGTTACCCTACTTTCCAATTATTTAATGGAAAAAGGCTAATTTTCAGATAGTCAATGGCAGAGGCGTAGCGTGGGGGGTGCAGGGGGGGCCGGGCGCAACATGGGGGGGGGGCGCGCTCGCACTCGCAGCTCTCTGCGAATCGCCGCTCTCCCCAGCAACAGCAGAGCGAAAAATAAAATAAAATGCCACCCTCGCTGGCAGAGAGACGAGCAAAAAAATGAAATCAGAGATGCAAGCACGGAGCGATCTGCCTTCCTCCTCCTTCCCGGTCTGGCCCCCGGTGATCTCGGACCTCCAGACCGATGCCAGGTGCCTGATCGAGGGAGGGAGGGGGCCCCTGGCGGTTCACTGCCGCGCCCGCCCGATTTAGGGGGGCAGAGGGACTCAGGCCAGGTATCCCCCGTCCCCTAGCGCAGGTAGCAATGTGCTCTGTTATCACCCGCTCGCGCTTTTTTCCCTTCCCCCAGCCCCGGGCACGCGAGTTTGACACGGGCACATTCAGACAGCGTGATCGGAAGCAATAGCTGCTGTGAGCAGGGGGAGATGGAGATAAATCTCACTGCTCCTCCTAACGTCCGAATCCGGGCACTGCAGCCCACCTTCGCGTAGCCCGATTCAGCCTCTGCGCACCCTCCCCCCCCCCCCTCCGAATATTATGGCAGGCTTCCTTCCCAGAAATGTCAGTCTGGGGGCAATCGGCCTATAGCAAGGACAGAGAGAACGCCATACCTTTCAAAAAGGTGGCATCCTTTTGGGGGCGTGTGGCAAAGTTGGGGTAGAGGGCATATATCATTTATTTGTTAAATAAAATGCTCATCCCTAAGATTAGTACCAGGAACACTTACTGGAAGTGTGTGTGTGTGTGTGTGTGTGTGTGTGTGTATATATAGGGTATGGGGGAAGGGACACCTTAAATCCAGGTTTAAGCAACAATATCACTTCCAAGCAGACAACTCAACAGAAGAATATAATTCATTTGGTACCAAATAAAACGAAAACAGCAGAGAGATCTTTCGGACTGTAGCAGCAGAGCGCAGACAAACCAATGATACCAGGAGTCAGTTCAGAAGGTCCAAATCATTTATTTGTGCACAAGTCTCAAGCAGAATTCACATTCAAAATGGCTGAGCAATGGCTGTTAGTAAAACAACAACTTTTATAGCTCCCTCCCCCCCCCCCTTTCTTGTTTCCCGCGGCTCTACATATTAATTTAAGGGCGCTTTAAACAAAGCCGCTATGACCAGACCGTGCTGTTTTTATAGTTTAAACACTTGGGTTTTTTTATTGCCATACCTTTTCAGTGGTTCATTTTTATTTCTTTTGTTATATTTATAAACACGATTTGTTTTCACATTGATTGCTGCTGGCACCTTGGTGCATGCTGTGAAAGCCGCTTCATCAGCTTGTCTATGGTATATACTTTTTTTCATTCTTTCATTTCAACATTTTGTTTCAAAATGGCCTCCTTTTAATGGAAATTTATGGCTTGTCTGGTCAACAAGCGATTCCAATTTTTTTACTTACTTATTTGTATCGACCCGTTTTATCTTTTTACAGTAAGTCATTTATTTAATACTCCACAGTAGATTGGGTGGTTCGTACTGTGGCCTCTTCTGGTCCAAGGTAAATTGCCTTTTCATCAATTCTCCATGAATTCTTTCACTCCTGCTTCTCTGTATGTAATTAGTCCTCCATTAATTTGTTTGCTTATTTATTGTCTTATCAGTGGTATTTGATTGTGTATTTATGATTACTGAAGGAGCATGTTAAAAACACTATGGGACTGCTGCTCCTACTGAGGATGCTCTTCTCACAACTGTCACTGGCTACTTTCTTCAGAAAGTTTGTTTAAAGCCATTTATTCCCTGACACCATTCTTACCTGTTGTGTAAGGCCCCCTAGAATTTCAGTGTGTGTTTTGCTCTTCTCTAAATGGTACTATTCATCTGTGTTTTAATGAGAAGGTGAAGAATGTCGCAGGAAAGCACTTAAGAAATGAGGAGTGGGATTTCTAAGTTCTTGCCCCCTTTTTATTTCAGGTGGTTTATTTCAATGTGGTGTACATACTGTATTCTAATGTGTAGTCAAATTTTAAAGTATATAACTCCAAGTGTCGTTATGTAGCGCACAAAAAATTTAACCTTCCTTCAAAAGCCGCACAGCTGAAATTTTATGCGCACACAGCCTACAGAAAATTAGAGGGAACATTGATTACCAGTACAGGGTTCTTCCTTTTGGACTGGCTTCTGCCCCAAGAGTCTTTACAAAATGCATGGCAGTAGTAGCAGCAATCCTGAGAACTTTGGGCATATTCGTCTTCCCCTACTTAGACGACTGGCTCATCCGAGCATCAACAGCTCCAGAAGCCAGCTTTGCGCTCTTCCGCACAATGCAGATCCTGCAGTACTTGGGATTGGTCATATACCTTCCAAAATCTCATCTCACCGCTTCTCAGTCTCTAGAGTTCATAGGGGCTTGTCTCTGAATACTTCAGCTGGCATCTCAAACAGCTATGAAAACTCTGCTAACTGCTCGAGAAATGCTTCAGTTGCTGGGACATATGGCATCCACTGTACATGTGGTTCCCTATGCTCGACTCCACATGCGAGCAGCCCAGTGGACCCTAACTTCTCAGTGGACACAGGCTTCGGGTCGCCTGACAGACAAAATCAGAAATTCAACACGTCTCATTTCATCCCTACAGTGGTGGCAGTCACTGGAAAACCTTCTCATAGGCTTTCCTTTCCAGCAGCCACTGCACCAAGCCACCTTGACGACAGATGTGTCCAAGTTTAGCTGGAGAGCTCACTTGACAATCTCTCCACACAGGGTCTCTGGACCCAGCAAGAGGCTTGTCTTCACATAAACCACCTGGAACTCAGAGCCATCTTTTATGCTCTTCAGGTATTTCAGGCCCACCTCAGCTACAAGACAGTTCTGGTCCAGACCGACAATCAAGTAACCATGTTCTATGTGAAGAAACAGGGTGGGACGGGGTCTCTACCATTGTGTGCAATGAGGCTTTACGCCTCTGGGCCTTCACCAGAGATCTTCAAATCCACCTACTAGCGGAGTATCTTCCAGGCACGCAAAATCTCTTGGCAGACAAACTCAGTCGCGTACTGCTGCATCACAAGTGGTCTCTTCATCCAGAGCAAATTGCTAGGATATTTCAGATCTGGGGAACTCCAGATATAGACCTCTTTGCAAGTGCTCAGAATGCCAAACCTCCCCAGTTCTGTTCCAGATTTCCAGCTCAGAACTGTCAGGAGAGGGATGCCTTCCACCTCCACTGGGGTCAGGGCTTTCTCTACGCCTTTCCAACCATTCCCCTCATTCCCAAAACGCTGCTCAAGCTTCAGAGAGACAGGGGCCATATGATCCCCATAGCCCCACGCTGGCCACGACAACCGTGGTATCCTCTGCTTTTACGTCACTCTCAAGCCAGACCTCTGGAGTTGGGATGTGCTCCAGATATTCTTCCGAAGGGATGGGCTTCACCTTAATCAGGATGGGACCAGACTGCTGGCATTAACCTTTAAAAAAGAGATAGAGAAGCTTTTAAACTAGAAAATAGGGGAAAGCCGACAGTCACCCAGGAGCGCACGGTTCGGACAAAGGTATCCTTGAAGGATACTACCAAAAGCAGTGAGGTTCCAAAAGGGAGTATAGTAGCCCAAATGCCCTTGAGTAAGGAGCAGACAGAGCATAAAGATTCCCAATTACCCATGCCTACCAATAGCCAGATTAATATTAATAAAATGCAGTCTCTAAAATGCTTGTATGCCAATGCTAGAAGTCTAAACAATAAGATGGGAGAATTAGAATATATAGCATTAAATGAGAGGTTAGATATGATTGCACTCTCAGAGACGTGGTGGAAGGAGGATAACCAGTGGGACACTGTGATACCTGGATACAAACTATATCGTAATGATAGAGCTGAACAAATTGGTGGAGGGGTTGCGCTCTATGTTAGAGAGGGCATTGAGTCAGAAAGGATTAAAGTTTTGCAGGGAACAAAATATGCTGTAGAATCTCTATGGATTGAAATTCCATTTATGAAGGGGAAGGTGATGGCAGTGGGAGTATACTATCGACCACCTGGCCAGAATGAACAAATGGATGATGAAATGCTCAAAGAAATCAAGGAAGCTAATAAAAGCCACAACAGAGTAGTAATAATGGGTGATTTCAATTACCCCGGTATCGACTGGGACAGTGTCACAGCAGGACAAGCTAAAGAGATAAAGTTTCTAGATGAAATAAATGACTGCTTCTTGGAGCAGCTGGTTCATGAACCGACCAGAGGGGAAGCCATACTGGACCTAGTCCTTAGTGGAACGCCAGATCTGGTGCAAGAAATAAGGGTGTTGGGACCACTTGGCAATAGTGATCATAGTATGATCATGTTTGATTTAATCAGTGGAGGACAGATAGTAAAGGAATCCACAGTACTACCTTTTAACATTCAAAAGGGTGACTATGATAGAATGAGGAATATAGTTCGGAAAAAACTAAAAGGAGCGGTTCCAAAGGTTAAAGACTTACAGCAAGCTTGGGTGTTATTTAAAAATACTATCCTCGAAGCCCAGACCAGCTGTATTCCACGCATTAAGAAAAGTGGAAGAAAGTCCAAAAAACTGCCAGCATGGTTTAAAGGTGAGGTCAGAGAGGCTGTTGCTGCCAAAAGAGCAACCTTCAGAAAATGGAAAAAAGAGCCAAATGATGAAAACTGGAAACAGCACAAGCACTGGCAAGTTAAATGCAAAGCATTGATAAGGCAGGCAAAGCGGGAATTTGAGAAGAAACTTGCTACGGAAGCAAAAACACGAAATAAAGACTTTTTCAAGTACATTCGTAGCAAAAGGCCTGTGAGAGAGTCAATTGGACCATTAGATGATAGAGGGGTAAAAGGGGCAGTAAGAGGAGACAAGGCTATAGCAGAGAGACTGAATGAATTCTTTGCTTCGGTCTTTACTGAGGAAGATGTAGGGGTGTTACCCAAGACTGAAGTGGTATTTAAAGGTGATACTGCAGAGGAATTGAGAGAAATATCGCTACACCGGGAAGATATATTACAACTATTTGATAAACTGAATAGTAGCAAATCACCTGGACCGGATGGTATACATCCCAGAGTGTTGAAAGAACTGAAATATGAGATTGCAGACCTGTTATTGGTAATCTGTGAACTTTCATTAAAATCATCTGTAATACCTGAAGATTGGAGGGTCGCCAACGTAACACCAATTTTTAAAAAGGGTTCCAGGGGTGACCCGGGAAATTACAGACCGGTGAGCCTGACGTCAGTACCAGGGAAAATGGTAGAAGCCATCATAAAGAACAAAATTACACAGCATGTAGATAGTCATGGCCTAATGGGAGACAGCCAACATGGCTTTAGACAAGGCAGATCTTGTCTTACTAATCTGATCTGTTTTTTTGAAGGTGTGCATAAACAGGTAGACAAAGGTGAGTCGGTTGATATAGTGTATCTGGACTTTCAGAAAGCTTTTGACAAGGTCCCCCATCAGAGACTTTTGGCGAAGCTAAAAAGTCATGGGATAGGAGGCAGTGTACTATTGTGGATCGGGAACTGGTTAAAAGATAGAAAGCAGAGGGTAGGGCTAAATGGCCAATATTCCCAATGGAAAAAGGTGAATAGTGGAGTACCCCAGGGATCTGTACTGGGTCCGCTACTTTTTGACATATTCATAAATGACCTGGAAAAGGGAATAACTAGTGAGGTAATCAAATTTGCAGATGACACAAAACTGTTTAAAGTTGTTAAAACCCAAGAGGATTGTGGAAAACTGCAGGAGGATCTGGATAAATTGGAAGACTGGGCATCCAAATGGCAGATGAAATTTAATGTGGACAAGTGCAAAGTTATGCACCTAGGAAAGAACAACCCACACTATAGTTACAAGATGCAAGGCTCCACATTAGAAACCACCACCCAGGAAAAAGATTTAGGAGTCATCGTGGATAACATGTTAAAACCCTCCGCCCAGTGTGTAGCGGCGGCCAAGAAAGCAAATAGAATGCTAGGTATCCTAAGGAAAGGGATGGAGAATAAAACAAAGGATATTATAATGCCTCTGTATCGCTCCATGGTACGACCGCACCTTGAATATTGTGTGCAATTCTGGTCACCGTATCTTAAAAAGGACATAGAGTTATTAGAAAAAGTACAGAGAAGAGCCACCAAATTGGTGAAGGGGATGGAAGGCTACTCCTATGAAGAGAGGCTAAAAAGGTTAGGGCTCTTTAACCTAGAAAAGAGGCGGCTGAGGGGAGATATGATAGAGGTGTATAAATTAATGAATGGAGTGGAACGGATAAACGTGGATAAATTGTTTACGCTATCAGAATATAGAAGGACTAGGGGGCATGTAATGAAGCTACAGGGTAAACTATTTAAGACAAATAGGAGAAAATATTTCTTCTCTCAACGTGTAATCAAACTCTGGAATCTGTTACCGGAGGATGTAGTAAGGGCTGTTAGTATAGCTGGGTTTAAAAAAGGTTTGGACAAGTTCCTGGAGGAAAGGTCCATAAACCACTATTAAAAAGGGACCCAGGATATCAATGCTTGGCCTAGTACAAGCACTGCAGAACCTGTGTCTTTTGGGGAAACTGCTAGGTACGTATGACCTAGATTGGCCACTGTTGGAAACAGGATACTGGGCTTGATGGACCTCGGTCTGACCCAGTATGGCATTTCTTATGTTCTTATGTTCTTATGTTCCCAGGAGAACGGGACGCTATTGCACCCGAATCCTCAGTCTCTACACCTCAGGGCGTGGCTCCTGAGATCCTAGAATTCTAGGATATCAACCTTTCTCAACAGGTAAAGGATATCCTTTTGGCTTCAAGAAAACCTTCCACAAGGCGGGCCTACGCCTTTAAATGGAAAAGGTTCTCTATTTGGTGTTCAAAAAAGGAACTTAATCCCTTTTCGGTGCCAATGGAGGCATTACTGGTGTATCTCTTCCATTTGTCATCCTCTGGTCTTAAGACCAATTCAGTAAGATCTATCTTAGTGCCATTGCAGCGCTCCACAAGCCCTTGGATGGACAACCTGTTTCCTCTCATTCACTTGTAGCAAGATTTATGAGAGGTCTACTCTTAATAAAACCTCCCATTAAGCCACCACCCGTGGCATGGGATTTGAATCTTGTCCTTGGGCAGCTCATGAAACCGCCCTTCGAACCCTTAGCCACTACATCTCTGAAGTTTCTTTCTTGGAAAGTAATCTTCCTAATTGCTCTCACTTCTGCAAGACGCATCAGTGAGCTACAAGCTTTAGTGGTTGATCCTCCTTATACAAGGTTCCACCATGATAAAGTAGTCCTTAGGACTCACCCTCACTTTATGCCAAAGGTGTTTTTGCCTTTTCATTTAAACCAATCGGTTTACCTTCCTGTATTCTTTCCTAGGCCTCATGCCTCCAATGCAGAAAGGAATCTACACACTCTAGATTGTAAAAGAGCCTTGGCTTTTTACCTTCAGAGAACTAAGCAACATAGAAAGTCTTCCCAGCTTTTTGTTGCCTTTGACTCTAGTCATCGTGGACTACCAGTTTCCAAGCGAACTTTGTCTAAATGGATTGCAAATTGCATATCCTTTGCATATGAGAGAGTAAGGGACTTTCTCTCGAAGGTCATGTCACAACTCACAATGTGAGAGCAATGGAAACCTCTATGGCTAACCTTCGCTCTGTGTCCATTGACGACATTTGTACAGCAGCCACTTGGGCTTCGGTACACACCTTTGCAGCCCACTACTGCTTAGACAAGGACTCCCGTAGGGATGCCTAGTTTGGCCAGGCTGTTCTCCAGCATCTCTTTCAGACTTAGAACAACTCCTACCCACCGTCCAGGGTTTTGATACCAGAGATCCATGGGAGGAAGCATGACCCATCTCAACCTGGGTTTCGCAGCTTCTGGGGTCATCCCCCTGGCATCTCTTAGCTGGGGAGTCCCCATATGTGAAGACTACATTCCTGCTTGTTCCTGGAGATAGCGTAGTTACTCACCTGTAACAGGTGATCTCCGGGAACAGCAGGAATTTAGTCTTCACAACCCACCCACCTCCCCTAGGAGTTGTCTCTGTCTCCTCCTCTCCTTTATCTCAGCTATAAACTCAACTGAAGAGGGAGAGTTGGAAAGGTGGGAAGGCAGCGACGCAGGCGCAGTGGGATGCTCCCAAAAGCTTTCCTATTGGATGCTGGGGAGCGTTCCCACGCGGGCTCCATCGGTACTAACGATAACCATATGTGATGACTAAATTCCTGCTGTTCCCGGAGATCACCTGTTACAGGTGAGTAACTACGCTTTCACTAAACCCTTAAATGTAGTAAAACTTGTGGTGTAGCTGGGTTTAACAAAGTTTGGATAAGTTCCTGGAGGAAAAGTCCATAAATTATTTTTGAAGTTGACTGGGGGAAATCCATTGCTTGTCTCTAGGATAAGCAATATTGAATCTGTATACCTTTTGGGATCCTGCAGCTACTTGGGACCTGGATTGGCCACTGTTGGAACCAGGATACTGGGCTTGATGGCCCATTGGTCTGACCCACTATATCAAATTTTATGTTCCTATGTAGAATCATTATAATCTTTCTAAGTATGAATTGCAGGCTTTCTCTTCATGATGGTGAGCAAGTGGTAATAGGCAAAAAAGAAACTTTTATTTTTTTGCAGAGGAGCAATGAAATAATTATGCAAACTGCCAAATTTGAATGTCATAGCAGATGATAAAAATCACTAAAAAGAGCTTAGTTTGATAAGGAATGTAAGCTTTTTAGACAAAAGGCAAGAAACACGGAGCTCCTCTTGGAGCAGATTTATATAGCATCTACCTCCAAAATCTTAAACATTATAAGATAGCTATAAAATAATAAATCAGTATACATAGGGGAAAATGCTTGAAACTGGGAAGAACATAGATAACAATTCCTTCTGGGACATGTGAAAGAGTTTTAAAAAAACAAATCCAGAGTTAGAAATCAAAATAAGAATTTGAACAGGGTACGTCCAGTAGTTCTAAGAAGATCAAACCTAGGAATCTTTTAACTGCCAGCTAGGTCTTTAAAAATAGAGGGCTTGTTATTCAATGCCAGCAGCTAGCACTGAACTTTAAACCTGAATATTCAATGCCGGGGCCATATCTGGGCTTTGGCATTGAATATCTGGATTGGTGTGAAGCTAACTGGGCAGCAATATTCAGCCACTGCCCAGTTAGCTTCTGCAGCAAAGGTTAGGCCAGTGCTTCCCGCGCCTAACTTTTGATGCGTCACTAATTGGTGAAGCAGCTCAGTATCACCGCCGTCTGGTTAGCAACAGAGGTGCTACCCTAGAATGCTCCTGGTATACCCCGATGCTAACCAGTTAGCATCGGGGCATATAGCAACCGTACCCACGGATGTTCAGTGGCACTAACCATGTTAGTACCCTTGAATATCCAATGGAGCGGCATTTGCAGGTCTTCAAACTGTGTAAATGCATTTGGATATCTTCACCCCCCCCCCCCCCCAACAATGAACAAACATTCTGAAACGGCTAAGAATGATAAGAAAACTGTCTGTCACACAGAGCCTCAAGACCAGAATTACGCAACACCTATCTCAAAGATCTTAAAAATTGTAAGAGAGCTGGAATACTAGATATTTAGAAAACTGAAGAGATCAAACCTTAAAGATCTAGGATCAAAAAACCCAGAGGAAAATTAAATCTGTTGGGAGATTAGTCAAAGGAAATAAAACCCAATTAGGTATCCAAAACAATACAGGAAATTAAGGAATGAATATACTTACCTGCTGCCCTGCTTTGTTGCTCACAGATCTGCTGCCTCCTAACTTTTCTGTCCTTTAAATCCTTTGCTATGTTCCCCTGCTTTTTTATGTCTTCTGTGTCTTTTCTTGTCCCTTATCCACCCCCCTACTGTCTGTCCTACTTGCCTACCAGTGACCTTCCAGTTAGGGTAATGGTCATGTTATGCAGCCAACACCCTTCACGGTTATGGTCAACATTATTGGCACCCTTGCATTTTAGGTATGTTGTGTACTATATCTTCAGAAATTAGAAATAGTCCAACTGTATGTCATAACATTTTAAAACGTTTGTTAAAAGATATACAACAACAAAAAAAGAGGTATGTGCAACTTAGATGTAGTAGTTTCTGAGAAAAAAGCAAAGAGATGACCTGGATTAGATTAATGCATATGTATATAGTTTACCCTGTTTTCCAAGTTACTTGTTCCTGTTCAATGTAATGACCTGACTTTTGTTCATTGTCGGTTACCTTTTTGTTTTATGTAAACCGCGCTGATCGCAAATAGTGCGGTATATAAGAAATGTAAATAAAATAAATAAATAAATAATGGCACCCTTCACTAATATTTGGTTGCACGACCCTTGGCAGTGATGACAGCCTCCAAATGTTTCTTGTAGCCATCTATAAGTTTCATACATCTGTCGTCTGGTAGTTTCTCCCACTCTTCAACTGCGATTTGTTCCAGCTCATGAATGTTTCCAGGATTCCTTTTACCAGTGGTAAATTTCAGCTCTTTCCAAAGGTTCTTGATTGGATTGAGAGCCAGGACTCTTTGTACTTATCCCAGTTTTTATACTATTTCCTTTTTTAATTGGTCTTGTTTTATTTTATTCTTTTTGTGTCAAATGTGTGCTTATATAGTTTTTTATAGTTATAGCCACTTTTTTTAGGAGATATTGGACATTAAGAGGTTGAACTGCAAGCGTGCTAGTAGTAATAACCACAACTGTATGTAACTAGGCTGTCTTTGTAAGGGAGCTTTACTCCAAATACTTAATGGTTCTCAGATTGACAGGAGAATTTTGTCACTGTAGGCTTTTTAAGGGGCCTTCAACAAATGTCAGAAAAGAAAAAAATAAAGATGGTTGTCCTGGTCTCCTTAATCCCCCTTCTAAATAAAGGAGATTTGGTCTGTTCACTAGATCTAAAGGAGTCCTATGCGGACATGAAAGAGATCTAAGTCACAGGAAATAATGCAGATTTGCCTTTAGGCCTAGCCTCAGCACTGTAGGTATTCAACATATCATGCAGTCATTGTAGCATGTTTACTGAAGTTAGGGGGTCATCTATTTGCCTCCATGAATCTCTTAACTTCAGTCAGCATGCTGCAATTACTGTAGGATACTTTGTGGTAATTGACTTAGCAGGAGCAAATGAATTCATATATAACTGCATCTGGGTGTTGCAGTCAATAGGATTGATTACCAAATATAAACTAAGCCTCATGCCTCACTTAGAATTTACAGCTTCTCTGCTACACATAACTCGAACCATAGTTGATCACCTCAACAGTATGACTCCAGAGACTCCATCTGGTTCATGCTCCTGTTTCAACTTGACCTGGGTTTACCTTGCCAAACACATTCTCATCAAATTCTATCTCCAGGAACAAGCAGGAATGTAGTCATCACATATGGGTATCGTCAGTTCCGACGGAGCCTGCGCGGGAACACTCCCCAGCGTCCAATTAGAAAGCTTTTGGGAGCATCCCACAGCACCTGCGTGCTGCCTTCCTGCCTTTCCCAACTGCCTCTCTCCAGTTCTTCGTTTTCTGCGCAGCCAGCAGGTCGTGTTCCTGTCACCGCAGAAAGGTTTCCTTCTTTTTTGTGGCCGCGTCTGCCTTCCTCGACGCTTTACCGGTACCACCGGTTTTTTCTTATTTTCTTTAAAAAAAAAAAATTTAAAAATTATTAGTACTTTTTTTCCCATTTTTTTCCACGTGCATGCGCCATTTTGGGCCTTAGGCCCAAGATTTTTTCCACAATGGAAAAACCCTCGTCGGGTTTTAAAAAGTGCACCAAGTGTGACGGTACCATCTCCGTCACCGACACCCATGAGTGGTGTCTGAAATGTTTAGGTCCTGACCATTCCATCTCGGAATGTATGGCCTGTGCCATGATGTCCAAGAGAGGTCGACAGAACCGAGCTGCCAAGCTCAGTACCCTGTTTCCCTCTGATGCAGCTTCGGTGGCATCGACGTCTTCCAGGGCTTAGTCTTCCTCCTGTGGATCTCAGGTAACTAAACATAAGTCTAGCCGGTCCTCAAAGGGTAGATCTCCTTCTAAGCATCGAGATGCCTCTGGCGTTGCCCTTGAGGATTCTGCACCGGCAAAATTGCCCCGGCGGAGGCTTTGGCTTCCAAAGCATTATCGGGGCTCCAGGACGTTCTCGAGACCTCAACCTCGGCAGAACTACTGGTGCCATGCTCTGGGGTACCAGCAGTTTTCTCCGGTACCGACATCCAGGCATTGGCAGCGTCGATAGACCAGAGGGTTCTGGCTATTGAACGCAGTCTGGCGGCTCTCCTTGCGGCATCGATACCCTCAGAACCACGTCAGACAGTTCAATCGGTACTGGTACTGATAGCATTGACATCGGCGTCCGCATTGCCGGCACCCAGTCATGCGATACCTTCCGGTACCATTACACTGGTACCGGTTCCCCTCGGTACCGACTTTGGTCGGTACGGGTATCGGGCTCTTCAAGAGCATCCCGACAGAAGGTACTTCGAGTCCTCAGAGGAATCTGAGGATTCTGACAGTTCTGTCGATGCGGGAATACTTCTCCTGGAGGAGCCTTCCTCCCCTAAACGCAGGATGTCTCCTCCAGAGGACATTTCCTTTCAGGATTTCATCAGGGAGGTGGCTAGGGGTCTGTCCATTACTGTGGCCCCTGAAACAGAGCCCACAGCAAAGGAGTTGGAAATTTTACAATATCCTAAAACTCCTAAGGAGGCAGCTACCTTGCCCATCCATGAGATCTTGCATGATCTCATGTTAAGAATGTGGGAGACACCTCTTACCATCTCTCCTCATTCTTGTAGACTGGATACTCTGTATCGAGTCCCTCCTTGTCCTGGTTTCCAGAAAACTCAGCTTCCTCACCACTCTATTGTAGTGGAATCGGCTATGTGAAGGATCAAGTGTGCAAAGAGACATGCCTCTAATCCTCCAGGACATGAGTGCAGAACTTTGGATGCTTTTGGACGTTGTGTCTTCCAAGCTTCCATGCTTTCTCCCAAGATCAGTTCCTATAGTCTATATATGGGAATGTTCCTGAAGGAAGTCACAGGTGATTTAGAGGCTTTGAGTCCTCTTCTTCCTGAGGATAGAAGGCAGGATTTTCTCACATTGGTCAAACATGCCCAAGATGTTTCTAAATTTGTCAACCGTGCAGCTTTTGACTGTTTTGAGTGCATAAGCAGAACCTCTGCCATTGCCATAGGTGCACTTAGAATTGCTTGGCTCCAGGCATCTGATCTGGAGCTCTGGGTACAAGACAAACTGGGAAATATTCATTGTACTGGTGAGAACCTGTTTGGTAAAGATTGGCAGGAAAAGGCCAATGAGTTGGATGCTGACAACTCCACCTTGGATAGATTATCCAAGTCCACAGCTGATCCTGCAAGAAAGAAACCATTCTTTTCTAAAAAGAAAAGATATTATTCTGCTTATTCTCAGCAGGGACGTTCTGCAGGTCAGCTTTTCAGGAAAGGTCAGCAACCACCCAAAAAAAGAAAAGCAAAGACTGCTAAGCCTCAGCCATCCCAGCAGTCTCAGCCTCCACAAGGCCTTTCTTTCAGCTAGAGAACTTAGCCTTCCTGGCTCTCATTGGACCAGAGCCTTCCACCATTCCAGGAAGGTTGTGTCACTTTGCCCCCAGATGGGGGCAGATAACAGCAGAGCATTGGACACTCCCCATCATAAAAGAGGGGTACAAGCTTCATTTTTCGAGCATGCCCCCTCCCACAATGATAAGGCAGTTCAATTCTCCGTCCTCTCTCATCAACCTGTTAGGTCAGGAGGTCACTATGCTACTTGCCCAAGGGGCAATAGAAGAAGTACCCATCCATCAGCAGGGTACAGGGTTTTACTCCCCCTATTTCCTTATCCCAAAGAAAACGGGGATACAGACCTATCTTGGACCTCAGAGAATTGAACAAATTCCTTGTCAAAGAGAAATTCAAGATGATTTCTCTCGGAACTCTGCTGCCATACCTTCAGAGTCAGGATTGGCTTTGTTCTCTAGATCTTTGTTCTCATCCATCCAACTCACAGAAGATTCCTTCGGTTCCTTTTTCAAGGAAAGCACTACCAATACAGGGTGCTTCCTTTTGGCCTGGCCTCAGCATTTCTCTGCACTCTAGGGATATTCGTCTTCCCCTACTTAGACGACTGGCTCATTCGAGCCCCAACAGAGTCAGAGGCCAGGACTTTTCTATCCTGCACAATGTGTATCCTTCAATATTTGGGGCTAGTAATAAACATCCCAAAATCCAATCTAACTCCCACTCAGTCTTTAGAGTTCATAGGAACTTTGCTGGATACCAGAAAAGCAAGGGCCTATCTCCCCCAGGCCCGTTGCCTTCGCATGGTGCAGTTAGCTTCTCAAGCAGTGCTAAAGCCTCATCTCACTGCCCGAGAAATGCTACAACTACTAGGCCACATGGCATCTACTGTGCATGTGGTTCCCTATGCTCGCCTCCATATGAGGGCAGCCCAGTGGACTTTATCCACTCAATGGACCCAGGCATCAGGATGCCTGTCAGACAAAATAGCAAACACAAGTCGCCTTATTTTGTCCCTCCAGTGGTGGAAGTCCACTCAAAACCTTTTGCTGGGGTCCCCTTTTCAACAACCCTCACCCCAGGCAACTCTCACAACAGATGCTTCTCCGATGGGTTGGGGAGCTCATCTGCAAGACCCCTCCACCCAAGGCACCTGATCTCCACAGGAGACTCATCTACATATCAATCTCTTGGAGCTCAGAGCAATCTTCCTTGCTCTTCGAGTGTTCCACACCCTGCTCAGCTACAAGACAGTCCTCATTCATACGGACAATCAAGTAGCCATGTTCTACGTGAACAAGCAGGGGGGAACAGGCTCTCTGTCGCTTTGCAACGAAGCTTTGCGACTATGGGCCCTCGCCAGAGAGCATCAGATTCATCTCTTGGCAGTGTATCTTCCAGGTATACAAAACTCTTGGGCAGACAGACTCAGTCAAGTTCTGCTTCCACATGAGTGGTCTCTGCATGCAGACCAGGTGGCCAAGATTATTCAAATTTGGGGAACCCCGGAGATAGACCTCTTTGCAAGTCCGTGGAATGCCAAACGTCCCCGGTTCTGTTCCAGAATTCCGGCTCAGGCCAGGCATGCTTTCCTCGTTTACTGGGATCAAGACTTCCTGTATGCCTTTCCACCCATTCCCCTAATTCCCAAAACCCTATTTAAGCTTCAGAGAGACAGGGGCCGTATGATTCTCATAGCTCCACATTGGCCACGGCAAGTGTGGTACCTTCTACTTCTACATCTCTCTCAAGCTCCTTCCCGGAGTTAGGGTCTGCTCCAGATCTTTCTCTTTCCCTCTCTCTCTCTTTGTCTCAGCTTTAAAACTCAACTGGAGAGAGGCTGTTGGGAAAGGTGGGAAGGCAGCACGCAGGCGCTGTGGGATGCTCCCAAAAGCTTTCTAATTGGACGCTGGGGAGCGTTCCCGCGCAGGCTCCGTGGGTACCGATGTTACCCATATGTGAGGACTAAATTCCTGCTGTTCCCGGAGATCACCTGTTACAGGTGAGTAACTATGCTTTTCCAACATATGCTTCCAAGTTGGGCTGTGATTCACATCTGCAAGAGCTTTACATCCACTCTCCCTTGTTTCTTCAAGAGAAAGAGGTTGTACATGAGTACCGGAGGTATGGACAATTTGTTTTTTGGAATGAAGTGGCCAACAAAATTGTCCTAGTCCTAGTCCAAGTACAGCATGGTGATCATTTCCCAACTGAACCAGCAGAGAGAAATATGTTCCTTCCTTTTGTGTCAGGAAACAATCAAGATTTGGAACTGGGCCATGTCTCACAGCACAATCCTAACAGCATGTGCTTGGCCACAGAATCAGGATGTAACAAATATAATTTATCTCAAGTGGGGCACATCTGAGTTGGACCTATGTACAACAGACCTGAGTTAAGATACCAATCTTCAGGAGATTATAGTATTATTGAATACTCGTAACATGTCTGCTCCTTTAGGCTAATGCTGTACTGAGCAGGGTCATTAATTTTTCAATCTCAAATTAAGTGAAGACCCCTTGGAGAGGAAGGGATTGGGAAACTTGTTTGATTTTTGTGAACAGCAGTGGATATTTTTGCTTGATACTGTTGCACCTGGTGGCTTGAACTCTGAAGCTGAATGGATGATGTTGCTGTAACCTCGGTCTCATGATTGGTTCTGTTTAGTCAAGGGATTAGTTCAAAAGGGGGTGAGTAAGCAACGTGGTGGTAAAACGTCTTTCAGGTATATTCAGGAGAAGGACGATCAGAGGTGAGATTGCAAGACTCAAAAAGTGCTGAGAATGGATTCTTGGAAAGTGACGTTGAAAAAGCAAAAATGCTAAACAAATACTTCTGTTCTCTTTTTACTAAAGAAAATCCTGGAGAAGCACCATCTGTAATTGACAAATATACAAATGGAAATGGAGTAGATACTACACCATTTACAGAAGATGATGTGTTTGAATAGCTTGCAAAGCTGAAAGTGAACAAAGCCATGGGACCGGATGGGATACATCCCAGGATACTGAAAGAGCTCAGAGGTTTTTGTAGGGTCTTTAAAGGATGTTTTCAATAGATCCTTGGAGACAGGAGAAGTTCCACATTACTGGAAAAGGGCCAGTGTGGTACCTCTTCACAAAAGTGGTAATAGGGAAGAAGTGGCAAACTACACAGGCCAGTAAGCATTACCTCGGTGGCAGGAAAAGTAATAGAGGCACTCTTGAAAGAGAGAATAGTGGACGATCTCAAAACCAGTAGGTTGTATGATCCAAGGCCAACATGGTTTTACCAAAGGATGATCATGCCAAACAAATCTGATTGTGCTCTTTGACTGGGTGACCAGAAAACTAGATTAAGAGCATGTAATGGATGTGATCTACTTAGATTTCAGCAAAGCCTTTGATACTGTTCCTCATAGGAGGCTTATCAATAAACTCAACAGTTTGGAGATGGGTCCCAAGGTAGTGAACTGGATCATAAATTGGTTGTCTGACAGACGACATAAGATGATGATAAATGGAACTCACTTGGATGAAACTAAGGTAATTAGTGGCATGCCCCAGGGATCAGTCCTGGGGCCAGTACTGTTCAATGTATTTGTGAGTGATATTGCTAAAGGACTGAATAGAAAAGTCTCTTTTTTTGCAAATGACATGAAAATTTGCAACAGAGTGGACTCCTCTGAGGGAGTGGATAACATCAGAAAAGACCTGCAAAAGTTGGAAGAATGGTCTAATGCTGGGCAGTTAAGATTTAATGTGAAGAAGTGCCGTGTCATACACTTGGAATGCAAAAATCCATACCTCATGATACAAATGTATGCAACCGTACTTCACACAGATTATTGTATATAGATATAACTAGTTTATTGTATATAGTTGTAACAAGTTAAATGTACATAATTTCAAAGTTTAATGTAAACGTTGCTGTGATGTTTCATGTAAACCGCCCTAGACCTCAGGAAGGGGTGGTATATAAAACCTTGTTAAATAAATTATATGTGATAGGGGGCACTAGGTTGGTGTGCACGGACCAGGAGAAGAACCTCAGAGTGATTGTTTCTGAGGATCTCAAAGTGGCGAAACAGTGTGACAAGGTGGTGGCCAAAGCCAGAAGGATGCTGGGTTACATACAGAGAGGAATTACCAGCAGAAAGGAGGTGGTACTAATGCCAATGTACAAGTAGCTGGTGAAGCCTCACTTGGAATATTGTGTTCTGTTTTGAAGACCATATCTCTCAAAGGATATAAAAAGACTGGAAATGGTTCTGAGGAAAGCGACCAAGATGATTTGGAGCCTGCGCCAGAAGATGTATGAAAAGCAACTCCAAGACTTAAATAGGTATATGCTAGAGGAGAGGAGGGACAAGGGAGATATGATACAGACCTTTAAATACGTAGAGTATTAATGAACAAACAAACCTTTTTCAAAGACTGGGAAGCTGTAATACTAAAGGGCATAACATGAAGCTGCAAGGGGGTAAACTGAAAGGCAACGTCAGGAAATACTTTTTCACTGAAAGGGTGATGGATGCTTGGAATGCCCTCTCGATGGAAGTGGTGGGGGCAAATACAGTGACAGAATTTAAAATGGCATGGGACAGACATAGTGGATCCCTTTATAGCAACAGGATAAAATAAAAATAAACTTAACTGTCTCTGATATCTCAACAAGTAGAGGTGACCTGCACGGAGCAGTTGGTACGCCCCCGCTAAACAAAGGTATGGGGAGGGGTGACCTGTACAGAGCGGCAGGTATACCTACTCTTGCCACCATGCTGGTCTTTATCTGCTGTCATATACCATGTTACTATGTATATCGAGACACTAAGACAGAATGAGATGGCCAGCTGAATTAAGAAACGTAGAAACATGACGGCAGAAAGAAACCATATGGCCTATCTAGTCTGCCCTTCCATATCAATTGTTAGTCTTTCCTCCCCCACCCCACCCCCCTGTTTATAGATCTGTGTTTGTTCTATGCTTTTTTGATTTCAGATACTGTCTTGGTCTCTACTACTTCCACTGGGAGACTATTCCATGAATCTACCACTCTTTCCATAAAGAAATATTTCCACATATTACTCTTATCCCCTTTCACCCTCGTCCTACGTTCTCTCCTTGCAGAGCTTACTTTGAATTGAAAGAGGCTCTCCTTCTGTGTATTTATGCCATGGCAGTATTTAAATGTCTCTATCATATCTTTTCTATCCTGCCTTTCCTCTAAAGTATACATATTGAGATCTTTTAATCTATCCCCATATGGTTTATAACAAAGACCATGGACTGTTTTGGTAGCCACATTCTGCACCAACTCCATCCTGTTTATATCCTTTTGAAGGTGTGGTCTCCAGGATTGCACACAATATTCCAAATGAGGTCTCGCCAAAGACATACATAGGCAATATTGCCTCCTTTTTTTCTGCTGGACATTCTTCTCCCTCTGCACCCAAGCATCCTTCTGGCTTTCACCCATCACCTTTTCTACATGTTTAACCACTTTACGATCATCGGAAACAACCATGCCCAGGTGCGCTTTTCTTTCATGGACAGAAGTACTTCACCCCTTATACTGTACCGCTGCCATGGATTTTTGCAGCCCAAATGCATGGCACTGCATTTGTTTTGCTTTAAATCTCAACTGCCAGATTTTTGACCATTCCTCAAGCTTAGCTAGATCCTTCCTCATGTTCTCTGGAAACAAGCAGGAAGTCAGTCCTCACATATGGGTGATGTCGGTGCCGACGGAACCCTCATGGAAGCATCCCCCCCCCAGCTTTCAAAGAAAGCCTTTGGGAGATGCCACCACGCATGCGTGGTCCCCTTCCTGCCCCAGGGTGCCATCTTGCTCAGTCTCTTTTTTCCGCGGAGCTCTTCAGATGCTTGTCTTGCTTGTCCCTGGAAAAAGTAGATTTTTTTTCTCTCCGAGTTTCGGTACTCTTTCCGCCTGCTGACCTTGTTACCTCGGCATCGAGTTCAGTCTTTTTTTTTTTTGGTAGCTTTTTGTTCTTTTCTTTTCCTGGCATCTTCGTGCCTTTTTTCTTCCGCTGGCAACCCGGAGAGTCTTCAACCTCGCAGGGGTACTTTTCTCCCCCATGGCTACCAGTGGCTTCAAGAAGTGTGATCGGTGCTCTAAAATTATGTCTTTGACCGACACACATGACTGCTGCCTGGGGCCAGATCACGACTCGGCAGCACGCAGTCTCTGCAAGAGGATGTCCAGTAAGGCCCTCAAGAGCCATCAGCAGCAGCACAATAAGGTTTTCCCCGAGTCCCTGGTGTCTCCGAAGGCCAGGGCCTCGTCTGAGGCCCCGACATCTCGGGTGGAATCCTCCAAACCTGAGCCTCGTCGTGGATCCTCAAAAAGTGGGTCTCCCTCGAGGGAACCCAGGAAGAATTAGAAACTCTCAAAGGAGGATGGTTCCGACCGTCCGGGGGCTTCTCGGGCCCGGTCCCGCAGTCCGAGACGTTCATCTGAGAGAGAGCGGCCTGCGAAGGTCCCGACCGTGGACCAGCCTCAGTCCCCATACACTATCTTCGTCGAGGATTCAATTTCGGGGGAGCCGGCGTCAGGCCCCAAGTCCCTCAGTGCACATGCCGAGCCTTCTGCCCTGGAGTCCAGAATGTTAGCCCTGGAGCGCAGTTTGCCTTCATGGACCAGCAGCGGTTGCTGTTGTCCGGTATGACTGATTCATCTGCCCCAACCACCGGGCCCTCGACATCCAAGATGTCCCCAGAGGCCGAGCCGATCCTCCAGGTTCTTCGGCCTCGAGTCTATCCTCGGCCAAGGTCGCGTTCTGGGACCCACCCGACGGGTCCGCAGTCATCCCTGGCATGTCTGCCGGGCACCAGCCGCAGGGCATCGGTAGCCCCAAAGCCCGCATATCAGCCCTCTTTCACGTCTTTGACGGACTACTCCGATTGGAAGACAGAGGATGAGTCGTCCCCCGATACCCATCGCCACCGCAACATCCCATCTGACTCTTCCGTCTCGGAGCCTTGATGGAAGTCTCCACCCGACGATAATGGCTTCCTTGATTTTGTCAGGGACATGTCCAAGGCCCTGGCATTCCCGACTGAGTCAGAGGATGATCCTCGGGCAGAAGAACTGGAAATCCTCCAGTACGAGGCCCCTCCATGGGAATCTCTCATGGTGCCCATTCCTCCCATCCTGGAATGGCTAATGCTCCAAATGTGGGAGATACCTGCTTCGATGCTGGTGTTGAGCAAACAGCTGGACTCGATATATCGAGTCCGCCATAGCCTGGACTTCCAGAAGTCACAACTGCTGCATGACTCCATGGTGGTGGAGTTGGCCGTGCGTCGGCTGAAAAGTCAGAAGACACACTTGGGGCCCCCCCCCCCCCCCCCCGGCAGGGAGGTCTGCACCTTGGACGCCCTCGGCAGGAAGTGCTAAGTGCTACCAGGACTCGATGCTCATCGGCCGCATCCAGGCTTACTAACTGTACAAGGGGCATATACCTGAGAGACCTGGCAAAGGAATTCACCGGGTTCTTGGCTGGTCTCTTCAAGGAACCTTTGCAGCGGTTCAAGAACCTGGCCAAAGCAGTCCGTGAATGCTCCAAATTCATGTCTCGGGCGACCTACGACAGGCTTGAGTCGGTGGCTCGAGTAGCAGCAGCTGGCATCTGCGCACGCCGCCAAGCTTGGCTACAGTCCAACCTTGAGCAGTTGGTTCAGGACAAATTGGCCGATGTCCCCTGCCAAGGAGAGAACCTCTTTGTCAAACCCATGACCAACAAGGCTGCCGAGCTGGAGACTGAGTTCATAACAAGGATCAGGCTAAAAAAAAAAAAAAAAAGACTGCTGCCCCTCCCTGATGGAAGGGCTCTGGTAAAAAGCCCTTCTACCCAAGGAAGGGAGCTGCTTACAGAAACTACCCACCTTATCAGGTCTCCTCAGCTCTCCAACAGGGTCAGCAGGCCAAGGGACATTGGCATGGCCCACGTAAGCAGAAGGCTCCAAAACCCAGGTCCGGCCCAACCAGGGGGGGAGGTTTTGACTCCTTGAGCATACCCTCTCTACCCCAAGGGGATCGGCAGCCTACAGGAGGACGTCTGGCCCTCTATGCCCAGAGGTGGGTGACCATCACCACCGATTCCTGGGCACTAAGGGTAGTCGGGAAGGGTTACCTCCTCCACCTGACTCAGACACCTCCCCCTTACTTCCTGGGAGAGCCCCTCTGGTCTCCCCTCCACCAGGACCTTCTTCTGAAGGAGTTGGCAGGTCTTCTCAAGGACAGAGCAGTAGAACCGGTGCCCCACTCCAGATACTTCCTCATGCCAAAAATGACAGGGGGCCTAAGATCCATCCTCAACCTGCACAACCTCAACAAATTCCTGGTGAGGGAGAAGTTCAAGATGTTCTCCCTTGGAACATTGCTACCATACCTCCAGCAGGGAGACTCGCTATGCTCCTTAGACCTCAAGGATGCTTATATACACATCCTCATCCACCCCAACCAAAGGCAGTACCTGTGGTTCATAGTGGGGGGGCAGACATTTTCAGTACAGGGTGCTCCCCTTCGGCCTAGCCTCTGGCCCAAGAGTCTTCACAAAATGCCTGGCAGTCATGGCCACCTTCCTCTGACTCCAGGGTGTCTTCGTTTTTCCCTACCTGGATGACTGGCTCATAACGGGAGGCACAGACTTAGAGGTGCAACAAGCCACCGCACACACCATCTAGGTTCTGCAACACTTGGGCTTTTTCATAAACTACCCCAAGTCTCACCTCCTCCCGACACATTGTCTGGAGTTCATTGGGGCAAAGATCGACACCCTCCAGTCGAAGGCTTTCTTGCCCAGGGACCGGGCCGATCGTCTCAGCTCTCCAGCTCGGGACATACAGTATCATCCCTCAATGCCCACCCGTTTTCTCTTGCGCCTCCTCGGGCACATGGCCTCCACAGTCCAGGTCACCCCAGGTGCTTGCCTCCACATGAGGGCGGCGCAGTGGTGTCTCTGGGACCAATTGTCTCAGGCCACAGGCCGCCTCGGAGTCAGAGTTTCTGTGACCCGCCAATTGGCAGACTCCCTCGTCTGGTGGCAGTCGCCCCAGCATCTCGAGGCAGGCATGCCCTTTCAGGCCCCAAGCCAATCGAGGGTCCTCACCACGGATGCCTCCATGCTCGGCTGGGGAGCCCACTGCGGAGATCTCTGCACCCAGGGCAACTGGTCACCAGATGAGAGCACTCAACAGATCAACCTCTGGAGCTCCGAGCCATGTACCTAGCCCTGAGGGTCTTGCGTCACCAGCTAGTTCTGGTCCAGACGGACAACCAGGTGGCGATGTTCTATGTGAACAAACAAGGGGGCACAGGGTCTCCATACCCTTTATCAGGAGGCTCTATCCCTCTGCTTGTATGCAGTCCGACAGGGTATCCGCTTACGGACAGTGTACCTGCCTGGCCAGGACAACCTGCTGGCTGACAGGCTCAGCAGAGTTCTCCAGCCGCATGAGTGGCAGTTGGGATCCCAAGGTAACCAGTTGACCTTTCCAGCTCTGGGGTGAAACCGTGAGCAGATGCCTTCCATCCTCCTCCCGCTGATCGCCAAGACCTTGTTCAGGACCCTCCGCGGCAGGACCTTGCTCATCCTGATAGCCCCTTGGTGGCCCAGGCAATCGTGGTTCCTGCTTCTTCTACAGTTGACGGTGGACACCCCATTCCCTTGGGGACTGCCCCGGGACTCCTATCTTAGGAGGGGGCTGTCTCCTGCACCCCAATCTGGGGTCCCTGTTGCTGAGAGCGTGGCTGCTGAGAGGGTGACTCTGGCCCCCTTTAACTTCCCGGTTGAGGTGAAAGACATCTGCTGGCCTCTCGCAAGCCCTTTACTAGGAAGGCTTATGCCCTGAAATGATGCAGGTTCTCTGTTTGGTGTGCTGATCACGAGGCTGACCCTTTCTCCTGTCCGGTGGCTCTGGTGTTACAGTACCTTCTCCACCTCTGTCTGGGCTCAAGTCGAACTCCATCCAGGTGCAACTCAGTGCCTTGGTGGCGCACCCATCATCCAGTGGATGGTAAGCCCCTCTCGGTACAGCTGTTGGTGACCCGTTTTCTTCAGGGCCTGATCTTATCAAAGCCCCCGGTTCACCCTCTGGCAACCGAATGGGACCTCAATGTAGTATTGGGGCAGCTCACTCAGCCCTTTGAACCTCTGGCTACCTGCTACCTCTCTTGGAAGGTGGTTTTCCTGGTCACGCTTACCTCCGGTCGTAGTTAGCGAGCTCCAGGCCCTTTTGGCAGAGGCGCCCTATGCCAGGTTCTATAAGAACAGAGTGCTGCTGCGCACGCACCCCAAATTCCTGCCGAAGGTGGTGTCGCCCTTCCATCTCAACCAGGAAGTGGTGCTCCCAACCTTCTTTCCCAGACCTCACTCCAGTCGGGCGGAGATGGTCCTTCACACCTTGGACTGAGAGAGGGCTTTGTCCTTCTATATCCAACGCACTCGGGGCCACCACAAAGCTGCTCAGCTTTTCGTCTCCTCCGATCCCAGTAGGCTGGGGGAGGTGGTGACCAAGCATACACTGTCCACATGGGTGGTGGACTGTATTGCCCTCGCTTATGAGCAGGCGAGGCTCCCGCTGGAAGGCCGCATCATGGCGCACCAGGTCAGGGCCATGGTGGCCTCGGTGGTGAACTTGCACTCTGTCCCGATGGTGGACATCTGTCGGGCCGCCACCTGGTCTTTAGTCCATACCTTCGCAGCCCATTACTGCCTGGAAAGAGTCCTGAAGGGACGGTGCCTTTGGCCAGGCTGTGCTCCGTAACCTTTTCAGGGTTTAGGAAGCTCCTACCCTCCGGCCCTTCTGTGTTAAGGCTACCGGAGTGCTGGTTTCATTGGTCACAGGGGTCCTACAGTGGTCTGTGGATACAGACTCAATTTCTGTTGCTTGCAGCTCCACATAAGGGAGCCCTGGTTTTGCTATGGGCTTTTGGTAGCTTGTAGCTGAGGAGTCCCATATGTGAGGACTGACTTCCTGCTTGTTCCCGGAGAAAGCATAGTTACTCACCTGTAATGGTGTTCTCCGGGGACAACAGGAATCAGTCCTCACAACCCTCCCTCCTCCCCTTGGAGTTGCTCCTTTAACATCTTTTATTTTTGCCGTCTTTTGGCTATGTCATCTGACCGAGCAAGATGGCACCCTTGGGCAGGAAGGGGACCACGCATGCATGGTGGCATCTCTCAAAGGCTTTCTTTGAAAGCTGGGGGGATGCTTCCGCGAGGGCTCCGTCAGCGCTGACGTCACCCATGTGTGAGGACTGATTCCTGCTGACCCCGTAGAACACCAGTTACAGGTGAGTAACTACACTTTATCTACTCCTTCCTGGGTGTCGTGTCTATTGCATATTTTGGTATCATCCGCACAGAGGCAAAGCTTACCCGACGGCCCTACCGCAATATCACTAACAAAAATGTTAAAAAGTATTGGACCAATGACAGATCCCTGCAGCACACCACTGATAACATCCTTCTCCTTGGAGTGAGCTCCAATTACCTGTACCCCTTGTCACTTCCCACTCAACCAGTGTTTAACCTAGTCAGTCACTTTAGGGTTCATCCTTAGGGTACTCAGTTTATTTATAAGTCGCCTATGTGGAATGGTGTTAAAAGCTTTACTGAAATCTAAATACACCACATCTAGGGCTTTCCCTCGGTACAACTCTCTGGTCACACAGTCAAAGAAATGAATCAGATTTGTCTGACAAGACTCGCCTCTAGTAAACCCACGCTGCCTCAGATCTTGCAATCCATTGGACTCCAGAAACCTCACTAACCTCTCTTTCAACAGCGTTTCCATTAATTTACTCACCACAGAGGTCAGACTAACTGGCCTGTAGTTCTCAACCTCTTCCTTACTTCTGCTTTTGTGTAAAGGGGACATGTGCCTTTCTCCAGTCCTCTGGGACTTCTCCTGACTCTAAAGAAGCATTGAAAAAGTTAGACAGTGGAGCCGCTAGAACCTCCCCCAGTTCTTTCAATACTCTGGGATGTATCCCATCTGACCCCATCGCTTTGTCTACTTTTAATTTAGTCAGTTCCTCAAGAACACAGTTTTCTGAAAATCGTTCAAGATCCCCTTCACTTCTGTTTGGATTTGTGGGTTTCAATGCATTAAATAGGATGGATTTTTGAAATAGAACTCTAGCATATTAAATCCCTGAAGCGGAACTCTAGTGATGACTTTGTTTGAGACCTAGCGCTAAGTCAGATTGACCAGAGAACTAGTGGAGTTAATTGGCTACTAAGCCGAGTGCTCTGAAATTAGTAGCATTATGTCATAAAGATTTACAAAAACTTAAATATGAAACATTTTAAATTATGAAGGGACTTCTAGTATTTGATTCTATAAGTTCAGTAATTTGGACCTAACTGGTAAACTGTGACTGGAAATACCAAGGGCAATGATTTAACTTGGACTAGATTGTAAGCTCTGATGAGCAGGGACCGTCTTTTATATGTATCTGTACAGTGCTGCGTACATCTTATAGCGCATATAACTGTTCAGTAGTAGTAGTCTTACAAAAACATTTGTCTATGGCTGGCGTATGACAAATTGAAATTTCTGGGCTCAATGTGAACAGTGGTATGTATTGTATCGATCCTTATGTGAGGACTGTTTGAGAAGCAGGAGATTATAGGGAAGACCCTTTTTCCTTCATTGAGAAACTAATCTTTTGTACATACTGGTGCTCTGTCTGGTCAGATTATTTATTTATTTTATTTAGCTCGCATCGTTTTGGTAGTAGCTCAAGGTGAGTTACATTCAGGTACAAGTAGTTATTTGATAAAAATCAGAGAGGGCCAGAGAATTATGTTCCTCACGTTTCCTTTTTCTCAGTGATCTATTTAGTTTCCACTTCAGGAAACCAATAAAGTTAGGAGCTTCCCTAACTCTGATTATGCAGAACATGGATTGTTACTCCAACACAACATTTAGACCTGGTTCTTTCAACATAGATGTTAATGGAAGATACAAAGTAATCTCAGCTTCTCTTCTGCCTTCTAAAGAAGAATTCAACACAAGTTCTTAAAGTTTCAGTTGGAAGAAGTTAGTCATCTGAGAGGTATCTAGATACCTAGATACTTTTCCTTGTCTTACACAGAAACTGTTTGAATTCTTTCTGCATATTTCAATATCATATCATGTAGAAGGAAATTCTTTCTGTGCATCCTTTACTTGTCAGATTTATGTGGGGGGGGGTCTTCACTTTGACCTTATAGACCGGTGTAGTTTTCATCTACCTTATAAAAGCTTCTTTCAAGCCTTCAGATCAGGGGTTCTTAACCCAATCTTCAGGACACATCTAGCCAGTCAGGTTTTTAGGATAACCATAATGAATATGCATGAGAGAGATTTGCATATAATGGAGGCAGTGCATGCAAATCTCTCACATGGTTTTATGGATTTTTTTTATGGTTTGTTAAGTGCCATCAAGTCGGTGTCGACTCATGGCGACCCTCTGGATAGTTGTCCTAAATTACGTTCGATCTTCAGTCAGGCGGCTCATTGTTGACAGACTGGCACCCATAGCTGCTGTTATTGTATCGATCCATCTCATTGCTGGCCTTCCTCTTTTGCGTTGACCTTCTACCTTACCAAGCATGATGTCTTTCTCAAATGTGTTCTCTTCATATAGTGTGTCCAAAGTATGAAAGTCGAAGTCTTGTCATCTGAGCTTCTAAGGAAAGCTTAGGTTTGATCTCCTCTAGTACTGACTGGTTTGTTCTTCGGGCAGTCCATGGAATACGCAGTATTCGTCACCAGCACCATAATTCAAAGGCATCAATTTTTTTTCCTGTATCTTTTTCACAGTCCAACTTTCACATCCATATGATGTTATTGAAAATGCCATGGCTTGAACAAGTCATATCTTAGTATGGAGAGAGACATCTCTGCTCTTAAAAATCTTGTGTAGGTCCTTCATAGCCATTCTGCCAAGAGCAATGAGTCATTGAATTTCTTGACTGCTTGTTGCTTCTTTAGTTGATAGTTGATCCAAGTAGATTAAAATGGTCAACTATTTCAATTTCTTCTCCATCAATGATGAACTTATTCATTTTGCCAGTTGTTAGGATCTGCACCTCTGCACCCTTAAAATGGGTCTGCACCTTCTTAACATTAAGGTGCAGACCCATTTAAAGACTATATTCCTTGATCTTGAGAAGCAAATGTTTCAAATAGTCTTCGCTTTCAGCCAGTAATGTGGTATTATCAGCTGATGAATCTTCCGTCAATCTTCACACCTCTGTGGCCTTCATACAGTCCTGCTTCTCTGATGATTTGTTCTGCATATAAGTTAAAGAGGTAGGAGGAAAGTATGCAGCGTTGTCGTACCTTTTATGGTTTAGGCACTTGATATATCGCCCTTTACTGTGTGCATCAGAGCAGTATACAGATATATTCTAACAGGCACTTTTTAATCTCCAGGAACAAGCCAGTAATGTAGTCTTCACATATGGGTACCATCGACACCGGAGCCTGCGCAGGAACGCTCCCCAACATCCAAAAGGAAAGCTTTTGGGAGCATCCCACCGTGCATGCGTGCTGCCTTCCCACCCAACTACCTCTCTCACTTCAGTTCTTCGTTTTCCGCGGAGCCGACAGGACGTGTCCCCTTTCACCGCAGAAAATCTTCTCTTATTTATATTTTTGTGGTTGCGTCTGCCTTCCGGCGATGCCTACTGGTACCACCGGTGCTTTTCTTTCTTTTCTTCTAAAAATAACCCAATTTTAGTGCTTTTTCTCAGGGGTTTCTTCCCTGCTCTGATGCTTGGTGCCATTTTGGGCATTAGGCCCTCTTTTCCCTTACCATGGAAAAACCAGCCACTGGTTTTAAAAAATGTTCAAAATGTGGCGGTACAATTTCTATTACCGACACCCATGACTGGTGTCTTAAATGTTTAGGTCCTCTCAATTGCCCTATGGAGTGTCTCTCCTGCAGGAAGTTGACTAAAAGAAGTCTTCAGAATCGAGCATATCAACTCGGTGCCCTATTTGCTTCAGACACGATGTCTGTAGCATCGATGTCATCCAGGGCTTCTACTTCTTCCCAGGGATCTCAGGTAACTAAACACAAGTCTTCTAAGACTAGCCGGGCCTCAAAGGGTAGATCTCCCTCTAAACATCAAGATGCCACTGGCGTTGCCCTCAGGACATTTCACCGGCAAAACAGCCCCGGTGGGAGTCTTCGGGCTCCAAAGCTTTATCGGGGCTTCAGGATGTTCCCGAGGCCTCGACCTCGATGGAACTACTGGTGCCATGCTCGGGGGTTGTGGCTGCTTCCACCGGTACCGACACCCCGGCATCGGCAGTAGCGATGGACAAAAGACTCCTCGCTATCGAACGCAGTCTAGCGACTCACTTAGCTACTTCGGTACCGCTAAAGTCGCTGTAGAAGGTTACGCAGGTACCGGTGCCAGTGCCCTCGGTACCTGTTTCAACAGGCATGCTTCCCCCGATGCCGAGCTTGGAATCTCTCTCCAGCATGGGGGATCAGGTACTGACTCGTTTCGGTACCCGACAACGAGCGGTACCGACGCCATCTGCTTCGGGAGATCCCGGTGCTTTCCTCCTTTTGAGTCTTCCGATTCTGATGATTCGGATGATTCCACTGGTACCAGAGCTGAACTTTTACAAGATTCAACTCCTTCTCCTCGACGCAGAATGTTCCCCTCCTGAGGATATGTCTTTTCATGATTTTGTACGTGATATGGCAAAGGGTCTTGCCATTACAGTAGTACCAGAAAAGAAGCCTAGGGCAGAAGAATTGAGAATTCTTCAATATCCTTTGGCTCCAAAGGAGGCAGCTATGCTTCCTATACACCAGATCTTACATGATCTAATGTTAAGAATGTGGGAAGCTCCTTTAACAGTATCTCCACATTCTAGATGTCTTGACACAATGTATTGAGTACCACCTTGTCCAGGGTTTCAGAAGACTCAGTTACCACATCATTCTATGGTGGTAGAGTCCGCCATGAGGCGGATTAAGAGTGCTAAAAGACACTCTTCCAATCCACCAGGTCGTGAGTCTAGAACACTGGATGCCTTTGGTCGTCGATGCTTTCAGTCCTCCATGCTATCAGCAAGAATCAGTTCCTATATATTATACATGGGAATGTTTGAAGAGGTTACAAAAGACTTGGAACTTTTGAACTCTTTTCTTCAAGAGGATAAATGGACAGATCATTTGACTTTGGTCAAACATGCTCAAAATGTCTCTAAGTTTATGAATTGTGCTACCTTTTGACTGTTTTGAATGTATTAGCAGGACTTCTGCTATATCCATAGGAGCACGTCGTATTGCCTGGCTTCAGACTTGGAGGAATGAGTGCAAGATAAGCTGGGAAACATTCCTTGCACAGGAGAAAATCTCTTTGGCAAGGATTGGCAGCTCAAAGCTAATGAAATTGACACTGATTATACAACTTTAGACAGATTGTCCAAATCCACAGCTAACCCAGCCAAGAAAGTTTTTCAAAAAACCTTTTTTCTCTAAAAAGAAAAAATTCTATCCATCTTCCCACCCAGCAAACACATGTTCCCCAGAAGGGGCAACAACAAACTAGACAAAGAAAGAGACAAGCTCAGCAGACCCAGCCTCCTCATGGTCTTTGACTGTTGTCTAGAGAACTTAGCCATTCTTCCTGTTCTAAGCCCAGAACCTTTAAATATTCCAGGCCGTATCTGCCATTTTGCCAAAAGATGGCAACAAATCACATCAGAAAATTGGACTCTATCTATCGTGAGTCTGGGATACAAGCTTCATTTCCTCAGCTTGCCCCCATCCACGCTAATAAAACAGTTCAAATATCAACCACCGGTCTCAGACCTGTTGTGGCAAGAGGTCACCACTCTTCTGGCTCAAGGGGCTATAGAAGTGATTCCAATGTCCCAGCAGGGCACAGGATTCTATTCCCCCTATTTTCTCATTCCAAAGAAGTCAGGGGGACTAAGACCAATCCTGGACCTCAGAGAACTGAACAAATATTTAGTCCAAGAAAGGTTCAAGATGATCTCCCTTGGCACACTTCTTCCATACCTTCACGAGCAAGATTGGCTATGTTCTCTAGATTTAAGGGATGCTTACATGCATATCCCTTATTCATGTAGATCACAGAAAATTCCTTTGATTCCTAGTCAATGGAAGACATTTTCAATACAGGGTCTTTCCTTTCGAACTGGTCTCTGCTCCAAGGGTCTTCACAAAATGCATGGCAGTAATAGCAGCATTTATGAGGACTCTAGGAATTTTTGTCTTCCCTTACTTAGACGATTGGCTCATTCGAGCACCGTCAGCTCTAGAGGCAAGTCATGCTCTTTCCCGAGCAATGCAAATACTGCAGTACTTGGGATGGATCACAAACCTTCCAAAGTCCCAGCTCACCCCATCTCAATCCCTCGAGTTTATAGGGGCTTGCTTGGACACACAGCAGTCAAAGGCTTTCCTGCCTCAGCCTCGCTGTCTACGCATCATCGAACTAGCATCTCAAGCAGTGCTACAAACCTTCCTCATTGCCTGACAGATGCTTCTACTTCTAGGACACATGGCATCTACTGTCCATGTCATACCTTCACATGCGAGTGGCCCAGTGGACCTTAGCTTCCCAATGGTCCCAGGCCTCAGGATGCCTGTCAGACAAGATCAGAGCTACCACACGCCTGATTGCGTCTCTGCATTGGTGGCAATCTCTGGAAAACCTTACAGTAGGTTCTCCTTTTCAGCAACCCCTACCTCAGGCTGTCCTGACAGATGCATCCAAGTTGGGTTGGGGAGCCCACTTGGGCGATCTGTCTACCCAGGGTCTCTGGACCCCACAGGAGGCTTCTCTTTAAATAAACCTCCTAGAACTAAGGGCCATTTCCAATGCTATTCGAGTCTTTTGCTTCCATCTCATAAACAAAACAGTTCTGGTGCAAACCGACAATCAAGTGGCCATGTTTTACCTAAACAAACAAGGCGGAACAGGCTCTCTGCAATTATGCAACGAAGCTTTGCAACTGTGGGCCTTTGCCACAGAGCATCACATTCATTTGTTGGCAGTATACCTTCCAGGCATTCAAAACGTTTTGGGCGGACAGGCTCAGCCGAGTCCTGTTGCCACACGAGTGGTCTCTCCACTCATATCAACTTGCTCGAGTATTTCAAGTCTGGGGAACACCAGACATAGACCTCTTTGCAAGTCCACAGAATGCCAGACTTCCCCGGTACTGTTCCAGACTTCAAGCTCAAAATCCTCAGGTGAGGGATGCATTCCTGCTCCATTGGGGCCAGGATTTTCTGTATGCCTTCCCACCAATTCCCCTAATTCCCAAAACCTTATTCAAACACCAGAGAGACAGAGGTCACATGATACTCATAGCTCCCTGTTGGCCAAGGCAAACATGGTATCCTCTTCTCTTAGGTCTCTCTCAAGCCACTCCTCTGGAGTTGGGGAGTGCTCCGGATCTTCTGTCCCAGAACAACGGATCCCTACTGCACCCCAATCCCCAGTCCCTTCATCTCAAGGCCTGGCTACTCAAGGCATAGAATTTCAAGATCTAGGCCTTTCACAACAAGTGAAGGATCTTCTTCTAGCTTCCAGAAAACCTTCCACAAGGCGTTCTTACACTTTTAAGTGGAAGAGGTTCTCAGTCTGGTGTTCCCAGAGGGGACTTAATCCCCTCTTGGTACCAGTAGAGTCCCTTCTGGACTATCTCCTTCACTTATCAGCTTCTGGTCTCAAGACCAATTCTGTTAGAGTCCATCTTAGTGCTATTGCTGCATTTCATAAACCCTTCAATGGAGAACCAATTTCCTCTCATCCTCTTGTTTCAAGATTTATGAGGGGTCTCCTTTTAACAAAACCTCCCATCAAACCACCTCCAGTGGCATGGGATCTTAATCTTGTTCTGGGTCAACTCATGAAGCCACCCTTTGAACCTTTAGCTACTTCGGAGCTAAAGTTTCTTTCATGGAAAGTCATTTTCCTAATTTCTATCACTTCTGCAAGACGCATTAGTGAACTGCAGGCTTTAGTGGCTGACCCACCTTATACGAGGTTTCATCATGACAAAGTAGTCTTGAGGACTCATCCTCATTTTATGCCAAAGGTGATATCACCTTTTCATTTAAACCAATCGGTTTATCTTCTAGTCTTCTTTCCTAGGCCTCATGCCTCCAGTGCGGAAAGAAATCTTCATACCTTAGATTGTAAACGGGCTCTGACTTTTTATCTTCACAGAACTCAGCCATTTAGAAAGTTTTCTCAGCTTTTTCTGGCTTTTGACTCTAGTCATTTAGGACTTCCAGTCACTAAGAGAACTCTCTCTAAGTGGATTGCAGACTGTATTTCCTTTACCTATCAGAGTATTTATTTATTTTATTTATTTATTTATTTTTCTTATATACCGCGCTATTAAGATCAGTGCGGTTTACATTATAACTGAACAATGCAACAATGTATTACATAACACGAAGTGCTTACATAGAACAGGGGTACAATCATAAGTGGAGAACGGGGGAATCTATAAGATATATATACATAAAATTTACATATAGTTATATACAACTAATACTTAAACTCTTCATGTGATCATAGCACGGTCTGGTGGAGATAGGATACAGCCATAGGGGGAGGGGCGGCTAACCATTTTCATGTTGAGTTAGGGTGTTGGGATAGTCAGAGCAGGGGGTGAATGCCTGCGACTTATGTTTTTCAGGACTGGTTTCAGGATAGTAGATTTGAAACAGATGGTGTTTTATTTCTTTTCTGAATGTGGTGAGGCTTGGTATGGATCGAATCCAGGTGGGAAGTTCGTTCCAGGCTGTCGGAGCATAAATCGAGAAAGCTCTATTAGTAGTTGTCTTTGTGCACCTTGTGGTAAATTTGGGTACTATTAGCATGTTGAGTAGTGCAGGCCGTCTTACTCTGTTTTCAGGGATATTGTTAATCAGATTGCTGATAGGTGTGGGAGACTGGTTGTTCAGCGCCTTGAACGTCATGACTAGTACCTTATATTGAATTCGGGCTTGTAGCGGTAGCCAGTGTAACTCTTTCATTACTGGCGTTATATGATATATGAGTAAAGGAATCCCTCTTGAAGGCCATGTCACGGCTCATAATGTTAGAGCCATGGCAGCCTCAACAGCTAATCTTCATTCAGTTGCTATTGATGAGATCTGCAAAGCAGCAGCTTGGGCTTCTGTACATACTTTCACTGGCCACTATTGTTTAGACAAGGACTCCCGTCGGGATGCCTTGTTCGGTCAGGCTGTTCTACAGCATCTCTTCCATTCCTAGATCAACTCCTTCCCACCATCCACTCTTGGATGCCTGAGGTCCCTGGGAGGAAGCATGGCCCATCTTACATAGATCCGCAACATGCTGGGGTTATCCCTAGGCATTTTTTGCTGGGGAGTCCCCATATGTGAAGACTACATTCCTGCTTGTTCCTGGAGATAGCGTAGTTACTCACCTGTAACAGGTGATCTCCAGGAACAGCAGGAATAAGTCTTCACAACCCACCCACCTCCCCTAGGAGTTGTCTTTCTCTCTCTTTCTATTTTCCTTCTATTTCTCTCCTTTGGTCTCAGCTTTCAACTCAACTGAAGTGAGAGAGGTAGTTGGGCGGGAAGGCAGCACACATCGTGGTGGGATGCTCCCAAAAGCTTTCCTTTTGGACGCTGGGGAGCGTTCCCGCGCAGGCTCCGTCGGTGTCGATGGTACCCATATGTGAAGACTTATTCCTGCTGTTCCCGGAGATCACCTGTTACAGGTGAGTAACTACGCTTTCCCTCATCCCCCAAAGGTCTCACAATCTAAGCCTACCTGAGGCAATGGAGGTTTAAGGGGCTTGCCCAAGGCCACAAGGAGAGGCCATGGGACTAGAGACCCCAGTCCCTCCGTTCTGAGGTAACCTGTCCCAACCACTGAGCAACTCATCCCCTATATTCATTATGGTTATCCTGAAAGCCTGACTGGCTAGGTGTGTTCAGAGGACTGGATTGAGAACCCCAGCTCTACACTTTTAGCTCAAGTACCTGAACATTGCATTTGTGATGATCCTCATGGCCTGTAACAGAATAGGGTGGTGCTCCTTACCTATTACAAGTTCCAGCCTAAAATGGTGTAATATTTTCATATTAGTTTGCTTTCCAATATTGTTCCCTAGATCACATTGCTATAAAGGTGAAAAAGTCCTTCATTCACTGGCTTGCAAGAGAGCTGATACTACTACTTATTTCTATAGCTTTTCTAGATCCATACAGGCAATCCCTTGTTTGGACCAACCAAAACAAATATATAGGACAAAAAGATGTTGGGAATTTGTTTAAGAAAAAGGTTGAAACCAATAAAATTGTGATCAGAAGAAAAAGGAATATGATTTAAAAGCAACTTCAAATTGTTGGGTTTTTAGAATAGATTTGAATAAGGCAAGAGAAGAGGGAACATAGCACACTAATTCAGGAAGTCTGCTCTACAAGTGCAATGTAACAAAATGGAAAGCACAAGTCCAAAATGGCTATGAAGTACCTAAATGATGTGCAGAACTTACAGAGAGGGGTTGAGAGAGAAAAGGTAGTTAAGTGCTTCAGAATGAATGCATTTGTCGTGCCTTGATCTTATTTGGCCATGGATTGCAGCAACAGATGGTTAGCAGATTGCATCTTCTAGTATGCCTAGATAGATGTGGAGGGCATGTCAAAGCCCATCATGCTAGGGCTATGATATTGGTCACTTACATAAGGTCTACCATTTTTTAGGGGATTTTTAAGGTTGTAACAGGCATTGCCATTCCACTACTGTCTGAGCATAGGCTCCTGGTTGGCTAGTAGGTTTGAACGGTCCATTCTTTACACTGTCTTTGAAGGGTAGAGCCCAACACCATCCTTTATAGGACCCATTTTTATGATTTTAGATTGCCATCCCTGTATTGCAAAAAAAAAAAACACCATAGAGGAGCCAGAAAGGGAGGGTCTGAATAGAGAAATGGACTCAGCCAGGCCCTTAATATCCTTAAATTGTATGAGGGAAGAGAGAATAGAAAGAGAGGGACAGTAGAGATAGTAATGAGGAGAGAAATGAGAGACAAAATAAATAATGAAAAATAAAAGAATGCAGAAAAAGGGGGATGAATATTGAAATAATTAAAATAATGTAAAATGGCAATATCCAGAAGCTCACAATAAATACTGGAGAATTTGGGGGGGGAGGGGGCACCATTGAACTCTTGAATATGGCAGACATGAGATCCCTAAGGCTTCTCATCCCAATTGTATATTAGTGCATTTGCTGAGTCAAATAAACTTGAGGGTGATTGTTTGAATCTTTCTGCTAAGGTGGCATCATTGTTGTTGTTTTTTTTGAGGGGGGGGGGATTAGTAACATAGTAAGTGATTTATTTATTTATGGCCGATAAAGACCAGCATGGTCTATTTAGTCTGCTCAGTAAGGTGAATGGAGTTGTAAAGTTGTACCCACTGCTCCAGGCCATCCCTCTCTGATTATGAAGTTATTTGTCTGCTTTGATTCCATTTTTTTGCTATATAGTGATCCTCTGTCCGTTGACTTTTTGAATTCTGTCACTGTTTTGCTCCCACCACCTCCTTCTGAAAGGGCATTCCAGACATTACCACCCTTTCCACTGAAAAAGTATTTCCTGATGTTGCTTTTGTTTACCTCCTTGCAGCTTTATTTCATATCCTCTAGTTCTTCTGCTTCCCCGTCTTTGAAAAAGTTTTGTTCGTTAATACTCTTTAAGTATTTAAGCATCTGCATTATAATATTTATTTAGCAATTCTTATATACTGCTTTTCACCGAGTCAAAGTACTGTATATATTTCCCTTGTTCCTGAAGGGCTCACAATCTACATTTTGTACCTGAGGCAATGGAGAGTTAAGTGGCTTGCCCAAGGCCGCAAGGAGCACCTGTGGGGCTAGAAACCCCAGTCCTTCCAGACCGAGGTTGCTGGCCTCCAGCGGGATTTGAACCCCTGGCCCAAGGCAGCTCACCCCAACCATTAGGCCACTCCTCCCTCCTATCTCTCCTCTCCTCTAAGGTATGTGTATTTAAGTCCTCAAGTCTTTTCCTCATATGCCTTCTTGCGCAGGCCCCATATCATTTTGGTTGCCTTCCTCTGAACACTTTTAAGTCTCTTTGTCCTTTGCAAGGTATGGCCTCCAAAACTGAATTCAGTACTTCAAGTGAGGGCTCGCCAGTGACCTGTACATGGGCATTAATATCTCCTCTTTCCTGCTGGTTATTCCTCTCTCTATGCAGCTTAACGTTCTTCTGGCTTTGGCTACCACCTTATCAAACTGCTTTGCCACCTTGAAAGCCTCAGACACTATCACTCCAAGGTCCATGTCTTGGTCTGTACACAACAGTCTCTTCCTTTTCGTCCCTCTAGTCCAGTCCCGGAACCATAGAGTTTAGAATCTCCTCCAGCAGCCTTGGAGACTGAATGACATCACAGCTCTTCTCTCTCTGGTATAAATAGGCAAGGACCACCCCCTTCCACCAGTACTTCAGTCTCCAAGCAGCTGAGGAGATTCTGGGCCTAGGGATAGGCCCAGCACAAATAGGCAGAGCTAGGAATTTTTTCTTTGTTTTCCTTTTCTAATTCTTGATGTTTTTTGTTTGGTTGCCTTTCTAAAATAAATAGCCACTTTTTTCTTCCCTCTGGCTCCAGTCCTGCTTCCTCCTTTCTCCCTCAATTTTCCCTCTCGTCGGGGGGGGCTGTCTCTTGGTGAGAAGGAGCAGCTTTACAGAGCAGAAGTAGCAGCCTCCCTGCTTCCGAATCCACAAGCAAGGGTGAGGAGCAGGTGGAAGGCTTAGCCCAAGCCATCTCTAAGGGACAGTGAGATTGGTGGTGGGAGCACCGTCGGAGCCGAAGCCACGAGCAGGCTGAGCTCCGGCGCGTGTCTGCCTCATTGCAGCACCTCAGGTTGAAGCAGGGAACTGTAAGTAGGTCTCGCCGACTTGAACGGCGTTTTTTCTTTCTTTTTGAATTTTCTTTTACTTGTTTCTTGGAGGGGAGTTGAGAGGGAAGTCCCTGCCTCAGCGGGGGATCTCATAAAGGAGTTCTTTGCCCTCCGGACACTTTTTTGCTGCGCAGGAAAAGTCCCGGCGGCCATTTTGAAAACCGCTGTTTTTTTATAGTGGCTTTTTGGAAGCGTTTTAAGCCTCGTTTGTTGCAGACCTGCTATAGGCTCATCAGGAGCTTACAGAGCGTTGGCCTGTTTGGGGGGGGGGGGAAAGAGACGTTCAAAGGGAAACGAGCTATGCTGTACTTTTCCCTTATTGAAATATTGAGCAGGTGTATCTAGGCTGTTTTTTGCAGGGCAACAACCCGGAGAGAGCCCTTCCGGGGCTGGCAGTCAGGGCCAGCGGGGGGAGGGGGAGTTCCTGGAGTGGTTTAGAGCAGTTCTTTGAGGCGACTGCTATGCCTGCAATTCCACGCTGTCTAGTGTGCGGCAGGAGGAAAAGTTCAGTGCTGGAATCAGGAGTCTGTGTCCCTTGCTCCCTAGAGGCGCAGCATATGGACGGAGAGCCGGGACAGCCCCTAGCAGGCCGGAAGGCTATTTATACAGGCGCTGAGGCACTGTTATCTCCGCCTCTAGATCCTGAGGAGCCAGTGCCGGGGCCCTCCTCGGGCGGCGGCTCTGCCGGGTCACAGGAGCAGGGACAGGAGGGGGAGGTGACCGGGATTCTGCCGAACTTCGTTGCCTTGATGCAGCAGGCTTTTGCCTTCCTTCAGCCCGCGATGTCGGCTCTTCCTCACGGACCCCAGAGTCAGAGGCACTCGGCCTCTCTGGTCGGTTCGGGAACGGTGCTCCGGTGGCTAAAAGGTGTAGGGCCTTACCTCACTGATGACCTGAGCGAGGGGAACGCCAAAGAGGGAAGAGTTCTCGGAAGATGAACTGGAAGACGGAGAGTTGCCTGACTCGGAGCAGCAGTGCTGGGTAGTCAGAGTCTTTCGGTGTGAAGGGCTTCCAGCCCTGGTTTCGGAGACGCTAAAGACACTAAACCTGCCTTCCAGCGAGGAAGCAGCGGAAGAGACATTAGAAGATCCGCTGTTGCAGGCGGTGTGGACATCCCAGAGAGTGTTTCCCCTCCAAAGGGTATTTCGGAATATGATACAGGAAGAATGGGATTTTCCAGAGGCGGCCCTGAAGGGGGCTAGAGCGTTGGCTCGCCTTTATCCGCTTGTGAACCGCGATAGGGAGCTGTTTCGTTCTCCAAAGGTAGTTGTGGCGGTATCGGCGGTCACTCAGAAAACCACAATTCCCGTGGAGGGGGGACCGCAGCGCTGAAGGATGTTCAGGATAGGAGGTTAGACACTCTGTTGAAGCAGGTGTTCAATGTTTGCACGCTGTCCATGCAGACCGGCTTCAGTGGCACGTGGCTGTTTGAGGTGGTCCCAGAGGTTGCAGGAGACCATCTGAAAGGGCAGCTTGAAGATGCCATGCGACTGGAGTCGGGAACCGCGTACTTGGCGGATTTTCATTCTGATCTCCTCCGCGGCTTGGCTAAGGGGATGGTCTCCGTAGTAGCAGCTCGGAGGTATCTCTGGTTGAGAACCTGGTCGGTGGACAGTTCGTCTAAGGCTCGGCTTAGCAAGTTACCCTTTGGGGTACGCTTTTATTTGGGGAGGATTTAGATAAGTTGGTCCAGGACCTTGGGGAGTCCCAGGGAGGACGTCTCCCAGAGGACAAGCCGAAGCAGGGCCGCAGTTCTGTGGGATTCAGGGAGGTCCCGAGAGACTTTCGTAGTTTTTGTTCTTCCCATTATGGACAGTCCCAGCGGGGGAAGTTCCCGCTTAAGGGTCAGGGGTTTCGAGGATTCAGTAGAGCAGGCCGGGAGTTCGCTCCTTTCCAGTCCTCGGCCACAAAACAGACACAATGAGATAAGGCGGGCTCAGGAGAGAGTAGTTCCCAGGGGAGGTCGGTTGCGGGAGTTTTACCCTGCCTGGGTCCGAATTAAGTCAGATTAGTAGGTCCTGGACGTCATGCGAGAGGGGTACGTATTAGAACTCCATCGACCCGTCGTAGGTTCCTTTGTCCATTCTCCCTGCTCAGCCCTGGGCACAGGCAGGCTGTCCAGGACACGCTACAGCGGCTGCTGCAGCTTGAGGCGGTGCTGCCGGTGCCCGCGGAGCAGTGCGGTTCTGGTTGCTACTCCATCTATTTCGTAGTGCCAAAGAAGGAGGGCACATTTCGCCCGATCCTGGCTCTGACAAGGGTGAACCGTTGTCTCCGGATTACCCATTTTCGGATGAAGACCTTGCGTTCCGTGCTGGCAGCGGTCCGGACCGGGGAGTTCCTGACGTCGTTAGATCTCACGGATGCTTACCTGCACATCCCGATTCAGCAAGAGCATCAGAAGTGGCTGAGATTTGCGGTACCCATTGGACATTTCCAATTTCAAGCGCTGCCCTTTGGGCTGGCAACGGCGCCACAGACGTTTCCCAAGGTCATGGTGGTGGTGGTGGCGGCGCTCCGCAAAGAGGGAGTACTGATGCACCCATATTTGGACGATTGGTTGATCTGAATGAAGTCGAGAGAGGACAGCTCGGCAGCGACGGCCCGGGTGGTCCAGATGTTCGAAGGCCTGGGCTGGGTAGTCAACTTTGCAAAGAGCAGGTTGGTACCATCGCAATCCCTGCAGTACCTTGCGGCACGCTTCGAAACAAAGCAGGGGAAGGTGTTCCTGCCCAGGGCCCGGGCTCTAGGTCTGCGACAACTCTTCAGGCGTTTCTTTTTGAGTCCGGCTCCAACAGCATGGCAGTACCTGCAGTTGTTGGGAACAATGGCAGCCACGATAGAAGTGGTTCCGTGGGCCCGAGCGCACGTGCGGCCGTTACAGGCGGCGCTTCTCCGTCGTTGGTCGCATTAGTCGGATGTCCTATCGCAGAGGTTAGTTTGCCCTCAGAATGTGCGTCACGAGCTGCGATGGTGGTTGAGAACGGAGAATATGGAAGCCGGCATGCCACTGGACTGCCGTCCTGGGGACTGCTCACGACAGACGCGAGCCTCCTGGGTTGGGGGGGGGCTCATTGCGAAGGCAGGTTTGCCCAGGGTCGTTGGTCTCAGGAGGAGACGTCTCGGTCCATCAACAGGTTGGAGATGAGAGCGGTGTTTCTGGCGCTACCGAAGTTTCAGGACACTCTCGGTCGGGAGGCGGTTCGAGTCTTGTCAAACAATGCGACAACGGTGGCCTACATCAATCGGCAGGGGGGCACAGGAAGTGCTACACTGGAAGCCGAAGCGGGTCAGCTGTGGGTGTGGGCCGAACACAATCTCCAGGCTCTCGCGGCTCAACATGTGGCCAGCGTAGACAATCTCGAAGCGGATTTCCTCAGTCGTCGCAGAGTAGACCCCGAGGAGTGGGTGCTACATCCGGGGGTGTTTGCTCTTCTGGTGAGGCGCTGGGGAGTTCCGGTAATGGCTCTCAGGACGAGCTTCCAGTCAGCACAGCTAGCAAGGTTTTTCAGCAGGCGCTGGGGACAGATGTCAGAGGGGCTAGATGCATTAGCGAAAAGGTGGCCAGAGGGAGTTCTCCTTTGTTTTTTCCACCTTGGGCCCTCATGGGCAGGGTGGTGCAGCGCATTGGGAGACATCGCGGTCGGGTGATTCTGATCGCGCCTGATTGGCCCTGAAGGCCGTGGTATGCAGATTTGGTATGGCTGTTAGTGGACGATCCGTGGTAGTTACCGCAGCGGAAGGAGCTCCTACGGCAGGGTACGTTGCGCATGCCCTAGGTGAGTCGGTTCTCGCTTACGGCTTGGCTTTTGAACGGGCTAGGATGACAGCTAAGGGTTATTCGGCGGCGGTCATTTCTACCTTGCTAAAGGCACGTAGGCGTTCCACCTCGCTGGCGTATGTCCGGGTCTGGAGGATCTTTGCAGCTTGGTGTGAGGAGCGTAATATTCAGCCGTTGAGGGCTTCGATTTCGCAGGTCTTTTCCTTTTTGCAGGATGGAGTGCAGAAGGGATTGGCAGCCAGTTCCTTGCGAGTGCAGTGGGCGGTGATTTCCTGTTATTGGGGGAAAGTGCTCGGTCAGCCGGTAGGATCTCACAGTGACATTAGGCTTTTTCTGAGAGCTGTCTTGCTTCTTCGTCCATTGGTACGCTGTTCGGTGCCGACATGGAAGCTGACTCTGGTATTGGAGGCTTTGCTTGAGCTACCGTTTGAGCCACTAAGCATCGCCACCCTGAAGGATCTCGCGTTAAGGAAGGTATTTCTGGTAGCTATTTGTTCCGCAAGGAGGATTTCGGAGTTACAGGCTTTATCCTGTAGGGCACCTTATTTGTCTTTCTTCCATGATAAGGTCGTGTTAAGCTCAGTGCCGGACTTTCAGCCGAAGGTGGTCTCGGCCTTTCATGTCAGTCACGTGGTGTCGCTTCCAGTATTCTCTAAGCAGCAAAAGGAGAAATCGAAAGGCAGGTTACATCCCCTAGATGTTCGTCGGGTTCTTCGGAAGTATCTTCGGCGGACGCAGCCGTTTCAGAAGACTGACAGATTGTGGCTTTCGGGGGGCCGTGGAAGGGTGAAGCGGCAGCGAAAGCGTCCATTTCTAGATGGTTGAAGGCGGCTATTGCGTCGGCTTACCTTTTGAAAGGTAGGGTAGTTCCAGAAGGTCTCAGAGCGCACTCGACCAGGGCGCAAGCGGCGGCGTGGGCGGAGTACAGTTCGGTTTCGGTCGCGAACATTTGTAGAGCGGCGACTTCATCGTTGCATTCATTCTCGAAGCACTATCGGTTAGATGTGCAGGCGGCGGAGGACTTCGTTTTGGCTCAGCGGTGCTTCAGGCTGGGTTTTCTGGTCCCTCCCGTTGATGTGCACTGCTCTGTTACATCCTCTATGGTTCCAGGACTGGACTAGAGGGACGAAAAGGAAGAATTAATTAGACTTACCTGCTAATTGTTGTTCCTTAAGGAACTCTGGTCCAGTCCCGGACCTCTCCCAGGGTATGCGGCCTGAAGCTGTTGTCCGTTGTATCTTAGTAAAAGGGGTCAAATTGGAGAGGATGTCTCCGGAAGAGGAGTGAGGTTCCGGAGGACGCGGAGTGTAGCCACAATGGGAACCACGCAGAAGCACTGTTTTGTTTCTACGTTTTTGGCATTTCTACAAGGGCCTTCGTCGAAGAGAAGGTTAGAATATGCACAGGTTTTTAGATTCTAGCCAAAGTTTATTTAGTTTATCTTGTTCTTTATCTACTTATTTGTTGCTCTGCTGAGTTGCTTTGTCAATAGGTACTGGTGGAAGTGGGTGTTCCTTGCCTATTTATACCAGAGAGAGAAGAGCTGTGATGTCATTCAGTCTCCAAGGCTGCTGGAGGAGATTCTAAACTCTATGGTTCCGGGACTGGACTGGAGTTCCTTAAGGAACAACAATTAGCAGGTAAGTCTAATTAATTCTTGTCCCCTAGTGCATACAGCTCATTTGGGTTTCCACATCCCAGGTGCTTCACTGTGCATGTCTTTGGTCTAATGCTTGGCAATTAAGGTTTAATGCATTCTTCTAATCTTTGCATATCCTTTCTTCAGCACTAGCACTATCACTATTACATTTCCGACCACTGAGATAAGACTTACCAGCATGTACTGTAGTTTGCCACCTCTTCTCTGTTTCCACTTTTGTGAATAAGGACCACATCAATCCTTTACCAATCCTGCAGTACCTCCCCAGTCTCTAGGGATTTGTTAAATGCATCTTTTAAAGGTCCTGCCAAAACCTCCCTCCAGTTTTGCAAGCTGTTCATAAACATCTTCTATGAATGGCATTACATCTACTTCTTCCCTCTTGTTACCATTGTCAGTCATATGTGGCCCTTCTCCAGGATGTGCAGTTCTGGTCACCATATCTTAAAAAGAATAGAGCAGAATTAGAAAAGATACAGAGAAGAGTGACCAAAATGATAAAGGAGATGGAAGGATACCCTTATGAAGAAAGACTTAAAAGGTTTGGGCTCTTCAACTTGGAAAACAAACGGCTAAGGGGGGATATGATAGTCTATAAAATGAGTGGAGTGGAACAGGTTAACATAGATTGGTTGGTTGGTTGTTCCTTCAAAAAGTAGAAAGACAAGGGGATATGCAATGAAGCTACATTGTAGCACATTTAAGACTAATTTAAGAAAATATTATTTTCACGCAACACGTAATCAAACTCTAAAGTTCATTCTCAGAGGATTATTCTTATTGTTAAAGACTTATAAAGCGCCGCAACATACGAAGTGCTGTACAAACATAGAAGAGAGACAGTCCCTACTCATCAGAGCTCACAATCTAATAAGACAGAAAACAAAATAAGTTACATAATACAAATAACAAAAATTTACAGGACAAAGTAAGCAAATGTTGATAGAGAGATCAAGATAGGGTAAGACAGGAACGGAAAGCAATAGTGAAGAGATGGGATTTTAGTCTGGACTTGAAAATGGCCAGGGAGGACGCCTGGCACACAGAGATAGGAAGACTATTCCAAGCAAAGGGTGCTGCCATTTGGAAGGAGCAAAGTCTGGAATTGGCAGTACAAGTAAAGGGCACAGATAAACAAAGACTATTAGAAGAGCGAAGCAACCGAGAGGGGGTGTAATGAGAGATGAAAGGTACTGGGGGGCAGAAGAGTGAATACATTTATAGGTCAGGAGGAGAAGTTTAAATTGGATATGGAGAAGGATGGGAAGCCAATGAAGCAACATGAGGAGAGAGGAGTGATGTGGGAAAAATGAGACTGGCGGAAAATGAGTCGAGCAGCGGAAAGTTGAATTGACTGAAGAGGAAAGAGGTGGCTTGCAGGGAGGCCGGCAAGGAGAACGTTACAATAATCAAGACGGGAGGTGATTAAGGAGTGGACAATCAATTTAGTAGTGTCAACAGGGAGGAAGGGGCGAATTTTGGAAATATTGTATAGAAAGAAACAAGTTTTAGCAATGAGCTGGATATGTGAAGAGAGAGAGGAATCGAAGATAACACCAAGGTTACATGCTGAAGAAACAGGGAGGAGTAGAGAGTTATCAACAGAGAGAGAGAAAGGGGAAAGAGGAGGGGAAGCATTCAGGGGAAAGATAAGAAGCTCAGTTTTGGCCATGTTCAGTTTTAAGCGGCGGTGGGACATCTAGGCAGCAATGTCAGAGAGGCAGAGTGAGATCTTAGACTCGATATCAGGAGAGATAACAGGTGCAGAAAGATAGATTTGAGAGTCATCGGCATAGAGATGATAGTGAAAGCCGTGGGAAGAGATAAGGGTGCCAAGGGATTGGGTATAGAGAGAGAAGAGGAGTGGACCTAAGACGGAACCCTGAGGAACTCTTACAGGTAGTGGGGTTGAAGAGGAGGAGGAGCCATCGAAGCACACACTGAAAGAGTGATGGGATAGATAGGAAGAGAACCAAGATAGTACAGAGTCTTTGAATCCAAGTGAGGATAGGGTGATAAGAAGGTGGTTATGGTCAACAGTGTCGAAGGCAGCAGAGAGAACAAGAAGAATGAGGACAGAGTAGAAGCCTTTGGACTTTGCCAAGAACAAATCATTCGAGATCTTAGTAAGAGCAGTTTCAGTGGAGTGTAGGGGACGGAAGCCGGATTGTAAAGGATCCAAGAGGGTATGAGAGGAGAGGAAATCAAGACAACGGTGATAGACTGCACGCTCAAGTAGTTTAGAGGATGTAGTAAAAGCTGTAAGTGTAGTGGATTTTAAATGAGATCTGGACAAGTGTCTGGAGGAAAAGTCCATAAACCATTATTAAAGTGGACTGGAGAAATCCACTCCTTACCCCTGGGGTAAGCATCATGAGACTTGTCTACTTTTTGGGAATCTGGCAGGTACTTGTGATCTGAATTGGCCACTATTGGAAACAGGATACTGGGCTCAGTGGACCTTTGGTCTGACCCATTATATCTTATGTTCTTAATATTATGCTGCTGCGACACTTAGCAGGGCTAAGTGTTGCAGCAGCATGTAGCACGGACACGTGATGTGGAGAATGGTACGCATTTGAACCCAACCTGGTGGCACAGAAGACCTGCTATGCTTTACTACCGCAGTGGAATCACAGGCAACTCAAACATATTAAATTCACCCTGGTAAATCACTGCAGCTACACCAGGACAAGAGTAATTGCAAGCTTTCCAGGAGAGGAGAGCAACACCAAGATGAGAGAGTGCTGTGGGAAAATCTGAGTGGTGTTGTCCTAGCCAGATGACACATCTTAAACTGTTGATGGCATTGCTGGGCAAGAGGCTTGCAGAGCTGGGGCCACGCCTTTCACGGTGTTTCAGTACCAAAACTAACTCTCTACCGTATCCCTCATCCTACACCCCCTCACCTTATAAAGCCATGTACCATCCATTCAATTTCCTATCGATCCACTTGTATACTCTCCCCGAACTATGTTCTGTTCTGCACATTGCCATGTTGCATGCTTAAGTTAACCAAGTTGCATTAATCCCATTACTGTTCCATGTACACTTATGCTTTATTGTTCTGTGTTCATATTTGTTCTTTGTAAACCACCTTGACTATAAGATTAGGTAGTATATAAGCCACCTAAATAAAATAAATAATTTGTTTACATTCTACAGTGACGTTTGGGAAGGGCAAGACATTCTTTGTTCCAGAATCGATCACTGAAATACAGGGAAATAAGATGCCCCACCCAGTACTTTGGTGTACTGGATCTGTCTGGTTCTAACCAGGAGGCGGCTGTGGCTGTAGTTCTCACAAAGACTGTTGTCGGCTTGAAATCCTCTGAGACAGCTATTTGTTTGCTGGCATAGTGCATGTGCAACTTGCTCTGTACTATTTTGTTAGTCCTAATGGATCCTTAATTTAAGATGGTTATCAAAGTATTGCTGTTGTCCATGTTCATTTATAGAAGACTCCCATCTTCCTTGGCCTTTTATTACCATCTGCGGCCTACCCTGTTCTTGCAGCCAGAAAATACTTAATCTTTATTTCTCTTTAGACACATTGTGGAACAGAAACAGGCCTACTCTGCAACTGTATAGAATTTTCCATGCAATGGAAGATGTCTTGAGATTCTGGCAATAATTCTTCAGACAACTGCAATCTTTCAAATGCTATGGAAGCCAAAATGGGTCCAAAGGTGGTGATCGCAGCCTCGATACTGGTAGATATGGAACAAAAAATAGTTGCTCCACACAGAATTGGGTAAAACAACAACATATCTCAACAGTGAATTGCAAGCCATCAGAATGACACAATAGAATCCCTAGAGGGGAGCAAATTGACTCCATGGTGCTGTTTTTATACCAAATAGTGAGAGTGAAAAACTAGAGAAAGCCAATAAGGATCTTATTGAATTGGAGAGCCATCAGATACAAAATAGTATCAGAATATTTGACACACAAGAAGATTTGATGGAGACGTCCTTGCAATTTTGATTAAGATCTACTGCCTCTGTGGCTTCTCGTCAGTTAAAGTGGCAATGATAGTTGCAAGGAGAGGCTCCAGCCTAATTGTTGCTAGTTTTCAACTGTCTGTTGATAAGCAGAGGCTTCTGAATACAATAAGAAATATCCTCCTTTCCTTATTAAATGAACTTCATGTCAACCATGAGCAGGGTGACCTCTCTATCATAGTCTCCCTGAACCCGACAGCGGCTTTCGACTTGATGGATCATCAGACTATTCCCCCCGCTTGTCTGACTTTGGTGTTACTAGTACTCCTCTCAACTGGTTTCGTTCTTTTCTCACGGCCCGCACTTTTTCCATTCACTCAGAGATGTCGATTTCACCAAAGGTTTCACTTCCCTGTGGTGTTCCCAAGGGTCAGTTCTGTCACCCCTACTGTTTAATGTTTTCTTAGCTCCCCTCAGTCTTCTGATTCAGCAATCTGGTATTGGCGTATTATTACGCTGTTGATATCTTGCTTCTATACCATACTTCTCCCAGTGATCCTGATCTCTCCGTTCTTAATTCTTGCCTTGACCAGGTTTACTCCTGGCTAACGACCAATTGCCTCCACCTCAATCCCTTGAAATCTTCAGCCACCTGGATTTCTTTTGGTGCCCCGCCACCCTCACTAGCTCCTGTCATTGCGTCTGTTCCTATCCCCCCTGGATTCCTCTCTTCAGTATTTGGGAGTCATCCTGGACTCTGCGCTGTCTTTTTCTGAACACATTTCTTCTCTCTGTCGGCGCTGTTTCTTTCATCTTTGCCAGATTCGCTCAGTTCGCCCCTTCCTTTCCCCTGATGCCCTCTCTACTCTCCTGTTGTCTTTAGTCATATCTCGAATCAACTTCTGCAATATTGTGATGGCAGATCTTCCACAATCACAGCTTCACAGATTACAGTAGTTAAATACCGCAGCACGTGTCCTCACGCATTCTTCTAGGTTCAGTCATGTCACTCCTCTCCTGGCGCGCCTACATTGGCTCCCAATTCATTTCAGAATTCAATATAAGTTTCTTGTCATGACCCACAAAGTAATTCACACCTCCACTCCCCGTTATCTGGCTGATCTCATTCACTTCCACCATCCCACCCCCCCCCCCACTCTTACATGCCCTTCATACATACCATCTGGCCTTCCCGTCTGTGTCTCAAGCTCACCTGGAATGGACCCGTTATGCTGCATTTTTCTTCCTCGCCCCTGCTCTCTGGAATTCTCTTCCCCTTTCGCTACACTCAGAACTCTCCTTTGCTAAATTTAAAGTGGCCCTAAAAACACACCTATATCAGTTGGCCTTTGATGCTGCCTCTTTGTCACTCTCCCATACTCATTAGTTTAGTCCGGTTGCCTGCTTTGTAGTATCTGTGTGTGTTCTTATTTGTATTTCTTTCTTTAGTATTTATGTTCTCCTATCCTTTTCTGTAGCTTTTCTGTCTTTCATTGGTGGTCTTCTTTCTTTGCAGCTGTTTTATGCGATTGTAAACCACCTCATGCTCCAGCAGTATATCAAGTAATGATTTAAATAAACAAATATAAATAAGACCACATTCTGTATCAAGGAAGTAAGGTTAAGATATTCCAAGACTCATCAAGAGACATCCTGGAAAGGCAAAAGCAATTTGCTTCCCTAACAAAAGGTAGTTAGGGGAACTATCCCCTCCACCCATTCTCTTTCTCGAGAATTATTTTTCTAGGATCATCAGTGGTGGAATTACTTCTAGGAATGGTGAGCCAATCTCTTTCCAATATATTGTTTGTAATGTTGAATGATCTGTCTTTTTTATTTCTTGTGTGCCTCTCTTAATGTGAAAAGTTGAAATGTTTCTGCTAGGCATGTATTGCTGTATAAAGAGATTGTGAAGCTGAAAACAGAGAACTCTCTTGCAGGTGACCCACTTCAGGAAAACCAGGTCTCACTAAAAAAAAAAAAAAAATAGGCATATAACGTTCTTTTTTCACTTCTGCTAAGGGAATGTTTGTATTTTGGTTACAAAGCATTATCACCTGGTTGTGAAGGATTAAAAGATCCAGATGGTTGCTGCTTCTTTTTGAAAGGTAAATGGAGCTGTAACAATGTAAGAGTAGCTTCAATATATGCCTCTAATAAGAATCAAATTCTGATCATATTTTATTGTTTTACAAAATTGTCAGTTTTCATGGATGGTGCCATGATAGTAGAGGGCATTTTAATTTCGGAACTTATGAAATTGAGTGGCTTTGTTTTAATAATTACCTCTCGGATTTAGGCCTTGTTGATGTGTGGAGAAAGCAGAATCTGACCAGAAAAGAACATACGTTTTTCTCCACTCCCCATAATTCTTGTTCCTGTGTTTATTTTTGAGAATGATTCAGTATTGTCCAGGATCAGAGAGGCCACAGTTGACCCTGCTATATCATGACCTGACCATTCCCCCATTATGGATATAGAGTAGCATAGGTCTGCAGAAGGAGCCAAACAAAACCTGGCATTTCAATGATTCTCTGAAGGAGTTGAAGTTATGTGAAAATATAGAGAGACTGGGCTAGAGTTTCTTAGCTAGACATTGGGGTTTGTGTCATATTTGTTGGGACACAGCCAAAGAAGTCATACCAGGAAAAAAAAAGTATGAAGCACAAGAGCAAAGGTCTCAAGAGGAATTGCTTCAGTATAAAGGGTTTCACAAACATTACCCATTCCAGTTCTGTAAGAATAAGGTGAGAGACAGGAGAAAGGTCCTTAAATTGATTATTTTATTTATTTATTTTATTTTATTTATTTTATTTTATTTATTTTATTTTTATACACATTTATATACCGCATCTTCCAACGTTCAGTTGCGGTTTACAGTGAACAACAATTAACAAAGCAAGTTTGTTTTACAGAGAACGTCATAATACAGCAGAACATATGTACAGGGTAACATCATATAATAGACTAAACAATGCGAGATAATACAGAACAGCATAAACTATATACAAATATGTATATGTAAATAAATATACATGGAAGTGAGAAGACAAAAGATGTGGGATCATCAAGAATGTGTGCTATGTGTGGGTTGAAGGGATTTTGTTTGAAGCAGACAGAATACCCGTTTATCCTTTGTCTAACGTAGGTGATTGGTTTTCTATGTTATAGTGTTTGGTGAACAGATAGGTTTTTAGTTTTTTGCGGAGTTCCATGATCTCAGTTAGTGTTCGTAGCTCCTCTGGGAGGGAGTTCCAGATAGTTGGGGCAATGTGAGAAAATGCTCTGTTTGTTGATTTATGGGCTCTTGTATACTCTCTCGGAATCTTTAATTTGTTTAATTGTCCTTTTCTGTGTGTAGGCTTAGATGGTTCTTTGTGTATTAGATTGCATAGCGTAGTCGGGGCCATATCATATAAGGCTTTGAATGAAGTTATTATTGTTTTGTAGATTATTCTACTTTGAATTTGTCAGCCAATGGAGGGAGGCTAGTATTGGTGATATGTGTTGGAGTGAGTTAATTTTCAGTATAATTCTGGCCGCTGCGTTTTGAGCTAATTGCATTCGTTTGATGTTTTGTTTTGATATGCCTATTAGAATTAGATTGGCAAAGTCAAAATGTGGAGTTATGGTGGCCTGAATTATGTTGATAAAGTCTTGTGTAAATACTTGAGGGTTTTGAGTTTGAAATAAATGTTCTTTATGGTATTGCTAATGTGTGTTTCCAGCGTAAGGTGTGTATCAAGTATAACGCCTAGATATCTTATTTCCTTTTTTATTTTAATTTCTTGGTTTTGAAGTCTTATATGTGTTGGGGGGATATAAGATTTGTTCTTAGTCACGATTAGAACTTCAGTTTTAGTGTGATTTATGTGGAGGTTTTGTGCTTTTAGCCATGTTGTGATTTCATTATAGCAGTCCGATAGGGTTTGAAGTGGTAGGTTGGGTATCGTAAATGGAATATACATCATAATATCATCTGCGTATAGGTGATATTTTACTCCAAATTTTTTGAAAATGTCGCAGACTGGTTTTATGTAAATATTGAAAAGCAGGGCTGACAACGCTGAACCTTGTGGTAATCCAATTTCTTATTTATATGTAGTTGAGTTTTGGTTCCCAATTCTTACGTTTTGCGTTCTGTTATTTAGATAGGATGAGAACCAATTATGTACTGTAGAGTTTAAGCCTATTTGTTTCAAGTTATTGAGCATTATTGTGTGGTGTACGCTATCGAACGCAGCTGATTTATCAATGAAAAGTAGAATAAAGGCCTGTTTATGATTGTCGATCCCTCTTAGGAGCGCATCTATTAAAACTGTAAGGAGTGTTTCAACTCCATGGCGAGGCCTAAAGCCATACTGTTGTTCATCAAGAGAGTAAGATGAGTCTAGAAAATCCTGTGTCTGTAATTGAACCACTTTTTCAATTATTTTAGCCAAGAATGGTATGCTAGAGATGGGTCTATATGATGCAGGCAAAGTTTTATCAAGTTTGCTGTTCTTAAGGATTGGTCGTATTTGTGCGTGTTTGAGTGATGGTGGGAGGTAGCCTTGGGTTAGTGAGAGGTTCACTATTGAAAGAATGTAGGGTAATAAAATTGGTAGTGTGTTTTTTATCCATGTTACTGGACATGGATCTAGATAAGAAGTTGTGGTGTTGAGGCTGGTGATGATATTTTTAGTGTCTTTTTAGTTATGGGGTGGAACTCTGACCATTGGTCTGGAGACTGGTGTGATAAGTTGATAGTGTCTATAGACATTGACGGTATTTTTGCTTTGTTTTGGTAATGGTGGGCTAAGGTTTGAACTGAGATGTCAGTTATTTCATTGTCAGAAGTTTGAGGGTTGGTTAGATTTCTGACAATGGAGAATAACTCTTGGCCTGTTATATGATTTTGATAGTATTTTAGCATAGTATTCTTTTTTTGTGCTGTCCAAGGTTTCTTTGTATTTAGTGAGGTGGTTATTGTATATTTCTTTGTGTATCGTCAATTTAGATTTGCGCCAGTTGTGTTCTAGTTTTCTAAGGTGCCTTTTCATTTGTTTTAGTGTAGTGTTGAACCATGGTTTGGTATTAGTCTTAGAGTGGATGATCTTTTTGTGTGTGTGATTAATTTTGGCTGCATTATTGATGGTTTCATGCCAGTTTTTGACAGTGTCATCTAAATTAGTTGGTGATGATAAGAGGTGGGGGATTGTTAAGTCAATAAATTCTGCATTGTTAAACTTTTTGAATCTTGTGGTTGGGGCATTTCTGGTGTGATTGTTAGTGCTAGTGAGGGGATATGTAAGATTTAATTTGATTATGTAGTGATCAGACCAGGGTACCTCTATACATTCAACTGAATTTGGATTGATTAGTTTGAGGAGTGTATTAGGGATGAGGACAAGATCGAGGGTTCCACCTTTGATGTGTGTAGATGTGTTTATTATCTGATGATAATCCATGTCTGATATAGTGTCAAAGAATAGTTTCGAGTCCAATGTTGGTAGCGAAGGAAGGTTAAAGTCTCCTAGCATAATTATAGGGTGTTGTTCAGTAGATGAGCTGAGGAGTTCAATAAAAGAGTCAAGGCAGTCTGGTTTTTGGTCTGGGGGTCTGTATACTAAGCAGTCTGTATACTTATCATCTAGAAAGCAGGGTGGCTTATTAAGTTCTATACATGGCATTACTATAATGTGGAAAATAAAAGGAGACAGGCTGTTGGTTCAAAAGTTTAGGGTTCTGTGTAATAACAATAATTTAGTTAAAATGATTAAGACCTTGGAAGGATTGACCACACATGATGGTTCAAAAATTTGTGAGGCTTTTGAGGCTTATTACACATTAGAATGAATGGCTACCACTCAGGACCTTTTTTTTCACATCATGGAGCATAGCAAAGTTGTCCCTTGTCCCTCTTATTCTTATTAGTAATGGAACCCTTTACAGCACAGATCAGAAATTATTTCTTTTTATGGGATTAATTGGGCAAATGGTATACAGCAGGGGTTCTCAGTCCAGTCCTTGGGAAATATCTATCCAATCTGATAACCACAATGAATATGCATGAGAAAGATTTGCATGCACTGCCTCCACTGTATTAAACTCTCTGTCATGCATATTCAGTGCTGATAATCCTGAAAGTCTGGCTAGGTATGTCCCAAGCACTGGTTGAGAACCCCTGGCATACAGTTACCCTCTTTGGGGATATGTTCTTCTCTATATCAGCAACCCAGTGCTGTACCTCAACTTTTAGCTGTAACGTGAAACGAGCCAAAACGTATTAGGCCTAAGTATTACCCTCCACTGTAAGCTGAATTGCAATGGGCATTACCATACAAATGGTATAATTTGTCCCTGAAGTACCTTGGGGTTCAATTAATAGCTAATCCTGGAAAACGTGGATATTAATTTTTGCCCTCTATTGAATCAATCACAATTAAATCTGACTGGCTGCTGATGCTTATCTCTTGGTTTGGTAGAATAGCAACTGTAAAATTGTCGTTCCTCGTGTTACTTCTATTGGACATGCTGCCTTATCTCAGTCCCAATAGCTTTTTTGAAATTGCTTTATTATATCTATCTCCTGGTTTATCTGAAAGTTGTTTGTGCAATATTAATAAGGAAGAAATCACATGGGGGGGGTTAGGGCTACCGAATGTTACCTTTAATATTTGGGCTACTCTCCTGAAAGATATAGTCGTTTTGGAACACTCATCACGATGACAATAGTTACAAATTGAACTTCATTACTGGACCTCTCCTAAGAATATAAAGAAGAGGACCAAGCAATACTGGAATCACTTGTTTGTTTTTCCAACTTTGATGTATGGAATAGTATCTCAAGGAAATTAGTTAATGTCTTACTCCTCTTCTTTGCTCCCAGTCATTAATAACCAAATGCTACACGGAGCTTTGTTTGAGGGATACCTCTTCGGTGCCTACTCTAAAAGTATGTGTACTAAATGATAAGTGCATTATGGTTTGTATGGTTGAAAGGTTGATTGGGGTTGATCAGTTCTTGTAGTGTGTGGTTTTGCTATTATGTATATTGTGGATGTATGCTGCAGAGCAATAAGTTCTTAAAGTACTAAAAAAAATAAAAAAAAAGACTAGCATCCACTTGCAAAACCTCCATGGGGTGGGCTGTGAAATGTGTAAGGCCACCATAACATCTTTAATCAGAGAGGAATTATCCCTGTGAAACAGACAGATCACTGATGGATTCTCATCTTCCACCAGGGGAAGCTCCCCCTCCTCTGCTTACTCACCCAGTGGAGAAAGGGAATCCTTGTCGTCATACCAGTCAACCCCTATAGGGGATATGGTGGAGCGCCTAGATAAAGGAATGGTCAAAAAGGCAGGATTAGGGTGCTTAGCCCCCTTGCCCACTAGAGGGATAGGTGCCAGAGGGCACTGAGGTCCCCCCCCCCAAAAAAATAGGGGAGAGGTCAGGGTCTCGGACCCTACAATGGGAGGCTGTCATGCAGCTAACAAGGACTGAAAACAGCCCAGGAGCTGTTTCAGAAGCTGCAACTCAAAGCTGGCTGACAACCAGCCCTGGCACCCAAGAAGATCCAAAGGAACCTGCCAGCTTGAAGCTTCTGCGTCTTCACCATGCTCTCTGCAGGGAGGACTATGTGGCCATTCAAGACAGCATTGTTCCCACTGGCAGGGAAACCATGGGGAGACACAGCAAAATTTGCATCAGACCCCAGCCCGCCCACACCCCCGCCATGTATGTGTCCAGACATTGGCAAAAAAGCAGGTACAGAGACATCCCAATTGCACGAAGACAAAAGAGCCAGCCAACGAGAGCTGCAGGAGGCACAGCGCTGTGCACCTAGCATTGTCGCAGAGCTCCACGTAGTCAAAAATAAAACCACTGTGGTTTTGTTCTTTCTTTTTTTATTTTGTAAAAGAAATCCCCCATGAAAAGGGAATCCCAGCACCTGTCAGGTTGGCTGGTGAAATCCCTCAAGCCTGGAAGGCCTGGCTGCTTCAAAGAGCATGTTTACTTGTTTTTATAACATTGAAGCTGCTTTATTACAAGCCACAAAAGAAAGTAATTGAAAAATCAATAGAAAAGAAAACAGAGAAAATAAAAATCTAGCAAGCAAGCAGATAGAGGGCAGCAAGAAGGAGGGGGATCTGGGCCCAAACTTGCCACCCACCTCAAGGGGGTCCCATGGCAGCCTCCTGTCCGCTCTATGACTTATTGGTACTAGAAACTGTGGGGAATAATGCTGAGCACAGGGCATCTTTTGGCTCGAGAAGACAGGGAGTGTGCCTGTGCTCTTAGAAGACATTGGGCCTACAGGAGTCAATCACAAAGGCCACAAGAGCATAGTCTGGGCCAGGGAAGACAGTTCTATCTGTACTGCTGCAAGCAGACAAATACTGGCTCCTCACAGTGCTGTATCAGTGGATATACTAGTGATGACATCTCTGAAAGTTGCTTTCATCGGTCTCCACCTGCTGTCTAGGGGTCATAACCCACTTGTCTGAGCTGATTTAGCAAGATGATGATAAAGGTCTGATATCCTGCTATCCTCTAAACACCTGTTAGAGGTAAGCAGCTGTAATCTTTCTCCCAGTGTTACTCATTTTAGTATCATTGCATTCAACTGTCTTAGTCTAATAATTCTGTTATGACCAATATTGTAGTCAATATAAAGATATGAGAATCAAACTAACTCGTCTAACTTGAACAGGTTTCATAATATTCACACATACACACATACATAACTTTTAATATTGCTGAGCTAACGGGTTGATGCCCCATCACAGTATTCTTATGTAGACCATTTCTGGAGCCAGTTGTAGTTAGGTCACACATAAAATACCAATGGAAAGAATCAAGGGTGTCTAGAAACAAAAGATTTCAATTGATAAACATTTTAAGTGCTATGAGGTTACTGGGAGCTATTGATTAGAGATTTCTTTCATGCTGTTTGCTGGTTAGTTCATTGAGGAGAATAGCAGTAGCCATCTAATTGCATGTCATTTTATCTCAGTGTTCTTAGTGATTTTTGTGCTAAGTCTGAATCAGACTAAGAAAAGACACTACAAAATTGGGTGGTCTTTCGCAAGCAGCCCTTACTGCTAGACTGCTGGGTATTTTATCCTTTTGGTAGAGGTTTTACCAGCTTTCTTCATAAATATATGCTTCTTTTCATATGGATAGGACAACTTTCAAAGCCATTTACCAAGGTAAATGGGCCTTTCTGAAAGTTGCCCTTCTCTGTATGGCTAAAAATAATCATGGGCTTCCATAACTTTTAGCTGGATGAAAGAGAAGCGTTCCAAAGTGCACATTTAAGTTGGAGATCAAGTCAGTCCACGTACTTTTGATTTTCAGATGTATGTATGCTACTTTTCCTCACCTGGCTGCCCATATAAATAACAGGTGAAGTGCATCCAAGGTGCGAGCCTCCCTACCCGAGGGCACCGAGGATGCGTCTTCTGGCTTTTCAGTTGACGCATAGCCAACTCCACCACCATGGAGTTATGCGGCAGCTTTGCCTTTTGGAAGCCAGGACTCTGGTGGACCCAATTCATCAAGTCGAGCCGCTTGCTCACGACAGGCACCCACAGCAATGTTTCCCACATGCGGAGCATGAACCATTCCAGGATGGGAACTATCAACAATTCCCTTGGTAGGGTCCTCTGATTCCATGGGGAACACCAGAGCCTTCAACATGTCCCACACTGTTGAGGAATGCCATGCCCTCAGGTGGGGACCAATGTCAAGACTCTGAGAGTATGAGTCCGAGGGACTGTCGCGGCGGCAACAGGTATTGGGGGATTCCTCGTCTTCTGTCTTCCATTCTGAAGAATCAGTGGAAGCCTCGAGGGAGGGTGACCCAAGTGCTCCAGGTCAAAGCCTTTCAGAGGCTTCTCAGCTGGTGTTGTGCACACTAGCCGGGAAGACCTCTGTCCCGTTGAGCAGGACCTGGATCGAGACCTCAGTCGAGGATCATCTCTGGACTGTATGGCCTCTAGAATCGGCTTTGCCTCCGGGGATGTCCAAATGTCGAGGGCCAGGTGGTCTGGGCGGAGGAACCGGTCATGCCAGACATTAACACCCGCTGCAGGTCCATGAAAGCACAGGCTGCACGCCAAAGCCGGTATTCTGGACTCGAGCCCTGTGGGCACCGAAGAACTCTGGCCTGCAGCCAGGTTCCCTTGAAGAGGAGTTCTCAACAAGGATAGCCTCGGGTGTCTGGGGCGATCTCTGGTCGATTCCTTCCAAGCGACCTTGGTAGGCCGCTCCCGCTCTGAGCCCTCAGACTAGTGGTGTGAACTGTGGGACCTGTCTCGGGACTTAACTGGCCTGTCGGAGCAGTCCAGAGATGCTGCCTTTGAGGGTTTCTTCTTTCTGTGTTCCCTCGAGGGAGACCTCCTTTCTGAAGACCCACGGCGTCGACCGGGATCGGCGGGAGTGCCACGGGAGTCCGAGGCTTCAGACGGGACCTTGCCCTTCAGAAGCGCCGAGGACTCTAGGAAAAACTTGACATGTTGCTGCTGACATAAGAACATAAGATATGCCATACTGGGTCAGATCAAGTCCATCAAGCCCAGTATCCTATTTCCAACAGTGTCCAATCTAGGTCACAAGTACCTAGCAGTTTCCCCAAAAGAGACAGGTTCCACAATGCTTGTACTGGGCAAGCAGTGGATATCCCGGGTCCCCTTTAATAATGGTTTATGGGCCTTTCCTCCAGGAACTTGTGCAAACCTTTATTAAATCCAGTTACACTAACAACTTTTACTACATCCTCCAGTAGCAAATTCCAGAGTTTGATTACACATTGAGTGAAAAAATATTTTATCTTATTAGTCTTAAATAGGTTACCTTGTAGCTTCATTGCATGTCCCCCTAGTCTTTCTGTATTTTAATGGTGTAAACAATCGATCTACGTTTACCCATTCCACTCCATTCATTAATTTACAGACCTCTATCATATCTCCCCTCAGCCGTCTCTTTTCTAGGTTGAAGAGCACTAACCTTTTTAACCTCTCATATCCTTCCATCCCCTTTACCATTTTTGATTGCTCTTCTCTGTACCTTTTCTAATAACGCTATATCCTTTTTAAGATACGGTGACAAGAATTGAACACAATATTCAAGGTGCGGTCGCACCATGGAACTATAAAGGCATTATAATATCCTTTGTTTTATTGTCCATTTCATTCCTTATGATTCCTAGAATTCTATTTGCTCTCTTGACCGCCACTACACACTGGGTGGAGGGTTTCAACATGTTATCCTTGATGGCGCCTCTTGAGGGCTTTGGACATCTTTTTGCAAAGACCACAGGCTGCAGGGTGGTCTGGTCCGAGGCAACATAAACAATCATGAGTGTCAGTGAGAGACAATCTTTGTACCTTGATCACACTTTTTAAAACCACTTGTAGCCATCGATTAAAAAATTTCCCCAGTGATGTTGAAGACCCGCAGTGTTGCCAGTTGGGGGAAAAGGCACAAAGGCACCAAAAGCGAAAAGATTGAAAACAAACCCAAGACTCTATGCCAAAGCAGTGGGTTCGGGTGGTGGGACGAGTACCGGTGCAACCGGAGGAAGAGGAAACTCAGAGAGCAAAAATTCAACTTTTTCCAGGGGAAAACAGACATCTGAAGGGCTCTGTGGAAAAAAGGAGATTGAGTAAGATGGCACTCTTGAGCGGGAAGGAGACCACACATGTCTGGTGGCATCTCCCAGAGGCTGCCTTTGAAAGCTGAGGAGATGCTTCCATGAGGGCTCTGTCTATGCTGATGACACCCATATGTGAGGGCTGATTCCTGCTGTCCCCCGAGAACACCTATTACAGGTGAGTTACTATGCTTTTTCAGATGTATACATGCTATTTTTCCTCACCTGGCTGCCCATATAAACAGGTGAAATGTGTGTGCTTTTAGCACATGTATTTTAGAGCTACACATTCTCAAAGAACAACAACTATGGTAGTTTCCAATTGTTCACAAGGTATTAATGCTAAAACAGCGTACATGCAAATATGGGTTATTGAAAATTGTCCTGTATATTTTTACTGAATAGCTGGAAATCTGACATTTTATTCTAATTGTCTAGAGCAGGGGTCTGCAACCTTTAAGACGTAAAGAGCCACTTGGACCCGTTTCCGAAGGGAAAAAAAAAACTGGGAGCCGCAAAACCATTGCGACATTTAAAACAAATCTAACACTGCATATATTGTTTCTTACCTTAATGCTATATACGACCCCCTACTTTTCCTGTTAAAATATAGGTGTTTGGCCTATACTCGCCGTATAAGAGTACCCCTCTTCCTTCACACACCAAAAAAAAAAACGCCAGAAAATATCACAACAACAAGTAACAATATTTGATTTCAAAATTATGATGATTTTGTAGTCAAATCACTAATATGAAATAAAATTATTTTTTCTACCTTTGTTGTCTGACCAATTTATTCTTTGATCATGCTGGTCCCGATCTGAGGCTTCTGCTTTCCTGTCTTCTCTTAGCTCTCTTTCTGTGGTCTATGGTCCATCTGCCATTTCTTATCTCTTCTTTCGTTTTCTTCACTTCTTTCCATCAGCCTATTTCCAGTCCCAGTAACCCTCCCCAATATCAGCCCCTTTCCAGTCCTCACTCCCAGTACCTTCCAGTGCTAATCCCCCCTCAACCCCATTACCAGTGCTAGCCTCCCCTAATCAGCCCAATACCAGTCCTTCCCCCCCATCAGCTCATTACCAGTCCTAGCCTCCCCTAATCAGCTCATTTCCAGTGCTCGTCCCCTCAACCCCATTACCAGTGCTCCATCCCTCCATGTCAGCCCCCTCCCTCCCTCCATCCATATCAGCTCCCTCCCTCCATGTCAGCCCCCTCCATCCCTCCATGTCAGCCCCCCTCCCTCCATCCATATCAGCTCCCTCCCTCCATGTCAGCCCCCCTCCCTCCATCCATCCATATCAGCTCCCTCCCTGCATGTCAGCCCCCCTCCCTCCATGTCAGCCCCCCTCCCTCCATCCATCCATATCAGCTCCCTCCCTCCATATCTGCTCCCTCCCTCCATGTCAGCCCCCTCCCTCCCTCCATCCATATCTGCTCCCTCCCTCCATGTCAGCCCCACCCACCATGTCAGCCCCCCTCCCTCCAACCCTCCATATATGCACCCTCCCTCCATGTCAGCCCCTCCCTCCATGTCAGCCCCCCTCCCTCCCTCCATGTCAGCCCCCCTCCCTCCATCCATCCATATCTGCTCCCTCCCTCCATGTCAGCCCCCTCCCTCCATCCATCCATATCTGCTCCCTCCCTCCATGTCAGCCCCCCTCCCTCCATCCATCCATATCTGCTCCCTCCCTCCATGTCAGCCCCCCTCCCGCCATCCATATCAGCTCACTCCCTCCATCCATCCATATCTGCTCCCACCCTCCATGTCAGCCCCCTCCATCCCTCCATGTCAGCCCCCCTCCCTCCATCCATCCATATCGGCTCCCTCCCTCCATGTCAGCCCCCCTCCCTCCATCCATCCATATCTGCTCCCTCCCTCCATGTCAGCCCCCCTCCCTCCATCCATCCATATCTGCTCCCTCCCTCCATGTCAGCCCCCCTCCCTCCATGTCAGCCCCCTCCCTCCCTCCATGTCAGCACCCCTCCCTACATCCTTCCATATCTGCTCCCTCCCTCCATGTCAGCCCCCCTCCCTCCATGTCAGCCCCCCTCCCTCCCTCCATCCATATCTGCTCCCTCCCTCCATGTCAGCCTCCCTCCCTCCATGTCAGCTCCCCTCCCTCCATCCATATCAGCTCCCTCCCTCCATGTCAGCCCCCTCCCTTCTTCTGCAGCCGCGGCTCTCTGCCTATTAGGGAACCGCGGCTGTGCTTTTAAAATCATCTCGGAGCCCTTCCTGTCTTGACGGGCTCCGTGCAGCATTGTCCCGCCTCCAAAGGAAGTGGTAAACAACTTCCTTTAGAGGCGGGACAATGCTGCACGGAGCCCGTCAAGACAGGAAGGGCTCCGCGATGATTTTAAAAGCACAGCCGCGGTTCCCTAAGAGGCAGGGAACCGCGGCTGCAGAAGAAGGGAGGGAGCCCATAACGCCATAAATACCGGGCGGGCAGTGTGCTCCGGAGCCGCGGCAAAGGTGAGAAAGAGCCGCATGCGGCTCCGGAGCCGCGGGTTGCCGACCCCTGGTCTAGAGAAATGCTATCAGCCCAGTGTTTTCTTGCATCTTGGCCTTTTTACATGACTATACTTGTTTGTTTTTGAGATCAGATGAATGTATGTAACTATGCTTTCATTTCATCTGCAAGTATGGCAGCTTGAAGATTCATTGTATTTCCTTCTGATTATGCTCAAGTTATTCACAGTTGTGTGATAGCTTGTGTTTTGTAAGTTCATAAAATTAGCCTGGAACAGTTTTTTGTTTTTTTAAAGTAACTTTATAAAGGTCTTTCATTTTCAGAAAATCCATTTGTTTTGTATCTTGTTTTCATATTAATGTGGCATGATATGGGTTTCATTTGGTTACTTTTTGATTTTGCAAGATGGAAGAGCAGCATTTAACTGCTCATTTTTGATGCATGAAAGCCAGATTTCTCATAACAAGTTTAATACAGCTACCTTTACTCATTTTGGAGCTTTAATTTGATAAATTCCTACTCCTTAAGTTATACCATGTACACCGTCAACATCATTTTGATTTTTCATGTACTGTGTTTTAATTGTGGTTTCCGTACATTGAAAATTGACATACTCTGTTAATTTTTAATCTACTGAATATTATGTAAAATGTTCTATTACAGTGTTGCTATGCTCTCTCTATCCCTAAAATTGAGTATGCTGATATTAAAGATTTTTTTACTTTGTCCATTTCTTTTACAGATATTCGACCACAAAATTTGTTTCAAGGTCCTCCACAAAGACCTAATCCATCTCAGCAAATTAGATATGACAGGTACAGTTTTATAAGGCATACTCTCCTTTTGTCACACAGCATTTATTTAAATATCTCTAGGTGATTTTGTGGACTACTTTATTAGAAACATCTCTGGTTTTCTATTTGAGTATATATTATACTGTAAATTTTAAATGCTAACTGCCTTTTATTAAAGTGGTGGTTTGTGAATTCTTTCTAAGGATTTACGTCTGTACTGCAGTTCACTGTGTTAAAAAAATTGAAACTTCAAAATTAACTTTTTTCTTTTTATTGTTCATGCTTTAGGAGCTTCTTTCCTGTTTCATTGGTTTTTATTTTAATGAATCTTTTGAAATGCTATGAAATTAAACAGAGAGGGCTTAATTCTGCATTAGATTTTGGACAGGCTAAACAAATTTCTTTTTAGGAGGGTTGTGGAGCTTAATGAGGCATAACTAATGGTGTTCCACTTTTATCATTTCTGTGCTGCAGTGACAGCATTAGTACAGACCAGCCATTGATTCTTGCTACAAACCTCTTGAAGTCCTAATCAGCTTCTTTGGTACAACTTTTTCAGGGCTGACAAGCCTATTGTAGGGCAGTGTCAGTATAGGTCAGTAGTTATTAGTTGCCACTGAAAACAGTTTCTTTAACTACTCAAGACTGAACTGAATTAAATACAGAAGGGACTCAGAAGAGGATTATAGAATCTGCAGTCCAATAAGTAGCATGGAATAGAAAGAATGTGACATGGTTTGATAATAAGGGATGGTTTGCATGTTTCATTCATAAAATGTGTCATTCAGTTGGATGAACTGCAAAATACCTGAAAAAAAAAATATATAGATTACTATTTTAAAAATATCTCGAACAATTTAAAGCATATAGATCTGAAATATATTGTTTTTCTTTATATTCTTCTATGAACAAGCTTCTCTTATCTTTAGTTTGCCCAAATGCTTGTGTATTTGTTGCATCATAGTAGTAAGTAATCTTAAAATCTAGATAACCTTTTTCTTTGTGTAGTTTTTAATCAGTTGTGTGATGGACTTGGATTAACCAGGTCTGACTGAAGAGCTTTAGGTATCATTTATTCTGAAAGGAATTGGACAAATAAAGAATCTAGTCCTCTCTTCAAGCCCATACTGTGAGGGCAAAATTTCTCCCCAGCTATCATAGTTCCTTCCCAGCCCACAATAGCTATTTGCATCCATTTTTCCTTCATTGCTAGATTGGCAGTTTACAATGTCATTGCTGCAGAGGCTGACTTTTTCTGTTTGTTTTTCATTTATGTGGTGCCCTAGTAGTACTATAATTTCTATTTTAAAATTTGTGCACTGATTTTCTGAAATATTGACTCCATAAAAGTAGTTTAAAATAATTTAGTAAATATATTCAGAATTGTGCTTTTTAAAGCATCATTCACAAATATTCAAAACTCATTGAAGGATTGCCAAAGTGTTACAAAGCTTGCTTTAAACATGTGAAAGCAAATTTAGATAGGAGAAAATTAACACTTCCAGGTCGTGACGTGGGAAATTCATACCATACTTTACATGAGGCTGTGCCGGATGCAGAGCTCCTGGTAAAATACATGTAAGGATGTGCTGACTCTGTGCCATAAATGCCATCTATGCTGACCCTGAGAGGTCTATTTATAGCCGTTCTCATATCTTAAATGGGTTCAATACTGCTCAAAAGGGCCCTATTAGATATCTTTTGCTTGGGGGCACCTCAGTTTGAATTTGTGCCACTGGCTGGACTGCATGCATATTGATGTCTCCCCATGTCCCGAAGGAGCAATGAATTATATAAAGCTGCATGTGGGGTGGGGGGGACATGCAGATGCACCCCTCTTTTAAATAGGAACAGCTTTTAACATCACTCCACTTATTTTTTGTGCATACCGGATCCAGCAGCACAAGATAACCCCCCCCCCCCATGACTCACCCCCCCCCATGACACTCACTTCCCCCCTCCCCCAACATAAAGAAACCCCAACCCTTGCCAGGGTCCTTGGTGTCTGGGGGGGAGCAGCAGCAATCTCCATTTACTTCTGTTCTTGCATGTCCCAAGTTCAAAATGGTGCCTATAACCCCCCTACTGGTAATCTCAGTACTTTCACTAGGAGTCAGGCTGCATGGGGTTCTCTAAAGGATCAACGGTGGGTTGGGGGAAGCTGACCTCTACATTTACACCTGCCCCTTCAAGAAGGCACTTATTTGCGCCTTTAGGTGCTGATGTCTAGATTTTTTGTTGACATGGATTCCTCTTGTCAGATGGGGAATACACATCAATATTGTAGGCCCACCCAGACCACTCAATCTATAGACTGTAACACCCCTATGAACTCTGGACATGGTGTGCATCACCATATGTAAATAACGTTTTTCTAAAATCACATTTTCCCATGTATTCCAGTCTACATGTTTAAATGCTATTATTTACATCTAAGGATGCTTCTAAAATGTATATGGCGGAGGAAAGAAGGAAAAGGAGAAGATTGATTCTGCCCTTAAGGTTAGGCTTCAACAAAGCAGAGGAAAGTGCAATTTTCCATAGAAGAAAAGAAATTCAAAGACAAGGAGTCATGATGATAAGATATTATTGAAGATCAGAGGAAGTACGAGAGAATGCTTCTTTACTGACAATGTGGTTGATGACTGGAATAGCCTATTTTTTTCTACTTTCAAGATTTAAAATGTTTGTGTAATTAGAGGCATCTGTAGAGTTTAGGCTTGAGTTTTTGTACTTCAGGATGATAGTGGCATGATTCCAGGAAAGGGGCATTTCACCAGATGGAAACTGTCTACAAAGGAGCATATGATGTTAGAGAGATCCAGGGAAGGGTGTTTGAGAAGCCAGGAGGCAAGAGGGTCTGAGAGGAATGTTGTAGAATGAATGTTGCCTACAAGGAATGTTGGCTTGTTAAAAGAAGAGCATATGGAAGCAAGGGGAGGGAGAGGCAATCCTAGGTGGTGAGGGGGGGGGGGCTTGCAAGGCGTGTTTTAGAGTGAGGGAGCTACAGGCCACGTAGATGATGGAAAATAAAACTTTGGTAGAATTTAAGCATTCTTGGAAGATATACAGAAGTAAGAAAAGTAGTTGGTAAAGCAAAGTTGCTTACCTGTAAGAGGGCTTCTCCATAAACAGCAAGGGAATACAGCCACTTTTGATGGTGACATCTCCAGAGGAAGCCTAGTATGCAGTGCTCTCCTCTAGCTCAGGAATTAGTTTTTGACTCCCTAAGGGCATGTGCAGGTGTTCCTGCGCTCACCGATACGCTACACTCATTCTTCTCAGCCCTTCCTTAATATGATAGCGGATGTATGCATGGCCCAGAGATATGATGGATGAACTGTGAGAAGGTGGGAGGGAAAAGTGTGGTTGTATTATCTTGCTGTTACAGTTAAGTAACATGTCTTTCTCCATAGACAAGCAGGAATAAGTCCTCATATATGGATGACTGCTTCCAACGGAGCATGCGCAGGCACGCTCCACAGCTTCTATTGGAAACTTTTGGGAGGCTCTACCATGCCTGTGCATCTCCATCCCACCTGCCACAGCTGCACCATCTTGAATCAGTCTTCATTTTTCCACGGATTACTTGACGCATTCCAGTTATCCTCCACTTCAAAACTGATTTTTCTCTCCTATGGGGGTCTTCTGAGTTTTCATCAGTTCGCCTGCCATCGCATTTCTTTCCCTTTTATTTTTGTTGGATTATTTTCTTCGCAGCTGTTAGGCGCCCATTGCCCCAGCCGGACCTTACCCTTTCAGCCACTTGTTTTAGCGGCAAATGACACATCTCAGGGACTGGTCAGATGGTCTCTTCCCGTATGCTAGGACCATATCCACTGGATATGGTGCTTCTGGTCCCTGCATATGGTGCTTCTGGTCCCTGCATATGGTGCTTCTGGTCCCTGCATGTGAACAGCAACACGAATTGCAGAATCCCAATCCATCGTCTTCAGCATTGTTGACACCAGTCTCTAGGGACTCCAGGGCTGCTTCGTATATGGGCAGAACATTGACATTGAGGAGTCTCAAGTACGTTCCAAAGTGCCCTGGAGCATTGGGCATCAATCGCTCCCCATCCAGAGATGAGGGTGGATTCATCTTCAGAAACATTGACATCATAGAGTCCTCGGACCTTACAGTGGCTCTGGCGCGTTGACATCTGAACTCATTGAGGCATAGCGTCGACAATGCTGAGGGTCTGCAGGACTGCCCCTCTGTATGGGCCCGACGGGAGGCTTGGGTAACCAAGTGACCAGGGTTCAATTCCCATTAGCACTCCTTGCCTAGGGCAAGTCGCTTAACCCTCATTGCCTCGGAATCAAGGTTTGGCATTACATTGCCAAGATGATCCAGGAGCTGCTGGGTTGACAGGAGTCTCCACTTACTGGAAGGCACATATGGCATTGCACATACTCTCTCCAGTGTTTTCGTCAGATTACAGCAATAGTGAAAACTGCACCACAATGTGCTCAGAGGTCCCCTTCCACATTGTTCCTCTTCAGGGAATTTGATGACAGGTACCTCCAGACTGGAGGCGGGAGCCCATCTTGGGGTGTTTCTCACCCAAGACACTTGCCTCCATCCAAGAGGGTCTCCACCAGATCAACTTCTTTGAGTTACAAGCTGTGGTGCTCACTCTGAAGGGTTTTCCCAGACTAGTTGCCTACCTATTTGTTCTGATTCTGACCGTCGATTGAGTCTCAGGGTTCTTATATAAGGTGATATTGAAATCCCACAGAGCTTGTAGGCTGGTGAAATGGCTTTTTTGTTCATAAGGCCTCTCATGAATTTGGAGATCCATAGATGCATGGAGATGGTGCTACCATCTTCATCGTCGTGGTATGTGGGTAATGCAAGATGCATTCTTACTGAAGTTGTCTTGAGACTACTTTTAGAGAGGTGTAAGAAAGAGAGTATTGTTTCTATAGGACAAGAGAATGGGTGTAGTTTGAGCTGAGCACCAGCTGGAGAAACATCTCTCTTTAAGATGATAGGACTTATTAGTAGAGTCTTGTCTGGCTGATAGAATAATCTCCTGGACTTCCTGCAAGACCTGGGATGTGTGCTATTAATATGTTCTCAGCATCCATGCTGTAAGGGTTAGAAAATTCAGTTTTGAATGAAGTAGATGTCCATGCTGCTGCATTAGAAGTGATGGATGCACTCCCAGTCAAAAAGGCTGATCTTTTGTCAGCGATAGGAGGAGAGGAACTATACCTTTTTGGTCCATCAGGAGGGCCACTAGGTTCACTGTGGTCCTGTCTTGAATGATTTTTTTGGAAAATCCTGGATATGACTGGGAAGAGGGGAATGTGTACAGGAATCCCTGCCTCCACAATAGGTCAAATGCATCATGATAAAGATGGTTGGTTGTGGGTCTGAAGGAGCAAAATTGTGGGCATTTGGTATTCACTTGAGAGGCAAAGAGATCCACATCTGGGGTGCCCCATCTGTTGCTGTTGAAATGTTGTATCGCAGTGCCTCCAGGGACCACTTATATGGAATTAGCTGACAACTGAGGGAGTCCATAATGGTGGTGTCTGCACTCGCTAGATAATCCAGTTGAAGATTTAACATCCATGCCAGCAACCATAATCTGATCTTTGCATAGACTCCAAAATCCCATTCCCCTTTATTGACAAAGTATTGCCACCTGGTTATCTGTGCACATGAGGACCAACTTTACCTTTGAGCCATGGCTGAAATGCCTGGAAAGCATAAAACATGGCCCTTAATTCCAGGTGGTTGATGTATAGATGAGTCTCCTTGTTGGGTTCATGTTCCCGGCATTTACAGCTATTGCAGATAAGCTTCCCAGGCCCAAGGGGGAGGCATCAGTGCTAAGACAATTTGTGGTTGTGACAGATGAGAGGGACATCATAGTGTTGCTGTCACCAGTGAAGAACACTTCTGATGAGGTGCATGATCAGAATTCTCCTGGATAGAGGAAGAAGACTCTAGTTCTAATGGGTCTTGAGATGCCATTTAAGTATCCTCATGTGTTGTCTTGCAAAGGGTACTACATGAACTGCTGTGGCCATAAGGCCCAAAAGCTGAAGAAAGGTTTGCGCTGTGACCCTTTGCAAGAGCGATTATGGTACACATCCTATCCTTGGGAAAAAATTCTGTTACACTGGATGTGTTCATATCTGCTCTGGTATAGATCAGACATTGTGTGGGCATTAAATTGGATTTGGCAGTGTTGATTAAAAAGCCCAGTGCTCTGAGGATACTGATGGTTTCCTTCAAGGTGTAGAAGATGGCTTTTGGATTGCTGCCTGAGACCAGCCACTCGTTGATATTGGGATAGACGAAGTGACCAGCTTTCTTTAGATGTGCCGCCATTAGATATTTGGTGAAGACCAGTCCAGAAGGCAGCACCAAATACTGATAATGGTAGCCTTGGAAGGTGAAGCACAGGTATTGCCAATGACGGGGATGAATGATATGAGGGTAGGCATCTTTGAAATCCAGGGAGTCCAGCCAGTCACCATGGCCAAGGAGAGTCAGGATTGAGGCCAGGGAGTTCATTTTAAACATCTCCTTTCTGAAGTATAAGTAGAAGTCCCTGAGGTTGAGAACGGGTACAGTCCTCCTGTTTTCTTTGTAATGAAGAAGACTTGAATAACCCCCCCCCCCCTACATACACAGGTACCAGTTCCACAGCTTGAGCATCCAGAAAGGATTGCAATTCTGTCTGCAGGAGCTGAATAATCAGGCAAAGAAAATTGTGTGTGCACGCTGGACCGTTGGGTAGCAGAAGTCTGGTAAAGTCTAGCTTATATCCCTAATGCACAATCCTGAGAACCCAGTGGGAGGTGGTAATGGACTGCCAGGCCTTCCTAAAAAAGAAACGTCTTCACCCACCCAGCCTGGTTAGGCTTGAGTGCTAATGCAATAGGGGCTAGTTGTTACTTCCTCTCACATGGACATTGATGCTGAAGATATGCCTGTGCAGTCAGACTCAGGGAGGAGGGATAAGCCCTAGGGTAAGGTTGATAGTGTCTACGTGGATAAAACTGCTTGAAGAAATGCTATGGCTATTCCTTTTGTGGTATGACTTCTGATTTCTGTGGAATTGCACTGACTTCTGTAGATGGGGCTGGCATTCACATTCTATAAAACAATCATACATGATTTGAGAAACAGCATGTTTAACTTTGTCACCAAAGAGTGTGTCCCCCATTTAGGGGGCGTCAGCTTGATGGTTATGTAGGTCTTCATGCAGACCAGATGCTCATAACCATGCTGTCTGTCAACTTTGATAGCCACCATAGCTATATATGATGTAGTATCATAAGCCTCATAGTTTGCTTTTAACTGATAAGCACACTCTTCAACAGCATGATGGATTGGGATAGTTGCTCCTGAAAGGTCTTAGGAGGTGGACTGGACAGTTCTGTGGCCACCTACATCAGCATGTGATAATAGTAAAACATTTGTAATTGATGGGAAAGTATTTCGGTGTGAGCAATGAACTTTGATAAACTTTCCTCCCCACAATGTCCAAGATTTTCTGGTCCCTGTCTCAGGAGGCATAACTGGTTGTTTTCGCTGTCAGAGCACTTGAGAGCAGCCTCAGAGACAATGGACTGGTGCAGTAGTTGTGGTTGTTCATGTCCAGGTTTGTTAGTAAGTTTATATTTAGCCTCTAGCCATCTGGAGGTAGCTTTCACAGAGAGAGGTGCTCTCCAGGCTGAGAGTTGCATGCCCTGCAACACCACATTCAGGGGAAGAGAGAAGACCACTTCAAAACCCTCATAGGCTTCAGAATAGATTATAAATATTTCTTTAAAGCTAGGATCTCTGTAGCACCCAGTGCTAGGTATTTGTGAACTTTAGAGAAGAGTTCTCCAGATTTTCTTTCTCTGGGACTTTGCTTTGGGGCTCTGAAGGGGGCAGGCTTCTGTTCTAGAGGCTCCTCATCAGACCCGTAACGAAAAGATAACTGACTTACCAAACTGGAATCATCTGGAGGAGGCAGCCCCTCAGTGGATAGCCATGCTGGCTATATTGAAGACATGGTGGCCTAGCCCATCAGGGGGCATTTTTCGGTTGGGTAGCTAGATGCATAGGCCCCTACATGTTTGCAGTACAAGAAAGATCTATGGGGGGCAGAAGTGGGTTCTGCCATGGTATTGTGCAGTAAATCTGCTGTTTCTGTCAAAATCCTCCGCAGCAATAAAAGTTTGTTTGGCCCCCACTCCAGCTTGTGGTAACAGCAGTGCGCTCTGGAAGGAAGGCTGGCATGGCCCCTGTCAGGCATGGAACTAGTCTCTCCTGCAGGCCGCTTTGGAATAGGGGCATTTCCAGGAACAAGCAGGAATTTAGTACTCGCATATGGATGACATCTGAACTGACAGAGCCCACACAGGAACTCTCCCCAGTGTCAAATAGGAAAGCCTTTGGGAGCACTCCACTTCGCCTGCTTGGCTGCCTTCCCCAACTCCCTGTCTTCGGTTCTTCGTTTTCCAGAGAGCTAGCAGGAAGCAAATTCTGTTACCACAGAAAATTATCTTTTTTGTTTTTGTGGTAGCGTCTGTCTTCCTGTCGATGCCAGCACCGTCTTGACACCTCCGGTTTCCTTATTCTTTCTTCTATCTTTTCTGTTACTAGTTTAGAGAAAAAAAATTCTTCAGACGCTCAATGTCATCTTAGGCCTTAAGCCTACCATACTGTCCACTGATAGTATGGAGAAACTTTCAAAATGTGGCAGAACCATCTCGGCAGCTGACACACATAACTGGTGCTTGAAATGTCTTGGGCTCGACCACCAGCCAACAGAATGTTCCCTTTGTAAAAAGATGACAGAGAGGCCTGCAGAACCGGGCCTTTAAGTTTGGAACTCTCTTCGCTTCAGATGCCATATCTTTGGCATCAATGTCATTGAGAGCTTCATCCTCCTCACAGGGATCTCGGGTATCGAAAGTGTCCAAGCACAAGTCGTCCTCCAGAGGTAGATCTTGTTCCCAGCATCGAGATGCCTCGGGTGTTGCTCTGGAGATGGATCGACCTGCCAAACAGCGCTGGCGGGAGGACCTTCCCACCATAGCCATTGAAGGGGCTCCAGGATGCTCCCGAGGCCTTGACTTCAGGAGAGCTACTGGTGCCATGCTCTGGGATGGTGGCACAAGTATACGTCACTGATACCCAAGCATCGGCAACCTCGATAGACCAGCGTATATTGGCCATTGAGCGGAGCTTGGCAGCCTCAGTTCCCATCAAACCTTTGTCCTCAGAAACTGGGCCATCGATAAACCAGTGCAAGGTGTGTCGGGATACATAGCACTGTCATCACTGCCACTCGTGACTTCCCTAAAGTCCAACACTGATACTGGGGCTCAACCCAAACGGTTCCCCAAGCCCGATACTGACACACACCAGTATCGGCATCTGGCGGAAGGTAAGCACTGTTCCCGCCGATACTGTGAGTCCTCCGATTCCCCTGTTTCGGATGAAGAGTCACTTGACTCCTGGGGGACCCGAAGCCTGCCTTCAAAGCCCTCCCCACCTCCAGAACGGCGCATGTTGCCCCCTGAGGACATGTCCTTCCAAAAATTCATTCATGACCTTGCTAGGGGTCTCTCCATAACAGTGACATCCGAGAAAGAGCCCAGAGCAGAGGAATTGGAGATCCTCCAATACCCAACAGCTCCCGAGGAGGCAGCCACCTTGCCCAGCACACAATATCCTCCATGATCTAATGCTCCGGATATGGGAGACTCCCCTCACAATCTCACCTCATACTCAACTTCTTAATACCATGTATCAAGTACCGGAGTATCCTGGCTTCCAAAAACCCCTTCTTCCCCACCATTCAGTGGTGGTGGAATCAGCGGTGCGCTAAATCAAGAGTTCCAAAACTCATTCCTCTAACCCACCAGGTAGGGAATCGAGAGCCCTCGATGCCTTTGGAAGTAGATGTTTTCAGGCTTCCATGCTTTTAGCCAGGATTAACTCCTGTATACTCTACATGGGTATATTCCTCAAGGAGGTTACCAGGGACCTTGAGGCCATGGCCCCTCTTCTCCCAGATGATAAGAGAAATGACTATCTTGCTCTAATTAGACATACACAAAATGTATCTAAGTTTGTCAATAGGGCAACCTTCGATGCATTTGAATGCACAAACAGCAATTTGTATCAGTGCCAGGGCCGGCCCGTCCATTGAGCAAGAATGTTTGCACAGGGCTCCGCATTTCAGGGGGCCCCGCGCAAACATTCTGCATCAGCCCAGGTAGATTAAAAAAAAAAAAATTGGCTGCTGCTGCCGCTGCCGCCATGGCAGCGGCAAAATCAAGCGTCCCGTGGGCCGGCCCCCCCCCCCCCCCCGCAGGGCAGAGCCCTCCCTTCAGCATCAGCTCCCTCAGCGTCGGCTTTCAGCCCCGGCGGGCTTAACAGAGCCGCGAGAAAGGGAAACTCTCCCTTCGCGGCTCAGAAAGCCGACGCTGAGGGAGCTGATGCTGCAGGGGGGGGGGGCAACGCGGGACACTTTATTCTGCCGCTGCCACAGTGGCAACAGCAGACAGTTTTTTTTTTTTTTTAATCTACCTGGGCTGATGGGGAGGAGGGGGGTTAGGACTGGTAATGGGCTATGGGGGGGTTAGGACTGGTAATGGGCTATGGGGGGGCTAAGACTGGAAGTAGGCTGATGAGGGGTTAGGACTAGTAATGGGCTATGGTGGGGCTAGGACTGGAGGTGGGCTGATGGTGGGGTAGGACTGGTACTGGGCTATGCGGGGGGCTAAGACTGGAAGTGAGCTGATGGGAGCATTAGGACTGGAAGTGGGCTGATGAGGGGTTACGACTGGTAATGGGCTGATGGGGGGTTAGGACTGGAGGTGGGCTATGGGGGGCTAAGACGAGGTGGACTGATAGGGGCTTAGGACTGGTAATGGGCTGGGAGGGTTGCTAGGACTGGAAATGGGCTGAGTGGAAGGGGAGGCTTGAACTGCAAATAGTTGATGGGGAGGGGGGCTTGGAATGGAAATGGGCTGAGTGGGGGGGAGCTAGGACAGAAAATGGGCTGATGAAAGGGCTAGGATAGGACTGGAAATGGGCTGTTGGGGGTGCTAAGATTGGAAATGGGCTGTGATGGGGGCTTGGATTGAAATGGACTCATGGAGTGGCTAGAACTGGAAGTAGGCTCATGGGGTGGCTAGAACTGGAAGTAGGCTCATGGGGTGCTTGGATTGGAAATGGGCTGAGTGGAGAGGAGCTAGAATTTGACCTGGGCTGATGGTGGGGCTAAGAAAGAACTAGAAATGGGCTGATGGGGGGCTGGGATTGGAAATGAGCTGATGGAGGGACTCGGATAGGACTGGAAATGGATGGGGGAGCTAGGACTGGAAATGGGCTGATGGTGTGGCTAGGACTGGAAATGGGCTGATGCGGTGACTAGAAGGGAGCGGATGCTGGGTGGGTCTGGAACTAGAAGGGAGCTGATGTTGGGAGAAGATTAGAATGGGATGGACCTGGGAGTGTGAAATGGAGAGGGGAAAAATATTTTGTGTGGGAGGGAAGACAAATTTACCATTGGCCAGGTATTGGGAGAGTAAGTGGGGTTTGAGGATGTAGGGGTAAAATTTGAGTGGATGAAATAGGAATGAGAGCTAAAGGAGAAAGATTAGTATGTTAAAGCAGATGTAGAGAGAATGGAAAAAAACCTAGGAGAGAAGAAAGGACAAATGGACAGCAGACAATGGAGAGTTAGCAGAAGACATGAAGAAACCAGAAGAAAGTGGCTGAAGCAATTGCAACTGAAAAAAAATGCACAAAAAGTAGAAAAATATCTCTCTATTTTGAATTTATTAACTGGAATATGTCAGCTCTGGGAAATGTGCATCATTAACGTCTGCGCTTTGTTTAGTACAAGAGGAAATTAATTTATAGTTTTATTTCTACAGTGTTTTACATTCCAAGTTTGGCTTTTGGGGTTCCCAATTTAATTATTGTCTTCCTCTTTCTAAATTGTGATTCCTTGTTTGGTGATGGTCTGTGTTCTGCATGTGTAACTGAGCTGAGGTATTCTGTTTATGCATAGGTCATGTATTATTCTCTGAAATGTATTGGTTTAATATTTGCAGTGTTGCCTTTTGATAGGTAGAGTATGGTGCTTTGTGAGTCCTGGTAGTGCTGTTAGGATACGGCGGGTTTGCTATGGGTTCTAAATGGGCAGTGTTTGTAGTAGTTCCTAATGTGCCTGGCGGTTGGCACTGGATTATAGTAGTGTAGAAATCTTGGTCTTTCTTTATCCAACACTCATTAAGAGGCATGTTTACTAAAAGTTAGTGTATGGTAACATTATGCAAATATTTATGCACGTGAGATCCTTATTCAAATGAGGCCCCGCACCGAGTCTCCGCACATGGCCCCGCACCCCCCTTGGGCCATCCCTGAACAGTGCATACAGAATTGCATGGCTACAGGCCTTAGATCTTGAGCAATGGGTTCAAGATAAGCTGGGCAACATACCTTGCACAGGGGAGAATCTCTGGCAAAGATTGGTAGGGTAAGGCTTCCCAGTTAGTCAGAGAATACCACTCTAAACAGGCTGTCTAGAACAACAGCTAACCCTGCTAGAAAGAAGACAGCTACAAAGAAGACTTTCTTCAAGTAAGAAGAAGAAATTCTACTCTTATCCTTCTGCCCTCAGTACCAGGCTTAAGGCCCTCAGAAAAGATAGCAACCAGCTCCGCAACCATAGTCTGCACCTGTTTTTGACTTTTCTCTAGATAACATTGCCACCCTGCCTGGAGGATCCTCACCCCCTCCACATAGAAGGCAGACTATCACTAAACCCACAGATGGTACCTTATCACCTCAGAGCAGTGGACACTGACTATAGTAAGGGATGGGTACAGACTTTATCTACAAACTCTGCCCCCTCGACCTTTGTGGGGGAATATTACATGCAACCCTCACTCACTGCTCTCCTACAGGACGAGGTGTCCTCTCTTCTGTCTCAGGGTGCCATAGAAGATGTCCTAATATCCAAACAGGGAATAGGGTTCTATTCTCCATACTTTCTCATAGCAAAGAAGACCATAAGTTACAGCCCATCCTGGACCTCAGAAACCTCAACAAGTTTCTAGTCCACGAGAAGTTCAAAATGATCTCTCTAGGGATTCTTCTTCCCTACCTCCAAAGTCAGGACTGGCTCTGTTCTCTAGATCTAAAAGAAGCGTACACACATATCTTCATCCACTCAAAACACAGGAAATATCTACGCTTCATCTTTCTGGGAAGATATCAATACAAGGTCCTTCCTTTCGGATTCACTTCTGCCCCAAGAGCCTTCATAAAGTGCATGGCGATCTTAGTCGCATATCTAAGATCTCTGGGGATATTTGTCTTCCCTTACTTAGATGACTGGCTCATAAGAGCAGACACCTCCCAAGAGGTTCAGCTTTCCTTGCATTGTACCATGACAGTACTACAACACTTTGAATTTGTCATAAACTTTCCAAAATCCAACCTCGCTCCAACTCAGAGTTCATCGGAGCTTTACTGGACATACAACAGTCCAGGGCATTTCTGCCCCAACTCCGTTGTGCCCATCACATTTAGCTAGCATCCCAAATGCTACTCCAAGACCATCTGACTGCCTGAGAAATGCTGCAGCTTCTGGAGCACATGCCTCAACAGTTCAGGTCATCCCATATGCCCGCCTATATATGCGGACAGCCTAGTGGACTCTCTTCTTCCAATTGACGCAGACCTCAGGCCACCTCAGGGATAAGGTCCAAGTCACTGCTATTCTCATCACATCCCTCCAATGGTGCTGTTCCCCAGAGAATCTCCTTGTAGGGTCTCCTTTTCAGATGCCTCCACATCAATGCACCCTGACGACGGATGCCTTCAAACTGGGTTAGGGAGCTCACTTGGGCACTTTCTCTACACAAGGCCTCTGGTCAGTGCAGGAGTCACAGCTTCAAATCAGTCTCCTGGAGCTTCATGTTATCTCAAATGCCCTCAGGGTGTTTCACGATCACAAACAGGGCAGAACAGGCTCTTGGCCCCTATGCAAGGAGGCTCTCCATCTGTGGTCCTTTGCCATTTCTCATCAAATACACCTCCAAGCGGTGTATCTCTCAGGGGAGCTCAATGTCTTGGCAGACAAGCTGAGTCAGATCCTTCTTCCCCACGAATAGTCTCTCCATCCTGACACAATGTCCTACATCCTTCAGACCTGAGGAACTCAGCTTCCCCGCTTCTGCACCAAGACTCCAACGTCCAGCAACCAGCTGGTGGATGCTTTCCACCTGCATTGGGGTCAGTGTCTCCTTTATGCTTTCCCTCCCATACCCCTCATTCCCAAGACACTTTTCAAGCTACAGGCCGACAAGGTCTCCATGATTCTCATAGCTCCTCACTGGCCAAGTCAACCGTGGTTCCTTCTGCTGCTATGTCTGATTCAGGCTCAGCCTCAGCCTCTCCGATTGGTCACAGATCCCAATCTCGTCTCCCAGGCAGATGGGACATTGCTCCATCCCAATCCATAGTGTCTCTGTCTCACAGCTTGGCCGCTTAGCGTTACAAGACTTAAACCTTACACAAAAGATCCTTTTGGCTTCCAGGAAGCCATCCACCAGGTGTTTCCTATGCTTTCAAGTGGCATAGATTCTCTGTCTGGTGTTCCCGGAAGGATCTCAATCCCTTCTCTGCACCCGTGGAAGCACTCCTCCAGTATCTCCGCCACCTGTCCTCAACAGTTCTCAAGATCAACTCTGTGAGAGTTCACCTTGGTGCCATTGCGGCCTCTCATCTATTGGATGGACAAGCCCATCTCTTCACAAGCACTAGTAGCATGCTTTGAGAGGGCTGTTGCTGACCAAGCCACCCATTAGGCCACCTCTGGTGGCTTGGGATCTCAATGTCATTCTAGCGCAGCTTCTTAAGCCACCCTTTGAACTATTGGCTACGACCCCACTAAAGTTCTTTTCATGGAAGGTTATTTTCCTTATTGCCTTCACTTCAGCTAGACGCATTAGTGAGCTTCAAGCTTTGGTGGTGGACCCCCAACCTGTACTAGGTTCCACCATGACAAGGTCGTCTTTAGGACTCACCCGCATTTCATGCCGAAAGTGGTGTCTCCTTTTCATTTGATTCAGTCAGTTTACCTTCATGTATTCTTTCCTAGACAGCATGTGTCTAGAGCAGAAGCAACCCTACATACCCTTGACTGCAAGCATGCGTTGGCTTTTTATCTCTAGAGAATTCAAGATCACTGTAAAGCCTCACAGTTCATTTCCTTTGAACCTAGTTGCCATGGTCTCCCGGTATCTAAATGTACATTCTTCCGATGGATAGTAGACTGCATTTCATTTGTTTATGACAAAGTAGGACTCTCCCTGGAAGGGTATGTCACTGCTGACAATGTTTGTTCCATGGCTACCTCAATGGCGAGCCTATGCGCTGTAGCCATTGATGAAATTTGCAAGGCAAATTTCCCATTACCACTCCGCACCGAACCATCTTTCCCCCGCTTCAAAGGCCTCCTCAAAACTCACCTTTTTTGTCAAGCTTTCGATCTCCCCCCACGACCGATGGCGCCTTCTCCCCTAGCCGCACCCCCCATCCCCCATAGTACCCCTCCGCCTCACCTCCCTCTCTCCTTCCACCCCTACTCCTTCTGTCCTTCTCTCCTCTTTTGTTTTCTATCTTTTGACTACTTCTCTGTCCTGTTATTGATGGCATTCCTTTCTGACTTTATTTTTCAGTGGCCCTGTTTTGTATTGTACACCGCCTTGGCATGGGCGGTTTATCAAACTGTGCAAATAAAGATAAAGCCAGCAACTTGGTCTTCTGCCCATACTTTTGCTACCCATTATTGTCTGGACAAGGACTCCCGCTGAGATGCCATATTTGGTCAAGCTGTTCTCCAGCACCTCTTTCAGACTTAGGGGCAACACCTACCTTCCATCCCAGACTTTGACGATACCAGACATCCATGTGGGATCCATGACCTCTTGAAGCCTACTCTGACGTGAACCTCCACCGGTTCTGAGGTCACTTTATCTGGGAGCTAGGGAGTTCCATATGTGAGGACTACATTCCTGCTTGTTCCTGGAGATAGCATAGTTACTCACCTATAACAGGTGATCTCCGGGAACAGCAGGAATTTAGTCTTCACAACCCACCCTCCTCCCTTAGGAGTAGTAGGGTTTTCTTCTCTTATTCTCCTTTTCCTCAGCTACAAACTCAACTGAAGACGGAGTTGTGAAGGCGGGAAGGCAGCCACGTAGGCGCAGTGGAGTACTCCCAAAGGCTTTCCTATTGAACGCTGGGGAGCGTTCCTGCGCGGGCGCCAACATCACCAATTTGGGAAGACTAAATTCCTGCTGTTCCCAGAGATCACCTGTTACAGGTGAGTAACTGCGCTTTCCCTGATGGGTGATGTTACTGGCTTACCTGGTGCCATCACGGTTTTCTCTTTTTGCACTGCTCTAGAAGATTTGTGTTTCAGAGAGAGCATTAATTCTTGGCATGTTTTTCCCATGTGTTCCGGCTCTAGTCAAAGGCCCCCAACAAATACAGGAGAATCAAAATGGGGGTGTAGTCCAGGTCATCTGGCTGCAAGCACCTTTTGTTTTCTGATGTCTCTGGTATAGAGACTGCATCCAGAAGGGAAGATATTTTTACTTTCATTTGGCCGTTCATCCAACCTATTGCGGGAAGGGGGAAGGCGGAGACCACACATGCTGCTGCCCCTTTATAGCAACAGGATAAAATAAATGTAACTATCTCTTATATCATAACAAATAGGGGTGACCTACACAGAGCAGTGGGTACACCCCTAAAGAAAGGCACGGGGGGGGTGACCTGCATGGAGCAGCAGGTGCACCTACTCTTGCCACCTTGCTAGGCAGACTAGATGCACCATACTGGTCTTTCTGTCATCATATACTATGTTACTATGCATGAGGATCTAGAAACTCCAGGCAAGTTGGAAATGGCCATAGGTATTTTCCTATTCTCCGGGAACAAGCAGGAAGTTGGTCTTCACATATGGGTGATGGCACTGACAGAGCCCACACGGTAATCTCTCCGCTACTTTTAGAGAAAGCCTTTGGGAGATCAACCACACATGCGTGGTCACTTTCCCACCCAACGGAACCATTTTCACTCAATCTTCATTTTTCCTTGGAGCCCACCAAACGTACCATCTGGAGCCCACCAAACGTACCATCTGCACCCGAGAAAAAGTTGGTTTAATTGCAGTGAATTCTTTCTTGTTTTCTTGCTCCGTTTTCTTAGCCTTATACAGTCACTTTCTTGCGGTCCCCAAACCGTCACTACCTCAGCGTCGCATTTTTGTTTGGGTATTTATCTTTTTCTCTTGTGCCCTACTAATCAGGACATTGGAATTTGATCTCGCAGGGGCAGTCTTGCCTGCTGTGTCCTCAATGGTTTTAAGAAGTGCACCAGTAGTAGCAGAACCATGTCCATCATGGATCACCACAATTGCTGCCTTCAATGCCTTGGGCCGATCACGATGCCTCATCTTGCCCACTCTGTCTTCAGATGACGAGCAAGGGGTGTAAGGATTGTGAAAGGAAGAAGGAGATGCTGTTTAGCTTCGGTTCCTCGGCCTTGGCTCCATTGTCTGCTTCAGAATCGACACCCTCAGGGGCAGCCATAGAGGAATTGGGCTTGGGTGGCCACCGAGCTCATTCGGAGCCTCGAGGTCACAGAGCGTCGGACTGGTGACCGCCTGTGGAGGACCATCCCCAGAAGAATCAGACCAACCAAGTTTTCATCGGGGGGGGGTGATGTTGGTACCATGGGTAAGAACGCAGGCACTGGCACCGTAGCCTCGACGGGAATCAGATAGTGAGGGCCAGGACTGTCCCTTGAAATTGCCCCGATAGAAAGCAGTTCCCACCCCCTTGGAGGATTGACCTTGGGCTGTCGAGGTGATTACAATTGGTGAGTCCCCACCGAGGGAACTGGCGTTGGGCTCGATACTCTTGGTGCCCATGCCGGTGGCTGCGGAATCTTCGGGCCTCGAGGCCAGGATGGGGCATCCTTGGAGCGCAGCCTTGCTTCATTCCTGGTGAGCCAGCAGACCCCAAGTCTGGTTACCTCCATTTCCTTGGGACCAGCGATGTGCCCGTCCACCCCGAGGGCCTCGTCGGAGGAGTTCCAGCCTATCCTGGAAAGGTATGCCCTGTGGGCCAATTCCGATGATCAATCCTGGTCTCGGGCTGAGCCTCAGGCTTCTCCACAGAATTCTTCTGGCTCGGACCGCTGGACGTCCCGGCTGCCGGCCCCACCTCTGACTGCACACTGGCGTGATTTCCGGACTTCAAGCTCCCTTACGATTCCAACTCAGAATGGGAGACGGATGATGAGTCTTCTGATACCGCTTAGCATTGGGACATTCCATCAGACCCCTCTCCTCTTCAGGAGCGTTAGAGGTCCCTACCAGAGGACCTCTCCTTCCTGGACTTTATCCGGGACATGGGCAAAGCCTTCACCTTCAACAACGAGACACAGGAGTAGCCACGGGCAGAGGACCTGGATATACTCCAGTATGGACTCTCCTCCCAGTGCCAGCGCCTCCTTTTCTGGATTTGGGAAACCCCAGTTATGGTTCCCACTATGAGCAAGCGGCTCAATTCCATGTATCAGGTCCACTTCAAAAAAACTCAACTACTACACATCTCCATGGTGGTGGAGTCTGCCATGCACTGGATCAAAAGCCAGAAGATGTACTTCCCAGAAAACACACTTCTCGGTGCTTCCAGGTCGGGAGGCCCACACCCATGGTTTGTTAAGAAGTGTTTCCAGGGCTCATTGCTCATGGCTTATATCCAGGCTTACCAGCTATACATGGGCATGTACCTGAGCAATCTTGCGAATGAGCTCACTGGGTTCTCAGCTGGGCTTTCTGATGAGTACCTCCAGCCCTTCAGGAGCTCGGTGACCATGGTCGAGTGCTCCAAGTATGCGACTCGAGCGGCCTATGATGGCTTCATGTTTGTGGCTGCAGTGGGCATTGGTGCCCGCTGCCTAGCATGGCTACAGTCCTCAGACCCGGAGCAATGGGTTCAGGACAAATTGGTCAATATCTCCTGCCATTGGGAGAGAATCTCTTTGGCAAGCCCATGATGGACAAGGCCACCGAGTTGGAGACTGAGCTGATGACCAGAACCAGTCTCTCCCAGAAGACTGCTGATCCTTCCTGATGGAAGGCTTTGGCAAAAAAAGTCCTACCCTAAGAAGAAGGAGGCTTACGGAACATACTCCCTAAATCAGGCCTATCAAGCTCCCTCGCAGACGCAGCAAGCCAGAGGGCAGAGCCATCATAGGCCTAAACCCCCCAAACAGCGCCTGTGCTGCAGCCACAGGAGGTCAGGAGCTGCAGCACATAGGGGGACATCTCACATTCTTTGCCCACTGGTGGCCCAATGTTAACACTGACACCTGGGCACTTAAGGTGGTAAAAGAGGGCTACCACCTCCACTTCCACCAGATGCCGCCTCATACTTCCCAGGGGAACTTCCTCTGGATCCTACTCATCGGGACCTCCTTCAAAGCGAGCCAACAAGGTGGTGGAGCTCATCTTCTACTTCCACTACTTTCTAGTTCTCAAGAAAACAGGCGGGTTGTAACCCATTCTAGACCTGCGGGATCTCAACCGCTTCTTAGTGAAAGAGAAGTTCAAGATGGTATCCCTTGGAATGTTGCTGCCTTGTTAGCCAGGGAGACTGGCTATGCTTCTTGGCTCTCAAAGATGTCTATACTCACATCATGATCATCCCCTTGCACCAGCAGTACCTCTGTTTTGTCATTGGTGGGTGTCACTACCAGTATCAGGTTCTCCTGTTTGGGCTGGCATCCTCCAGGATGTTCACAAAGTGCCTAACGGTGGTCGCTGCCTTCCTGCGGCTGCAGAGTATGTTTGTCTTCCCTTACCTGCACGACCTGCTGATAAGGGGAGGGTCCCTGGATGAGGTCCAACAGGCCCTACATTGCACCATCCAGCTCCTGGAGACCTTGAGTTTCGTAGTTCTTTTATCCCAAGTCCCACCTACAGCCCATCCAGTGCATGGAGTTCATAGGAGCCCTCCTCAATGCCACTCCAGCCCAGGTGTTTCTTCCGCCCGACAGGGTTCAACCCTCTCTGTCTTGGCGGGAGAGATCCAAACCTCGACTCTTGGATGCTCTGCCTCCTAGGGCACATGACTTCAACGGTTCATGTCACACCCTCAGCCCGTCTACACGTGCATCGGGCCTATTGGACTCTCTGCACTCAGTGGAAGCAGGCAACAGGGCACCTATCTGACAAGGTATGCCCTGTTGCCTTGTCAGACAGGCCTGCCCCTCTCCTATTCCTTTGTCATGTGGCAATGGTCGAGCAATCTTCTGGCGGGGCTACCTTTTCAGGATCCCTTGCATCAACCAACCCTCACCATGGATGCTTCCAAGCTGGGCTGGGGAGCCCATTGGAATGGTCTTCAGTCCTAGGGTCTCTGGTCGCAGGAAGAAAGTCAGCTCCAGATCAACTTCCTCGAACTCAGAGCAGTTACTAATACCCTGTAGGTTTTCAGCACTATCTGGCGAATTGGGTTGTCCTGATTTTAACAGACAATCAAGTGGCAATGTTCTACATCGACAAACAAGGAGGCAGGGGGTCCTACCTTCTATGTTGGGAAGCAATCAGACCCTGGAATTTTGCAAACTGGCAGGGTATGCTTCTCTGGGCCATCTACCTCTCCGGGCAGGAAAGTGTCCTGGTGGGCCAGCTCAGCAAATTTCTGCAACCTCACAAGTGGATCCTCTGCCCACCAGTGGCACAGGACATCTTCCAGAAGTGGGGTATGCCGGCAGTAGATCTCTTTACCAGCCCTCACAATGCTCAGCTGTTCTACTCCAAGATACCTTGCCGGAACCGCCTCGTGACCGATGCAGTTCTTCTCCACCGGGGCAAGGGCCTGCTGTATGTTTACCTGCCCATACCCTTGGTGGCCAAGACTTTCTTCAGGGTCCCGACAGTCAGTGCCTAAGTGATCCTTATCACCCCACGTTGGCCTCGGCAACCTGTGGTACCCTCTGCTGCTCTGACTTTCTCAGGCACCACCCATCCCCCTGGGCTTCACTCCGGACCTGATCTCTCAGGAACCCCTTCTGCATCTCAACCTCAAGTCGTTGACTCTGACGGTATGGATGCTGAGAGGATAGCCTTTTCTCAACATCACTTGCCTAAGGACATTGAGGCCGTCATCCTCACATCCCACAAAAATTCCATCAGACGAGCATACACCTTCAAATGGCATAGGTTCTTGATCTGGTGTGCAGATAGAGGTTTCAACCCATTCTCCTCTCTCGTGTAGATGATCCTGCAGTACCTTCTGCACCTCTCCCACTCTGGGTTAAAGTCCAATTCTGTCAGGATGCATCTGAACGCCCTAGCACCATACCATCATGCGATTGATGGGTGTTCCCATTAAGTTCATCCTCTCATTGGTTGCTTCATGCGGGGCCTTTTGCTCTCACAGACTCCCATCTGCCTTCCGGCAGCATTGTGGGACTTGAACATGGTTTGGGGTAAACTCATTGACCCTCCTTTCAAACCACTGGCCTCCTTTCATCTCAGGTACCTTTTGTAGAAGGTTGTCTTCCTGGTGACTCTCACTTCAGTGCGCAGGGTTAGTGAGCTTTTTAAAAAAAAAACCCTTTTTCTGAAGGATTTCTTTCTTCAGGAGCCTTTCCCCTCTCAGTGCTAGGCGCCATTTTGGGCACTAGGCCTATTTTTCTTCAAACATGGAGAAACCAGCTAGTGGTTTCAAAAAATGTTCTAAGTGTGGCGGTACCATATCCGTCACCGACACCCATGACTGGTGTCTCAAATATTTAGGTCCTGACCATTCTCCATTGGAGTGTCTCTCCTGCAGAAAGTTGATCAAGAGGGGCTTGCAGAATAGAGCTGCAAAACCCGGTACCCTTTTTTCTGCAGATACGATGTCTGTTGCATCGACGTCTTCCAGGGCTTCATCTTCCTCCCATGGATCTCAGGTAACTAAACCTAAGTCTTCTAAAACTGGCCGGTCCTCAAAGGGTAGATCTCCTTCCAAGTATCGAGATGCCACTGGCGTTGCCCTTGAGGAAAGTTCACCAGCAAAACAACCCCGGCGGGAGGCTTCGGCTTCCAAAGCATTAACGGGGCTCCAGAATGTTCCAGAGGCCTCCACCTCTGCAGAACTACTGATGCCATGTTCTGGGGTCGTGGCCACTTCCACTGGTACCGACACCCAAGCATCAGCAGGGGCGATAGATTAGAGAATCCTCACTATCGAACGCAGTCTAGCGGCTCTCTTAGCAACTTTGCTACCGCTAAGACCACTACAGACGGTTCCACAGTTATCGGTACCGACATCAATGCCGGTACCGACTGCACCTGCCTCGGCCAGTATGCTTCCCCCCATGCTGAGCCTTGAGTCTATCTCAGGTATCGAAAGACCGGTACCGACTTCGAACGGTACTGGTACTGTGCGTTGCAGAAACACCCAGCACAGAGATACTTTGAATCTTCCGATGACTCTGCCGGTACTAGAGCAATGCTTCCGGAGGATCCATCTCCTTCTCCTCAGCATAAAATGTCTCATCTAGACGATATGTCCTTCCAGGATTTCATACGTGATTTAGCTCGAGGTCTTGCAATCACAGTGACTCCAGAAAAGGAACCCAGAGCAGAAGAATTAGAGATTCTCTGTGAACAAGCAGGAAGTCAGTCCTCACATATGGGTGACATCAGCGCCGACGGAGCCTTCGTGCAGAGCAATTCCCCTGCTTTCAAAGAAAGCCTTTGGGATTGCATCGCGCATGCGCAGTCCCCTTCCCGCCCAAGGGTGCCATCTTGCTTAGTCTTCTTTTTTTCGCGGAGCCCAACGGACCTGGTCTCGTTTTCACCATGGAAAAAGTAGAAAAGTTGAATTATTTCTTTCAGCTTCCCGGTTCGACGCCGGTTCCCCTTCCTGCCTTCGGCTCGGTACACCGGTATCGAGTCCGGTCATATTTTTTGTTTTTGTCCTTTGTGACTAGCGTTCGCGCTCTTTTTATTTTTCACTGGCAGCCCGGTCGTTTGACCTTGCAGGGGCCCTTTTTCCCTCGATGGCTGCCAGCGGGTTTAAAAAGTGTGATCGGTGTAAGAAGTTAGTCTCTCACCGACACACATGACTGCTGCCTCCGATGCCTCGGCCCAGACCATGACCCGGTGGTCTCTGGGCCGTGTGGTAAGATGTCTTCGAAATCTTTGAAGAGCAGGCAGCATCAGCATGACAGGATTTTTCCTGAGTCCGCATCCGCCCAGGCCCGGACCTCATCAGAGGCCTTGACATCTCGGGACTCGGAGCCCGAGCACCGTCGTGGGTCTCCCTCCAGGGAACACCAGAGAAAGAAAATCTTGTGAGGGCGGCGTCGCTGGACGCCTCTGATCAGCTTGGGCCCTCTGGTTCCAGGCCACAGAGCACAGACTGCCGCCCCGGGTCCTCGGAGTCGGAGCGGCCGGCTAAACAACCTCGCAAGGAGCCGAAGACGTCGGACAAGGTAATTTCTGTTGTCCTTGTAGACTCTCCTCTGGGAGAGCCGGCGTCGGGCCCGACAACATCGGGACCTGAGCCGGGAGCTGCGGAGCCTTCTGAGCTCGGTCTCAGGATGGCGGCCCTGGAGAGCATTATGGCTGCCTTCATGGAGCAGCAGCGGGCGCTGATGGCCGGTCTCGCCAGTGACCACCGGGACTTCAACGTCAAAGTTGACACCAGAGGCCGAGCCGATCCTCGACCAAGGTCCCCCTCGACCTCCTGTTCGGGACCGAGGTCGGTGATGCCGGTGCCCTAGGCGTCGGGGCGGCCAGGCTCAAAGCCCTCGAGGCCGGAGCCCATTGAGTCGTCCTTGGAGGACTTGGCATGGGAGACAGAGGAGGAAAACTCCCCAGACACCCACCGAACCCGGTGTATCCTATCGGACTCTCCAGGTTCGGAGCCTCAGAGGAGGTCCCCTCCGGAGGACACTCGGTTCTCAGACTTCGTTAGGGACATGGCCAAGGCTTCGGTATTCCCTGCGGACGCTGAGGAGGAGCCTCGAGCCGAGGAGCTCGATGCCATCCACTATGACTCTTCCCTGAAGGAGGCCCTTACTGTACCGGTGCCTCCGATGTTGGAACAGCTGATGCTCCGCATGTGGGAGTCCCCGGCCTCGATGCCGGTGCTCAGCAAGCGGGTTGATTCCATCTATCAAGTCCGCAAGAATCCTGGGTTCCAGAAAGCGCAGCTGCCGCACAGCTCCATGGTTGTGGAATCAGCCATGCAACGGCTGAAAAGCCAAAAGACACACTCCTTGGTGCCTCCCGGCCGGGAGGCCCGGAACCTGGACACCCTCGGCAGAAAGTGCTGCCAGGGCTCGATGCTGTCATGCCGTGTCCACACCTACCAGCTGTACATGGGCATGTACTTGTGTGACCTGGCAAAGGAGATTGCCGGGTTCTCAGCTGGTCTCTCCAAGGAACCCTTACAGCGCTTCAAAGCCTTGTCCACGGGGATCCGAGAGTGCGCGAAGTTCATGTCTCGAGCAGCTTACGACGGCTTTGAGGCTTCGGCCCGAGTAGCCGCGGCCGACATCTGTGCACGCCGTCAGGCCTGGCTCACATCGTCGGATCTGGAGCCATGGGTTCAGGACAAGTTGGTCGATGTCCCGTGCCGAGGAGCCAACCTCTTTGGCAAACCCATGATGGAAAAAGCTGCAGAAATAGAGTCAGAGTACTTGACCCAGACAAGGTTGTCGAAGAAGACATCTGCACCTTCTCACAAGAAGGCGGCCTCGGGGGGGGGGGAAGCCCCTTTTCCTGAGGCAAGGTATGGCTTACAGAAACTACCCCAGTTATTTATTTATTTATTTATTTTTATTTATATTTCTATACCGCACTTTTTACAATCAGCGCGTTTTACAGGTAACAAATTGTACAGCACAGCAGAACAATGCAGTGTACATTACAGATAACAGGTTTTTACAACTTGGATTTAACAGGGGTAAATATATACAACTATAAACAACTATATACATTTGTGCTGTTTATCGGCAAGGTATGCCACAAATGTTGTTATGGACTAATGGCACTCAGACTAATTGTGTATTGGGTAATATACACTTTTGGGTGGTCGTTTCGGATTGCGGGTATGTGTCATGCTCTGGTGTCATTGGGGTAGGAGGGAGGTAGGCTTGGTTGTGTTGATTCGCTGGTTAGGGAGTAGTATTGGAGGAATAAGTGGTGCTTCAGTGCCTTTCGAAATTGGGCGAGGTCTGTTATTGCCCGGATGGGAGGTGGGAGGGCATTCCAGAGCGTAGGCGCGTAATATACAAATACTCTGTTCCTTGCTGACTGGGAACACTGTTATTACACTGGGGATTACGAGGGTATTCACAGCGAATGACCTGGTCCTGTTTGTGGGTGTGGGGAGGATAGGGAAATGGAGGATAAGTTGTTGATGGCCTTGAAAGTCATTAGTAAGACCTTGAAAAGGAGTCTGCAGTGGATTGGTAACCAGTGGAGGTTCTTTAGGATAGGGGTTATGTGGTCCCTTCTGGAGGCTCCATGTAGGGCTCAGACGGCCGTGTTCATTGCCAGTTGCAGGGGGTTCAGGGTGCTCTTGGGGAGACCTTGTAGAATAGCATTGGCATAGTCGAAGTGCGGGGTTACCAGTACTTGGAAGATCGTCCGAAAGTCATCTGGTTCCAATAAGGGGCGCAGGTGGCGGACGGTTCGTATCTTATGATAGATTGCTCAGACTGTATTGCTTATGTGTGCCTTCATGTCAAGATGCTGGTCGAGGGTGACGCCCAGGTAGCGGATGGTGGACTTGCTCAAGAGCTCTACATCTTACTCTTATTGAGGTTGGTGGGGTGAAAGAATGATTCTTAGTGATGAATAGGACATCAGTTTTCTTGAAATTAATTTTGAGGCTCTGTGTGTGGAGCCAGTCTGTGACAGCCTCGAAACACTTTATAAGGGTCGAGAAGTCGGGTTGGTTGATTGAGAACGGAGAGAAGAGTAGCACATCATCGGTGTACACGAGGCAGGAGACCTTGAAGGAGCGGATGATTGAGCAAATGGGTTGCATGTATATGTTGAAAAGGAGGGCTGAGAGTGATGATCCTTGGGGGACTCCCTGTGTTTGTTTGAAGGGCTTGGAGGTCCGTGAGCCAGCTCTTACCTGTTGCCATCTGTCTGTCAGGTATGATCTGCACCAGCTCAAGACTGAGTCATAGATTCCCTTCTCTTGTAACCGTGACAGAAGAGTCTCGTGATTGACCGAGTCAAAAGTGGCGGCAATGTCCATGAAGATTAACGAGTACCCTTTACTGCTGTTATCGATCCCTGTGATTAGGGTGCTGAATAGTGTAGTGAGGAGGGTCTCAACGCCATGGGATTCTCTAAATCCATGTTGACTTGGGTCGAGAGGGGCAGTATTATCAATGTGATGCTGAATTTGTTGTTGTACGTCCTTCTCTATTATTTATTTTATTTAAAGTCTTTTCTATACCGTGCTCTTCAAATCAGCTCGGTTCACAGATAACAGAAACTTTGTCCATGAGTAAGGAGAAACCATACTGGACTTACATAAAACAGGGTAGAAAAACTTGGGTTGAACTGGGGAAACTATCTACATACTCTAGGCTAAGGCAGGTTACCGTCTTAGCTTGCTATCTGTATGCTCCTGCTGGGAGAAAGTGGTGCTATTGTGTGGCGTTGGTGTCGTGTGTTGTAGTTGGGATGGGGTGACTGTTATGGTGTCTGTGGAAGAGTAGTTGCTGGGTGGTACCGTAATGCAGTAGGAAGAGGTGGTGCTTGAGAGCTTTCCTGAACTGGGTGAGGTCTGTGATTGCACGGATGTCAGGTGGGAGTGCGTTCCAGCATGAGGGAGCATAAAACATGAAGGCCCTCTTTCTTGTTTGTGAGCATTTTGTGATTTCGTTGGGGATAGATAGGGTATTGGCTGTGACTGATCTTCGGGTTCTGTTTGGCGGAGTAGGGTGGATGAGGTCGGTGATGGAAGGGGATGTGAGACTGTTGATGGCTTTGAAGGTGATGAGGATCTTGAAGGTTAGTCTAGAGTGGACTGGCAGCCAGTGGAGGTGCTTCAATATTGGTGTTATGTTGTCAGACCTGGCAGCGCCGTGCAGTATTCTGGCTGCTGCATTCATAGCCAGCTGTAGTGGGTTCAATGTGCTCTTCGGTAGACCATGTAGAATGGCATTGGCATAGTCGAAGTGGGGGATGACTAAGGCCTGATAGATTGTCCTGAAGTCATCTGGTTCCAGTAGGGGGCGTAGGTGACGGATTGTGCGAATCTTGAGATATACTGCGTTAACGGTGTTGGTTATATGTGTTTTCATATCAAGCTGTTGATTGAGCGTTACCCCTAGGTAGCGTATTGTGGACCTGGTTTGGAGCTCAGCGCCTCTTACTTTTAGTGCATTTGGTGGGGTGAATGATTGGTCTCTGGTGATGAGCAGAGCCTCAGACTTCTTGTGGTTTATTCTTAAGTTTTGGGAGTGGAGCCAGTCAGTTGTAGCGTCAAAGCAGGCAGTTAGTTTTGAGAGGTCCGGCTGGTCCGTGGCAAACGGCATGTAGAGTAACACGCCATCTGCATACATAAGGCATGAGATGCCGAAGGAGCAGGCGATAGCGCAGATGGGCTGCATGTATATATTGAAAAACAGCGCTGAGAGGGAAGATCCCTGTGGGACACCCTGTTTTTGCTGGAATGGTTTGGATGTCGTGCGTCCTGTCCTTACATGCTGCTACCCGAGAGGTAAGATTCGCACCATCTCAAGGCTGAATCTTGTATCCCCTTCTCTGCCAGGCGCTCTGTGAGCAGCACATGGTCAACAGAGTCAAAGGCTGCGGAGATGTCGAGGAAGATTAGAGCATAGCCACTTCTGGGTTTATCTAGTCCGGTTGTTAGTGTGTTGAGGATGGTTAGAAGCGTCTCGACACCGTGTGCTTCTCTGAAACCGTGTTGGCATGGGTCTAAGGGCGCAGCGGTCTCAATGTGGTTATGGATTTGGTGTAGGACGATTTTTTTGATTATTTTGGCCATTAGTGGGATACTTGAAATTGGCCGATATGAATCGACTTTCTGGGGATCCAGTTTGCCGTTTTTTAGGAGCGGTCTAATTGACGTTTCAGGCTTTGTGGGAAAGCTCCTGTGGTGAAGGAGAGGTGGATGAGTTTGGTAAGGAATGGGCTGAGTTCCTTACATAGTGACTTTACCCAGAATGCAGGACAAGGATCGTTGGGAGCTGTGGTGGTGTTAATCGAGTTGATGGTGTCTTCGATGCTCTTCACTGATGGTGAGGAGAAGGTGGATAGTGGAGATAGATGGTGTGGTCTGTTCAGAGGGGTGGGTGATGTCGTTTTGACGGTCTGAATTAGCTTTGATTGGAGGTAGTCTGCATATCCTTGTGGTTCTGGCATGCTGTGTTGTGTGGGGGAATATTCCTTACTAAGTTGAATAGATCCTTCGGTTTGTTTATGGATCGTTGCAGTAGTTCTGCGTGATATCGTCTCATTGATTCGGCCACTTTCTCGCAGTGTTTCCTCAGGTTGGAGGTGTAGATCTCCAGGTTACTGGTGGTGCGGGAGCGTCGCCATCTTCTCTCAAGTTTCCTCAGTCGGCAGAGTGAAGTCCTTAGCTCAGGAGAATACCAAGGGGAAGTCTTTCTTTTTCTTGGAGTTGTATCCCCTGATGGTTGACTGGCAATGGAGCTGAGAGTGTCGTTCCAAGTGGAAATCATTTCTTCTAGGTTGGTTTCTGCGAGGTTGAGCAGAGGTAGAGACTTGCTGAGGATCTCCTCCTTGTTGAAGTGTCGGAATTTTGTTTTTTGGGCGGCGTCAGGGGTGGGCTGGCATCTTGTTTGAACCTGTTGGTAGGGTAACTGGAACCTTATTAGCTTATGGTCAGACCATGGGACTGATGTGAGGGAGATGGCAAGTGGGAAGTTCTGGCTCGTGACTGACTGAGGAGCGAAAATCAGGTCAAGTTGGTTACCCTTTGTGTGGGTAGGTTTGTTGATCACTTGATCGTAGCCCAGCTGGTTGAGAGCATTCAGGAGGGAGCTGGCATGTTCCTCTGGTAGGGCTGGGAGATTGAAATCCCCCATAAGCCAGTTTGGTATGAGTGGGTTTTCAGAGTTGAAGGCTAGGTCAATTATCGGTGAGAGGTCGTCTGGAGGTGATGATGGAGGTCGATAGATTAGGTTGATGGAGGTGTGTTCATTTGCTAGAGTGATGAAATCCATCATTGTGGTACTATTAGCGTTGGTCTGTTGGAGTTGGAGTTCAGTTCTCGTGAGTGCGAGGGTTCCTCCGCCCCTGCGGTTGGCTCTGTGGCAGGTGTGTGCTGAGAATTTAGGTGGGGTGAGTTGGTTGAGGATGACTGTGTCAGCGTCTGTGAGCCAAGTCTTGGTGACCAATAGGATGTCCAACTTATGGTATGATATCAGGTCGGAGATGATTGGCCATTTCTTCCGGACTGAACGGGCATTGATGAGGGCGCAGTTCAGGTAGCTGGATTGCGAGTGTTTTTTCTGGTGTGGTTTTCTTGGATTTCTGTAGTGAGATGTAGAGTAAGTGTGGGCTAAGGTTGAGTCTGGGTTCTGTCTTCAGAGGTTGGGAAGTGGTGGTCCATCTCCTCCCTGTGCCTCGTAGGATTGGTATGGGGTTGCCAGTGGTGGAGAAGGCGAGGGCGCTATGGTATAGGCTGGTGAGGAGGTAGAGGCAGGTTGCAACCATGAGGAAGGGAGCCATTCTACGAAGAGTGTTCTATGGGGTTTTGGACGTTGGCGCTATGTCGCGGCTGAGTGCTGTGAGCAGGTATAGTTAAAGTGGCAGTGTAGGTGGAGTAGCTGGGGTTGACAAGAAAGTCACCTGAGGTGCGGATGTATGGATCTCTGTTCTGGGAAAGTGCTCTGCTTTGAAGACTCAGGGACAGCCTCGCTGGGTGTGGTAAAAGTGTGTAGTCATAAGAGAATGGTGGGAGAACACAAAGTAGTAGTACTTTGAAAAACACAGTGTAGCAGTATTATGAAAACATCGAGTAGCAGTGCTTTGAAACACAAAGTAGCAGTATTATGGCAGTCCTAAGGCAGGTTCAGTTCTGGTATATTAGCTATAAACTCAGTAATTCTTGTGGTAGGGCAGAGATAGTAATTATAATAGAGTTCTCACTTTTGAGTGTAGTCGGCTGGGGGTGTTGGGCGTCCGCATCATTGTCGTCGAGGTGGCGTTGCTGTGGGGTGTGGTATCGCAGTAGTAGCCTCACACGCGGTTCTGCTTAGATTCAGGGTCGCGGGGATGGCTGTGATGTTAACTGTGGAACTCCGCCTAAGGGCCACGCCAAAGGGCCCTCTGGCGAGTCCCTCAGGCGCAGGACCCCCTGATGGCGCTGTTCTTTTAAAGATGGTGCTCTGCCCCGATTGGACAGAGCACGTTGCTGGCTGCAGCAGTGGTCTCCGGCTCAGGCGGGCTCGATCACTCCTGGGAGAGCTGAGCCGGAGTGCGGGCAGATGGCTGGCTGAAGAGAGCCAATAGGGGAATGCTGTAGATTGGACGGTAGGATTCCGCTGTTTTGGGGTCGAGCTTGTTTTTAAGGAGGGGTCATATGGAGGTCTATTTCAGGGCTGATGGGAATACTCCTATTGCGAAGGATAGGCCCATGATCTTGGTTAGGGATGGGCTTAATTCATTGCACAGTGACTTTATCCAGAATGCTGGACAGGGGTCATTTGGGTTGTGGTGGTGTTTATCGATGTGATGATCTCTTCTATTCTTCGGATAGATGGTGGTGTGAATGCTGTCAATGGTGTTGGGTGGTGCTGCTTGGGTTCTTGGACTGGGGTTATGTTGGTCTTGGATTGGCTGGACTTTGCTTGTAGGTAGTCGGCGAATTCCTGAGGGTGTAGTAGGTCCAGTTGGGGGGAGCAGGCTCCTTCGTCAGAGACCTCACAATGTTGAACAGATCGCGGGGTTTATTCAGGGACCGTCTCAGGAGTTTGGTGGTGATCTCTCCGTTTCCTTGCTAGTGTTTGTCCAAGTAGGAGGTATAGGCTGCCAAGGCATCTTTGGACCGGGAACTCCTCCATCGTCTCTCAAGTTTTCTTAGGTGGAGTAGAGAGGATCGAATCTCGGTGGAATACTATTGCGCTGCTTTCCTTCTTTTTGGTAGTGTGTTTGAGTCAGGTAGTTGTGCTGCGGAGCTCAGACTCTCGTTCCATTTGGATATCATTTCATTGAGGGGGTGTGTGGTCATGTTGAGGCTAGGTAGTACGTTTTTGCTGATTTCTTCTTTTTCAAGAAGTCAGAATTTCCTCGTGGATGTTGGAGGGATCTCATCTTTCCTGCAAGGATAGTTATCTTGGTTCATGGGGATCTGAAATTTAATTAGGCTGTGATCAGACCACGTTACTGGTGTGATGGATAGATCAAGGATGTGGCTAGTGCTTATGGTGGGTGTTGGTACGAAGACCAGATCCAGTGTGTTTCTTTTTACGTGGGAGGGGACCTCTATTACCAGCTTGTATCCTAGCTCATTGAGAGCTTCGAGGAAGGCCTCCATCTGGGTGTTTTGGAGAGCTGGCAAGTTGAGGTCGCCCATTACCCAGTTCGGTAAATGTGAGTTCTTGAGGTTGTAGGCTAGATCAATTATTGTCGACAAGTCATCAGGGGAGGGGGATGGTGACCTGTAGATTAGATTGATGGTGGGGAATTCGTTAGCTATGGTGATTGCTTCCATGTTGCTCGTGCTTTTGGAGGACAGAAGCTGAAATTGGAGCTCTGTCTTCACTAGAATGAAGGCTCCTCTGCCTCTTCGGCTGGTTCTGTGGCATGTGTGGATGGAGAAGTCGGGTGGGATGAGCTGGTTGAGGAGGACTGAGTCCGAGTCTGAGAGCCATGACTCTGTGACTAGTAGCATATCTAAACTGTAGTGGGTGATGAGGTCTAAAATGGCTGGCCATTTTCTGTGGACCGAGCGTGCATTTATAAGGGCACACCTTAGGTTGTGGGGCTTCCAGTGTTTCTCTGCCTTGGCCTTTGTGATGTGTTGGATGGGTATGTGTATGAGGTGCGGGTGTGGGTTATGCTTGGCTTCTGTTAGTGATGGGCAGTGGTTCCATGAGTGCCTTTTACCTTGGCCCAGCAGGACTGGGATCTGGTATTGGGAAGTGGTAAGGGCAAGGGTATTGTAGAATAGGTTCGTGAGGAGGTAAAAGCATGTGATTGTTAGTAGGTGGAGTGCCATGGTACACTCTGCGTTTGTGAGTCGCTTTTGGGCTCACTAGCCAATCCGTTGGTTCAGTATAGAGGCAATACCCCTACTGACTTAGGATCAATTCGGGGGGCACAGTGGGCATGTTTATAACAGACAAGTATGGAGACTTCCGGTGGCATGGTGAGCTGAACGGACGTGTTCGTTTTGGCTCCGGCACCCGCGCCCTCCCCCATAACGATAAACTTATACTTACTTAATTCTCACAGCGATACAATTGGGGAATAACTTTACAGAGATTTTGAGACCTGGAAGACGTAGTTTGACTGCATATTTCGTGGTCTATGGCCACGAAGATCCCCCGTAAGACCAGGACACGCGGAGGGGACGACAGGATGGCGGAGGGTGGACAGGATCCCCCGGGCCTAAGAGAAGCTCCTGAGTTGGTGGCAGAGGTGTCCCGTGCGGTGGTGGGTGCCCTGGAAGAAAAACTGGGAGGCTTGGCGACTCAGATGCGCGAAGTGATTCAAGCGGTGGCTGATTTCACCAAAAGGGTTGACCACGCTGAAGCCCGTATCAGCTCCCTGGAGGATCAGCACGTGCAAGACCTGGCCGAAATTCATAGCTTGAAGGCGACACTTACCCAGCATCAAGATAAATTGGAGGACCTCGAAAACCGAAGCCGCAGGAATAATTTGCGGTTTGTCGGGGTGGAGGAGGCGGTGGCGGATCGTGACCTGCGGCGACATCTGGAGCAGTGGATGATGGCGACTTTGGCCTTGCCCGAGGATACCGGGCGAATAGTGCTTGAGCGTGCGCACAGGCTGGGGCCCTCTCGAACAGGGGATCGTCGGCCGCGGGCGGTGATCGCCCGTTTTCTTAACTCTGCACAGAAAGATGAGGTGCTGAGAGCCTCTCGGCAATTGCGGCGGACGGATTCCTCCAACCAGCAGATCCTGATCTTCCAGGACTACTCGGCAGGTGTCTCCCAGAAGCGCAGAGCATATAAGGACCTTTGCAGTAAGCTTATAGAACGGGGAGTCCGCTTTACGTTGGCTTATCCCGCGGTTCTGCGGGTCTACGGTGCCCAGGGGACCCGGACTTTCCAAACCCCCGGAGAAGCCCAGGCCTACTGCAATAGCATCAGCTGAAGGGGCACAGTGTTGACTTGGCCAACAACGAACATCTGCGGGGAGATATTGTTTCTGCATCCGGATTGAAGACTTGAGCTCCGGTCGGGACCCGGGCCTTGAAAGCCGCCATTTCAATCGGTGACGGAGATGTAGTAGCCTGAGGCCTTGCATGAGGCCCTAACTCTACGCTGAAGAATTTCGGCGGCTATGGACACCTGAGAGCAGGGAGGCTTAATAGATTGTACCTGATTTCATGCAGCCAGTTTGGTTTGTTGTGTTAAGTTGTTTCAGTGTCCTCTAGCTGAGCACGAGCTCGAAAGCAGTAACTTTGTTACCCTCTTATGTGGCGTAATACAAATGGAGTTCGGGCTAGATACATTTTGCGACAGCTCAGATTCTCTTCTTTTGAGAGTCTACCCTAATGTTTCAATGTTTCTTTGTTTCTCAATCATGTTATTATGGGTGTTGGGGGGGGGTTGGATTGGGGGGGACTCGAACAGCCGGGGCCCTCGGCTTTGCCTTCCCCGGGGAGGGGGGTGCTGGGTTGGGGCTTTGCTATTTAGGCAGAGCTGCCTTCTGATGGACTGGGTATCCCAACATTTTTTCCCCTCTCTTCCCTTGTGCTGAGTGGGTTGGCGTAGCTGCTGCGAAGCCTCGTCTGTTTTTGGGGGGTGGTGGGATTCGCAGCATCCTTGGGCCTTTCGTCTGAGCACTTGGGAATTTGATTATTGTTTATTGGTTTGTCTGCTGCAGTTTATGATCTTTAAACCTGTAATTTTGCATTGTTCCCTATACTGTGTGGGGACAGTCTCCGGCAATTATATGTGGATTACTGCCTAGGTCTTGCAGAGCGGGGCCGTCTTTTGCCCCCCCCCCTCCCCCCTCCTTTGGAGAGGGCTGACGGATTTAAGAATACTGGACCTGATTGGCCGGCAGGAGGTGGTTGCCGGACGCTGCCTCACAGCGGGGTCCGTGGGAGGGCAGTTCTCTGAAATCTCCTAAGTCTCTCTGGAATCTCCTAAGTTCTCATTTTCTGGCCTTTCTTCATTTCTGGATCTCACTTCTCACATCCTCTTTTGCATACGAGCCCTCTCGTAATGCGTACTATGCATTTTTCTGATTTTGTGTTCTCATCTTCAGATGCCTATTATGTGAGTATATATGGGCTCTGTCACTCTCAGACTTCTCTATTATTTCATCTTCATTTCGCTCACAGGGAGCCCGTCGGTTGCGGGGTCTTCCTCTGTACTGTCTGGCACCCCGGGGGGGCTAAGATGATTGTATTATGCTAAGCCAAGGTGGGTAGAAGGTGGGGAGTATTGTTAAGTGCATATTGCTTAATGGCTTATTGTTTAGTGCATATTGCTTAATGGCTTATTGTTTAAATGTATAACTGTTTTGTTGCTCGATAGGGCACATAGCGGTTGAAGGGGGGGCCAGGGCACGGGGCTCCTGGGTGGGAATTAGCTCGGGCCTGTTGGGGGGGTGTAAAGGGGAGTTCTTCTCGTCCCTTACTGGCTGAGTGATCATCCTTTGAGTCCCTAATTAGCGGGGTCTGGTGCGGGGGGGAGGGATGGAAGCTGAATTCAGCGGAGGGGGGAGTAGGGGGGGCTGCATGCTCAGGAAGTCAAGGTGGCGCTCGGGGGAGCTGGTGGTAAGTTTGTGGATTGGGCGCATGGGGGGGTGGACGGGGAGGGGGGGGAGGGGGCGGGAAGGGGGGGGTTGATTAGTGTAGGGGAGGTTGGGCTGGGGGGGGTAATGGAACTTAGTTATATAAGGGAGGCTAGAGGTGTGGGGGGTGGTGTGCAGAGCACTGGGTCGAGTGAGTCGGGCAGACGAGCCTGGTGGAATGATCTGGTTTGGCAGAAATGGAGGGCGGTCCTTGGCTGGGGGGACTGCTGCTCCGGTATATATTGGCTTTCTACATTGCGGTACCTCGGTTTTATCACTTGTAATGGATAAGCGTGTGCGCATAGTCTCTTGGAATGTTTGTGGCTTGGGCTCCCCAGTGAAGCGCTATAAAATTTTGCAGCATTTAAAGCGCCAACGAGCGGATGTGATCCTGCTACAGGAGACTCATCAGTCGGAGGCGGAGCATAAGAAATTGGGCAGCGGGCGTTTTGCGCATGTGTATGGAGCCCCAGCGGTGGGGGAAAAAAAAAGCGTGGAGTGGCCATTCTTGTAGCTCAATCGGTTAATTGGGTGGAGGAAAGGGTTGTCTCGGACACTGAAGGACGATATGTGGGGGTATGGGGGAGATTGGATGGGCGGAAAGTGGTGTTGTGCTCGGTTTATGGGCCGAATGTTTATGGAGCTAGATTTTTCATTCATCTCTCCAAACTGTTGGCCGATGCCGGGGGGTATCAGGTTATACTAGGCGGGGATCTCAACGAAGTATTGGATGTCGATCTCGATAGGTCCGGACCGGCGGGCAGTGGGGGTCGTCGGACGAGACAACGTTTGAAAGGGTTAAGTGAAGCCTATGGTTTGCTCGATATCTGGCGAACGTTGCATCCTGGAGACCGAGATTACACGCATTTATCTCGGGCGCATGGGACCTGGTCTCGCATAGACTATTTCTTAGTGACGGAATCGGTATTCGGTTGGGTCTCGAGCGCGGACATTGGGTCTCTTGTTATCTCTGATCACGCACCGGTCATTTTGGAACTTAGAGGGAGTGGCACCCCGGGGAGTCGCTTGTGGAGATACCCTTTGGAGTTATGTGGTGATGCCGCCTTTGAAGCTTTTTTGAGGGAGAGATGGCAGGACTATGAGACTTTGAACGCCACACCGGGCATCTCCCCGGCCCTTTTCTGGGAGGCTGGTAAGGCGGTTCTACGCGGCGGGGACATAATTAGCTATCAGTGTCAGCGGCGCAAACGCTTAAATCAGCAGATTTTGCAGTTGGAACGGGACCTAGGCAAGGCACGCCGGGTGGTGGCCGGGTCTAAAACAGCAGCCAATATGCGTAGGCTTCGAGAGGTACAAGCCGAGCTGGAGCTGTTACTCCACCGAAGGGCCCAGAAATCGTTGCTCTACTATAGGTACAGGCTTTATCGATTTGGGAATAAAGCAGGCAAATTGATGTCTTCATTGTTGAGACCGGCCGGGGGATCTCGATTGATAGGGGCCATTCGGAGGGAAGATGGGACCATCACACGTGACGCTACGGCGATTGAGAAGGTATTTGCTGATTTTTATAGGGGCCTCTATGCCAGAGATGGAGACAAAGAGCTCGCGGGACGTCTTTTTCTGAACGCTGCAGGCTCCCAAGGTTAGCGGCAGAGCATCTTGAGTCCCTAAATCAACCTCTTACTGGACAGGAGGTTCAAACTGCTATAAAGACCTTGAAAACTGGGAAGGCTCCAGGGGTGGATGGGTACCGAGGTGAGTTTTATAAAGCCCTGGGGGATGCGGTAGTGTCCCCCCTGGTGGGATATTTCGAGGACCTGGTACAGGGAGGTAGTTTCCCATTTGAAGCTAACAAGGCTCTGATTACTATCTTACTTAAGCCTGGGAGAGATCCCCTTTTGCCGAGCTCCTACCGGCCTATTTCCCTGCTTAATGTAGATATTAAACTATTAGCCAAAATAATGGCGGATAGGTTGGCCAAACATTTACCGCTTTTGATCCATAGGGACCAGGTGGGGTTCGTGCGTGGACGTCAGGTAGCGTACAGTTTGCAGCGAATTTTGCTGTCACTGGGAGCGGGGAGTTTGTCCGGGGAAGCCTCCTTACTGATCAGCTTCGACGCCGAGAAGGCTTTTGATCAGGTCAATTGGGGCTTCATGTACCAGGTTCTGGAAACCATGGGATTTGCAGGGTTCTTTGTCGATGTGATCCGCCTACTTTATGCTCATCCCCGTGGAGCGGTATTGGTTAATGGGACAATGTCTGCAGATTTTGATATTCAGAAGGGCACCCGACAGGGATGCCCGTTATCCCCCCTTCTCTTTGTGGTCTCGTTGGAGCCTCTTCTATCTCTTATTCGGTCCTCTTCCCAGTTTCGGGGGATTCGGCTGGGGCGGGAGGAGTTCCGTCTGGCGGCGTTTGCCGATGACCTGCTAGTGCATTTGGGGGACCCCGTGGCCGGACTACCCTGTCTGTTGCAGCTAATCAAGGAATACGGAGATCCTTCCGGTCTTCGTCTCAATCTTGATAAGTCCGAAGCGATGTTTATCGCGCCAGAGGGGCATCCGGGATGGCAGGGACCTTTTCCTCTGAAGTGGGCAATGGGGTATTTCAAGTACCTAGGAATCTATTTGCCGGCACGGCTCGGGGATCTCTACCATCTTAATGTATCTAAGATACTGAAGGAAGTTTCGGCTTGTGTGGATAGATGGCGCGACCTGCCGCTGTCTCTGGGGGTAGAGTGGCTCTTAGTAAGATGGCAATTTTTCCTAAAATACTCTATCCGCTCCAGATTCTCCCGTTGTTTTTACGGCGGGTAGACCTTAGGCGACTGGAGTGCATGTTTAATCGACTCCTTTGGAGGGGGAGGAGGCCCAGGGTGCGTCTGGGGATATTGTGGCAGCCTTGGGACCGAGGAGGTATGGGTTTCCCAGATATCAAGCGTTATAATGTGGCGTGCCTTTTGCGGTATGTCCGGGATTGGTTGTGGGACTCCACTGATTGTTCTCCGATGGCGATGTGGGAGGCCATTGTAGCCCCCTATCATATGCGGTATTTGCTGCATGCTCGGACGCTTCGTGCGGTACCTGGGGAGATTCGGGACGTTCTTTTTAAGCCTGTTTGGCAGGTATGGCGCTCCTTTTGTGCGGGCCGACGACTGTCAGCGTCTTCTACGCCGTATCTCCCGATCGGAGGCAACGCGGATTTTTCACCGGGACTGGGGCGCTCTCATTTCCAGCGCTGGGGAACCCTGGGGGTGGTGAATCTGGAGCATGTGCTGACTCCGGAGGGCACGATGTTGTCTTACGTGGAACTGCGTCGCCAATATCTACTCGGAGATCGGGATATTTTTTCTTATGCCCAACTGCGAAGCTATCTCCACTCGCTACCCTTGGCTACGTTGCGGGGAGAGGTCTGCACGGAGCTTGAGGTGGCGTTGCTGGGGGGGGACGCGGGGGCTCGGGTATCCGGGCTTTACAAAATGCTCTGGGAAGGAGTGTCGCCTCTGGCGGTGGAAGCTCTGGCGTCGATTTGGTCAGAGGAGTTGCGGACAGAGATTGGAGCGGAGCAGATTCTGGGGGGACTGGCGTCAATCCCGACCCTTAGTGTCCAAGTGACTCATCGCGATACCCAATATCGGCTCGTACGCCGGTTGTATTTTGCGCCGGTGAGGGCGTGGAGGGCGGGGGTGAGTGCTAGTCACTGCTGTCCTCGGTGCGGAGAGGATCGGGCGACGCTGGGACACATGTTTTGGGATTGTCCTAAGGTCCGGGTCTTTTGGGACAGGGTGTTCGGTCATCTCCGACGCTGCCTTTCGTCATCGGAACCGCTCAAGGCACAGAATGTGGTATTGGATGTGTGGGAGGACGAATGGGGGGGAAGGCTGGGGGCAGTGGGATTGCGATGGTTACGATTGGTATTGATGACTGCACGTATGACGGTGCTGCAACAGTGGATGGATGAGCAAGGACCCAGTTATGGGCTCTGGAGACTTCGATTGCATGAAGTTCTGCTTATGGATCGGTTACATGCGGCGGGGGTGGAACGGAGATGGGCTTGCTTCTTGCAGATGTGGGGTCCTCACGTACAGTTGTTACCCGTGGGGGTGCGCCGCCGTCTTCTGGGGGAACCCTGACTCCCTACGGTAACGTCAGTAGGAGGCTAGAGCGGTAGTGGCTCTGATCTGGCCCTTTAGATGCTTGTGTCCGTGTGCTCGGGTAGGGGCGAGGATACCCCCCTTTGTAAAGACTGTTTGGGGGGGAGGTAGTGGGATGGGGGGGTGGGGGACTACTTAGTTAGATAGGCAGAGTCCCACGGCTTGGTAACTCGTGACGGAGGGGGTGGACACCGGAGAAGAGTCCACCCGGTGCCTGCCACCTCTGTCCTTGGAAGGGCGGCAGATTTGGGCAGCAAGCAGGAAGGGTGGGATGACTTTAGTACCCAATGCGGGGTGGGGAGAGGGGGGGGGTAGAGGGAGGGGAGCAGTGGGAACGGGGAAAGCAGTGCGCTGGCCTCTGTGGTAGTTTCTTGGTGGTCTGCCCAGTATGCCGGAGGGGTCAACTTCAGAATTTTGGGTTGTCTTTACTTTTATCTTTCTCCTCCAGATGGCTCAGTATGTTAGCTGTTCCCTGGGGTCATGCTTGGTAGCTATTTTACTGGCCCAACTTGGGAATCCTTGTAACTTAACTGTTTCATATGTTATGATCTCCAGGAACAAGCAGGAATAAGTCCTCACATATGGGTACGTCGGTACCGACGGAGCCCGTGCGGGAAAGCTCCCCAGCTTCTTAGAATAGAAGCTTTTGGGACCTCCCACTGCACATGCGCACTGCCTTCCCGCCTTCCTGAACAGCTCTCCTCAGTTTCTCTTTTTCCGCGGAGCCAGCAGGTCGTGTTCCTGTCACCGCTGAAGAAATTGTTATTTTATTTGTTTCTTTAGACCGCGTACCTGCCTTCCCCATACCGATACCGGTATCGCCGGTCTTTTCTTTCTTTCTTTAAAAAATTATAATTCTTTTTTCTTATTTTTTAGCTTTTTGGTCACTTCAGAGAGGCCTCTCGGCCTACTCAATTTCTCCTCATGGAGAAGCCAGCCCCTGGATTTAAGAAGTGTACCAAATGTAATGCTGTTATTTCAGTCACAGACACCCATGAATGGTGTCTGAAATGTTTGGGGCCTGACCATTCCATACCGGACTGCCCATCTTGCTCCCACATGTCTAAACGTGGGCTGCAGAACCGGGCCAACAAATTCCATGTGCTGTTTGCTTCAGAGAATACAGCATCACAGTCATCCAGGTCTTCTTCTCCGGATGGATCTCAGGTAACCAAACCTTCTGTGGGCAAGTCCTCAAAGAGCAAATCTCCTTCAAAGCATCGAGAGGCTCTTAGCTTAGAACTTGAGGACCCTGCCCCAGCCAAACAACCCCGGCGGGAAGTCCAACTTCCAAAAACGCCAATTCAGGGGTCTCAGGTTGATATCGATGCTACGGCCTCGACAGATCACCTGTTAGCCTGCTCTGGGGTACCGGGTCACTCCGGTACCGACATCCAGGCAGCTATGGCGTCCATGGGCGATACTGTACAGTCCATGCAGCAGGCCGTCATGGCTTTCATTAAAGCTGCAACGCCATCGGTTCCGCTTTCAGCGGTTCCGGGCCCGATACCGGTATCGTCCGCCATGCCGGTATCGAGGCCGTCCACCTCTAAACGCAAGTCGGTACCGTATGGGCTTTCGCTCCATACCGGTTCCATACCCGATACGCCCGATATCGATACCGATCGGTACGCGTATCGTGCGTTAGAGGAAAGCACCGATTCCTCTGAGGATTTTCACTCCTCTGATGATTCTGCTGAGTTTTCACTCAACTTACCTGAGGAGCCCTCTTCTCCTAAAAGGAGAATGTCCCCTCCAGAGGATTTGTCCTTCCAGGACTTTGTTTTAGATATGGCTACAGCCCTTTCTATTACCACATCCTCTGAAAAGGAACCCAGATCCAAAAAACTGGATATTTTGGGATACTCAAAGGCCCCTAAGGAGGCAGTTACCCTGCCTATCCATGAAATCCTTCAAGAACAACTGATGGATTTCTGGGAAAATCCTTTGACTTTGTCTCCTTATTCCCGTAGGTTGGACACCATGTATAGGGTCCCTCCTTCTCCTGGTTTCCAAAAGACTCAATTGCCCCACCACTCTATTGTGGTGAAGTCTGCAATGAAGAAGATTAGGAGTACCAAAAGGCACTCTTCCACCCCTCCAGGACGGGAATGTAAGACTTTGGACTCTTTTGGTAGGAAAATTTTCCAGGCTAGTATGCTTATAGCCAGGATTAATTCCTACAGTCTCTATATGGGCATGTTCCTGGAGGAACTTGCCAAAAAGGTGCGGCATTTTGCCCCCTTTATCCCTGAGGATAAAAAGCAGGGATTCCTTTCCCTAGTGAAACAACTCTTAGAGGTTTCTAAGTTCTCTAATAGGGCAGCATATGATTCCTTTGAGGGAGCCAGTAGGGCTTCGGGCATTGCTATTGCAGCCCGACGTCTTGCTTGGCTCCAGGCCTCTGATCTGGAACCTTGGGTTCTAGATGGCTTACGGAATCTGCCCTGTACAGGTGAGAACTTATTTGGGGAAGAGTGGCAAATCAAAGCCACAAAGATGGATGCTGAAAATGCCACCTTGGAAAGACTTTCAAAGTCCACTTCAATTCCTACTAAGAAAAAGTCTTTTAAAAGGCCTTACTATAAGAAGGCCAGAGTTGCTTCAAATACTGGCCAGCAGTCTTCTCAACCTCGCTATACTGCTAAGCGTCAGCAATCCAAAACAAGCACGAGCTAAGCCTGCAGCAGCTACTGTAGCTCAGCAGGCTCCAACCCCTCAGGGGTTTTGACTTGCTCCTAGGGAACTTGCCACTTCTGGTTCTAACACAACCAGAACCTCTCACCATACCCGGAAGGTTGGTTCACTTTGCTCCCAGATGGGAACAAATCACAACAGAACAATGGACCCTCTCTATCATTCGAGAGGGTTACAAACTTCATTTCTCCAGCCTTCCTCCCCATCATATGGTGAGACCATTCAATTCTCCCCCATCTCTCCTAACCCTGTTGGGTCAAGAGGTTTCCTCTCTTCTTGCCCAAGGGGCCATAGAAGAGGTTCCTCTTCCTCAACAAGGGTCCGGTTTCTACTCCCCTTATTTTCTCATTCCAAAGAAGACAGGGGGATTCAGACCAATCCTAGATCTGAGAGAATTGAACAAATTTCTCTTCAAGGAGAAATTCAAAATGCTGTCTCTCGGCATTCTCCTTCCTTACCTCCAGGGTCAGGACTGGCTTTGTTCTCTAGACCTACAGGATGCGTATACACATATACTCATCCATCCATCCCACAGAAAGTATCTTCGCTTTCTGTTTCAGGGAAAACATTTCCAATACAGAGTACTCCCCTTCGGTCTAGCCTCTGCTCCAAGAGTATTCACAAAATGCATGGCAGTCGTAGCCGCATTTCTAAGAGGCATGGGAATCTTTGTCTTCCCATATCTGGACGACTGGCTCATCCGAGCTCCAACTCAGTCACAGGCCCAGATTTCCCTGGACCACACAAGGAGCCTTTTGCAGTATCTGGGACTGGTAGTAAACCTTCCCAAGTCCCAACTCATCCCTACTCAATCTCTAGAATTCATAGGGGCCCAGTTGGACACCATCACTGCAAGGGCCTACCTTCCACATGTTCGAGGCCAGCGCCTCCTGAGTTTGGCCTCCCAAGCTCAGTTCAGCACTCACTTGACAGCCAGGGAAATGCTACGCCTACTGGGTCATATGGCCTCCACAGTGCATGTGGTGCCCTATGCTCGTCTTCATATGAGAGCAGCTCAATGGACCCTGGCCACTCAGTGGACTCAGGCGTCAGGAGCGCTCTCAGACCAAATACAAACCTCCGATCGTCTGTTTTGGTCCCTCCACTGGTGGACTTCCACCAAGAATCTGTTGTTGGGGGCTCCATTTCAACCATTGCTACCCCAAGCAACCCTCACAACAGATGCCTCCCAAACAGGGTGGGGAGCCCATCTGCAAACTCTCTCCACTCAGGGCACTTGGTCTCTACAGGAGACCACCCTTCATATCAATCTTCTGGAACTGCGAGCAATTTACCTTGCCCTCAAGGTCTTCCACTCCCTCCTAGCCAACCTCACTGTCCTAGTTCAGACGGACAATCAGGTGGCCATGTTTTACATAAACAAACAAGGAGGGACGGGCTCTCTGTCGCTTTGCAACGAAGCTCTAAGACTATGGGCCTTCGCCAGAGAGCATCAGATTCACCTGCTAGCAGTGTATCTCCCAGGAGTTCAAAACTCTCGGGCAGACAGGCTCAGTCGAGTTCTGCTGCCACACGAATGGTCCCTACATTTGGACCAAATAAACCGAATCTTTCAGGAATGGGGGACCCCGGACATAGACCTCTTTGCAAGTCCGTGGAATGCCAAACTTCCCCGGTTCTGTTCCAGAACTCCGTGTCAGGGAGCTCAGGCTACGGACGCCTTTCTCCTGAATTGGAGTCAGGCATTCCTATATGCCTTTCCACCCATTCCTTTGATTCCCAAGACTCTGTTCAAACTCCAGAGGGATCATGGAACTATGATCCTCATAGCTCCACGCTGGCCACGCCAAGTGTGGTTCCCTCTACTTCTACAGCTCTCCCAGGGATCCTACTTGGATCTGGGAGCTGCGCCAGACCTCCTGTCTCAGGAGGAGGGGACTTTGTGGCACCCAAACCCCAAATCCCTTCACCTCAGTGCTTGGTTACTGAAGGCTTAAGCCTTCAAGACTTTCATCTTTCCCAACCAGTGAAAGATATCCTTTCTGCCTCTAGGAAACCCTCTACCAGGCGTTCCTATGCTTTCAAATGGAAACGTTTTTCCATTTGGTGTGCTCAGCAGGGTCTTGACCCTCTGGCACTTCCTTTGAATTCTCTTCTTGATTATCTCCTGCATCTATCCAATGCAGGCCTCAAGACGAATTCGGTAAGAGTCCATTTAAGTGCTATTGCAGCATCCTTGCAACATATAAATGGACAACCTATCTCCTCTCATCCTCTTGTTGCAAGATTCATGAGAGGCCTGACTCTCACTAAACCTCCCATCAGACCACCCCGGTCGCATGGGATTTGAATCTAGTGCTCGGTCAACTTATGAAGCCACCTTTTGAGCCAATGTTTTCCACCTCCTTGAAATTTCTTTCCTGGAAGGTCATCTTCCTCATTGCAGTCACTTCGGCTCGCCGCATCAGTGAGCTGCAGGCTTTAGTGGCTAATCCACCTTACACAAGATTTCATCATGATAAGGTTGTCCTTAGGACGAATCCCCACTTTATGCCTAAAGTGGTCTCGCCTTTTCATCTTAATCAAGAGGTATATCTACCTGTCTTTTTTCCAGCTCCTCATGCATCCAATGCAGAGAGGAACCTTCATACTCTGGATTGTAAAAGAGCTCTCGCTTTTTACCTTAATAGGACTCAGCCACATCGAAAGTCTTCTCAACTTTTTGTGGCCTTTGATCCTTCCCATTTGGGACTTCCAGTCTCCAAGCGTACACTTTCCAATTGGATTGCTCAGTGTATTTCTTTTGCTTACCAGAGCAAAAACATTTCTCTGGAAGGCCATGTCACTGCTCACAATGTGAGGGCCATGGCAACTTCTATGGCTCATCTGCACTCTGTTTCCATAGATCAGATCTGTCGAGCCGCTACCTGGGCCTCGGTTCATACCTTCACAGCCCATTACTGTTTGGACAAGGACTCCCGCCGGGATGCCTTGTTTGGCCAGGCTGTCCTCAAGCACCTGTTCCATTCCTAAACAACTCCTGCCCACCTTCCCAGAATGGATGCCTGAGATCCATACGAAGATGGCGAACCTTTACAGGGGATCCCATGCATCTAAGCTAGGGAGTCCCCATATGTGAGGACTTATTCCTGCTTGTTCCTGGAGATAGCACAGTTACTTACCTGTAACAGGTGATCTCTGGGAACAGCAGGAATTAGTCCTCACAACCCACCCACCTCCCCTAGGAGTTGTATCTTTTATCTATCTATCTTCCTGTCCTCTCTCTGTTGACTCAGCTATAAACTCGAAACTGAGGAGAGCTGTTCAGGAAGGCGGGAAGGCAGTGCGCATGTGCAGTGGGAGGTCCCAAAAGCTTCTATTCTAAGAAGCTGGGGAGCTTTCCCGCACGGGCTCCGTCGGTACCGACGTACCCATATGTGAGGACTAATTCCTGCTGTTCCCAGAGATCACCTGTTACAGGTAAGTAACTGTGCTCTATATATGTTATCTCTATTCTTTACTCAGATTGCAATGCCGTTGCATGCGTACTGTTTTGCTGTGGCAATATGTGATAATCAATAAAAAGATTTAAACATAACAGACAAGTATTTCGTATGATACTAGCAATGTAGGCTTATTTAGACAGACAGTGAAATTACAGTGGTACTAGAAATCTAGGGTTATATATTCAGACTGCAGTTTACTTTGATAATAGCAGTTTCAATCATTTAACTGGAGGTATTTAGATTCTGCACCTTGAGCTCACATTATTTGATTTGTTTCACACGTTTTAGTGCTACACTTGTGCCTAAGTACTGCAGTAGAGGGAGTCTGCTAAAAGTCTGGTACGGTTGGTACCTACAGTAATGCTCTGTGTAGTTATCTGAGGAGTCCTTCGGCTTTGCATACGTCTGAACTATCTGGTACGTCAGACGTTGTTGCTGTGGGGTCGTGGCTGCTTCTTTGTAGGACCCTGCCTAAGGGCCACGCTGAAGGGCCCTCTGGCAAGACCCTCAGGTGCGGGCCCGCCAGGCGCAGGTGCGCCCGATGGCATTCCTTTTGAAGAGGACGGCGGCTGCCCCAATTGGGCAGGGCGGCGGGACGGCCGGTCTGCGTTGGCCCCAGGCAGCTCGACCCCGTGGAGGGAGAGCTGCCGCTGGAACGGGGAACGAGCGGTCTTTGTTCTTACCAGGCCACCCCAGCTCCCCAACAGGGGCAGCAGGCCAGGGGACAGGGGCATGGCCCACGTAAGCCGAAGATCCCCAAACCTCCAGCTCCGGCTCCTACCCAGCCAGGAGGGGGGTTTTGACTTCCAGTGCATAGCTCCTCTCCCACCAGTGGTTTGGCCCTGCACAGGAGGAAGGCTAGCCCTGTACACTCACAGGTGGCCAGCCGTTACTACCGACGCCTGGGTTTTGAAAATAGTCCAGCAGGGCTATTTACTTCATTTCAACCAGGTGCCCACCTCCTTTTTCCCAGGGGAGCCTCTCAGGCCCCCTCTTCACAGGAACCTCCTCCTGCAGGAGTTGACAGGTCTGCTAAAGGATCAGGTGGTGGAACCGGTGCCCCACCACCTGCAGGGGCAAGGCTGCTACTCCAGTTATTTCCTCATACCAAAAAGAAAAGGAGGCCTTCGCCCCATCCTAGACTTGCGAAATCTGAACAAGTTCCTGGTGAGGGAAAAGTTCAAGATGCTTTCCCTTGGGATCCTACTGCCTTACCTCCACCAGGAAGACTGGCTATGCTCCTTAGACTTTAAGGATGCTTATACTCACATCCTCATACACCCAGACCACAGACAATATCTCAGGTTTATAGTCGGAGGAAACCACTTCCAGTACAAGGTGCTTCCCTTTGGCCTAGCTTCGGCTCCCAGAGTATTTACCAAATGCCTAGCAGTGGTGGCGGCCTTCCTCAGAAGCCAGGGAGTGTTCGTCTTTCCATACCTAGACGACTGGCTCATCAGGGGCCAATCGGCACAGGAGGCACAGCAGGCCACTGCTCGCACAGTCACCCGGTGCTCCAGCACCTATGGTTTGTTATAAATCACACAAAGTCCACTTTACTCCCCACTCAGAACTTGGAGTTCATAGGGGCAAGACGACACACTTCAGGCAAGGGCTTACCTACCGCTGGACAGGGCAAGGCAGTTGCTGGACTTGGTACAGCAGGTCCAGCACAGACCTCAGGTCTCCGCAAGGGTCTTCCTACGCCTCCTGGGCCACATGGCCTCCACGGTGCATGTGACTCCATATGCTCGATTACACATGCGCACAGCTCAATGGATCCTCAAAGACCAGTGGACGCAAGCCACCGGCCGCCTCGGAGACAGGGTAGCGATTTCCAAGCTACTGGTGACAGCCTTGCTTGCAATGGTGGCTTCACCCCCCCCCCCCCCCAACTTCAGGGAGTACCATTCCAACCTTCCTCTCACACCACAGTGCTGACGACAGATGCCTCCTTGCTGGGCTGGGGAGCCCATTCCCGGGGCTCATGCACTCAGAGTATGTGGTCCTCGCAAGAGGCCGCACTTCAAATCAATCTTCTAGAGCTTCGAGCCATCCGCCTAGCTCTTCAAGCCTTCTGTCAAATTCTTTCACATCAGTCGGTGCTGATACAGACAATCAAGTAGCGATATTCTACATCAACAAACAGGGAGGCACAGGATCTCGCATCCTATGCCAGGAAACTCTGGACCTCTGCTCTTTTGCAGTGCAAAATCCCATGTCCCTAAAGACAGTTTATCTGCCAGGTCAGGAGAACCTCCTGGCCGACAAGTTGAGCAGGATTCTTCAGCCTCACGAGTGGCAACGGAACCAGGATATAGCCCAGCAGATCTTCAACCGCTGGGGTCTCCCATCCATGGATCTCTTTGTCAATTTGCAAAACCACCAGTTGCCCCAGTTCTGCTTGAGGCAGCCGCATCCGCTGAGCGTGGCGGCAGATGCTTTCCTGCTCTCGTGGGCAGAGGGCCTTCTCTATGTGTTCCCACCCACACCCCTGGTGGCATGCACTCTATTCAAGATTCTTCGGGATAAGGCCTCTGTCATCCTGGTAGCCCCCAGGTGGCCCAGACAGCCTTGGTTCCCTCTTCTCCTTCAATTGGCGGTCAAAACTGCACTCCCACTGGGGGTGCAGCCCGACTTCTTGGCCCAGGAATAGGATTCCTTGCTACACCCCAATCTCAGATCCCTCAACTTAATGGCCTGGCTGCTAAGAGGGTAGTACTTGCTCCTCTACTCCTTCCCAAGGAGGTTGAGGAGGTGTTGCTGGCCTCTAGGAGGCAATCCACTAGAAAATCCTATGCGTTCAAGTGGCGTAGATTTGAAGGGTGGTGTGCCCAAAATAAGTAGAACCCGTTCACTTGCCAAGTACCTCAGGTATTACAGTACTTGTTCCACCTCTGAGAGTTAGGCCTCGTCTAACTCTGTCAGGGTCCACCTGAGTGCGCTATCAGCTAACCACTCGCCAGTGGACGGGCATCTTCTTTCAGCTTACCCTTTGGTATCCCGATTCCTCAGAGGCCTCCTACTCTTGAAGTCTCCGATTCGCCCACTGGCTAAAGAGTGGGACTTAAATGTGGTCTTGCAGCAGCATACTTGCCCACCTTTTGAACCAATGTCCACCTGTCATTTCCGCTTCTTTTCCTGGAAAGCACTCTTTCTGGTGGCACTCACGTCTGCTCGACGTGTGAGCGAGCTGCAAGCTTTAGTATCGGATAGACCGTATACACGGTTTTATAAAAACAGGGTGGTCCTACGTACTCACCCCAAGTTCCTTCCAAAAGTGGTTTCCTCGTTTCACCTCAACCAAGAGGTGGTTCTTCCAACCTTCTTCCCCAGGCCACATACCAGCAGAGCAGAAGCGGTTCTGCACACCCTGGACTGTAAGAGGGTGCTCGCCTTCTACCTGGAACGTACGCGGGGACATCAGAGAGCTTCCCAGCTCTTCGTTTCTTATGACCCTAGTAAACTGGGTCTACCTGTCTCCAAGCGCACGTTATCCACCTAGGTGGCAGACTGCATCACCTGGGCGTACAGGGCAGCTGACCTCCAACTGCAGGGCCGAATCACAGCCCACTCTGTCAGGGCTAAGGCTGCATCAGTGGCTAACCACCGCTCTGTTCCGTTGGCAGACATATCTGCCGGGCCGCAACTTGGTCTTCAAGCCAGACTTTTGCAGCCCACTACTGCCTGGAGAGAGAGTCCCGGTGGGACAGTGTTTTCGGTCAGGCGGTACTCCGTAACCTATTCGAGGTTTAGGCAACTCCTACCCTCCAACCCTTTGGTGTCAGGCTACCATGGGGGTTGCGTTCTCAGAGAAAAATCCTATCACTGCTGCTGCGGCTCTTCTAGAGGGAGCCATTTTCAGCTATGGGTTCTCAGTAGCCTATAGCTAGGGAGTCTCATATGTGAGGACTGACTTCCTGCTTATTCCTGGAGAAAGCATAGTTACTCACCTGTAACTACACTTTCTTCAATACCCTAAGGCTCCTAAAGAGGCAGCTACTCTGCCCATTCATAGGATCTTGCATGATCTTATGCTAAGAATGTGGGAAACTCCTTTAACGGTGTCTCCACACTCTCGACGACTCAATACCATGTATCGTGTTCCAAGCTGTCCTGGTTTTCAAAAGACTCAGTTACCACACCATTCAATGGTAGTGGAATCGGCAATGCATAGGATTAAGAGTGCTAAAACGCATTCTTCCAATCCTCCAGGCCGTGAATTGAGGACACTCGATGCCTTTGGGCGTCAATGCTTCCAATCCTTCATGTTGTCAGCCAGGATCAGCTCTTACATTCTCTATATAGGAATGTTCCTCAAGGAAGTTGCAGGAGAGTTAGAGCTCATGAGCCCTCCTCTTCCTGAGGACAAAAGAGGGGAATTTCTAACTCTGGTCAAACATGCCCAGGATGTTTCAAAGTTTGTAAACCGTGCAACCTTTGATTGATTTGAACTTCTGCTATCTCCATCGGTGCATGTCGTATTGCCTGGCTTCAGGCATCAGACTTAGAAATATGGGTGCAAGATAAACTGGGAAACATTCCTTGCACAGGAGAAAATCTCTTTGGCAAGGATTGGCAAGACAAGGCTAATCAGATTGAATCTGGAAATACCACTTTGAACAGACTATCAAAGTCTACAGCCAACCCAGCAAAGAAAAAGTCACTCAAGAAACCCTTTTTCAACAAGAAAAAGAAGTTTTACCCATCTTACACCCATCAGGCTCACTGTCCAGTTGATATTCCCCAAAAGAGGCAACAACAGGAGAGGGAAGCCACAAGTTCCAAGAGCTCAGCCAGCTCAGCAGACTCAGCCTCCTCAAGGGCTTTGACTCTTTCCTAGAGAACTTAGTCTTTCTGCCCCTGCAAGGTCCAGAACCCTCCACCATCCCCAGCAGGTTATGCCATTTTGCTAAAAGATGGCAACAAATAACATCAGAAAACTGGACTCTGTCCATTATACGAGAGGGGTACAGACTTCATTTTCACAGCATGCCCCCTCCTACAGTTATAAAGCAGTTCAATTCTCAAGTCCCTGCCACCAACTCTTAGACCCAGAGGTTGCATCACTTCTTGCTCAGGAAGCGATAGAAGTAGTACCCATACCCCAACAGGGTACAGGGTTCTACTCCCCCTATTTTCTCATTCCAAAGAAAACAGGAGGACACAGACCTATACTGGACCTCAGAGAATTAAACAAATATCTGTTTTCAGAAAAATTCAAGATCTCCCTCAGAACACTCCTGCCATACCTTCAGAGTCAGGATTGGCTATGTTCTCTAGATCTAAAAGATGCATATACACATATTCTCATCCATTCAGATCACAGGAAATTCCTTCGATTCCTTTTCCAGGGAAGACACTTCCAATACAAGGTTCTTCCCTTCAGTCTGGCTTCTGCCCCAAGAGTCTTCACAAAATGCATGGCAGTGGTAGCAGCATTCCTGAGAACTCTAGGAATATTCGTCTTCCCCTACTTAGACGACTGGTTCATTCGAGCATCGACAGCTCCAGAAGCCAGCTTTGTTCTTTCTCGCACAATGCGAATTCTTCGCTACTTGGGACTCGTCATAAACCTCCGAAAATCTCATCTCACCCCTTGTCAGTCCCTGGAATTCATAGGGGCTCGTCTAGATACCAAACAGGCAAGGGCTTTCCTACCACAGCCTCGCTATCTTCGTATAGTGCAGCTAGCATCCCAAGCAGCTATAAAAGTCTTCCTGACTGCTCGGGAAATGCTTCAGCTTCTGGGGCATATGGCATCCACTGTCCATGTGGTTCCCTATGCTCGCCTTCACATGCAAGCAGCCCAGTGGACCCTATATTCTGTGGACACAGGCCTCGGGTCGCCTATCGGACAAAATCAGAAACTCCACACGTCTCGTTTCATCCCTTCAGTGGTGTGGCAGTTGATTGAAAACCTTCTCATAGGCTCTCCTTTTCCAGCAGCTTCTATTCCAAGCCACCCTGACAACAGATGCGTCCAAGTTGGGTTGGGGGGCTCACTTGCACCATCTCTCGACTCAAGATCTCTGGACCCCACAGGAGGCTTGTCTTCACATAAACCTCCTAGAACTCAAGAGCCATATTCCATGCTCTTTGAGTATTCCAGGCCCAGCTCAGCTACAAGACAGTCCGGGTCCAGACTGACAATCAGGTAGCCATGTTCTATGTGAACAAGCAGGGCGGAACAGGGGCTCTGTCATTATGCAACGAAGCTTTGTGACTGTGGGCCCTCGCCAGAGAGCGTCAAATCCACCTCCTAGTGGTATTTCTTCCGGGCATTCATAATCTTTGGGCAGACAAACTCAGTTGAATACTGCTGCCACACGAATGGTCTCTTCACTCAGACCAACTTGCTCGAGTGTTGCGAATCTGGGGAACCCCAGATATATACCTCTTTGCAAGTCCACAGAATGCCAAACTTCCCCGATTCTGTTCCAGAATTCCCGCTCAAAACCTTCAGGCAAGAGATGCTTTCCTCCTCTACTGGGGTCAGGACTTCCTCTGTCGTCCCACCCATTCCCCTCATTCCTAAAACCGTTGTTCAAGCTTCAGAGAGAGAGAGAGGTCGTATGATACTCATAGCTCCACATTGGCCACGGCAAACGTGGAATCCTCTGCTTCTACGTCTCTCTCAAGCCACGCCTCTGGAGTTGGGATATGCTCCAGATCTTCTTTCCCAGGAGGACGGGATGCTATTGCACCTGAATCCCCAGACCCTGCATCTCAGGGCCTGGTTGCTGAAAGCCTAGAACTTCTGGATATCAACCTTTCTCAACAGGTAAAGGATATCATTGTGGCTTCCAGAAAACCCTCCACAAGGCAATCCTACGCCTTTTGAGTGGAAAAGGTTCTCTGTATGGTGTTCTCAAAGGGGACTTAACCCTCTTTCAGTGCCTGTGGAATCGCTACTGGAGTATCTCCTCCATTTATCAAATTCTGGTCTTAAAACCAATTCAGTAAGGGTCCATCTTAATGCCATTGCAGCTTTTTGCAGGCCTCTGGATTGTCAACCTATTTCCTCTCATCCACTCGCAGCAAGATTTACTCTTAACAAAACCTCCTATTAAGCCACCGCCAGTAGCATGGGATCTGAATTTTGTTCTCGGGCAGCTCATGAAACCGCCCTTTGAGCCTTTAGCCACTACAGCTCTAAAGTTTCTTTCCTGGAAGGTCATCTTCCTAGTTGCTCTCACTTCTGCAAGACGCATCAGTGAGTTACAGGCTTTAGTGGCGGATCCTCCTTATACAAGATTTCACCATGATAAGGTAGTTCTTAGGACTCATCCTCACTTTATGCCAAAGGTGGTTTTGCCTTTTCATTTAAACCAAGCGGTTTACCTTCCTGTATTTTTTCCTAGGCCTCATGCCTCTAATGCAGAAAGGAACCTTCATACCTTAGATTGTAAAAGAGCCTTGGCTTTTTACCTTCAAAGAACTAAGCAACACAGAAAATCTTCTCAGCTTTTTGTTGCTTTTGATTCTAGTCATTTGGGACTTCCAGTTTCCAAAAGAACTCTCTCTAGGTGGATTGCAAATTGCATATCCTTTGCTTATGAGAGTAAGGGACTTTCTCTCGAAGGCCATGTCACAGCTCACAGTGTGAGAGCAATGGCAGCCTCTAAGGCTAATCTTTGTTCTGTGTCCATTGACGACATCTCTAGAGCTGCCACTTGGGCTTCGGTACACACCTTTACAGCCCACTACTGCTTAGACAAGGACTCCCGTCGGGATGCCTCGTTTGGCCAGGCTGTTCTCCAGCATCTCTTTCAGACTTGTTACAACTCCTACCCGCCGTCCCAGGTTTGGATGCCAGAGATCCATGGGAGGAAGCATGACCCATCTCACCATAGGTTTGCAGCTTCGTGGGGTCATCCCCCTGGCATCTCTCAGCTGGGGAGTCCCCATATGTGAAGACTACATTCCTGCTTGTTCCTGGAGATAGTGTAGTTACTCACCTGTAACAGGTGATCTCCGGGAACAGCAGGAATTAAGTCTTCACAACCCAACCACCTCCCCAAGGAATTGTGTGTGTGTGTCTCTCTCTCTCTCTCTCTCAGCTACAAACCCAACTGAAGAGGGAGAGTTGGAAAGGTGGGAAGGCAGCACGCAGGCGCTGTGGGATGCTCCCAAAAGCTTTCCTATTGGACGCTGGGGAGCGTTCTCGCGCAGGATCCGTTGGTACTGACAATACCCATATGTGAAGACTTAATTCCTGCTGTTCCCGGAGATCACCTGCTACAGGTGAGTAACTACGCTTTGTTCACCTGACTCTGAAAAATGTATTAGTGGATTTTGCTCAAAATAGCTTGGGACCCACAGATTTTGCCTAGAAAAGGATCAGTGTGAGCTGCAGAGTTCAGATTACAAATGTCAAGAATTTTAAATATTTTAGATATTTTCTTAACTGCCTTTTGTTAGCCACAGCAAGGCAATGTACAGTGGTAAAACGGCTTAATTTAGTTTGTATCTGAATTTCGCACTTACTATGTCTCATTCTCCAATGATAAATAGACTACTAAAAGGCCTGCTGCACAAGCCAGTGGATTGATATCTCATAGTTTTGTATATCACAAAATTGTTTTCTCTGTGATCCACTGCCTGGTCATTTTACAGCAGTTTTGACATGTACTAAATAGTTTCACCTAAATTCTGAATAGCAACCAGTTTTTATGGAACATATCATGGTATGCTATAAAACTGTCAATATTATGCTGTATTGAAAATAGTAGGATAGAAAATTCAGTTGGAGGAAACCATTTGTTAAAGTGAATGCAGCAGTCTGTATCATAGTTTGTTTACAGCAGTGCTAGAAATGGCCGTGCTTAGTAGTTTAAAAAGCAGTCTACCATGAATTTTCAAAACATAAAATTGGCTGATACAGGCAAGATCAAAACCTGCTTTTCACTGATGCGGTGTAATAGTCTTGACTTTGCTTGAACTAAACATTGAAGCATAGAGTCCGATCTTTCATATCTCCAGGAACAAGCAGGAATATAGTCCTCACATATGGGTATCATCGGTACCGACGGAGCCTGCGTGGGAACGCTCCCCAGTGTCCAATAGGAACGCTTTTGGGAGCATCCCTCAGCACATGCGTGCTGCCTTCCCGCCTTTCCAACTGTCCCTCTTCAGTTCTTCATTTTCTGCGGAGCCAACAGGACCTATTCCCTGTCACCGCAGAAAATTCCGTCTTTAAAATTCTTTTTTGTGGTCGCGCTTGCCTACCGCACGACGCCTACCGGTGCCGCCAGTTCTTTTCTTTCCTAAAAAAAAAACAAAAAAAACCCTAAACTTTCACTGTTTCTTTTCAGAAACTTTCCTGTTTTGGTGCTAGGCGCCATTTTGGGCATTAGGCCCCTTTTGTCCAAAATCATGGAAAAGCCAACTAGTGGTTTTAAAAAATGTACTAAGTGTGGCGGTACCATTTCCGTCACTGACACCCATGATTGGTGTCTAAAATGTTTAGGACCTGATCATTCTACAACTGAATGTCTCTCCTGCATGGGGATGACTAAAAGAGGAAGACAGAACCGGGCCGCAAAGCTCGGCACCCTCTTCTCCTCTTCAGATGCCAGATCCATTGCATCGACATAGTCAAGGGCTTCTTCTTCCTCCCATGGATCTCAGGTAACTAAACACAAAAGCCGGTCCTCAAAGGGTAGCTGTCCTGCTAAGCATCGAGAGGCCATTGGCATTGCCCTTGAGGGAACCACACCGGCAAAACAGCCCCGGCGGGAGGCTTCGGCTTCCAAAGCATCGATGGGGCTTCAGGATGTTCTCAAGGCTTCAACCTTGCAAGAACTACCTGTGCCATGGTCAGGGGGTTCCGGCCATCTTACCGGTACCGACACCCAGGCATCGGCAGCGTCGATAGACCAGAGATTTTTTGCTATCGAACGCAGTATCGCAGCTCTTCTCTCAGCTGCGGTACCAGTGGTCCCAAGGGCACCGATGCCGACATTGACACCGATGCCGGTACCAACACCGGTACAGACACCAGTACCGACACCCCGATGGTAACTTTTCCTATTCCACTCCGGCTGGAGTGGATAAAGTGGTACCGGGTCACCTCGGTACCGACTTCAATCGGTACTGTGATCGTGCTTTGCAGGAGCATCGGAGTCAGGAATACTTAGAGTCCTCCGATTCCAAAGACTCTGACAATTCTGCTGGCACTAGAGGGTTTCTCTTAGAAGATCCTTCTTCTCCCCAACGCAGAATGTCACCTCCAGAGGACATGTCATTTCAGGATTTCATCCGTCATATGTCTAAAGGTCTTTCAATCACAGTAGCTCCTGAGGAGGAACCCAGAGCAAAGGAATTGGAAATCCTCCAATATCCTAAAGCTCCTAAGAACATAAGAACATAAGATATGCCATACTGGGTCAGACCAAGGTCCATCAAGCCCAGTATTCGGTTTCCAACAGTGGCCAATCTAGGTCATATGTACCTAGCAGTTTCCCCAAGGGACACAGCTACTCTGCCTATCCATGAAATTCTGCATAACTTGATGCTCAGAATGTGGTGAAACACCTCTGACTACTTTTCCTCACTCTAGGAGACTTGATACTATGTATCGAGTCCCACCATGTCCTGGATTTCAGAAAACTCAGCTGCCACACCATTCAATGGTAGTGGAGTCAGCCATGCGTAGGATGAAAAGTGCTAAAAGACATGCTTCCAATCCTCCAGGTCGTGAATGGAGGACTCTGGATGCTTTTGGACGCAGAACTTTTCAAGCTTCCATGCTTTCAGCTAGGATCAGCTCATATATCCTATATATGGGAATGTTCCTCAAAGAAATCACAGGAGACTTGGAACTTATGAGCCCATTTCTCCCAGATGATAAGAGACAAGACTTTCTTACTCTGGTTAAGCATGCTCAGGATGTCTCCAAGTTTGTCAATCGTGCAGCCTTTGACTGCTTTGAATGCATCAGCAGAACTTCTGCTATTGCCATTAGCGCACGACGAATTGCCTGGCTACAGGTATCAGACTTGGAGACTTGGGTACAGGACAAGTTAGGCAACATTCCTTGCACGGGAGAAAATCTCTTCGGCAAGAACTGGCAGGAGAAGGCTAACGAGTTAGATGCTGACAATTCTACCTTAGATAGATTGTCAAAGTCTACAGCCACTCCAGCCAAAAGAAAACCTTATAAAAAACACTCTTTTAGCAAAAAGCGGAAGTTTTATCCTTCCTATACCCATCAGACTCAAGCTCCAGGTCAGGTTGTCCAAAAGGGACAAACTAGACAACAAAAGAAACCAAAAGGCCCGAGAGCCCAACCAGCTCTCCAGGTTCAGCCCCCTCAAGGGCTTTGACTCCTTCCTAGAGAGCTTTGCCTTCCTGCCTCTGAGGGGTCCTCAACTCCCCAATATTCCGGGCAGGTTATGCCACTTTGTCAACAGATGGCATCAGATAACAGCAGAAGATTGGACTTTGTCCATTGTAGGGGAGGGGTACAAACTTCATTTTCACAGCTTACCCCCTCCTACATTTCTAAAGCAGTTCAATTCACAAACCTCTGCAGGCAATCTGCTAGATCACGAGGTCTCCACTCTTCTTGCCCAAAGGGCAATAGAGGAAGTACCCATTCTTCAACAGGGTGCAGGGTTCTACTCCCCCTATTTTCTTATTCCAAAGAAAACAGGGGGGCACAGACCCATTCTAGACTTCAGAGAATCACCGACTGCACCTAACTAATCAGACCCAGCATGAAAAAGGATAATCGGCTCGGTCTCCCAACAGTACTCCCTGAAACAGAATTTAGACACCCAATGTAAATAAGATGTAGATAGACCCTGCCTGAAAGTAGGTACCAGTGTAAATACAATGTAGATAGTTTCCCCAGTTATTTCCAAGTTGATCTCCCCGTTCATTGTAATTACAACTCAGAGTGCCTGCGTTGTATAGTTGATGTTAAATGTAAACCGCACTGATCTAAAATAGCGCGGTATAGAAGAAATGTTAAATAAATAATAAATAATTGAACAAATATATGTTTCGAGAAAAATTCAAGATGACTTCTGGGAACTCTTCTGCCATACCTTCAAAGCCAGGACTGGCTTTGCTCTCTAGACTTAAAGGATGCATACACTCACATTCTAATCCATCCAGATCACAGGAAAGTTTTATGTTTCCTTTTCAGGGGAAGACATTTCCAGTACAGGGTTCTTCCCTTTGGTCTGGCTTCAGCATCAAGGGTATTCACGAAATGCATGGCAGTAGTAGCTGCATTTCTACGAACCCTGGGGATCTGTCTTCCCCTACTTAGACGACTGGCTCATCCGAGCCTCCACAGTGACAGAGGCCAGCACTGCACTGTCTCGCACAATGCGAATCCTCCAATACTTGGGATTGGTAATAAACTTCCTGTAATCTCAACTAGTTCCTTCCTAATGCCTAGAATTCATAGGAGCCTGTCTGGATACCAGACAGGCGAGGGCTTTCCTTCCACAAGCCCGGTGTCTTTGCATAATGCAGTTAGCTTCCCAAGCAGCAGACAAGTCCTCCCTCACTGCTCGGGAGCTACTGCAGTTACTGGGACACATGGCATCCACAGTTCATGTAGTCCCATATGCTCGCCTCCACATGCGAGCAGCTCAGTGGACCCTCTCCACACAGGGGACACAGGCCATGGGTCATTTGTCGGACAAAATAACAATCTCTCAATGACTAATTTTGTCCCCCAATGGTGGCAATCATTAGAAAATCTGACTGTAGGGTCTCCTTTCCATCAACCCCTCTTTCAGGCCACCCTAACAGCAGATGCATCACAGGTGGGTTGGAGAGCACACCTGAATCATCTCTCTACCCAGGGCACCTGGACTCCACAGGAGGTTGGTTTACACATAAACCACCTGGAGTTAAGAGCAATTTATTTAGCTCTTCGAGTGTTCCACGCCCAACTCAGCTACAAGACAGTTCTAGTCCAGACGGACAATCAGGTAGCCATGTTCTATGTGAACAAGCAGGGCGGGATAGGCTCTCTGTCGTTATGCAACGAAGCTTTACGACTATGGGCCCTCGCCAGAGAGCATCAAATTCACCTTCTAGTGGTATAACTTCCAGGCATTCAAAACCTTTCGGCAGACAAACTCAGTCGCGTACTGCTACCTCACAAGTGGTCACTCCACCTAGACCAGGTGGCAAAGATATTTCATCTCTGGGGCACTCCAGACATAGACCTCTTTGCAAGTCCACTGAATGCCAAACTTCCCCGGTTCTGTTCCAGGATTCTGGCGCACAACTGTCAGGCAAGGGATGCCTTCCTCCTTCACTGGGGTCAGGACTTCCTTTATGCCTTCCCACCCATTCCCCTCACCCCCAAAACACTCTTCAAACTTCAGAGAGACAGGGGTCGCATGATCCTCATAGCACCACGATGGCCACGCCAAATATGGTTTTCCCTGCTTCTGCATCTCTCTCAAGCGCCACCTCTGGAGTTAGGGCATGCTCCAGATCTCCTTTCCCAGGAGAACGGGATGCTATGGCACCCGAATCCCCAGTCCCTGCACCTAACGGCCTGGTTGTTGAAGGCTTAGACCTCCAGGATTTCAACCTGTCCCAGCAGGTAAAAGATATCCTTCAGGCTTCTAGGAAACTTTCCACAAGAAGATCTTATGCCTTCAAGTGGAAATGTTTTACTATATGGTTCTCCAAGAAGGGATTAAACCCCCTGGTCATACCCTTAGAATCGATACTAGAGTATCTCCTTCACTTATCGAATTCTGGCTTAAAGACCAATTGGGTAAGAGTCCATCTTAGTGCAATTGCAGCTTTATAAGCCTCTACATGGACAACCAATTTTCCTCTCATCCACTCCTATCAAGATTTATGAGAGGCCTTTTATTAACTAAACCTCCCATCAAGCCACCACCGGTAGCATGTGATCTAAATCTAGTTCTTGGGCAGCTCATGAGACTGCCTTTTGAACCTTTAGCCACTACAGCCCTTATGTTTTTGACTTGGAAGATCATCTTCCTCATTGCAATCACCTCTGCCTGTCGCATTAGTGAATTGCAAGCTTTAGTGGCTGATCCTCCTTATACTAGATTTCATCATGATAAGGTTGTTCTTCGAACTCACCCACACTTTCTGCCAAAGGTGGTTTTGCCTTTTCATTTAAACCAATCGATTTATCTTCCTGTATTTTTTCCGAGGCCTCACACCTCTAATGCAGAAAGAAACCTTCATACTTTGGATTGTAAAAGGGTTGTAGACTTTTACATTCAAAGAACACAGCAACATAGAAAGTCCTCGCAACCTTTTGTAGCTTTTGACCCTAGTCATTTGGGACTTCCAGTCTCCAAAAGAACTTTATGTAAATGGATTGCCCAATGCATATCCTTTACTTATGAGAGTAAGGGTCTTCCTCTTCAGGACCATGTCACAGCTCACAATGAGAGAGCCATGGCAGCTTCCATGGCTAATCTCCACTCTGTGTCTATCGATGACATTTGTCGGGCAGCTACCTGGGCTTCGGTACACACCTTCACAGCCCACTACTGCCTAGATAAAGCCTCCCGTTGGGATGCCTTCTTTAGCCAAGCTGTTCTTCAAAATCTCTTTCAAACTTAAACAACTCCTACCCACCAACCCTGGTGGGATGCCAGAGATCCATGGGAGGAAGGATTCTCAACTTCGTTGGCACCTTCCTGGGGATATCTCCCTGGCATCTTCAGCTAGGGAGTCCCCCATATGTGAGGACTACAGTCCTGCTTGTTCCTGGAGATAGCGTAGTTACTCACCTGTAACAGGTGATCTCCGGGAACAGCAAGAATTTAATCCTCACAACCCACCCACCTCCCCTAGGAGTTCTCGCTCTCTCTCTCTTTGTCTCTTTCCTCTCTCCCTCTATCCTTTCACTCAGCTACAAATTTAACTGAAGAGGGACAGTTGGAAAGGCGTGAAGGCAGCTCGCATGTGCTGAGGGATGCTTCCAAAAGCGTTCCTATTGGACGCTGGGGAGCGTTTCCGCGCAGGCTCCGTCGGTACCGACGATACTCATATGTGAGGACTAAATTCCTGCTGTTCCCGGAGATCACCTGTTACAGGTGAGTAACTACGCTTTCTTGAACTTGAGAAGTGAAATGTGCATATATATATATGGCGGGTAATTTTATAACAGGTCACCTATGTGTAAAGGCAATGTACACAGCAATTTTTAGCCTATGTATCTTTATAAATACTAGCACAAATCCAGCAGAAATAGCAGCTAGACAGAAGCCACGGACAATTATGCCTGCTTGGGAGCAGGCAAAAATGTTGGTGTATAAAATATGCATATAAATGTGACTGCCCAAGCTCCTCCCCTGAACACGTCTACAAGTATGTCTAATTGCACCACATGTACTTTTATACATGAAGTAATTTTATCAGAAACCATTTAAGCACATATACTGCCACATACACATAAAACATTCTTTATATAATTACCGCCTTCAAATCAAAATAAAATCAAGGTATACCTTTATCTCCAGGAACAAGCAGGAATGAGTCTTCACATATGGGTATGTCGGTACCGACGGAGCCTGCGCAGGAACGCTCCCCAGCGTCCAAAAAGAAAGCTTTTGGGAGCATCCCACACGCATGCGCGCTGCCTTCCCGCCCATTTACTTCCCTCTCATCAGTTTTCCGCGGAGCCGGCAGGACGTATTCCTGTCACCGCAGAAAATTCTTCTTTTTATTCTTAGTTTTTTGTGGTCGCGTCTGCCTTCCCTCGATGCCACCGGTACCGCCGGTGCTTTTCTTTCTTTCTACTGAAGAATTTCTTCTTTTCTTAGAAATTTTTTCCTGTTTAGTGCCTGACGGTTTCTAGGCCACTAGGCCTCTATCCTTCCATTATGGAAAAGCCAGCCACTATCCTTAAGAAATGCTCAAAGTGTGGCGGTACAAATATATTTTCAGACCCTCATACTTGGTGTCTAAAATGTTTAGGTCCTGACCATTGCCCTCTGGAGTCTCTCCTGCTGGAGCTCAAACAGAAGAAATCTTCAGCATCGAGCACAACTCGATACCCGGTTTACATCGCACTCAATGTCACCAACTAGAATATCTTCTTCTTCACAGGATCAGGTAACCAAACAAAAGTCTGTAAAGACTAGCCAGTCCTCGAGTGGTAGATCTCCCTCTCAGCATCGAGATGGCTCCGGCCTTGCCCTCGGACATTTTGGCAATAAAGCCCCGGCGGGAGTCTTCGGGCTCCAAAGCACTAATGGGGCTCCAGGTTGTTCCCGGGGTTCTTACCTTGATGAACACACCTGGGCCATGCTTGGTGGTTGTGGCCGCTTCGAGTGGTACCGACACCCCGGCATCGGCTATGGTGATGGATGAAACACTCCTCACCGATGAACGTAGTCTAGCGCTCTCGGATACTTCGGTACCGCTAGAGTTACTGCAGACCGTTCCTCGAGTATCGGCTTCGGTACCGGTATCGGTGTCGGTACCATCCATGCTTGCTTCGACAGACTCGCTTCCTTCGATGCCGAGCCTGGAATCCATCTCTAGCATGGAGGATTCGGTACTGACTCGTCTCGGTACCGACCTTGGGCGGTACCGAAGACATCGCTTTAAGGAAAATCCGATGCTTCATCCTTTCAAGTCTTGCGATCCCTATGACTGGGATGAATCCATCGGTACCAAGGCTGATTTTTCAACAAGTCTAGCCTTTACCCCTCATTTTAAAGGTTCCTCCTCGGGGGAGATTTCTTTTCAAGCTTTTCTTCTTGATATGGCAAAGTTACTTGCCATTTCTATACCTGCTAAAGAATCCCTACCAGGGGATTCAGACACACTGCAATTCCCCTGGATTCCAAAGGAGGTTATCATGCTTTCTTTGCATCAGATCTTACAAGATCTACTATTAAGAATGTGGGAAACACCTTTTAACGGTATCCCCACATTCTAAGACACTTGACACTATGTACAAGGTGCCATCTTCTCCAGGTTTTCAAAAGACTCAACTTCCTCATCATTCTATTGTTGTAAAATCAGCAATGAGGCGTATTAACAGTGCAAAGAAGCACTCTTCTTATCCGCCAGGTCGTGAGACTAGGACTTTAGATGCCTTTGGACGTCGATGCTTCCAGGCATCCATGCTTTCAGCAAGAATTATCTCATATATTTTCTATATGGGATTATCTCTTGAAGAGATCATAAAGAACTTAAAGTTTTTGAACCCTTTTCTTCCAGAGCATAAAAGAGCAGACTATTTCTTATTAGTCAGTCATGCTCAAAATATCTCTAGGTTCCTTAATCGTGCTTCCCTGGCTGTTTTCAGTCTATTAGCAGAACTTCTGCTATAGCCATAGGAGCATGACGCATAGCCTGGCTCCAAGCTTCAGACTTGGACAGATGGGTTCAGGAAAGGCTGGGAAATACTCCTTGTACTGGTGAAAATCTCTTCATCAAGGAGGCTTTATTCTCCAGGACCAAGCAGGAAGTCAGTCCTCACTTATGGGTGTCATCGACGCCGATGAAGCCCCAGCGGAGCATTTCCCCTGTTTTCCATGAAAGCCTTTGGGAATGCTGGCACGCATGCATGGTTCCCTTCCCGCCTAAAGGTGCCATCTTACCTCAGTCTCTTTTTTTCCGTGAAGCCCATCGGACGTGTGTCCTGTTTTCCCGGTTAAAAGTAGATTTTTTTTCTAGCGTTGTTTCGCTTCTTTTCTTCGGATTCGACGTCGGTTCCCCTCCCGCAGGGATCGGTACACCGGTATTGAACCCCCTTTTTATTTTTCGGTTTTTGCCCTTAGTGGCTAGGCGTTCGCGCCTAAACTTTTTTTCTTTTTCCCTGGAAGGCCGGTCTTTTGACCTCGCGGGGACCCTTTTTTCCCCCCATGTCTTCCAGTGGTTTTAAAAAGTGTGATCGGTGTAAAAAGATTGTCTCTCACCGACACACACGACTGCTGCCTTCGGTGCCTGGGCCCGGACCACGACTCTAAAACATGCGGGCCATGTGGGAAAATGTCATCCAAGGCCCTCCGAAGTCAGCAGCAAAGTGAAAGGCTTTTCTCCGACTCGGCCTCTGCTCGTGCCCGGACCTCGTCTGAGGCTTCGACACCTCGGGATTCCGATCCCGAGAGGCGTCAGAGCTCCTCGGACAGGGGGTCCCCCGAGAGGGAACGTAAGAGGAAGAAGCGGCTCGCGATGGCGGCATCAGTGGAGGTCCCTGGACCCTCGAGGTCCAGGTCTAAGACCCCCGACCGTCGTCCCGGGCCCGTGGACCAGGAGAAGCCGACCAAAGTTCCTCGTATAGAACCGGAGTCTGCTGGACACGTAAGTCCTGTTGTCCTCGAGGGCTTGCCTCCCCGAGTACCGACGTCGGGCCCGGCGCCACCGGGGCCTGAGTCAGGGGCTGCTGCGTCACCCGAGCTGAGTCTCAGGTTGACATGGAGAGCAGAATGTCTGCCTTCATGGATCAGCAGCGGGCATTGATGGCCAGCCTGTCTGGCGCATCTGCCCCGACCACCGGGACATCGACTTCCAAGTCAACCCCGGAGACTGAGCCGATACTAGAGTCCCTTGCGGCTCGATGTCATCCTCGGTCGAGGTCTCCCTCGACCTCCCGTTCGGGACCGAGGGTCTCGACGCCGGTGCCTCCAGTGTCGGGGCGGGTGCCCCGGGGCCCCGCGGCGTCGGACCCCGACTCGACTTCGGACGAGTCTGCATGGGAAACCGAAGATGAGGAGTCTCCTGACACCTTTAAGACTCGGTGTGTCCCTTCGGACTCACCTGAGTCTGAACCCCGGAGTAGATCCCCTCCGGAGGATACTAGGTTCTCGGAGTTTATCCGGGATATGGCCGCTGCCCTGGCTATCCCGGCTGACCCCGAGGAAGAGCCTCGAGCCGAGGAACTCGATGCTGTGCAGTACGACTCTCCTCCGAAGGAGGCCTTTACTGTCCCGGTTCCTCCGATGCTGGAGCGGCTCCTCTTCCGGATGTGGGAGGCACCGGCCTCGGCGCCGGTTTTGAGCAAGCGAGTCGATTTCATTTATCGACTCCGCAAGAGTCCTGGCTTCCAGAAAGCACAGCTGCCGCACCATTCTATGGTTGTGGAATCGGCCATGCATCATCTGAAAAGTCAGAAGATGCACTCTGCGGTGCCTCCCGGTAGGGAAGCCCGCAGCCTTGATGGAGTCGGCAGAAAGTGTTTTCAGGGCTCCATGCTTGCTTGCCATGTCCAGACTTACCAGCTGTACATGGGCATGTATTTACGAGACCTGGCCAAGGAGTTGGCCGGGTTCTCTGCTGGTCTCTCCGGGAAACCCTTGCAGAGTTTTAAGTCCTTGTCTTCGAGGATACAGGAATGCTCTAAGTTCATGTCCCGCGCCGCCTACGATGGCTTCGAGGCTTCGGCCCGAGTAGCGGCTGCCGGCATCGCAGCTCGACGCCAGGCGTGGCTGCAGTCATCGGACCTCGAGCCATGGGTTCAGGACAAGTTGGTCGATGTCCCTTGCCGAGGTGAAAACCTTTTCGGCAAGCCTGTGGCCGAGAAGGCCGCACAGCTCGAGACTGAGCACCTCACCAGGACAAGGCTGTCCAGGAAGACCTCTGCCCCTTCACATAAAAAGAAGGGCCCAGGTAAAAAGCCCTTTTACCCGAGGAAGAGCACTGCCTACAAACAGTACCCACATTATCAGGCTGCCCAACCTGCCCCACAGGGTCAGCAAGCCAAGGGCCAGGGTAATAGGCCCCGTAGGCAGACTGCCCCCAAGCCTCCGGCCCCTGCTCCCACTCAGCAGGGTGGGGGTTTTTGACTCCTTGAGTACAGCCAAACCTCCCTTGCAGACCCAGCCCTGCACAGGAGGCCGCCTAGCCTTGTTCGCCCACCAGTGGCCCCTGATAACTCAGGACAGTTGGGTGCTGGACGTAGTCCATCGAGGCTATGCCCTGCATTTTCACCAACTACCTCCGCCACACTTTCCAGGGGAGCCTTCCAGGCCTCCCCTGCATACAGCCCTTCTCCTCCAGGAGCTCAGGGGTCTGTTGCTGGACAAGGCGGTGGAGCCTGTGCCTCCCCACTTCCAAGGTCACGGTTTTTACTCCAGGTATTTCCTGGTGCCAAAGAGAACCAGTGTTCTTCGACCCATTTTGGATCTCAGAAACCTAAACAAGTTTCTTGTGAAAGAAAATTTCAAGATGCTTACTCTTGGAACTCTTCTGCCCTACCTCAAGCAGGGAGATTGGCTATGCTCTTTAGATCTAAAAGATGCTTACACTCACATCCTCATTCATCCAGACCACAGAAAGTACCTCAGGTTCATTGTGGGAGGAAACCACTATCAGTACAGGGTACTGCCTTTTGGGCTGACTTCCGCTCCCAGAGTCGTCACCAAGTGCCTGGCAGTGGTAGCAGCCTACCTGAGAAATCAGGGCATCTTTGTCTTTCCCTACCTGGACGACTGGCTCATCAGAGGCCAGACGTCTCTCGAGGTCCAGCAGGCCACCAACAGAACCATAGACCTGCTCCAAAAGGTGGGCTTTGTCATCAACTTCGCAAAGTCCACTTTGCTCCCCTCCCAGCACTTGGAATTCATAGGGGCAAGGTTGGATTCTCAGCTGGCAAGAGCATTCTTACCAGTGGACCGAGCACAAAGGCTCATGGACCTTGCAAGCAAGTTTCTGCACAGGTCCCTGGTCTCCGCCAGACTCTGTCTCAGGCTTCTAGGCCACATGGCGTCCACAGTTCAGGTGACCCCCAATGCCAGGCTCAATATGAGGCCTGCCCAGTGGTGCCTTCGGACTCAGTGGTCACAGGCCTCAGGCAGCCTCAGAGACAGGATCAGAGTGTCCCACCGTTTTCTGACCTCCCTCAACTGGTGGTTACACCCCCCCCCCCAATCTGCTGGTGGGGGTGCCCTTTCAGATACCTCCTCATACAGTGGTGCTGACCACTGATGCCTCTCTGTTGGGTTGGGGAGCACACTGCCTAGACAAGTGCACCCAGGGTCTGTGGTCTCCTTGGGAGGTGTCCCAGCAGATCAATCTCCTAGAGCTCAGAGCTATCCGCTTGGCCCTCAAGGCCTTTACTGCTTCCCTGGCCCATCAGTCTGTCTTGATCCAAACGGACAACCAGGTAGCCATGTTCTATGTGAACAAGCAGGGCGGGACAGGTTCCCAACCCCTTTGTCAGGAAGCACAAGTCCTCTGTTCCTTTGCCCTGAGACACAACATGCTCCTCAAGGCAGTCTACCTTCCAGGCCAGGAGAATTTCCTGGCCGACAAATTGAGCAGGATTCTGCAAGCACACGAGTGGCAGCTACATCCTCTAGTGGTTCAAAAGATTTTCTTGGAGTGGGGTCTTCCCTCCATAGACCTGTTTGCCAGTCCTCTAAACTACCAGCTGCCACGGTTCTGCTCCAGGCAACCGCATCCTCTGAGGGCAGCAGCAGATGCTTTTCTGATTCCCTGGACTCAGGGCCTACTCTATGCGTTTCCTCCCACCCCCCTGGTGGCCCGGACACTGTTCAAAATTCTCCAAGACAGGGCCTCAGTCCTCCTGGTGGCTCCCAGGTGGCCCAGGCAGCCTTGGTTCCCCCTCCTGCTTCAACTGGCGGTGGATCTCCCTCTGCCTCTGGGATTGCAGCCCGACCTTCTCTCTCAGAATCAGGGCTCTCTACTGCATCCCAATTTCAAATCCCTCCATCTGATGGCATGGAGGCTTCAAGGGTAGTGTTGGCTCCCTGGGGCCTGCCTAAAGAAGTTGAGGAGGTTCTCCTAGCTTCTAGGAAACAGTTCACAAGGAAAACCTATGCTCTCAAGTGGAAGAGGTTTTCTGTGTGGTGTCAGTCACGTGCAGAGGATCCTTTCTCCTGTGCTGTGTCTGTAGTGTTTCAGTACCTGCTGCACTTGTCCAATCAAGGTCTCAAGTCCAACTCTGTTCGGGTCCACCTCTCTGCTTTGGCAGCTCACCACTCCTTAGTAGAGGGCCATTCCTTGTCTGTGTGCACCCTTTGGTGTCCAGGTTTCTCAGAAGTTTGTTACTACTCAAACCTCCCATACCTCCTCCTGCTCCTGAGTGGGAGCTGAATGTGGTCTTGCAGCAGCTGACTCGACCACCTTTTGAGCCTATGGCTACTTGTCCTCTACGCTTCCTCTCATGGAAGACTCTCTTTCTGATAGCCCTTACTTCGGCTAGGAGAGTGAGTGAGCTTACACCAGGTTCTATAAAAACAGGGTAGTCCTCAGGACTCACCCTAAGTTCCTTCCTAAGGTTGTCTCCTCTTTCCACCTCAACCAGGAGGTGGTTCTTCCTACTTTCTTCCCTAGGCCTCATGCAAGTCAGGCTGAAACAGTTCTCCATACCTTGGACTGTAGGAGGGCCTTATCCTTCTACCTTGAACGTACGCAAGGTCACAGGAGGGCTTCTCAGCTCGTCCTTTCTTTTGACCCCAATAACTTGGGGAGGCCTGTGTCCAAGCGTACCTTGTCCATCTGGGTGGCTGACTGTATCACCTGGGCTTACAAGGCGGCTGACCTTTCTTTGCAGGGTAGGGTCACGGCCCACCGTGTGAGGGCAATGGCTGCATCAGTGGCTCATCTCCGCTCTGTTCCATTGCAAGACATCTGCAGGGCTGCTACTTGGTCTTCAAGCCAGACTTTTGCAGCCCACTACTGTCTGGAGAGGGAATCCCGTAGGGACAGTGCTTTTGGCCAAGCAGTACTCAGGAATCTCTTTGAGGTCTAGGCAACTCCTGCCCTCCTGCCCTCTGGTTGGGCTACCTGTGGAGGTTGTGTTCTTGAAAAGCCTTTTCTGTGTTGCTGAGACTAGAGGGAGTTCTCTTGTTCAGCCTGGGTTCCTGGTAGCCCAGAGCTGGGGAATCACCCATAAGTGAGGACTGACTTCCTGCTTGGTCCTGGAGAAAGAGTAGTTACTCACCTGTAACAGGTGTTCTCCAGGAGCAGCAGGAATCAGTCCTCACTACCCTCCCTCCTCCCCTTGGAGTTGCAGTTGTACATAGTTCATTTTTCAATTTTTGTGTGCTCTTCTTAGCTATGTCATTTGACTGAGGTAAGATGGCACCTTTAGGCGGGAAGGGAACTGCGCATGCGTGCCAGCATTCCCAAAGGCTTTCATGGAAAGCTGGGGAAATGCTCCGCTGGGGCTTCATCGGCGTCGATGACACCCATAAGTGAGGACTGATTCCTGCTGCTCCTGGAGAACACCTGTTACAGGTGAGTAACTACTCTTTTCAAGCTAATCAGTTAAGCACTGATACTGTTGCTTTCCGAGGATTGTCAAAACTCTCCTCTATCCCAGCTAATAAAAAATCTCTTAAAAAGCTTTATTCCTCTAAAGGAAAAAAGTTTTATCTCTCACCCTGCTAATTCAACAGTCTGTTATCACCGCTTTCTATTACGCCGACGACATAGTCCTCCTCCACCACACTTCCCCCTCCTGCCCTAATCTCTCTGCACTAAATTCTTGTCTCTCCATCGTTGCAGACTGGCTGACTCAGAACTGCCTCCACCTTAACCTCACTAAAACTACTGCTATCTGGTTCTCTCACGGTAGTCCACCTCCCCCTCTAGCCCCCTCTTTCTCTGGCATTCCTGTACCCTTGGTTTCCTTCTTTCGTTATCTGGGTGTGCACTTTGATTCTGATTTCTCATTTCAGACACACATCTCCCACATCACTAAGACCTCCTTTTTCTTTCTCCGTCAAATCTGTTCCATCCGCCCCTTTCTCTCCCCATCTGCTCTTACCACCCTGTTACTATCTCTTGTTATGTCACGCGTTGACTTTTCTAATTCAATCTTTACTGGTCTTTCTAAAGCCCAATTGACCCGCCTTCAGAGGATTCAGAACACCGCCGCACGCCTCATTACTCACTCTTCCCCCCGCGACCATGTAACACCCCTTCTTTTTCGTCTTCATTGGTTACCAGTCCCCTACCGTACTCAATACAAACTGCTCTCCCTTGTTCACAAAGCTCTCCATACCAGCACTCCACAATACCTAGCAGATCTCATCACCTTCCATACTCCCAGATACACTCCACGCTCCTTTCATCTCAACCGTCTCACCCTCCCCTCTCCCTCCCTCGCTCATTTGCACTCCACCCGCTCCTCAGCCTTTTTCTTCGCTGGTCCTGCCCTTTGGAACTCCCTTCCCTCTGCTCTCCGCTTAGACCCCCATCATGCCACATTTAAGCAAAACCTAAAAACCCACCTATTCTCTCTGGCCTTTGACCTTCCCTCCCCCTTTATATGACTGTTTTCTTCATGCTTTGTCTATGCTTCTTCTCCCTTCACTCTCCTGTCACCAATTATAGTTCCTTTTCTATTGGCTTTGTGCCTCTATTGTAATTTTATGAATTGTAAACCGCCCTGTTTGTCATGGAAGGGCGGTATGTCAAATAAAATAAACATAAACATAAACATAAACATATCCATCTTCTACCCATTATGCAGATGTTTCCAAAGATGGGCAACATCACACCAGGCTAAGAGAATCAAAACCTCAACAGACTCAGCAAACCCAGCAATCGCAGGGTTTCTGATATTTTATTCACTTTTTCTGTGTGAGGTTTAGAACTTTTCAGCCTACTTCTTTTCAACAGAAGCATCTAAAATATCTCATATTTTTAACTGCAAGGGGACCCTATCTCTTCAAAGACTTACCAAATGGTAAGTCTTCTCAACTCTGTATTGCTTTCTATTCCTCTTAGCCCAAACATTCAGTCTCTAAGAGTACTACTAATCAACTGGAGGGCTTATTCTCTAAGCCATAGGATTTTCTTCGATACCTACTCCAGTAAGTAGTTTCCATACAGAGTTTTCTTCCCCTTTGCGGTTCATCATCTTCTCAGATATATTTTGTAAGGCAGCTTTTCGGACAGAAGTTGGGTATCACTACTCCAAATTGTGTCTGTCGGTCCTCTCCAATCTATAGGACCTAACTTTTTATGCTGCCTCAATAACAGATAATTCCAAAAGAGGTCCAGACCTCATTTGGACTATTTATTGTTGCAGGCATCAGGCCTGTCTACTATACTTAGCCACCTTCAATTCTCTTTGGCTCCAACAGAATAGACTAGGTTGCACACTGGCAATTCAACAGCCAGATCTAAGCAACCTACAACATGCTCTCTCTGCAATTCTATAACAAAGCTCTGCAACTGTGGGCCTTTGCCAGAGAGCCTCAGAGCTACTCCTAATAAGTAGCGGCCAGATAGTTAAGAAGGGCTTCAGCTGGTAGACTCTGCCAGTCATGCTCCTACTTGACTGGTTTTCCCTACTTTTACCATATTCCTTAAAAATTTCTTTTTAAGAAAAGGTAATCAGGGTTAGACCACGTGAAAGCATAGATTCTCCAGGATCAAGCAGAAAGTCAGTCCTCACATATGGGTGTCATCGGCGCCGATGAAGCCCCAGCGGAGCATTTCCCCAGCTTTCCATGAAAGCCTTTGGGAATGCTGGCACGCATGCGCGCGGTTGCCTTCCCGCCTAAAGGTGCCATCTTACCTCAGTCTCTTTTTTTCCGAGAAGCCCATCGGACGTGTGTCCTGTTCTCCCGGATAAAAGTGATTTTTTTTCTTCGGCAATTTTCGCTATTTTTTCTCCGGTTCGACGCCGGTTCCCCTCCCGCCGGGTTCGGTACACCGGTATTGAGCCCGTTTTCTCCATTTTTCGGTTTTTGCCCTTCGTGGCTGGCGTTCGCGCCGTTTTTTCATTTTTCACTGGAAGGCCGGTCTTTTGACCTCGCTGGGGCTATTTTTTCCCCGATGGCTTCCAGTGGTTTCAAAAAGTGTTATCGGTGTAAGAAAATTATGTCTCTCACCGACACACACGACTGCTGCCTTCGGTGCCTCGGCTCTGACCACGACCCAAAGTCGTGTGGGCCATGTGGGAAGATGTCTTCCAAGGCACTAAAGAGTCGACAGCATCAAAAGGAAAGGTTTTTATCGGACTCTGCCTCCGGCCGGGCCCGGACCTCGTCTGAGGCCTCGACATCTCGGGATTCCGATGCCGAGCGCCGTCGAAGCTCCTCGGACAGGGGGTCCCCCGACCGGGAACGTAAGAGGAAGAAGCGGCTCGCGAGGGCGGCGTCGGAGGAGGTCCCTGGTCCCTCGAGGGCCAGGTCTAAGACCCCCGACCGCCGTTCCGGGCCCGTGGACCAAGAGAAGCCTGCCAAAGTTCCTCGCGTGGAGCCGGAGTCTGCTGGACACGTAAGCCCCGTAGGCCTCGTGGACTCTCCTCCCAGAGAGCCGACGTCGGGCCCGGCACCGCCGGGGCCCGAGTCGGTGGCTGCTGCATCTCCTGAGCTGAGTCTCAGGATGACAGCCTTGGAGTGCAGACTGTCTGCCTTCATGGAGCAGCAGCGGGCACTGATGGCCAGCCTGTCTGGTGCATCTGCCCCGACCACGGGACGTCGACTTCGAAGTCAATCCCGGAGACCGAGACGATACTCGAGACCCTCGTGGCTCGAAGTCGTCCTCGGTCGAGGTCTCCCTCAACCTCCCGTTCGGGACCGAGGGTGTCGACGCCGGTGCCCCCGGCCTCGGGGCCCCGTGGGGTCGGACTCTGACTCCTCCTCGGACTAGTCCGCCTGGGAGACGGAGGGCGAGGAGTCTCCCGATACTTTTAAGACTCGGTGCGTCCCGTCAGACTCACCGCAGTCTGATCCCCGGAGTAGATCCCCTCCGGAGGACACTAGGTTCTCGGAGTTCGTCCGGGATATGGCCGCTGCCTTGGCAATCCCTGCCGATCCCGAGGAAGAGTCTCGAGCCGAGGAGCTCGATGCTCTACAGTACGACTCTCCTCTGAAGGAGGCCTTTACAGTCCCGGTTCCTCCGATGCTGGAACGGCTCCTCTTCCGAATGTGGGAGGCCCCGGCCTCGGCGCCGGTTCTAAGTAAGCAAGTCGATTCCATTTATCGACTCCGCAAAAGCCCTGGTTTCCAGAAGGCACAGCTACCACACCATTCCATGGTTGTGGAATCGGCCATGCATCGTCTGAAGAGCCAGAAGATGCACTCCGTGGTGCCCCCCGGCAGGGAGGCCCGCAACCTCGATGGCGTCGGTAGGAAGTGCTTCCAGGGGTCGATGCTTGCTTGCCGTGTCCAGTCTTACCAGCTGTACATGGGCATGTACTTGCGGGACCAGGCCAAAGAACTGGCCGGCTTCTCTGCTGGTCTCTCCGGGAAAGCCTTGCAGAGATTTCAGACCTTGTTCTCAGGGATTCGGGAATGCTCGAAGTTCATTTCCCGCGTTGCCTACGATGGCTTCGAGGCTTCGGCCCGTGTGGCGGCTGCCAGCATCGCGGCTCGACGCCAGGCGTGGCTGAAGTCATCGGACCTCGAGCCATGGGTTCAGGACAAGTAGGTCGATGTCCCCTGCCGAGGTGAGAACCTTTTTGGCAAACCCGTGACCGAGAAGGCCGCTCAGCTCGAGACAGAGCACCTTACTCGGACAAGGCTGTCGAGGAAGACCTCTGCCCCTTCACATAAGAAGGGCTTGGGTAAAAAGTCCTTTAACCAAGGAAGGGCACTGCCTACAAACAGTACCCTCAGTATCAGGCTGCCCAAGCTGCCCTCCAGGGTCAGCAAGCCAAGGGCCAGGGTAATGGGCCCCGTCGGCAGAGGACCCCCAAGCCTCAGGCCCCTGCTACCACTCAGCAGGGTGGGGGTTTTTGACTCCTTGAGCGTAGCCTCTTCTCCACTGCTCTCCCCACCCTGCACAGGAGGTCGCCTCGCCCTCTTTGCCCACCAGTGGCCCCTTATCACCGGGGACAGTTGGGTGCTGGACATAGTCCACAATGGCTATGCCCTCCATTTTCACCAACTGCCACCGCCATATTTTCCAGGAGAGCCTCCAAGGCCTCCCCTGCACACAGACCTCCTTCTACAAGAGCTTCATGGTCTGTTGGTGGACAGGGCGGTGGAGCCTGTGCTTGCAAGGTCACGGATTCTACTCCAAGTATTTCCTGATACCCAAAAGAACCGGTGGCCTTCGACCCATTCTGGACCTCAGAAACCTCAACAAGTTCCTAGAGAAAGAAAAGTTCAAGATGCTTACTCTTGGGACACTTTTGCCCTACCTCCAGCAGGGAGATTGGCTATGCTCCTTAGATCTAAAGGATGCGTACACTCACATCCTCATTCATCCAGACCACAGAAAGTACCTCAGGTTCATTGTGGGAGGAAACCATTATCAGTACAGAGTACTACCTTTTGGCCTGTCCTCCGCTCCCAGGGTCTTTACCAAGTGCCTGGCAGTGGTTGCGGCCTACCTGAGAAATCAAGGCATCTTTGTCTTTCCCTATCTGGACGACTGTCTCATCAGGGGTCAGATGTCCCTGGAGGCCAGACAAGCCACCCTAAACACCATTGCTCTGCTTCAAAAGGTGGACTTTGTCATAAACTTCGCAAAGTCCACTTTGCTCCCCTCCCAGAACTTGGAGTTCATAGGGGCCAGGTTGGATTCTCAACTGGCAAAGGCATTCTTGCCAGAAGACAGGGCTCAAAGGCTGATGGACGTGGCAAAGCAGTTTCTGAACAGGTCCCTGGTCTCCGCCAGACTCTGCCTCAGGCTTCTGGGTCACATGGTTTCGACAGTACGTGTGACTCCCAATGCCAGGCTCCATATGAGGCCTGCACAGTGGTGCCTTCGGACTCGATGCTCTCAAGCCATAGGCCACCCATTTGAATTAGAGTACTGTACATAGTTTCGAGTTAATATGTATATAGTTTCCCCGGTTTCTATCCCACGTTCAATTCCTTGTTCTTTGTAAACTCAATGTTTGTATGCATTGTAGTATTTCTGTTCGATGTACACTGCGCTGATTTTAATAGCGCGGTATAGAAGAAATGTTAAATAAATAAATAGGCCACTTACAAGACAAGATAAAGGTGTCCAAACCCATTTTGGCCTCCCTCAGCTGGTGGCTACATTCACCCAATCTACTCGAAGGAATGCCCTTCCAAATGCCAGAATACTCAGTGGTCCTCACCACCGACGCCTCTCTAAAGGGCTGGGGTGCTCATTGTCTGGACAAGTGCACCCAAGGCCTCTGGTCTCCCTGGGAGGCAGCCCAACAGATCAATCTGCTGGAACTTCGAGCTATCCGCTTGGCTCTCAGAGTTTTTTCTCCAGCCCTGGCTCACTGCTCAGTCTTGATTCAAACAGACAACCAGGTAGCCAGGTTTTATGTGAACAAGCAGGGCGGCACTGGGTCCCAGATCCTTTGTCGAGAGACTCAGTACCTTTGTTCCTTTGCCCTGAAGCACCACATGCTTCTCAAGGCGGTGTACCTCCCGGGCCAGGAGAACTGCCTGGCCGACCGGTTGAGCAGGATTCTGCAGCCCCACGAGTGGCAGCTGCATCCCTTGGTAGTTCAAAAGATCTTCCTGAAGTGGGGTCTCCCTTGGATAGATCTCTTTGCCAGTCCCCTAAACAAGCAGCTACCCAAGTTCTGCTCCAGGCAACCACATCCTTTGAGGATCGCACCAGATGCTTTTCTGCTGTCCTGGTCTCAGGGCCTCCTGTATGCGTTTCCTCCCACGCCCTTGGTGGCCCGAACTCTGTTCAAGATTCTTCGGGACAAGGCCTCGGTCCTGCTGGTAGCTCCCAGATGGCCAAAACAGCCTTGGTTTCCTCTTCTGCTTCAACTGGCGGTGGATCCCCCACTGCCTCTGGGGTTGCAACCCGACCTTCTCTCTCAAGAGCAGGGTTCCCTACTACACCCCAATCTCAAGACTCTCAATTTGTTTGCCTGGAGGCTGCAAGGGTAGTCTTGGCTCCCTGGGGCCTGCCTCAGGAAATTGAGGAGGTTGTCCTAGCCTCTAGAAAACAGTCCACTAGGAAAGCCTATGCTCCTCAAATGGAAGAGGTTTTCTGTGTGGTGTCAGCTAAGTACAGAGGATCCTTTCTCCTGTACTGTGCCGGTACTGCTTCAGTACTTGCTGCACTTATCCAATCAGGGACTTAAGTCCAATTCTGTTCAGGTCCACCTCTCAGCTTTAGCAGCTCACCACTCACTGGTGGAGGGACATTCTTTGTCAGGTCACCCCTTGGTGTCCCGCTTTCTCAGGGGTTTAGAAACATAGAAACATGATGACAGAAAAAGACCACAAGGCCCATCTAGTCTGTCCTTCCATAACAACAACTACAACAATCCACTTTTTACCTTTAGAGATTCTCTGTGTTGGTCCCATGCTTTTTTGAATTCAGTTACTGTCCTCATCTTACCACCTCCACTGGGAGACTATTCCACGGATCCACTACTCTTTCCGTAAAGAAATATTTCCGCATATCACTCCTGAATCTATCTCCCTTCACCCTCATCCCATGTCCCCCTGTCGCAGAACTTGCTTTCAATTGAAAGAGGCTCTCTCCCTGAACATTTATGCCACGGAGGTATTCAAACATCTCAATCATATCACCTCTATCCCGCCTTTCCTCTAAGGTGTACATATTAAGATCCTTAAGTCTGTCCTCATATGCTTTATAATGAAGACCACTAATCATCTTAGTAGCAACCCTCTGCACCAACTCCATCCTGTTCACATCCTTTTGAAGGTGCGGTCTCCAGAATTGCACACCATACTCCAAATGAGGTCGCACCAAAGACTTATACAGAGGCATTATCACCTCCTTTTTTCTGCTAGCCATTCCTCTCCGTATGCACCCAAGCATCCTTCTAGCTTTTGCTGTCGCCTTTTCTACCTGTTTAGCTACTTTAAGATCATCGGACACAACTACGCCTAGGTCCCGCTCTTCTTTAGTGGACAAAAGTACTTCACCTCCTATACTGTATTGCTCCCTTGGATTGCTGCAGCCCAAATGCATGACCTTACATTTTTTAACATTAAATCCCAGTTGCCAAATTCTAGACCATTCTTCAAGCTTAGCTAGATCCCTCCTCATGTTATCTACACCTTCCTGGGTGTCTACTCTATTGCAGATTTTGGTATCATCCGCAAAGAGGCAAACCTTACCCGACAGCCCTTCCGCTATATCACTAACAAAGATGTTAAAAAGAATCGGACCAAGGACAGATCCCTGGGGCACACCACTGGTAACATCCTTCTCCTCAGAAAGAGCTCCATTTACTTGTACTCTTTGTCGCCTCCCACCCAACCAATTTCTAACCCAAGCAGTAACTTTAGGGTCCATCCCTAGGGTGCTCATTTTGTTTATAAGTCGCCTGTGAGGAACAGTGTCAAAGGCTTTACTGAAATCTAAATACACCACATCTAGAGCTCTCCCGCGGTCCAACTCCCTGGTCACCCAGTCAAAGAAATCAATCAGATTTGTCTGACAAGACCTGCCTCTGGTGAATCCATGCTGCCTCGGATCCTGTAATCCGCTGGACTCCAGAAACCTCACTATTTTCTCTTTCAACAGCGTTTCCATTAATGTACTCACCACTGAAGTTGAACTAACCGGCCTGTAGTTTTCAACCACATCCTTACTACCGCTTTTGTGTAAAGGCACCACATGAGCCTCTCTCCAGTCCTTTGGCACCACTCCCGACTCCAACGAGGCATTGAAAAGGTCAGTCAGTGGAGTTGCTAGAACGTCCCCAAGTTCCCTCAGTATTCTAGGGTGTATCCCATCCGGTCCCATCGCTTTGTCTACTTTAAGTTGAGCTAGTTTCTCACGAACACAGTCTTCTGAAAATTGTTCAAGATGTCCCTCGCTTCTGTTCTTATTTGTGGGTGTTTTCTGAGGTCCTGCTCCTGGTTCTTCATCTGTGAACACAAAACAAAAATATTTGTTAAGCAATTCCGCTTTATCCTTATCAGCTTCTACATATTCCCCCCCTGCACCCTTGAGTCTGACAATACCACTTTTGCCCTTCCTCTTCTCACTAATATATCTGAAAAATGTCTTATCCCCCCATTTTATTGCATTGGCTATTTCCTCCTCCTTTTGAATCTTTGCCTTCTTGACTACTTTGCTAGCTTCTCTAAGTTTTTCCAAATACAGATGCCTGTCTTCCTCTCTCTGTGATCTCTTGTATTTCATGAAGGCCTCCCTCTTTTTCTTCACTTTTTCAGATACTTCCTTCGAAAACCATAGCGGTCTCCTGTTCCTTTTGCCTTTATTTACCTTTTTAACAAAAAGGTTGGTTGCCTTTAAAATACCCCCTTTCAGTTTTGCCCACTGTTTTTCTACATCCCCCAGCTGTTCCCATCCCACTAACGACTCCCTGAGGTATTGGCCCATCTTCGCAAAGTTAGTCTTCCTAAAGTCTAAGATCTTCACCTTGGAATGGATTCTAACAGCCCTAGTCCTAATACTGAACCACACCATCTGGTGATCACTGGATGCAAAATGATCTCCCACTACAACATCAGAAACACTTTCACCATTGCTTTTGCTCAAGCCCCCCATCCGTCCTCCTGCTCCTGAGTGGGAGCTGAATGTGGTCTTGCAGCAACTGACTCGCCCACCCTTTGAGCCGATGGCTACTTGTCCACTGCGCTTCCTCTCCTGGAAGACACTCTTCCTGATAGCCCTTACCTCGGCTAGGCGAGTGAGTGAGCTTCAGGCCCTGGTCTGTGATAGGCCTTACACCAGGATTTATAGGAACAGGGTAGTCCTCAGGACTCATCCAAAGTTCATCCCTAAGGTTGTCTCCTCTTTCCACCTCAATCAGGAGGTGGTTCTTCCAACATTCTTCCTTAGGCCTCATGCAAGCCAGGCTGAAGCAGTCCTGCATACCCTGGACTGTAGGAGGGCCTTATCCTTCTACCTTGACCGTACGCAGGGGCATAGAAGGGCTACTCAGCTCTTCGTATCCTTTGACCCCAATAAGTTGGGGTTAGCTGTGTCCAAGCGTACCTTGTCTATCTGGGTGGCTGACTGTATCACCTGGGCTTACAAGGCGGCTGACCTTCCTTTGCAGGGTAGGATCACGGCCCATCGTGTCAGGGCAATAGCTGCCTCAGTGACTCATCTCTGCTCTGTGCCCTTGGTAGACATCTGCAGGGCTGCAACTTGGTCTTCAAGCCAGACTTTTGCAGCCCATTACTGTCTGGAAAGGGAGTCCCGTGGGGACAGTGCTTTAGGCCAAGCAGTACTCCGGAATTTCTTTGAGGTTTAGGCAACTCCTGCCCTCCTGCCCTCTGTTGGGCTACCGGTGGAGGTTGTGTCCTTGAAAAGCCTTTCTTTGCTGCTGGGACTAGAGGGAGTTCTCTTGTTCAGCCTGGGTTCCTCGGTAGCCCAGAGCTAGGGAGTCACCCATATGTGAGGACTGACTTCCTGCTTGGTCCTGGAGAAAAAGTAGTTACTCACCTGTAACAGGTGTTCTCCAGGAGCAGCAGGAATCAGTCCTCACAACCCTCCCTCCTCCCCTTGGAGTTGCAGTTGTATATAGTTTGTGTTTTTACATTTTCGTGTGCTCTTCTTAGCTATGTCATTTGACTGAGGTAAGATGGCACCTTTAGGCGGGAAGGCAACCGCGCATGCGTGCCAGCATTCCCAAAGGCTTTCATGGAAAGCTGGGGAAATGCTCTGCTGGGGCTTCATCGGCACCGATGACACCCATATGTGAGGACTGATTCCTGCTGCTCCTGGAGAACACCTGTTACAGGTGAGTAACTGCTCTAAATTGCACAATTCCCTGGTTTGTTCCACATCTCACTGGAACTTCCACAACAGGGATGCATTTTTTTCACTGCAGTTGGTCCTTATTCACTACTTTCCTTCTGATTTCTATACTTCATGGTAGCTTATGTTAAACAAGAAAACGCATGATACTCATATTGCCCTCATTAAGAGGCAAACATGGTATCCCCTTATATTGGGTCTTTTCTCCAGCTACTATTTGAAATTATAGAAGGATCCAGACTTGCTGTCTTAAGACTAATGATCTCCTCTGCACTCATTCACGTACGTCTCGAGACCTGGTTATTTCAGGGGCTAGATCTTTTCAAGAAGTCTAGTCCTATCCTTGTAAGTGAAGAACATAATACCAGTTTCCATGAAACTTTCTCTATAGTTCTTCCATATTTAACCAGCCAGAGATTCTCCATCAATATCCTCAAATAGGTCTTAATCCTTCTTGTTATTGCGTCAATCTCTATACAACATCTGACTTTGAAAGATTTGTCTACTGTCCATATTAATGCTGCCCCAGCATACCTTAAAACACAATGGACAACCAATTTCTATGGTAAATTAGAAATACCTTCTTTTACAGTTACCTTTTAGGTTACGTCACATCTGAAGCTCTACATGTAAGGTGGTCATCATAAGTGACATCGCTTACGAAGGACTTTTACTGATCTTCAAGAAATTGGAGGCTCAACACCTAGTACAAATGTCTCTGTCTTTCATTGGAATAAAGGGGGTCTTAAAGACCTATCCCCTTTTTTCTGCAAAGGGTATTTCTGCCTTTTCATCCAAACCAGTCAGATTATTTCCACTCTTTCCTAGGACCTTATTCTGCTCCAAGGACAAGAAGTTCAATTTTTTGGACTTTACAGAAGCTTTAGCTATTTCTCAGAAGTCCAACCTCATTGAACTCCCCCAGTACTTCTTCTGAGTTTAGTTCTGGCCATGAGGGCTTCTCATCTCTTCCTGTATTGCAAAATTTATTTTTTTCCCTCTACTTCACATTGAGGGAATTTCTTTGAGGATAATGTACTGGCTCTCAACCACAGACCCATATTACCCTCAAGTATTTTTGCAATGTTTTTGAGGGAGATTCACATTAGAAAATTGGGACTCAATATTTTTCTAATATTTATGATTTACACAAGGACTCCCCTCTGGATACCTTGTTTAGTCAAGCTGTTCCACAGCACCTCTTTTTTTCTTTTCTAGTTCATCTCCTACCCTCCATCCCTTGGATGCCTGAGGTTTGAGGGATAAGCATGGCCCATCTTTAGATTTGCAACATGCTGGGACCTCCCCCAGGCATCATAGCTTGGGAGTCCCCATATGTGAAGACTTATTCCTGCTTGTTCCTGGAGATAGCACAGTTACTTAACCTGTAACAGGTGATCTCTAGGAACAGCAGGAATAAGTCTTCACAACCCACCCACCTCCCCTAGGTGTTGTGTTCTCTCTCTCTCCTTCGGTCTCAGCTACAAACCCAACTGATGAGAGGGAAGTAAATGGGTGGGAAGTCAGCGCGCATGCACGTGGGATGCTCCCAAAAGCTTTCTTTTTGGACGCTGGGGAGCGTTCCCGCGCAGGCTCCATCGGTACCAACATACCCATATGTGAAGACTTATTCCTGCTGTTCCCAGAGATCACCTGTTACAGGTAAGTAACTGTGCTTTATATAATGTAGCGTTCTGTTTCAAAAGAAGTATATTATTTATTCATAAATCTCTTGCTTTGTAATGAATGGTCCCTTTGTTTCTGCAAATGACTGCATTTTGCTGCATGAGCTGGGTGAAGATACAGGTTTATAAACAAAAAAAAGTGGAAATTTTGTATGTAGTATATCAAAACAAAGATGTTTTATATTCAATATTTTTAGTTTTCTCTTTTGCAGTATCTTTATCTTGGACTTCCTTTATCTAGATGTTTCATCTTTATTGTATATTAAATAGTTACAATGCTCTGAGCACTGCCGGGGGTCCCTGTATTTAATTAATCTGAACTCTGCTGTGTAACAAAACAGGAGGAAACTCAAGTGGCAGAAATATTGTGAATAACTGTTTTCCTATAGAATACCAGAGCAGTGCAAAAATGGAAGGGAGGAGGAAGCAGACAGTGTCTCTTCAGAAGAAAATGCAGTCCGATCCAGTTCTGGTCCGTAGAGTCTTAAAGTGGTGGTCTATATGGAATGAGTTTGTGGTTTGTTTGATTCTGAAGGCCATAACATAAATATTCATATTGCTGTGCCTGTTAGATTCCTACAAATCTATGAACTCCTTTGTGCACCTTGTCACTGATTTGTGATGTGGACATAAGGGTAAAACCAGAGACACTTGAGAATGTCATTGACATAATAGTCAGACCCGCATTAGAAACCAAGATACACCTGGAATGGCAACAGTAGGTGGGTACTTTATAGTGGAAATAGTGATTTTCTTTGAGCTTTAAAAGCTGCTTTGCCATTCAGTTAAATAAGGCTATTGTATTAAATTTGGCGCTTTTTTTTCTTTAGAATGCCTTACAATCAATACAACCAAAATCATTTTGGAATTGTATCTAAATGATATGAAAAGGGGGTCAGATTTGAAAGAACTAGTTGGTAGAAGTGCTTTCTAACTTTATCTTGAACAAGAGAAGAGAGGTATAATATTGAATATTAGGCAGCATTTGTTCTGGGGCGGGAGGGGGGGGGGTACAGTGATTGGGGAGAGAATGTAGAACAGAAATAGCTATCATTAAGAAACCTGAAAAACAGGTGTAAGAAAAGTGAGGGATTTTGTAATTATATCTTCAGCTTTTTTTAAGTGTCTTGTCATTTATTAAATGAACCAGGTATAAATCCTAACCTGGACCTGACCATTGGTATTTGGAGTGAAATGATTCTCCGTCATAAATGCAACATCTCTAGAAAGCAGCATATATGTGCCTGTGTGTGGTGGCTGTATATTAGATGAGAATGAGGGAAGATCATTGATTGGAACTGTTGTAAGAGCATGCATATAGTACCATTTTCAAGCTGTGCATTACTTTTATCTTTATTATTTATTTGATATACAGCTCAGGCAGCCCTGGCATCAGAGCAGTTTACTATAATAAAACTATTAGGGATAGTAGGAAAACCTAGTTACCAAGTTTAAAAGAAAGACAACGGGAATACATTTCAAGACTTATCAGATATACTTTTTTAGAATCAAGTAAAAACTGCTAAATATACATACGTACGCTAACAAAATATTTCAAAATATTACATTTGGATCCATGTGTGAAAATATTTAAATAGTGGATATAAGATGTTTTATAATACGTAGATATGCACATTTTTGTTTTGCTCCGTGTTTTGCTGCTGGGAACTGTGTGCTACAACTAGTATACATTATTTCATGTTAGCACGCACTAAAATGCAATGAAGCTGAAATGTTTTAAAAACCTAATTTTTCCCATGCATAGTGCTGGTATATATTCTCTTATCTAGTAGCAAACAAGTATAAAGTATGGAAGGAAAATAATACATTTTGTTTATTACCATAATCTGGCATTCCATAAATTATTTATTTAGTTAATTAGAATTTCTGGGGTAATTTTAATAAAGATTTTCCGTGTGTAAAGCTAGTTTTAAACACAAAAAAGCTCTTATAATATTATGCATCTAATTTTAGGCATTCTTGTGGGCATAATTTGGGTAGAGCATAAGCAGATTTGGTCATGTATAGGGAAACTTTAGTCTTAACTGCTAATATTCTTCCACCAGACTAGTCCAGAACCAATGGATTATGCTGGTTTATCAGCAGATGGAGACAGAGAATTAATCAGTTGAAAGAGCTGTTCCCTATAAAGGGCACTGTGCACCCTCTGCTCATCAGTATTTTCTGTAACAAAGCATAAGCGACAACTCCCCAAAAAAAGAGAGAGGTATCGAAGAACCTAAATGAAAATACTCCAAAACGCAGAGAATGACAAATTTTGTTTAACATTTTTCAAAATGAAGACACAAAAACACAGCTGGAATAAATTTAAAAAGGGGAGGGAATCTGTTCTCTTTCTGACTAAAGGAAAGAAAATTAGCAGATAAGATCAAATTTTCACTTTCTTATTGTCTCTACCAGACCAGTCTAGAACCAATGGGATGTTGCAAAGCAGTTCTCAGAATGGACAGGATTCTAAGTCCCCTGCTTTCAGCGCTCCAGCCCCAAATGTTGCTTCTTCTCTTAGCAAAACATCAAGATGATAATACCTGGAAAATGTATGCAGCAATGCCCATTTACTGTACAGTGGTGTGCAAAAGTCTGGAATTACTTGTAAATTTGACGTTTTTTCAACTTCGTGACCTTATATCTTTATTTATTTTTCTTCCCAGTGGCTTTTTCTGTGTATCTCATGATAAGTGATAGATTTGGCTATTAGGGCCAACCTTTAGTATTGATTTGGCTCTTATTTTCTGAGTTTGTTCCCCACAGTTGTCCTGTTGATAGATTTTCTGTGAAAATTGCATAATGTACATCGTTGGCCAACGATATACTATTGTAAGTATGCTTTAAAATATTAGGGATGCACGCCAGGTTTCCTTCAAATTAATGTATGTGGCCTTGAAAAATGTTGTTTTTATGTGTCCGGATGGCTCAGTATTTGATGGGCCATCCTTTGTTCTTGATCACCTGACTGCACCTTGTCAGCATTGAATGAACCTTGTCTGACAAGGTGATCGTTGGTGACAATGCGGTTCCAAGCTGCAATGAGTGACTCAATCAGCTCACGCTTTGATGTCGGATGCCTCTTGGATATTTCCAAGGCCACCTTGTCTCACAGGTTCTTGATTGGATTCAGATCTGGAGACTGGGCAGGCCGGTCCATTGACTTGATGCTGTACCGCTGCTCCCAGCTGATCACCTGTCTGGAGCGATGGCAGAGTGCATTGTCATCTTGGAACAGGAACTGGCCAGGAAACAGCTGGTGTGCTGATGGCACCATGCACTTTTGCAGTATGGTGATGTACTTGGCCCCGTTGACCATTCCATTGACGATGTGAAGACGTCCAACGCCACTGGCAGCCATGCAGCCTCAGACCATGACCTTCAAAGGATGCTGCACAGTGAGGTTGAGAAACTCGGGCTTTAATTCCTCTTCAGGAAATCACCTCACATAGGTGTGGGCCTGGTTACCAAACAGGCAGAAGGTGCTTTCATCATTGAATAGCACCTTTTCCCACATTTCAGTCAACCAGGCTGAGTGCTTTCTCACCCACATGATCCGGTTGCTGCCTTTGTATGTCAGTCATCAGTGGCTTATTCCGTGCTTTGCAGCCCTGGAGACCAAACTGCAAGCACCGGCGGCGAACTGTTGATGAGCTGACACTGACCTCACTCTTGTCTGACCACCCTCGAAGTAGCTGAGGAGAGGTCAATTTGCGATTAGTGAAATGCATTGTAGTGTGTGTTCCTGGCGTGATGTTGATGCATGTGGATGACCAGAATGAGGCTTGTCCATCACTGAACCCATTTCTTTCTTCTTCTGTACAATCTTAACAGCACTCTGGCTGCAGCCAACTTTCCTGGCTATCTGACGGCTTGAAAATCCTTCCTCGCTCATAAAGGACACACGAACACGCTCCTCCAATGTCAGGGTCCGAGTCATCTTCATGGTCGATCTAGAAAGCGTATGAAATTCAAAAATTCCGCGCATTTTTATAGCCGCACTGTTGGCTAGATATCTGCATTGTGATTGGTTAGTGAAACCAGCCTCCTGATTGGTCAGAAATAACGTGTGCATATTGGATAATCTCAATCCAGTTTTGACACAGGATCCACAAAAATCGCAGTAGCTATCTCCCAGTGTCTGTAAAGTATTTAAATTGGAAGCAAGGAATGCAAAAAAAGTCAACTCTTAATATCCAAATGTATCCCTTTTAACGTGGTAGAAAGATGAATATGCTGGGCTAACGTAAAATTTGAAAAAAACGTTAAAGTATGAAAAACGCAAAACTCACAAGTGATTCCAGACTTTTGCACACCATTGTAGCTGTTTTGCAAATATCCGCTGGAGTGACTGAATGCAATTCTATCCAGAAAGCTGCCCAAGCCTTTAGTGGAATGTACCTTGAGACCTTTGGGCAGAATGTAGGCAGACAAAATCAACTACTTCAGCCAAATATGAAATCATTGCTTTCAGTGCCAATTTATGTTTGTTCTGACTCCTAAAGAGCACAGACAATTTATCAGATCTCCTGAAGTTATCGGTGCCTTTTCTAGCTGCCATGGAGCATTAGAAAAAAAACCCCTGCTCTGAAATAGCAACTCGGCTGTAGAAAATAGTCTCCTCTTTTTAAAACGGAGCAGAGGTGAGCCCTTTTTAAAAATCATTTTATGGATAATTTTCCCAGGTCCCAGACCCTCTGTTTCTCCCCTCTTCCAAGGCTGCTCTACTGGCTTACTAGTTCTCTAACTGAGCCCAGGAGGTGTCATACCACACAGTCTGGAAGTATTATTATATGTATGTCACCATCTGCTGAAGACAGAAAAGTACTTCTAAGCAGAGGGTGAAGGCTGTCCTTTCTAGGGGAGAGCTCATAACTAATTGGTTCTCTGTTTCCATCTGCTGATAGATGGACATAACCCATTGGCTCTGGACTTGTCTAGTACAGACAATAAGGAAGTGTGCATTTTATAAAACGTGCATGTGTGCATACATTTACACCAGTTTCAGAGCAGTTGTAAATGTGTGTGTTGGCATTGTGCACTATTAGGGCTGGATCTGGGAGCCTATTTTATAAAGGCACTTAGACATCTTGTTGTAAAATTACCCCCTTTTTGTATATTATGATATTTTGTATATTTTTGTGAACTATTCCTTTTGAAAACTATGGGAGGTAACCTACCAGCCACTGCTGGGTTTTAAAGGATATGTCTTCATGGCGTATCATTTTATGAATAATTTTGCTGAGACAGTGATATATTCTATTACACCTGTTGCTGTATGTTTGTAATTGCAGAATAGATACTTAAGGGTAATTATAACATTTCTTATTAGTAATCTGGGATGTCATACTAGTTTATAATTGATGTTGAATCTGTGTTCCCATATAAACTGTACACCAAATGTCAGTCAGTCCATGCCAATTAGTGCTTATGTTGCTAGGTCACCATGGTCAATTGAAAACTGCATCAATAGAACTTGAAAAGGTTTCTTCCCGATCAGACCTTCTGACATATTGAACAGAATAATGGATGGGAAAAAACAGCCGAGGCCTCTACCCTAGATTCAGAATTCTCAGCAGTAAGAATTCATTTGCAACCTGTAATTAACTAGAAAGAATGGGCTCACAGAAAGAATCTGGACTTTTGGAAAATAAAGCCTCATTCTATTGTGTTGCGCATGTTTACTCTTTGGAGGATGATTTAGATTTAACTACCTTGGCGTTTTTGTTGCTTTAAAATCTGTTACAGGCCATTGCAGACACTGAGAACTCTTGCATGTAACGTGCAAGCCCTATATATATACCTGGTTAAGTAAAACAATATGTTCACTTACCAGTACGTGTCTTGGCACCAGCTATAGAAGATGAATACCTGTATTGATTGGTAGTAAAGTAAATGCTGGGATTCTAAAGGAGAATCGGAACTGCACCAATTGGAAAATTTGTTTCATAGCAGAATTTCTTTTGTTTCTCTTAACATGCATAAAGTATTGTGTCAGGCATTAATGTGAATTGTCCGTTTAAGCTACAACTCATAAGGATAATATACTATTTCACAATACATTCTTCGCATAGGAATTATGGAAATGAGCCTCTCTTATCTTGGAACCGTATGCTGCAGACTCAGAGTTCGGCATTCCAACAAAATCAACACATGGGATCAGGTGGGCCAAGTAATTACCAGAGACATGATGATCGTGGGGAAAGAGCAAGACAGGTAATGAAGATGACAGGATTCAGCATTTGTAATCTAGTAGCATATGTGGTCAACTGGAAAGAAATCTTAATAACAAGTCTCTTTTTTGCTGTAATACATTGTATTTTTGATCACAGCACAGAATTCATCATTGGATCAATACAGTGCAGGGTTTGTTTTGGAACCTTCTGTAGATTAATTCAGCCCACTTTTTAGGATCATTCCCATGAAAAACAATTTTTATGCTAGAACAGTTTTAATTAGGCTTTGAATTTTTAAACTTTTATAAAAAAAATATCACACCTGCACTTTACTTGTATTGGTTTTCATTATGTGTTGTGTTGTCCTTCTATGCACAATATGTAGAAATATATACATTGTTGTCATTTGAGATAGTAGTAGTATTTTACATATCTCACTTTTCTACATCTGTCCTTAGTTTCAGATATTCTCTTACAAGATGATACATTTTATATAATTTAATATATTTGAAAGGTTTTTCCTTATTGAAATGTTAATGCAAATATATGGAGGGCTGTATACACGTGCATTTACATTTTAATAGTGAGCAAATACTTCAAATTATTATATAATGTATCTTGTAAGAGAATATTTGAAAACTAAAAGAAGATACAGAAGTCTGAGATATGTAAGTACATCTTTATAGCGAGGTATGTATGTGTAAATTGATACATTCTATATATGTATATGCACATACACATGACTTTACAAATGCATAAACATATTGAACTGAAGTGGGATCCCTTCAAAGTCTTCTCTTTTTTTCGGCAACTTAATTTGTACAGGATTAGGGAAGCTGTTTAGCAGTGCTTGAAATTAAAGATTTTAGGTTCTGTTGTGATAGACTGCTCTGTAAAGATAGTGCATAGCTACGTAAATACATTTTGAAAAGTGAAGTATCAAATCTTGCTTTCTGTGTTAGAAGCATCAGGACATCTGTAAACACCATTAAAACACATTTAGCCTTCTGTCGTATCTTTGTGTGTAACGGATGCATTGTTCAAATTGTGCATGGGGCTGGAGCCATGTTATTTAATTTGTTTGCTGTGTTGTTAATCCAGTAAATAAGCTTTTTCGTTAATCCAGTAAATAAGCTTTTTCCTTTGTGTATTTCTAGGGATATAATTCTGGCAGGAATTACCCTTTGCCACCTCCTTCTGGAAGATACAACTGGAATTAAGCTTTGAAGCTCTTTCCCAGCTCTTACTATAAAGTCCATGTTTTTAAGATACTTTCAAAAATAAATCATCTTTATAAAACATTGAGCAGTAATTTTAAAATCTTGTCTTAACTATATGTTATTGATAAGATCTGATTGCATAATTTGTCTTCAAAATATTGTGTGCATCAAAAATGTACTTTAGAATACATTTGTATAGTTTTACTTTGCTGAGAGTGACATGGGTTTGCTTTCCTTTATTAGCTATAGTTAATACCAAATGGACATTACTGTAAATGTCACAGCTTGTACTTTTTTCTATGTAACCCTGATGACAAGTCATGAGTCAGTAATGCATTGAAATTTGGGTTGGCTAAATCTTTTGTCTAGATAGAACATAGTGATAGACAACACAATGTTTAGGACATGTTATGCAAATCTTTTGTGAAAGTTCTTTAAATCTATGCCTCACAATTTTATTTGTTTTTGTTTTGCTGAATGTGTTTTATAAAGGTGTTATAACTTTTAAAATGTCTGCTGTTTTTCTTTTTTTTGGGGGGGGGGGTCTTTTTACCTTCACCATAGTTGGGAATGGGAAATAATATTTTTTAAGATTGTCAGCTCCAGAAATTAGTTATTTTCTTTCAGACTGAAATATATTGGAGATAAAGCCACTTAAAATTACCTAATACAGTTGTGGTCAATGTTATTGGCACCCTTGCAGTTCAACCCATTAATGTCCAATACCTCCTAAACTAAAGTGGCCAGTGAAATGGCTTTGGACTATATGTGCACACATATTTGATACATAAAAGAATCAAATAAAACAAGACCAATAAAAAAAGGAAATAGTAGAAAATTATATAAAAATTGGGACCCTGCCAGGACATGATCATTGGCACACTTATAAACAAGTCAAATTAGTTTGAACAGAAGAACCACATTCCCATTGCAGTAAAATTAGATGTACCTGTGATCAATTGTCAGTACTTACATGACTTTAATCAACCAATGAATGATGGCTCTCATGTTTAAAATGGCCACATTCACTCCCTGTTCTGTTTTCACAATAGTGAAGATGAGAGCTACCTGAGACCCCCAGAAAAGCCATAATTGCCAGACATCAAACTTCAAAGGGGTGCAAGGCCATCTCCAGAGACCTTGGGATTCCTGTGTCTACAGTTCGCAATGTTGTTAATAAGTTTTCTTTTCATGGAACTGTCAGGAACCTCCCAGGACGTGATAGGAAGAGGAAAATTAATCCAAGAAGTCTTCAAAGGTTAGTGCAAACTATTGGAAAAACACCAGGTACAGCATCCAAAGAGGTTAAGACTGACCTGGAGCAATCTGTAGTGATGATTTCAACCCGCACCTTACGCAGCGCACTAAACAAAGAAGTACTTCATGGACAAAGGCCAAGGAGGACTCCACTGCTCAAAGATAGACATAAAAAGGCACACCTGATCTGTGCCCAAACTCACCTTGAGAAACTACAATCTTTCTGGGAAAATGCTCTAGACAGATGAAACCAAACTTGAGCTCTTTGGTCAATGCAGACCTGCGATACATTTACAGGTAAAAAAATGAGGTTTATAGGGGAAAAAACATCCTTTCTACAATTAAATATGGTGGAGGTTCCATAATGATGTGGGGCTGTTTTGCTGCCTCAGGAACTGGAGGGCTGCAACATATTAAAGGAATTATGACATCAGAGGACTGCCAAGGTATTTTGGAGCGAAATCTGCTACCTAGTGTCAGAAAGCTAGGTCTGGGTCGAAGGTCATGGATCCTCCAGCAAGATAATGACCCAAAACATACATTCAAAAGTACAAAAGAATGGTTACAAAGGTAAAAATGGACTTTTTTTAAATTGGTCAACAATGAGTCCTGATCACAATCCAATCGAGAAACTTTGGAAAGAGCTGAAATCTGCTAAAAGCAATCATGGAAACATTCATGAGCTGGAACAAATTACAGTTGAAGAGTGGGAGAAACTGCCAGCAGACAGATGTACGAAACTTATAGATGGCTACAAGAAACATTTGGAGACTGTCATCACTGCCAAGGGTTGTGCAATCAAATATTATTGAAGGGTGCCATTATCCCTGTCCTGGTCATATTTTTTTTCTCGGAAATTGCAGACATCTTTTTTGTTGTATACCTTTGAACATACTATTAAAATATCATGATGACACACAGAATATTTCCAAATATTTCTCAAGATATTTGTACACAACATACCTAAAATGCAAGGGTGCCAATAATTTTGACCACAACTGTATGTAGTAGTTGAGTACAGGTGTAAGAACGTTACAAAACAATGCAATTATAAATTGGTTACGGTATAAAAATATTATTCAAGCTTGAAATAGCTTTTCTGCTTTGGAGTATATACTGCATAATTATATGGTTTTATCTCTTCCTCCTCTTCCCAATGTAGGCTTTCTTCATTGTAATGCTACCATTTCCTAAAACATTCTAGCCTAGGTGGTTGCATGCTGAGAACAGGATTTTGACTTGGTAAAATGGAGGGCGGGATGTCTTATAGGGATTCTTGAAGGCTTTATGTGACCTACAATAATAATATTACTTATGGTAAATAGGAGAGTGGAGGAGTAGCCTAGTGGTTAGAACACTGGCTTGATAACCAAGCAACCAGGATTCGATTCCCACTAGCACACCTTGTGGCCTTGGGCAAGTCACTTAACCTTCCATTGCCTTGGAAGAAAGGCCTGGCAATCTACTTTCGGTGACACTACCAAGAAAACCCAGGAGCTTCTGGGTTGCCAGGAGTCAGGACTGACTTGAAGGCACACATTGCATTTTTGCAATAGGAGTTTAGGTAAACTCCTTTCTCTTTCCTAGCTTAATTAGTGAATTCATTTCAAGAACCTTCTTTTTGTATTGTTTCTTGTATGCTTGCACCCCCCCTCCCCTATGGGTGTTTAGTGCCTGTTAGAATAAGTTTAAGGGACTATCTAGTCCTAATAGCAATGCTCTTCCCTGAGGCCAGTTTCTCCCCTATTGCTCTCCCCCAAGCAGCTCGACCTTGAATGTGAAGTTCCTAGTTGCAAATCATTGTCCCTGCCTGTGTCACCCTTTAATTTACTAGATGGTGAGCAGTGGTCATCATATTATACTGCCTAGTGATGTACAGGAATAGAAGGCAGGGAAATATAATGTTGGGGAAAAAAACCCTTGCTGCTCCGTGAAACATGATACCTATGGAGGAATAGCCCAACTATTCCACCTGGGAAAAGCCTTCGGAAAGGCAGTATCAAGCACTCCCTAAACCACCAGATGGCCAAGACAGAGTCGATGTGCCACTCTTGGCATAAGGAAGAACACCCTTTGCAACTGTTTATTTGACCGAAGTGCTAAACCGCCATGAAGTCGCTATGAAATTGACATGTTCTTTTTTCTGTGTATTTCTTGGTGTCATTTGAAACACACGTCAGTAGATTTTGAGTCCCCGTCTATAGGAAAACCCGCAGTGTTAGGCAGGAAGTGAGGCTTTGGCATCATCACCCGTGATTTTTTTGTCAGTACTGACCCTCCTGCCTTTCCCTACCTGTTCTCGCACCGTCTTCCGATCAAGGATTTGGCCTACAAATTCATACGTTTCCTCAGATGTTTGCGGCAAAGCCCTCCCTAATTCCATTTACTTCTCTAGTCAAAATGTCCCCTGAGAACTAGCTAAACCGAAGGAGGTCTGCGCCCACTTCTTGTTCCTCCTGACTAGAGGACTTGTAGCAGCAATGGCGTAAAATGCGCCACCCTGGCGAGGCACTTCTGTTATGGAAACTCGAGCCATTTAATAGTCTGTATTAGAATTTCACATTATCCCTTTAAAAAAAAATGGAATGAAGTTTTATCGAAATATTGACTTGAGTGCAGCATGTATTTTATTTCAATTTCAGTCTGAAACTTTTTGCCTGTGCTGTTGTCTGATATGTTTTAATAAAGCTAGAGGTGACTGGCTTCCTGCTGAGGCCAGTCAAGTTGAAGTGTCCCCAGGCTGAGATTGTTTTTTTTCCCAAGCATTACTACTCTTGATATTGGCGCCTTTTTTGAAAGAGGAGGAAAAGGAGAACCTGTTCTAATGTTGACTGGATTAGTGACAGAAAAGAGTATTAATCTTCTTCAAAGGTATGCAATGAGGAAGCGGATTCTTACATACGACACTTTGTTCACATACCCCCACTCTCTTGGGGATACTGTATAATGGTCATTTTCCAACCATCATCTCCAACCTTTGTAGTTTTGCATCTTGTATTGTAAGTTAAGATTACCAGAAGATACATTTTTTTAAACACATCGAGGTCCTTATTAGCAAAATTCAATTTTATACCGAAGTGCAGAAATAAATATCGTGATTTCATGAATAGTGGTGTGTCTTTTTTTTTCAATTTCACTTCTTTTGTGTTCATGTAAAATTGTACTGCTAAGTCTTAACTGTAAACTGTGATGCCTTATTTCTTAGTGAGAAATCTTAAAAACAGTAGTACTTCTAGCTAGTTCTTGTAGGTGTTTCCATATTTCTTGTCTTTATAGGTCCATATTTCTTTATATGGTTTGTCTTAAAATTTGGACATTCTAGAAATAAAAAAAATGTGCACCTTTAATTACAGTCTCATGTCCTGTTGTTTTCCACCTTGATTCTCCCTTGAAGAGCTGCTGTGCCATATTTATAATTTACATGGTGCCTCCATGGGGTTTAACTTTGGATGACGATTAATATTTTGCCTGTTTAAATAACTTTTATGAGCTCTGGAAGAAAAAACTGTGAAAAAAGTGGGAACTTAGTGATTATTTTGTTTTACACTTCAAACTGAATTGTATTTTTCCCCCTAGTACTGGTTCTTGGAATTTATCACCATTGATTTTTCTTAGCATAAAACATGCTAGAAATAATGTTTTAATCTGAACATATCCAAATTGTTGCCTATTGAAGAAATACTATGGTAAATGGAGCACTGAAATCCAAGTTACCACTGAGTAATACCAAATACTCAGTACTGGTACAGGATATATATTGCCAATGTGTCCTTTGTGAAGGTGGTTAGCAGTCTCATCTGATTTCAACACGATTGTTTTTTTTAGCTACATGAAAAAAAATAATTTTTCAAAAGGAAGGTCACACTTTTAGGACTTGGAGAAGGCCTTCATGGTCTCTGTAGACATCCAGTTGAAAAAAATATAGTGTGGGGGTGTGAGCATAATGTAATTTTAGGAACTATACCATAAGACCGGAACTCTTCAAACTGATTAGCTTTGAGAAATGTGGAAGCTTTAAACCTATTTAGGACTATACTATAATAAATAAAAAGAAAATCCAATTTAACACTACTTTAAACTCATTAAATGTAAGTATATCTGCTTATCGTTGGAACCCAGCGACCTCGACAAAAGCAGTGATTTCATCAAATGTCGTTCTTTATAGTACATACTCTGAAAATAAGCAGTCAATACAAATACAAAATATCTGAAAACGTCATCTTTGTTAGGAGAGACCCTTACTAACACCTTAACTAATTTCTTGTATTCTCGTCATTCACCATGTAATTTAATAGATCTGTTTGCAACAAAAAAACTATCTTTTTGTGAAGTAGCAGCATGTAGTTATATTTACATAGAACAAAATAGACATAATACATTGCTATTGTCATGCATCAGAAGGCATGCATACACCCTCGATGTGATTTATGATTGCAGTGTACAGATGAAACCTTCAAATGCTCACTATAGTTGATTTTGAATAGTCGCCTTCAAAAAACTTAAGCCTGAATGCCGTTGTCTAACTATAGTTTTAAATTCCTTATAATGTCTGAAAATCTATTGTGTTATGGAACTTTAACATTCTCACTATATTCTGCTAGGCAAAGGAGTGCAAAACAAGACACCTAACAACCAGGTATGCAAGATTTAATGCCCCAGCCATTAAAAAAAAAAATCACTTTTATGTTTGCCCAGATTACTAGAGTACCTGTCATTTCAGTTTCTTTAACATTGGCTTAAATATTAAGGTTCCACATAATACTTTTAAAGTTTTATATTCCAGGGGGAACCCTGTGGGTTGAGAGAACATTTGAAAGAATTCCGGGGAGAGCGGGGGGGGGGGGGGAGAGAGGGTATTAGTAGGAGCCTTGATTTGCTGCTGCTGAACTTTTGAGATCGCTTTGTTTCATATGGCCGATAGATTTTGCCGCCTCTTCCATCTGAAGACACTTATCGTCCTCTTCAGTTAATGAGTTTCACCTAGTCTGTATGTTTGTGTGCTTATTAAAGATCTAGACAGCACTAATTACAAATCGTTTCTTGCTTTAAACAAGCAGAAATCGCCAATACTTAAATCCTTATGTTGTAAACATTTTAAAATGACATTAAATATTTCCTAGGCTGTTTCAGTATTAGATGTAGACATACATTAAACATTGTTTTAATATAGATTTTTGGATTAACGCCATTGAAAAAGAAATCTACTTATTTGATTTTATTTATATTGTATATAGTATGGGCATGAAAATAAGCTTCACATTTCTAAGATGAATATAATATTGATGTCTATTAGCAGAAACATTCAGGCTGATTCTTCCTGAGGTCTAAAAGGAAAGCAGTAATTGAAAGGGGATATTTTTCTTCACATTAAACTTCCAAATATATTTTTACTGTTTTAAGAAGACCTTCAATCTTAAATTTATTTCATTTGCATCCAAAAATAAGTTGATTTAGTTACCTTCTATGGATTAGTAAGAATTGCTGCTATTTGAAAAATAAAATTACCATATATTTTATTTTCCAGAAATAGTATTACTTAAAATGTACACTAAACTAGATTCCTAGCAACATGCCCAGGATTGAGAATAAAATGGATCTTAAGGAATTTTTCAGTGAAGAAAGTTATGCATATAACACTCATCTGAAGTTGTGTTAGCTACTGTTGTAACAAAATGTCTACTTCAAACTTTGTGTTGTGTTAAAACTAATTTTTATTATTTTAGATTGGTTATGAGATTTTTTATTATTTTGCCTTATTTCTATACATTTATGCCGCACTGATTTTTTTTATTCTATAAGGCATTGAGGTTTAGGTACAAAATAATAGTTTGCAAGAATGAGAGAGAGAGAGGGATTGATTCAACTATTTAGCAGCATAAGCATCCCTTTCCTAAATCGAAGAATACATGCCATTCAAATTTTAAATGCTCTAAAATAAAGGTATGAAAAATATTAAAGGTTTGTAGCCATTCTGTTTAACAATCATTTGATTTTCTCAATGCATTAAAATCATTTTCTTATTATCAGATATTGAATTTTGTTTTATTTTTTTTTGTTTGCATCTATTTAAATCAACAGTGGGTTTGTTCAAAACAACTTGAAACTTCAAATAGAACAGTCATACACAGCTAGAGTATAAAACCAAATATATACATCAACAGAAATAATTTTTGATTTATAAAAAAGTAATTTTGTCAGCTATTTTCAGAGCTCCGTTTGGAAAAAAAATGGCACAGTCAAGATTAAAATCTAAAACATAAAACATGATGAAACAAGGAATATTTATTTTCCCGCATTTTAAAATATCTTGTTTATTTGGTTAACAGTTTGTCGAAATGTAATTATTGCAAATCTTTATTTCAATTTCTCCTGTGCACATAAATTTTGTTTTTTAGGACAGGGCAACAAAAAAAAATTCTGAGGTGCCGTTTACTGCCGTCTGTAACGTTTTTGCCCGAAGTAAATGATTAGGTTTTAAATACAATGTCTTTTCTCAAATTACCTGGCACCTTTCAATGACAGCGCATTTACTAGTTTGCTTTCTGCCTTGATTTCCAAAGCCTGGAATTAAGGGTCTCGAATTTTCCTTTCTAGATATACAAACAGTTGGACTACTTGTGGCTTTACTTAAACATCTTTAGGTTTGGGGACCAAGTCGTATATTTGGTTGTTGTCTTTGTAATAAACATGAAGCACTTTCCAAATAACATTAAGAAAACTCTTAAATCTGAGCATCAGGTTTCAAAATGCTGGAAAACAAATATCCATCAGTATGCTGCTTTCTCATGCTATTGTCACTTTTCTTTTATTACCCCGCTGAAAATACCTCATGGATAATGTTGCTCCATGCCTCGGCGACCTTGAGTTACAATTCAATTTTCTTTCAATCAAACAAAAACGAAACTGCACTTAAGGAAAGGGGCCCTTATAAAATTAATTCTTCCGAGATAAAGATGCTCTTCAAAAGATTTATTGTTCATATTCAATAGGTTTTAAAGATATCTATATACAGAGCAGTCAGCTCATTTTTAAAGTAACCTACAATTCTGATGCGTTGTTAGTTCAGTATCATATCGCTGATCTCTCAATCCAATGATTTTTTTTCATTCGTTTATTTTTTGTCATACGTTATCTACAGGCACAACGAAATTAATTGAGGGTACCTTTTTATATCACAATAATTTAGTCCCTTTTTGAACCTGAACTATTGCTTTATAATTCCCTAAGCAACAGAGTTTATAATGGCGGCTTTACTTAGGCCTTTATAACAGCTCAAACTATATTTTTTTTTCTGAGGAAGTCTAGAAGAACGACGGGCTTCTCTTTAGCTATTTCAGTCCTTTACTACAGTGTGTTGTATGTAGTTCAGTCTCCAGGAAAACGGGAAAGCTCACAAGTCAGTCAGTCACTGAACATTCAAGTGGAGAGTGAGCCTACAGTGTAAGGATCAGCCCGATCAGGGCACTGGGCTGTTTTCCTAGTTAGTATATAAATTCAAAGCGCGGCAGAGCCCTAATTTTTTACCACGTTCTGCCATAGAGCAGATTCGGGTTCACCATACCTCCGTTATAATCTACACTTGATGTGTCCATCTGAGCCATGCTGGCAACTTGATTGTGGAGAGAGGGAGGACTCGGTGACATCTCTTCTAAGTCTGGAGCTTGGGTCAAGGAATTCACCTGTTGGTTTTGATGTTGATGGGCAGCCGTGTTAGACGGAAGAATTCCGCTGGAACTATTTTGTTGGGGCACTTGCTGGGCAGAGGTTGATAAGCTGGAGCTGTTTTGGCAAGGCTTTCCGTCTTTTACCAAAACTGGCACTGCCACCCTCCTAGGTGACTGCTGTTGGCACAGATTGTTCTCTTGTTGAAGCTGCTGGGTGACTTTATCCTTTGCTTGCCTTTTCATTTTGTACCTGTGATTTTGAAACCAGATCTTGACTTGCGTTGGGGTAAGGTGGATCATACTAGCCAGGTGCTCCCTCTCAGGAGCAGAGAGATATTTCTGTTGTTTGAATCTCCTTTCCAGCTCGTACACTTGTGCTTGAGAGAAAAGGACTCTTCTTTTCCTCCTCGGGGTTGCGTGGAGAGGCGCCATGGACTTAGCAGCCTCGGCTATTCCTGTCAGAGTGCCCACGCTAGCCATGTTCATACCCGTGGAAGGTCCCATGAATCTAGAAACTAATCACAGCGTACAGTACCATTAACACAGGTTAGCTTAATAGAGTACTAAAAGAAAAGATACCACTATGCGCTGATGAAAAGTATTCTAAATGTAAACTTATTTCTATTATTTTACTGCCGTACTGGGCTTTAATGCTCTTTGTCGGGACTGTTTCGTTAAAATAGGAAGAACACAGCTCTGGATAGTATAACAAATGACGTGCTTACCGAGGTATTTTAAAATATTATATTTAAAGGATACTGTGTTTGAATATGGAATAAAACATTCGGATCCAGCAAAAAAAAAAAAAAACAGGAATCTGATGAAGACTAATAACCATTTAACTTTGTACTTTACTAATTAACGCAGTTGCCCAGTGGAAGTGATAACTTTGCTTTGCCTTTGAAATAAACGTGTGGGGTCGCCCCGTCCATGCACGATCCTGCAATAGTTTTCTAGTTCAACTTTCCCTAGAAAGTGCTTCCCCCTTTTGATTAGCTTACTTGTTGAGTATCTGGGATCTGCATTGGCTCCGTACCAGCCTGTAGCAGCTGCGCCGTTCCTCATGGTCTCTTGGTAAGAAGGGATGTCTCCCATGTTGCCAATACTCCCATTGCAGTAGCCTCCCATGGCGCCGTGCGAGAACTGGGAGACACTGTGTGGCATGTGGTAGGCAGTGGCCACCGTGGCGTTGTGGCCCATGGCGTGCTGCTGCATCCCTGCCTGAGAAATCTGGTTCTGTCGGTAAGCTCCCAGAGGGGAACTCAGGTTCCCTGCGCAGTCCATGCCGCCGAACTTCTTGTACGTCTCTTCAATGGGACTCAGGATGTCAGTCACTGAAAAGGGCGTCGTATGCTTTGGGCTCAACGACATGGTTCAGCGACCAAGCAGGTAAAAAATTGATGAACTGATCAACCCGTGTTGGTGTGTCAGTTCTTTCTCCTTGTGGATGTCTACGTAAGAGAGTGCTTGGAGGACGCCTGAGATCCGATTGATCGCCTTGGAGAAGTAGGCGAGCCCTAAGCGCTCTTATCTCGGGTTTATTTTAGCCCGGCGCCAGGTTTACAACAGACACTAAAGGGGAGGGGATGGGGGAGGAGGAGCAACGTGAAACGAGCAAACAATAGTCATTGACATCTTTCTAGGATAATTGAGTAAAAATGCAGTTAGTTTCATATTTAGATAGTCATGATGCTTCTTTCCCCCCCCCCCCCCCCCCCCCCCCCACAACCACCACCACCACAAAAAAAGGCTGATTAATTATACTGTGTGGCGTGCTGTGTGTAGTTAATCTTCAAAATGTCAAATATAGGATAGACTTAGGTACTGATAGATGATAGGTTGGTTTCTATTAATGCTGCAGTTGAGCACGGCAGAAGGAGGTTAGATGAATTGCTTTGTGACTTTAAACCTGAATGCTAGATTCCATTTAAAATAAGAGCTCTGTAGTCTTGGCAATAGCACCTATGACCACAAAGTACAATGATCATTCTCTCTTATGTAGAGGCCAGTTAAGTTATGCGATTTTACCACATTATGCGGCAGCAAATTATCTCAAAGTATCAAAATCTACAGAACAGCCAGAAAAAGCCACAGAAACACTAATTTGTAAGTACGACGTCGTCGCCCCTCCCCCCCTTATATCTTCAGCTTATTCGCCCATGTCGATTTTTGTTTTAATAAGTACAGCCATGTAATCAGTTCAAGACAAGGACATAGATTTAAAGCAACTGCAAACGCAGAAATACGTGCAGGAAATCGGATCTGAGTAGAAGAGAGGCTACATTTTTGGGAGGGGGAAACGGTGGTTTCTTTGAAATGTTTTAATTAAACTGCTATTTAAAGTGATAATCTTTTGTACTAAAGAATTTGGTTCGGAATCACAATATGTAAAAGCAAGACTGCCAAAATATTTCAGTGGATTAATATGGACTATTTAACAAAGGATACTTCATAAATAAAAAAAAATCAAACAGATGTCAACAGATATTGCTGCCATTTAAAGAAAAAGTCACAGCAGATTTAACGGGTTTTCACAAATTAAAATTAGCCTCAATTCGACGATCACTTGCAAAAAAAACCCACTGAAGTGATATATTTATTATTTGGAAAGCCAGAACAACGAAGAACTGGGTTTTCAGTTCACCATTCCTCTATTACAAAGGGATTGTAGGTGAGAAGAGTATCATGTATTGCTGAAGCAATTAGAATTCCAATACCTTTCAGTACACAAAAACGCGGATGTTAACTCCTGAAAACTAGTCAAGGAATGTATTACCTTAGTCCAGTCCAATAAGAAGGCATCACTATCTCTATATATAGATAGTTAATAGAATTAAAATCTCTCTCTCTCTCTCTATTTACCTTTTTTAGCTATATAACGTCTTTATTTTGGCAATTTCCAGTCGCGCCTTTGTTTTTTTAATTTGTCAATCGTTTACATCTGTCTCTCTGAATTTTTAAAGAACGTATATGCTACGAGATGTTCTCACTTTTTTTGGGCCACCCTGTATATATCAAACCAAAATATTTCATATTTGTCAACCTATATTTTGGTGCACTCAAGTGGACAGACACCGTAAAGTAATCACCTTACTTTATCCGACACTTTTGCCGACATTAAGAAAATCCTAGCCTTAGGTCAAAATACCTGAATTACATTAAATTGGCAGGAAGTGGAGTTTTGTTTTATTTCCGAGAACATAGAAAATAAAGATTCTAATAAGGAGTAGGCAACGTTTATTTGCTCAGGTTTTTTTGTGGGTTTTTTTTTTTTTAGATTTATCCTTGGGCTTTCTAAACAGGCTTTTTGGTGGTTATGATTATTTGAATTACATTTTTTGCAGCGTATTTGGCATTGTGTATGACTTATTTCAGGAAACATTTCTTTCACTTTATTGATAATGCCTACTTACCTGGTGGGTATCTCAGTTTCAGCACTTAAGTGCTTTATCTTTGGGTGGGCGGGGAAGGGTTTTCTGGGATGTTGGCCGATTCAGGGCAGGTGAATAATCCGTTTTCGAAATAATCCTATTTTCTAATCAGTGCTTAAGAACTGGGAGATCGCAAGGTAGGAATTGACCTAGGTACTAAATATTTTTTCCATAGACTCAAAATGGGAGAAAATATTTAAGCCCTGGTGTAGTCTACATTTACAATCCCCAAATTTAATAATTCCAGCTGTCCTTTACAGCAACTACTGCACGCACTTGTGACTGGAAGTCAAAAGTGACCTGCTTGCTCCTTTTAACACATCACTGTGTAACCCGAGGTACACAGTAAACGTAACCGTTCTCAATTAAATTTCATTTATGAGCAAACTTAACATTCTCACCATTTCATTACTTTTATACCTTTCATTTGGGAATATACAGTCTATAAAAATGCAAGGGGCAAAGACACTTAAATATAAGAACCTCCACTCCACCGGCAACTTTCTGTGGCTCATTTTAAAAACTGCAGGCAAATGAGTTTCCTTTGAGCTTTCACTACTTTTGAGTGGCATTTAGGAAATGCTTTTCCCAGTCTGAACAACTGTATAGCGGAAAAGACGATCATGCGTTGAGGTTTGACAAAACAATTTCAGACATACCAAAAGAGATGAAACAGAGATTTTCTTCAAATATTTCAGTATAATAGGTCTGGAAGTGTTATATATACCGTGTGCCCTTCTAACTGAACGTGAACTTTGTCTAAGCAATTTCCCATGTTAGAACCGTAATGTTTTTCACCCCGCCCCTCTTGGCCACAAAGATTAATTTAAGAAGGTCTGCGATTTATGTAAAGATTGATTAGCGCTTAAGTTCCATAATCTTACGATGCAGCCTGCGGACGGCTTTTAGTTCTTCAGATCTCTCTGAATTCACCGTATAGAAATCTCGGATATTAAGTGATTGATAAAAGGTATGTGGGATGTATTTATACAAGCAATGTCTAAATATTACATTTTGGGTTACAACTCTGGTTCCGCAGTTTCTCCAGTGCTTCGTCAATGTAATAAGTCTTTGAAGACATTGTAATTATTTTCAGTCTTCATACTATGGTTGTGCATTTCTGTTTTATGAAAGATGATTTATGTAGATCACACAAAAAACTGTATGCTTGTATTTATATCTAGGCTTTCTTGTCCAATTCAGCATCCTTATTCTGAAACTACTGGATTCATTTTTATGGATAAAGATATCGTTTTACATGAACTAAGGCGCGTGAAAACGAATAAATATGAGCTATGCGAAAGACGGATGAGGTCAGGAGGCTTTTGTAATGACAGACTGAGAATCAATGGCTGGATTTTTCGTCCGTAGTCTTTGGTGCTGCATTTCATATCGTCGTCATACACAAGTCCGTATTTTATGGCGCGGTGTCTGAACTTGCAGCTGCAGGTAGTAGGTGTCGCTTACTCTCCAGGACCGTTGCGGTCTGTCTCACAGCTGTAATAGGTCTGGGTTTCTGCTTTTGAATTCTGCTTTGCCTCTTCCTGAAGATCTGGCAGAGGAAAGGTTTCTTTCTGTTAGTGCCGATCGGTCGGTTCTGCCTGCCTGCCTGCCTGGTACAGCCGAGGTTTCTCTTTTTCCGAATTACTGTAAGTATCCGTGCGGGACTTTGTTCCTGGAGGTAATCTCCGTGCGGGTTCCTTCAATACGTTCCGTAAGTATTTTATCAATGCAGAAAATTCTGCATTTTAAAATAAAAAAAATACAGCAGAAAATGGTAAGGCAATTGAATTTAACACCCCTAACCTCCTCTTAAGATGGTTACCCTTTGCAGATAGTTACCTTTTGCAGATACACAAGGTTTTACAGCAATAGGAGAAATATTCAAAAATGTATAAATGATCATAAATATTAAAAGGCAACTGGGTGATCTCTACTGTGAGAAAAGAAGAAACCTACATATACAATACATTTTGGAGAAATTCAATGATTCATACATTCCAATTTGAAATTCTCATTTATTTGATATAAAAATTGAAATATGAGATTGCAGACGTTCTATTAGTAATCTGTGAACTATCATTAAAATCATCTGTAATACCTGAAGATTGGTGAATGGCCAATGTAACGCCAATTTTTATAAAGGGTACCAGGGGTGATCCGGGAAACTACAGACTGGTGAGCCATCAGAACCAGGTAAAATAGCAGAAAACATTATAAAGAACAAAATGACTGAACAAGTAGTTAGTCCTGGTTTAATGGGAGAAAGCCAACATGGCTTTAGTCAAGGAAAGTCTTGTCTTACTAATCTGTTATATTTTTTTAAAGGTGTGAATAAACAGGTAGACAAAGGTGAGGCGATCAATACAGTATATCTGGATTTTCAGAAAGTCTTTGACAAGGTCCCTCATAAGAAACTTGCCCATATTAAAAAGTCATGGCCATATTAGAAAGCAATGTGCTACTGTGGATCAGGAACTGGTTAGAAAGCAGAGGGTAGAGCTAAATGGACAATATTCTCAATTGAGAAAGGTAAATAGTGGAGTATCCCAGGGATCTGTACTGGGTCTGCTGCTTTTTAACATATTCGTAAATGACCTGGAAATGGGAATAATGAATGAGAGAATCAAATTTGCAGATGACACAAAATTATTCAAAGTTCTTAAAATCTAAGGGGATTGTGAAAAATTGCAAGAGGACCTTGATAAATTGGAACTGGATGTTCAAATGTCAGATGAAATTTCATGCAGACAAGTGCAAAGTTATGCACCTAGGAAAGGACAACCCAAACTATAGTTACATGCTGCAAGGTTCCACATTAGGAACCACCGCCCCATCACCAATCAACGCTTCCCCTCCCCATCTAACTCTGGAATAGCTAAGCCTATGCAACATACTGCATTGTATATATATTCTTTGTACATAAGTTATGCTTTATTGCTTCACCTGCATGTCTCCCCTCCCTCTTCCTCCCCACCCTAGCTCCTTTATAAGTTAATGTAATTGCAACTTTCATAAGTTCTCTGTAAACGTGAGTTTGAAGTAAACAGCCTTGATTTAACGATAAGGCGGTATATTAAAAACTGTCAAATAAATAAATCGTCCAGGAAAAAGATCTAGGCATCATCGTGGATAACTCATTGAAACCCTCAGCCCAGTGTGCAGCGGCAGCCAAGAAGTCAAACAAAAGGCTAGGAATCATAAGGAAAGGCATGGAGAATACAACAAAGGATATACTGCCTCTGTATCATTCCATGGTGCGACCGCACCTTGAATACTGTGTCCAATTCTGATCGCCGTATCTTAAAAAAGATATAGCAGAATTAGAAAAGGTACAGAGAAGAGCCGTCAAAATGGTAAAGGGGATGGAAGGATACCCCTATGAGGAGAAGCTTAAAAGGTTAGGGCTCTTCATCCTGGAAAAGGGACAGCTGAGGGGAGATATGATAGAGATCTATAGATTAATGAATGGAGTGGAACGGGTAAACATAGATCTATTTGTTTATGCTATCAAAAAGTAGAAAGACTAGGAGACATGCAATGAAGCTACAGAGTAACCCGTTTAAGACTAATAAGAGAAAATATCTTTTCACTCAACATGTAAGCAAACTCTAGAATTCATTACTGGAGGATGTAGTAAAAGCTGTTAGTGTAGCTGGGTTTAAAAAAGGTTTGGACAAGTTTCTGGAGGAAAGGTCCATAAACCATTATTAAAGAGGACCTGGGAAATCCACTGCTTGCCCCCAGTACAAGCATTGTGGAACCTGTGTCTTTTTGGGAAACTGCTAGGTACTTGTGACCTGGATTGGCCACTGTTGGAAACAGGATGCTGGGCTTGATGGACCTTGGTCTGACCCAGTATGGCATATCTTATGTTCTTATATAATATCGAAAAACCAAGAAAGGAAAGTACTGTATATAAGAAGGAAATAACAATAAGAATTAGAGGGGAAGTGGTCTTGCATCAGAAACATTCTTAAATGTGGCCTATTTTTTTTCCTAGATGAACTCCCCTCATCCTCATGATTTCTTTGCTGGATAGAGACCTGTTATCCAGAAATGTTGCAGTTCGTTTATATTCGTGGTCAAATTACTGATTAATAAAACTGTTTTCTGAAATATTTTGTTTTGTGAAGGTAAATTAAGTTTGACAGTTGCTCCTAGTGCCCAGGACCTTATTGCCGAGGAAGCATTAAACATTTTTTTGTGTGAAATAATCTGTTTTTAAAAATACAGTAAACTTACATTTGTCAGCTCATCCTGCAGAATGATGACCAAACTGGACGACTTTGTGAAGGAAAAGGTACTTTACAAAATGTAGATATAAGCTAATAATAATAAATAAAACAAATTATGGGCCCTGTTTACTAAGCATTTTCCCCATAGACACAAAAGAGAAGACCTTTAGTAAATAGGATCCTATGTGTGTGAAGTTACAGGTAATGTTAAGACAAACTAATTGCTGGTTGCCTCTCTTGCTATAGCCTCAGACAGGGATAGTGTCTTGTGATTGTTTTATGCAGTTAAGTTGCATAATTTTCATGGTCATAGGGTTTATGTATTTCCTGATCTCTGTGATGGGACACAAAAGAACAAGGAAGACTTTTTATCTTTGTCCTAGAGCTTTGGCTCTGAGGATGAGTTTCTTTTTGAAATTTCCTAAAGTGTTTCATTAAGTATTAGGGACAAGATTACGTTTTCTTAGAACCTAAACAATTGGAAGAGCTTATTAGTGTCCAGGAAAATGCTACTACCGGGGAATCTGCGGATGTCAACCTTGCTGTATGAGACTGGGATTATATGAGGGCTTGTAAAGTATATTTGCCAGGTTTTAGAGCATTTGTATAGTTTTCTGTTCTTTGAATTTTCCTGCGTTGGTCTCCCCCTTTATTTCATCGGTGGATTCTGATAGGAGTGGAATTTACTGTATGGTTTCTTTTGTTATGTGATTGCAGGGACGTACCAAGGGCTGTGCGAGCAGTATGGCTGCACAGAGGTCAAGTGCCGAAAGGGAGCTGATATCATCACTGGACTTCCAAAAGCTCAAAAACAGTGCATTACTATATGTGGCTGGGGCGGGAGGGGGGATTTGTTAGTCACACAGAGTGCATTTCTAGCTTGGTCTGGTCCTGTGTGATTGTACTCCTTCAGAGAAAGAATAACGAGAAAAAAAAAGAAAGGCAAAGTAATTGCTGAAAACTACCCATTGAAATGTATGAGTTGTTTCATACTGTTAAGTTTCAAGCCAGAATTGTTTGAGTTGCTTCTTAGATTTTATGGCTAATATCAAATCTGTTAGAGTTGTGAGCTAAGAAGGTCCCTTTCGTGATCAGATGGGCAGATATTGAAATGTTGAGTAGTGCAGGGGTTAGCTCCCTGCCACTGGGCCCCATTGGCAATATAAAAACTGTTGGAGCATGACCAACCCCGGAGGATTAAACCCACTTTAAAATAAATAAAAGTAAACTTATTACTTAATATAAACAAGCTAGTGTTACTGTTAATGCTTCAGCATCAGAGTCCTCAAAATAGGACTTGACTAATTTTAACACTCTCCCTGTTCTTTGAACCAATAAAGTTTACTTCTTGTTTTTTACACTTTCCTAAAACAGAGAGTGTGTCATTTATTAAATCTTATGTGCCTTGTTTTTAAAATACACCACCTTTGACTTCAGGTGCTTGCTTGAACTCTGTTCATGCTTTATATATTTATGAGTATGAAGCTCTTGTAAGTGACAGCACATATTTGCTTAGGTTCATTATGCTGGGAGGAACTGTAGAAATCTGAAAACTAATACAGCCTTAGGAATGAAATATACATTAAAGTAGAGGATTATCAAGAGTATATAACAGTACATTTCTGAGAAACAATGAACCATAATAATTTAAACAAAATACCTTTTAATTCTTTACAAAGAGCCACTTGAAAGAAAAGCTACTTAGCCCAGCAAACTATCATCTTGCATTACTTCATGGTGGTAAGTTTGTTACAAAATGCCAAATGTTTGATTCATAAAATTTGAAGGTAAGATAAGCCATACTGAGTCGGGCCAAGATCCATTGAGCCCAGCATCCTTGTCAGCAGTGGGCACAGGTATTTATTTACAGTAGTTGGTTAACTGTCTTAATACTGTAGCATCAAGGCACTGTACAATTCCAAATTAATCAGTGGTAAAGAAATACAAGAAAAAAGAAAAAATTTCATACTCTGGATAGCAGTATACTGACCCCCTCCCAAGGTATTAAAGATCAAAAGCTGTATTGAAGAATCATGTTTTTAAGTTGACCTTACGTTTCTCAAAAGATACTTCAGAGCAAAGATCTGGTGAAAGAGTTCCACAGCATGGGGGCCAAAACTGCAAATGCCGCAGAACAGGTACAGTCTAGTCAAGCTCTAGAGAGGTGAATTTATCACTAGGAGGTTTGCCAGTAAGGAAGTTTGGTAGGGATATATGGAATGAGGTCATCTACAGGCCGAGCCAGCTCAAGGGGTTGTAGCATCCTGGGCCAGCATTTATTTATTTATTTATTTAACAGGTTTTCTATACTGCCCTATCATTAATTCAAGCAGTTTGCAGAGAACATCACAGCAAAACCAACTTTTACATAGAACAGGGTATGGAACTTGGAAGATTAAATGGGATACAATGGGTACGTTTAACAATTATTAACTGTATACATGTACATGAAAGCAATGGTGTTTGTGTATGATGCAGTTATATAAAGGCTGAGGGTATAGTCCAGGAGGTTTAACTGAGAGATATTAGATCAGTATGCTTATGGGGTGGGTCCATTGTGTTCCATAATTTGATGGGCTTTCTTCTGGTCAGATATGTTTGATCTCTATTCTTATGGGGTGGGTCCATAGTATTCCATAAAGAGATGAGCCTTTATAGCTTTCTTATAGTCTGATAGGTCTTTGATGGCTTGTATTGAGGCGAGTAGTTCATTCCATAGTGCTCCTGAAGATGTTTCTTCATGGAACGAGATGTTCTGCCAGTATCAATCTAGGATCAATTCAAATGTACTTTCAGCCCCGATGGTCACCCATTGTCAATAATATAATCACACTTTCACAGATTTACGTTGGCGGATTTTGGATTGAGTACCTGAAAATGATAGAGGGGGAGATCAACTTTCTCGTTTGCAATACCTTGAACAAGCATGGATATATCGACTAGGATCTGTTTTCCCGGGAGGTTTAAATCTGGCGTTGTATTGGTGGGTTCTGATTTGATTAGAATAGCACGTGGTTCTCTACTGAATAAGCCAATCCCTGTGTAATAGTATGTCATGACTTTTAAAGCATGGCCCAATAAAAAGCTTGGACAATGAAATTAGGCACACACTATTAACGGTTTACGCAGCACGCATGAGGAAGGGCTGGGAATTTCGTTGGCCTGAAACACAGTGTTGTGTAGCGAAAGTGGATCGGATAGGTCTGAAAGAGTCCTTTGATACTACCGCACCATGAATGCTACAAGAAATTGCTGGAATTGGTTGGTCTCTACTTATGAGTTTTGTCACAGCCATTGCCATCAAGCATGATTTTGAGATAGCATTGGATGCATGGACTCTGGTGCTGCTTCAGATAAGTACATCTGGGGATAGGTTTGTATTGTCCTTTGGTGTGTTACAGAGGGATTTCTCCTTCTATAAAAGAGAAAAACGGAGGGTTTTCTACAGGAGAGAGTAATCTCTCAAGGCAAACGATCCAGCAAAAAATTATGGTCTAGATATTATTTAGTTATTCAGGTAGAATTTATATCCTCTTATTTTAGTGAATATATAGACAGGGATTAGGGTAGTCTTTTTGATCTCTAGTGATCATGTCCTGGCAAGGTCCCAGTTTTTATACTATTTCCATTTTTACTTGGTCTTGTTTTATTTGGTTCTTTTGTGTGTCAAATATGTATGCATTTGTAGTCCAAAGCCATTTCACTGGCCACTTTTTTTTTTAGGAGATACTGGACATTAAGGGGTTGAAATGCAAGGGTGCCAATAATGTTGACCACAACTCTACCTCTCTCTCACATCCCTACTCATACCCAATTATTTGATCCCCATTGTTAACCCTCTATACCAAACACTTTGGTGACATTACCTAATACCCAACCCCATTTTTACCCCGTTGCCTCCTTCCCATCTCCTCCCCCTTTTCCTATGCACATGTACATAGTTATTGCAAATAAGTTAACTTGAAATATCAAACATGTCCCTCTCCCTTTCGTTCTTTGTAAACCGCTTTGATTTTAGGATAAAGTGGTATAGAAATCCAGCTAAATAAATAATTGTCCTCCTAATCTCTGGTCAATTTGAGTCCTCACTATAACCCCAGTTAATTCCCATGTCCTTACTCTTCTATCCCACCCAGTCCCTAATACCCAGCCACTCTTAGGGGTATGTTTACTAAACCGTGCAATTGTGCGGGGCGCACTTGAGCGTGCGCTAAGGTACCTTAGCGCATGCTAATAGTGTGTTTTTGTGCCCCACACACGTGCGCGCTGCACTAACGGGCCCGCACAAGTGCATGGCGCGCTGATATGCGATAGAGGCGTGGAAAGGCATTCTGAGGGCGGAGGAAGGCTCCCGAGGGGCGGAGGGACGGGGTCAATGGGTGGAGAGTTGGGAGGGAGAGGCTCTCCGCACAGGAGCGGGGCTGAAATTCAAGCTAAAAAATACCGCGAGTGAAAACCTCGTGTTAGAGCCGATTTAAAGGGAAGAGAAACCATTTCCGTCAGCAATGTACAGCAAAACCGGGGAAACCTCAAAAACGTGAGCAGTGTGATATATGTGCACAGTACAAAAGGGCAAATAAACCTCAAAAATGACCTCGAAAAAAGGGGAAAAAAACATAACCAAGCTGGCCAATAGTGATATCAATGGGCAACATTAAAAAACACTCCCAGAAAAGCTCCAAAAAAAAGAAATGATTTTTGGAAGTGGTGGCCAGGGTGCATCTGCAGAGGGCATAGGGCACTGACTGGGACATTTTAGTGGCCGGCCACCACTTACACAGACAGGGTGACCTCAGTATGTCCTGCTGGGAGATCACTCTCACCCTGACTGTGCAGTGACGACAGCATGGCTAGGCACCCCCATAGTGCTATATAGTATTTCTCTCTTGTGATATTTATGGGTTTCCTTTTGGGGCCCAGTCACTGACTTATCTGCTTGTTGTGTGTGCTGCCATCCCAGTTCTGGGTGCATGCATTTCCACCAGGAACATGCACTATGGACTAACTAGCAGACTGTTTGCAGCTGGTTTGTGTCTTGATGGAGTGCCTTGCAGGGTGCAGCGGCTGAAGGCTTGCTGCAGGAGAATAACAGATAGTGGTGGGGTGCAGCTTAGCATATACAGGTCTAATGTCTGTCTGCTATTGTGTTATGGTTATGTACAGAGCTGCATTGATGTCCCTGAAGGGTGTCTTTTCCACAGCAGGACCGGGGTTGATGGTCCCCTCTACTGCCACCATTGCAGGGAGGTAGAATGTGGATCTGTTGATGGGAGACCCTGTTTACCACCCTCAGCCCTGGAGGAGGAGGGTGATGGTACATAACCCTCCTGGTGGGGGTCCATGGGGGCTACACCTGACTGAGACAGACAGATATATCCAAGGTGTTTCTGCAGAAACTACCTATCTCACACATTAACACTGCTTTGTACCTGCATCATGGCCTATTTCTGCCATGGAAGGTGCTGGGTGCCTCACCGCACCATCAGGGTGAGCACAGTACCCGCACAATGTGATGGTGTGTAGCTACTCTATGCCAGTAAAACACACGGTCTGTACCCCCTACAAGGCCGAGGTGCTGTGGGGTGCACATGGTCCGTTCCCCCTACCAGGCTGAGGTGTTGTGGGGGTGCATACCCCATCTTGTGTTCATCTGTGGACAGCTGATTTGCATGTGCAGTGCATCATGGGTACGGGTGTGCTAACCCTATCCTGGTGACCACAACAGACTGTCTGTGTGGTGACGTGCAGGCTCTCTGCAGCCAGCCAGGGGCTTGCTAGTAGCTATAGAGCTGTAGCCCAATGGTTACTTCACTGCCTGTGAAGCCAGAAGTCATGGGTTCAAACCCACAGTGGGGTTATTTGATAGGGCTGTCCACAGCATTATCTCTTTTTAATGTACATTTTTGCTGCCAGCAAAAACACCCTCAGCGTACTGTACCCATAAGGTGCCTCTGAGGGCGCTTTATAGGGTGCCCTATAGGGCACCTTATGGTTCCCGTCCATGTAAGGTGCACTATACATTATCCTGTGACGCAACTTATAGGGTGCCCTGTAGGGGACATTTTAGGGTGCTGTGGCGGACAGTGCACTTTATAATGTGCCCTATGGAGTGCCTTATAGGGTGTCTTATACGGCACCTTCAATTACGGCACGTGAGGGCGTGTTTGTTGGCAGCAATTAATAACATAAAAATAAAGTGTTGCAAGATACAAAACGTACATTGCAAAGCTGATGCCTCAGCCAGCCTTACATATTAGGCACACTGGGGAGCAAACTCATGACCCCTGTATCAGCAATCAGTGCCTTAACCATTGTGCTCCACTGCTGCTCCTCCTTGCATGTCAGCGCACCTACTTATGCTTTTCATTCCTTAAACTGCACAGTGCTGCCATCAAAAACAGTGCTATGACCTTGCAGTACCTCATACGGCACCCTATAAAGTGCCCTATAAGCAACATTCTAGGGTGCCTTGGCGGACAGTGCACTTTAAAATGTGCCTTATGTGGCGCCTTATGTTAACACGCTTTGAGAGTGCGTTTGCTAGTAGATGTAATTAAAATATAAATAAAATGCCTCCTAAAGCAATCTTCCCCATAATAGGTAATGCCTCAGCCAGCCTTGTTCATTGGGCACTTTGGGGGATTGAACCCCTGATCCCTGCACCATTGGTCAGTGTCTTAACCATTGTGCTGTGGCTCTGCTCTTCTGCTTGCACATAAGCGCGCCGCTTATGCCTCCCGCGCAGCTTTCTCATGCGCTAATGTGCGGGGCGCACATGGGCGCCGTGCACCTTAGCGCATATTTAAATCCCGGTTTTTCTTTTTCAGAAAGAAACGCCCACTCCTTATATGGCACCCGCACACTAGCGGGCCGCGCACATTAGTGGGGTTTTAGTAAACATACCCCTTAGTCTGTCTTCTGTTCTCTCACCCAGATTTAGTCTCCACCTAAGTCCAAGTCCCGGCTCACTTGAATCCCGATGTCCTCAATACTTTCCCTCCTGCTTCTACTCCCCTTACCCAGCACCCACCCATCTACATCTTTCTCTAGCATTCATTAATGCTTTCTTTCCTCCTCCTTAACCCAACATCCATTCTTAAGCTGATACCTCTCGACCTTCCCCTGTATATGGAGGTGTCAGTAGACAATTTTTTCTTGTTGTGCAAAAAAGTCTTTGATCGCAGTTTTTGAAAGAATTTATAAAGATCCACTCTTGTGGAGAAGGGGGTCTGGGAGAGGGGACAAAGGACAAGCCCTTAGAAAGGACTTGTGCCTCTACTTTGCTAAGGTGATAATTAGACAAATTAATAATACCAGTGTCTACTTGTGGTATGATATTTTCCTGACTATTCCTCCTCACCCCCCCCCCCTCTTGTCAGGTACTGGGATGACCAAATTGGAGTCCCTGTCCCCTGCCCTTCCACAACTGGTCCATGTGAGAACCTTGACCAGGGCCTGCTTGTTTAGAAGAAAATAGGGGGGGGGGGAGGTAGGGGCGGCGGCGGCGGCATGCAAGCTTTCAATGTTTTTGTTTTCTTTTTTTTTTTAAATTAACATTTTAACCAAAATACATACACAATGTGGTTTTTTTTAAAATTAAGCTTTCAATGTTTTCAGAAAATTAGCTATGGCTCCTCTTACATACTTGTTCTAAAGCTATTTTCTCTGATTCTTGAGGTTCCCTAGCTTTGGGGGGGGTCTGACTTTTGTCAAAGAAATTAATCCTGTATCTGTAATTTTCACTTTTGTGCCATTCCTTTTGGCCTGGACACAGTGCTTGCACCCTCTCAAAGGCCAAGATGGTGGTGGCAGCTTTCCTGAGCAAGCAAGGAATATGGATTCAGCCATACCTGAACCGATGGCTGATTCAGTCCAACTCCGTAGAGAAGTCCAGGGTGAACACTACCCAGGTTATTTGATGGTTGGTGAAGCTTAGATATAAGGTTTTTAAACAAATAAATATAAATAAACCAACCCAAGAGCAGCCATATTCCCTCCCAGGACTTTGGACTATTCAGCTGCCTGCTTCAGCACCCACTTGGGCAGGGTGTTCTCACCCTGGAAAAGTTGGACAGGCTGCAGTTCAGGGGATTTTTCACTCAGGCAGCTCCCAGGGTCTGAGACTACCTGCAGCCCTTAGAGTCAATGGCATTGACACCGGAAGATGTACCTTGGACCAGAGTGCACATGAACCCTTTGCAGGGACACTTTCTGACTCACTGGTTTCCCTGCTTCCAATTGTTTGAATAGTCCTATCTCTTCCCTGAAAGATAAAGGAGGAATTGGACTAGTGGCTACAAACTCACCCTCTGATGAATGGATGCCCTGGAGGCACTGGTTCAGGTAACAGTTACACAAATAAAGGAAAGAGAAGATGTTCTTCCACAAATAGACAACCAAAGGAGAGCAGCGGAAGTAATGACCATGGCCTACCAGATGATAATTAAAATACTTTATTGAGGACCCAACTTAACAAGTTTCGGCCGAAGCCTTCATCAGGGGTCTAAAAAACAAACATACATAAAATAAGCAAAGGGCTAAAAACCAAAAACATAGAAATGTAAACGCCATAAAAAAATATATGATAAGTAAATGGGTAAAATGATGTCATCAAATAATGAATTACCAGGGAACCATATAGATGAATGCGTCTATGCGGTGGAGCAATCACTCTTCCCAATCTGAAAAGCAGTAAAAATACAAATATGAATAAAGAAAAAAAATCAATACAACACTACATAGCATAACGGTTAAATTACATAAATATGTAGAAAAGAAAAGAAAACCGAACTAATTGCATACAAACAACTAAAAACAATAAAATGTATTTTACATACTCTTACATGGATAAAAGCAAAATAGTACATATGTGACATTTGTGACATAAATATGTGAGAGAAGTAATAATTCATACATAAAACCAACTCTAAAACGTGGAATGTGGGTTACAACCTAAAAGAACATAGAGCTTAAAGAACCATATAAACAATTGCAAAACTCCAGGGAAAATACGTGTGATAGGGCCATAACACCAAAAACGTAGATTGGAGCTACAAAAACCATAGGTTGGAACTACAAAAAAAACTAGAGCATAAACGATGAGGCGAGATCAAAAATAGATGTGCACCACAGGTGATAAAAGAAAGGATAATTAATTTTAGGCATATATAAACCAAGGCTAAGAAGAGTATAACTGAAGCATCATGTATATTCATAAAAGGAACAAAAGAATGTGTTATCAAACAATATAGTTGTCAAACATATGCTACCCATATGCCCCCACATATGCTACCCGTATGTAGGATACGCCAACACTGTGGTATACATTTTCTTACTCTTGTTTTTCATGACCTTTGCTTCACGGCAATTTATTTATTGTTTATTTGCAAGCTTTTTTGATTCTTTGATTTTAATTTTACTGTCCCCTTCGTGGATAGCTTATTAATGTTGTTTTTATGCCCCAAATTAGGTTTGCACATATCCTTTTTTATGACGTAATGATGAAAGTTTTGTTACGCGTTACCTACCACATTGTTGGCGTATCCTGCATACACCCCTTGAGCACATAGGCAGTTTCTTAGCCTATTAGTGCTTAATGTGCGCTATTTGGTTTCCCTTTTTTTTCCCTCCTTTTTTTGATGGGCATATGGGTAGCATATGTTTGACAACTATATTGTTCGATAACACATTCTTTTGTTCCTTTTATGAATATACATGATGCTTCAGTTATACTCTTCTTAGCCTTGGTTCATATATGCCTAAAATTAATTATCCTTTTATCACCTGTGGTGCACATCTATTTTTGATCTCGCCTCTTATCGTTTATGCTCTAGTTTTTTTTGTAGTTCCAACCTATGGTTTTTGTAGCTCCAATCTACGTTTTTGGTGTTATGGCCCTATCACACATGTTTTCCCTGGAGTTTTGCAATTGTTTATACGGTTCTTTAACCCACATTCCACATTTTAGAGTTGGTTTTATGTATGAATTATTACTTCTCTCACATATTTGTCATCTATATTTATGTCACAAATGTCACATATGTTCTATATTGCTTTTATCCATGTAAGAGTTTGTAAAATACATTTTATTGTTTTTAGTTGTTTGTATGCAATTAGTTCGGTTTTCTTTGCTTTTCTACATATTTATGTAATTTAACCGTTATGCTATGTAGTGTTGTATTGATTTTTTTCTTTATTCATATTTGTATTTTTACTGCTTTTCAGATTGGGAAGAGTGATTGCTCCACCGCATAGACGCATTCATCTATGTGGTTCCCTGGTAATTCATTATTTGATGATGACATTTTACCCATTTACTTATCATATATTTTTTTATGGCATTTACATTTCTATGTTTTTGGTTTTTAGCCCTTTGCTTATTTTATGTATGTTTGTTTTTTAGACCCCTGATGAAGGCTTCGGCCGAAACTTGTTAAGTTGGGTCCTCAATAAAGTATTTTAATTATCATCTGGTAGGCCGTGGTCATTACTTCCGCTGCTCTCCTTTGTTTAACAGTTACACAGATGCCAGCCTGGGGGGCACAGTATCTGGTTCAGTTTGTTCAGGAGCACTTGGTCCTCTCAGCCTCCTGGTCACCAACAGACTAGTGTGATCATCTTGGCTCTGGAGAGGTTTTGTTCTCTCCTGGAGGACAAAGCGGTCAGACTGTTCTTAGACAGCAGTGGTGTATGTCAACATGCAACTTGCAATGCTGTGATGGCATAGGCTCATTTATTGCCTCTGTCAGTGACCCACGTAGTGGGCATTGGCAGTGTGCTGTGATAAGGAAGCTTATCAGGACCTAGGGGATAGGGATCAGAAGAAGGAATTTACCCTAACAAAAGCTCCTATTTTAAAAGGTCAAGGACATAAAACCCCCATTGTACCTAGAAAACAGGTAATTCCTGGCTGCAATAAGTTACAGCATGCCCCTAGTGGTGAAACGGTGAGGGAATGCAAGCCCAGGGTAGGGAACCCTTACATCACTGCATTCCCTAATCATTCAGCTGCCATGAGGGAATTTGATCTTTCTCACCTGAGAGGAGAGAGGGTGGAGCAGGTCTCTGGGAGGTTTAAGTTTAGCTCCGTTTATCCAGAGAAGGGCAGCAAGAGAAGCATAAGCAAGAGCAGAGGCAGGTTGGAGAGTGACAGCACAGAGGACCACAGCACGAGGAGGGGCAGCACAAGGAGAGCTGCTGATGAGAGAGAAAGAGAAGGAAGTAGCAATGCTTTCTGGAGAAGGAATGGAACAGTAAGTAACAGCAGGAACCTGGAACACAGGGTGGCAAACAGGACGAGGTGAATGGTGGCCAGAGCATGAAAGAGGGGAAGCTGCTACAAGCTTTGACCAAGGTATGAGTCCTAGAAGCTTATCTAATAAGGAGCACTACAGAGTTGCTAGAGACAGCTTTAACCATAACGGAAAGCAGTCAGATAAGCTATCTGAGTCTGAGTCACAGATTGAGCCAATGCAACTGGGTGACCCAGATTTACCTTTGGTAGAAGAGGACTCATGTATGGATTGTTCTGTATGCCAGTCTGCCAATTCAGAGGGGTTGAAAGGGAGTCAACCTTAAAGGGAAAAAACCTCCAATGTCTGATAGCCCTAAGAACTGTGTTCAGCTTATGAAGGTTCTCAGTTCAGGAGAAGTGTTTTACTGTGCAAAGCTGAGGCTACCTAATTACACTTGAGAACAGCTGTGAAGAGTGCTGTGCTCCGTCTGAAGCTGTACCAACAGAGAAAGTAAGAGAGGTTTTATTTGGTTAAATACTGAGAAAACCTTGCAAAGCGATTTTTCTACCAGTGAGAGTTTAACTGCCTGTAAGAAGTTTTGCTGTGTTTAAGAAGACAAAGCTGCCAGGTATAGTTCTGGACTGAAAGGAAAAGAAGCCCGGTTTAAAGTTTTGTTCTTGTTTGTTTTAGACTGCACGGCAAGCCATGCCTGGTGGCATGTGCTGTTTGAAGTATTGAATATTTAAGCTGAAGAAAGCTGTTTTGTTTCAGTTCAAGTTGTATCCTGTGTTGAAATACAAGAATCCTGGTGAAACATTAAAAAGGTGAAAATTTGTGAACCTTAGCGTGTCTTTTCAATGGTTAATTTCTGTCATTTGCCTACCACTCAACCCAACTACAAGAAGATATATTTTTTTTTTACCCGAGGCCACATAACATCTAACTGAACTACCTTTCCCATAATTCATTAAAAAGGCAACCAGTTAGGAAAAGGCCTTTAAAGGTGAAGCACTCCAATGAGAAGCACACCCCTCCATACTAATGTAAGGGGCTAAGGGCGTGACAGTGCAGACCGATTTCTTGAGCTGGAACATCATGGAGTGGGTGCTAAGCCCTGACACATTCATCCTCATCATGTGAAAGTAGGGCCTGCCAATGTTTGATCTGATAGCCATTCAGGAGAATTACAAGGTGGCCATCTTTTTCAGCCACAGGACAGATCTGCTGGTAGTGGGCTTAGATATCCTCCTTCAGGAGTGGCCACAGAAGGGGGCTTCTGTATGTCTTGACCCTATGGATCTTGTTAAGCTGTCTTAACCGCAGAATTCAGTCTCATCCGGGTTTGGTCATTCTAGTAGCACCAGGCTGGCCATGCAGGCCATGGTACACAGCTCTCTTAATCTTGTTGGTGGGGTTCCCTTCATTGCTACTCAGGAGAGGGGACTTCTGTTGCAGGATGCCCTGGACATAAAGGATCCCATTCAATTCTCACTTACGGCCTGGCCCTTGAGAGGCATAAGCTGCCTACAAAAGGATACTCTGGAGCAGTAGTTGACAACCTTCTTAAGGCCCTGAGGACTCTACATCCTTCTTGATGGCAACACCACACAAATGATTTTTTCACTACATAAAACTGCAAATACAATAGTGGAATAAATCAAAAGTGGTCAGCAAGGTCTCAGCATTTCATGGGCAATGGCAAATATTCTCAAGACACAAGGTCCAGATGCTGCCATTCAACTGAAGCCCGATAACATCAGCGACCCGCTGCCACCACCTTCCACTTTTGATTTATTCCACTATTGTATTTGCAGTTTTGTGTAGTGAAACAATCATTTGTGTGGTGTTGCCATCAAGAAACATTTTTGTTTGAATTGGGGTGAGTTCTTTTCATATTGTCATTTACACTCCACGAGGAGCCCGTTTGAACTGTTTGACTCTACATCCTTGGCATATATGAGGAGACTGGAAGATCTTTGACAGGTGGTGTTTCTCTTAGGCCCTGGATGTCAAGAAAGTGGATAATAGTCACCATTTTGTCATCCTTACAGTCCAAATTGGACCAGGGTTTAGATCTGAACACTCTCAAGGTTCAGGTGATAGCCCTTGTATGTTACTGGGGGCTTGTTCATGGAGTGTCCTTAGTGACACAGTCTGATGATGTGTCCCACTTACTGAAGGGAGTGAAACAGATCCATCTGCCCATATGTCCGATTATATCACAGTGCAGTCTTTGTCTGGCATTAAAGGAGCTGAAAGGTCTCCCCTTTGAGCCTCTTTGGATGTCCTCTTTTAAGGATTTAACCCTGAAGGTAGTATTCCTGGTGGCTCTTGTATCTGCCAGGTGGGTATCTGAGCTGCAGGTCTTGTCTTCTAGTGGGCCTTTTCTGATAATCTCGACAGTGTCTGCCTTTCTGAAGGCAGTACTGTCCTTTCTCCCAAAGCTGCTGTCTTCCTTTCATCTTCATCAGTCTATTAGTCTTAGAGGAGGACCTTCAGACAGACCACTTGCTTTATCTTTTGGATGCGAAGACAGCATTAGTGAAGTATCTGGAGATTACTAATTCCTTCCATTAGCTGGATCATCTCTTTGTCCTATTCGGCGGTACAAAGAAAGGGCAAATAGTGACCAAATCCTCGAATGCCCACTGGATTAAGGAGACTATTAGTTCAGCCTACCTTCTGTGTGGGAAACATGTCCTGGAGGGAGTCAGAGCTCATGCCACTAGGGCACAAGCTACTTCTTGGACAAGGCAGACTCTGGAGAACATCTGTAATGCAGCTGCCTGGTCATCTGAGCACATTTGTGAAGCACTACAGGTTGCACATTGTAGCTGTAGCAGATGGCACCTTTGGCAGAGCAGTTCCTCTCATCATGGGTCTCAGCTGCTTAGGTTCTTCCCACCCCTCTGGACTGGTCTAGCAGAATGATAAGAGAGAAGACATGTTTGATACCTGCTAATTGCCTTCCCATGAATCCTGCTAGACTAGACCAGGACCTGCCTTGGAAGACAGGTTTGGGAGCCCTGCTGCCTTTTAACTGCATTTTCAGTATCAGTGCCTGATTCAGAGTCAAATGTGGTTAGCAAGCCAAATGTTTATACACAGTTGCTGTGTCTGATTCATACTTTGTTTCTGAGGTTTTTAGTCTTGCTTTTCTGCTTAGTAACTGTCATACTGGCTTCACTGAAAGTTGCTCTGGTCTGCCTCCATCTGTTGTTTGAGGAGCATAATCCATTTATCTGGACTAGTCTAGCAGGATTCATAGTAACTAGTATATGATGGCAGATAAAGACCAGTATGGTCAATCTAATCTTCCCAGCAAGGCGGCAAGAGTAGGTGCACTTGCCACTCTGTGCAGGTCACCCCTCCCCATGCCTTTGTATAGGGGTGCACCCATCGTTCCGTGTAGGTCACCCCTATTTGTTCAGATATAAGAGATAGCTATGCTTATTTTGATTTTATCCTGTTGCTATAAAGGGATCCACTGTCTGTCCTATGCCATTTTGAATTCTGTCACTGTGTTTGCCCCCACCACTTCCATCAGGAGGGCATTCCAAGCATCCACCACCCTTTCAGTGAAAAAGTGTTTCCTGACATTGCCTTTCAGTTTACCCCTTTGAAGCTTCATGTTATGCCCTCTAGTTTTACAGCTTCCCCATCTTTGGAAGAGGTTTGTTTGTCCATTAACGCTCTTTAAATATTTAAAGGTCTGAATCATATCTCCCCTATCCCACCTCTCCTCCAGAGTGTATATATTTAGGTCTTCAAGTCTCTTCTCATAAGCCTCCTGACCAGGCTCCAAATCATTTTGGTCGCCTTCCTCTGAATCACTTCCAGTCTTTTTATATCCTTTGCAAGATACGGTCTCCAAATCTGAACACAATATTCCAAGTGAAGCCTCACCAGCGACTTGTACAGTGGCATTATTACCTCTTCCTTTCTGCTGGTAATTCCTCTCTGTATTCAACCCAGCATTCTTCTGGCTTTTGCCACCGCCCTGTCACATTGTTTCGCCACATTGAGATCGTCAGAATCACTCCAAAGTCCTTCTCCTGGTCTGTGCACACCGATCTCTTGCTCCCTATCACATACAATTCCCTTGGATTTCTGCTTCCCAAGTGCATGACACTGCACTTCTTCACATTAAATCTTAACTGCCAAGCATTAGACCATTCTTCCAGCTTTTGTAGATCTTTCCTCATGTTATCCATTCCCTCAGGGGAGTCCACTCTGTTGCAAATTTTGGTGTCATCTGCAAAAGACAGACTTTTCCATTCACCCCTTTGGCAATATCACTCACGAATATATTGAACAGTACTGGTCCCAGGACCGAATCCTGGGGCATACCACTAATCACCTTCCTTTCATCCGAGTGAGTTCCATTTACCATCATCTTCTGTCATCTGTCAGTCAACCAATTTCTGATCCGGTTCACCATCTTGGGATCCATCCCAAAACGGTTGAGTTTATTGATAAGCCTCTTATGAGGAACAGTATCAAAGGCTTTGCTGAGATCTAGGTAGATCACATCCATCGCATGCCCTTGATCCAGTTGTCTGGTCACCCAGTCAAAGAACTCAATCAGATTTGTTTGGCAAGCTCGTCCTTCAGTAAAACCATGTTGCCTCGGATCATGCAACCTGTTGGTTTTGAGAGAGTCCACTATTCGCTCTTTCAGGAGCACCTCCATTACTTTTCCCACCACCGAGGTAAGGCTTATTGGCCTGTAGTTTGACACTTCTTCCCTATTGCCACTTTTGTGGAAAGGTACTACATCAGCCCTTCTCCAGTCCTGTGGAACTTCCCCTGTCTCCAAGGATCTATTAAAAACATCCTTTAAAAGGCCCTGCAAGAACCTCTGAGCTCTTTCAGTATCCTGGGATCTATCCCAACTGGTCCCATAGACTTGTCCACTTTCAGTTTTGCAAGCTGTTCTAACACATCATCTTTTGTGAATGGTGTGATATCTACTCCATTTCCATTTGTATATTTGTCAATCGCAGGTGGTCCTTCTCCAGGATTTTCTCTAGTGAAAACAGAACTGAAGTATTTGTTTAGCATTTTCGCTTTTTCAATGTCACGTTCCATGAATCCGTTCCCAGCACTTTTGAGTCCTGTAATTTCACATCTGATTTTCCTCCTCTCCCGAATATACCTGAAAAATGTTTTGTTGCCAGACTTCACATCTTTAGCCACCTTTTCTTCTGCCTTTGATTTTGCTATCCTTATTTCTCTTTTTGTCTCTTTTAGTTTGATCTTGCATTCTTTTTTGTGTTCTTCTGTTTGCGAGTTTCTGAATTTTGTGAAAGCTGTGTTTTTTTGCCTTTATTTGTGCAGCCACTTCTTTGGAGAACCTTTTCCTCTTGTTTTTATTTACTTTCCTTATGTATGTATCTCTTGCTCCTTTTATTGCCTCCTTTAGTTTAGCCCATTGCAATTCCACTTCCCCTATCCCTCCCACCCTACCAACTGCTCCTTCAGGTACTTGGCCATTTTACTGAAGTCAGCATTTTTGAAGTCTAGGATTTTGAGCTTGCTGTGATTGGATTCCACCTTGGCTTTTTATCTCAAACAACACCGTGTGATGATCGCTGCTGCTTACATGGGCACCCACCCAGATATTTGACATGCTATCTCCGTTGGGAAGCACTAAATCCAGCAGGGAGCTCTCCCTGGTCGGTTCCATCATGAATTTGTTTAAGTAACGCATCTGTGAAGACATCCACAATTTTTTTTTACTTCTTTCCATATTTGCTGAAGAAACACTCCAATCTACATCGGCTAGATTAGTCATCCAATATGATCACTTCCCCCTTCATGGCTATCTTTATCAGGACCCCACCAAAACCGCCACGTTCCTCCGACCAGCGGCAGCTCTCCCTGCACGGGATTGAGCAGCCAGAGCCAGCCCAGACCAGCCGCCCATGCCATCCTGCCCAATCGGGGCAGCAACCGTCCATTTAAAAAGGAGCGCCATCGGGTGCAAGGAATCAGGACCGCCACGTTCCTCCGACCAGCGGCAGCTCTCCCTGCATGGGATTGAGCAGCCAGAGCCAGCCCAGACTGGCCGCCCACGCCATCCTGCCCAATCGGGGCAGCAACCGTCCATTTAAAAAGGAGCGCCATCGGGCGCACCCACGCCTGGTGGGCCTGCGCCCGAGGGCCTCACCAGAGGGCCCTTTGGCATGGCCCTTAGGCGTGGACCACAAAACGAAGCAGCCACGATCCAACAGCAGTGATTCTGCAACAGCCAGCCCCGTTAAACACAGAGCTGAGGACTAAACAGACATCCACACAATCTCTATTACGTCTATGGACCTGAGATCCTGCTGAACCCCGGTGAGAACGCCTTCCTCTGTCTGCATCCTTACTATTATCTTGTTGTGTCTAAGTATTCTTGGGTACCCTAAACTCTGGCCTGATACTCATGCCAATTGACTATCCCCTCAGACTGTTCACTATCTCTCCTGCCTGTTACGCTGACTAGTATCCCATCGAAAGTGCATTTGAGCTGACCTGTACCATTTGCCGGAACTCCTCTAGATTATACTTTAAACAAGAGCATGTAATATCTACCTGTACCCTCTGTCTTGAAGGACTAGAAAGGGGGACTGTTACTTCTGGAGAAAAATCTGCAACTGTGAGTATATACTTCTGGTAATTTTCTAAAAAGAATTCTTTGTATTAAAGCTACTTAATCTGTGAACCCACTGTTTTTTTTTGTTGGATCAGTTAGGGCCTAGTAGCAGCAATTCAAGTTTGAATTTAAAACACAGAGAGCTTTCTGGTTACATTTCATACCCAGCAGAGAGCTTGTAGTTTAAATTTAATAGTCACTCAGGGCCAAGTAACAGCAAAGTACTTTTAGTTTAAATTTAACACACAGAAGAGAGCTTTCTGGTTAAATTTAGTACCCAGCAGAGAGCTTGTAGTTTAAATTTCATAAGAAGTTAGAGCCTAGCAGCAGCTAAGAGCTATAATTTAAATCAAATTAGAATTTAGCTTAGCACAAAAGGCAAAACAGGGTCTGTACTCTTTGAGCAACAAATAAAGTCTTCTAGAGACCTTTACAAAGAGGCCTTCTACCAAGGGGGCAAGAGACCTGTGAAACCTTTTCAATAGGTGTTAACACCAGGTGGCAGATCAAAAGGCCATTTCGAAAGACTCCTCCTATCCAAGCAAGGACTGTTAATTACCCAGGAAGTTGATCACAGCATTACCTCAGCAGCAGAGGCATAAATAGCTCAACCAGAGCTCTGTGAACCTCTGTCTTGAAGGACTAGAAAGGGGGACTGTTACTTCTGGAGTAAAATCTGCAACTGTGAGTATATACTTCTGGTAATTTTCTAAAAAGAATTCTTTGTATTAAAGCTACTTAATCTGTGAACCCACTGTTTTTTGTTGGATCAGTTAGGGCCTAGTAGCAGCAATTAAAGTTTGAATTTAAAACACAGAGGAGAGCTTTCTGGTTACATTTCATACCCAGCAGAGAGCTTGTAGTTTAAATTTAATAGTCACTCAGGGCCAAGTAACAGCAAAGTACTTTTAGTTTAAATTTAACACACAGAAGAGAGCTTTCTGGTTAAATTTAGTACCCAGCAGAGAGCTTGTAGTTTAAATTTCATAAGAAGTTAGAGCCTAGCAGCAGCTAAGAGCTATCATTTAAATCAAATCAGAATTTAGCTTACCTCAGCAGCACAAGACAGGGTACTGTGTAGCAGCCCTCTTTTAATAAGTGTTATTTCCCTCCCTCCCTCCCCACACCCACCCTCCCCTGGGATAATCACAGCTTTATAGGTACTTACACATCTTAAAAGACAGGAGGTGCTTTCAGGTGAAACTCATTACCCAAATCAGTCATACACTAAGGACCTGAGATTGATTAAGCTTCAGGTGAACAAGGTATATTAAACGTATTAGGTACAGTTTTATTGGTATAAATACCCATAGCAACCCCTAGTAAGTAAGAACTTAAAGATCTAGACACAAACTTAAAACTAAGATGCAGACAGCAGTCCAGCAGCGGGATGGGGGCTTTCCAGTCTCTTACATTGAGTGTCACATGTATGATTTTCTCCCAGTTGGTGATAGGTCTTACATGTGCACTAGGTGCAAGGAGCTCTTTTCTCTCAGGGAACAAGTCCGTTCTCTAGAGGCTAAAGTAGCAGACTTGGAAAACATAAGACAGACAGAGAGGTACATGGACGAGACCTACAGGGATATAGTCCTGAAGCCCCACCTCCAGTCTGGCAGCACCCCTGTTGCCATGGAGGAGAGAGGTCACGTGACAGGAGAGCATCACCCTGGTGTGGCAGGAAGTGATCCTGTAACTAGGACCTGTCCTCCAGGTGATGTAAAACCCTCTCGCACCGAGGAAGTTTCTCCAGGGCCATGTGCCCAAGAGGGAAGGGTTAGGACAGCCGTTATAGTTGGTGATTTGATCATTAGGCAAGTAGATAGCTGGGTGGCTGGTGGACGTGAGGATCGCCTGGTAGCATGCCTGCCTGGTGCGAAGGTAGCGGACCTTACGCACCACCTAGATAAGGTCTTAGATAGTGCTGGGGAGGAGTCTGCTGTCTTGGTACATGTCGGTACCAATGACATAGGAAAATGTGGTAGGGAGGTTCTGGAGGCAAAATTTAGGCTTTTAGGTAGGAAGTTGAAATCCAGAACTTCCAGGGTAGCATTCTCCGAAATGCTTCCTGTTCCACGCACAGGACCCAAAAGGCAGGCAGAGCTCCAGAGTCTCAATGCGTGGATGAGACAATGGTGCAGAGATGAGGGTTTTGGATTTGTTAGGAACTGGGGAACATTCTGGGGAAAGGAGAGGCTCTTCCGAAGGGATGGGCTTCACCTTAACCGGGATGGAACCAGGCTGCTGGCATTAACCTTTAAAAAGGAGATAGAGCAGCTTTTAAACTAGATATTAGGGGAAAGCCGACAGTCACCCAAGAGCGGATGGTTCGGAAGAATGTATCCTTGAAGGATACTACCAAAAGCAGAGAGGTTCCACAAAAGAGTAAAGTAGCCCAAATGTCCTCAAGTATGGAGCAGACAGAGCTTAAAGATCCCAATTTACCCATGTCTAACAATAGCCAAATTAACATGAATAAAATACATTCTCTAAAATGCTTGTATGCAAATGCTAGAAGTCAAAAGAATAAGATGGGAGAGTTAGAATATATAGCACTAAATGAAAGGTTAGATATGATTGGAATATCAGAGACATGGTGGAAGGAGGACAACCAGTGGGACACTGTGATACCTGGGTACAAACTATATCGTAATGATAGAGCTGATCAAATTGGTGGAGGGGTTGCGCTCTATGTTAGAGAGGGCATTGAGTCAGAAAGGATTAAAGTTTTGCAGGAAACAAAATCTGCTGTAGAATCTATATTGATTGAAATTCCATATAAAAGGGGGAAGGCGATGGCAGTGGGGGTGTACTATCGAGCACCTGGCCAGAATGACCAAATGGATGATGAAATGCTCAAAGAAATCAAGGAAGCTAACAAAAGTTACAGCGCAGTAATAATAATGGGTGATTTCAATTACCCCGGTATCGACTGGGTCAGTGTCACGTCAGGACATGCTAGGGAGATAAAGTTCCTAGATGAAATAAATGACTGCTTCTTGGAGCAGCTGGTTTATGAACCGACCAGAGGGGAAGCCATATTAGACTAGTCCTTAGTGGAACACCTGATCTAGTGCAAGAGATAAGGGTGTTGGGGCCACTTGGCAATAGTGATCATAACATGATCGCCTTTGATTTAATTAGTGGAGGAGGGATAGTAAGGAAATCCACAGTACTACCTTTTAACTTTCGAAAAGGAGACTATGATAAAATGAGGAAAACAGTTAAGAAAAAACTAAAAGGAGCAGTTACAAAGGTTAAAGACGTACATCAAGCTTGGGGGGTGTTGAAAAATACTATCTTGGAAGCCCAGACCAGCTGTATTCCACGCTTTAAGAAAAGTGGAAGGAAGTCCAAAAAACTGCCAGCATGGTTTAAAGGTGAGGTCAGAGAGGCTGTTGTTGCCAAAAAAGCATCTTTCAGGAAATGGAAAAAAGAGCCACACGACGAAACCTGGAAACAGCACAAGCACTGGCAAGTCAAATGCAAGGCATTGATAAGGCAGGCAAAGAGAGAATTTGAGAAGAAGCTTGCTGCGGAAGCAAAACGCGAAATAAAGACCTTTTCAAGTACATTCGTAGCAAAAAACCTGTGAGAGAGTCAGTTGGTCCATTAGATGATAAAGGGGTTAAAGGAGCACTAAGAGGCGACAAGGCGATAGCGGAGAGACTGAATGAATTCTTTGCTTCGGTCTTTACTGAGGAAGATGTAGGGATGTTACCCATGACTGAAGTGGTATTTAAAGGTGCGGAAGAATTGAAGGAAATATCGTTACATCGGGAAGATGTCTTACAACTATTAGATAAACGGAAGAGTAGCAAATCACCTGGGCCGGATGGTATACATCCAAGGGTGTTGAAAGAACTGAAATATGAGATTGCAGAACTGCTTTCAGTAATCTGTGAACTATCATTAAATCATCTCTAATACCTGAAGATTGGAGGATCGCCAATGTAACACCAATTTTTAAAAAGGGTTCCAGGGGTGATCCGGGAAGCTACAGACTGGTGAGCCTGACATCAGTACCGGGAAAAATGGTAGAAACCATCATAAAGAATAAAATTACTCAGCATGTAGATAGTCACAACCTAATGGGAGACAGCCAACATGGCTTTAGACAAGGAAGATCTTGTCTTACTAATCTGTTATGTTTTTTTGAAGGAGTGAATAAACAGGTGGACAAAGGTGAGTCGGTTGATATTGTGTATCTGGACTTTCAGAAAGCCTTTGACAAGGTCCCTCATCAGAGACTTTTGGAAAAACTAAAGAGTCATGGGATAGGAGGCAGTGTACTATTGTGGATCAGGAACTGGTTAAAAGATAGAAAGCAGAGGGTAGGGCTAAATGGCCAATTTTCCCAATGGAGAAAGGTGAATAGTGGTGTACCCCAGGGATCTGTGCTGGGTCCGCTGCTTTTTGACATATTCATAAATGACCTGGAAAGTGGAATAACGAGTGAGGTTATCAAATTTGCAGATGAGACAAAACTATTTAAAGTTGTTAAAACCCAAGAGGATTGTGAAAAATTGCAAGAGGATCTTGATAAATTGGAAGACTGGGCATCAAAATGGCAGATGACATTTAATGTGGACAAGTGCAAGGTTATGCACCTAGGGAAGAACAACCCAAACTATGGTTACACGATGCAAGGTTCCACATTAGGAACCACCACCCAGGAAAAAGATTTAGGCGTCATTGTGGATACCATGTCAAAACCCTCGGCCCAGTGTGCAGTGGCGGCCAAGAGAGCAAATAGAATGCTAGGTATGATAAGGAAAGGAATGGAAAATAAAACAAAATATATTATAATGCCTCTATATCGTTCCATGGTGAGACCGCACCTTGAATATTGTGTGCAATTCTGGTCGCCGTATCTTAAAAAGGATATAGCGATTTTAGAAAAGGTACAGAGAAGAGCCACCAAAATGGTAAAGGGGATGGAAGGATACTCCTATGAAGAAAGGCTAAAAAGGTTAGGGCTCTTTAACCTGGAAAAGAGACGGCTGAGGGGAGATATGATAGAAGTCTATAAATTAATGAACGGAGTGGAACGGGTAAACGTAGATCGATTGTTTACCTTATCAGAATATAGAAAGACTAGGGGACATGCAATGAAGCTACAAGGTAAACTATTTAAGACTAATAAAAGAAAATATTTTTTCACTCAACGTGTAATCAAACGCTGGAATTTGTTACCGGAGGATGTAGTAAAGGCTGTTAGTGTAGCTGGGTTTAAAAAAGGTTTGGACAAGTTCCTGGAGGAAAGGTCCATAAACCATTATTAAGAAGTGACCAAAGATATCAATGCTTGACCCAGTAGAAGCATTGTGGAACTTGTGTCTCTTGGGGAAACTGCTAGGTACATATGACCTAGATTGGCCACTGTTGGAAACAGAATACTGGGCTTGATGGACCTTGGTCTGACCCAGTATGGCATATCTTATGTTCTTATGTACCCAGCTAGAGCCGTATGCTAAGCCGAGCTGTACTAATCATTGCTTGAACCCAGCTAAAGTTGTACATTAAGCCTAGCCAGCACTAATCAACCAAAGCCCCACTGACTCACCCAGCCACCATGCTACTACCCATTGCGACCCTATGCCCTTGCCAGCTGCTGCATTATCCTGGCTCTGGCACGTGGCACCCTGACCCTCACTTCATCTCACAACCCCATCCCAATCCTACCTGTCTCATGGAGAAGGTGCTATGGGCCTCCCAATTACCAAACAGGTAGGCCGGAACGTATGCCACACCCTCACCTTATCTATGTTGCCATCCAGCAGCCCAAACTCCCCCAATGGGAACACACCCACTTCTGCAACCTGAAGTGCGCCCTCATAAATGCGCAATCGATTCGAAAGAAATGGCCAGCATTGGCTGACATGCTATCCACCCACGACCTCAACATCCTATGTATCACTGAGACATGGCTGTCCACCTCAGACACTGTCCTCCTTCACCAGCTTGTCCCCCCCCAAATTTCATTACCCACTCATGTCACAGACCTGACCGACGAGGAGGAGCGCTCATCCTAACCAAGATGGATCTACAATTCCAGCTGATCGCCTCCAGCAGTACCTCCAACCTCGACTCCATCACCATAGCAAATAAACACAGCACTATCAACCTGCTCTATAGAGCACCCTCCCCATCCCCTTTAGACCTATCCACAATAATTGACCTCGCCTGCAACCCCTTGAACCTGCGCACATCAGACTGGGTGATGGGTGACTTTAACCTCCCCGCTCTCCACGACACTCACTCCAAGGCCTTCCTCGAGGCCTTCAAAGAGCTAGGATATGCCCAGATGGTCGACACCCCCACCCACATAAAGGGAAACATGCTTGATCTGATCTTTGTGCCACAGGCAGCCCTCAACCCCATGCACAAGCTCGATCTATCAGTAAGCCCAGTCCCATGGTCCGACCACTGCATGATAAGATTCCAAATGCCAATGTGCCCCGACTTCACCAGATACCAGTCGGCTGGTAAACCTCCCACAGCATCATCAAAATGCTTCCGTCCATTCAACAAAGAAATAATCCTGGATAGAGTATGGCCTCTCCATGACCCGCCTGATCAGAGCCTCGACGACATGATCTCCACATGGAACTCAAGTCTGGATGCTGTAGTCCACCCACCTCCTACTAACAAAGCAACAGGAAGGAGAAAGAATGTGCCTTGGTACTCCCCTGAGCTTCGGAAATCAGTCCTCTACCTTAGGCAGCTCGAAAGGCGTTGGAGTCGCTCAAGATCAACTGAGAGCCATGAAGCATACACAACTCAACTAGGAAGACACCGTTTAGCAGTTGCAATGAGAATGAAACAATCTCACGCAGAGTTATTACAACACTCCCTAAATAAACCTCATGAACTTTTCAACCTCGTTAAAACCCTGGCAAAAGAGCCCTCCCTTGGACAATCGAACCACCCGGATCCGCAGGAATACGTAGACTACCTGAGAGCTAAAACCAGCCAGTCCAGCATATCCACAAACCCCTAAACCCCAGAAGAGGCACCCCAGCTGATCCCATCACCCACTCTGAGACAAGCCTCAAAAGATACCCAACACATCATCACTGCCTTCTCAACCCCAACCGAGAAAAACATCCAGGACATCATCACAAACATAAACACCACCACAGCACCCAATGACCCCTGCCCAGCATTCTGGATAAAATCCCTGTGTGCTAACCTCAGCCCATTCTTGACCAAACTTATAGGTCTATCATTCTCGACTGGGACCTTCCCCTGAAGCCTGAAACAAACAGCCATTAGACCACTACTAAAAAACAGCAAGCTCGACCCTGCAAAGATGGACTCTTATAGGCCAATCTCAAGCATTCCGCTCCTATCAAAAATTATTGAAAAGATCGTCCAACGCCAACTGCAACACCACATCGAGGCCAACGCACCCCTCGACCCATGTCAGCATGGATTCTGGGAGGCACACGGCGTAGAGACGCTGCTGACCACCGTATTCAATACATTAACCATAGGATTAGACAACATTAAACATGGCTTTGCCCTGATCTTCATGGACATTGCGGCCGCCTTCGACTCCGTCAGCCACGAATTACTCCTCTCATACCTCATGGAGAAGGGAGTCCATGGCACAGCACTATCCTGGTGTGCATCATACCTGACAGACAGATGGCAGCATGTCCGTTCCGGCCCCTTCACCTCCACGCCTTTCCCTCAAGAGAAAGGCATACCACAAGGATCCTCACTGTCAGCCCTACTGTTCAACGTGTACATGCAACCCATCTGCAACCTCATCAGATCCTTCAACATCAATTAACTAGTCTACGCTGACGACGTTTTGCTATACGTGCCAATCTCGACAGAGCACCCAGACCTCTCTCCGCTGGCCACCTGCTTCAACGCAGTCACAGATTGGCTACACATGCAGAAGCTAAAAATAAACTTCAAGAAGACCGAGGTCCTCTTCATCACCAGGAACCCTGCATTCACTCCACCCCCCACACTGAAGGTACGTGATGCAGAGCTCCTCAGCAAGCCCACGATACGGTACCTAGGGGTCACGCTGGACCAACAGCTCAACATGAAAGCCCAGATAGGTAATATGGTAAAGGCGATCTACCACAAAATTCGGACGCTTCACCACCTGCGACAGCTGCTTGAGCCGGAAGACTTCCAAACAGTTTATCAAGCACTAGTAATGCCACACTTTGACTATGCTAATACAATTCTGCACGGCCTCCTGAAAAGCTCGCTTAACCCCCTACAGCTTGCAATGAATGCAGCAGCTAGAATCCTGCATGGAGCATCAAGGAGGGACCATATCACCCCAGTTCTGAAACATCTGCACTGGCTGCCGGTACAATGTAGGATCTGCCAGTACAATGTAGGATCTCCTTCATGATTCCTACAAAGCCATCAACAAGTGCTCCTCCTCCTCCCTCACAGATCTCGTCCAGACCACCCCCCTCAACAGAGTAAGGAGATCAGCCGCCACCAATACTCTCATACTCCCGAAGGCGATCCCGAAGGACTTGAAATGGGCTGGGGGGTTGCTAGGACTGGAAATGGGCTGAGTGGAAGGGGAGGCTTGAACTGCAAATAGCTGATGGGGACAGGGGCTTGGAATGGAAATGGACTGAGTGAAAGGGGGGCTTGAACTGCAAATAGCTGATGGGAAGGGTGGCTTGAAATGGAAATGGGCTGTGAGGGGAGGGAGCCAGGACTGGAAATGGGCTGGGGGGGGGGGGAGCTAGGACAGGAAATGGGCTGATGGAGGGACTAGTATAGCACTGGAAATTGGCTGTTGGGGGGGTGCTAACATTGGAAATGGGCTGTAGTGAGGGCTTGGATTGAAATGGACTCATGGAGGGGCTAGAACTGGAAGTAGGCTGATGGGGGGTTTGGATTGGAAATGGGCTGAGTGGAGGGGAGCTAGGATTTGACATGGGCTGATGGTGGGGCTAGGAAAGGACTAGGAATGGGCTGATGGGGGGCTGGGATTGGAAATGAGCTGAGGGAGGGACTCAGGACTGGAAATGGATGGGGGAGCTAGGACTGGAAATGGGCTGATGGTGGGGCTAGGATAGGATAGGATTGGAAATGGGCTGATGGGGAGCTAGGACTGGAGATGGGCTGATGCGCGGACTAGAAGTGAGCGAATGCTGGGTGGGGCTGGAACTAGAAGGGAGCTGATGATGGGGAGGATTAGAATGGGATGGGACTGGGAGAGTGAAATGGAGAGGGGAAAATGATTTTGTGTGGGAGGGAAGAAAAATCTACAATTGGCCGGGTATTGGGAGAGTACGTGGGGATTGAGGATGGAGGGGTAAAATTTGAGTGGATGAAATAGGAATGAGAAAAGAGCAAAAGGAGAAAGATTAGTATGTTAAAGCAGATGTAGAGAGAGAATGGAAAAAAACTAGAAGAGAGAAGAAAGGACAAATGGACAGCAGACGATGGAGAGTTAGCAGAAGACACAAAGAAACCAGAAGAAAGTGTCTGGAGCAATTACAACTGAAAAAAAAATGCACAAAAGGTAGAAAAATATCTCTTTATTTTGAATTTATTAACTGGAATTTGTCAGCTCTGGGAAATGTGCATCATTAACGTCTGCACTTTGTTTAGTACAAGAGGAAATTAACTTTATAGTTTTATTTCTACAGTGGTGTTGCACATTCCAAGTTTGGCTTTTGGGGTTGCCAGTTTAATTATTGTCTTCCTGTTTCTAAATTGTGATACCTTGTTTGGTGATGGTCTATGTTCTGCATGTGTAACTGAGCTGAGGTATTCTGTTTATGTAATTCCTATTTGACATTGCCACTTGTTCTCTTTCCCCGGTAGGTCATGTATTGGTTTAATATTTGCAGTGTTGCCTTTTGATAGGTAGAGTATGGTGCTTTGTGAGTCCTGGTAGTGCTGTTACGATACGGCGGGTTTGCTATGGGTTCTAAATGGACAGTGTTTGTAGTAGTTCCTAATGTGCCTGGCGGATGTCACTGGATTATAGTAATGTAGAAATCTTTTAGTCTTTCTTTATCCATACACTCATTAAGAGGCATGTTTACTAAAAGTTAGTGTATGGTGACATTATGCAAATATTTATGCAAATGAGGCTTCTTATGCAAATGAGGCCCCACACCGAGTCTCTGCACATGGCCCCGCACCCCCCTTGGGCTGCCCCTGGTTGAGTGATGCTGAGAAGATCAAGATAAGGTGAAAAGAAAGCAGAGTCATTATATCATAAAGATCAAATGGACCAACAGCCATTCAAGCTGTACCTTATGATCAGGAACCATAGGTGATGAAAGAAGAAATCAAAACTACATTTAACTGAGAGAGAAGTCTAGTATACTTATTTGAGCTCCTTTTTCTTGTTACTATTACCAAGTTGTTTCATTCTATTTTAGGACGTTCCTGTGTGCTATACCTGCTGTGCTGACTTTGTATGAGTGGCTGTCGGTCATGACAGTGGATGTGGAAAATAATTGGCTAGAGTTTGTTGAAATATAAAATTCAAATTAAAAAAATACTTTTTTGATCTAGTTTATTGAGATACAGCAATTTACAATTCTGAACTGTAATATAATTATTTAATGAATACAATAATTTGATAAATTTTTGGGAGTTTTTTTGAAGACTGACGATGTGTGAGATGAGATTTCCCCTACGGTAGTTTAACTGCTGCATAGAGGGAAAATTGGTCATCCTGAGGTCTTTTTTCTCCTCTATGGTGAATTGTTTTCTGCACCATAGGAGTCTGCCAGTCTCCATTAGTATATTTATATAATTTTGGGGTTGGCTAAAGGGTTGAAAAAGTATCTTTTGAGTTAACTAAGGGGTTTTTTGGTTTAGTGTTTGTTACCCTTAGTGCAGTGCTGTTGGTGTGTTAGTTTTGCGCATACCATGACAGCCATGAACCTCACTTCTAAGCTAGGGTATGTGGAAATGATCTCAGTCTCAAATTTACTACTAATGCTCGGCGTAGTACTTGCATCCGGCCAAGAGAGCTTCCTGCTGGAGTTCATAAGATGTAACATGTATGGGTAGTTTGTCAAGATATGCTTGGAAATTCTTCTTTATCAAGTCTGTGGCTCCCAACACAATGGGAAATATTTCGGTAGCTTTCTGCCACATTTTCTTGGTCTATGTCTGTATTTCTTGGTGTTTCAGGATCTTCTGCATCTCCATGTGATTCACAGAATAGTCGCTTGGAACTGACACCTCTATTAATGCCGTTCTGGTGTTTTTCTCCTTAATCACTATATCCAACTTTGTCTCCCGTATGGGTCATTTAGTGAACTTTTAGATTTGAAAGGTGAGAGAAACTTTTATTGCACACAGTACATTTAAATATTTTGTCTCCCACATGGATCCTATGGTGATCCTTTGATTGTGTAAATCAAGAAAAACTCTGGGCCACATTAAAAAGCATGGAAATGTCATGTTTCCTATAAATAGAAAGTATTTTTGTTTTTTGAGCCCCGCCAGCTGCTGGAGTTTCTTGTGGCCAGGAAGGAATCAGTGGTTGTTTCTGCATGTCATACGGCTGACGCATAAGTCTCATATTGCCATGATATGCTGTATTTTCTTACTATCCCTTTTTTTTCCTTTTGCCGCCTCCTTTTAATTCTTGTGGGCTAATTTTGGTTAATGTATAATTTCCATGTATTTGCTTAAAATTGTAGTAATGCTACCTGTTTGCTAATTTTCTTTCATTCATTTTCTTGAATGTATTGGTATATTCAATAAATAATATTAAATATAAAAAAAGCATGGATATGCCAGAACACTGGGATAGTTCTAAAGCACAACCTTTACATTGATCAAAAAGTAGCAGAATAGAACAAAGGGAAACAGAATGGTTTAAAATCAGCAAAGGTGTACCACAAGGCTGCATACTTTCCCCCTACTGGTTTCATTTATATGCAAAACAAATCATCAGAGAAGCAGGACTGTATAAAGACAACTGAATAAATAAATAACTGAGGTGTGAAGAGTGATAAAAGACTCATCAACAATCTTTGCTATGTTGATGATACCACATTACTGGCTGAAAATGAAGATCTGAAACATTTGCTTCTGAAGATTAAGAAACATAGGGGTATGTTTACTAAACTGCGGTAACGTAGCAGCGGCTACATTAAGGCACGTTATGTAACATTAAGGCACCTTAACGTTACATTCTGTAACGTTAAGGCGACTTAACGTTACATAACGCGCCTTAACGTTCCCAGCTGTGGTAAGTCCAGAAAAGGGTAGAGAGAGGGCGGAGAGAAGGGGTCAATGGGCGGGGAGAGGCCCCTTCCACACTAATGCGGAGAAAGTAAGGGCTGAATCCTAACGCAACTGAAAACCTGGCGTTAGCACACATTTGCAAGAGGGAGAAACCATTTAAGTGTCAGCATAGGCAGGGAGCCCAAGAAAGGTGATAGTAGTGCTCCATTTGCAGCAACAGCATAGTGCCCTGGTATGAAAGACCACTGTGGTGATGGTGCAAATGGGGCATGGGGGCTGCAGGTGGGACATGCAGTGGGGGCTACTGGGGCACAGGGTGGACTAGGCGGTTGCCGAGGTGGCACATAGGAATGCAGAAAATGGAAACCAGCAAGACAGCAACTGACCAGGGTCAGACATGCCCATGAGTCTGTGGCCCACAGTGTCCCATCCAGGAGACACTACCCTGCAGGCACCCCAAGGGGCACATAACATTGACAGGCAGTGCCTGGGGAAGCGTGGACATCTATGTAGGCACCCCTACCCCAGAACCCACACCTTAGGCAGCCGCCTACCTGCCCCTGGATGGCCTGGGATGGCGCACCACCGGCACCAACAGCATATGGTCATGGCGGCATGGCAGAGAGGGTGGGTGATTGTGCTGGAGGGAGCAGTGGCACCCGCCTGCAGTGGACTTAGGCCATACCCTGTACCAGTACGTGGTGTGCAGTGCAACAGAAGAGGTCTGGCCGAGGAATATAAGGGTAGCCCCAGGGACCACTATGCTGCCGTGGTGCAGTACACTCAGCCAGCATGTCCAAGAGCAGAGGGTCAGAGGTTCAGGTCCCATCTGTGGATCCTGCAGAGCATCTCCCCGTAGTTTTAGCCCACACTGCAGCCACAACAACAACATGGGCAAACCCCAACGCAGTGGTGCACAAGGGTACAGACACCCACTCACAAGGGCTCCACTATCCACAGCTTCATGGAGTTTCAGGCTGTTATCACCAGAGCACTACTACTATCAGTTATCACCAGAGCACTACTACTATCCCCTGCACAGATTAACAATGTCGGCACTGTGATCAGGACCAGTGCAGCGGGTAGGGGTTTTTGTTTTTAAATCTGTTACAATGGTCCCAGACTCTTAATGTTTAGACGTATTCATTACATTGTTTATGTGATTTCACTAGATGGTGCTTTGGTTGTCATTTTGTGTCTTGGTGTTTTAGTTCATATAGTTTTATTTATTATCTTTTTAAGTATTGCCATATTTATATAAGTTGCTTTCCATAAGTGACCCGGTGAGTTGCATTGGCTTGCCGCTCAGTTTTATACTGTGACTGTTCGTTTTGAGTATTTTATTAATGATTGTTTTCCTAGTTATTTATTTACATGCTGGTATGTCCGGTGTTTTTATCGGCGGCACTTTTTATTTATAATGTTCATACTGCGACTATTTGTTTTAAATGTTTTATCTATGATGGGTTTCCTAGTTTTCCTAGTTATTTTTTCACATGCATTTATGTCCGGCATTTTTATCAGTGGCTCCTCGCTGTTTTTCATAAGCAATCCAGTGAGTTACATTGGATTAGGTTCTGGCGGTTCTGCCGCCTATGCGGTTTTTATGGATAATATACAGTTTGTCTTAGGAACCTTTTTTAATTCATTAAGTTGTATTTATTCATTGGCTGCCTTTTTATTTTTAAAGTTGACACCGTGACTGTTCGTTTTAAATGCTATATTTATGGTTGTTTTTAGTTATTTATTTACATACTCTTCATGTCCGGCATTTTTATCAGCGGCACCTCGCCTCTCTTTTAAACTTAGTAATTATTTATATTTATACTTATGATGGAGTCATTACTCATCCTTTGGTTTTGGTATGCACGTCACTATCCCGCCGAATAGTTTACTCCGCTCCTTTCCTGTTGTTGATTAGCGCATGTGCCGGCGTTTTTTCCTGCTATGTGCTGCATGTCCAAAGAGTCGGACGGTAGTTGTTTCAAGGTAGTCTGTTTCATTTTACTTTTTATTTTACGGACATATTTTTTACTTCATCTTTTAATTTATGAAGTGGTGATGTGATGGCTTGATCACTAGATACTTTTATTGCTTAGTTTATAGTTAATTTACAATGCTTGGCCTTGGTCCCTCAGCAGTTTTTACCTGTACGCTCCTTTAGGGATTCTTTTAATTTTTGATCATTTTACTATATTCCTGGTAGTTTTGCTTTGATTTAGTTTTTATTTATTTATTTCCCCGTTTGGCACTTGTTCCTTATAAGCAGCATTTTTATGTCCACCTTCAGAGTCAATTTTAATACTTGGTTAATTTTTATTATTATACCCTTGGTGGGGGCATTTTATAATTAGACGGTGGTCTACATTCTGCCGCATCTATAGGTTTTATGAAGGGTAGACTAAAATATTTTGGTTTTTCTTTTAATTTTTACCATATGTAGTACTTCTTATATACCGCATTTGCGGTTGCAAATATCGCGCTTATTGGCCTTATGTCATACTTGTTTTATGTATGTCTACATGACTGTATTATAAAACATTTTTCTTTTTTGTACCCACGTTAGATTTGTACAGATGAATCAGTAATGTCTTTTTTACATTTCATATCTTGCCTTATTATTTGTCAGCGGTCTCCTGGCTTACTCCTGCTACTATGTTCCTTAAGCACAAGTTTCTTATGTAGTTATTTATCGGGGTTTTGTAGTTTACTTATGTCCTGTCCTTCTCCTCATTCCTTATTCCACCTTCTTTTTCTTTCACCTTGTGTTGATGAAAGATATAAAATCAAGTTATAAGTTTTTTAATTATCCTGTTTTTGTTTTTTAGTAACAATGTTTCTTTAGATTTTTCTACAAAAGCGTGGTGTAATACTTTTTAGAGCCCACAACAGAGGTTGGTAAATTACTTTATTTCCATGTATGTATATGATTTTCTGATGTTTTGAACCTTCGAGCACTTTTATGTATTTCATATTATTTATTAATCTTAACTGGATTTTGTTAGTTTTTAATGTTTTTAATGTTATTAAGTATTAATATGCATGACGTTGTTTGATAAGTGTGTCAGTCTGTTCCTTTATGTTTTTATTGGTTGTTAATGGTTGTTATTTATGATTTTAGTTTTTGTGCCTGGCTAGCCCCTGACGAAGGGTGACGAAACACGGCCTGTGTCGGGCGGCCTAAGGTTTAATAAAGGACTCTGTCTTTCCATCTACTCACGCTTCAGGTTGGTTTGTTCTTGGTTCTGCGTGACTACTGCTTTCTAGTGTTGTATGGCACTGTGATCAGGACCAGTGCAGCGGGTAGGGTTGTTAACCACCTCCATCTCTGCACAATGCTGAGATAGGTGTGGGAGTGTGCATATATCTCTCCATTGTTTTGTGTCTGCCAACACCTCACTGAGACCACTTTGCTCACACTGCTTCCAGCATTAGCCTGCAAATGTGCATAATGAGGAGCAAAGTATTGTGGGTATGGTCCAGACAGGGCGGATTGGCCAGGATGCATCTGCATAGGGTGGAGGGCAATGGCTGGGACACTAGTGCTCGACCACCACCTGCATGGACAGGGTGACCACAGCATGTCACACTGGGGGGTCACTCTCACTCTGACTGAGCAGTGACCATGGCATGTCTATGTTCCCACATAGTGCCACACATTATTTGTTTCCAGTGATACCTGTGTGTTCCTGGTTCTGGGGCCCAATCATGGAGATACCTACTTGGTGTCTGTGCTGTGCATCCCACCTCTGGGTGCATAGGGTTCCCCTGTGAGCATGCACTATGGACTGGTTAGTGGGCTGTCTGCAGTTTGCCTGTGCATGGTGGGAACACCTTGTAGGATGCTGCAGGTGCAGTCTGACTGTGCTGTCTGTTGATGAATGGCAGACTGTGGCGTGGGGTATCTGAGCCTTCCCCTGCCTACCCCAAGCATCACTGCTGGTCTGCAATGGTCACAGGTATGGCACTGGCCCAGCAGCCCTGGAGGGCTGTCATCCGCCAGCAGGACTGTGGTTGCTGGTACTGCAGCCATTCTATAGGGTGCAGGCACCTGTCCCACCACACCCTCATCTACAAAAGGGGTGATTGAGGCCCCTTGGGGTATATAGCACATATCACTTAGACCCATAGTGGTAGTGCTGCATTGCCCTCATGCGAGTCTAGACACCCCACTGCCCTGATAACAGGTACCCATGGCAGCCAGACCATAACATTGGGTACACACTAATCTAGGTGGTGTCCGGTCCCACAGGGCCACATGTGGCTGCAGAACACAGCTGGAACAGATGTACCTTCAGTTGCACTGCTGGGAACACCTGTCATACACTAGCAGTGCTGGGGATGTGCAGCAGGACCTATCTCTAGCACCACATGTACTGTGGACCTAGTGCTGGGCGCCCATCCTATCCCTCAGGGTGAACACGGAGCCTGCACAATGGCATGGTCTGTAGCTATTCTGTGCCAGTATCACGCACTGTCAGTCCGTCTTACCACGCTGCAGTACCGGAGAGGTGCAGACCCCATTTGGTGGTCAGCTGTAGGCTGCTGTTCTGCATGTGCAATGCATCATGGGTGCTGGTGGGGTTATCCTATCTTGGCACACAGAGCAGACGGTTTGTGCAGTGACCTACAGTCCTTCTGTACCCAGCCATTGCTGTGCAACAGGCCATAGAGGTAAAGCCTACTGGTTAGTACACTGACGTTCTAGGTGGAGGTCATGGGTTCAATTCCTTGTTGTTCCCTCCTGTCCAAGGCAGATATTTTGCTTGCCTGTGACAGTCATATCTTTGCAGATACATGCTGCCAGCCCATAGTATCCTCACCACAGTTGCCAGCAATCCTTATAAGGCATTATAAGGCTCCTAATTAGGCACATTACAAGGCATGTTACAAGGCACCTTATGGGGCACAGTACAAGGCACCTTATTAGGCACAGTATAAGGCACCTTATTGGGACAGTACAAGGCACGTTATAAGGCACAGTACAAGGCACGTTATAAGGCACCTTATTAGGCACAGTACAAGGCACGTGCCTTGTACTGTACCTAATAAGGTGCCTTGTAACGTGCCTTATAACGTGTATTACCTGACATGCTTGCCATAATGATGCCCCGCCCATGCCTTTATATGGGCATCTGTACCTTTACCGCGGAACCTAACGCAAATGACATTACCGCAGTTTAGTAAACATGCCCCATAGTTTTAAAATGGGCCTGCACCTTAATGTGAAGAAGGCAAAGATCCTGACTACTGACAAAATCAATAAGTTCATTGTGGATGGAGAAGAAATAGAAATAGTTGATGGCTTGGATCAATATTCAATAACAAAATGACAAGCAGTCAAGAAATGTGACGACACATTGCTCTTGGCAGAATAGCTATGAAGGACTTAGACAAAATTCTCAAGAGCAGAGATTTTTCTCCATGGACAAGCAAAAAATAAGTGCTTATGTATGGGTAAAGTCATTTGACGGAGCCCACATGAGGCACTCCCGAGCTACTAATCAAAACTTTTGGGAGCTTCCTCTGTGCATGCATTGCATCTTCCCACCTGCCATGGTGGCGCTATCTCGATTTAGCCTTCATTTTTCCATGTAACCCACAGATGCGTTTTCCATAGTTTGTACCTTTTAGCATATTTTCTGCCACTATCTGGGGATTCTTCTGCCTTTTGGCTGTTTTCGAAATATTCTCCCACCTATATGTCATATTTTCTTTATTTCCTCTCACTTTTAGTCAGTTTTTCAGCTGTTTCAAGTTTCCTTTCTTTTACACAGTACCACTGCCCCCTTAGGTGCCAGTGCTTCAGCCGTGAGTAAACCTTCACTTTTCAAAATTGAGCCATTTGATTTTGCTGTGGCTGTTTTTCTGGCCAATATGTCCCAAAAACATGCCAGTGGGTTTAAAAAGTGTTTCAGGTGTTCTAGGACCATATCCGCCATGGATACTAATAACTCATGCCTTCTGTGCCTGGAACCCAATCATCAGCCCTCCTCTTGTAATTTGTGTTCACAGATGACAAAAAGAGGACTCAATGGTTGAGAGAAGCAGTGTGAATCATGTTTTGGCGCTCTCAAGTCCGCTCCATTGGCATCGGCAGCACCAGTCTCAATGGCATCGAAGGCTGCATCAGACACTGGGGATGCATCGACATTGAGGAGTTCTCAAACCCACTCAAAGCCAAGCACCCACAGTGCCCCAGAGCATTGGCCATTGATCAAAGCCTGCCTGAAAATGAAGAAGGATTCGGCTTTGTCTTCATCAATGCCAAAGGGTGATTGTGTTGAGCATCGAGTGGAGACTCTGGTGCATCAACAACAAAGCCACTTGAGGCACAGTATTAAGAATGATGAGGGTTCACAAAAGTGCTCCTCTAAGCTGCCTCAAAGTGAGGAGAGCTCGTCTTCCAAAGCATCAAAGGGGAAGTGACAGTCTTGAAGGACTAGAAAAGGGGACTGTTACTTCTGGAGAGAGATCTACAATTGTGAGTATATACTACTGGGAATTTTCTGAAAGGAATTCTTTCTATTAAAGCTATTTAATCTGTGAACCCACTATTTTTTGTTAAATCAGTCAGAGCCTAGTAGCAGCAGTTTAAATTTAAAACACAGAAGAGAACTTTCTGGTTACATTTCATACCCAGCAGAGAGCTTGTAGTTTAAATTTAATAGTCACTCAGGGCCTAGTATCAGCAAAGTACTTTTAGTTTAAATTTAAAACACAGAAGAGAGCTTTCTGGTTAAATTTAGAACACAGCAGAGAGCTTGTAGTTTAATTTCATAATAAGTTAGAGCCTAGCAGCAGCAAAGAGCTATAATTTAAATCAAATCAGAATATAGCTTAACTCAGCAGCACAGGACAGGGTACTGTGTAGCAGCCCTCTATTAATAAGTGTTATTTCCCTCCCTCCCTCCTCACACGCACCCACCCCTGGGATAATTGTAGCTTTATAGGTACTTACACATCTTAAAAGACAGGAGGTGCTCTCAGGTGAAGCTCGTTACCCAAATCAGTCATACACTAAGGACCTGAGATTAATTAAGCTTCAGGTGAACAAGGTATATTAAACGTATTAGGTACAGTTTTATTGGTATAAATATCCATAGCAACCCTTAGTAAGTAAAGAACTTAAAGATCTAAACAAAAACTTAAAACTAAGATGCAGACAGCAGTCCAGCAGCGAGATGGGGGCTTTCCAGTCTTTTGCATTGTGTGTCACATGTATGATTTTCTCCCAGTTGGTGAGAGGTCTTACATGTGCACTAGGTGCAAGGAGCTCTTTGCTCTCAGGGAACGAGTCCTTTCTCTAGAGGCTAGAGTAGCAGACTTGGAAAACATAAGAAAGACAGAGGTACATAGACGAGACCTACAGGGATATAGTCCTGAAGTCCCACCTCCAGTCTGGCAGCATCCCTGTTGCCATGGAGGAGAGAGGTCACGTGACAGGAGAGCATCACCCTGGTATGGCAGGAAGTGATCCTGTAACTAGGACCTGTCCTCCAGGTGATGTAAAACCCTCTCGCACCGAGGAAGTTTCTCCAGGGCCATGTGCCCATGAGGGAAGGGTTAGGACAGCCGTTATAGTTGGTGATTCGATCATTAGGCATGTAGATAGCTGGGTGGCTGGTGGACATGAGGATCGCCTGGTAACATGCCTGCCTGGTGCAAATGTAGCGGACCTCACGCGCCACCTAGATAAGGTCTTAGATAGTGCTGGGGAGGAGTCTGCTGTCTTGGTACATGTCAGTACCAATGACATAGGAAAATGTGGTAGGGAGGTTCTGGAGGCTAAATTTAGGCTTTTAGATAGGAAGTTCAAATCCAGAACTTCCAGGGTAGTGTTCTCCGAAATGCTTCCCATTCCACGTGCAGGACCCAAAATGCAGGCAGAGCTCCGGAGTCTCAATGCATGGATGAGACAATGGTGCAGAGATGAGGGTTTTGGATTTGTTAGCAACTGGGGAATATTCTGGGGAAAGAAGGGGCTCTTCCGAAGGGATGGGCTTCACCTTAACCGGGATGGAACCAGGCTGCTGGCATTAGCCTTTAAAAAGGAGATAGAGCAGCTTTTAAACTAGATAATAGGGGAAAGCTGACAGTCGCCCAAGAGCGCATGGTTCGGAAGAATGTATCCTTGAAGGATACTACCAAAGCAGAGAGGTTCCAAAAAAGAGTAAAGTAGCCCTAATGCCCTCGAGTATGGAGCAGACAGAGCTTAAAGATCCCAAATTACCCATGTCTACCAATAGGCAAATTAATATGAATAAAATACAGTCTCTAAAATGCTTGTATGCAAATGCTAGAAGTCTAAAAAATAAGATGGGAGAGTTAGAATATATAGCACTAAATGAGGGGTTAGATATGATTGGAATATCAGAGACATGGTGGAAGGAGGACAACCAGTGGAACACTGTGATACCTGGGTACAAACTATATCGTAATGATAGAGCTGATCAAATTGGTGGAGGGGTTGCGCTCTATGTTAGAGAGGATATTGAGTCAGAAAGGATTCAAGTTTTGCAGGAAACACAATTTGCTGTAAAATCTCTATGGATTGAAATTCCATGTAAAAAGGGGAAGGCGATGGCAGTGGGGGTGTACTATCGACTGCCTGGCCAGAATGAACAAATGGATGATGAAATGCTCAAAGAAATCAAGGAAACTAACAAAAGTTACAGCACAGTAATAATAATGGGTGATTTCAATTACCCCGGTATCGACTGGGTCAGTGTCACGGCAGGACATGCTAGGGAGATAAAGTTCCTAGATGACATAAATGACTGCTTCTTGGAGCAGCTGGTTCATGAACCGACCAGAGGGGAAGCCATATTAGACCTAGTCCTTAGTGGAACACCAGATCTAGTGCAAGAGATAAGGGGTTGGGGCCACTTGGCAATAGTGATCATAGCATGATCGCCTTTGCTTTAATTAGTGGAGGAGGGATAGTAAGGAAATCCACAGTACTACCTTTTAACTTTCGAAAGGGAGACTATGATAAAATGAGGAAAATAGTTAAGAAAAAACTAAAAGGAGCAGTTGCAAAAGTTAAAGACTTACATCAAGCTTGGGTGGTGTTGAAAAATACTATCTTGGAAGCCCAGACCAGCTGTATTCCATGCTTTAAGAAAAGTGGAAGGAAGTCCAAAAAACTGCCAGCATGGTTTAAAGGTGAGGTCAGAGAGGCTGCTGTTGCCAAAAAAGCATCTTTCAGGAAATGGAAAAAAGAGCCAAACGATGAAACCTGGAAACAGCACAAGCACTGGCAAGTCAAATTCAAGGCATTGATAAAGCAGGCAAAGGGAGAATTTGAGAAGAAGCTTGCTGTGGAAGCAAAAACACGAAATAAAGATTTTTTTCAAGTACATTCGTAGCAAAAAAACCTGTGAGGGAGTCAGTTGGTCCATTAGATGATAGAGGAGTTAAAGGGGCACTAAGAGGCGACAAGGCGATAGCGGAGAGACTGAATGAATTCTTTGCTTTGGTCTTTACTGAGGAAGATGTAGGGATGTTACCCATGACTGAAGTGGTATTTAATGGTGCGGAAGAATTGGAGGAAATATCGATACATCGGGAAGATGTATTACAACTATTAGATAAACTAGAGAGTAGCAAATCACCTGGGCCAGATGGTATCATCCAAGGGTGTTGAAAGAACTGAAATATGAGATTTGCAGACCTGCTATTAGTAATCTGTGAACTATCATTAAAATAATCTCTAATACCTGAAGATTGGAGGATCGCCAATGTAACACCAATTTTTAAAAAGGGTTCCAGGGGTGATCCTGGAAACTACAGACCGGTGAGCCTCATGTCAGTACCGGGAAAAATGGTAGAAACCATCATTTAGAATAAAATTACTCAGCATGTAGATAGTCATGGCCTAATGGGAGACAGCCAACATGGCTTTAGACAAGGAAGATCTTGTCTTACTAATCTGTTATGTTTTTTTGAAAGTGTGAATAAACAGGTGGACAAAGGTGAGTCGGTTGATATAGTGTATCTGGACTTTCAGAAAGCCTTTGACAAGGTCCCTCATCAGAGACTTTTGGCAAAACTAAAGAGTCATGGGATAGGAGGCAGGTATACTACTGTGGATCAGGAACTGGTTAAAAGATAGATAGCAGAGGGTTGGGCTAAATGGCCAATTTTCCCAATGGAGAAAGGTGAATAGTGGTGTACCCCAGGGATCTGTGGTGTGTCCGCTGCTTTTTGGCATATTCATAAATGACCTGGAAAGTGGAATAACGAGTGAGGTTATCAAATTTGCAGATGACACAAAACTATTTAAAGTTGTTAAAACCCAAGAGGATTGTGGAAAATTGCAAGAGGATCTTGATAAATTGGAAGACTGGGCATCAAAATGGCAGATGAAATTTAATGTGGACAAGTGCAAAGTTATGCACTTAGGGAAGAACAACCCAAACTATGGTTACACAATGCAAGGTTCCACATTAGGAACCACCACCCAGGAAAAAGATTTAGGCGTCATTGTGGATAACATGTTAAAAACCCTCGGCCCAGTGTGCAGCGGCAGCCAAGAGAGCAAATAGAATGCTAGGTATCATAAGGAAAGGAATGGAAAATAAAACAAAAGATGATATAATGCCTCTATATCGTTCCATGGTGAGACCGCACCTTGAATATTGTGTGCAATTCTGGTCGCCGTATCTTAAAAAGGATATAGCGTTATTAGAAAAGGTTCAGAGAAGAGCCACCAAAATGGTATAGGGGATGGAAGGATACCCCTATGAAGAAAGGCTAAAAAGGTTAGGGCTCTTTAACCTGGAAAAGAGACGGCTGAGGAGAGATATGATAGAAGTCTATAAATTAATGAACGGAGTGGAACGGGTAAATGTAGATTGATTGTTTACGTTATCAGAATATAGAAAGACTAGGGGACATGCAATGAAGCTACAGGGTAAAATATTTAAGACTAATAAAAGAAAATATTTTTTCACTCAACGTGTAATCAAACTCTGGAATTTGTTACCGGAGGATGTTGTAAAGGCTGTTAGTGTAGCTGGGTTTAAAAATGGTTTGGACAAGTTCCTGGAGGAAAGGTCTATAAACCATTATTAAGAAGGGACCCAGGATATCAATGCTTGACCCAGTAGCAAGCATTGCGGAACCTTTGTCTTTTGGGGAAACTGCTAGGTATGTATGACCTAGATTGGCCACTGTTGGAAACAGGATACTGGGCTTGATGGACCTTGGTCTGACCCAGTATGGCATATCTTATGTTCTTATGTACTATATGCTGAGACCAAGCAGCTGATTTTTTTTCCTTAGTGCTGTCAAATCACTGCTGACTCCTGGTGACCCAGCTGCCTCTGAGTTTTCTTGGTAATGTGTCACTGGAAGTAGATTGCCAGGCCTTTTTTTCCGAGGCAGTGGAGGGTAAAGTGACTTGCTCAAGGTCATAAGGAGTGCCAGTGGGATCTGACCCCTTGATCTTCTGGGTACTAGGCAGTTGCTTTAACCACTAAGCTACTCTTCCACTCCTGGAGGAGCTGATACTTCCTCTCAGATTCTGGGAACATCAGCAGATGTTGCTGAGGCCCCTTGGCCTTCAGAGATGGCAGCCATGGAGAAGTGCCTTCTTAGGGCATTCAAGGAAAGGATAATGATGCAGTTTGCCATGCAGCATGTCATTGTCTGCTGCATCGACTTTGGCACCCATCCAGCCAATCCTCAACACAGAGCTTGCATGCAGGAGAGGCACTGACACCGGAGCCTACCTGGCCGATCTCACTCTCCTAGTGTACTGGGGTCTCATGGTCCCTTGAAACCTAGAAGAACATCAGTGCATCGTCACTCCCAAAGAAGCTCCTGATCCCCAAGGTAAGGAGAGAGATCCAGGCAGAGACTCAGGAGTACTTCAACTTCATCTCTGAGTCTGACTCAGAAGGCTGGGTCACCAATGTTGAATTGGGAGATGTGTCGGAGGACAGACCTCCAGGGCTTCCATCAGACCCTTCTCCTCATAAATGACACAAGTCACCTTCTGAGGTTATGATCTTCCAGGATTTTGTGAGGGGTTTGGCCAAGTCATACCATTTTTTTTAGACCGAGGATGAACCCAGGGCAGAAGAATTGAAGATCACTTCAGTACTCCTCAGCCCCTACAGAAGCGGTGACAGTGTCCATGCACTGCATCCTTCAAAGGGTGCAGATCAGAATGTGGGAGAACCCTGTCACTGTACCTCCAGTTAGTAAAAGGCTTGATTCCATGTACAGAGTTCAGAAGACTCCCAGATTTGAGAAGCTCCAGTTTCCTCACCATTCCTTGGTGGTTGAATCTGCCCTTAAGAAGTCTGAAAGTTCCAAGACTCACTCCTTGGCGCCCCCAGGATGGGAAGCTCTGGCATTAGACTCTTTTTAGATGTTTTTCCAGAATTCCATGCTTATGGCCCACACAGCCTCTTACCAGCTCTACATGGGCATGTTTCTAAAGGACATCATGTATAACCTAGTTGATTGTCCCGAGAAACTGGAACAATATCATTCCCTGGTAATCACAGAGTAAGGACTGCTTGAAGTTTATGATCTGGGCGATCTATAATATCTTCAAAATGGCACCGAGAGCTTCCACTATTGGTATTGGCATCCAAAAACTCACCTGGCTCTGGTCCTCAGACCTAGAACAATCAATGCAGGATAAGCTTGCTGACGTGCTATGCCGTGCCATGGAGAGAATCTCTTCAGAGAACAAGTTGAAGAGAAAGCTGGCTTCATTGAAAAGCAGCATGTCACCCTTCGGAATCTCTCAAGGCGCATGTCTGAACTGGCCTCCTACCACAGGGGGGTACCAGGGTGATTCTCAGAAAAATACCTATTACTCTCATAGCATATACTATGTTATATTATAGGTGTAGGTACTTTCCTGGGCTCCAGTCTACCCAAACAAAGCAGGCTCCTTGACCACAATCATGGCATGAGAAGCCTCAGAAGCCCCAACCTGCTCCTCAGCCAAAGCCTAGGACAGAATTTTGAGTGGTTCCTGACGAGCATAGCCACTCTATGTGTAACCACAGTGGAATACTCTCCTATTGGAGGGAGGCTCACTCTTTTTGCCCAAAGGTGGCCTCTCATAACCTTGGACACTTGGGTTTTGCAAATTATTCAGGGCAGTTACAAATTACATCTATTCAGCATTCCTCCAAATTGCCTTCCAAGGGCTCATCCCATCAACCTTCTGCATCAGAAATTACTTCAGAGAGAAATCACTGCCCTCTTGGCAGATCTTTCAATGAAGTTCGTGCCATCAGAGCAAAGAGGGCGAGGGTTTTATTCCTGGTATTTCCCGATCCCCAAGAAAATGGGAGGATACCATCCCATCCTGGAGCTGAGAGATCTGTACATGTACCGTCAAATAAAAGTTCAGAATGATTTTTCTGGGTATCCTCTTATCTTCACAAAGGAGATTATGCTCTCTGGATCTGAAAGATGCTTATGCCGACACACAGATACATCCCATTCATAGGAAGTATCTCAGATTCGTTATGGACATTAATTTCAATAATGAGTTCTGCCCTTTTGCCTAGCCTCAGCACCTCACATCTTTACAAAGTGCCTGGCAGTAGTAACAGCTTACCTTCGGATGCTGGGAGTGTTTGTCTTCCCCTACTTGGTGATTAGCTGATCAAGAGTATCACTCCAGAAGGAGTTCAAGAATCAACATGGTTGACCATTCAGGTGCTGGAGCTACTAGGGTTCATCATAAATTACCCAAACTCCCATCTTCAGCCCTCCCAACAATTGGAATTCATAGGAGCCCTGCTCGACATGACTCAGATGAGAACCTTCCTCCATCATGATAGACTTCACAGATTGACAGCGCTAGTGTGAAAGACTCAATTGAGTCAGAAGTAACAGATCGCAGGATGTTAACTTTACAAAATCACATTGCCTTGGCACCTCTCCACATGAGACAGGCTCAGTAGACTCTGAGGATTTAGTGGGCCCAGGCCACAGGACGATTCAGGGATTGTTTGTATGTCACCAATCCACTCATTCGGGCATTACAGTGTAAGGAAATTGTATGCGATAAGGAAATTGAATGCGAGAGGTTGGTGTACTGTACATGGACCAGGAGAAGGACCTCAGAGTGATAGTTTCTGAGTATCTCAAGGTGGCGAAACAGTGTGACAAAGCGGTGGCCAAACCAGAAGGATGCCTGACTGTATACAGAGAGGAATTGCCAGCAGGAAGGAGGAGATACTAATGTCACTGTATAAGTCACTGGTGAGGCTTCACTTGGAATATTGTGTTCAGTTTTGAAGACCATATCTCACAAAGGATATAAAAAGACTGGAAACGGTTCAGAGGAAGGCGACCAAAATGATTTGGTGCCTGTGCCAGAAAACATATGAAAAGAGACTTGAAGACCTATAAATATGTATACTCTAGAGGAGAAGAGGGACAGGGGAGATATGATACGGACCTTTAAATACATAAAAGAGTATCAATGAACAAACAAACCTTTTTCAAAGATTGGGAAACTGCAAAACTAGAGGACATAACATGAAGCTGCAAGGGGGTAAATTGAAAGGCAACATCAGGAAATTCTTTTTCACTGAAAGGGTGGTGGATGCTTAGAATGCCCTCCCGATGGAAGTGGTGGGGGCAAATACAGTGACAGAATTCAAAATGGCATGGGACAGACACAGTGGATCCCTTTATAGCAACAGAATAAAATCAAAATAACCTTAACTGTCTCTGCTATCTCAACAAATAGGTGACCTACACAGAGCGGTAGGTACACCCCTAAACAAAGGAAGGGGGAGGGTGACCTGTACGGGGCAGCAGGCAAACCTACTCTTGCGATCTTGCTGATTAGACTAGATGAACCATGATGGTCTTTATCTGTCCTCATATACTATATTACTATGTATGTTTCAATGGTGGACAACTCATCACAATTTGCTCAGCGGTCTCCTCATCCAAATCACTCTACCACAAAGAAATTTGATGACACATGCATCCAAACTGGGTTGGGGAGGTCATCTCCAAAGGTCTCACATCCAGGGTAATTGGTTCTTCCAAGAAAGTCTCCACCAGATCAATTTCTTGGAATTACGGGCCATAGCAAATGCTCTAAAGGCTTTCAGAGATCGGTTACCCAACCAAATTGTCTTGATTCAAACCGACAATCAAATAGCAATGTTCTACATCAACCAACATGGAGGAATGGGCTTGTACCTCCTGTGTTGAGAAACAATCAGGTTGTGGATTTGAGAGCCAAATACCTATCAGGCAAGCAAAACACTTTGGCAGACAGACTGAGTCCTTCAACCACATGAATGGACACTGGATAGGGAGGTTACATCTTTCAAGAGTGGAGCACCCCCTTGATAGATCTTTTCACAACACCTCAGAATGCATAGTTAGGTCAATTCTGTTCCAGAGTAAGATTGCACAGCAGGCTAGCCTTGGATACTTTCCTCCTGAATTGGGGTCTTCTGTTTGCATATCCTCCATTCCCTCTCATTGCAAAGACCCTCCTGAAGCTCAAAACAGATAGCGGCAAGATGATTCTCATCGCTCCCTACTAGTTCAGACAACCTTGGTTTCTTTCCTGCTACAACTCTCCAGTCAGGAACCACTCAGGTTAGACCATGCACCAGACTTGATATCACAGAACAGAATGATGTTGCATCCCAACATCAAGTCCTTGGCCCTCATAGCGTATATGTTGAGAGGTTAACGCTATCTAAGCTCAATCTGCCAGCTGGTATGACCAATATCCTTTTGGCCTCCAGGAGGGCCTCAACGAGAAAATCCTATTCATGCAAATGGAAGAGGTTTGCTGTCTGGTGTGAAGAACATTCCCTAGATCCCTTTGCCTGTCCCACATAAAAACTGCTGGAGTATCTTCTACACTTTTCTGAGTCTGGACTTAAGTCCAACTTAGAGAAGATTCACCTCAGTACAATTGGTGCTTACCATCGAGGTGTGGAGGGAAGACCTATCTCTGTACAGCCTTTAGTAGTTCGCTTTATGTGGGGTTTACTTCCCTTGAAGTCTCCCTACAAACCTCCAGCGGTGTCTTGGGGCCTCAATGTAGTTCTTGTGCAGCTAATGAAAACTCTCTATGAGCCTCTCAATTCTTGTCCTCTAAAGTATTTGACCTTAAAAATATTGGCTTTGGTGGCAGTCATTTCAGCATGCAGGGTGAGCAAGCTTCAGGCTCTTGTAGTTCATCCACCTTATGTTAAATTCCATCATAATAGAGTGGTCCTTTGTACTCATCCTAAATTCCTTCTGAAAGTGGTATCGGATTTCCATCTTAATCAGTCAATTATTCTACCAACATATTTCCCAAAACTGTGCTGCGCATGTTGGACTGCAAATAGCTTTAGCCTTCTACTTGGAGCAGACTAAAGACCATAAAGTGTCCATCCAACTTTCTGTATCTTTTGACCCCAGTAAGCTAGAGGTTGCTGTCTCCCAAAGTTCTCTTTCAATTTGGCTATCAGACTGTGTATCTTTCACTTATGCTTAAGCAGGCCAGAGCCTAGATGGTCATGTCATGACTCACAATGTCAAGAGCCATGACAGTGTCGGTGGCCAACTTGTGCTCAGTCTCCATGGAAGAGATTTGCAAAACTGAAATGTGGTCTTCAGTCCTCACATTCACTTCTCACTACTGTCTGGCAGGAGATTCCTGACATGACAGCAACTATGGAATCTGTTTGGGGAATAGAATCCAACTCCACCCCCCTAAGCCTGTTATTTCTGTTCAGTCTACCTTTAAAAAAAAAAAAAAGTTAAACTCTGAAAGGCCTGTTACCATCAAAAAACATACTGGTTATCCCCTGTTGGGCATCACACAACTACCTTTGTTAAGGAAACCTGTAGCTAGAAAGTCCCATATGTGAGGACTTATTTCCTGCTTGTCCACGGAGAAAGGGTAGTTATTCATCTGTAGCAGGACAGAAGGAAAAAATCCTCACAATCCTCCCACCGCCCCTGGGAGTTGTATTCTACTATCGCTATTGTATCAGACTGAACCAAAATGGTGCTGCTGTGGCAGGCAGGAAGATGCAATGCACGCGCAGAGGAAGTTCCCAGAAGTTTCAGTTAGTAGCTGGGAAGTGTTCCCACACGGGATCTGTCAGATGACATCACCCATACGTGAGGACTTTTTCCTGCTGTCCACAAAGAACACATGCTACAGATGAGTACCTTATCTCTCCACACAAAGATTTGAGTGTCCAAGCCATGGTATTTTTGGTAACATCACATGGATGCGAAAGTTGGACAGTAAAAAAAAGATTGACAGGAAGAAAATCAATCCCTTTTAATTATGATGCTGGTGAATAATACTATGTATACCATGAACTGCTCAAAGAACAAACCAGTAGTACTAAAGGAGATCAAACCTAAGCTTTCTTTAGTAGCTCAGATGACAAGACTTTGACTTTCAAACTTTGGACACATCATGTGAAAAGAGAGATCATTAGAGAAAGGCATCATGCTTGGTGACGTTGAAGGTTAACATAAAAGAGGAAAGCTAGCAATGTGATGGATCAATATAATAACAGCAGCTATGGATACCACTCTATCAACAATGAGCCGCTTGGCTGAAGACCGAACAAAGTTTAGGTCAACTTTCCAGAGGGTCGCCAGGAGTCGACACCGACACGACAGCACTTAACAACACAAAGATTAGCTGGCCATCTAGTCTGCCCAGTGAAGTGGCTAGAGTTGCACCTGCTGCTCTATGAAGGATACCCCCCCCCCCCATGCCTTTGTTCAGGGTTCTACCTGCTGCTCCATGCTAGTTACTCACCTCTATTTTCTGAAGTGTAAAAGTTATTTAAGTTTGTTCTCATTCTATCTTCTTACTATAAAGCAATCCTCTGTGTTTGTCCCATGCATAGTAGTTTTATGGTATATCTTACTTTTGCAACTTAGATTTTTCAAAAATGGACATGCTTTGAATCACTGAAAAGCAAATGCAGAGAAAACTACAAATTGCTTTCACTCAATTCTGTGGCAAGACATCCTTGCTAGTTTTGTGTGATATTTTATATAGAGATTACAAATGTAAAAATTGCTGTGATGTTTCATGTAAACCGCCCTTGATCTGAGGAAGGGGTGGTATATAAAAGCTTGTTAAATAAATAAATATAAGGACTTAAAATAAATTACAGCATTTCCTTATCATCCTGCTAGACCAGCCCAGATGAGAGAGTTATGCTTCCCAGACAGCTGATGTAGGCTGACTTGAGCAACTTTCAGTGATATCACTTGGGATATCCACTGGTGTAGCACTAAGAGAAGCCAGTACTTGTCTGCCTCCAGCAGGTGGCAAAATGTTTGCACTGGTGTAGCAGAACAGATAGGCCTGTCTCCCGTGGCCTGGGTGATTGAGATCTTTAGGACCAACATTTGTTCAAAGCTTGGACATGTTCCTGTCTCCTCAAGCCAACAGTTTCCCTGTCTCCAGTGCTGTTTCCCATGTGTTCCAGAACTGGTGAGCTCAGAGAGCAAACAGAAGGAACCCAGGTGACCCTTGAGGGAAGGAGTAGTAAAATTGGGCCAAGGAAGTGACCCACTCATGAACACACCATGCCGTTCTTTATATTATTAAGACTCTATTCTGTTCTATGTAATTATCTCATGTATATAGTTTACCCCGGTTCTCCAAGTTTGTACTCCTGTTCGATGTAAACCAAACAGCTTGTTGTTATGGTCTTTATGTTATAATATAAACCGCGCTGATGCCGAATAGTGCGGTATATAAGAACTTGTAATAAATAAATAAATAAAAGGCTTCCCTTCCCTCCTGTTGTCTTCGATCTGTTTTGCTGAGCTTTTTTGAAAATTTTTCTATTCCTTCATTCAATCCGGTTGGCTGTATTTGGCTCTCTTTGGCTACTTGCAATAATGCACTTTCCAATTTAAAAGCTTATTTCTTCTCCAGCTGGACCTCTCAGGCCTATGGGGGTGACTGAGGCATCTTTTCTAGGGTTTCCTTAGCCGGCCTGACAGGTGCTAGGATTCTGTTTTGGGGGTTCCTTTTTCACAGTAGTTTTTTGCTCTTTGCCAGTGGTTTATTTTTCATGGCTTGTTTCCTATAACTTCCTTCATTCATAACCTCTTTATCTTTAATACTCTACAAATCTTCTTTCCTCTTCCAAACTTGACTACGTGCTCCTCTGATCCCATTCCCGCCCGTCTACTAAGCTCTATCTCTTCTGCCATCATCCCTTCCATCTGTCATATACTTAACCTATCGCTTTCCACTGTAACTGTTTGTGTGGCCTTCAAACATGCTGTGGTAACACCTCTCCTCATAAAGCCTTCACTAGATCCGACCTATCCTTCCAGTTATCAACCTCTCTCTCTCCACCCCATTGCTTCAAAACGAATTGAACGAGCGGTTCACTGCCGCTGTCTTGACTTTCTTTCCTCTCAAGACCTTCTGGATCCACTGCAATCTGGCTTTTGTTGTCTACATTGCACAGAGATGACTCTTGCCAAAGTCTCCAGCAACCTGTTCCTCACCAAATCCAAGGCCTTTACTCAATTCTCATCCTTCTTGACTTTTTTGCTGTCTTTGGCATTGTTGATCATCACCTTCTCCTTGATACCTTGTCCTTACTGTCCTGGTTTTCTGCTTATCTCTCCCATTGCACTTTTAGTGTATTCTCTGGTGGTTCCTGCTCTACTGATATGCCACTTTCAGTTGGTGTACCTCAGGGATGTGTCTTGGGACTTCTCCTTTTTTCTCTCTACACTGGGTCCCTTGGTGCACTTATCTTCTCCCAAGGTTTTCAGTACCATCTTTATGCTGATGACTCTCAGATCCACCTTTCTGTGCTTGACATCTCTCCAGGAACCTAGGCCCGGATCTTTGCCTGCTTATCTGACGTTGCTTTCTAAATGCCTCACCGCCATCTAAAACTGAACATGACTAAAACTGAGCTCCTTATTTTTCCCCCTAAACCCATCTCCACCCCCTCCTCTCTCTAATTCTATGGATAAGACTACACTCCTCCCTGTTTCCTCAGCTCGCAACCTTGGGGTCATCTTTGGCTCGACTCTCGCTTTCTCTTCACACATCCAACAGATAGCTAAAACCTGTTGCTTCTTTCTCTATAACATTAGCAAAATTCATCCCTTCCTTTCTAAACACACTACTAAGACACTTATACACTTTTTAGTCACATCCCATCTAGACTATTGCAACCTCCTCTTTGTTGGTCTCCCTCTGAATCATCTCTCTCCCCTTCAATCTGTTCAAAACTCAGCTGCGTGGCTAATCTTCCACAAGCCTCGGTATGCTCATATAACCCCTCTTCTCAAGTCACTTCAGTGGCACCCTATCCATTTCCGTATCCGGTTAAAAACTTCTCCTACTGACCTATTAGTGCACTCATTCTGCTGCTTCTCACTACTTTTCCTCTCTTATCTCTTCACTATTCCCCTCCTCGGGAACTCTTCTGGCAGATCCTTTCTATCAGTGCCCTTCTCTTCTACTGCCAACTCCAGACTTCGATCCTTCCACCTTGCTCTCCTTATGCCTGGAACAATCTATCTGAGTCTGTGTATCAGGGCCCTTTCAAATCCAGGCTGAAAACTCACCTCTTCAAGGCCGCTTTTGAATCCTATTCTGCTTAGTCTCCTACGTGTTTCCTTATTCCCATAGATATATCCTTGTCCTCAGCTCTTGTGCTGTCTGTTTTGACTAGATGGTCCCTGATCATCAGAGCTTACAATCTTTTACATGTCTGTACAGCGCTGTGTACACCTTGTAATGCTATACAAATGATAAGTAGTAGTAGCTGTCGCAGTGCTCAGCCACCTTCTGATGCAATCTGCGGTCTTCGGTGATTTTTTTCCTGCAGCTACAGTCTTTTGCCTCAGAAGCAGCGGGAATTCCTCAGGACTTATTTTATTGGCATGTTTCAGACCTCCCCATGGGGGTTCCCTTGGCCCAATGCCATGTTTGACATCTCTGCTATATTACCCCTACTTTTTTCCCCACTGGTGGGCTCTGTGGCCAACCTGAATGGTTGCATGGTCCCTGCAGAGAAAGAGACATGGTTGGGCAGATGCACTCTGAACCCATAGGCCTCTGAAGGTCGCCTGTGGTCCCTGGGCCATTTTTTCATTTGGCTTCTGAAATAGCTCACAAGCTATTTTCACTCCTCACCAGCTGCATGGCAGCCCTCTTCGTGGGAGTATGAGGCCCAGGCCTCCCCTATTTAAAACATTTACAACCCGCTTATTCACAGAATTCAAACATCTATAATAACCATATATATATATATATATATATATATACACACACACAGGGTGACCCAAAGAAAGTGAGAACATCTCGTAAATTAAAAGCTTAAATAGTTTACTTATTTACCTTTTTTTAGCTATATGACGTCTTTATTTCAACCATTTCCGGTTGCATGTTTTTTTAAAATTTGTCAATTGTTTACATCTGTCTTTTTGATTTTTAAACAACTTATATGCTACGAGATGTTCTCACTTTTTTTGGGCTACCCTGTATATATATATATATATATATATATATTCATGATGTGGGTATCAATAAAGATGAGAACTTGAAAAGAAACCCTGTTTCTTTTAGGAATCTAGATCTGCAGTTACCTCCAGGCACAGCTAGAGGGAGCAGGAATGACCATACAGGAGCTAATGAGCCTAAGAGGGCTAATGATTTGCACCTGGGAAGGACCCAGGAAGTCTTGATGGAAAGATTCCTTTATAAGCCAGAGCTGAATGTCAGCAAGGCAGAGAAGGAGAGAGAGCAAGCAGAGAAAGGAGCAGAGAAGATGAAGGACAGAGGAACGTCTTCACAAGGAGGAACAGCTCTATTAAGAGGATCAGCTCCAAGAGAAGGAGTAAGTGAAAGAATCCTATGTGAGCAAGCCCAAAGGAATAGAGTTCACACGGGTGAAGTTCAGAAGGGCCAGGCTAAGCGTGCAGCTGTTCAACCAGAGTTTGTTAGAGCCAGCACTGAAGCTAGAGTGTGTGCCACTCGCTTTTCTCATAGTGTTCCTGACTCAAGAGCAGAGAGACATAAGCAAAGAACCAGAGGGAACGGTTTGGAGGAAAGCTTGCAGTCTCTGGGAAATACTAACCAAATTTTACCAGGCAAGAAAGGAAAAGCACTGTCTGACAAAGCTAAGTTCTTACCAAATTTAAAAAGGGAATCCACGTCAGGTTTTACCAAACTGCCGGAAAGCACAGCCTTGCCTAAAGCTTACAGGCAGAGAACCTGCTACAGGAGGAAAGTTTCTGAAAGAGAAAACTCCAGGGATTCAAACCAGCCAGACTTCAGGTATGAAAGCTTTATTGATGATACTAAATGCTTGAGTCCTAAAGGCCCTGTTAAAACAAATGCTCACTCTGTAAAGAAGAAGAAACCAGAATGGTTTCAAAAAATCCCTAAAGCACTTAGAACACAGTGGTATTGGAGACAAGACCCTAGAGGCATTTCACACAGACCTATATCAGACAGGGACAGTGATTATTCCAATGATGAATATAGTGATGAATCCATGGAGATAGAATGTGTAAATACTGTTCCCATTCCTCAACCTGAACAGATGGACTGTGATTTGTGCATGGCCTCGTGCCAGGAGTCTGTACCCACTGTGTAACTTAGAAGAAGCTTGTAGAATTTGTATGCTATTGGAATGAACTGAATTCCTCTGATCAAGCCTGGCATTAATTGTGAAGTTTAACAATTAAGCAGCTGATTTAAATGCTGGTACCTTTTGAAACAAAGGACTTTCTGTTTCATTATCAATGTCTTATTTTGAACCCTTGCACTGACGGGGAATAAAAGCCTTGTTTCCCTACACTTGGTTTCGTTAATGAGTTCTCTTAGGAAGCTGGAATAAGTAAGAACGTTTTCTACATCAAATGAACCTTAAATTCCCTTTGGCTACCTAAAATAATCTTTGCTGTGGAGCATCCCATAATTCTAATGGCGTAGACGGGGCTCCCCACGACAAATGGCGTAGTTGTTTGGATTTTGGATATAATCCTAAGACATACTGAGAAGAAATAGAAAATTACCAGTATTCAGCTTGACAAAAAAAAAAGAAAACCCGGACCGGAAGTGAAGAAACCCGGATCGGAGGAAGAAAAACGTGGACCGGACTATAGAGAAGCTGGAATGGAAGGCGAGGTTGCTGACTATGCTGGAAACTGCTACAACGCAGAGCAGCACCACCCTTGCTGAGAGTTCGAGTCTACATTTCTACCAGGTAACAGGTAGAAGGGCATAACTTGTGTGGATACAAGTAAAAGTTTAAAGGGAAAATTTGGAAAAAAAAAAGGGAAGTGTAGGTCTGATTTTTGTGCAGCCACACTTGGGTTTTTTTTTGTTTCTCTTTCCTTTCCAGGTATCTCATCATTATGGAGCAGCGGGAAATGTTTAGTTGGATGGCGGCACAATTCAGCAAGCAGGTGGAACTGGCTGCGCAAGCACAGCAGCGTGCAATCCTGGCAATGCAGGAACAACAAAAGCCAGTCCTGCAGATGTTGGAAACCCGCCTAAGCCATCAACAGAAGACACAAGAAGAAGCCGCTGGACTTCTAAAGCAGAGCTCAGGACTGGGCAACTGTCTGGTAGGACTAGGGTCCTACGAGATTCTAACTTTAGGAAAGTTAGGAGTAAATGATGATCCAGATGACTTCCTGGACTCTTGAAAGAATAGCTCTTTCCGTGGGTTGGCCGGAAGAGCAGTGGCACATTAGATTGGCAGTTTCACTCACTGGAGAGGCACTGTCAGCCTATAGGGCAATGCCCGCTTCGTTAGCAAACAATTATAGTGAGGTGACGAAGGCCATCAGGGAACGCCTCGGCCTGACTCCTCTCGTCTATAACCGTAAGCTACGTGCGGCGCATTTGGAAGTAGGCGAAACGCCGAAGACCTTAGGTCACAGGCTGAAGAGCTTAGCTGAGAAGTGGCTAAGGCCTAATGAAAGAACCATTGAAATGCTAATGGATAGGATAATCCTTGAGCAGTTTATGATTGCTGTACCCAGTAATATACAGAGCTTCCTTATCCTCCAAAATTGTCGCACTACTGCAGAGGCTATTGCCTTAACGGAAAGGTATTTAGAGGCTGAATTAGCTACCCAGCGTACTGGAGAAGTAGCAAAGATGGCAGTAGCGACATTTAAGCAGTCATCAGGAAGTCTCTCACAGTTTAAGACACAGAATGTAAAACATGCTAGGAATGTAGAGAAAAGTCATTCCAAAAGATGTTTTGGCTGTGGAAAGTTGGGTCATGTAATGAATGAGTGCCGAGTACGTACTGCTCTCATGGGAGAGAACAGACACCTATTAGCAGAAGGATTTGTACTGGATGTCACTGTACAAGGAATAGCTGCCAAAGCTCTACTTGACTCTGGCGCAGAACAGACAATGATTTCGCGCAAGCTCTGGTCCATTATCCAAGAGCAAGCTGTGTCCGTCCCAAGTCAACCAGAGGGCAGAGTCAAGATAAAATGTGTGCATGGCGCTGCCACCTTTTATCCTGTGTACAAATTACTGGTCAGAGGTTTGGGAATAGAAAAAAATATGTCAATAGCTGTAGTGCCCAAATTACCTAAAGAGCTAGTCTTAGGTAGGGACTGGCCACAGTTTGAAAGAGGCCTAGAGAAGGGTCTAAACCCCAGAGAAGTTTTCGTCTCCACTCGCAACCAGACGAGTGATTCAGAGAAACCTTCATGCACTAGGGAAGAAGGTTTAGTTGACCTCCCATCCCATGATCTAGTAAACACTCCTTCAGGGAAAGATAGAAAGACTAAAGCCAAAAAGCGTAAAGAAAGAAAAGAACGTTCTCAAGGCAGAGCAGAGTTGGAAGCAGGTGAGGAACTACCCTGGATTCCTGCAGAGCTCGTAGAGAAGTTTCCTTCATTTGCAGCAGAGCAACGAGATGACCCTGCGCTGGCACGCGCATTGGAATATGCTCAAACGGAGAGAGATGTTTTTCCAAGATTCATAAAGGAAGAAGGACTCCTATACAGAGAAAGTATAGACCCACGGACTAAAGATGTCCGCAAACAGTTGGTAATCCCAAATACATTTAAATCTTCAGTGCTGAGGTTAGCACATGATCATGAAGTAGGGATACCAGGGTTTTTGAAAAATTTAAGAAGCCGATTGAGACGGACTTCACGTTTTGCTGAAGAAAAGCTGAAGGTCAGTCAGCAAAAGCAAAAACAGTACTACGATAGAGATACCAAGCCTCGACATCTAACCGTTGGTGAGAAGGTAATCGTCTTGATATCAGGCCCCACTCCGAAGTTTGAAGCCCGATGGAAAGGACCTTACGTTGTGGCCAAACCACTTGGTCCAGCATCCTATTTAATACGGGACGCAAAAGGACATGAACAAGTGTACCACATAAATGTTCTGCGACGATGGCACGAGAGGTTAGCCTTATTTTCGTCAGCACAAAAGAGGTCTAGGATTACGTGCTGTAATAATGATGAACATTCAGCCCATAATATTTTAAGAGGGGGGATGTGTCATGATGTGGGTATCAATAAAGATGAGAACTTGAAAAGAAACCCTGTTTCTTTTAGGAATCTAGATGTGCAGTTACCTCCAGGCACAGCTAGATGGAGCAGGAATGACCATACAGGAGCTAATGAGCCTAAGAGGGCTAATGATTTGCACCTGGGAAGGACCCAGGAAGTCTTGAAGGAAAGATTCCTTTATAAGCCAGAGCTGAATGTCAGCAAGGCAGAGAAGGAGAGAGAGCAAGCAGAGAAAGAAGCAGAGAAGGCGAAGGACAGAGGAACGTCTTCACAAGGAGGAACAGCTCTATTAAGAGGATCAGCTCCAAGAGAAGGAGTAAGTGAAAGAATCCTATGTGAGCAAGCCCAAAGGAATAGAGTTCACACGGGTGAAGTTCAGAAGGGCCAGGCTAAGCGTGCAGCTGTTCAACCGGAGTTTGTTAGAGCCAGCACTGAAGCTAGAGTGTGTGCCACTCCTTGTTCTCATAGTGTTCCTGACTCAAGAGCAGAGAGACATAAGCAAAGAACCAGAGGGAACGGTTTGGAGGAAAGCTTGCAGTCTCTGGGAAATACTAACCAAATTTTACCAGGCAAGAAAGGAAAAGCACTGTCTGACAAAGCTAAGTTCTTACCAAAGGAAAAAAGGGAATCCACGTCAGGTTTTACCAAACTGCCGGAAAGCACAGCCTTGCCTAAAGCTTACAGGTAGAGAACCTGCTACAGGAGGAAAGTTTCTGAAAGAGAAAACTCCAGGGATTCAAACCAGCCAGACTTCAGGTATGAAAGCTTTATTGATGATACTAAATGCTTGAGTCCTAAAGGCCCTGTTAAAACAAATGCTCACTCTGTAAAGAAGAAGAAACCAGAGTGGTTTCAGAAAATCCCTAAAGCACTTAGAACACAGTGGTATTGGAGACAAGACCCTAGAGGCATTTCACACAGACCTGTATCAGACAGGGACAGTGATTATTCCAATGATGAATATAGTGATGAATCCATGGAGATAGAATGTGTAAATACTGTTCCCATTCCTCAACCTGAACAGATGGACTGTGATTTGTGCATGGCCTTGTGCCAGGAGTCTGTACCCACTGTGTAACTTAGAAGAAGCTTGTAGAATTCTTATGCTATTGGAATGAACTGAATTCCTTTGATCAAGTCTGGCATTAATTGTGAAGTTTAACAATTAAGCAGCTGATTTAAATGCTGGTACCTTTTGAAACAAAGGACTTTCTGTTTCATTATCAATGTCTTATTTTGAACCCTTGCACGGGGAATAAAAGCCTTGTTTCCCTACACTTGGTTTTGTTAATGAGTTCTCTTAGGAAGCTGGAATAAGTAAGAACGTTTTCTACATCAAATGAACCTTACATTCCCTTTGGCTACCTAAAATAATCTTTGCCGTGGAGCATCCCATAATTCTAATGGCGTAGACGGGGCTCCCCACGACAATATATATATATATATACATATATATATATATATATATATATATATATATAATATATAAATAAATATATATATATATATATATATACAGAAAACATATAAATCTAATAAAATAAGAACATTAAAATACATCAGTACCAAAAACTTGACCAAAAATAGGTTTTCAACTTTTTTGTGAAAACCAGCAAATCACGAAACCCCATAAATAATCTGGCAAATGATTCCAAATTCAGGGTGCATAATATAGAAACACATGAGAGGACATTATCTGCAGGCTGCTGGCAAACAGAGGAGATTTAACTAAGGAAATTTGAAGACCTACCCGCACTGGATGAGTAGAGGCATACCACTGCAACAACGTGACAAGGCAAAGTGCAGACTATCCAAGTCTAATCTTCATAACAATACACAGAACTTTTAAAAAAAATCTGCTTTTGAACCGGAAACTAAAGGAACTCTCGCTGTGGCATTTTGTACCCACCATAATGCAGAAACAGTTGAATAGGGAAGACCCATCAGAACCATATTGGCATAATCAAGTGTAGGAAACAATACAGCCCTTGAATACCTCTGTCACTGGTGGCAATTGGTTATGCATCCCGTTTTGCCCTTTTGTCCAGCTGCTCCTCTGGGAGCCCCCCCTTATTCCCTAAGGGGGTTGCTTGGGATCCAGATGAGGAATTATTTTCTCTAGAGGGTAAGTTGGAGGAAGAAGGGAAAATTCCCTTAAGGGAAGGCAAGGATTCATCTGTGAGCCACCTATTTCACAGAGAAGACCTTTCTATTCTCATTCAGGACATTATGGTGGCTTTGCTTATTGCAGAGCCTGTTTCTGTGCAAGCTTATCAAGTGGACCCTATTCTAGAGGGCATAAAGCATCCGTCTGGATTTTTTCCTCTTCCTGAGCCTATGTGGCAACTTGTAGTCTCCCAGTGGGAGACTTTTGAACTGGGTCTTAGAGGCCCTAAGATTCTGTCTTGACTGTATCCTCTGCTCCAGAGGGAGCTGAATCAGCTTTATGGGCTCCCTAAAGTGAATGCCCTCATCATAGTAGTGACAGAGCACATGACCATCCCAGTGTAAGGGAGCACTGTGCTCAAAGAATCACATGATAGGAGGGTAGAGGCTCTCCTTATGAATGCTTTTATGACTTCGTCATAGGCTCTCAAGTGGCCCAAACCTGCCAGATAGCCCAGAGGCTATGATATTGGAGTCTCTTATGTAGCTAATATTCTCTATGACTTATCCAGGATCCTTTCCAAGTCCATGGCAGCGGTAGTAGTGGCTAGGCAGTGGTTTTGACTCTGCAATTGGTTGGCTGATGCTGCCTCCGAGTTACGACTGAAGAAACTCCCCTTTAATGGCAGGTTACTCTTTGAGGAGGACTGGAGAAATTAGGAAAAGATCTTGGCTCACCCACAGAGGCTCCTTGAAGATATACCCAGAGCTGTTAGGAGTACCTCTTGCAAGGCCCAGCATGGAGATGACCTCGGATTTCTAGGGGTTTGGGTAGGACCTATTCATTTGCTGAGTCTGAGCCCAAGAAGGGCCAGCCCTTTGTGGAGCTCTCAGCATTCTCAGGACTCCACTGCAGCTCCCTCCAGGACCAAAAACCCCTATAGTGTGATCCAGCAGGTCCCTTCCAAGGTACAGCTTCTGGGGGTGGGTGGTTCTGGTTGTTTCTCTTGGAATGGACCCATACCACATCAGACCAGTGGGTCCTCAAGATCCTTAGGGTTACAAATTAGAGTTTGCAGAGTCTCTACAGGACATCTTTGTTGAGTTTCCCTGTAGCTCCTCACTCAAACAGGCAAGGTGGAACTCAAAATGCCAGAGTGGCTCTCGAGGTGAAGAAGCTGTGGTGTTGTGTGGAGGAGCATTTGATTGTCCTTCTGCAGCCCACAAGGCAGGCATCGACAACATATAGGCTGACTTTATGAGTCGGAATACTGTAGATCCCTGCAAGTGGGAATTAAGTCCTCATGCATTCGATCTCATAGTGCCAGAGGTCAAATTGATGGCCACCCAGTTGTATGCCAAAGTGGAGAGCATTTTCAGCTGTAGGACGGGTGCCCTCCTTTGCAAGTGGCATCAAGAAAGGCTTCTGTATGTCTTCCCCTTGGTGAGTCACCTTCTGCACAGGATTTAGTTTTAGCCACTGCTTGGTGATCTTAGTGACTCTGACCTTGCAGGTCATGGTCTGCAAATTTCTTGAACCTACTGGCAGGCTCCCCTCTCATTACCTCAGGACTGGGACCTCCTGCAGCAAGTGTCCCTGGTGATGGAGGACTATGTTTTCTTCTTGCTTATGGCCTGACCCTTGAGAGGCTTAGGCTGTCTAAGAAGGGCTATTCCGAAATGGTAGTGGACATCCTCTACAAGGCCTGGAAGATCTCTACTTCCTTAGCTTATGGGAGAATCTGGAGGGTTTTTGAGAGGTGGTGTATCTTTTGGGCCCTGGAAGCCAGGAAGATGGACTTTCTTACAGTCCGGTCTGGACCAGGGGTTATCCCTAAACACACTCAAGGTTCAGTGGTGGCCCTGGCATGTTGCTGGGGGTACATTCAAGGGATGTTCTTGGCAGCGTATCCTGATGTCTCCCGCTTTTTCAAGGGAGTGAAGCAGATCCATCCACCAGTGAGTCTGGTTGTTCTTCAGGAGAGTCTTTTTTCAGGAGTTGAAGATACTGAAAGGGGCCCATTTTGAAGCCATTTGTAAGGCCTCTCTCAAGGATTTGATCCTTAAGGTAATTTTCTTAGTGGCTATTACATCTCCCAGGCTAGTCTCATTGCAGACTGTGCCATTCGTTGTCCCAAAGGTGCTGTCTCCCTTTTGCCTTAACCAGACTATCATCCTGCCCTCCTCAGAGGAGGATCTTCGGATAGATCCTTCTCTGCATCTGGTAGACATGCAGTGGGCATTAGTCAGATACATGGCGATTATTATCCAACAAAAAGACCACTGAAGAGGGCAAACAACATCTGGCTGGATTAAGGAGACTATTGGTTCAGCATACCTTCTGGCTGGAAAACGCATGCTGAAGGGAGTCAGAGCTCACTCCACTAGGGCACATGCCTCCTTATGGGCAGAATTTACTATGGAGTTTCTGGAGGATATCTGTAAGGCGGGTACCTGGTTATCTATGAGCACCTTTGTGAAGCACAGCAAGTTGTGTGTGGGAGCCAAAACAAATGGTGCCTTTACAGGGAAATTCTCTCTAGAGCGTTGTCTTCCTCTCACCCTGGCTCTTGTCTGCCTGGGAGTAGAGGAATAGCTTAATAGTTAGAGCAGTGTGCTAGATCAAAGGAAACTAGGGTTCAAATCCCACTCCTTGTGACCTTTAGTAAACCACTTAAGACTCATTGGCTCAGGTACAAACTTAGATTTTAAGCCCTCCAGGGATAGGAAAATACCTACTGTATCTGAATGTAACTCACCTTGAACTTCAGAGAAAAAGCATGAGCTAAATCCAATTCCCTTTTCCATTACATTCTTCTCGTTTGGACTGGTCTAGTAGAATGATAAAGAAGGAGAAATTTTACATACCTGATTATTTTCATTTCTTGAATCCTGTTAGATAAGTCCAGGACCCACTCTCCAAGACTTTTCCACAGGTTTGGGAGCCCTACTGCATCTTGACTGCATTGTCAGTTTCAGTGCCTGATGCTGGATCATTTGTAGTAAGAGAGCCAAATACTTGTTCCATGTTATGGTGGTTAGTTAACATTGTTCATAGTCTCAGAGGTTTTTTTGAGTTGTTTGGTTTTGTTTATTGCTTGGGAAGTGTCTGACTGGCTTCTCTGAGTGCTGCAACAGTAGATAATACCAAATTATGACATCACTGAAAGTTGCTCAAGTCTACTGCCACCTGCTGGCTATGCAGCATAACCCACTTGTCTGGACTGATCTAGCAGAATTCAAGGAAAGAAAATAATCAGACGTAAAATTTTTCCTTAAGGACTTATTTAGTTTTAACTTTTTTATTACATTTCTGCTGCTCTTTAGATTTATTTATATATTATAACAATATCAAGCCAAGAAACATCTTGTTTAGGATTTATAATAGAAATACAAAGTTAATAAACAGAGGAGGAAAACACATACACAATAAAAGCTGATCAGTTCACCATTATTAAACAATTCAATATACAATTCCAAGAAAAGGCTTTAAGGAAAATTTATGGTATTGGGCTTTCTTTGACCAACTACCTAAGCTGATCTTTTAACAAGCTTCCTCGACATCTCTGCTGCATTTGACAGCGTCAATCATATAACAATGCTCAACAGACTACAACAAATAGGAATTACATCCACCGTTTATAACTGGTTCAAATCCTACCTATCAAACAGAACCCAAACAGTAAGAATTCTTAACCAAACATCTAACACTTTCAACCAAACACAAGGCCTCCCACAGGGATCTGCACTATCAGCACTATTATTTAACATTTACCTACAACCAATCAGCAACATCTTTAAACGTCATGGCGTCTATTACCATATTTACGCCGATGATATAATGTTCTACCTCCCATTTAAAATCCCACACCCCCCACTACAACAAATAACAGAATGTTTTAAAGAACTAACAATATGGCTCAAGGATCAGAACTTACACATTAATTTCTCAAAAACTGATGTACTATATATCACTAAAAACCAAACATACACACCCCCAAGCACCATCACCCTTGATAACCATGAGATCAACATAAAAAAAGAAATAAAATACCTAGGTGTGATACTTGATAATAAGCTTAACATGGATTCACACATAAAATATCTAACAAAAAACATACACTACAAACTTAAGACATTGAGACAACTAAGACCTTTAATTCACTTACAAGACTTCATAACCACAATTCAAGCTATCATAACCCCACACTTTGATTTTGCAAATTTAATCCTTAATGGCATCACAAAGCAAAATATTAAAAAGATACAACTAACCCAGAACATAGCAGCAAGGATAATAATGAATATAAACTCAATAGAGCATATCACACCGATCCTGGCTGAACTCCATTGGCTACCTATTTACAGCAGAATAAAATACAAGATTCTTCTAACCACATTTAAGCTAATAAATAACTTAGCACCATCTGTACTCAATGCACTCATAAATGTAGAAATTGATAAACGCTCACAAAGGAGTAGAAACACAAACACTATAGCAGTACCAAAAGATTACACAAAAGCTAGAAAACAAACCAACAAGAGAGCCTTCTCACATTCAGCACCTATCCTCTGGAATAACCTTCCTGACAACATTCGTTTACTGTCAGACATAAAGGAATTTAGAAAAAAACTGAAAACCCACTTATTCTCATTACACTACAAAGGAGCAGAATCTAACCAGACTACACAAAGAGACACAGGTTAACAACCATACTACAAATATCTATAACTACGTGCTTTGAAGTTTAGAATAATGTATACAACCACAAGTGATAAATGATATAATTTGTAAATATCTACAATGTATATAAGTTCTAATAGTTTAATGTTCAATCTTTTATATTGTTCTAATAGTTTAATGTTCAAACTTTTATATTGTTCTAATAGTTTAATGTTCAAACTTTATATTGTACCTGTATCTAATTCCACCTGTTCTATGTAAAATGACTTGGTATGATATTACCCATACCATATTACATACTGTTCTTTGTAAACCGCACTTGATACTTGGGAAAGAGCGGTATAGAAATAATTGTTAAATAAATAAATAAATAAATAAATAAGCTTAACCCTCCTCTACAGCATATTAGAGGGAAGAGGTGACAAAGGTAGAGGGAACAGAAAAAATAGTGTTTAACTGTAGTTCAAAAATCAGTACCAGTTTCCTAGATTTTTTATCACACATTTACAGGGCTGGCGCTACCATTAGGTGAACTAGGCAGTCACCTAGAGCAGTATTTCGCAACCTTTTTATTTTGTGGCACACTTTAGAGTTCATTCAATTCTCCTGGCACGCCAAACCAAATTGTGTGTGATCCTCAGCCTCACTTTTCCCACCAGAAGAAAGACAGCAGCATTAGTTTTTTTTTACCTGTGTGCCTCATTCTACTTGGTTCAGTCTGATGCCTGAATATATGAGACTTCTTTCTTCCCCGGCTACCATCCCTAACTGCTGCCTTTTGACTCTAGGGCACAAGAGAAAGAGCAGCTAGCGTGGGTGCTCTTCTTCGCTCTGTGGGGTCTGCTTCAGTCACACCCATCCCTTCCTATCTCTGAATGTCAGGGTGGAAGGGGCAGATTAGAGTGCCTAATGACTCTTGTTTGCTCTGTTTGCTCCAAGTTTACCTCTCCCCTCCTGTTCCCTACAGGCTGCATAGGAGGAAGGAATTGCAGTGGGAAGGAAAGGGCTGTTCTCTGGTACACTTCCAGTAGAGATGGGCAAGAACCTCATGAGACCATACAAATCCATGCTCTTATTTTCTCCACCAAGGCATGCCTAAAACATTCCCAAGGCACACTAGTTGAGAAGCACTGGCTGAGAGCACCAACCTTTAGAGAGTGGCCCATTCCCTACTACTACTATTACTACTACTGAACATTTGTATAGTGCTACAAGGTGTACGCAGCACTGCACAGACACATCCACTGCCACTCATCTCTGGGACCTGTAGCAGCAGCAATGACGACAAAACTGCAAAGCAGGGCTTACCCAGAGCCTCTGATGCTGCATGCTGTGATCTGACCAACCACTTCCACCCCCATGCAAACATGAAGTCGGTGTTGGAGCAGGTGAGACGAGCTGGGTAGAGCGCAGCACCACAGCATGCAGTATCAGAGGCTCTGGGTAAGTGCTGCTTTGATGTTTTATTCTCATGGTCACCGCCACAGGTCCCGGAGAGGGGTGGCAAGGGTGAGAACAGGGGTGTGTGTATCAGGGTTCATTTAGGTTTGTCTCATATCCTTGAACCGGCCAAGTACATTTACATGGAAAATCAAGCCAAAACTGAGCCCCTGTTGCTGTTTTTCTCAAGAATAGAAATTTTATTTTTCTTCTGAGTTATGTTAGCAACATCAGGGAAAACAGATTTTGTAATTTAATTTGAATTGTGCACTATGTTCTGACCCACAGAACTGTTCGCCATCATTAGATCCCTAACAAAAACCAATCAAAATGAACTAGACACCGCCAGCATAAAACCTCAAACCCTCACTGATTACTTTGAAACCAAACTAAAAGACAAAAAAGCACAAACACCACCCCCACACACCAGAACCCCAGGTACACCACAACACATGGAACAACTTCCACCAAATAGACCAGAAACATTTAATAAACACGCTATCAAACATCAACACAGCCACATCCCCACTGGACCCATGTGCGGTATTCTGGATTAAACACACAAAAACAGAATTAGCCCTGTACCTACTCCATATAGTAAACCATTCTCTACTACAAGGTACCATGCCCACAGAACTCAAGATATCCTCTATACGTCCAATTCTAAAGAACTGAACACTTAACCGAAACAAACCCAGCTCATACAGACCAATAGCAAGCATCCCCTTTGTTGCTAAAATCATCGAAAAAAATCACACTAATACAACTACAAGATCACATAGACAGCAACGCCCCCCCCCCCCCGACACCCAACAATTTGGCTTCTGACCATTTCATGGATTTGAAATGCTGCTGATATCATTACTCGACCACCTCATCTGAGGCCTAGATAACCCTAAATCTATATTCCTATTAGTCTTCCTAGACATCACCGCAGCATTCAATAATATCAATCACAATACCCTCATCACCAGACTAACACAAATTAGAATAGGAGGAACTGTTCTACAATGGTTCAAGTCCTACATCTCGAACCATAGGCTACGCATCCAACTAGGAAATGAACCCCCGGTCACTTTCTCACAATATCAATCCATTCAAACAAACAAACACGGCCAAGGAATCCCCCAAGGATCCACCCTCTCAGCCCTACTATTTAACCTTTACTTACATCCAATCACTAACATATTTTAAAAATTCAACAACACCTACTATAACTATGTGGATGACATCATGTTATACCTCCCCGTAGATACAGATAACCTCACCTTTAACAACCTATCTGAATGCATCACAGAAACCGAATCATGGCTACACGCTAACAACCTCAACATCAATTTCAAAAAAACAGAAGTCATGTACATTACAAAAAATCAAAAACACACCCTTCCCCAAAGCATCCCACCCTAAAATCCGCAACCCTCCCAATCAAGAACGAGGTCAAATACCTTGGTATAACCCTAGACCAAACCCTCAGCATGCTCCCCCACTTAAAACAAACAGCAAAAACTGTATTCTACAAACTAAAGACAATCGAACAGATCCGACCATTCCTTGAAGTAACTGATTACAGATCAATAATCCAAGCAATCGTCACACCACACTTCGACTACTGTAACAGCCTGTCACAAGGTCTACCCGCAAAAAAATACACATCCTCCAAAGAGCTCAAAATATCATGGCGAGAATTATTTGTAAAGCCCCACTAATTGACCATATCACACCCATTCTGTTTGACCTCCACTGGCTCCCAATAACAAGTCGAATAAAATTCAAAATGCCCATGACAACCTTTAAAATAATTAACAACATATCACCATCCATACTCACAACACTCATTCAAACCCCTCCAGACACAAGAATAAGAAGAGAAAATGCACTTCATTCCCTCAAAATCCCCAAAACAATCAGGAAAACAAAACAAGCCACAAGCTCTAGGGCATTTACATACACCACCCCTCCCTCTGGAATGCCTTACCACTATCAATCCATTCAATCAAAGACCTCCAGATGTTTAAAAAATCACTCAAAACATACCTCTTCACCGCACATTATGGAACACATAACAAAAGCCCAAACACCACCCAAATCCACATGCAAACTAATCTCCCACATAATACTGATCAACTCTCCTCTAACCACACCCAGAGGTGAATCCCTACCTACAAACCACTCAACACCTCCTTAAAACCTGCCTGTATATAGTTTGAATTTGCTAAGACCTCAGAATGTTCAAATGTTATATTTCTAAAAGTTAAAATGTAAAAGTTAAAAGTTACAATGTAAAAAATTCTAAAATCCGTTTTATGTAACATGTTAGTTAACTGTAAACTGCCCCTGATCTCTGGAAGGGCAGTATAGAAAACTGTAACAAACAAACAAACAAATAAATAAATAAATAGGACATGCCCTGCTGCTTGTGGCACGTTCATGGCCACCTGTCACCCAGCAGCACAATCTTATGCTGGTCCTGGGAATGACGTCAGAAATGTTACCCTTATCAGGCATATACTGGTTCAGATGATTCACTGGTTCCTTCTGGCCTCCCTACTCAATTTATTACAAATTCTTATATACTGCGCTATTTAGTATCAGTGCGGTTTACATAATAACATTTTGCATTAGAAACAAGATCTTTTGCTTACATTGTAACAGGGATTGTAACTTGGAAGTAACAGGGTAACTATATACAGTTCAAACAAAGGAGCTTATAAATTATTTAAGTTATATTATCAATGGCTTCTCACCACTGGCTCTCCCAATTTGCTGTTGCAGCAGCAGCATGATCTTATGCAGGTTCTGGAAGTGTCATCAAAAGTGTTGCCCTGATCAGGCCCGCAGTAGTTCAGATGATTCATTGGCTCCTTCTGCCCCCCCCCCCCCTTCAACAGTTGCCAGTTAGCTTCAGATGCTTTATCTTATTTCAGTATGGAGGGGAAAATAATCAATGGGCTAATAAGGAGGATAATCCCCTTAATTCCATCTGTAAAGGATTGGCCAAAACAAGCACTTTGTTAAAACCTAAATGTGCCAGGTAGTAGGTATAAATCCTGATGTTGATATTTTTGTCCAAAAAGAAACCAAACTTGCTAAAGAGGGCGCCAGCGAGCCAACACAATAGGCTCGCGATAATGGTGATATGTAGAGGTGACCTTGAGCTTTCGCCTCCCATTTGCTCAATCACACCACGTGAATTAGTTATGGATTATATGCAGTACAGTGAACTTGTCTCATGTGCCTTTTGCTATTTTTTGCAAGTTAGAATATGAAGGATCTTGAAGAGCAAAGAGTTTGCATGAAATTCTATGCAAAATTGATTTTTACCAAGACTTTTCAGATGTTGCAGCAAGCTTATGGAAAAGATTGTTTAAGCTGCAAACAATGCTACGAATGGTACCGATGTTTCAAATTGGGCAGAACGTCCACCAAATATGATCCCAAAACTGGATGGCCTTAAACGTCACTGGATGACGATCACGTTAAGAAAGTGCATGCTTTGATTCTTGAAAATCATTGCCTAACTCTCTGTGAAGTTGCTGAAGAAATAGGCATCAATAAAAGTTCATGTCACACAATTGTGACTGAAAAACCTCAGATGCATCGTGTTACTGCAAAATTTGTCCCATGTCTCTGGACAAATGAGTAAAAAGCGAACTGTCACAGTTACTCATTGTGCCTTATCTGTGATCTTTTTTTTTTAAATATTTTTTATTTATGAAATTTTAACAAATAAATCAAGAAAGTTCAAACAAACATTCTTGCAGAAAAAGAGTAGTCACAAAAGAAAAATATTTTTACAAAATCACAAAAAAGAAAAAACAATCAAGCAATTTCAATTGAAAATAAAAAAATGTCCGCCCACCCTAGCCCACAAAGAAAAACCAGGGGAGATACCACATTATAAATTCTAACAACATATGCAAAGAAAGGGTAAGGCAGACAGCTAAATCTGGAAAACCTAACTTATGAGAGCACAAGAGAGGAATCAATTGAGGATTCCAGGTGCCTACCATTGATGAAAGCTGTCAGCTGGGAGGGCTCATAAAAAATATAAGAAACAGAGTGATATTTCACTAAACATTTACATGGGTGTTTTAAGAAAAAGAGCCCAACCAGCTGCACAACCCCAGGGCAAAGCAGGAGAAATTCCCTGCGTCGTTTATGGGTATCCCTAGCTAAATCAGGGTAAATACATATCGATAATCCTCGAAACAGTAGCTTCCTTTTCTGAAAAAAAAGTTTCAGCAGCCATTCTTTGTCGGAAAGTAATGCGAACGTTATTAACAGAGTGGAAGGAATCTGAGAATCATAACCTGAATTTTCCAACAAATCAGTTACATTCAGAGTATTCCCCTGCTCTTGGTCTCCCCCCTAAATTAACCAAAGCTGGAGTTAATTTTGCCTTAGGTAGATGATAAATCTTAACAAGGGGTGGGATCAATTCAGGAGAACCCCCCAATATATCAATTAAGTATTGTTTAAACATATCTCTAGCTGAGACTGTAACAAGCCTTGGAAAGTTAATTATTCTCAAATTATTTGCTCTAGACAAGTTATCCAAATGTTCCAACTTAACTTGAACAGATGAAAAGTTCTTTTTATAAGCTTCAGAATGTTCCTCAAGAGAAGCAACCTTATTCCGTGTTTCTTCCACTTCAGACTGTATCCCTGACACCTTCCTTTCCAACTCCTCAACAGCAGCCAAAGAATTATTCACTTTCAAAGCCATTGAAAAAACCTGAGGCAATAAAACTTCTCCCAGAGAGACAATAGCATGCCAAATAGCCTCTAAGGTGAAGTTAACAGGTCGCTGTAGGGAGAAAGCTGTCACTGATTCAACAGGTGGCAAAACAGCTTCCATTCTTGCTGGCGACTCTCCTCCTCGCAATACAGGGATCTCTTTCCCTGCTCAATCCTCGCTTGCCAACACCCTTGGTTGTCAAGAGCAGTGCCGTCCTGGGATTGCACTCTCAGGCTCCTGAGCCTCTTGAGCCAATGCCTTCCCCTGCATTGAGGGCAATTCAAACTCCAGGAACCGCTCAGGCAGGGGCTGACAACGGAGCACTTTCGGCGCTGGGCTCGACACTGGGGGAAAAAGATGATGCCGAAGCAGCCGTCGAGTTCCCCAACTCCGGTGAACCTGCAGCTCAGCTTACTTCCACAGCCACCACCAGATCCTGAGCAGCACGAAGAAGAAAAGCGTCCAAAGGATCCACAACCTGAGAAGCAACCGGTGTAGAGGTACGGGGGGGGTTTGGGAAAGCAATGACCCGCCTCTCCCCTTATGCTTTTTCCCCATTAGCAAATGCGCTCACACTCGATGCAGCCGGCTGCCGCCATCTTGAAATGGACACCCCCCATCCCCGTCCCCCATCCCCCATCCCCCATCTCCCATCTCCCATCTCCCATCTGTGATCTTTTGGTGAAGCACAAAATGTCTCTAGTCCTGCAGCCTCCCTATTCTCCAGATTTGGCCCCTACAGACTTCTTTTTGTTCCTGAAGTTGAAATCCACTCTGAAAGGTCGCCTGTCATGTTTCAGACATAGCAAAAGGCACATGAGAAGTTCACTCTACTGCATGTAGTCCGTAAGTAATTCACGTGGCATGATTAAGCAAGTGCAAGACTAAAGCTCTCATAATCCTCCCAATATAAATTAAAACCGTTAACATTAATTCTAGCAAAGAGAGTTCCATAGGTTCTTAATGAGCATCCATCTCTCGCTCAGTAAGGTCCTTGGGTTGTCCAGCATCCAATGATCAGCACTGACCACAAAAAATAAACGTAGTCAAGGATCCTCTCTAAATCACTATGGCTCCTGGGTCAGGAAGTCCTTATTTGAGGCCCCCTGTATATTAAGGGTGAGCTCTGGGGTTCATCTGGACAGTCCAGTTCAGCTCTCCCCCATTCTATATCCCCCCCTTGAGGAGACTTGCAAATGGGGGTGTTCAGAGAAGTCTCCCCCCACCCTGCCTTCTGGGAGGAGATCCCAAAGAGAGTTTCCAATGTCTTCAATCTATGCAGATGATATGCAAATATTCTCCTAACCCAGAATCCACTCCTCACAGTTTCATTGGTTTCCCTCCACCAGCTCCACACTCAGGGATTTATTATCACTAGTTCTCAGATGGGTCAGACCAAATCCCTGGCTTGCACTACCTGCCACCACCCACATAGTTGTCCCTGGTCAGCTACAACCACTCACTAGCAGGTATTAAGTGATTCTCTCTGATCAGAAAGAGAGATGGGCACCCTTATGCCCAGGTAGTTATTTTTAACTGAGGGTGCACCTGCACTGACATCAGAGCCCTTCCTGATGTGGTGTGGAGAGCAATGGCTAGAGTGGCCCTCTAAAATACTCTGATAAGAGAAATTGTCATCTAGGATACTGGAGGAGAGCTGGGAATCCACTGATGTCTCCAGCATAGTAGATTCCTTTACAGAGGCACTGAAGCCAGTTGCCAAAGTGGAAATTCCAGCCTTTGGAAATGATAATCTTGGAGGAGCGCCTTTGAGACTCATGTTATGCTAGTCAATGCAGGTGTATTGGGCCGGCATTTGGAATCAATGCCACTTCTTACAGTCTTCTCCCTATCAAGTGTATTGAGACCAATGCCCCTGGGAGGCACAGAAACACTCAATGCACCATCGGTCTCAGAGGCATTCTTCCTCTTTGTGCAGTCAGAGTCAATGCTGGGACAAGGTCCAACGTTGTTTCGACTTCCTCTCGAAGTCAGACTCCAATGGATGGGAGACCAAGGTGGAATTGGAGGTGTCTCGGAGCAGATCTCCTGAGCTCCCCTCAGACCCTTCTCCCCCTCACACGTGGCAGAAGTCACCCCTGGAAGATATGTCCTTCCAGTACTTTGTGCATCTCAACCTGCTGCAGGGAAAGGTCTCCACTCTCCTCATAGATCTCCCCATTGAGCCGGAGCCTCCGGCTCAGGTTGGGCGGGGTTCTACTCCAGGTACTTCCTGCTGCCCAAGCAAACGGGGGAGTTTTGGCCTATCCTGGACTTACGAGACCTCAACACCTACCTGGTGTGAGAAAAGTTCAAGATGGTCTCACTGGGGACCTTGCTTTCCATACATCCTCAAGGACGATTAGCTATGTTCCCTGAATCTCAAGGATGCATATACACACATACCCATCCACCCCGCTCACAGAAAATACCTCAGGTTTGTCCTGGGGACTGGCATTTCCAGTACTGGGTTTTGTCCTGTGGGCTGGCATCAGCAACATGAGTCTTTACAAAGTGTCTGGTGGTGGTGGCTGCTTATCTGCGGACACTGGGGGTGTTCGTCTTCCTGTACTTAGACGACTGGCTCATAAAGAGCTCCACGCCAGAAAGTGTCCATCAGTCAGCTCAGCTGACCATCCAAGTGCTTGAGCCATTGGAATTTGTGCTCATCTACCCCAAGTCTCATCTCCAACCCTCCCAACAACCTGAGTTCATCGAGGTCCTCCTCAACACCGCTTGGACTCGGGCCTTTCTACCGGTGGATCACCTGCAGAGGCTGATGGCCTTGGTTCACGATCCCCAACAGAGGCATCAAGTGATGGCCTGGGGGATGCTGAAAGTGTGTAGCCTTATGACTTTGACTGTGCATGTCACTCCCTTGGCTCATCTGGCGATGAGACAAGTTCAGTGGACTCTGAGTACACAGTGGAAGCAGGCCACAGATTGCCTCCAGGACCCAGTGGCAGTTATTGGACCTCTTGTGCAGTCCCTGCGCTGGTGGCTGGAGCTGCAGACTTGCTCTAAGTCTCCCATTTTGGTCATCATTCCCCCAGCAGATGATGATGACAGATACGTTGAAGCGAGGCTGGGGGGGGGGGGGGTATCTGGACAGCCTGCGCATGCAGGGCCTCTGGTCAGAGCAGGAGAGCCTGCACCAAATTAATTTCTTGGAACTCCGGACCATAGCAAATGCTCTCCATGCATTCCAGGTTCATTTGGCCAACCAATCTGTGTTGATTCAGACAGACAATCAGGTGGCGATGTATTATGTCAACAAGCAGGGTGGCACAGGGTCGTACCTCCTGTGCTCGGAAGTGGTCTGCTTGTGGAAGTTTGCCATTGCTCACCGAATGGAGCTAAGAGTGACTTATTTGCCTGGGGACCTCAACGCTGGCGAACCAGCTGAGCTGCGTCCTTCAGCCGCACGAGTGGATCCTCAACAGAGAAGTTGTGGAGCGGATCTTTCAAGAGTGGGGTACTCCCATGATAGATCTCTTCGCTAACCCGCACAACACCCAGGTGGATCGATTCTGCTCCAGGGTCACGTCCTGCAATCGGCTGGCATCAGATGCCTTCCTCATTCACTGGAGGATGGGCCTGTTGTACGCTGATCCTCCCATTCTGCTCGTGATGAAGATCTTGCTGAAGTTGTAGGCCAACAGAGGCACAATGATTCTCATTGTCCCATACTGGCCCCAGCAGCCGTGGTTCCCCCTGCTGCTTCAGCTCTCTCAGAGGGAGCCTCTGTGACTGGGCTCTGCCTCGGATCTCAAATCTCAGGAGGATGGGATCTTGCTGCATCCCAACATCTGTGGTCCCTGGCCCTTGCAGCATGGATGTTCAGTGGGTAGTTCTCTCAGAGCTCAACCTCCCTGAGAATGTTCAGGAGGTTCTTCTTGCCTCCCGCAAGACTTCTAGCTGAAGGTCTTATCCGTTCAAGCACACAGACCAGACTCTGGATTCCTTTCCCTGTGCTATGGACAGGTTGCTGGAGTATCTTCTATACCTCTCAGACTCTGGCCTCGTCCAATTTGGTCAGTATTCACCTGAGCGCGACTGGAGCCTACCAGTGTGGCTCGGAGGGGAAGCCAATTTCAGCTCAGCCCATGGTTGTTCGCTTCATGTGGGGCTTGCTCCTTTCTAAACCTTCAGTCAAACCCCCACCGGTGGCATAGGATCTTAATGTGGTTCTGGCGCAGCTCTTGTCAGCTCCCTTTGAGGTGTTCACTCCTTGCCCTCTGAAGTTCCTGACCTGGAAGGTCTTGTTCCTGGTGGTGGTCACTTCGGCACACCATGTCAGTGAGCTCCAGGCCTTGGTGGCTCATTTGCTGCACACCAGCTTCTACCATAATAGAGTAGTCTTGCGCACACATCCACTTTTTCTGCCAAAGGTGGTTTCTGCTTTCCACCTCAATTAGTCAGTTGTACTGCTACCTTTCTTCCCCAGTCCTCACGCCAATAGGAGGGAGGTGGCACTGCATATGTTGGACTACAAACATGCCCTGGCCTTCTACCTTGAGCTGATGAAGGCACATCATAAATCCATCCAGCTATTTGTCTCCTTTGATCCTAGCAAGCTGGGGACTGCTGTCTCCAAATGCACTCTGTCAATTTGACTGGCAGACTGCATCTCTCTTGCTTCTGCCCAGGCAGGACTGAGCCTTGATGGTCATGTCGTGGCTCACAATGTCAGACCCCTGGCTGTGTTGGTGGCCACCTTGCACTCGGTCTCCATGGAGGAGATCTGCAGGGCTGCAAGGTGGTCTTTGGCCAACACCTTCACAGCTCATTACTGTCTGGATGGGAATTCCTGATGCAATGGCAACTTCGGCCAAGCCATGTTCAAATATCTCTTTGGGAATTAGGTTCCAACTCCTTCCCACTGGCCCTTCTGTCCATCCAGGCTACCAAAAAAATGTATTCCTCAGTGATGCTGTACGCTGAAGATGCTGAATCAGATGAGTCCCCTACAGTAGTGGTTCCCAATCCAGTCCTCGGGTACCCCCAAGCCAATCAGGTTTTCAGGGTATCCACAATGAATATGCATGAGATAGATCTGCTTCCATTGTATACAGATTTATCTCATGCATATTCATTGTGGATACCCTATCTATTGAACATGTATATATAGCCATGGGTTAATGAGAGAAAACTAGCAGCATGGATTTCACCAAGGAAAGCCTTGTCTAATTAATCTGTTATATTTTTTGGAAGGTGTGAATAAACTGGTAAATAAAGGTGAACCAGTTGATATAGTGTATCTGGATTTTCAGAAAGTTTTTGACAAGGTCCCTCATGAGAAACTCCTGTGGAAATTAAGAAGTCATGGGATAGGAGGCACTATTGTGGATTAGGATCTGGTTAAAAGATAGAAAACAGAGAGTAGGACTAATAAATGGCCATTTTTTTAATGCAGAAAGGTGAATAGTGGAGTACCACAGAGATCTGTGCTGGGCCTGCTGTTTTTTAAAAAATTCATAAATGACCTGGAAATGGAAATAACAAGTCAGGTGATCAAATTTGCAGATGACACAGCATTATTCAAAGTTGTTAAAACCCAAGGGGATTGTGAAAAATTACACGAGGACTTTGATAAATTGGGAGACTGGGCGTCCATATGGCAGATGAAATTTAATATGGACAAGTGCAAAGTTATGCACTTAGGGAAGAACAATCCAAAATATGGCTACGTGACGCAAGGTTCAACATTAGAAACCACCGCCCAGGAAAAGGGTCTAGGTGTCATCATGGAAAATATGTTGAAACCCTTTGCCCAATATACAGTGGTGGCCAAGAAAGCAAATAGAATGCTGGGAATCATAAGGAAAGGAATGGAGAATAAAACCAAGAATATTACAATGCTTCTGTATCACCCCATGGTGCGACTACATCTTGAATAGTGTGTGCAATTCTGGTCACCGTATCTTAAAAAGGATATAGCAGAATTAGAAAAGGTACAGAGAAGAGCCAAAATGATAAAAGGGATGAAAGGATACCTTAAGGAGGAAAGGCTTAAAAGGTTAGGGCTCTTCAACTTGAAAAAAATGACTGCTGAGAGGAGGTATGATAGAAGTTTTAAAAATAATGAGTGGAGTGGAATATGTAAACGTACATTGATTGTTTACTCCTTCAAAAAGTAGAAAGACCAGGGGACAAGCAATGAAGCTACAATGTAGCACATTTAAGACTAATCGGAGAAAATATTTTTTCACTCATTCTATAATCAAACTGGAATTTGTTACTGGAGAATGGACTGTTAGAGTAGATGGGTTTAAAAGAGGGTTGGACAAATTCTTGAAGGAAAAGTCAATAAACCATTATTAAAGAGGACCAGGGAAATCCACCAATTACCCCTGAAATAAGCAGCAGGGAATCTGTGTACCTTTTTGAGAATCTGATAGGTACCACTGTTGGAAATGGGATACTGAGCTCAATGGACCCTTGGTCTGACCCAGTATGACATATCTTATGTTCTTATGGCTTGAGCCTATGATACCATTTTATCCCTCTGCACTCTTTTACTGAAACTGCTGACCTTGTAGCTCCATCCTGATGGCATGAAGACTCGGATAGCCACCACCACCTTATTCCATCCTTAGTGGTGCAGTGGCTATGAACCAAAGAAAGGGTTTTGTCTTTGGGTGTGGTTTATATATTAGTTGAATTTTCCCTCCCAGTGGAGTCTCCTCCCAGGATTGTGTCACTGGTAAGAAGATACCTCCCCTAGTAGTGAGGTTGAGGGGAGATTCAAGATGGCGTTAGTTCTGTGTTTTGTCTTGATTAGACTGTAAGCTCTGACGAGCAGGGACTGTCTCCTACATGTCTGTACAGCGCTGCATACGACTGGTAGCGCTATATAAATGCTCAATAGTAGTAGTAGTAGTGGCATGAGACAGACTAGTTTACACGGCACAGGAGCTGTATGGGGAAGAGGTGCAAGGCTAAAGGGCTAAGCAGCCCTCCTTGGCCCCTGTGCCTTGACGCCGTCACCTTCGCAGGTTGTTGGACCTTTGGACTCCTTTTTCTCGCTGTTGCCACGGCAGCTGATAATTGCTGGGGAGCTTAACCCGGCTTTGCAGTCATCAGAGTTGGGAGACAGCCAACATGGCTTTAGACAAGGAAGATCTTGTCTTACTAATCTGTTATGTTTTTTTGAAGGTGTGAATAAACAAGTGGACAAAGGTGAGTCGGTTGTTATAGTGTATCTGGACTTTCAGAAAGCCTTTGACAAGGTCCCTCATCAGAGACTTTTGGCAAAACTAAAGAGTCATGGGATAGGAGGCAGTGTACTATTGTGGATCAGGAACTGGTTAAAAGATAGAAAGCAGAGGGTAGGGCTAAATGGCCAATTTTCCCAACGGAGAAAGGTGAATAGTGGTGTACCCCAGGGATCTGTGCTGGGTCTGTGCTTTTTGACATGTTCATAAATGACCTGGAAAAGGGAATAACGAGTGAGGTTATCAAATTTGCAGATGACACAAAACTATTTAAAGTTGTTAAAACCCAAGAGGATTGTGGAAAATTGCAAGAGGATCTTGATAAATTGGAAGACTGGGCATCAAAATGGCAGATGAAATTTAATGTGGACAAGTGCAAAGTTATGCACCTAGGGAAGAACAACCCAAAGTATGGTTACACGATGCAAGGTTCCACATTAGGAACCACCACCCAGGAAAAAGATTTAGGCGTCATCGTGGATAACATGTTAAAACCCTCGGCCCAGTGTGCAGCGGCGGCCAAGAGAGCAAATAGAATGCTAGGTATCATAAGGAAATGGAAAATAAAACAAAAGATATTATAATGCCTCTATATCGTTCTATGGTGAGACCGCACCTTGAATATTGTGTGCAATTCTGGTCGCCGTATCTTAAAAAGGATATAGGGGCTTGTTTACAAAGCCGCGGTAGCGATTCGCCATCGTTATCTGAGCCGCGGCCCCATTGATTTCAATGGGGCAGCGGCTCCGATAACGATCGCGAACCGCTACCGCGGCTTTGTAAACAAGCCCCATAGTGTTATTAGAAAAGGTTCAGAGAAGAGCCACCAAAATGGTAAAGGGGATGGAAGGATACTCCTATGAAGAAAGGCTAAAAAGGTTAGGGCTCTTTAACCTGGAAAAGAGACAGCTGAGGGGAGATATGATAAAAGTCTATAAATGAACAGAGTGGAACGGGTAAACGTAGATCGATTGTTTACGTTATCAGAATATAGAAAGACTAGGGGACATGCAATGAAGCTACAGGGTAAACTATTTAAGACTAATAAAAAAAAATATTTTTTCACTCAACGTGTAATCAAACTCTGGAATTTGTTACCGGAGGATGTAGTAAAGGCTGTTAGTATAGCTGGGTTTAAAAAAGGTTTGGACAACTTCCTGGAGGAAAGGTCCATAAACCATTATTAAGAAGGGACCCAGGATATCAGTGCTTGACCCAGTACAAGCATTGTGGAACCTGTGTCTTTTGGGGAAACTGCTAGGTACGTATGACCTAGATTGGCCACTGTTGGAAACAGGATACTGGGCTTGATGGACCTTGGTCTGACCCAGTATGGCATATCTTATGTTCTTATGAACTTGGTGTCTGCTTCTGGCATGGAATCTTTCTCCTCTGGCTCCTGGCGTTCTTTCAAGGTTGTCTGCCAGCAAGAAGTCTCTGGAATATCGCAAAAGAGGGCTCCCTTGTTGGGGTGGAATTGTCGTGTTCACAAGGGCTGGACCCTGGACTGCAATTGGCTGAAGGAGACTCCTCGGAACAGCTACTGGGTGCAACTTCTTTGGAGATGGTGACAGAGGAAAAGGCAGCAAGTTTGGCTGCCTCGAGTGTTCCTAGTTGGAAATGGAGCAGGATGCAAGGCATGGAGGCATTCTCGGGGGTTCCATCTCCCCCTCTGTGCTACCTTTGGAGGCTATCACAATGAAGTCTATCTGGTCTGCAATTATGCAGCTCAGAGAAGACCTGGTACCGCAGATATTGAGTCTATCACTCCAGATGCAGAATAATTCTACTGCCATACAAGAGAGTGTGCGAAATGTCCTTTCTCTTCAAACTGCAGTTTCTGATCTACATTCAAAGGTGACTGTGTTTGAAGGTTATATGGAGTCTCATAAAGGACACTACTGCAATGAAAGTTAAGTTGGACATGTTGAAGAATGCCACCAGATCCGTGAATTTGCAATTGGTGAATTTTCCTAGAGTTGTATCTGTGTCTAATCGAGATATGTTTCACACTCATTTAACAGAGATTTTGGGTATTCCCCCTGAGTCCCATCCCCCCTTGTAAAATTGTATTATCTTCCTACTTCTGAAAAGGAAATAGGAACTGGGGTGGTAACTGGTTTGTCACGAATAGATGTTCTCAATGTATCTGCTTTGTTGGAATCATCTCAAGAAGAGCCTTTAGCCCATTCTACTTTGTTGATTACACTTACATTACTTTCTGATAAAGAGTAATCGATGCAAATTTTCTTTAAGAAGTGGAATCTTCTGTTCCAAGATCTTATGATCCGTATGTTTCCTGATCTCTCGAGGGAAACACAGAGGAGGCGATGGGAATCCCTCCTTCTCTGTTATGCTATTCAGAAGCTGGGAGGGCTTTATTTCCTTAAGTATCCATGTAAATGTTTGATAAAATATCAGTCTGTTTCCTATGTTTTTTTATGAGCCCTCCCAGCTGTTGGCTTTTATTACTGCTCGTTGTACCTTGGATATGCTACCCCCTATCCCTCCGTGAGCTTTGTTTTTTATGCTGGCTGTTAATAGTCTCCCCTTTTCCTTTTTTATGCATTATGGGGATTATTTTGTGCTACGAATAGTGGGCATGAACAGCCCGATGGGACGTCCAATCCCGCTATTCGTGCCGGCTCCTGCCCCCGACTAACTTCCCCACCGGTTGTACAGGGAAGCTAGAAAGGGGCGGGGAATGGGCGGCCCAGGGGTGGAGTCTGGGCATGCAGTTGGGCGGTCGTCGGCCCTGGATATACAGAACCGATTCTAATGTTGGCCCTGTACATCCAGGGCCGGCGAAATGTCTGGGGAAGTTATTCCACCTCCGAGGTGGAATAACTTTCCTGGACGTGTCTTAATTTTAATGCTGGGGCGCGGATGGGGCCAGGGGACATTCTCTGCAGCTCGACCCTGGCCTTAGGAGGCCAGATCGGGGGTTGGGCTGCGGGGAATAAACCCCTTTTTCAGGCGGCCGGCATCGCGGCTCTTCAATGGAGCCATGGTGCCATGGCAACATGATGCCATGGCGCTGCGGCTCCATTGAGGATCCTTGACTGAGTTAGCTGGGGGCAGTCCTGCATGTGCAGGCCGGACTGAATTGCAGTCCCAGCCTGCACGTGCAGGACTGTTCGTGATTCTGATCCCACAGGGCTGGACATGTCACGCGGGATCAGAATCCCCTCTGTTGTTTCTGGTTCAGACCGAATGCACAGAGGGGATCTACATCCGGGACAGAATCGGCCCTATGTATGAATTTTCCTTTCTTGGATCTCTCACTATTTGTGGGCCAGATTGGGATTGGTTTGATTGTTGTATTCCTAAGGTGAAGTAAACCTATATTTCTTGGTTATTTTTTTTGTTACCTTTCCCAATTTCTGTACAAGATTTTATTCTTGCATGTTATTGTATAATTCAGAAATATATATATATAAAAAAGAAGGTACCTCCCTTGTTCTGAAGAATTACCAGAACACTTACAGGTCAGATAGTAGTAATCTAGTAGGACCACTAGAGGTTTCTGCTGCTTAAAAGAACAATCTATGAAGTTTCTACTCATGAAACCAAGGATTTTACATAAGGAAATCTGGACTCATAGCTTATGAGCTGTGATAAGACTATGTCTGCAGACAGACAATAAAATAAAAGAAAAAGTGCATAGAAACAGGAGTGTATGCAATTTAAAAGGTCCAGCCTGTTGTCAGGGCTGGCGCAAGGAGATGAGGTACCCTAGGCAAACCTCAACCCTTGCACCCCCCCTGGTGCCCATTGCCACCACTGTTGTCCCTCTCCGGGACCGACAGCCTTAGCAGTAGCCACAACCAGTCCCACAGCACTTACTTTCAAGCTTCAGCGGCGTGGGACTATTTGCTTCTGCCACTCTTTGACGTCAGATGCCAACTTCCTGTGTGAACAGAAAATCAGTATCGGGAGTCAGAGAGGGGCAGAAGCAAACAGCCCCACAGCGTTGAAGCTAGAAGGTGCAGGAAGCCTACCTCACTGCTTGCTCCCCAGCTGGCTCTCTGCTTCCAAAGCTGCAGCTGTTTTAAAGACTAATACAACCGCAGGAGCATTTGCTGTTGCTCCCATGACTGTGCTATATTCAAATCGCCCCGGCTGCTTGAATATAGCACAGCTGCAGCTGTATTGTCGTGTCCCCCTGACTGGGCCGGTGGCTCACAGGCAAAGGGCTGCCATATTTGTCCTTAAATTAAACTATTTTTGTATCCATCAAGGAATCCTAGGACTTGTAGTACTTTTCATTAAAGACAAAGTAGTGTGTGACCACTGGGGTTGTTTAAGGCAAAAACAAGAAATTTATTTTTGGGTTCTTTCCACGCATTAAATTCAATGGTAACGCAAGCAAAATAATTATTCTCCAAAACAGAAAACTTACAGGAACAAAAGTACATGTGAAGTTAAAGAACTGAAATACTTCTTTTAAACACGGCAGCTGTTTTCAGTACACATCTCAGCATAGGTAAATTCTGGTCATTTTCCAATAATGCTGCTTTAATTCAAATACTGTTCTTAGCAATGTTCTTTAGCTTAAAGAAACTCTTAGCACTTTCCTGGCTAAGGAAAAATTGCTCTTCAAAAAGATTCTTTTTACACTCCTTTCTAGCAGCTTTCAATTTCCCTCATACAAAAAGAACAATCCATCGGTGATTCATCATACACTGAATCTGACTCGAGTGTCAATTTGCATACCTTCCTGTTCTGCAAATTGCTTACCTCTTTCAGGATTTTCAACAATGTTTTCCAACTTACTATTCTGTAGAAAGTTCAAAAGTCCTTTCCAGAACTGCTCTCCCTGGTAAGCATTGGCTGTATCAGGAGCGTGGGGCTTCTTTCCCTGGAGCAAAAGCTTAACTGCTTCAGCTGTGTTCAGCACTATGTCTCTGCCTTTGGCTGGGTCTTGGTTACGTTAGTTTGTAACAGCTTTCACCCCCTTTCTGGCAGCTTGGGTTTTCTGAACTGTCTCTTGCACACACTGCACTGCACTCTGTTCCAGCTCTTCAGCAACCTCCTCAGCTATACATCTGCTGGTCTCTGGCTCAGACTACCTTCCACCCAAGGGTTGCTTCCTTTGCTGTTGGAACTGTTTCTCCCACATGGAGTTAAACTTCCCCAATCTCCTTGCTCCGTCCTTCCTCTTGCTCTTGCTCTCTCTCTCTGCACTGAAGCAGGTTTAAAAATCTGCTTCCTCGCTACCACACCCTCATCTCTGCACAGGTGGTTGTCATTAGAGTCCAAGCCTGCACTCACGTTGGGGCTTGGGCATGGCTTAGCCTCAGCAAGTACGTGTTTCTTTTGCTTGGCTGTAGCTTTAGCCCTCTGAAGAGCTTGCCTGTCTCCTGTCTTAAAGACATAGTCACCATTTTTCTGTGCTTCCCTTGAGTCAGCACAGCTCTCATTGTCACAGTATTAATGTTTAATACAGCTGGGGGAACATTTGCTTTTGCTCTCCCGGCTGTATTAATGCTCAGCACAGCCATGGGAGCATTTGCTTTTGCTCCTGCTCCGATGGCTGGAACCTGGCTGTAGTGGTTTGAAATGGGCTGATACTGGGACTGGGGGGGGGGGGGCTGGAACCGGAAATGGGTGATACTGAGCATGGGAGAGGGGGCTGGGGGGATGAAATGAGCTGATATTAGGGGGATGGAGTGGAAATGGGCTGATGCTTGGGGATGATGGATACTGAAAATGGGCTGATACTGGGGTTGTGGGGGGTGAGACTGGAAATGGGCTGATATTAAGTCTAGGGAGATGGGACTGGGAAAGACTGGGACTGAAAGGGAGCTAATTCTAGGGCTGGGATTCTGGGATTGAAAAGGAGCTGATGCTGGTAAATTCTAGGGTCGCAGTGGGGAAAAAAGGAAGATGCTGGGGAATGAGAAGGAAGAAGAGGACAAATATTGTGGAGAGTGAGGAAGAAGCAAAGCCAACCAGGGGAAGGTTGAGAGATAGGGAGATAAGGAGGAAAAGAAGGAAGAAAGACAAGGTTAATGAATATTAGAGAAGGAAGTAAATGAATGGTTGCTAAGGAAGAGGAGCAGGATAGCAGGTACTAGGGACATGGGATGTGGGAAGGCAGGGACTCTGATAGATGGAGATCCTAAGATTGTATAAGAAAACAGAAGAAAGACTCTAAGATAGGCTGGGTATTGGGAGTTTAAGTAGAGACTCAGGGCTTGAGTGAGTGGGGTCTTGGAGTTGCTGGGGGGGGGGGATAGTGGGGACTAAGAAATTGACCAGAGATTAGGAGTACAGTGGGGACAAGGTGATTGGGTGAGGGGTATGAGTAGGGTTGTGAGACCTAGTGCAGAAATATGGGGAGTGGAGAAGGTTTGAAAGACTTGGAGGGATATGGGGTCAGTTGAAAAGGACAGAGTGCTATGGAGTGGATGAGAGTCACAGGAAGGGACAGATTTTCCTTGAGGGAGGTGAAAGATGGTAGAAATGGGAGAAGTGAAAGGGGAAATGGAAGCCTGGATGGGATAAGATATAAGCAAGGGCTTGGAGGTGAAGAGAGGGTGAGTGCTAGGAAATGAACTGGGGCTGATTAAAGGATGAGAAGCAGAAGGTGGCAAATGAGGCTGAGGAGGAGATGAGTACAGAGGGAGGAAATGGGAGACTATAAAGTATGTGTGTGTGGGGGGGGGGATAGGAGGCTGGCAAAAAATGAGATGTGGAATGGAAGGACTAAGGAGGTAAAGTTAGGAAATGGAAAGCTGGTAAGTACAGTAGGTGGAAAGTGAAAAAAGCAAAACTGAAGGTTGAAGAAAGGAGAAGGAGAAAGAGGAATGGAATGAAGCTATATTTAGGTAAAAGGCAAATGAGAGAAAGGGAAAGATCAATGTCAGAAAGAAATGTAGCGAAGGAAAGGACGAAATTAGGGAGTGTGAAGAAAGAGAAAATCAAAATGGGATCCTCGAAAAGGACTTCGAGGAAAACTAAAAAGAGGAAGTGTAAAAGAGACTGGGACCATGCCAACTGGAAAAATAAAATGATCAGACAAGAAAGCTACAAAAGAGTGTCAGTTTTTAGAGAATGAAATATGTCAGCTTTGAAAATGTGCCTTTTTTATAATTCATTACAGGAGAAAATGCATTTCTATTTCTCCTTTGTCTTCTGTGTTTCACATCACTGTCTGTTTTTGGGGTTTTCCATTTCACTTTTTGTCTATATATTTGTTTCAAATTTTCTAGTTTCTTATCCTTTAATTAGTGATGGACTGTGTTTTCCATGTGCAGCCAAGGGTAAGGGATTCTGTTAACATATAGGTTCCCATCTCTCTAGGAATCTGTAACAGTTCAACGTCTTCTCTTTTTCCAACTGGAAAAATATTTGCAGTGCTGATTTTCCAGAGGTGGTTTTGGTGCACAGAAAGCTGGCGGGGAGGCCAGGGAGAGCGGGACAACGCTCCTCTCCCCACCAGCATCCCTCCAACCAGCAGGCCTTTAAATTTTAGAGTGTCAGGAGGCTCGGGAAGCACCCGATCGGTGACGGGGAGAGCTGGGTGATGTTCCTCCCCCACACCAACGTGCCTCCAACCAGTGGGCCAGCGGGCCTTTACATTTTAGAGCACCAGGAGGTGTGGGAAGCACCCAATCGCCAGTGGGGAAAGTGGGATGATGCTCCTCCCCTACACCAGTATCCCTCCAACCAGCAGGTCTGCGGGCATTTACATTTTAGAGTGCCAAGAGACATGCCCACATCTGGTGGACCTGCGCCAGAGGGCCCTTTGGCATGGCCCTTAGGCATGGGCAAATACCAGACAGCCCAAGATGGAAGAAAGAAGGGAAGCACCCTCTGATCACCATAAGAGAGAGAGTGAGCAAGTTCCTTCCCACCCCACTGTGCAACATTTACAAAACCACTTCAATCCATGTTAACACGGTGAAACAGCCAACTTTTAATGCATTAGCCTACTACACAACTACTCCATCTTCACCCTAATAGCATAAGAGGGGATACTATAACACAATTGTCCTCATACAAATAGAAGAGCTGATCATTGCAACCTAACGAGATAAATGAAGGTGAGAACATCCAACCGTGAATACTTAAGTTGGCAAACTAACTTATTCTACTCCACTGATCCCCAGACCTAACCTCCAAATGCAAGAGAGCACTAAGAATCATGACTGCTCTTCATTACCTCCTTCATATCCTCTTATGTACTGCATTACTACTCTCATGACCCAGACCATATCCCTTACTTCTAGCCCTAATCACATCCCAATCATCCGTGGATATGACACAAGATCTCCACTCCAAAGAATAAGATACAGAACTCAATCCTTTCTCATACACATACCACTAATTAATGCTGCCCCCTTGGATCAACATATTACATATGAAAACTGCCATGCTACCCTGGAGTGTATCCTCATCAATGCATGCTCAGCCGGAAATAAAACACAAATCCTCAATGATAACCTAATAGATGATGATATTGACCTTATGTGCATTACAGAGACATGGTTTACCGAAACAGACACTATACTTGTTAATCAACTAGCACATCCAAACTATGACATATTTAACTGCTACCAAATTGGTCGCAGAGGAGGTGGCGTATGCATACTTACAAAAAGGAACATACTATTTAAACTTGTATCGACATTGAGTATAGATGTAATTGACATGTTAATCATATCTATAAACAGAATGCCATATGCCTCGCCTACAGATTGCCCACTTCCAGTCATGAAGAGCTTGCAGCACTCCTTGAAGTAGTATGTACACACACAGGTCCAAATTGCCCACTAACACTCTTGGGTGACATCATCTGTTCCCCAGAAGCAAGCTAATGCTTTCACCGACGCAATGAAGTACTTAAATTACACACAAATAGTACAACAATCAACACACAATAAAGGTAACACCCTTGATGTAATATTCCTCCCTTCACAGTTTCTAGAAAGGTCAGCTATCCCTAGCCCTCAGCTGACACAGGTGCCCTGGTCAGATCACAGAACCATTTCTTTCCAAATTCCTTACCAGCTGCAAGAACCTCCCATTGCACAAAAGTAGTTCAACTGATGCAGGTTCAAACAATTTGATAACTCATTCTTCCAAGACATTATCCCCAAACAAACGGTGGACTCAAATGACCTAGACTCCATTGTCTCTAACTGGTATGAAACTATTGGCGCTAATGCCATTGCTCCTCCTCTTTACACAAGGAGAGCATGACACAGCAGTCATATGCCCTGGTCCTCTGCAAACCTAAAAAAGCTGAAACAGGACCTCAGAAAAGGGGAACGCAAATGGAGACAAGCCCATGAAGATCAACTCAAAACCAATTATTGGCTTGAATCATATTGGATTCAAGCCATTAAAGCAAAAAGACAGTACCACACAGTAATTATCATGAAATCACTAAAAAACCAAGATAGCTATTTGATATTATTAAGTCTCTGGTCAAGGAAAACAAGAAAACTCCATCTCTGTCTATCCCTGGACCACAAGCATTTGCTTCACACTTCCAATCCAAACTCATTAACTCACCTCCTGCCATAATTAAACATAACATTCAAGCCTGTAATTCCAACCTACATCAGTCATTCTGCCTAGTTACACCTCAATACCTTGAAAATATAATCCATAATCTCAACACCACCACATCCTCTCTGGATCCATGCCTGATAAGTTGACTCAGCTAGGACTGAGCTAGCCCCAATCCTATGTAAAATGACACACCTTTCATTCTCTCAAGGATATTTACCTTTCAGATTTAAGATAGCATCCATCCATCCTATTCTAAAAAACCTTAAACTAAATCCAGATGAGTCAAGTTCATACAGACCAATATCTAGCTTGCCCTTCCTGGCAAAAATGCTGAAAAAGATTGTCCAAATCCGATTGCAGGATCACATCAACGCAAGTGCATCCCTTGACTCACAGCAACATGGATTCTGACTTGGCCATGAAGATGAAACCTTGATAATCTCACTAATGGAGAGACTGATGAAAGGAATAGAAAAACCAAAGCAGGGTTTCATACTCATATTTCTGGACATCGTGGCAGTGTTGGACACAATATGTCATGACATACTAATAAAATAATTACAAAGCATTGACATCCATGGCCTAGCCCTAACATGGCTTTGCTCATACCTCTCTGGACGTCAACAGGTAGTTCAAACAGGAATAAATACCTCAGACCTTTACACACAAAAACAAGGTGTCCCCTAGGGCTCAGCACTTTCAGTCCTATTGTTCAACATCTATATTCAACCAATTTGTGACATCATTCGTTCTCATGATGTCGTCTATCATCTATATGCAGACAACATCATGATATATGCGCCATTCTCAAACACTGATGAAAACTTCACAACAAGAACAAACTGCTTCACTAAAATTAACAATTGGCTCTCCGAACACCACCTCACAATTAACTACAACGAAGCCAAGGTCCTCTTTATAACCAAGGGTAAGAACTTCTCCCCACCGATTACCTTAAAAGTCAACAATGCAGATCTGTTAGTTAAACCAGAAGTCAGATATCTTGGAGTAATCATTGATCAGCACCTCACATTACAATCTCACATAAACAAAGCAACAAAAATCATTTGCAATAAAATTTGGACCCTCCAACATCTGCAACCCCTTTTTGAGACACAGGATTTCAGAACTGTACCTAAAAATCATTTACATCAACTGGCTCTGCATACAGAGGCAAGAATCCTCTTTGGCACACCCAGAAATGGCCACATCACCCCCATTCTAAAGGCATTGCACTGGCCACTCCTGTGTAGCAGAATAAAATACAAAAGCATAATGTACATATTTAAAATTTATCATAAACTATCCTCACATTACTTGCAATCAATAATAGCGAGAACAGCGGATAATCGGCATAGGAGCTCTGCTTAACATCTTGTTGATCCTACTTACTTACTTGTACATAGTTAGGTCATGTTTGACCTGTTTTATCACACTGTTCTTTAATTTACTTCCATGTTATATTGTTCCATGTTCTATGTATGATCACCAGGTCGCACTCGATGCCCTAGTGTGTTTGTTCGATGTATACTGCTTTGAATTGTAGAAAAGCGGTATAGAAATAAGCTTAAATAAATAAATACTCGTACTCCCTTCTGACTTCATCAAGTTCAACCAGACAACCACACGCATACACCGTGCATTCCCCTTATACGTGTCTGGTCTTTGGAACCTCATACCTGAACACATAAGAGGTATCACTGATACTACAACATTCCGGAAGTTATTAAAAACTTTCCTCGTTACAGATCACTTTGGAGGCATAACTTAGACTTTCATCTATTGATGAACTTCTTGAGTAGCGACTCCCGTTCTACTCATTTGTTACATCTGGACTACTGGATTCACAGTTGACTTTAGCTCCTAAATCCACATCACCTTGGCATCCTAAATATAACTTAGTTACATGGTTCAATATTAAACATTAAATGTAAATTTAAAGTTGTTAAATACCTCTGTTAAATTGATATATACCTATTTAAAATGTTACCTGTAATGTTATGTTATGTTTTCTGTAAACTGCCTTGATCATCGGAAATGCGGTATATAAGCTAAATAAATAAATTTGAGTTCTTGATGTTGGAGTTGAGTATCCATTTGCAGGGTTTTGTGTTATGATGCACAACATCTAGCAGTGGAGGGAGTTAGAGGTGTTGTCATTGATGCGAGACTAGAATTTGAATAGAATATTTTTGCATGTTGAGTTGTTAGGTAAGTTTTATTAACGAGTCTGGGAGTGGTTCCGTATGAATGAATAATTTTACCCTATCAGATTGATATTCAAAGGCAACTAGGCATTCACTGGCAAATGCATAATTAACCTAGCCATGTATTTTCAAAAAATATACAAATGCTATCAGGCTATTTAAATTGCAAATGGCCAGATATTATTTGTATAAATGTGGGGCATATTAAGGGAGGAGCAAGTGTAGGCCAGAAAATTATCCAGATAGTGGCAATATTCAGCCACTATTCAGGTAAGTTACATGTTTAGTTTAGGCCTCTGGAGTATCAGACCTACCTTAAACAGGTAATACAGTGACCACACAATCACTCGCTGTATATTCAGCACTGCCAGTGCATTTTTCCAGGCAATAAAGGTACAGGACTCATATGCAGGGCTCTTTCATTAATACATGAGAACCATAGGTTCTGGCAGGCAATGAAAAAGGTGTATCTCTCTAAAAAAAAGCTCTGAGCACTGTTATCTATATGGATAGGGACACAGAATACACAGATTAGGTTAAATGGGAGGATGGCATTTAAGAAGCCAATGGGTTGAAAATGTACCCCTTTTTGCAGAGCTTGCGCTGCAAGATTGGACCCAAGGGGAGGAGGGGCGGGCGCAAAAGCAAAAGTTGGCTCAGGGTACTACAGCCCCTTGAGATGGCCCTGCTTGAGCTGCTCTGTTTTTTGTACTGCTGAGATGAGCGCCCCCTCCTGATTGCTCACCCTGCATTCCATATCATCAAGCCAGCTGGAGTTCTTCAGACACTAGACACCAGCTATGCAACTATTTATGTCAGCTCCCAACCTGGAATCTAGTTTCTTAGAAATCCTGGATGCAAGGCCTTCATAATATCCTTAATTGTGTTTACTGTGATTGTCGAAGAAAACTCACCAACCCAGGATTTATGCTCCAAAGCCTGCTCCACGTAAAAACTGCCTTTTCCACTGTTAATATTTGTAGTTGACTGTTTGGATTTGTCAGCTTGATTGGCTCACATCACCGATATGGAACATTTGACTGTGTCCTTAGACATGCCCTCAGATCAAAACCAAGAAGATTGGACAGGATAAAATAGTAAAAAATTAAAGTTAATTACTACTTACAAACTACTAATTAATTACTACTTACAAACTACTAATTACAAACGAAGGAAATGAGACTGAAAGTACTAAGAAAACTGTACAGAGTAGCAGTTTGTAAACAATGGAAAAGCTAAATGATCCCAGACTACACAAGAAAAGGGATTTACAGAATTTCTATAATTACAGCAAGATAACGTAAATGAGCCGCCCAACAACATGCCAAGACAGATACTCTAACCCTTAGTGGTGCATATGTTTCTATGAAACTCCTGTTCATATGACTCTATGTAGCAAGTCTTGTAAATAGTTTACTCCTGTTAGCCAAGTTTTTTGCCCTGTTATCTGTAAACTCATACATGTTAACTGTACTGAGCATTTTTGTTCCATGTAAACCGCGCTGATGCTGAATAGTGCGGTATATAAGAGACTGTAAATAAATAAATAAAATAAATACTATTACTTATCATTTGTATAGCACTACAAGGTGTACCCAGCACTGTACAGATAGATGTAAGAGACAGTCCCTGCTCATCAGAGCTTACAATCTAATCAAGATGAACAACATCACAAAAACCTGGGACTAGAGTATGATAAGACACACATGAGTGCTGAGCAAGAGAGTGAGGGGCATCAGGATCCAAAAGTAGCCTCAAAGAGGTGAGTTTTTATCCTCGATTTGAATAGGGCTAGAGAAGGAGCCTGACGTACTGACTCAGGTAGTTTGTTCCAGGCATATGGAGCAGCAAGGTCGAATGAACGAAGTCTGGAGTTGGCAGTGGCAGAGAAGGGCACAGATAAAAGGGATCTGTCAGAGGAGCGGAGTTCCCGAGGAGAGGTAGGGTTAATAACAGAAGACAGTAAGCATATGCTGTCTTTGGGTTCAGAGAATCACATGACACCCCCTTCCCTCAGGGAATTTTGTAAGTCCCTGTTTAAACATGTAAAATGCTGATTTAAATGTTAAAGTCATTTATAAAATTATCCTCATAAAGTATGAAGAACACAGTTGGATGCATTCATTTTTATTTATTGCAGGCCCGCTTCTCAGTATGCATCACAAAGAGAGCTTCCTGAGTTCCAGGTCTCCAAGCCCATGAGTTTTAGGGAAAACCTGGCATGGATTCATTGACCAGGGTGAGGGAAGACAGGTGAAAATGTTTTGACTCTAAAGTCCTAGTTTTAATAATTTTTTTAACAAAGGGAGACACAGCAAACAATGGGTGTGGTATTCCAAAAAGAAACTTTTCAATGATAGAGGTGCACCTTAGAAATTGGTTTAATCCTGTGGTAGTGTGGCGTGCGGTAGGAAGGGGTTTTCTGTTAAACACCACACAGCAGTTCAGGGAAAACAAAACTTGTTTTTATTCAGACCCAGTTTGTTAAAGCTTCACAAAGCTGGTCTCTCAACTCTTCCTCCAGCCCAGTTAAAGTTCCTTCCTTTATATGGCTTTCCTGGAAAGGCCTCTGGCTCCACAGGCCTCTCTCCCTCCTGCAGCCTGCTGGGTTTTTAACTTCTCCTTGTGAGCCACACCCTCCCAGCCTTCAACTCTGGGCTGCAGGTTCCCTTAAAGGAGCCTGTTGATAATCCCTTTGGAGAGCGACAGCGACACTCTATAGACCCCATCACACCTCACTTCTCTCTCTTTGTTATGGTACATTCTATAAGCTTTCCAGTGGGGAAACATAAGCACTAGACAAGGAAAATAAGACTCCCCCTACACTTAATATATTTATCTTATGCCATTAGCTGGTTAAGAGGCAGGAAAAAAATTATGAATTCTTGATGTGTATCTGCCATGCTGACAATAATCAGACACACCTCTCGGCAAGTGAAGCAATCTCAACAGTTGATTACAGTCTGCTTCCCAGTACTCAACAATTCCAAATTCAGTTGCAATTGATTATGCAATTACCAAGTCTCCGTACCACTTCAAAGAAATCCGTAGGCTCCTGAAATCTCACCTTCATATTTTTCCTAGCAGTTGCAAACAAGAATCATTAATGAAACTAATTACAGGATTTGTATGTTTACTGCTCAATGTTGGCTTGCATTACTGGACATTAATGAGAGTCAATACATGTTGTGGAAGTGTGGCGTGCAGTGGGAAGGAGTTGCTGTTAAACACCAAACAGACAGCAGTTCCGGGAAAACAAAACTTGTTTTTATTCAGACCCAGTTATGGTTTATGGTTTATTGTGCTTGATAATCCGCCCTTCAAGGGATCTCGGCAGAGTGGTGTATAATAAAGTCTAAAATTACAATAAAAACATGATAGAAAAGAACTCCATGAAAATAGGAACGAGTTGCGACATCATTCATACAAGGAACAAAAAGAAAGAGCAAAGACCCAGCAAATTACATAATATTAAATATAAACAATTCATAAACAAAAAACTATTTTACACAATATTAACTGGCAAATCATAAATTATAACAAACGAACAAGTCATGGGTTAATTCAAACTGACAAATCAAATGCTACATTAAACAAATGGGTTTTCAACTGTGATTTGAAGAATGAGAGGGATGGAGCTAACCGGGTGAGTGAGTTCCAGAGGGCAGGGGCCAGAAAGTAAAAAGCTGAGAAATGGGTAGAGACTAATTTTGCTTAGGAGGGTGATGGTAAGTGTAGACTGTGAGTATGAGTGTCACGGAGAAAGCACTGGTTTCCTGGCCCTTCCTCCAGCTCAGTTAAAGTTCCTTCTTTGCCCAGTTAGGGTTCCTACCTTTGTACAGCTTACCTTGAAAGGACTCTTGGCTCCAGGGGCCTCTTCCCCTCCTGCAGTCTGCAGGGGTTTTAACTTCTCCTTGTGAGCCAAACCCTCCCAGCCCTGAACTCCAGGCTGCAGGCTCTCTTAAAGGGGCCTATTGATAACCCCTCTGGAGAGGGACGGGCAACACTCTATAGATCCCATCACACACCCTCCCCTTCAGCTCAACCATGCCCCATTGAGCATCTTCCTTACCAGGGACCCTCACCCGAAAAATGAAGTCCATGTTCAGGTGAGTCTGATCTATGGCGGACCTGGAGCTGGTGAGGTTGGAGACTGAAGAACCACCGCATAATACGGCCGTTGGACTCTTCATGTGGAGACAGCCACTTGACGGGTTGGAGGTCCATCATGAGTATGAACGGCCAGCCGAGTAAGTATTATTTGAAGGTTTCAAGCACCCACGACAGCAAGGGTCTCCTTTTTGATCACTGCATAATGTTTTTACCGAGGAAGCAATTTCTTGCTGATGAATGCTATGGGATGTTCTTCACCCCCAACTTCCTGGGCCTGAACAACTCCAAGGTCCACTTCTGAGGCATTGATTTGCACAGTAAACAGTAGAGAAAAATTAGGGCTACTCAGGACGGGTTCAGAGCACATGGACTTCTTAAGATGCTAGAAGGCCACGTCCAGGTCTGATGACCACTGGATCCATTTGGGAGCTCTCTTCTGGAGGAGATTGATCAACAGCTCCACCACCTCTGCAAAATTAGGGATGAATTGGTGGTAATAGCCAATCAGTCCAAGAAAGGTACAAATATCTTTTTTCAAGTTCAGGGTGGGGACCTGGGTAATGGCATTCACCTTCTGCAGTTGAGGTCATATCTGTCCATTCCCAATTAAATATCCCAGGTGCTGAACTTTTCAGCCTCCCAGAAAACATTTCTTGGGGTTGGATGTCAAGCTGGCCATCTGCAGGCTGGTCAACATAACTTGTACTTAGGTCCAATCTCTGCTGTATATGACGATGTCATCAAGGCAGGCAGCTGCATACCATTTGTGTGGTCGCAGTCAGTGGTCGACTAGGCATTGAAACATGGCAGGAGCCCCGTGTAATCCAAAGGGCAGCATTGTAAACTGGAACAGCCCTTGTGGTGTCGAAAAAGCAGTTTTCTCCTTGGCAGCCGGAGTCAAGATTATCTGCCAGTATACCTTGGTCAAATCCAAGATTTGATATAAAGCATGCTCCACCGAGTCACTTGATTAGCTCATCTACTCTGGGTATAGGATACGCTTCCAGTTTAGAAACTGCATTGACCCTCTGGAAGTCTATGCAGAATCTGATGCTTCTGTTGGGTTTAGGAACCAAGACGATGGGTGACAACCAGTCATTCATGGACTCTTCCATAACTCCCAGGTTAAGCATTTTTTCCAGCTCCTTGGCGACAGCCTGTTGCTAGGCCTTTGGAATCTGATAGGCTTATTGCTGGATAACCACTCCAGGATCAGTAATGATATAATGACAATTGAGGTGGGTTCATCCTGGGCAGCTGGAGAACACCTTTAGGTTCCAGTGGATCAAACTTTCTAGATCTTTTCTGTGGGCAGCAGAGAGCTGGTCTCCAACCAGGCCTTCAGCTGGATTTGATGGGTGTGAAATTTCCAGCCCAAAATCATCTCCATGTACCATCATAGCCTTCACTGGAGTCCACTTTTTCATTAGGTTAATATGGAAAATTTTGGCTGTCTTCCATTTATTGGGCTGGGCAATTTTGTAATTAACAGGCCCTACTTTCTCTTTGACTGCCATTTACATTGTAACTTGCTCTTGGATGTGAGTAGCAAGACTAAAACTCTGTCTCTCATTTGGAAGGTGCGGTGCACGGCTGCCTGATTGTAACCCCTGGCCTGCTTGGCTTGAGCTATTTCCAGACTGAGTTTGGCCACCTTTCCGGCTTTCCTCAGCCAATCTTGCATTTGTATAATGTACTCCACCAAATTACACCTGACACGGGGTTGTTCTTCCCAGGTTTCCCTTATCATTTCTAATATGCCTCTTGGCCATCTTCTGAAGAGCAACTCAAAAGGTGAAAACCCCATGGAACTCTGAGGTACCTCACAGATAACAATCATCAAATAGGGTAGGAGAGCGTCCCAAAACTTTCTGCTCTCCTGCACGAATATTTTAAACATCTGTTTCAGAGTTTTATTGAATCGCTCAATGAGGCCATTTGTCTATGAGTGATACAATGATGTTCGCAGCATCTTGATCTTCACCAAGGCACACCTGTTTCATTACCTTTGATACAAAGGGTGTTCCTTGATTTGTGAGGATCTCTTTGGGTATTACCACCCCCAAAAATACTTCCCAGAGGGCAATCGCAATCATTGTAGTCTTCATATTCCTTAGAAAATGGCCTCGGGGTAGCAGGTAGCGTAGTCTAGTATAACTAAAATATACTTGTTGCCTCAGGCGGTTCACTCTAAGGTACCTACCAGGTCCATGGCCACTCTTTCAAATGGGGCTTCAATGACAGGTATAGGCACCAGAGGGGCAGATTGGACTCTGGTGGGGTTATGAATTTGGCAGGTGGGACATGACTGGCAAAATAACTGCACCTTTTTATGGACCCCAAGCCAGAAAAATCAGGCTAAAACACGCTCTAGTGTTTTCTCTTCCAGGTGTCTGCCTAATAAATGATTATGAGCCAACAATAACATCTGCTGACGATAGGGCCGGGGAACTATCAATTGTTCTACCTCTTCTCCCTCTAGGGTCCCCTCAGCTACTCTGTATAATAAATCTCCCTTTAGCACAAAATAAGGGAAGGTTCTTGCAGGGGATTATCTGTTATCAAATGGAACCCCAGCCAGCTCCAAAACCCACTCTCAGGCATGTTTAAGGGATTCATCCTCATCAGCTTGCTAGGCCCTGCTGAAACTCCCTTTGTCTTCCCCCAGCCCCTGCTCTGGGAAGGGGACAGTTGTATTTGGGTCACTACTGCTGATCCCTGAGCTATCCACAGGGTTTTCTTCCCTAGGCGCTCCCTCCCTGGATTCCTCCCCCATAGCCACACCCAGATTGTGTTGGTAGCATAGTTTTTCCTGGCGATGCTGACTCTGGGATTTAGCAGGCTTGGGAGTCTTGACATACAGATCTGGGTCTTCCAGGTGGAAGATCTCTGGGAAATTTTTCTGGTCTGACAGCAGAGCCATTCATCAGCTGGGCCTATATCACGCCAAAGTTTGGGTAGTCTCGGCTGATTGCCACTGGATATGGTAGCCAGGGCAGCACCATGATCTCGAATGTGACTTGCCCTGCTGGAGTCTTAAATGTGACCTGTGCTGTTGGATACTGCCTCTGGTCTCCATGCACACAGGCCAGTGTTACAGTCTTTGCATAGTCAAGTTGAAACCAGGTTACGGTTTCCTGTTGAATAAAGGTCCGCACACTTCCGGAGTCTATCAAGGCCTGGAGGCAGATCTCCTTGAGCTCCACAGAAATCACAAAGTTCTGTGCCCCTGGGTAGGTTGCAGTGTTCCTGCTAAGCTGCACTGAGTCCTCTGCCGGCATTCCTGTTAAGTGCAAAGCAATCATGCTTAGGATCGCACAGCATCAGAAGGCCTTCAGGACATGCCTATGCCGATTGAGCCTGTTATTGCTTTGCACCTACCCCCACCAGCAGGAATGCTGGTGGAAGACTCAGCACAACTTTGCAGGAACATTGGTGTGGAGTAGGGAATGTCCACAAAAGTGCAGGTGCGAGGGGTGGTTCTTCCATACCCAGGGGACATTCCTGAGCAAAGTGTCTCTGGGCTCCACTCCTAAAATAGGTGAAGGGGTCATGACTGGGGCCATGCCCTTGCCTAGGAGGTGATTTTGGGGTCGGAACATTGGAGACAACATCCATTCTGGTTTCCTCTTCTGTCTTCCTGGGCTGATGGGTGACATCGTCCCCTTCTCACTATCCACTTCAGTCACTGGCTGGGCTTCATGATACCCCTCGGCTATTTATAATGCACTCTCCAGTGTAAAATTTGGTTGCTGACGTACCCACTGTTTCATCGGGGTAGTCAAGCCCTCCAAAAAGTGCTCCAATAGCATAATCTTGGCTATCTCAGGCCCGGTCTTTACTTTCGGTTGCAGCCACTTCCATACGGTTTCTCCATAGTGAATGCCTATATTAGATTGAGACTTCAGCTTGTATAGATAGCACTCAGTTTTTAATTTTAATTGCTACTGAAGAGCTTATAATATACTATGCTCAGATTCATGGTCACGCGCTGATTATTACAGCTGTTTTTTTGAGGGTCTTCCTGCCGCCTGTTTTGACTTTCATTTTTGTATATACTTTTTGAGTATATGTGTGGTTGTATCCTGCTGATATTTTATGTTTAACTTTTTATCTTCGTTATGGTTTTTACATGATTGCTTTACATAGTGCCTCTTTTTATTGGTGGTTTTGCTTATTGATGGCCTTACCTGCTTGCTTGTTATAATGCAGGCTGATTTTGGTGCTCACGCAATATACACTTCAGTGTCTAGATTTCCCTTGACACGAAGTCACAGTGGTGATTAGAGCATTAATATATGATTGTTGTTTTTTCTAGTTATCATAATATACTTCATATTTATGTTTAGTTATTTACTCATCTTTTACTATTTCTGTCATTCATTTATTTCATGTAACGGATTGTGTACAGAGAGTTTTACAAGATTCCCTATTGGATATATATCTATTGACTTTATCAACTGTAAGTTTTTGCTCCTTCCTTCTATGAATATGTCCGTAATTTTACGCTTCAGTCCCTCTTTTAAAATAGTTAATTGTCATCCTGTTCCTCCCTGTTTTTCATTTTGTTTTATGTTACTGTACATTCTTATCACTGTATATTTTATGATTGCTGCATTACCTTTTGTGCTGTTATTACTTTTATTTTTAATTAGTAAGTTTTATTTTCATTGGATTTACATGGCTGTATTATATTGCTATTATTTAAAAAAAAATTCTAGGTTCTCTTATGTTTACCATTTATTATTTATTTTTATATATCACCTTATATTTGATGTTATAGCTTGTATATTATAAGTGATTTGTGCATTTTGTTCTCTTTGAGGTTTACCCCTTGACGAAGGCAATGCCAAAATACGGCCTTGTAGGGGTGCGTTTAATAAAGGACCCTTTTTACCTTCTTGCCCTCGTGTGTTATTTGTGCTTCACCGAGATAGGACGTGTGTTTCTTTTTGTGGACTGGCCCCTGGGGTACAGCCATCCCATTCCAGTATGGCAGGCTTGACAGTTGCATACTTGGCTCGCCCATATGGGTTGGCATTCTGGAATGCAGCCTGATTGCTGCCTGTCAGCATATTCCCCAAATAAGTAGACCATGTTGCTTCTGACCACCTGGCCATGTGGATGTTTCATTCGAAATTTTTAAAAAAATGGTTTTGTAGCAGCAGATAAGCATGCAATAAATAAAACCAGGAGTCGTTTCAAGGATCCAAGCCAGTTTAATGTGCACATGGCTCAAGCAATAAGCAATTTCAAAATGGCTGAGCAATGGCTTCTAGTAAAACAACAACTTTTATAGCTTTCTTGTCCATTCTAAGCATAGGCAAACTTTTCATTGGTCCCAGTACCCCTCTCACCCATCTATTGGTCCCGGTACTGATATGGCTACCCAATCGGGACTCTGGTCTGGGCTCAGCACCTGGTTGCCCCCCTTCTAGTCCCAATTACAATGGTCAGTGTCTCTAACTTGTTACATCTCTCCTCCAAGGTCGCTTAGCTTGTTAAAACATATGGGAAGCAGGGCACTGTAACCTTGCTTTTTGCAGAGTTAATTAATTCCATAGAAGCATAGCACACCTTATCAGTACCAATTAAACTTGTTTTTCTATATTTTCTAAGTTTCGTTTCTGCTTAGCTATGTTCAGTTAAACTGAGTTAAGTTTCAATTCTATGGTGTCATCATTCAGGGGGGTTTTTCATTCCTCTGGGCCTAACTACAGGCTTCAGTTACAGGTCAAGCTGCTTAGGCCTGTCTGCTTAGTTCAATTAGCATGGATCATAGGCCGTCGCCTACCACATTCCCCCCTTTGATTATTCTCACCCGCATGTTAATAAGGTGTGAGAATCAAATCACATAATACTAGGTAAAGGTACCACTCTGTGGTATAGGGTAGTAAGTTCACATAGCTAGTATCTTTGTAGCTGCCTTATGCTCTACAGTGTTATTAATAACTGAAGTTATCATTCGCAAGCAAAGTGGCAAGAAACAAGGGAGCAACAAGCAGATAGTCAAAGTCCATAGTTTGGCAAGAGTGGGAAAAAGAACTAAAGGATTAGAAGGTTCAGTTGCATCTTTGTTGTGCTGTCGTAAAGCTTCTGATTTAGACAGACCAGCTGTCCATCCTTCATAGTAGATTGTGGTCCAGTCCGAACAAAACACAAACTGTCAACAATGGGGTGGGCCAATACCCACTCACTAGTAGTATTATGTAAATCAGTCTGATTGTATAGGATAGAATAGTTCAGTTCTTGCGTCTCCCAGGGCCACTGATCTCCCATCTTAGTTCCTCCACAATAGAAACAGTCAGAAGTGTGGAGACTAGATGCTATTGCTCCAGCAAGTTCAAGAAACAAGTTCTGGTGGTGGCATGAGGAATTGCAACGGTGGCTTGCATAGCCTTGTAGAAAGTCAAGATCTAGAACAACTTTTGGATTGGAGAGTATACCAATGCAAGTATAGGAAGAATGATAAAACAAGGTCTGAGTGACCTTCGGTCCAGTTCATGTTGTACTTATACAGGCTGCCCAGGGAGATAAGGCAAAAGTCATTTCAAAGCACTCCAAAACTGTTGCCAGAATAAAGCAATAATAATAATTCATAATGGGCATAGTCTCTGGAAAATTGGAGGAACTGTCGGATTTCACAAAGGTAGAGTTGATTGTAGATCCTCAAGCTTCTGCCGTACGTAGACCTACCAACTTTTTGGCAGGAGTAGGGCTGTAGATTCCAAAGTATCACTGTCCTCTGGGATGTCTCAATTTCTTAAAATATCATAGCATAGTCTCTTAGGCTATTATTGCTTCTTTAGAGCAGTTCACTCTTTAGGAGATCAAAACAGTCTTTTCAGAGTATTTAAACACAGTCTCTTAGAAGATTCAATTTCTTAACACAACACAGTCTCTTTCTGATGATTGCAGTTTTCTCCAGATGCGAAGCTTACTTTCAGATAAACAGACAGTCTCGAAACAGTGCAGTTTCTGAGGGACCAATAAGTCTTAGGTCCGTGGCTGTTGTCGTAGGGTGAGGTGCAATGGAGTCTCAGGATGCTGTACAGTAGTCCAGTGATCAGGTTCAAGAGCAGCTGCTGGCTTCACTTGATTATGGTGGATCCAAGGTTCAAATTCTGCGACTTTTACTGCAGTTGGAGTTGACAAGATGACAACATAGGGTCCCCTCCAAAGCAGGGCTAACAGTATCTTTCTCCACTCTTTGATCCACACCGAGACTCCAGGCTTGAAAGGATGCAGGGGTGCAGGCAAATTGATGAGTAATCGATTTTGTACTCAGGTATGAAGACTTCTGCAAAACAGAACTTAAAACCAATAGTTCATGTCTAATAATTTCAGATCCTATCTGTCTCATATCTCCTTTTATTTCCTATACAATAGGCAGGGGTTGCCCATACAGAATCTCAAAAAAGGGAAAACTCCTAAAGACTTAGCAGGGGCTAAGTATATCCTAGGAAGGGCTATAGGAAGAACCTGGGGCCACTTCAGATAAACCTCTTGGCAAAGTTTAGACAACTGAGATTTCAGGGTTCTATTCATACATTCTACTTTTCCTAAATTCTGAGATCTATAGGCAGTATGTATCTGTTAATATCAATATCTTGGGGCTATACTTAATGGACTTGCTTCCTAAGGTTATCCACCCTCATTCTTTGTACAGGGTCCCATGTGCATGCAAGGTTGTAAGGGCATACTTGAAATCTGGGTACACATTTAGACAGGGCTCTTTTCCTATTGTTAGTGCTCTAGTGAGGACTATCAGTTCAGCTTTCTGTGGTGAAGTTTCTGGGGCCAGGGCTGAGGACTCAACTACCAAATCAGGGGTCACCACTGCATATCTAGCACAACAATGTCCATTGATGATGAAACTGCCTTCAGCCACAAAGAAAGTCTGTTCAGGGTTCTCCATAGGGACATCAGTCAAATCCAGGCGGCTTGAGAATACAGTGTCCATAATTTCTGAACAGTCATGATCAGGGGATCAAGACTAACTGATAACAACATAGCAGAATTGAAAGCTTGACTGACCCTTCAGTTGTATCTGGGGTTTTCACACAACATACTCTAATACTTCAACATTCATAGATTTGTTAGCTAGTAATTTCCTTTGTATTTCATATTGGTTAGAACAGAGTGTGGTACAGTAACTTGAAGATTCTGTCTCAAAGGGATTTTTCTTTTAGTTTTTGCTTACTAGGAAGGCTGTAGCTGTAACAGCTTCTCAAATAAGGCCAAGAGATTGAGTCAACACTCCTAGAACATTTCCTTGCGACTCATGAACATAGAGACTGTAAGGTTTTCTGGACATCTGGTAGACCCAGAGCTGGTGATAACATCAGAGCGGTTTTCAAAGATCAAAAGACTGCATTCCTATTCAAGTCCCCATTCCAATGGAGACTTTTTCATTCCTTTGGTAGCTTGATACAATGTGATACAATGGTTTTGCTAGCAGCGCAAAATTGGGGATCCATATACAACAGTACCCTGTGGCACCCAAGAAGGCTCTCACTTGCCTCCTGGTGGTTGGAGTAGGAATACTGCATACAGCTGCTTTGCGTTCTGGTAAGGGTTCCAGGCGTCGAATTCCGCTGGACAACTGGAATCCTAGGTATTTAACTCGTTTGACATAATTATGCTTTGGCTCTTGAGACTTTGTATCCAGCCTCATTAAAAAGGTGCAAGAGTTCACTGGTGGCTTGTGGACATTCACTTTCTGAGTTGGTGGCTATAAGCAAGTTGTCCACATATTGAAGTAGAATTTTTTTTTTTTTTTTTTTGGAGTTTCTGGATAACTTGTCAAATCTTTTGCTGAGTGAGGCGAGTTCTTGAATTCTTGAGGTAATCTTGTCTAGATGAGTTGGCCCCCCCTCCTTGTAATGGGGTTTTGGGCTAAGCGTATGCAGAAAAAGGCATCTTTTTAAGTCCAGAATGGTGAAATATATAGCTTCAGCAGAGATCAGTTCCAAGGGAATATAAGGATTTTGGTACCACTGGTTGTATAGTTTCAGCTGCATCATTCATTCTTCTTAGATCCTGCACTGGGCGGTAATCACCTGTCCCAGGCTTCTTGACTGGCTTGAGGGTGACAATGACAGGGGCTATGTTCTTCGCTAGGCCAGGTGGATTATCTTCTGCCCATCCTCCAGGTGGGGCTATGAGGTTGGTAAGTGTACAGCTTGTTGCTTTGGATGCAGGTGAATAGAACCGCCATTCTTCTTCTTGGGGGACAGTTAACACCATCAGGCCAGCAGATTTTGAGTTTCATTTTTTTTTTCCTTCAACAAAGGATATCTGTGCTTGAAACTTTGCAAGCAGGTCTCGGCCCAAAAATGGAATAGGGCATTCAGGCATATACAGGAACTGGTACATTATTATTATTATTTTTTTTTTTTTAGTTCACACATGCGGTTCTGCAAAAAAGGCTTTGTGGCCTTAGCCCCAGTAGCTCTGATAATGGTGGTGCATCTAGAAAAACACAGGGGCTACTGGCTTTAGTATTCTGCTCCTGTATCCCCCATAAAAGTCCATATATTGGTCCCCTATTTTTCAGACTGACTCCTGGGGACCCAGGGAAACTGGAGAGTCCGGTCTGGCCTAGTCTTCATCCATGCTGTAGCCCTCTTCGGCTGCCACTCACGCTATAGCTGCTTCACTCTCGTGCTGAAACACTGTGCTTGGTTTTATTCTATGACTCTGCAATCAAGTACTCCCTCCTCCCCTCCTGGGGTGGAGTCAAGATACGGGCATTCACTTCTCTAATGTCCTTCTTTTTCTATAATGGGCGCACTCACACCCAGTTTTCACGTCCGCTGCTCCTTCGATTAGGAAAACCTCCACATCATTCAACTAAAATATCTGTTCTCTTTTTCCATCTTACAATTTTTACATTCTCTGTCCTTCTTCAACAATCCACATACTTTCTGATAAACTTTCATTTAACCATTATGCCCGCAAATTCATCCAGTTCTCTGCAATTTCCGTTCATTAGTTCAATCAAGTCCTAAAACTTCTCAGTGCAGTTTTTTTTCTTCCCAGTTTTAAACAAGTCTGGTCAGCTGACTTTCACTCCTGGGCTCTGTTTCTCCTAGCAACGCTCTATCTGGGAGGTTTCTTTTTTTTTTTTTTTCATTCACTTCTCTCTTTGACTGACTGACAAAAACGCAAATTCTCCTGGGCTGCTAGATTGCATGGGGTATATAGTGAAGGCTGCCTGCGCTATTTGGATTGGGTTTGCATAATACTGTTCATGGCTAGTGCAAAGCTGGCCCTGGACCTAGTGCAATGGGATTAGGATTACGTGACCCTCTCTCTTACTGGTGCAATGTACATCTGAAGGCATACGGCAATCAGGCTGAACTAGCAAATAAATCTCTATTTGTAGTGCCATCGTTACTTTAAACTGTGCCAGGGCTGCGGAGGTGGCTAGTGACGTTTAGTGACGTTTGCAGGGAGGTATCCCCCCTCCCCCCCTTGTTCCAGGCTCTGCCCGGGATGATGGCAGAGCTGAGGGAAATAAACGGGCAGGATTTTTTTTTTTTTTTTAAAACATTTAACCAAGAATCCTATGTAGGGGAACTATTCTCTGTACAATCTGATAAACACGGGAAACTACGGGGCCATGAAGTAACTAACACTGGAATCTGCATGGACTCTGACCCCCCTTCCTCCCCCCATGGTGACGTAGTTAACAACAGACAGAGGGCGGTCAGTCAGGCTGCATTTTCCTGTGACTAGGCATAATAGATGTGTGCTCATTCTAAATAAGTACAATTTAGATAAGTACAATTTAGATAAATTCCTTCAAATATAAAACTATTATTTTGCAACATGTTATAACAACAATCCCAACAGAGAGAACTATTACGTATGGCTGGAAGAAACTAACTGCCAGCCGTACTCTGCACTTAAGGTGAATAGCGTCTCTGCAAAAGATTACAGTTTAGGAAGGAGATATTCAAAAGACATTCCGGATACTTTTTCAATAAAGTGGGTGGATATCTAGAATACATATACACTTTTTTCTTCCTATTTTATTTTTATTAACAATAAGTATGTCTTCTATGAGGTGCTTGCCGTAGTCAGTTTTCTTAATTTCTCTATCATGTCGGTCTGGACCATGAGATCTGTCTATCTGATCGATATAAAGTATTTATTTTAAAGTTATATGCCGTAACATGTAATACTAGCTTTACAAAATCCTCCACACTTGGTCCGTAACCACAAAGCAGGGCTTGAAATATTAGAACAGCTAAGGAGCTGGAAAGGGGTTTATAAGAACTTAGCCTTTCCTAGGCTAAGCCCAAAACTACCGGGATTCAAAATTCCGACCAAACATTCTTATTAAATGATATATAAATGATATATATATTACATAACCATAGCAGAACAGGTACAATTATCCTGAAATAAGCACAAACTAACAGCATTGAGATTTAAACCTGCACAGGATTAGAAAGACGACACTGTACATTCTTTCCTTCAGACACGCCCCCTGTCAGCTTTTCACACTGCAGTAGAAAAACGAACTGGGTCAGACCAGCTTTTTGATTTCTAAAAATGACTGTAGGTGTTTTGGGTCTTCATTCTGCTCTATTAATACAATTTCTTAATCAGTGAACTGTCACAAATTACTCAACAGAATAATCTCACATTTATAACAGAAGGGAAACTCGCAGTTTCAACAGATAACAAAAATCAAATACACAGGACGGACAATACACCAAACGCTTCATCCGTTTCGCGACCTAGATGCAGTCACCCGGCTAGGAACTGCGCTAGTCCAGAGTCCACTCTGCTTGGTCCGTGCTGCCAGACCTCTCATTCACACTTCATTCACACAGTCATGCTAGCAACGTATCTCAGAATGCATTCCTTTCTATTCTGACTAGTCTTATCCAATTTCCCAATTACAAAAAGGATGGGGGTTTCACCCGGCGAATTCCCATGCGGGGTTACTCGGCCCCTCCTTGAGAGGTGATCATGCTCTCTTACCAATTCCCAATATCTCGAGATTACAAATTCCAAGTTCCTGTCTGTTCTGACTAGGCTAAATCATGATTTTTTTTTTTTTAACAGCTGTACCTCGCGAATACTCATGCAAGGATTTTCAAACAAAGACTTAAGTCGTACCAAACAAGAAGGACGATGGCTTCACCTCGCGCATACTCATGCAAGGTTAATAGGACCGTCCTTGAGAGGGGATCAGTGCTCTCATTACCAAATTCCAAATTCCAAGTTCCAAGTTCTCGAGATTACAAGTTACAAGTTTCAAACTGCAGTTCTAACTCATCTGTCTAGACAGGTTTTCAAAACTATACTTACCAGATCTGGTTCCCAAGCTTCTGAGTTGGATCCTGGACTCCCCCGGGTCGGAAGTGTTGGCCAGCTGGACTCAGTGCCTGCCGAGGCCAGGCAGAACTCCCTCCGATTCAAGAGGATCGGTGGGCCCAGGGAAATTCCCCTGCGTCGGATTGGCATGGTTCCAACTGGACCAAACCTCAAGGCGAATTACGTGGATTTATTCACTTGAACACCATCCACCGCTCGCACTTCCAGGCCAAACGCACCAAGAAATGTAGCAGCAGATAAGCATGCAATAAATAAAACCAGGAGTCGTTTCAAGGATCCAAGCCAGTTTAATGTGCACATGGCTCAAGCAATAAGCAATTTCAAAATGGCTGAGCAATGGCTTCTAGTAAAACAACAACTTTTATAGCTTTCTTGTCCATTCTAAGCATAGGCAAACTTTTCATTGGTCCCAGTACCCCTCTCACCCATCTATTGGTCCCGGTGCTGATATGGCTACCCAATCGGGACTCTGGTCTGGGCTCAGCACCTGGTTGCCCCCCTTCTAGTCCCAATTACAATGGTCAGTGTCTCTAACTTGTTACATCTCTCCTCCAAGGTCGCTTAGCTTGTTAAAACATATGGGAAGCAGGGCACTGTAACCTTGCTTTTTGCAGAGTTAATTAATTCCATAGAAGCATAGCACACCTTATCAGTACCAATTAAACTTGTTTTTCTATATTTTCTAAGTTTCGTTTCTGCTTAGCTATGTTCAGTTAAACTGAGTTAAGTTTCAATTCTATGGTGTCATCATTCAGGGGGGTTTTCATTCCTCTGGGCCTAACTACAGGCTTCAGTTACAGGTCAAGCTGCTTAGGCCTGTCTGCTTAGTTCAATTAGCATGGATCATAGGCCGTCGCCTACCACAGTTTGGTTCCTCTTCTGCTGTCATTTTAAGAAGTGCTTGTGCTGGAGGGTGGAGTTGTGGTCTCTGCAGGGCCTGGGTCAGCTGAGCTCTTCTGTAGCTCCCCCTACACCTGAACAAGATTCTATATCTGCTGCTGCTGTTGTTGCTGCCCTTCCAGCAGGATGCACTGAAACGGCTGCTGACGTTGTTTTTGCTATTGATACTGTTGATGTCGCTCCTGATACTGTTGTTGCTCCTGATGCTGCTGTTGTCATTCCTGATCCTGTTGTTGTTGCTTCTGATACTGTTGTTGCTGCTGTTGCCCTTCTGCCAGAAGCTGGAGAAGCTGCTCTGTCCTGGCTTGTCACTGTTCTCTTGCAATACCACCACAGCTTCCTGTTCTGCAGCTGGGTTAACCCTGCAGAATTCCTGCTCCAACAAACATTTAGCATCCTCTGGTGGCAAAAACAAAACCTGCCTGTCTGGCACTAACTATACCTTCTTCAAGCTCCCTAACTAGGGTGAGGGTAACCCTCTTAACCCATACAAGCCCCAAAACTCCTGACCTGCTGTAGAGGCCCAGCCCTAGAGGAACATGGGTTTGCCCGCAGTCATGTGGTAGAGAAAATCCCCAAGCTGCCACCATATGTGGTAGCATTGTGTGTGGTGGGAAGGAGGTTTCTTTAAAACACCAAATAGGCAGCAGTTCAGGGAAAACAAAACTTGTTTTATTCAGACTCAGTTTATTAAATCTTCACAAAGCTGGTCTCCCGGCCCTTCCTCCAGCCCAGTTTGTTTCTACCTTTGTAGGGCATGCCTTGAAAGGATTCCTGGCTTCACAGGCCTCTTCCCCTCCTGCAGCCTGCTGGGGTTTTAACCTCTCCTTGTGAGCCCCGCCCTCCCAGCCCTAAACTCTGGGTTGCAAGCTCTCTTAAACAGGCATGTTCATAATCCTGCTGGAGAAGTACAGACAACACTCTATAGACCCCATCACACATGTGAATTGATTAGAGTTTGGAGAACTTTGTTCAAAGTTGGGATTATGGTTGGCCTGATGGTTCACTATAATTTAAGTTTTGGTAGACTAATAACTCAAAACTGATAAATCTGGAAATGTGCAGGCATTGAGAGAATGCTGGAATAAACATTTTGCATTTCATGGTGCAAAATGGGGCTGAAGAGCTGCTGTACATCAGTCTTTTCTATGATTAGGGCTTATGTGGTTTTTCTGGTATGCACCTGTTCTCAGTAGGGTGGCCAACCTGGACTGGTGCTATCATTAGGCCAACCTATTTCTGTCCGCTCCCAATACAAACTACTTATCCTGGTCCATAAAGTTCTCTACACCAGCACCCCTCAGTACTTAGCAGACCTCATCCACTTGCACTCTCCCAGATATACCCCACGCTCCTTCCACCTCAACCGTCTCACCCTTCCCTCCCCTTCATCCACTCACTTGCAATCCACTCGCTCCTCTGCCTTTTTCTATGCCGGCCCTGCTTTTTGGAATGCTCTCCCTTCCTCCCTGTGTCTAGAAACTAACCACACCACTTTCAAGCAAAACCTGAAGACACACCTGTTTTCCCTAGCATTCGACCTTCCCTCCCCTTTCGTCTGACCTCTTTCGCCCTTCCCATTGTCTCTACCCGGAATGCATGTACTACTGTCTCGTCTTATCTCTCCTCTTTTTCTTTCTCTCCTGTCAAAGATTTGTAACTTCTTTTCCTATTTCTCTTGGCCTTGGCCTTGATTTTCCTTCACTTTTTGAAAATTGTACACCGCCTTGATTCCTGTAGAAAGGCGGTTTTATCAAATTCAATAAACATAAACATAAACCTTTAGAGCAGGGGTTCTTAAACAGGGAAATCTATATCTCTTGCTGGTATGGGAACCAAACAAAGGGGTTATGGGACTGGATCTCTGCACAATTAAAAAAGATGTTGCTAGATTAAAATTAGAATATACAGAGCTTTTATATGATAAAGATCAAGTGGACCAACAGCTGTTTCAACCTGTACCTTATGATCCGGAACCAATGGTGATGAAAGAAGAAGTTGAAGCAACATTGAAAACCTTATCAAAGAACAAAGCACCTGGCATTGATAGTATTCCCATAGAAGTATTACAGCAATCTGATGTAGCTGTTACCATAGTTACAAGGTTTTGCCAGGAAATTTGGAAGACAACATCATGGTCAACTGACTGGAAAAGATTTGTGTTTATACCAATATTAAAGAAAGGTGATCCAATTGGCTGTGGAAATTATCGCACAATCGCTCTGATCCCACATGCCAGCAAGATTCTACTGAAGAGTATTCAACAGAGACTACAACCAAACCTGGAACAAGAACTACCTGAAGTTCAAGCAGGGTTCAGCAAAGGGCGAGGAACGAGAGACATCATTGTGGATGTGAGATGGATCCTTGAAAAGACTAAAGAATACCAAAAGGATATCTATTTGTGCTTTATCGACTACAGCAAAGCTTTTGACTGTGTAAACCATGAGAAACTCTGGGCCATGTTAAGAAGCATGGGTATACCAGAACACCTGATCGTTCTCTTGCACAATCTGTACATTGATCAAGAAGCAACAGTTCAAACAGAACAAGGAGAAACAGAATGGTTTAAAATAAGCAAAGGTGTAAGACAAGGCTGCATACTCTCCCCCTACCTGTTTAATTTATATGCAGAACAAATCATCAGAGAAGCAGGATTGTATGAAGACAACAGAGGTGTGAAGATTAGTGGAAGACTCATCAACAACCTTCGCTGTGCTGTTGATACCACATTACTAGCTGAAAGTGAAGATGATCTGAAACATTTGCTTCTCACGATCAAGGAACATAGTCTTAAAATGGGCTTGCACCTTAATGTAAAGAAGACAAAGATCATGACAACTGGCAAAATCAACAAGTTCATCGTTGAAGGAGAAGAAATTGAAATCGTGGACAACTTTAACCTACTTGGATCAACTATCAATAAAGAAGCAACAAGCAGTCAAGAAATCTGACGATGCATTGCTCTTGGCAGAATGGCTATGAAAGACGTAGACAAGATTCTCAAGAGCAGAGATGTCTCTCTCCATACAAAGATTTGACTCATTCAAGCCATGGTATTTTCAATAACTTCATATGGATGCGAAAGCTGGACAGTGAAAAAGATAGGAAGAAAATCAATGCCTTTGAATTATGGTGCTGGCGATGAATACTGCATATAACATGGACTGCTCAAAGAACAAACCTGTTAGTACTAGAGGAGATCAAACCTAAGCTTTCTTTAGAAGCTCAGATGACAAGACTTTAACTTTCATACTTTGGACACATCATGTGAAGAGAGAGATCATTAGAGAAAGACATCATGCTTGGGAAGATAGAAGGTCAACGCAAAATAGGAAGGCCAGCAATGAGATTGATCGATACAATAACAGCAGCTACGGGTACCAGTCTTTCAACAATGAGCCACCTGACTGAAGACCAAACACAATTTAGGACAACTATCCAGAGGGTTGCCATGAGTCGACACCAGTAGTATAATGGGTACACTACTTGTCAAACTGATTGAGAGGTGAGATAAGGATGACAGCAGCCAATCAGCACTCACTTCCGATGTATGTCCTGCCTCAGGCCATGCCCCCTCCCATAGAAGTGAATTGTGAGCTAGCCCCACCCATCCACACCCCTCACTCTGACACGCCTCCCCACCCCACCCCCAAGGGTGACATCAGCCAATCAGCGCCCACTTCCGGGTTTGTGTCATACCCACACCCCGCCCCAGAATGATGGCATTAGCCAATCAGCACCCACTTCTGGGTTTATGCCACACCCACATCCTCCCACCCTCAACCACGCCCCAGCCTACATCATCAGAAATGACATCACCGGAAACAGGGTGTCATCGGAAATGGACAGTATCGCTTTTTCGATGACATCAGCGGAAGCAGAGTGACTTGACTCCGGAAATGTGTTTTGCTTCTGGTTAATGCCGACATCTGCAAAAGCAGGAACCCTGGAAAACAAAACAAAAAATGCTTTCTCTCCCCCCACTGCCCCAGTTCTTTTTTCTCACAAAGCAGTGCAATGCTTTTATGTGTATTGCAGGCTATTTAGAACTGATTGTTAAAAATAACCCTTTGGTAGCAGCAGGAACACAAACCTCTATCTGTACAGCATTTGGTATACAGGCTTATCGCAGAGACACAGCACTTGGGTATACAGGCTTTTCACAGAGACACAGCACTTGGTATAGAAGCTTTTCTTTCCAAAATGTTAAAATGAAATTAACACATCTTTGTTAGAGAAACCAGTGCTGTCCATGTGATAAAATTTTGCTTTTAAGACCTCACTGTTAGAGAGAAGTATTCTGGCAGCCTTGTAGTTCAGGCTGAAATACAGAGAGAGACCTGAGTTCAAATCCCACTACAGCTATTTTTTTTAGTGGCTTTGAAAAAAAAACAATACAGAGAAACAAGTCTGGGCATGCTTCTAGGCTATGGTAACATGTGATTGGTAGAAAGAACAGGCTATACTTTTGAAGAAGCATTAAAATAAAAAAAGAATGATGGTGGCTTTTATATCACACTGCCTAGCAATGCCTCAGCAGGTGTGTTTCCCCGACATACCAGCACTAATTTTACCATACAACTAGCAAGGCCATTGGACTTACAAGGACCGTGGGAAGTGGGGTTAGTGGAAATACAATATCCCAACACTTGGGAGAATACTAAGGAAGATCAAAAGTATGTTGTCACCTCCATAGCAGGAAATATACAGCACCACATGACAGTCAGGAGAGGACATTACGCGACCATGCAGAGTTTAGTGGAATCCATGAATCAGGACATTAGCAGCATCTATAAATCTGCGGCACCACGAATCATTTATGAACCCTATGCGCGAAGAATCCAAATAAAATCGGAAGATAAGTCTGTTATTTCTGCAGTTGGTGATTTGGCAACCATTTTGGGACTAGAAGCTGACGTTAATACACAGCATTCCCATTTTCCAGCAGATATCACGGGCGGTTTTAATACCCTCTACCTGTACACAGATATTGTAGAGCACCAGTTAGTAGGTGACCATTTTGTGCCACTGCTGCGCTGTGTTCCAACTAAGGGGTTTAGGGATGAGTTTATCACATTAACTTATGATAAGCCACATTATGTACCTGTGAACAAACAGCATATTGACACCATCACATTTGAAATAAAGATGGATCAGAACAGATATGTCTCATTTCATTATGGGAAGGTGATCCTTAAGCTTCATCTACGCCCGCAAAGGGTGGTTGTTTTTTAAAATGGTTGTGGTTAAAGACTACGGAGACCCCAAAGCACACAGACATTATTATACAGCACAAGCTGGGTATGGACTTTCAGGATATCATGGAGTACCAGTCATGTACGGTGCCGGTGTCGGTGGGGTGTTTCATAGTCTCTTTAGAAAAGCTATTCTGTTTTTGAGAAGGGGTTTTGAAATTATTAAACCACACGTGAAAGGCGCCGCAAAAAACATAGCCAAGGATGTCATGAGTCATGTCACAATGGCTGTTCTAAATAAAATGAACCATTCTACAGAACAGGCAGGATCAGGACTGGTTGTGATTAGAAGAACTGTTAAAAGAAAGAGAAGCAAGTCTCGGGAGTTACTGCAAGGACCACCCAAGCCTTTTAAAAGAAAGAAACCCGAAGGTGACAAGTCTCAGAAGCTTAACCACCAGTCTAAGAAGAGAAGCACTCGTTCTAGGAAACGAGATATATTCTAAAAAAGCACCATGGCTTTTGTATACCACGGCTCTGAAGAGTGTGTTAAATTGGAACTGGACCTGTTTCAACTAGCCCCGACCCAAACAAGTATCGAAAAAAGTATTTATGTGGAAATTCCACCATTATCGGCTTTGTCGGAAACAGTCCCTTTGGACTTCTATATCGCAGGTCATGGTGAAGATTTAAATAGTACTATTGATTTAAATAGTACTCTTTTTTGTAGCTGACCTGTAAAGTTGTGGATGAAGAAGACTCAAACATCGATCCAGCAGCCAAAGTAGCACTGGTGAACTACCCAATCACATCTCTGTTTAGCCAGCTGGATGTTACCCTGGGAGACCAACTCATTAGCCAGAGTAACAACTGCTACCCCTACAGAGCCCTCATAGAGCTGCTTCTCAATTATGGTGAAGGATCCCTCCAATCACAGTTTACAAGCGGGCTGTTTTATAAAGACACAGCCGGGCAGCATGAACTGAGAGCGATAGAATCTCACAATGTCGGCTTTACTGAAAGGGCCCAATTTACGGCCTCTAGCCACAAGGTAGAGCTATTGGGGCATTTACATAGCAATCTATTTTTTCAAGAAAAGCTATTGATTAATGGTGTGGATCTCAAAATTAAATTGACCCGCAATAAAAATTCTTTCTGTTTAATGAGCAGTGATGCCGAAGAAAGTTATAAACTCCTTATCCTAAATGCTGCGCTCTTTGTAAAGAGCGTTAAAGTTTCCCCCAGAGTGCACTTGGGACATGCGGAAGCTCTGCTGAAAGCTAATGTCAAGTATGCTATTGACCGTGTGTGGGGCTGAAGGTGTTTAGCATACCAGCCGGAGCCTGTGTGACTAACCAGGAAAATCTCTTTTTGGGGCAGCTCCCAAAACTCATTGTGCTGGGATTTGTGGATAATGATGCTTTCAGTGGTAATTATGCTAAAAACCCCTTCAATTTTAAGCATTATGATATTAATTTTGCTGCTCTGTATGTGGATGGTGAACAAGTACCCGGGAAACCTCTTCAACCTGACTTTCAAAATGGATGTTATGTAAGAGAATATATGCAGCTGGTGCAAGCAAATGGCAAATATCTGAAAGACACAGCATTGTTGATTGACTGTCAGGAATTTTACAAAGGTTATACCCTGTTGGCGTTTGACCTTTCACTGGATCAGGAGTGTGCAGACCATTACTCGCTGATTAAAACTGGTAACCTGCAGGCTGAAATACGTTTTGCCAGCGCCTTACCCCATACAGTTAACATGATTGTTTATGGGGTTTTTGACAATGTGATAGAAATTAATCATAGAAGGTATGTTCTTTTTGATCATTCATGAAAATGAACACCATGCAGATCTTCCGTATTTTAAAGAAGGACCCCTGTGCTGCAGATTTCTTTTTAGATGTGCTACCCAGCGACTGGCTAGCTGATGTACAAATATCAAGGAAGCCTGTGTGTTTGGTGGTAAATACACACCCTCATAACCTACCTGGAGAACACTGGTTAGCCCTCTATATATGTGGAGATGGAACAGGGGAATTTTTTGATTCTTATGGACAACCCCCAGATAGCTTATTCTTTCCTACCAGCATTATGAGCTTTTTCAACAAACATTGTAAAGCTGTTTTATACCACAACAGACAATTGCAGCACCCAATGTCTACGGCTTGTGGATATCACTGCGTATTTTTCTTGCACTACCGCTGTAAAGGGGTGCCTTTTGAAAATATTTTAGAAATGTATTCTGAAGATTTAATGCAAAATGATGATATGGTGTTACATTTTGTAAAACGCAACAAACAAACTTTGTGTAGATCTTTTAGAAATCCGTTTCATAACCAGCAGGTGTGTGTCTCCTATCGTGAATGTTATGCTGCTTCTAAATAAAAAGTAACCCCTCTAAAGAGGTTTTTTGAAAATAAACCACTGTCAAGTCTTTTATTTTTGTTTTTAAACATTTTATTGAAAATACATTTTTTTATACACTCAACAATTGCTATCTGTGAGATAATTTACGTTTTTTTGTGAGGGAGTAGCTCTTTGCTCTTTATTGGCTTCGTGTACATTTTAGTAACCTTCACAGATGGGTTCTCCTTGAGGCGTGCCAGTACATCTCTGTTAGCTGCATTACCCATCACCGTAGAGGGCATATTTAATTCGGCTAGGGTTTGCATGAACTCCCCCCAGCCCCTGGGTTTTCTTCGTTGTGAAAGAGCTTGGGGCTGCGTAGCCCCACAAACGAGGTCAAGTAGGTTAGAGCCATTGATAGGGTTTCCCTGGTATACAAATGTTCCATTTCCCTCCCAGGATGCCACATCCTTGTTTTTTAACAGTTTATTAAGCAGTACCTCAGCATTTTTCCTATAGCGCATATTGATGCTGTTTAACACTTCTTGTATTACAGGGTCTGTAAGTATAATATTTTCTAGAGATGCTGTTGTTGATCTTGTGCCTGTAGATACAAGTTTATTTTTTCTTTTTCCATATCCCTTTGTCTGTTAAGCACAAGATAGCGCTGTAACACTTCTGAGTAACATTTAGCCTTTTCATGTTCAGACATACCAACGCTTTGCAGGATGTTTTTCATTTCTTCATCTAACTTATGAATGGTCGTGGTTCTAATATTTTCATCCCGATCTGGCGGGTTTCTCAAGCTCTCGAGTTGTTGACTAGGGACTATGTACATTTTTTCAGCGTGCTGCATTAGTGGTTTGTCAGAAGCCCCGTTATCAATGGTAATGCAAAACTTAACAGGGGCCCGATAAATCCAACTGACTGTCTCACCAATTGCTTCTTTTTTTTAATGGTTAGTCTTTTATCACACAGACTCTTTATAGCGTGACGCTTCCCTTTTAAAACCTTTATCTGGTGTTGTGAAAGAGGAATGTTACCTTTTAGGGCGTTGAGAGCGATTTCAACTATAGCGGCTACCAAATCATTAGAAGCTGTATTCAGGATGGCTCTTCTGTGCTGCGGAAAGGCTTGAACCAAAAGTTTTAAAAAGGGCAGGTTTCTCTTTACATGGCGAGACATGTTGTCTGAGACACACAAGCATGTATGAAGGGCCGGTTACATATTCCTTTCTTTTTATGTGGGATTTGTGGTTTTTCACAGTATACCGTAGTCGAATCTGGCGGGAAGATATCCGTCCTCAGTCTGTAAGCCTCAGGCGTTGTGTTATTTAAATCTACAACGAGATAACCAAATAGCTTTCTGGTGGCATCCTCGAAGACTTCTAAAAAGAATTTTGATTTTCCAGGGTACATCTGCCTGGCTAGACTGGCAATCTGTCATTAGGATTCTTAAAGAGCACCATGTATTTGGTATTTAAAGTTATAGTTCGGCTTGCTTTGCCTTGGCAGAAAACATTTTGAACAATATATGTGATGTTCAGGTTTCTGTGATGCACATACTTGGTAAAGACTTTCTCTATTTCACCACTTTTACAGGCAGAATCCATTAGATCATCAACAATAACCAAGTTTACTTTATTGTTTGGAAAATAGAAATTACACTTACCTGGTAATTGTCGTTCCTTGAGTGACACAACGTGCTATGGGTCAAGATTGTTTCTGAATGAATATATTCTATAACCAAATCAAAATAACTTTTCATTCAACCCGTTAACAGAGTTAGAATATCTTAAAGAATTCTCCAGCTGATCTCAGATCAATACGTGCATCACTCTCTCGTTTCAATGAAACTTCAACGGTGTGCCGATTTCACATCAAGGATCTGCTGAGTTTTCTAATTATTTTACCAAATACGTTTGCCAGTAGTTCCAGATTGTTGTCAATGTAACAGGGCTCCAAGCTTAAATTATATATATGCATAGAATACTTAGCTTGGTAATCAGGATGCTGCCCAATAACTCTTCGGCAAATAGAATCTGTTGCTACTTGGCTGTTTTCCAAATCCCAACGCTAATATTTTTGGCGCCTTGCGTTTCACACTGAGGCGGTTCGTCAGGGGAATTAAAGATCTCGTTAAAATCTCATGATGAATGCTGCCACGTTTCACTGAAGAGTCTTCTTATCTTAACTGAAAGATCATATGGAAAAACGAGTGACGACAGTTTGGTCCTCCACCTCTGGGTTGTGCATCTCTTCCTGCAGCTTGGAGACTGGGCATGTCAAAGTCGTGACATCACTGGATATAGCCTGCTGGTATCTCCCATCAGCCTCCAGTGTGTCCAGTCTCCATGCAGCAGGAGGACAAAGTGAGCCTAGCTTCTGGGCTCACTTGGGGGGAACAGATAAGGAGCATTTAGTGTGACAAATTCTATTCTGATTTTACTTTTTATTTTTACCTTTAATTTACTTTTGATTTTACTTTTAATTCTGTTACCTTTGGTTAATTGGCAATCAGGGATTAGTTCCCTTTAGTTAGGAGCAAATTTCCTTATTTACAGTCATTTTAAATTTGAGCCTGGCTCTTTAAATTAGTAGCAGCTCTCACCTTCCCTCCTCAAACTCAAAGGAACAACAAATAAGTAACTATACCATAACTTTAAATAACTCCCCATTCCTCAACCTGAGGAACCTTTTTAACCATATCCGTCTTATTTTTTTTTTTTTAACTTTACACTCAAATCACGGTTAAATCACGGTTAAATCACTGCGGAGTGCATTAACTTCCGGCGGCAGATCAGGTGAGGAGCAAAGAGGGTTAGAGCGGCTGGTGGAGCGGTGGCAAAGGGATAATGTGCCATCTGTAACCGTAGAGAGACTAGCAGCAGCTTTTGGGGCACTTCGGGAGCTCTCGGAGTCGGCGCAGTTGCAGGAAGTGCAATACAGGCTTCTGTGGAGAGCTTATGGTCATAATGTTTGGGCGGCGAAGGTGGGCCTAGTGGAAACGGATGTCTGTGCAATGTGTGGGATGGATGTTGGATCCTTAGCTCATAAGTTCTGGTACTGTAGGCATATCCCGGGCTTTTGGTTGGAGGTTCAGAATAAGTTAGGTGGTTGGGTGGGTAGGCTGTTGACTCTATCCCTGGATTGGGTTCTTCTGGGGTCTTATGAGGGGGGGGCGCCCTTAGCGAGCGGGAAACGTAAGCTTTGTGAGAAAGGCTTCTTAGTAGCCAAGAAATGTATATTGAGGCATTGGTTGGCGGACAGAGCACCGTTGGTGGGGGAATGGGAGCAAGCAATGCGGGACTTGCGGGATATGGAGATGTGCACAGCTAGGAATCTGGGTGGGGCAGCGGTAGAGCGGAGCAACAGGGTATGGGACTTAGCCCCTGGCTGCCAGTGGGGCGCACAGTCTCAGTTGCGCCCTGACGTGCAGGATGGGCATTAGCGGGAGAGACTGGAAGGAGAGGAGCTATGAACATTTGGCCTGTCTGTAAATATCATTGAGCATACAATTGAGTCTTTGCACCGAAGAGAGTGGAGACACTGGGCAATCACATCACTAGGGCATTTAGGAGGGGGGAGGGGAGGGGGAAGCACAGAGGGATTTGTGGGGGGATAGACCTGGTTTTGGATGGGTCTTGGGGGGAAGGGGAGTTCTGTTTGGGGCTTGATAGTTACTTGGGAGGGGCTATAAGATTGCTCGATAGAGATATGTAGATGTGTGAAATTCTGATTTGTGATGTTGTTGATGTATCTAGTACTCTTTTGTTATGTTATTCTGTTCTGTTTGGAATACTGCCAATAAAAATGATTTTCCTTAGCTTTACACTCACGTCCCCCCTATGCAAACACGTTTCCTATACCATCCCCTCGTTTAAATAAGAGAGAAGGAAAAAACAGAAAGGGATACTCACTGCGATCTAGAAACTGAAAGGATCTGTCTACTCCTTGAGATTGATGCTCCACTCCACCTGAAAATAAACTCTGAAGAAATCACACCCCTGGACGGGAATGAGGACTAAACTGTCGTCACTCAAGGAACGACAATTATCAGGTAAGTGTAATTTCTATTTCCTTATCGTTCCTCCAGTTTAGTCCTCCACCTCTGGGATGTAACAGAGCAGTAATCATTGGGAGGAACCTATCCAGCCAACTCACCACACCGTCGACAAGGAACAGGCATCCTTTACTGCCAAAACATTTAGGCAGTAGAGGTTACTGAGGAAATGAAGAGACGACCTGGAAGCTGCTCTACCAATCCCCCCTGGTGTAATGACACAGTGATTCACCCAAGAAGCTGCTTGCGCCCTGGTAGCAAGAGTCAGAAAGCCCCCCAGAATCATACAACCTCGCCACCAGAAAGCTGAGGCAACCACCGCCTTAGCCCAGTGCGAAATGGCCGCCTTTGCTGCTGCTTCCCCTTTGCGGGGACCTCCAACCAACACACAAAAACAACGAAACAAACGCCGCACCCTGCATTTTATGTTTCCTATCGGCGTAAGCTGCGAATAAAAACCTCCCCTTCCAGAAAAAAACGAGAACTGGAAGAGAAACCAATAGGCTCAGGAGAAAAATCAGATACCACCTTTTGAAAGGACGACGGGACTGCTCGCAAACACCACCCTCTATCCAGAAAGGGTGAAAACAGCTCATTACATGACAATGCCTGAAACTCCGAAACTCGTCGCGCCGAACAAAGAGCTATCAAAGCCACTGTCTATAACAGCAAATCCTTTACTGACACCTGGAGTAAAGAATCAAAGGGCTCTTTAGTTAACGCCTCTAAGGCCCAATCGGGATACCCCAGCAGCACCCGAACTCTCCTTGAGGAATGCAGTCGGGTCCCAACTTAAGGAAACGCTACACATCGATCCGAACACCTAGCGCTATTTCCTCCACAGAACCTCTACAGCCGGAAACAGTCACCCGCTGGACCCTCTAAGGAACTGGCCGCTAGTTCCTTCAGACACTGTCCTGCAGAGAACTCAGACCAAGGATACCGGCACCTTTGTCGCCCGGACTTGCCGCCGTGAACAGCAGCCTTCAAAAAGGCGCTAAGCACTGACCTATGTACCAGAAGCAGCCTGCCTCCCTGCTCTCAACAAGGTGGTGAAGACTGCCGCAGAATAACCCTTCTTCTTCAGCCCCGCCCATTAAAAGGCCAAACCGTAGGCGGGCACCGATCCACCTGAGACATTCGTCGTGGACCTAGCCGCAGCAGAACGTCCGCTACCGCCAACTTCTAGGAAAAGCCTGTCGAGTAGGCGAATGAGATCAGCCTAGTACGGCTGTCTCGACCAACCGGGCGCTACCAAGAGTACCTTTCCCCGAAAGCCTCAAAACGCCAACTAGTTGCCCTATGAGAGCCCACGGGGAAAGGACAAGACAAAGACTTAAATGGGAGCTTACTGAGCCTCGACTTGGACGAACCATCAGCCGCCCCATTCCTCCACCAGAGAGATCTCCAGGTGAACCCCAAGGAAGCCAATAAGATTAGCTAGCGCTCGAATTAAGCCATAATGCACATTTGCCACATAAAGCAAATCAGGCTCTAGTCGATTCAACTCCCTGATCCTTTCCCGTTCTAGGCGAGTAGACTGCCGTAAACACTGCGACCACTTGAAGCATGCTTTCGCCTCCCGAGGCTCCACAAATGGGAGCTTGTAAGGACAGAGCATTGCCCCCAACGATCGCTTCAGTGAACCATCTACTTTCCTATCTTGCGCTAAAGAAGATTGCTAGGGCTCTCTTCCATACAGTGAGTCCACACGGCCTGGTAGTGCAAGGTGTGCACCTACCCATGTAATACCCAGGCCTGCCCCTGCTTAGCCTCAAAATGTCAAACAAGAACAGGCGAATTCAGGACAGCTGAATACTTTTTTTTTTTTTTTCCCACAAAGACATCTCTTAACCAAAACTTCCTTCAGCATATGTTAAGAGACGCTCTTTCCGTGCCAACAATATGAAGTAGAAAGAACTCCCAAACACAGGCATACTAAGCCACGGCCTTCCTGCTAGAGTAACGCCCCATTCCGTCTGACTGCACAAAGATGGACTTTATATTTTAAGTTCATCTAGCACCTGGTGTTGGGAAATACAGCTTTCTCATTCCGCAGTGGCAATTGAGTCAGCAATGAAGAAGCCGAGAAACTGCAGACATGTTCCCATTATACTACCTGGTAAAGACTCCACTTTTAAACCACTGAAGCAAAAAAAGCATGCGAGAGTGCCTTGTGCCCTGCCAGTAGCTGATCGAATTGAAATGATTCAGTGTATGCAGGGCATTTTCCAGAGAACGCAAGGTCCCTCATCCAGGCTGACTCCACATTCACAGTCTAAACCGGCAGCCATCTTGGCTGATGCCGATCAGCGCGGAAGCCATCTTGTAAGCCCAGCATATGATGTATGCCTACTAGAATCTGAGCTGCTGCCATTGCTGCTAGAGAACTAGCCTGGCTGCGTGCTTTTGGCCCCCATTAAGGCATTCACTGAACACTAGCAGAGACTCTCCGCACCGGAGAACCTCTGATACATGGAATGGGAGCATAGATAGCTTCAAAGGCTAGAGTTCTATTTTGCAACCTCTCTCCGCTGAGCTGCCTTTTCCATATGTAAAATTAAACCACATATAGCCAAAATTAAGACATTACAAATCTACCATAAAATCTTATAATTTGGGCAAAGCCAAACTAAATGGGAATATTTTCCATGAAGAAACCACACAACTATAAAACCCCTCTCATGACATAATGCTTATGGCAGAGCATTCCACATCTGTGGACTGGCCATGGCACTCACCCAAGTACCTGTTACAACTGTCCAAGAGAGTTATCACCATAATTCCTTGTAACTTGAATATGTTTACAGCGGATCATAGTGCTATAATCACAGCAGCTAAGCCAAAATATTACCCTGCCATATAAACCGACATTAACGCGTTGTAGGACCTTCTATGGATAGCGGAAGGAGATTCTTGTAAATCTTTTTTTTTTTTTTTTTTTTAAAGTATAGGACTCCAAAAACCAAGTTTCCGCTGACTCCAATGAAATCAAAGCAGATCAGCTAAAATTACCCAAACTGCTCCTATAGCTTTGTAAGAAGCTACCAGCCCCCGCTGCACCCAGTTTTCCTTCCCCCTTTATCCTGAGGGATTCAGCATTGCAGGACGTATTGCGCACCCCCTGACAGCCTGCTGCGTCTGCCAGGGAGCTGAAGGGCAAAATAGAAAGTAGAACCCCTGGAAGCAAACAGTGTCCTGACCTTGGGGTTCAGGACGCAAAAGGCCACTGAATAAATCAACAGTGTTAGCTAAAAATGAACAAGGCTATCTCTCACTAAAGAGAGTTTCTTTTTCTTTTTGAAATCCCACTGAAGTCCATGGGACCCAAGCTTTCAAACACAGCCCCTAACGCTGTGCATTAACCACAAACAGAGAAATGAAATGAAACCCTGCTCTAGAAATAGATGAGAATTTCCTGGGAAGGGCATGCGAAGTGCAGCTATGAAACACACAGGCACCCCCCCCCCCCTGGCCTTACTGCAGTCAGAGAAATAGCAGTGGAATACACCGACAACCTTGCAAATAGAGGTCTTAGAGGTTGCTGCCTGTGTGAACCTGATGAGTAATACAATTTTGTATTTTTACCAGCCCCCCCACCCAGGGATGGGGGCACTGAATACTATATGTGATTCATGAGCAGCGCTATCATCCGGTGGCCTTTAGGGCACCAGAGCCCGACAAACGATACAGAAGCTAAGAGTTTTAAATCTTGGTCATATAATCTTAATTTGCAGAACATTATTTATTTATTTTATTTATTTACATTCTCTTATATACCGCGCTATTCTGCATCAGTGCGGTTTATATTGAACAAACTGAAATTACATTGAACAGGGCATTATAACTTGGAGATAACTTTTTTACAGGGAACATGGGCTATGGAGGGTTAAGTGGCTTGCCCAAGACCACAAGGAGCACCTGTGGGACTAGAAACACCACATTACATTACAGCTGCTTGTTTAGTCACTAACCCCTGAGAGCCCATGAGGTGGCTCTGTGGGTATTTGTTCCCTGACTTGCAGAGAATGATCAATTTGATAATGGCTGCATACCCACAGTCATAGAAAGGCACTATTGAGTGTACCAGCTGCCCTCTGGTGGCCATAGACCGTAGCACAGGCACTTCTTGGTTGACAGTTTAACTGTCAGTCTATTTTTTTTATATCCTAAGGTTTCCTAAACCTGTCCCTGTGAATTTTGGGCAACTTTCACTATAGAATACATAAAAGCACACTTCCAGGCTGTCCCTCCTTGCAACTACAAGTTAGGGCTCTGCTCTTGAACTTAAAAACTGGCAATTTGCCTAATATCCTGGGACTTAAGAGATGCTCTTCAGAGACATGATTAGGAGGGAAAGAACATGTGGTATCAGGGATCAATGCCAAAACTGCTGTCCTATAAAACTAAGAATAAACTTAAAAATAAAGAGGACTGACAACAGCCCCCTTAAGGCTGAGGAACCCCCCGAGCCTCAAAAAACCTACAAACAAAAAGAAAGAAAGAAACACTAGGCCCAAAAATCTAGCTATTCTGCCTGTTGTCTTCCTCACACAGGCAGCTCCCTGCAGCTCTCACCATGCGGTCCAAATACCTAGAGAGAAAATGACCGCCCATTCGCCAAAGAATTTTGGTGCCAAGAACAACAGCCGCTGCAAAAAGGAGGCCTCAGTAGACTGACAGAGCCCGAAGGCCTTACCTGCAGGGCCGAAAGCCACACAGCCTGCTCCTACCACCTTGAATTCCTCCGATCCTCAAGCTGCGCTGATGCGCCTGGCAGCCGCGGCGAGGATCGCTCAGCCGGTTCCACAGAGTAAAATTAAAACCCCGCAGCAATGGAGAGGCTCCATTTCACACAGCTTCAGTGTGGCTGTACGGGTCCCGGAGCTCTCTCCCATACTGTCCAGGGAGAGAGATCCGCACCGGCAAATGCCTGCAGCAAGTGAAAATAACTGACAAGGAGGGAAGGTGAGAGCTGCTACTAATTTAAAGAGCCAGGCTCAAATTTAAAATGACTGTAAATAAGGAAATTTGCTCCTAACTAAAGGGAACTAATCCCTGATTGCCAATTAACCAAAGGTAACAGAATTAAAAGTAAAATCAAAAGTAAATTAAAGGTAAAAATAAAAAGTAAAATCAGAATAGAATTTGTCACACTAAATGCTCCTTATCTGTTCCCCCCAAGTGAGCCCAGAAGCTAGGCTCACTTTGTCCTCCTGCTGCATGGAGACTGGACACACTGGAGGCTGATGGGAGATACCAGCAGGCTATATCCAGTGATGTCACGACTTTGACATGCCCAGTCTCCAAGCTGCAGGAAGAGGTGCACAACCCAGAGGCGGAGGACTAAACTGGAGGAACGATAAGGAACATTCGTTCATCATTAAAAGTATCAGGCAAAGTGTCCATAAATGTAATAAAAGGATATTTATTTAACATTTCTTTATACAAAGGTTGCCAGCAACTGTAACACCATACAATATTGTTAGGCATGACAGTCAATACACGCCCAGTGTGTTCTAACAGCTTTTTAACAAAGAAGCTCTTGCCTGAATTGGATGGCCCAGCTAAAATACAAGAAAAAGGATGTGGCCAGCGCACATCCACCACCCTAGTATCCGTAGGGTCGTGTGCTAAAGTCATCCTCCAACTTCACCCTTTTGTCATACACAACCTTTTGTGTTTTTTTAATCACGCCGGTCTCTATTGTCCAACTCTTTTTGTTTCTTATAATACCAGGTTGCTGTACTCCTATCTTTTTCTGAGGTAAATCTGCTGCCCCAGGCTTGTAGTCCAAAACTGGATCTTTCAAACTAGTGAAATTGATTTTCTGGCAGTTTTCTACGTTTAACGTAATCCCTTTCACTTTCATACAGGTCTTCCCGCTTGACAGCTTGTAACCATATGTTTTAGGCCCCGCTGATACAAACTCTGTGATATGTTCATCTGAGGGTATCTCACTTGTGAGCTCACCTAAATAATAACCCAAAGATGGGTTCCAATCTCCCTCTCAACTTAGAAATATCACAGAATCTGTATCATGGTACAGGCAGCGCTCTTGCAAACTATCTAGAAGATTGTACAATCCAGGCATGCATAAGCCATTGTAAAACAGGCAATGAAAATATTGGTGCTACCCGACAATATACAGCGGTCTTTTGAGTGCCTCCAAGAGACACAGGCTGTTTCATCATCAATAAAATTGCATGATGAAACCTCAAATTCAAGAGAAAACAGATATTTAAAGAGATCATCAGGTTCTCTCACAATGCTTGGGGTAGGCAGGTTTGTTCTTTGACCAAATTTACCCCACAGGGAATTTAAGAAAAGTTTTGCTATTTGACGCTTAGCAGGGTTTACATTAATCTGGTCTGCACGCAAACACACCCCCTCTTTTCTAAAGAAATCAGCTATGTACACATTTTGTTTTTCAGTATCATTGCACCACCGAGGGTAGCCAGAAGCCTCATGTTTTTGACGGAGGTGCGTTTTGATGTATTCGGAAAAGAGATTATCAGATTTTTGCTCGAAATGCCAGATTTCATAGATTTCAACAACCACATACCCTTTTGCAATGGCTAAATTCATCTCCACCATACACCAAGTCCCCACAAAAGTTCTCGCCTCATCCGTGTGGGCACACATTTCCTGTTGCCGTGTGTCAGCACACGTATGACACAGAGGAAACATAAGCTTACTGCCCAACCGTATGGGTAACACTGGGAAAAAGAGCTTTCGTAGAGGATATACTTTTGCTTTTATAAAACCAAAGTAATTTGTAGGGGAACCAAATTTGTTATAAATGATTTGTGGATGGCCTATTGGATATTCCTTTGTTTTATTGACAAAAGGGTATAGACTAGTAAAATCAATATAGAGTATTTTTTCCCCAGGTCTTGTTTTGTGGTACAGACAAATGGCATTTGTTCTACCCCCAAACAGGGCATCTCGTGGAATCAGAGGTTGCGGTAATGCTGTGTCAGCCAGGAAATCTGCACAGCCCCTGTCATTTTCTTTTACCATCCGCTTCCACTCGTGCTCTTGTAGACTTATGACCTTGAACCCCCGGCTTTCCAGGAATGCAGCTTTTAACTGTGTTTTGTAATAAAGAAAACCATAGGTTGTGGTTGTTACAGGATTCTGGTCTTTATCGTTATAACAACTCGGACAGCCGTGATGAAAACAACCATTAAATTCAAAAGCTGTTTCTACCCCATTGATCACTGCATAGCCATCAAGAAAATAAGACCCCACCTTTTTTTCGCCACCTTTCAGAGCATGTGTGATCTGTATATTTTCTTTGTCCTCTACATACATCAGCCATTGAATAGAGGGGGATGAATATCTCTTTGTGTGCCGGTGATAGTTATTCGGTGGAATGAGTGCCACAGTCTTGGGTTCTAAAAACATTAATCTGAACATAGCCATACATACAGATGCAAGGGTTATATATTGGAAAGGGTCTAAACAACTTGTTAGAATTTCTGATACTTGACTCTGCTCTACAACCACTTCTTTCTTGTCATTTTCATGATTTCAGCTCGGTAGAGAACACAGGCCTGCCGCAAAATAGATACATCCTGCTGGCAGTAATAAGCCAACTCTTTTTGCAAATTAAAAGTTTTATGCTGATTGTCCTTGTACCATTGTAAAAATTCCTCTTTTTCTTCAGGCAACATGTTTCCCACACCGTAATGTTCAACACCCGGCATGGGGCCCACATAATTTTGATTTTCCAGAGTATTAAAAAAGTGTGGAAAGTACCCCTTGCTGCCTGTAAAACCCATGGCTTGTGGAAGTTTGCTAAGTTTCATAGGCAGGAAATTTAGAGAGTCTATAAAACGGATAGTCAAAGGTTCAACTGTAATTTGTAAAAGTTTAGCACCTTGAACCAGCAGCCCTGTGCTCATCTTTTCCTTTAGCAGCTGTTTAAGAACAAAATATCTGTCATAACCTTTGGAATTATGGGCTATGAAGGTGTAGCCTTTCAATTTTTTGTCACAAAAAATCTGTATAAAGGCAGAAATACATGCGAGGCCCTTGAATTCCCGGTTTCTTTCATCATTTAAGTCCGTCACATATATGTAATTAAGGACATGCCAGCCTGTTTCTTGCATACATTCACAATCATAAAAAATATACTTTTCAGATGTTTCAGTTTTACCAATAGGGGTCATAAAACATAAGTGGACGCCATCCCCGGTTAAGGGTTCACTGCATATTTTACAATGTCGACCCTTGCACTTATGTTTCTTGTCCACATAAGACTCACATTTCTGGCACAGTATCTTAGATAAACACACCACTTCTTTTTTCAGAGCCAAATACATGTGTCTATCTAAACACTCTTTAAAACGACAAAAGAGTTTGCAATTAGGACATCTCTGTTGTACATCAACATTATTCGCACACATTAGTGTCAAAGATGACACCATAATGTGCAATTATGATCGTGACTGTACGGTTTCTGACAGTAACTACAGAAGTTGCGCTCCCCATAGAATTTTTTGACCGGTTATACCATAGAAATGGTCATCGTGTAGCAACAAGAACACAGTCTTCGGGAACACAAGTCTGTCTGATGTCTTAAAATAAACCCATGAATTTGTGTAAAGCACAACGCGTATGTTTATCTTTAAATGCTGTTCAAATATTGCTACATCATCGAGCATGACTTTTCTATGTACCGGCCATCCCAACTCATTATGTAGTTTTTTTAGCACCTTCTAACAGTTCGACATCTGTCATTTTTACCAGTGACATGAGGGCTGTGAGGCTACCTGCAAAACACAGGTTATTATCAGTGTTATTCAAGTCTATCAAATACATCCTTTTCTTATGAATAATTTGGCTAAATGGTATAGTCTTTAAGACCCTACGAGCCCCCCCCAACCTGATTTCTTATGACAAGTACAACAACACGGAATATATCACAAACCTGGATTTCTCTGTGACTCTGAAGGAGTTTAGCGATCTGATCTAAGAAATCATCAGCATCTAATGCTTCTGGGTTTAACTTTCCAGAATACAAGGAATTGTGAAAAAGAGATGAATGTAGATGCACCTGTACATAAACACCAGGTGAAACTCTGCTGCTAACCTCATCCAGAATATGCTGAATACCTTGTCGAATAGCGTTTTGAGCCTCAGATAATGAGGTTACCCTGTCTAAATTAATAAACCGAAATTCCTCTGAATAAATTATACCATTAAACTTGTCCAATTTACGATCCCACCTTTTCACAAACTGAACATACCTAACTGGTTCTGATTCTTCAGAGGGGTCTAATGCAAGATTATTTGTTGTGTCCTCTGAAACACTGTGATCAAAGACACGGCTTTCACCACTCTCTCCGTATTCTGTATCGACATGTGTAGATTCACTGTATGATCTTTTCCTGTTAGACTTTACTCCTAGATTCGCTGATTTTCTAACATTTTCACGATCTGAAAAATAAAACGTAGGGTCTAATACTTTTTTCTTTTACAACGGCCTTAAAATTTAGGAGATTGATAAAACCGGAATACTTACTATTTTGTTTATTTTTTGGCTTTCGGTAAGGAGCTGGTTGCTCTTCTGTATCGGCTTGTGTAGATTCACCATCAGAAAAACTCTCGCTGTATGTTCTTTTCCTGTTAGACTTTACACCCAGAGCCGTTGATTTTCTAACATTTTCACGATCTGAAAAAGAAAATGTAGGGTCTAATACTTTTTCTTTTACAACGGCCTTAAAATTTAGGAGAGGGATAAAACTGGAATACTTACTATTTTGTTTATCTTTTGGCTTTTGGTAAGGAACCGGCTGTTGATTAGGTTGGTCATCTTGTTTTGTAGCATCTTCTTAGTCTAAAATAAAAATATTAAAGGTTGAGACACATTATGAAGAGCATAGCTGCTGGAAAATTAAAATAAAACACACCACATACCTTTTAATTTTCTTTGCTGTCTTCGTTTTGTAAGAGAGTCTATTTATAAAACCCGGTTTCTGCTCCTATTTTTAAAGACAATCATAAATTCAGAGACAGAAACATTACATAACCAATATTTTTAAAAAGTAGGACTCATATCTACTCACCATGTTGATGTCTGAAGAGGTACCGATCTTACAATCTATAGAAACTATGTGATCTTTTCTGTCAGCTGGAATGTACTGCGCCTTTTTAAATGAAATTCTTTGATGGGATTTACAACCCCAGACACTTTAACTGAAACAGCTCTGGATCTCTGGCCTATTGTTTTATGTGTCACCCCCACCCCCACAGCTAATTCACAACACACCATTTTTTTTTTCATTTTCTCCTCTTTGGTCTACTCTTTGGTCTCCCCACTGAACTCCTCTTTGAACTCCTCTTTGGTCTTCCCACTGCCCCGGCCCAGCCACTGCTCTCCCAGGCGGGATCGAGCATGCCGGGGACAGCCTGCGGCCGCCCAGAAGTCTGCCTGCCCAATCGGGGCAGCCCAGCCCGCAGCCACCCAGAAGCCTGCCTGCCCAATCGGGGCAGCCCAGCCCGCAGCCGCCCAGAAGCCTGCCTGCCCACCCAATCGGGGCAGCCCAGAGGACCATAAAAGGGAGCACCATCCGGCGCACCTGCGCCTGGTGGGCCCGTGCCTGAGGGCCTCACCAGAGGGCCCTTTGGCGTGGCCCTTAGGCGTGGACCTCTAACAGGACCCCCACGGTGATCCCACAGAAACCAGGGCCGCGACCAGAACGAGCTCCAGAGACACGAACAAACGTAATGCAAGGACGTCATCACTACCCCTCAATGCAGATGAATCCTCAACGGAGCTTAACTTCATTCAGCAAATTAGGTAATCTAAGCCTTTATATAACACATGGACCTAGCCGATGACAATACTTAAATGAACCCAACAGTGAGCTTATCTGTCTCTGCCCATAATACCTACCTGTGCATGCCTACAATACTTGTCTGGGATAGTACAAACATTGTTTATTGCAGATGCATACCGGTAATACCTGGCTATGATAGTATATGATGTGCCTGTTGTAACTACATACCTGTGTTACCTGCCTGTGGTTAGCTCAGCCTGTGTACCTGCCTGTTATAACTGCACACCTGTGTACCTGCCTGTGATAGCTCAAACTACTTCTCTATTCACCGGCCAACCCAGACGAATCCCTTGGCCACACACAACAGGGTAGATACCAAGAATGGCCCCCTCCTTCATTGCCATAATTGGCTGCTACCTCCTCTTCAGATGGCTCAGTAGCACATACCCGCAAGCACATACCAATCCTACTGAGCCATGGGAGGAGATGGTCAAGTGCTCCCTACTACAAGACAAAGGAAGATACCCGCACGCTCCACCCCCACTTACTACATGTCACACTTCAACATACTAAGAAAGCCAAACAAGAAGAAAGCGCCCTCCCCCAAAACCTAAAATGTGCCCTCATAAACGCTCGCTCAATCCACAAGAAATGGCCAGTTATCTCAGACTTGATATCACTCCATGACCTCGACATACTCCTGATCACAGAGACATGGCTATCCAGTGACCTCAACCAACTCTTACCCACCGATTTCTCAATACACACCTGCCACAGAGACAACAAAAGAGGGGGAGGAGTACTCGTCCTCACCAAGACAGACCTCCATCTCCACCTGATTAACGCCACTAGCACAACACACCTCGATACAATCACTATAGCAAACAAGCACTGCTCCATCAACCTTCTCTACAGAGCCCCATCAACCTCCCCTGATGACCTTGCAACAATAATTGATCTCGCCTCCAATGTCCGGAGCCCTTGCATACCAAGCTGGGTACTAGGCGACTTCAATCTGCCAGCCCTGCAAGATACTCAGGCGTCAGCCTTCCTCGACGCCCTGGAGGAACTAGGATACAAGCAACTAGTCAGTGAACCTACCCATGTGAAAGGAAACATATTAGACCTGGTATTCACCCCACAGACAACATTTGACTCAACCCACGTCCCCATGCTGTCCATTACTGCAGTACCCTGGTCGGACCACAAACTAATCATATTCCAAATACCCTTGCACAACAACTGCCAGAAGAGCGCCAGAAGTCAGAGCAGCACCACCTCAAAGGTTTCGACCATTTGACAAAGACTTTATTCTAAGTAAAACCCGCCCACTCCTTGCCTCGACAGCACCCAACCTCGATGTTCTGGTCTCCGACTGGAATAATAACCTCAGTGCCATTGCCCAACGTCCACCATCTAACAAACCTCCAAGGAAAGGAGCCACCGCAGCCTGGTACTCCACTGATCTGTGATCATCACTCACCCTCCTAAGGAAGCTGGAAAGACGCTGGCATCGATCTCACTCTGCAGAAGATCAGAGGGCATATAACCTTCACCTGATAAAACACCGTGAAGCAATAACAGAGAAAATCAGACAATTCCAACGGACACCCTAAAACGATCACTAAACAAACCTCATGACCTGTTTAATCTAGTCAAGAACCTAACAAAGGAGCCAGCCCCTGACCAACCAAGCGAGATCCACCCTCAAGAATTCGCAAACTACCTGCAATCAAAGCTATGCCAGACCAATAAGCCCTCAGCACCCACCACCGTACACGAACAAACCTACCTAACTCCCCTGACCATTTTCTCCACTCCACCCAAGAAGTACATCGAAGACACTATTGCTGCGATTAACACCACTATGGCACAAACCGACCCCTGCCCCGCCTTCTGGATAAAAGAGCTACGCTGTGATTTCAGCCCGTTCATAGCCAGGCTCATGGACCTATCATTCGCAACAGGCTCGTTCCCCCAATGCCTCAAACATACGTCCCTCAGACCTCTGCTGAAAAACAGCAAGCTTGACCCCCAGAAGGTGGACTCGTACAGACCTATATCCAGCATACCACTTCTAGCCAAGATAATTGAAAAAGAAGTCCAAAGACAAATACAAGAGCACATTGAAACCGCCGCTCCGCTGGACCCCTGCCAACACGGATTTAGAGAGTCCCATGGTGTCGAAACACTCCTCACCACCCTCTACAGTAACCTAATTGCTGGAATTGATAACATCCGTCAAGGGTTTGTCCTCATCTTCATGGATATAGCTGCTGCTTTTGACTCAGTAAGCCACAAGCTTCTCCTGGGACGCCTCAAGGAGAAGGGTATCCGTGACACAGCACTAGAATGGTGCAAGTCATACTTGTCTGACAGATGGCAGCACATATGATCCGGGGCCTCAACATCAAAACCTTTCCACCAGAGGCAAGGCGTGCCACAAGGATCCTCCCTCTCCGCCCTGATGTTCAACATATACATGCAGCCCATCTGTAACCTCATCCGATCATTCAATGTCAACTGCTTGATATATGCAGATGATGTACTGCTCTACATGCCATTCTCAACAGAGCAGCTGGACCTCTCCCCACTGACAGTATCCAACTGGCTCGAATCTCAAAACCCCCGAATACAGCACAAGAAAACAGAGGTCCTTTTCATTACGAGGAACCAAAACTTCACCCCGCCACGCCACTTAAAGGTTAAGGAAGCAGAACTACAAACCAAATCCACAATCTGATACCTTGGAGTCACGTTAGACCAATGACTGGACATGAAGGTGTACATAAGCAACATAGCAAGAGCAATTTACCACAAAATCCGAACACTCATGCACTTACGCTTCCTACTAGAGCCGGACGACTTGCGGACAATCTATGAAGCATTGATTATACCGCACTTTGATTACGCTAATGCAATCATACAGGGCTCCCACAATCCACCCTGAACCCGCTCCAACTCGCGATGAATGCCATGGCGAGAGTTCTACACGGGGCTTCTAGGAGCGATCATGTTACGCCCATCCTGAAGCACCTCCACTGGCTCCCTATACATGGCAGACTCGCTTTCAAAACCCTACTGCTGACTTTCAAGGGCATCAATGAGCTCTCCTCCACATCACTAGCAGAGCTTATCCAAACAATGTCCCCCAATAGGTCTAGAAGATCTGCAGCAGTCAACACACTGGTAATCCCGAAGGAAATAACCCAATGCACCCATGCAACAGCAAAAAGGGCGTTCAGATTCTATGCACCCAGATGCTGGAACACCCTACCACCCAGCATCCGGGCAATCCCTGACCTAACCCAGTTTAGGAAGGCATTGAAGCACCACCTCTTCCTCAAATACTACCCGGAAGACAGCGCTCCAATAGCCCTCTCCCTCATCTAGTACAGGCACAGCAAGATATCCCGCAAGACATTCATGACTACGATTACTTTTGACACGACATAACATGTTGCCTAGATGTAAATAGTTACCCCAGTTTTATCCAAGTTGTAGTACCTGTTCTTTGCAAACACAGATCAGCTTGCTGCACTGTGCTAGTCATTCTGTTTCATGTAAACCGCACTGATGTTGAATAGCGCGGTATAAAAGAGACTGTAAATTAATAAATACATTTTTGCAGACAGTGCATTGTAATAGATGCTATATATTGTGTATGTGGACCTATGTGGCTAATACACATTCCCCCATTCCCAGACGCTCTTCACATTCTTATCATATAGTCTATTGTGTAGGCCACACCCCAGATAATTCACACTGTCCCATTTTTTCAAGACAACCCATTGTAGGTTTAATTAACTAGGAATTCCTAAAACACACCACACAAAGTTGTAGGTTCAAAATGTTTTATTTCAAATAAAATGTTTTCATCTTGTGAACTGATTCATTTGAGCATTACAAGTTTTTAAAAAAATATATAAAGGCATACATATAATTTTTGTTCATCTGTATGTTCAGCTAATAGATTCTGGAAATACAAACATTTTCATAAAAAGTCAATTTTTACAGAACTCTGTGTTTTTTTAAAGAACGATCTATAATCTCTGTCACAGATTAAACCTTCCACTAGCTCCATATCACAGTCTGCCACAGATCTAAGCAAAATATTGAGCAGTTGTCCTGGATTTCTACTGGTATTAAAATCTCTGATGAATTCAAACAAAAAATTAAAATTTTCATAAAGTAGGTCAGTTGCTTTCATTTATGACCAGCAATCATGGCAACATTTACAATAGGTCCTAGACACAAAGGGGCTTGTTTACAAAGCCGCGGTAGCGGTTTGCGATCGTAATCGGAGCCGCGGCCCCATTGATTTCAATGGGGCCGCGGCTGCGATCGCGATCGCGAACCACTACCGCTGCTTTGTAAACAAGCCCCAAACTGTTACAAGTTTAATGGATTGTCTGTTCTATTTCCTTGTGCCCCCCACCTCAGGCAATCATGATGTCTTTGCCCTGGAGCATGTATTAGACAAGCTGCACAGTCTCTATGCATAATGTCCTGCCAGCATTTCTTGATAATACAGCACACCGTTGCTTGTATAACAGATTTAAATGTGTTTATTTCTTCAGGTTTTGAGTTGTCCTTTTGGTTAACTATGACATCAAACGCCTCCCTTTGATATGTACAGAGGAAACACAAGCAGCGTAGATTGATTGCCTGTATGTCCTCTAGCTCTTGTAGGAGCAGAGATTCGTTACTTCTCTACAAAAACAAAACAATGTCAGTGTGAAATTGTGAACTACCTCTTCCATAACACTTTTTTCTACAAAAAAAGACTTCTCTTACCTCTGCTGATCCTAGTTCTTCCAGTAAACAGGTTGTTTCTGCATCTGCTGCGGCATAATATAATTCTATGTCCTCTGGATCCATTGCGTTGTCATCCGGTAAGTCAATTTCGGTGCCTGAATCACAAAGATCTTGAGAATCGAACAATTTTTGCCCATCTGGTAAATCTTCAATCTCTGTTAATTCATGTTCAGGCTCTGACGGACGACCCTGTTCAAATGGATTTTCTATCAGTGGATAATCCTCTGCTGTGGCATCACGTTCTTTAAGAAAGTAATTAATGTTATACACCCTGTTGTAAATTCTGCTTGGTGTTCCAAAAAGAGCCATTTTTTCTTTTTGAATCTCTGTATTAGAATTTTCCCCACACAGGACACACAGCCTTACACCAGGAGCATGCTCAGAACACCTGGAGCATGCTCAGAACAAGTCTCTTGTTTCGGCCAATCACGTGCTGGCACATCATTTCCTACATTCACCAGTAGCATGCCCAGGCCTGTTTCTCTGTATTGTTTTTTTTTCAAAGCCACTAAAAAATAGCTGTAGTGGGATTTGAACTACTTATCTCTGTGAAACATGATTCTCTGCATTATTAAACCTGAAATCAAAGTGAAGAAATCGATTTGATGTGTCAGATGACATGCGAGTAACATTGTCAGTAACTGTACCTTGATTCCGTTTTGATTACATAAGAGCAACAGCAAAAATCTCACTAGTTGCGGTTAGCTTGTGTATTTGTGTTTTGAATAAATATGATAAAATCCTTAAGATTTTCTTTAAACTGTTCTGTTTCTAGCTATATTCATATATTTGATTTTGACAGTCTTGTGAAGGGGGTATGGAGACATAACTGTGCAATCCATTGGGGGTCTGTAGTTATAAAAAGGTTAAGAATCTCTGCTTTAGAGAACAGCCCATTCCTGCCCCTGTTGCCCATGTCCAGGACCTGCAACAACAGCAATGACAATAAAACAACAAAGCAATGTTTACCCAGAGACTCTGAACCACTGTGTGCTATTGATGTTGAACTCTGACCAGGTGGTTCTGTCCTTATGCAAACAGGAAGTCTGCGTCAGAGAGGGCGAGACTGGCTGGTTAGAGCACAGCAGCAATAGCATGAAATGTCAGAGGCTCTGGGTAAGCATTGCTTTGATGTTTTATTGTCATTGTTGCCGATGCTGGGCCCTCGGGGGGGGGGGGGAGGGGAGGCAGGCAGAATGAGGGTTCGCCTAGGGCACCTCATATCCTTGCACTGGCTCTCTGGTCAACTGCCCAGTTTTCTACTACACAGCTATGTTTTTTAGCAGCTACAGCCATGAACAATAATGGCTGTAGCCTGCCGCTGAGAGTGGGATAGACTGAAATGAGGAGGGGCCTTAGAGTCTAGGGGATAGAGAAGCAGGCAGGAGGGAGGAGGAAGGGGTGGGGTGTTACGATAGTGAAAGAGGGAGACTGAGGGAAGCGGGGGGAGGGTCATGATGAGAGAGACACAGACTGGCTGGAAGGGGAGAGAATGTGTATATGAAGGGAGCCAACTGGGAATGGGCAAGGGTTTAATTTACTATGGATGTTGTTTTAATACTTTGTATAGGGCTTAATTTGGATTATTTATTTATTTATTTTTATATTGTTGGGGGAGGAAAGATTGGGGTGGTAATTTCTTATGCACACTGTTGACATCACTTCAGAGTGAGGACACAAAGTAAAAAATGGCTGCTCATGCTTTAAATAGTGGGATTTCTAAACACACAGTAATGACTTTTACTTGGAACCCTCAGGCACTTGACAAAGGCTTTAAAATGGAAAAATGTCTACTTTTTATATATTTAAAAAGCATGGAATAGGCCAAAACAAACCTTGTTCAGAAAATTATTTCTTTAGGACATCCTACTATCTTCATATCTTGTCACAAATCTTTCCTCAAAGACTTCCTTCCCTTTCTTCACCACCTCTCTCTTAGAAATCAGCTCTGAATAGAACAAACATCTGCCTTTTGCTCGCACAAACAAAATCAAATGTTTTCTTCATTCTCTGGGATCACCTTGTTCAGCATGGCAGTAGCATTTCAAAGAGTCTGCAGTCATGGAGATAGCAACAGCACATCAAGAATGCATTGACAGGGCAGACAGCCATTATTCTGGAAAACATAGAGCATGAAATATAAAGGCAGACAAAAATCATAAGCAGAACTGTAACTAGGTGTTTCAATTCCTGGGACAGGCAAAGATATTTGTGCCCCTCTTCTTTCCCTCCACCTTATATAAGAACATAAGAAATGCCATACTGGGTCAGATCAAGGTCCATCAAGCCCAGTATCCTTTTTCCAACAGTGGCCAATCCAGGTCACAAGTACCGGTAGATTCCAAAAGGCCACAGGTTCCACAATGCTCATCCTGTGGTAAGCAGTGGATTTCCCAGGTCCTCTTTAATGATGGTTCATGGAGCTTTCCACCAGGAACTTGTCCAAACCTTTTTTAAACCCAGCTACACTAACAGCTTTTACTACATCCTCCGGTAACGAATTCCAGAGTTTGATTATACGTTGAGTGAAAAAATATTTTCTCTTATTAGTCTTAAACGGGTTACACTGTAACTTCATTGCATGTCCCCTAGTCATTCTACTTTTTGATGGTGTTTACCTGTTCCACTCCATTTATTAATTTATAGACCTCTATCATATTTCCCCTCAGCCTCTCTTTTCCAGGTTGAAGAGCCCTAACCTTTTAAACCTCTCCACATAGGGATATCCTTCCAGCCCTTTTCTCTGTACTTTTTCTAATTCTGCTGTATCCTTTTTAAGATAAGGCGACCAGAATTGCACACAATATTCAAGATCATGGAACGATACAGAGGCATTATAATATCATTTGTTTTATTCTCCATTCCTTTTCTTATGATTCCTAGCATTCTATTTGCCTTCTTGGCCACCATTGCAACGTGTTATCCACAATGATGCCTACATTGTTTCCTTGGTGGTGGTTCCTAATGTGGAACCTTGCATCATGTAACCATAGTTTGGGTTGTTCTTTCCTAGGTGCATAACTTTGCACTTGTCCACATTAAATTTCATCTGCCATTTGAATGTCTAGTCTTCCAATTTATTAAGGTCCTCTTGCAATTTTTCACAATCGTCTTGGGTTTTAACAACCTTTAATAATTTTGTGCCATCTGCAAATTTGATTACTTCACTCATTATTCCCATTTCTAGGTCATTTATGAATATGTTAAAAAGCAGCAGAACCAGCACAGATCCCTGGGTTACTCCATTATTCACCTTTCTCCACTGGGAAAATTGGTCATTTAGCCCTACCCTCTGCTTTCTATCTTTTAACCATTTCCTGATCCACAATAGTATGCTGCCTCCTATCCCATGACTTTTTAATTTCTCCAAGAGTCTTATCATGAGGGACCTTGTCAAAGGCTTTCTGAAAATCCATATACATTTTATTGGTCAGCTCACCTTTGTCTACCTGTTTATTCACACCTTAAAAAAACAGAACGGATTAGTAAAACAAGACCTTCCTTGGCTAATGTCATGTTGGCTTTCTCCCATTAGACTATCTACATGTTCAGTAATTTTGTTCTTTATAATAGTTTCTACCATTTTGCCCAGTACTGACATCAGGCTCACTGGTCTGTAGTTTCTCTGATCACCTATGGAACCCTTTTTAAAAATTGATGTTACACTGGCCATTCGCCAGTCATCATCATCCTCTCCCTCAATCCTAATCTCCGCTCTTCTCTTCCTTTACCCTGCCCAATATGATTATCGGTTGCTTCTTGCTCGCTCCCTTCTTCTCCTCTTGTATGGTAGGAGAATAGTGGCATTTTTCTTGTTTTTCATCCATTGTTGGACCATACTTACATTTTAGGATTTTTTCTGCCTCCCCCCAAATGACTTTGCTGCCTGGGCTGCTACCCCTCTCGCCCATCCTGTTATAAGCATTAGTTAATCCTCTCTTTTTCCCGCGGCAGTTGACTGCACAAATGTTTTTGAATATTGATCTCATGATGACTATATGGAATTCTAATGAGGAACAGTCCATCAGTAAGCTAATTTACATAGACTGTCATTGATGGACTTGTTTAAAAAAAAACACTTTTAGAAATGCATTCCTTTCGTGTAGAATGAAATTAAAGTTAGAACAAAAAAGAGGAACAACTGGTGTTGTTAACTTGACAATTGAAAATCATGTAGCCCTGGTCTTATTTAGATGTTGTTCCCTAAAACATGGCATAGCGTAGTCCAATGATATACTACTACCTACTGCATCAGAATTTAACTCGCCTTGAACTACTACTAGAAAGGCAGGAGCTAAATATTTTTTTAAAAATTACAGTCAATCAATCAATCAATCAGGGCTGCTAATGGTATCATCCTGTGCATTCTTCTGTGTATGAGTGGTTATTTTCTCTCTACCAGGTTCTTTGTGGTCACATTGGCCAACCCCTGCAATACATTTTTACACACTCTTGAGGTTTTTTTTTTACTGACTGTTATTAAAAATATCTAAAACGTTTCTTGGGTTTGCTGAATTGGAAAGGTTTCTTCTCTCCTGAGGATCAATTGAGCAAGGATGGGGTTAGTCTCCCTCAGAGGATAGTGAAAGGAGAAGGGAATCTGCAAGTCTGTGGCAGTCTGGGCCTGATACATCATGGGCCCAATATTGAGTCAGCCGCATTTTCGAAGAGCTTTCTTCGCCTATCTTTAAGGCGCAGATCGCTAACCGGGCAGCATGCAATATCGCTGTTGCCCGGTTATCTCTTGTTGTCACTTCCGCTCTGCCCCTGACATACCCCGATGCTAACCGGATAGCTAACCATTTAAGTGCCACTGAATATCCCCATTTAAGGCATTTACATGGTTTACTGGGTCTTAAACCATGTAAATGCCTTTCAAAAATCGAACCTCATGTGTCTACTGGTTGATGTGACAAGAATGTGAAAGAAGCAGCAGTGAAAGTGGTGGTGGTGCAGAGCAGACAGGCAGGCAGGCAGACCATGCTTGCATGCCATCTTGGGGCTCTGAGGTGATGGATGGGGAGATCTACTCTCTTAGGGCAGAGCAAAGGATATCTGAGCCACAGCTCCTTGGACCAAAACTTGCAGTTCCTACCGACCTGTAAATTTTAGGGGTGGTTGGAAGACTTTCATGGGTCCATTTTTCATCAATTATTATGGACAGCTTATAAATTCATGGGTAGTTAGCAACTCTGTGGGAAAGCTGCTAGATCTTTTCCGAGACTAGGAGACTCTCTGTGAAACTAACTGGTAACAGATTCAAAATAAATTCATTACTGACTTAAGCTGTGGAATTTGCTATCTGAAAATCTAGTTAAGTCTGGTAGAAGAGTTAAATTTAAGAAATGGTTTGGACAAGTTTCTGGAGAATAGGTCCATTAACATTTATTATCCAAGTAGACTGGTGTATCTGCATCTTTTGTTTCAGGGAGTGAACAACATGCAATGGGCTTTCTTTCTGGTGTAACCCCTGGCAAGTTGTACGTCTCTTGCCGCAGTGTGCAGCACTGTAAGACAGTCTGGGCACACAAATTCCAAGAGCTAGTGGTTTTCAACCCAGTCCTTTGAGACCCCCAGGCCAGTCAGGTTTTCAGGATATTTACAATGAATATGCATGAGATAGATCTACATGCACTTCTTCCATTGTATACAGATTTATCTTATGCATATTCATTGTGGATATCCTGAAAACCTGCCTGGCCTGGGGGTCCCTGAGGACTGGGATGAGAACCACGGAGCTTAACCAACCCTGGAAAATCTGACTCCTGGGGTTGGCAAAGGTTCTTGGGGCAGGACCAGTCACTCATTCCCTCTTTCCACTGCTAAAAACTCATTTCAGTCCATGGATTAGTTCTGAACTTGGTGAATCTACTTATGGTACTTTGAGTCACTCACAGAAATCTTCAGTTACAACCAAAAAGTCATTTCTTAACAGAAAAGCGAACAGAAAAATCAACAAATCACTTACAGTCTCCTGATTCTGTATTTCAATCCAAGTCCTGTGGCTCTTGGTGAGCAGATTTTAACCTCCCCACACCATTCCTCTCCATATCAGGGAATAACTAATAGGGTCCTTCTGGTTTAGGAAAAAACTGCAAGCACTGTTCTCCTTCAGTGTTCAGCCTTTCTATGGCTCAGAGTCCCAAAAGCTCCGTGTGTCCTTGAAATCTTCCTTTTGCTCTGTGGATGCTGCCTCCGCTGCTCCTGTTGAGGTCCCTACAGTCCCTCGGCTTAAGCAGCCTTAATAACCCTTTTTCAAATGTCCTTTGGTAGTCCCAGAACAGCTCCCTAGTGCAGGGGTGGTCCAAGGGTGATGTGGGGCCATGGGCGGGAGACTCCTTGCAGGGCCTCATTTGCTTAAATGTAATTTATTTTATTTTAAAATGTATGTGTTGCCCATCTAAAATTTTAGGCAGTTTCCAAAGGAGCCCTTCACAAGCCTCTTTTTTCTCCTGGCAAAGACTTAGGGGCATGTTTATTAAATATTAATGTACATTAATTGCCACTGTGCCAATAAAAATAAATGGATGTTCCTACACTTAACAAACATTAACATTTGTGCATGCGCATTAACTTTTAGTAAACATGCTTCTTAATGAGTGTACGAATACCATTTGCATGGGCAGTGATATGTTGGGCTGGTGCCTGTTCAGAAACTGAAGCTTGAAACATGCAACATGGCTTCCTGTTACAAGATGGGGCCTGTTCTAAATTGTTCTGAACCAAATAAGCTGAAATTCTTTTCTGCTGTGCCAGCATTAAAACCTGCAGGACGAGCAATTCAGCAGAGTATTGTTTATGACTACATGCAAGAGAACAAGGCTGAGGCCAGAGACTGTTCTTCAGGTACTAGCATTTGCAACAATGTATGTATCTGCATACCAGCATCTTTCCTGCACCATAGACCTTTGTTTGGAGAAGGATCACCTGACCACTGTTACAGGATTTGCTAAAATGACATACAGTATCTGAGATTTAGCCAATTACCAGGCTGTGACGAGAAGGTCAGGACAAAGTATTATACACTGGACTCAAGAGAGTCTCTAGACATACTTCTACACTTCTGGGCACTTCTAGACTTGCAGAACTTTTGAATATTGCATGGGAACTTTAACTTGACTCTGGCAATTTGTTTTCTGCAGTCCTTAGCCCTACTGCCTGCCTGCCTGCCTCAAGGACAAAGACTAACCTTGGGAAGGAGTGAATTTCTCCCAGGACCTGAAGCTTGGTGTTATCATGTTGTTCGGCTCTACTGCCTGTAGCAGATGTTGGACCTCTGCCATATTTTGGACTTTGTGCCATTCCTGAGACAACTTCTTTATCTTTATTTGGCTCTTGTTTACAGTAACATCAAAGTGGTTTACATTACGTTAAAAACAAACTGCTGGAAAAGGAAAGGAACGCCATAGTTATAACAGGAGAGATGAGAATAGAAGAGGAAGAAAGAAAGCAAGGTAAAAAGGAGAGAGTAGGCAGAGAGAGGAGAGAGAAACGGGATCCTCAGCTGGGTGTAGGAGGGACAGGGAGATCAAAAGCAGAACAGAAGAGATGAGTCTTAAGAAGAGATTTGAACTTGCTGAAGGAGAGTTCTAGTCTGGAGGGAGGGAGTTCCAGAGTTTGGGAACCAGCCAGAAGCATTCTAGCAAGAGCTAAAGTACTGGCCCTTAATCCCCCCCCCCCCCCGAAGTTGGGCCTAGCTTAGATAGACAGATAATGTACTGTACATCTGAGTGCAGAGCAAATCAATGGTGTTGGTTGATAAAACAATGATTAATTATCTTGGTAATTGTAATCATAGAGCTACATAATCTGCTACCTTGAAAAACTAATTTATTCTAAATCTGTACTATTTTCTATCAACAATAAAGTCTAATTTATATACAAGCACAGGGTTGGTTCCTTTATATCACATGGTTTATTTGCCAGATGGACCTATAGAACCTTAGGAAAAGTGGGAAAAGTAGCAAATGCCCCATGACATATCGAGTATTTATATATATATTTATTTGCTACTAAGTAACTTCCTCCTACAGATTTGGGGTCTTGTTCTCTGGGATGGGAATTCTCATTCGGGGTAGGCAGTTCTGAATGAACCACGTTTCACAGAACTCTGAGGGGTATGTTTACTAAACAGCGTTAGTGTGATTCGCGTTAGGAGCCGCATTAGTGGAAGAAATGCCAAAAAAGGACATAGGCGGTACATCGTTACCGATAACGCGCGTTATAAGGCGCCGCGCAGCAACGATCGTTACAGGGCGCGTTACTGCGCGTTAAGCTTAAGAAGGCGCGCTGACACCCAAATACAGAAACAGAGCTGTAGCACAATGGTTACTACACAGACTGATGGTACAAGGGTCATGGGTTTGATTCCCCAGTGTGCCTAATGAATAAGGCTGGCTGAGGCGTCATGTGCAACCCTTTGAAGGCATATGTCAGGAAAATTGTGCCCGTCTTATTCAAAATGTTCCAATAGTGATGTTCCCTCTGCCATGGTCATGTATTATATACCATTTGATAGGAATATTTAGGCAGAAGTTTGGATCCCGAAAGTGGTGGGCTTGGCCTGGAAAGGGTTAAGTATTGGGCTGTGAGGAAGTTTAGTTGTACTTTAATAGTGCTGCCAGCAAACACACCCTCACAGTGGCGTAACCTAAGGTGCCACATAAGGCACCCTAGAAGGCACTCCATAGGGCACATTATAAAGTGCGCTGTCTGCCAAGGCACCCTATAATGTCCCCTATAGGACACCATATAAGGCACCTTATAAGGCGCTTTATAGGGCACTGTATAAGGCGCCCTATGGGGCGCCTTATGAGCCACCCTAAGGTGACAGTACCCTGAGGGTGGTTCTGCTGGCAGCACTAATATACAATAAAAATAGACCATGCCTAAGACAGCCCTATCGATGAACCCCACTGTGGGTTTTGAGCCCATGACCTCTGGCTCCATGGGCAGTGAAGTAACCAGTGGGCTAGAGCTGCTAATAAACACCTGGCTGGCTACAGGAGGACTGCACGGCACCACACCCACATTCTGCTGTGGTTACCAGGATAGGGTCAACCCATCCGAACCCAGGATGCACAGCACATGTAAATCAGCAGTCTACAGATGATCACAAGATGGGGTATGCACCCCACAGCACCTCAGCCTGGTAGGGGGTGCCGACGGTGTGTGTTAGTGGCACAGAGTAGCTACAGACCGTCACAGTGTGCGGGTCCTGTGCTCATCCTGAGGGAGAGGTATGGTGCCCAGCATCATTCGAACAGCACCTGGCTGTGCTGAGATAGGCTATGCTGCAGGTCCCCATCAGTGCCAATGTGTAGTCCTTGCAAACACCCCTAGGATATGCCTGTGTTCATCTGTATGTCACATCTAGCCCTTGTGGACTATGATGCACCCAGAAAAGTGCATACCCTGTGTGGGTGCCATGGTCACATGATGTAAGTGAAGGGGGGTGTTGGGACCCACAGGGAGATTACATACCACCACCCAACGCACCCTCTGGGGCTCAGGGTGGGGGAGAGGATCTCCCCCAACAGATCCACTTTCTACCCCCCTGCAATGGTGGCAGTAGAGGGGACCATCACCCCAGTCCTGCTAGGGATCAAACACCCTACAGGGCAGGCAATGCAGAGCAGTACACATCCATAACGCAATAGCAGACAGACGGCAGGTCTGGAAATGCTCAGCTGCCCCCCACCATTATCTGACATTCTCCAGCAGCAAGCCCACAGCCCCTGCACCCTGCAAGGTGTTCCAGCAAGACACATACTAGCTGCAGACAGTCCGCCAGCTAGTCCATAGTGCATGGTCCTGGAGGAGATGCATGTACCCAGAACGGGGATATCAGCATACACACCAAGCAGATAGGTCAGTGATTGGGCCCCAAAAGAAAACCCGTAAATATCACATGAGAAAAATGCTATATAGCACTATGGGGGAACCTAGCCATGCCATGGTCACTGCTCAGTCAGGGTGAGAGTGACCTCCCAGCAGGACATGCTATGGCCACCCTGTCCGTGCAGGTGGTACCGGGCACTACAATGTCCGAGCCATTGCCTTATGCCCTGTGCAGATGCGGCCAGGCCAGGCCACCCTATCCAGGCTATTCCCACGGTACCTTGCTCCTCATTATGCACATTGGCAGGCCAATACTGGCAACAGTGCTAGCAGTGTGGGCTGTGGAGGGTGTTGGCAGCCACCACACACTGGATAGACAGACACACACTCCCCACACCTATGCCAGCATTGTGCAACTATAGAGGTGTTGGGCAGCCCAGGCCACCACACCAGTCCTGGGCACAGTGCAGGCATGGCTATGGTATGCAATACTGTAGGAGTCACTCCCCAGATTGGTAAACACTGTCAGACACAAGACCTGTAGCACACTCCACAGACATCAGAAAGGTTGCTATGATGCAGCTCACTCCGAAAATTGTACTTAACCTAGGAATTGCTATCTGCCAGTAATCATAGCAACCTTTTGATAGATGTGTACCATATTCCCAGGTTTAGGGTGGCATTACTAAGGTATGCAAGTGCTAGTATTGGGAGATGCACGCAGAGCCCAAAGTCCTGCCTCTCCAGGAGGCTTTGGATAATGGGGCCTGTGGGTGCGGATGTGTCTGCCCCTGTTGGCTGCTGCTTTACGGCAGAGGTTCCCAACTCCAGTCCTGCGGTACAAAACACTGTTCGGGTTTTCATGCTGTCCCTCATGAATATGCATGAGATAGATCTGCATACCATGGGGGTGGCGCATAGAAATGCAGCACAGGCATCTTTATCAGAGGCAGCATGGAACCTGAATGGTGTTTGGCCCTCCAGGACTGCATTTGGGAGGCTCTGCTCTAGGTAATGTGCATATTTATGGTGTCTGTGCTCTGTAGGGTAAAATGTAGGTGTTTTGGGCATGTTTACGTCATCTGCAAGAAAGGTTCTGTCTGTATTAGCACGTTATAGTAGTGGGTAAAATATGAGGACTGGGTTGGCGGAAACCACAGCTGGGACTTGAACCTGTGACCTTCTGAATACACTGGTTTTGTGCACTGCACCACCATGTTATCACAGAGATGGTGCATTCCCTGGTGATTCCATGACTGTTGGTCAGACAGGGCCTGTCTGTTGCATTGCATGGCACCCACCTACACAGGGCTAGGCCACGGTCTCCTCTGGGCAGCTGCCACTGCCCCCTCCACCACCAGTATCCCTCAGCCACCATGCTGACATGCCCTTCTGCTGGTGGAGCTGGTGGTGCGCAGTCTCAGGCCATCCAGTGTGCAGGTAGGTGTCTGCCTATGGTGTGGGTTCTGGGGTAGGGGTGCCTGCATAGACGTCCACGCTCCCCCCCAGCCCCGCCTGCCAATGTTCCGTGCCCTTGGGGGTAGCTGTTGGGTACTATCCCCTGTGACACTTTGGGAAACACACTCATGCCCATGTTGGGCCTTCAGCAGTTGCTGTCTGGCTGCTCTGCTGTTTCAGCATTCGTATGGGCCACCTAGGCATCACCCTAGTCTGCACTGTGGCCCAGCTCCACCACAGCATGTGCCGCCTGCGGCCCTCTGTATCCCCTTTTCCGGCATCTGTCCAGTTGCCGTTCCGACATGCCCGCCCTGATGTTGCGGGACATGTGCACCTGTCAAATGGTGGGGAAAACCCTGAGCAGCGCTATTTCACTGTGGGCTCATTCACCTTTTATGGGGACGGCGTATAGACCCTTCCACAATTTATATCTGTTCTATGGAGCTTACTCGGGAGGGGTTGATGTTTCTCATTGATACCACTATTGGCCAGCTTGGTTATTGTTTTTTTACAGTTTGTTGGGGTCATTTTCAGTGTTTATGTGCCCTTTTGTTCTGTGGACATGTATCACACTTATCACTGTTTTTTGGTTTCCCTGCCTGGGCTGTACATTGCTGACACTGAAATGGTTTCTCTCCCCTGTAATGTGCATTTAACGGCAGGTTTTCATTCGCGTTGGAATTCATCTCTGAAAATCAGCGCGTTAGTGTGAGGGGAGCCTCTCCCCGCCCACTCTCCGCCCACTGACTCCTTCTCTCCGCCCTCTCTCCACCTTCTGCGGTGTTTTACCGCGCCGTGGAGCATTACGATCGTTAGCGCATCATAACGTGTGTTATATGACGTTAACGATCGTTAGTGTATCATAACGCGCGTTATGATGCGCTAACGATCGTTAACGTTACATAACGCGCGTTATGTACGATTACCGCAGTTTAGTAAACATACCCCTGAGTGAGCTAATCCTGAAGTTTTCCCTTTAAGACTGTTTGTCTGATTTATGATGGCTTTATCAGCTAGCATTGCTGACAGAAATAGTCTTGTTATGCGGACCAAGGTACTTGCCATAATCCAAGAGATCCTTACAGGACTCTTTAATGCACATACTAAAGAATCCCATGTATGTAAAAATAAGGTACTGGAGTATTTAACATATATACAAGCAGCATGGAGCTGTCTTGATTGCACAGTGCTCAGAGTTAGATGAGGTGACTGCTAAATTTTATGCCTGTGAATATGAAATATTGCAGCTTTTGTCACATATGACTAAGGCAAAATATCACATGAGGGGTATACTGCAATTTGTTAAGGAGCTCCCTCTAGACACGGAGCAGCAGCTTTCAAAATGTGAATGACTTGCGCAGAAGCGTATCTACCACAAGTTCAAATGGCTTGAAGCAGCTGTGTTTGAGCTGCTTGGAAAGTACAAAGCAGCTCTGTCTAAATGTAATTCTTTAGCAGACACAGAGATCTGTTAAAAGGACAGATTCAACAATTTAGGGATGCATTAGAACTCTTGGAAGAGCTACAAGCGTCCCTGAATCAGAACTTCTGGAGGTTGAAAAGGGAATCAGGGAGAACTCTGCAGTTTTCTCAGAATCAGAATCAGAGAAGCAGCAGGTCATTAATGTCAAAGCTGCTTCTTCGAATTCCATGTTTCAGCCAGAGCCTGATTTTAACTCCTTCCTGCCTTTAGAAGCTGCAGATATTGAGAAATCTCTAGATGTTAACCTTGAGCAGGTTAGCTCTGAGGAAGCGCCCCTCCCATCTCCCAAATTCTCTCCACTGACTGGTAGTGCAGGATGGTCAGGGAGAAAAACAAAGTTTTTCTGGCCTTGCTTCTGTTAACGGAGAAGAGCCTATGCCAGAGGGGGAGAAAAACCTCTAGGCTTCTCTCACGAAACAGCCCAACTTCTGCTGAACTCTGATTTTAAGTTAAAACACAATTTTTCATTACCTGTTAATATGAACAGAGACACAGAGCCATTGTTCTCTGTGCATCAGGAAGAGCTGAAATATGTACCAGAATCCATTCCTGAATGCCGTCGAAAGCCAAAGTTTAAAACGTTTCTTCTTGACGCACTGCCAATAAGACCACTTTCACATATAGACAGGAATAATGAATTACCTGTCCATGCCTGAAAGAAATTTAAACATGTTTGCAAACAGACTAGGAAATGTCCTGTGCATGCAAGGATTAAATATACTGCTGAGAAATCTTGTGGGCAAGAATGTAACAATCTGAATTTGATTTCAGCTCCTTTCAGTGCAGGACCTTTTGACAGTAATGTAAAATGTTCATGATTTAACTAATCATGTCTATTTCTTGTCTGTTTATAGGTTCCTGAGAAGAATTTCTTTGTTAAAATAAAACTAACAGTGTTTTATCTTAATTGTTTTTAAGACATTCCCAAGAGAGTGCATACAGAGATGTAAAAATTCTAGAGAGAGAATGTACATTTCTGAAGTCACCTAACCACATAAAAATAAAATGGTTTTGTTTTGTTTCTATAGGAAACTGACATTAAGGGTTCCAGTCGTGACTATATCTGGACCAAAGTGAATTTATAAGTTCTCTTAAGATGGAGTGCAAATGGGATTTACATTCCATGGACTGAGGAAGTTTATCCCGTATAGAATGTCCAAATTTACTAGTCTCTCAGCCTCAGAGAAAGGCATTATAGAAATGTGGGAAATTACACTGGCAAGGGTTCAGTCTAACTCGTTTGCTGTTTGTGAATATTTCCTATACAGCTTTCTTCTACCTACTTACATCTGAAAGGAAAAGGTGCAGAGTTTTGGAGTATGTAAGTGCTCATATACATCTGAATTCACTTGTCATTTCCTAGAGCTGGCAAACCTTCAGAAGTAGTTTGACTTCATTTTGTACCTAGTTTGAAGTGAAGTAAGAAACTTTAACTTCCATTTTTAAGGGTTCTCTGTAAGAGATCTTAATTTATCCCTTTATCCTTGCTTAGTCTCTATCATGAGACACTTCTGCCCCTGTACAGTCAGTCAAAATTAGGGTGTGCAGCAGTAGCACCCGATTCTGATCCTGCAGGGGCTAGACATGCCTGTGAGATCAGAATCAGGTCTACCAGCCTGAACATGCATGTCAGGCCCCAATTCTGATCGGCAGCATGTCTGGCAGCTACCCAGCTAACTCAGCCAGGCTCCTGAATGGAGCTGCAATCACTTGCCACCACCGAAAACCTCCTTTCCCCACAGCCCGACCCACAATCTGGCCTCCTATGGCCAGAGTCAGGCTATGGGAATGCTCTGCACCCTTCACCTGTCCATTACCACCAGCTTCCACTGTCACCCCCTGTTCAGAGGGACTTATTCCATCTCTGAGGTGGAATAAGTCCCCCATCTAACAGGCCGAGCCCCAACATGCAGGGCTGACCTCAGGATTGGCCCTGTACATCTGGGGTCACAGCCCACCCATGCCCTGCCCTTGTTCCACCTCCAGACTGCCCCATCACAGGCTCCCCATACAACACTGATGTACATATGGGGAGCTTTTGCACCAGGATCAGCAAGGGAATGAATAGTGGGGATGCACATCCAGACAGGACATACATCCCCACTATTCATGTCGCAGGATAATCCCCTTAGTGAAGTATGTAATTTTGGAGCCACACAGAGGACAGCCTCTTGGCCCAAGTGATTTTCAAAAGTCTGTTCTATTAATCATACTTTTGATTTTAGCCTATAAGTAAAAGACACTTATAGAAGAAAAAAAGAATTCTTGAACCTTTACAGATGCAGAAATTGCACAAAGATCCTGATTTATTAAATAATTCCATCTTTTACTGTTTGAAATAACAAATACTAATCAAGAACAGGATAGCCTGTTTGTTTTGTTTTACAGATGGAGAACCGAACCATGAAGGTCCTGTTCCTGATTTTGCTGACAAGCAGGATCCAAAATTGTCAAATTGATTGAGCCCGGCCTGCCTTCTGGTGTTATGCTGCAGGATACACCTGGCTTCCCAATCATACAGTCCCAGACTGTTACACAGAAAGTCTTTGTGTCACTGGAATCACAATATGTTTTACAGAAACACTTTAATATTTCTGATCCATGCACACTTAACACACAACAATGGTTAAAAGCAGACATGAACTATGCCACTGCTAATGCAGTATTTTTAAGTAAACTCCAGAGCAATATTCAAGAGTTAATAAAGTTTCTCTACCCTAGATGTTTGCCTAATCGATGTTCCTAAGCACTCCATTGTTACTGTTGGTGGAGTAGCCCTGTTTTATTTAGATTCAGATGCTGTTTCAACTGAAATCCAGGTGCTGGATGTATTTCGAGGCCATGACATTAACTTCCCTGAAATCTTGAAGTACCTACTGGACTCTCACACAGTTAAATTGTCCATTGACCAGGAGAGCCTTGATGTCACTGATTACAATTTTGATTCACATGATGTGGGCATTTTACAGACCGATTTTGTGTCTCATGTCATAGTGTCTATCTTTGTCCTTCTCTTGGCAATCCAGTTCTTGGTTTCCTTATATCAGCAAAGACATCTTCATACCCTGCGTTGTCTTGTATGCCATGGACCTCCTCTACCTACCATGCGTCTGCAGGATTTGATGGAACGTCACTTCATTGACTAATACACCATTATTTTTTCAGTTATGCATTACTTTTAACTGAGTTGCTTCATTTATCAATGAAAGCTTGTGGTTTGTTTTACTAGGTGCTCAGCTGAAGTTACACTGCCACATTATATTGTATAACCTATATACTCAGTTATACATTGAATTAGATTAAGTACACCATACTACTAAGCTTGAAGTTGTGCTCATTACATTGAGTTGATTTAATCTTACATATATGATTTCAATATTAACTTCTTATACCACTTGTGCGTATTCCCAGTATGAATTACTCATGCAGTATTGCTTTCAATGCATTTGTTATGCTTAGAGTATACCATTAATAGACTTTAGTTAATCATATCATTTGGTTTTGACCTGCAGAGTAGTCATGCTAGTTAGTTAGGTTTTAAGAGGGAATATGCTTCCTTGTAACTATTTCCATCTTAAAAGAGGGGAAAATGTAGGGCTGGTGCCTGTTCAGAAACTGAAGCTTGAACCATGCAACAAGGCTTTCTGTTAGAAGAAGAGGCCTGTTCAGATTTGTTCTGAAACAAATAAGATGGAACTCTTCTGCTGTGCCAGCATTAAAACCTGTAGATCAAGCAATTTAACAAAGTATTGTTTATGACTGCATGCAAGAGAACAAGGCTGAGGCCAGAGACTGTTAATCTGGCACTAGCATTTGCAGCAATGTATGCACCTGTATACCAGCATCTTTCCTGCACTATGGACCTTTGTTCGGAGAAGGACCACCTGACCACTGTTACAGGATTCACTGAAGATGACATGCCATATCTGAGACTTAGCCAATCACTGGGCTGTGACGAGAAGGTCAGGACAAAGTATTATACGCTGGACTCAGAGAGACTCTACACAGTCCAAGACGTGAGGAATGTGGAAGACAAATTTATTAACTCACAGACCTAGGCAACCCAACACAGGCCGTGTTTCGTAACCTTTGTCAGGGGTTGTAAGGCAAAATTACTATAAACATAGAAACATAAACAACATATTAAAAGTGAAGGAACAGGCAAATTCATCTAACAGACACATAAAAGACATAATAAAAAATGTGTCATAAAATTAAATAAAACAAATCATGTAATCAATATATAATAATAAATACGTAATGTAATAGTGTTGGAACGCCATTAATCTAATGATATCATCAATAAATAAATAAATAAATAATAACAAAAATTAAATTAAAAACTAAGTACATATGACCAACATCATATAAGCGTGACAAGCAAAGAACATGTACATAGAGTTTAAATAGTGGACCTCTGTATATACTAATAATAGTATGATAATACCAATGCTAACATATATATATATATACAGAAAAAGATAATAATAATAATAATAATAATATTACCCATAAAAACATAATACCAGGGAATATCTAAATATCTAATTGTAAAACGATAACTACAAAGAGATAATTAAAAGAGAGCAGCAGGAGCGAACAGATCTTAATTAGATAGATACGGATATCTTAACAAATGTTCTTTAGATCTTATGATACTTTTAATTACTACTGCAAATAAGAAATCAGAAATTTATAAATCAGAAATAGACGAGAAGTTAGATACTCAAAAGCTGTGACAAGCAATTTGACAAAGGTCATGAAAACTACCAAAAAAATATACAACAGTTTAAGAAAGAAATCAAGAATATTAAAATAGAAAAATATAGGAGAGATGAAGATGACTATAGAATTGGTTATGTATATCATTGGAGCAAGAAGATAGGCAATGATCGTCTTTGGTTTAAGAAAAGGACCTCTAATTTTGACCGCAAAGATAGTATAGCCAACGAGGATCTAAGAGAGAGTCCTCTAGAACACAAGAAGAAACGCAGCAGGAGCGAATCAGGAGAATTTGACACCTCAGCTTCTCTCTTTTCCACTAAAGAATCTAGTAGGCCCCAAACTGACAAAAAGAAGAGAGAACAATCAGATCAAGATTATTTTTTCAGAATGGACCAACTCTGGAAAGGAGGAGGTCGAGAGAATTCACGAACCCGTTACGAAAAGAAAAAATTGGACAAAGATCAAAGGCAAGAAATTGGTCAAGGCCCTCAATGGAGAGATCACGGACAATATTACAGAGGCCGAGGCCGAGGTCGAGGGAGGGGGAGGGGACAATGGAGAACAGATCCATCCGAAGAGAGATGGTAAATATAGACCCACCCCATAAAGAAGATTTGAATAATGTAGTTAATATTTCACAATATACACCTACACAAGATGAAGTGTCTATTCTCAGCAAAGGGCTTTCATTTGTACCCAAAAACAAAACAGATAACTTTGAGATACAAATTGACCTCTATAAGTTTTTTAGAAAACTGAAAATACACCATTTCTTTTTTAACCAATCCGATAATCCATGTGATATTTCGGTAATTAAAAAGAAGTCCACTTGGATCCCACCCCAAAATAATGATCCTGTTCTAGAAACCTTTGAGAGGATAGTATTGAAACAAGTTAATGAAGTCATTAAAAATACTACATCTTCATATCAGAATATTACAAAAGGCGAACGGGCAGCTATTAAATCTTTGCAAGAAAACAGTCAGATTATTATCAAGCCTGCTGACAAAGGGGGAGCTGTGGTGATTTGGGGTAAAAACGACTATATACAGGAGATGAAGAGACAACTCAATGATAAGATGTTCTACCATAGATTGGATGACGATTCCACTCCAGATCTTAAAAGAAGTATAGACAACATCATTAATACTGCCTTTGAGATAGGGTACATTACCCAGAAAGAGAGAGATTTTTTAATCGTAGATACACCTGTGATCCCCACTATCTACATTTTACCCAAAATACACAAGTCACTTGATAAACCACCAGGGCGTCCTATCGTCTCTGCGATTGGGTCAGTTTTAGAACCTCTTTCAAAATTTATAGATATATTTTTAAGACCATTTATTAAAGAAATGTGGTCCTATGTACGAGACTCATCTCATGTAATGGAAATTCTATCTACCTTCAATGATCTTACAGATGACATTATTTTGGTCACCTTAGATGTAGAGTCCCTCTACACTAACGTCCCACAAAAAGAAGCATTGGATATTCTTGTCTATTATTTTCTGAAACGCACAGAACATCGTCGTATTCCCACCACCTTTCTGGTATCCCTAGCTCAGTTTGTGCTTTTTGAGAATTTTTTCTGTTTCCAGAATCTATTCTATAAACAAATTAAGGGTGTAGCAATGGGGTCAGCAATGGCCCCAGATGTGGCAAATTTGTACATGTTCAACTTCGAGGAGAACTTTCTGAAGAAGCATCTGTTTAAAGATAATGTTGTAATGTGGATCCGCTATATAGATGACATACTTATATTATGGAAAGGTACAGAGAATCTTCTGTCCGACTTTAATATTTGGATTAATCAATTAGACACCAATTTAAAATTTCAAATTACATATGATTTTGATAAAATAGCATATTTAGATATTTTGATTAAAAAAGAACATCGTGGTTTTTTCCACCACACTTTACAAGAAACCCACAGATAAAAACCATTACCTACATTATAATAGCTTCCACAACCCGTCTCTGAAGAATAACCTTCCTGTAAGCCAATTCCTCAGAGTTAAAAGAGTATGCTCTAAGCAATGTGATTTTGAGCTAGAAGCATCCAATATGAAGAAAAAGTTTTTGGACAGAAATTATCCTATACAATACATAGAATCAGCGTATAAAAGGGCAAAAGACACACCGCGGTCCATACTTCTCAAAACCAAGAAAAAAGAAGAACATCAAGGGTTAGTATGTCCCTTAATATACTCTCAACATTCAGTTAAAATTAATGCAATTCTTAAGAAAGAGTGGCACATTTTACAAGCCTTACCAGCATTTCAAGATGCCCATTTTCTAATTGCACATAAGCGCAATGTCAATCTGCGCAATCTTCTTGTCCCTTCGGCCCTTACTGAGAAAATTTTTTTATCTCAGCATAAGGGACAATTCCAATGCGGCAAGTGTTCAGTCTGTTTAAATGTAATGCCAGTTAGAAATAGTTTTACTCATCCAGCTACACTGAAGAAGTTCTTCCTGACAGATTTTGCCAATTGTGACACATCCAGCGTCATTTATGTCATCCAATGCCCTTGTAAATTACTTTATGTTGGGAAAACTATACGGAGTATTAAGACTAGAATCATAGAGCATAAAAGCTGTATTAGAAGAAATATAGATGAAAAACCTCTAGTTGCACACTGGAGAGAGTTTCAACACAAACTAACAGATATAAAATTTTTTGTGATTAAGAAAGTCAAATTAAACTGGAGGGGAGGAGATATGAATAAAACCATTTTACAATTAGAACAAAGATATATTTTTCTTCTAGATTCCCTCGCTCCCCATGGTTTGAATATGGAACGAGATTTTTCTGTTTTTTTGTAAATATATTTTTATATCTCAGCTCTTTTTTCTAACACATTGTAAAGATACAAGATTTTTCCGTTCTCTTTTCTTTTTTTATTCTATTTATTTTATTTCTAGTTATATTTTATTACTAATTTTATCAATTATTATTTATTTTAGTAATACTTTATTGTTTATTTAATTCCAGTTAGCCCTAAGTGGTTTCCCTTCCATCCCCTGTTATTTTCCTTCTAATCAGCTTAAGGTCTATATTTGAGGTAGACAGCCTAAAGATATTATATTTAAAAGATAAAAGTTTAATAGAGGGAAATATAAACAGCACCATCTAGCACTCTATTCACCTAGAGATACACCTTGATAGTAAAGGCTCCTCATAGAACAAATAAAAGAAAGGAGTATTATTAGATATTAGATTTTAGAATAATGTGATCTTAATATGCCCCTCCCCTTTCCCATGGGTAAGTAGTATTTTAAGCGCATGTGCCGGGGCAATCATAGCCCAGCTGATTGCAGAAAGGACAGTCTGTATTTTGCGCTTCGGAAGCTTTCTTACCTTGGGATTTTGGCAAGAGTTAGAAAACGGTAAATTACCCTTCGGGGTTAATGTTTACATTTGTCTTTCATTTTAATTTATACGGGGCAGAATACCAGTAAGAGAGAATTTATAGAAAGGAGTATTATTAGGTTTGGAGTAATATGATTTCAATATGCCCCTCCCCTTTCCCACGGGTAAGTAGTATTTTAAGCGCAGGTGCCGGGGCCACCACAACCCAGCTAATTACAGAAGAGAGCAGTCTGTATTTTGCACTTCAAAACCTTTTTTACCTTGGGATTTCGACAAGAGTTGGTAAATTACCCTTTGGGGTTAATGTCTACAACTGTCTTTAATTTTTAATTTATATGGGGCAGAATACCAGTAAGAAAGAACTTATAAAGTATGAGCGATGTTTTTTAGAACGGAGTTTTTTTTCATTTTAACTACATATAGTTTTACTGATTATACAGGGGGGTGAACTTGTCGGAGTTTATTTTACAAAATGGATAATTTTTCCCTCAACTTAGAAACAACAGTTTCCCGTTCGGGAGGCTGACGAAGGCGCATGCGCCGGCGTTTTTGAAGACAAGACAAGTGAGTCTATCACTCCGTTTTTCCCCCCCTTTTTTTCACAATATCCCTCTCTTATGGCCGCGCAAGTATATATACTTAATGGAGTACAAATGTTTGATTCTCTATGGCCCGAAGTTTACATCCATTTTTTTAAAGTTAGAGTATTTTTAAAGTTAGAGTTTTTCTTTCTCTCTTTCATAAGATCGCATAGGAACACAACGGTTGATTTTATTTGGCTGCAAGTCTATGGTTTCTATAAAAAATACCCTTTCCTTGCAGCACTAGGTGGCAGACACGGATTAAATATTAGTAAATAGAGGCACCCTTGCCAAATTATGCACAATAGGATATAGGAGTATTATTTTGAGGTATGAATTTTCCCAAATTCTTTTTCTGTTAGCACTAGTAGGCACACGTAAATTAGAGGTTGTCTGGTTGAAATGGTGTCTCTTATAATTTGGAAAACGATTCTATAAAAAGATTTACAAATCATCAAAAAGTAGTCAAAATTGCAATTTTTAAAGTTTAAATTATTTTTTAAATATATTTTTATATATATATCTTTTTGTATAATGTTTTATATATTTTTTCATATTTTTTTATATATTGTTTTATATATTTTTATAATCTATTGAAAATGTATTATTAAAAAATTTTTTAAAAACTTTTTTAAACAATTTTTTAATAGACTATAGAGGTATGAGAGAGAATTTTTAATCCTGTGATGGTATTTTTAATAAAGTTTATATTATTAATTTACAAAGTTAGATATTTCATGATCTCAATCTATTATTTTATCTTTTATTATTATTTATTATTTATTTTTTATTTTATATTTATTATTTATATTAAAGTCTATTGTTTCTATATATATTTTTATACTTTTTTGATGTTTTTTGACCATTTTGAATATTTGCATTGATTCATAATTAATATTTGTTATTTATTATAAATATACAAGCTCAGACATTTTTGTTCCCTCTTTTTTATCTTATTTTTTATCTTATCTTATTTAATTATGATTATTTATTATTTTATATGGTTTAAATTTTAGAAACTGCTGATGATTTATAATTGTTTTTATAAATATCTACCTCCCCAATTGGATATCCGTATCTATCTAATTAAGATCTGTTCGCTCCTGCTGCTCTCTTTTAATTATCTCTTTGTAGTTATCGTTTTACAATTAGATATTTAGATATTCCCTGGTATTATGTTTTTATGGGTAATATTATTATTTTTATTACTTATTATTATTATTATTATCTTTTTCTGTGTATATATATATATATGTTAGCATTGGTATTATCATACTATTATTAGTATATACAGATGTCCACTATTTAAACTCTATGTACATGTTCTTTGCTTGTCACGCTTATATGATGTTGGTCATATGTACTTAGTTTTTAATTTAATTTTTGTTATTATTTATTTATTTATTTATTTATGATATCATTAGATTAATGGCGTTCCAACACTATTACATTACATATTTATTATTATATATTGATTACATGATTTGTTTTATTTAATTTTATGACACATTTTTTTATTATGTCTTTTATGTGTCTGTTAGATGAATTTGCCTGTTCCTTCACTTTTAATATGTTGTTTATGTTTCTATGTTTATAGTAATTTTGCCTTACAACCCCTGACGAAGGTTACGAAACACGGCCTGTGTACATGGTCCTGGAGAAGATGCATGTACCCAGAACGGGGATGTCAGCATACACACCAAGCAGATAAGTCAGTGATTGGGCCCCAAAAGAAAACCCATATATATCACATGAGAGAAATGCTATATAGCACTATGGGGGAACCTAGCCATGCCATGGTCACTGCTCAGTCAGGGTGAGGGTGACCTCCCAGCAGGTGGTGGCCAGGCACTACAATGTCCGAGCCATTGCCCTATGCCGTGTGCAGATGCATCCAGGCCAGGCCACCCTATCCAGGCTATTCCCACGGTACCTTGCTCCTCATTATGCACATTGGCAGGCCAATACTGGCAACAGTGCTAGCAGTGTGGGCTGTGGAGGGTGTTGGCAGCCACCACACACTGGATAGACAGACACACACTCCCCACACATATGCCAGCATTGTGCAACTATAGAGGTGTTGGGCAGCCCAGGCCACCACACCAGTCCTGGGCACAGTGCAGGCATGGCTATGGTGCGCAATACTGTAGGAGTCACTCCCCAGGTTGGTAAACACTGTCAGACACAAGACCTGTAGCACACTCCACAGACATCAGAAAGGTTGCTATGATGCAGCTCACTCAGAACAGTGTACTTAACCTAGGAATTGCTATCTGCCAGTACTCATAGCAACCTTTTGACAGATGTGTACCATATTCCCCGGTTTAGGGTGGCATTACTAAGGTATGCAAGTGCTAGTATTGGGAGATGCACGCAGAGCCCAAAGTCCTGCCTCTCCAGGAGGCTTTGGATAATGGGGCCTGTGGGTGCGGATGTGTCTGCCCCTGTTGGCTGCTGCTTTACGGCAGAGGTTCCCAACTCCAGTCCTGCGGTACAAAACACTGTTCGGGTTTTCATGCTGTCCCTCATGAATATGCATGAGATACATCTGCATACCATGGGGGTGGCGCATAGAAATGCAGCACTGGCATCTTTATCAGAGGCAGCATGCAACCGGAATGGTGTTTGGCCCTCCAGGACTGCATTTGGAAGGCTCTGCTCTAGGTAATGTGCATGTTTATGGTGTCTGTGCTCTGTAGGGTAAACTGTAGGTGTCATGGGCATTTTTACGTCATCTGCAATAAAGGTGCTGTCTGTATTAGCACGTTGTAGTAGTGGGTAAAATATGGGGACTGGGTTGGCAGGAACCACAGCTGGGACTTGAACCTTTGACCCTCTGCTTCTGAATATACTGGTTTTGTGCACTGCACCACCTTGTTGTCACAGAGTTAGTACATTCCTTGGTGATACCATGACTGTTCATCAGACAGGGCCCATCTGTTGCAGTACACGGCACCCACCTACACAGGGCTAGGCCACCGTCTGCTCTGGGCAGCTGCCACTGCCCCCTCCACCACCAGTATCCCTCAGCCACCATGCTGACATGCCCTTCTGCTGGTGGTGCTGGTGGTGCGCAGTCTCAGGCCATCCAGTGTGCAGGTAGGCGGCTGCCTATGGTGCGGGTTCTGGGGTAGGGGTGCCTGCATAGGTGTCCACGCTTCCCCCCAGCACCGCCTGCCAATGTTCCGTGCCCTTGGGGATAGCTGCTGGGTACTATCCCCTGTGACACTGTGGGAAACAGTCGTGCCCATGTTGGGCCTTCAGCAGTTGCTGTCTTGCTGCTCTGCTGCTTCAGCATTCATATGGGCCACCTAGGCATCCCCCTAGTCCACACTGTGGCCCAGCTGCACCACAGCATGTGCCGCCTGTGGCCCTCTGTATCCCCTTCTCCGGCATCTGTCCAGTTGCCGTTCCGACATGCCCGCCCTGATGTTGCGGGACATGTGCATGCCATACGAACCCTGTCCGATGGTGGGGAAAAACCTGAGCAGTGCTATATCACTGTGGGCTCATTCACCTTGTTTGGGGGTGGAGTATAGACCCTTCCACTATTGAGGGGTTGATGTTTCTCATTGCTACCACTATTGGCCAGCTTGGTTATGGTCTTTTTCCAGTTTGTTGGGGTCATTTTCAGTGTTTATGTGCCCTTTTGTTCTGTGCACATGTATCACACGTATCATTTTTTTAGGTTTCCCTGCCTGGGCTGTACATTGCTGACACTGAAATGGTTTCTCTCCCCTGTAATGTGCATTTAACGGCAGGTTTTCATTCGCGTTGGAATTGAGCTCTTCAGATCAGCGCGTTAGTGTGAAGGGAGCCTCTCCCCACCCACTCTCCGCCCATTGACCCCTTCTCTCCGCCCTCTCTCCACCTTCTGCGGTGTTTTACTGCGCCGCGGGAGTTTACGATCGTTAACTACGGTTAACGCGCGTTATGTAACGTTAACGATCGTAAGCGTGTCATAACGCGCATTATGATGCGCTTACGATCGTTAACGTTACATAACGCGCGTTATTTACGATTACCGCAGTTTAATAAACATACCCCTTTGTCTTTGACCACCACAATGGACATAAATAATAACAAAACTAAAGGAGAATTGCAACATGTTAAACTTTTGTGAGCAGAGGGTAATGTCAAATAATACCAGCCGCCCCAAAAAAGGATGCTACAAACTATACAATAATCGCCGATGACAACATCCATATAGAAGGCACCAAAGGCTATCCAAACAGTCCTAACAGTACTTCTTATAAAAAGGAAGTATAGATGGGATTGTGATCATACAAGACAGCTTTGTGGACACGCAGCAAAAACTAAAAAAACCTGCTGCCATATACTTTTGATAAGTAAAGACCAAACTAAAGGAAACATTATATTCAAGGAAGGAAAAAGCTAAAATAAAAGCTTTATCAACGCAGCAGCCAAAACAAAAAAACGCTGCCATTATTCTTTGATAAATAAAGACCAAAACAAAAGTGAAAAAGATCTGGAATTAAAAGTAAAAAATGGGAGCTGAACCAGCTACCATCTTTCAAATGTTAATGTATCGTTAAAATTTTAAAAACGTGATAAGGTGGAAAAACACTGATGAACCCCTGACGAAGGTTACGAAACATGGCCTGTGTCGGGTTGGCTAATTTACTAGATTGAATAAAGTGTTTTTCCACCTTATCACGTTTTTGGACTGTGTACTTGACAGATATGTGAGTTTTTGCCTACCTTGTGGTACATTCGTTAAATATTTAAGGCAAACCAGAGGCCTAAATGGCAAAATATTATTTTCAAGGGAAGGAAAAGCTGGAATTAAAAAAAGAGAGCATGAGGGCTGTATGGGCACACACTTTTCAAATGTTAATATGTCATTAGAATTGTAAAGCATACCAGTAGCCTAAAAGACAAACCGCACCATGCTAAGAAAAAATGCTAAACTTTTCAAGCCTTTAAAAGTGTCAATGAAGTGAAATTACCTTGAAAACTGCAGACTCAAAACACCTCGCAAGTCCTTGTACCGAACTGAAAGGAGTAAAACTCAAACCATTTTAGAAAGCACGGTACCAACAGACTAGCATAGACCGATAAGCACTTTCACTTTCTGTTCATGAAGAACGCCGACGCATGTGCATTGGGTAAAAAAGCAGTAAGGTTGTGACATGCTCAGGAAGGTGACGGTATCTTCCTACTCGAGATGGAATTTTGTGTATAATTCTCTAAACATTTAAAATATGCATTATAATCCTGTCTAGAACGGTCCTTTCTATGGAAAAGGATTTTAAATGAACAGTGAGGGAGGGAGGTGGGGGAGGAGGAGGGGAAGGGAAGGGGGAGGGGGAGGGGGAGTAGGGGGGGAGGAGGGGCGGGGAAGGGAGGGAAAGGAAGGTGGAGGAGGAAAAGACTATATAAACATTGTAAAACATACTCAAACTAAAAAAGGGGGAATTACAGGATATACTAATAAACCATGAGTAGAAAACTAAGGGGCTTGTTTACAAAGCCACGGTAGCGGTTTCCGCCCGATATCGGAGCTGCGGCCTAAGGGGGATGTTTACTAAACTGCAGTAACGTTACATAACGCGCGTTATGTAACGTTAACAATCGTTAGCGCATCATAACGCGTGTTATGATGCGCTAATGACCGTTAACGTTACATAACGCGTGTTAACCAACATTAACGATCGTAAAGCTCTGCGGCGCGGTAAAACACCGCAGAAGGTGGAGAGAGGACGGAGAGAAGGGGTCAGTGGGCGGGGAGGGGCTCCCTTCACACTAACGCACTGATCTGAAGAGCTGAATCCAAACGCGATTGAAAACCTGCCGTAAAATGCACATTACAGGGGAGAGAAACCATTTCAGTGTCAGCAATGTACAGCCCAGGCAGGGAAACCTAAAAAAGTTTTAAGTGTGATACATGTGCACAGAACAAAAGGGCACATAAACACTGAAAATGACCTCAACAAACTGGAAAAAAACCATAACCAAGCTGGCCAATAGTGGTATTAATGAGAAACAGCAACCCCCCCCCCCCCGAGTAAGCTCCATAGAAAAGATATAAATCGTGGAAGGGTCTATACTCTGTCCCCATAAAAGGTGAATGAGCCCACAGTGAAATAGCGCTGCTCAGGGTTTTCCCCTCCATCGGACAGGGTTCCTATGGCATGCACATGTCCCGCAACATCAGGGCGGGCATGTCGGAATGGCAACTGGACAGATGCCGGAAAAGGGGATACAGAGGGCCGCAGGCGGCACATGCTGTGGTGGAGCTGGGCCACAGTGCAGACTAGGGTGATGCCTAGGTGGCCCATACGAATGCTGAAACAGCAGAGCAGCCAGACTGCAACTGCTGAAGGCCCAAGATGGGCACGAGTGTGTTTCCCACAGTGTCACAGGGGATAGTACCCAACAGCTACCCCCAAGGGCACGGAACATTGGCAGGCGGGGCTGGGGGGGGGAGCGTGGACATCTATGCAGGCACCCCTACCCCAGAACCCGCACCATAGGCAGCCGCCTACCTGCACACTGGATGGCCTGAGACTGCGCACCACCAGCACCACCAGCAGAAGGGCATGTCAGCATGGTGGCTGAGGGATACTGGTGGTGGAGGGGGCAGTGGCAGCTGCCCAGAGCAGACCGTGGCCTAGCCCTGTGTAGGTGGGTGCCGTGTACTGCAACAGACGGGCCCTGTCTGACGAACAGTCATGGTATCACCAAGGAATGTACTGACTCTGTGACAACAAAGTGGTGCAGTGCACAAAACCAGTGTATTCAGAAGCAGAAAGTCACAGGTTCAAGTCCCAGCTGTGGTTCCTGCCCACCCAGTCCCCATATTTTACCCACCACTACAACGTGCTAATACAGACAGCTCCTTTATTGCAGATGACGTAAACATGCCCAAGACACCTACATTTTACCCTACAGAGCACAGACACCATAAACATGCACATTACCTAGAGCAGAGTCTCCCAAATGCAGTCCTGGAGGGCCAAACACCATTCCGGTTGCATGCTGCCTCTGATAAAGATGCCTGTGCTGCATTTCTATGCGCCACCCCCATGGTATGCAGATGTATCTCATGCTTTTCATGAGGGACAGCATGAAAACCCGAACAGTGTTTGGCACCGCAGGACTGGAGTTGGGAACCTCTGCCGTAAAGCAGCAGCCAACAGGGGCAGACACACCCGCATCCACAGGCCCCATTATCCAAAGCCTCCTGGAGAGGCAGGACTTTGGGCTCTGCGTGCATCTCCCAATACTAGCACTTGCATACCTTAGTAATGCCATCCTAAACCTGGGAATATGGTACACATCTATCAAAAGGTTGCTATGATTACTGGCAGATAGCAATTCCTAAGTTAAGAACAATTTTCTGAGTGAGCTGCATCATAGCAACCTTTCTGATGTCTGTGGAGTGTGCTACACGTCTTGTGTCTGACAGTGTTTACTAACCTGGGGAGTGACTCCTACAGTATTGCATACCATAGCCATGCCTGCACTGTGCCCAGGACTGGTGTGGTGGCCTGGGCTGCCCAACACCTCTATAGTTGCACAATGCTGGCATAGGTGTGGGGAGTGTGTGTCTGTCTATCCAGTGTGTGGTGGCTGCCAACACCCTCCACAGCCCACACTGCTAGCACTGTTGCCAGTATTGGCCTGCCAATGTGCATAATGAGGAGCAAGGTACCGTGGGAATAGCCTGGATAGGGTGGCCTGGCCTGGATGCATCTGCACACGGCATAGGGCAATGGCTCGGACATTGTAGTGCCTGGCCACCACCTGCACGGACAGGGTGGCCATAGCATGTCCTGCTGGGAGGTCACTCTCACCCTGACTGAGCAGTGACCATGGCATGGCTAGGTTCTCCCATAGTACTATATAGTGTTTCTTTCATGTGATGTTTATGGGTTTTCTTTTTGGGCCGAATCACTGACTTATCTGCTTGGTGTGTATGCTGACATCCCCGTTCTGGGTACATGCATCTTCTCCAGGACCATGTACTATGGACTAGCAGGCAGACTGTCTGCGGCTAGTATGTGTCCTGCTGGAACACTTTGCAGGGTGCAGTGGCTGGAGGCTTGCTGCTGGAGAATGTCAGATAATAGTGGGGGGCAGCTGGGCATTTCCAGGCCTGCCGTCTGTCTGCTATTGCGTTATGGATGTGTACTGCTCTGTCTGTTCCCCAGCAGAACTGGGGTTGATGGTCCCCTCTACTGCTACCATTGCAGGGAGGTAGAATGTGGATCTATTGGTGGGTGATCCTGTTTCCCACCCTGAGCCCCAGAGGGTGGGTTGTGTGGTGGTGCATAATCTGCCTATGGGTCCATACACCCCCCCCCTTCACCTACAGCAGGTAACGATGGCACCAACACAGGATATGCACTATTCTGGGTGCATCATCGCCCATAAGGACTGGACATGACCGAGAAATACAGCAGGATACAGATGTATCCTAGGTGTGTCTAACGGAACTACCTATCAAACACTGATGGGGACCTGCAGCATGGCGTATTTCAGCCATGAAAGGTGCTGGGCACCCCACCTCAACCTCAGTGTGGGCACAGTACCCACACAATGTGACTGTCTGTGGCAGTACCACACACGGTCTGTCCCCCCTACCAGGCCGAGGTGCTGTGGGGGTGCATACCCAATCTTGTGCCCATCTCTCGACTGCTGATTTGCATGTGCAGTGCATCATGGGTTTGGGTGGGTTAACCCTATCCTGATAACCACAGCAGACAGTTTGTGTGGTGACGTGCAGTCCTTCTGCAACCAGCCAGGGCTTTGTTCACAGCCTTATCAGGTGTCCTATAGGGGACATTATAGGGTGTCTTGGCAGACAGTACCCTTTATAATGTGCCCTATGGAGTGCATTATGGGGTGCCTTATGCGGCACCTTAGGTTATGCCACCGTGAGGGTGTGTTTGCTGGCAGCACTAATTAAAATACAAGTGAAATGCCTCAACAATCACTACTTAAATGTGAAGGGTGATGCCTCAGTCAGCCTTATACATTAGGCCCACTGGGGAATCGAACCCATGACCTCTGTATCATCAGTCAGTGTTGTAACCATTGTGCTACAGCTCTGTTGCTATGCTTGTATGCCTGCGCGCCTTCTTAAGATTAACGCGCGGTAACGTGCCATGTAGCGCTCATTCATTTATGGCGCCTGGTAACGTGCGTTATCGGTAACGATGTACCGCCCATGTCCTTATTTGGGGTTTCTGTCTCTACCGCGGCTCCTAACGCGAATCACACTAACGCAGTTTAGTAAACATACCCCTAAGTGTAACAAAAAATTATTTTAAAAAAGGACTAGTACCATATCTGGCAAAACCAAGAACCTATCAAAGATACATTGTAGAATATAGCATTCTAACATTTTTACACATGTTCTTAATGTAATTGATACAAATTTAAATGTTTTTTTTATATTTTTCTTTTATATTTAAGTGTTATTAACTTTTATTTATTTATTTATTTATTTAGACAGTTTTGTATACTGCCTTATCCTTCAATCAAAGTGGTCACAACACAATTGGGGGATACATTTAACACGTGGGGATATGAGACACATACACTAATACTTACAGGGAACATGGGCAATGGAGGGTTAAGTGGCTTGCCCAAGACCACAAGGAGCATCTGTGGGACTAGAAACCCCAGTCCTTCTGGCCCAAGGTTGCTGTCCTCTAGTGGGATTTGAACCCCTGACCTTCTGGCCTGAAGTACCTTGCCCCAACCACTAGGCTACTCCTCCCCCATTATGATAATTGTATAATGTTTGTAATAGTTTGTCTGTTATTTCCTTAACCCCAGTTTGCCTTTTACCCCCTGAGGAAGTTTTTAAACGAAACACGGCCTGTGTCGGGTTTTACTGGCAAATCAAGTAAAGTTTTTTTGACACATTTTATTCCTTGGTTTTCCTTTCCACGTTCTCTGGCTGTGTGCCTTATCTGACGTGGCTTTTTGCTCTTTGTTGGACACGTTCATTCCAACATGTTTTTGCCTTGGAAGGATATACTCAGCTTTGGAAACGACGCCTTAGAGAAATTTTCATCTCAAGAATCATTAATAGATCACACTATGGAAGACACAGATGGGGCTTGTGCCCAATGGGAAGAAGTTGTTTTACTTATGCAAAAACTGGTTAAAGAAGAGATGCATGCATCTTATCTCCTGGAATGTTGTAAAGCTAAGATCATTCCTAGGGGTTTGAGGATGAATAAAGCTCCCGGTTTATATCGTAATGAAGAAGGTTTTATTAAATGTTGGAACGCTATTTTAAACAAGTGTTCACTTGATCTAATGTTTTTATTGATAACTACAGTGAATAAGAAATCAGAATTATTAAAAAATGATATAGATGGTAAATTAGGTGCTCTCAAAGAGTGTGACAAGAATTTTGGGAAGGTACATATAGACTATGAGAGAAACATCCAACTTTTTAAGAAAGAGGTGAAAGATAAAAAAGTCGACAAGTTTAAAAGAGACGAAAATGACTATAGAGTAGTAACCGAGGTATCCAGATGTCCGGGCCCACATACCCCATCAGAACCTCAGCCGCCCCTTGGCTCCAACCCCCTCCCCCCTTTTTCCCACTCATCGTTGCCCCATGCACAGAACACGCACTCATTGAGGTTTTGGCATAACAATCTTTTATTGGTTGCAGCTACATAGACCATAAACCAACACCGGCCCAACATGGGCCAACTCAATGTTCTTAATTCCACACAACAACCCCCCCCCACACACATGCGCGGCGTCTTAATGGTGAATTAATGAAGACAGCGCATAACAGAATCAGTTATAAGCGAGGAATGCTACACAAATGAATTTGAACATCCCTTGAAGAAACGTATGGGATCAGGCACAATGTGAGGAATGCTATACAAAAGAATTTGAATATCCCCTGAAGAAACGCATAACCGTGAAACGCCATGGTGCTGACATCCGGCATTGGGAAGCCTATCAACTTTATTGGATAAGCATTACCTTTCCATTTTTTTGTTTACTATTGCATTGAAATATTGAGCTCAGTTTTAGCTCATATTATAAATAGCAACATATTAGGTCGTTGATGCAATTTTAGGCACTGAACCTACATGTTTAAGGTGGTTCAGAGATCAGCCTAGTTCTAGTCTGAGACCTAGTTGCTATTTGAAGAGCTTTTCGGGCTAGGGTAATGGTTATAAGAAAGCAGTTACAGTCTTTAAGGTGAAGAGTGGAGCTGATTTGATTATATAACTGAAAAGTGCTATTAGCAAAGGCCTGCTCCAGTTGCCTTCCTCCGGGCAGAGACCCCAACAGTGATGTCTCTCCCAACCTAAGGAGCACACTGCTCCCCTGCAAAGCGGCATCAGTCGCCAATGCCCCGTCAGGTCGGCGAGCTCCAGCTCACTACCCCGCCACCAGCACAAGGTAGACCCCTATCCTTGTGCTGCCCCCCCAAAACCAGCTGCGACCAATGCCAACCCTCGAGTGCCTCTTGCCAGTCGTTCAGTAACAGGTCTTGCCCCATCGGGGCAAGGTGCACACCATCCAAACGATACAACCCCACACACTTACCCTCAGCCCAAGGGTGCAACACCTGAAACCCACCGGTCTGCATCACCCAACGCCCTATCTGCCTATTAATCTTCACCAGGCCCCACGACCACCGCCGCTGGAGCCAGCACGCAGGGCGTGGAATGATGTCTGACCAAATAATGGCAACCCCTGGAAGCAATTCACGCAACAGTCCGATGTCCCTCTGCACAGTTCTAATAAGCTGCCGGCATGACCAGCACGACAGATCATTGCCGCCCAAGTGGATCAGGAGCCCGATTGGCCACTGTTGCTGTTCAATCTTCGCCTGAACACAGGCAAGCAGCTGCCCCCATCACATGCCGTGTTGCCTCATCCAGCAAAGCTGAATTCCTGAAGCAGCCAGCCCGAGGTGGATGTCCAACGGCCGCACCGCTGCCCTGCGCTCGGCCCAATAAACAAAGGAATGCCCGATGATCCACCATTCTCCGGAGCTCGAACCATCTGTAAGGAGACAAATTGGACTGCCACCAATGGCCTCTCCTGCAATAGGAAGCAAAAGGGTTAGAGCCCCCCTTTCCCCCCCTCCCACCGTAACAATGAAGGCCCTCTCCCATGGTGCCCGAGATCCGACCTGGTACTCTCATGGGCGCATGTACCCCTTGTACACACCCGAGCGCCACCTACCAATCCGTTGAATTACTGGACCCTCAGCACCAATCCGGAAGGAGTGCGAGGCATAGCTCCTCTCCTCACAGCCCAGGTAACGTAATACCAAGCGCAACACAGCGGTAAACTGGAACTGCGTTACTGGTTTTCCATTCTCATGAATAAAAAAGTAGCCCGGGGCCTCCAATCTCTGCCACAAGTAACTCTGCAGGCTAAAAATTGGGCAAGATGGCAAGGGAGAAATCGCGTTCAGTATCACACATGCGCCCTTTCCCGACTGGTCCGTTTTGGAGTACGAGACAAGAATGCGTACCCGGGCCACCTCCACCGACATGCATTTGACATCAAGCCCGCCGCAAGCGCCCCTCCTCGCGGACCTCGGCATGAGCTCACACACGCAGAAAGCTCCAAAAAACGCCATCGCAAACAACGCTTGAAACAAAACCGCCTCGAAAGTCGAGGCAGTGACCCGTGATAACACCTCACAAATCTTGAAGAGAAGATCATGAGAGACCGGAAGTCGCCAATCCTGCCGCTTGGGGTGCACCCTGGCCCACCCGACCAGCAAACGCTTGACTAAAAAGGATGTGCGAGGGTTACCCCAACAGGCTGCCTTGCAGAAAAAGGAAAACCCTGCCAATGCCGCAACAACCGCCGACCTAGCCCAACCCTCCTTTTTCGCCCACAACATGAATTGTCCTACTAGCCATTGGGAACGCTCCCCCCTTTCCACCTCCTCGCACCCAGGAATGCACTCACCTGAGAATATCCTCGCCGGTACTTCACCCACGTTCCGTGCGCCACCGACACAGACAGCAACGCCATCACGTCAGGGTCCCAACCTGCCAAAGATGACCCGGCACCGCCGAGGCTGCCGCGTCTGCCTCTGGAGCCAATAGCCTGAACTGCGACCACTGAAAACGGGACAGAGCATCAGCAATGGAATTCTGAACACCCGGCACATGTCGCGCTCTGGCAGTGACGTTCAGGTGCAAGCAAGCCAACAAGAATACTCTCATGAGCGCCGCTACCCTTGGGCAACTGGGCGCGTGTCGGTTGATAACCTCAACCACACCAGCATTGTTGCACCAAAACACCACCCTCTTGTCCCATAAGCGCTCCGGCCATACCCATAGCGCAACCACTATGGGGAAGAGTTCTAAGAAGGTAATTTTTATTTATTTATTTTGTATACATTTGTATACCGCTACTTCCAGTGATCAGCAGCGGTTTTGATTACAGATTGGAAATTGTCAAATCATGACAGGAAAGTTTTGAGGTAATGTTATGGGTCAACCCGGATGCCACCCATTCACCAGGCCAGGCCTCTGCACACCAAGCTCCTTGGCAGTACGCCCCAAACCCAGAACTGCTCTGGCCACTGCACGACCCTGCAGCCATTGAAGTCAGCTAAGAAGGCATCCCACATCCGCAAATCCTCGCGCATTCTGGACGACACCCGAATACGATGATGTGGCCTCTGCACCTCCGCCATCGCCAATGACAACCGCCGCACAAAGGGGCGCCCCATCGGCAGAACCCTGAAAGCAAAATTGAGATGACCGACTAAAGACTGCAGAACCCAAAGGGTGGTTTTGCCCGACGCACCTACGAATGCGACCAACTCCCGGAGTCGCTCAACTTTCTGCGCAGGCAATCGCACTACCATTTCCCCAGTGTCAATCTCTATTCCCAGGAAGGTAAGGCATGTGACAGGACCCACTGTTTTGCTCGCCGCTGTAGGTATACCGAAGTCACCAGCCAGGCTATGAAAGGCGTCCAACAGCTGGGCACAAGTCCCGGACTGCCCGGGCCCCACAAACAAAAAATTGTCCAGGTAATGCACGATAGTGGACACACCCATCTGCCGCTCCAACACCCAGTGCAGGAAGGTGCTGAAGGCTTCAAAGTAAGCACACGACACCGCACAACCCATAGGCATGCACTTATCATAGTAAAACTGTGAATCAAATCGAAAGCCCAACAACGGAGAAGCCGACGGGTGCACCAGTAACAACCGGAATGCCGATTCGATGTCCACTTTCGCCAGCAAGGCACCTGCACCGCACTGCCTTACCAAAGCCACAACCGCATCAAAAGAAGCGTAACACACAGTGCACTGCTCCCGAGGAATGTGATCGTTCACAGAATCCCCAGGGGGGCAAGATAGGTTATGGATTAGCCTATATTTGCCCGACTCCTTCTTGGGGACCACAGCCAGTGGTGAAACAACAAACGGAGAAAACGGGGGATCATGAAAGGGGCCAGCTACCTGCCCCAACGAGCATTCATCCGCAATCTTCCAACGCACGACCTCCGCCAGAGTGTTAGCTGAACTGGCATTTTTTGACCGTACCCCTTTTGCTGCCCCCTGAAACGGAATGCAAAAACCTTCCGAAAACCCCAACAAAATCAAACTCCCCACTTTACCATGACAGGATCCCCCATAATTGACAAGCCACGGACGCATAACGTCGACCCTAACGGGGGGTGGGGACAAAACCCCGAAAGCTGCGTCACTTACCCCCTGCCGGGGCTCCCGCTACTCCCTTGCGGCTACACTTTGTGGTGGCATGACCACTCCCGCACAAGGAACATGCATGTTTAAACTTACAGTCGGGGAATGGGCAAGACAACTTGTTGAAACACCAACAGACGTCTTCCCCCGCCGCCCCCTCTCTTGACTGATCAACTGCTGGCACCGGCGCCCGAAAGGACCGCAAACTGGCCGTGGACGTAGAGACCTCCCCTTGCCCACCCCTGCACCAGCGCCCCCCACCCTGCTCTTGGCAGACATCTGCTTGAGCCACAGATTGATGTCTTTCGTTCCCCACGACAAACGGCTATTTTCCTCCATCATATCCCTGAATTCCTCATCGTAGTTTAACCAGGCCCACCCCTTGTGCACCTGCGACGCCGCCAAAATTGCATCCGCATAAGCCAAAAACGTGCCGTACTGCTCAGGAAAATAATGGCCCCATACACTAGCCAAGCGCAAGAAAGCCCAAGTCCAATTAAGAGTATTGCGTGAAGCCTTCCGTACCCTGCCCGCCTTTTCGTCCTCCTTGCGCTTCCTTTTGCTGTCCCCCGAACGCTTCCTACCCTCCAGAAGACAAAAAATATCAACATACCTTCGCCGCTTGATGTGATGCTGCAATTTTTTCGGTACCCCCTCCCACAACTCCGAACAACGCACTACTGTGGTACCCACTCCCTCGCCCTTTTCACCCCCTCCGGTGCGGAATCGCCCGAAGATTCCACAGACGAAGTCGAAGTCAATGACAAAGATGAGTCACGCCGACGGCATCGACCACGACTGCGCTTCGCCTTCGCCTTGCGCCCGTCCGCGATACCTGGCCCCAAAGTATGTACCCCCTCCCGAGAGGTGTCCCCACTCCCAACATACTCACCGGCCTCTGTGTTGGGCACCACAGGCAGGAGCACAGCCGCCGTCCCAGCTGCCCTGTTGGTCTTCTCCTCAGCCTGCCCCGTAGGTGTCGCTCCGCAGGCCCGCTCATGTTCGGACATGCTCGTTTGACGCCCAGTGCTCTCAGGTACCTGCATAGGGAAAGATGAAGAGAAGCCAGCAGCAACAGCCCCAGGAGCCCTAGCCGCCACACTTGCCCCTCCCCCCCAGCCCCAGGCCGATGAATCGAGGCCACTGGCCTCCCAACCTGCTAACCCCCTCCCGGGCGTCACCCCTGGCCCCCCCGACCCAGCTCTGGACCAACCACCCCAGCCACTCCCCCATTGCCCTGCTACCCCATAGGGCCCAGCCCCAAAGGCCCACGGGCCGGGGGACCCCGCGATACTGTGGATGAAATGCCTGTCCCCCAGGCCTGGCATATGACACCCTGAAAATGGGGGGGGGGGGGAGAAGGGCATCCCCAATGGACCGTATACCAAGGGATCGACCCTAGGCCCCCCGACCTGACCAGGCAACTCGCCTGCCGCTCTGGCTGCCCGCTCCGGCTCCACCACCGCCTCGCAGGATTCAACGCTGGGCACCATGGGAGGCAGCCCGTCTCCTCCCCAACACCCGCGGGCCAGACGGGCCCTTGCACCACCAACCCCGCCCCTCGAGGGACCCCGCTTGCACGACCCCGAGGGGGCCTGCCCGATCTACCCCGGGACTCCACACACCCCTGCTGTCCCTCACCACGTGTCTGGCGTGCTCCCCTTCGCCCCCCCACCTCCACTGCACCCCTGGACTCAGACCTCCCTGCTCCTGCCGTCAAACGCCCACACCGACCAGCCCCCCTGCCACTGGCCTTCGCTCCTGCAGGTCCAGCCCTCCGATCAGCCCCTTTCCCCTTCTGAGTACGGGCCATGGATACCAACCCACTCCCTTGCCAATGACCCCCAAAAACACCCACAAGCCGCGACCCAGCACACCCTTTATTTAAAGTACCACCCCCAAGGCCAGGGGAGACAAGGTGAAGGGACTGGTGCTAAATGCCTGCAATCCCCACGTTCCCTTTTGTTTAATTGCCCCACCCCTTTTTTTTTTTTTTGTATTTAGACGAGCTTGGCTGCCTTTTAATGTACCACCGCCCCCCCTAAACGTCTCTCCAACCCCCTTTATAAAAACTTCCCCTCGCTCCTCTCACACCGGCTCACCCATAGCCCACCCCGGTGCCCTGGCCTCGATTAATTTTAATTAATTTTATTTTTTTTCTTTTTGTTTTATTTTATTTAGCTATGTTCTACCCCCCCCGCACCACCTCAACTAAAAAGTAACCCCCCCCAACGAAGAAGCCCACCGCCGAGACACACCTGTTCCTTTCGCCGACCACGACAGGAAGAGGGAGATCGCACACCGGCGATCTCCCACACTTCCTGGCTGACTCCACCCCGCAAGCGGCCGGCTCCAATCAGCTTGCCCCACATCACAGCATGGGCGCGATGCTGGCGGCGCCGGCACGCTTCTGCTGCCCCCCGCCCCTCCCCCCCAGCTCCGACACCAGCGGGCTCGGCCCCCGGGGACCCAGTTACTCCGCCGGCCTTGGGACCGAGCCCAGCAGTGCCACGGGATTTATGTTTACTATTGGAGTAAGAAATTAGATAATGATCGATTATGGTTTAAGAAAAGACCCTCTTTATTTGACCGTAAAGATAGTGTTGCACATGATCCCGATTTAGATCAGTCCCCTGGACCCAAGAAGAAGAGAAGTAGGAGTGAGTCTACAGAAGGTTTTGATCCTTCTGCATCCTTGTTCTCTACACATACACAAAAAAATAGATCACATACAGTACGAGAGCAAGGTAACGATTGGAATAAGGACCATTTTTTCAACATGGACATTTCTGGAAGGGAGGAGGTCGAGACAATTCGCGTACTCGTCAACCACACTTAGATCAAGATCTACATCACGCTCAGCCCCGAGACAGGACATACAATCATTTCCCCCCCTTGGGATCAAGACAGATCACGGACTCATCCTCTGCCAATAGATCAGGATCGATATTACAATCAGAACCAGGACCAGACATACAATCAGTATCCACCACCCCGGGGCCGTGGTCAGGGACTTGGCAGGGGCAATTGGAACAGGGATTGGTCCAACGAGAGAAGGATGTGACAAATATCAAACACAGTAATGTGATTAATATTTCTAAATATTCGCTCACACAAGAGGAGGAGTCTTTATTAAACAAAGGGTTATCTTTTGCACCCGTTAGGAAACCAGATTTGTTTGAGATTAATATAGATTTGTTTACGTTTTTCCGGAAGATTTGTATTAAACATTTTTTTAGCACACAAGGGAGAAATTCGACTGATGATTCTATTGTCAGTAGAAAATCCACGTGGATGCCACCTGTACATACTGATCCTGTTATTGCTGCTTTTGAAAAGATAGTTTCACGACAGGTTAATCAGATTTGTATTGAATCTGCCCCAACATATAACAATCTTACTAAAGGGGAAAGGGAGGCAATTATTTCTTTACAAAAGAATAATACGATTATTATTAAACCTGCCAATAAAGGTGGGGCAGTAGTCATTATGGATAAAAGAATGTATATAGATGAGATAGACAGACAATTTAAAGATCAGACTTTCTATCATCGCCTTGCAGGGGATCCTACTGGAAATTTAAAAAGTAAGATTGATAATCTGGTACAGACAGCCTTTGAGATCGGATATTTCACTAAGAAGGAAAGAGATTTTCTTATTGTTCCGTTGCGGTTATTCCAACAATTTACATCCTTCCAAAGATTCACAAATCTCTGACAGCTCCCCCTGGTAGGCCAATTGTCTCTGCAGTTGGTTCTCTTCATATAAAGATAATATTAAACTCTGGATAAGATATATAGGGGTATGTTTACTAAACTGCGGTAATGTTACATAACGCGCATTATGTAACATTAATGATCGTTAAGTAACGAACGTTAACGTCTCATAACGTGCGTTATCGTTACTTAACGATCATAGACATTCCGCGGCACGGTAAAACACCGCAGAAGGTGGAGAGAGGGCAGAGAGAAGGGGTCAATGGGTGGAGTGTGGGCGGGGAGAGGCTCCATTCACACGCTGATCTGAAGTGCTGAATCCTAACGCGATTGAAAACCTGCCATTAGATGCACATTTGCAGGGGAGAGAAACCATTTAAGTGTCAGCAATGTACAGCATAGGCAGGGAAACATGCAAAAAGTGATAAGTGTGATACATGTGCACAGAACAAAAGGGCACATAAACATTGAAAATGACCTCAACAAACTGGAAAAAAACCTAACCAAGCTGCCCAATAGTGATAATATTGGGAACAGCAAAAAACACTACCGAGAAAGCTCCCAAAAAAAGATATTAAGCGTGGAAGGGTCTATGCTCTGTCCCCCGACAAGGTGAATGATCCCACAGTGAAATAGCGCTGATCAGGGCTTTCCCTTGTTATTGGACAGGTGTCCTATGGCGTGCACAGCAGGGTGGGCATGTCAGAACGGGCAACTGGACAGATGCCGGAAAAGGGGATACAGAGGGCCGTAGGTGGCACATGCTTTATCTTTATCTTTATTCATTTCTTTATATACCGCACATGCCATAGACACCAGCACGGTTTACAATAAGCATAAAACAGAGGTCAGTTCAAACAGAGGTCAGCTGTGGTGCAGCTGGGCCACAGTGATGCCTAGGTGGCCCATACGAATGCTGAAACAGCAGAGCAGCCAGACAGCAAATGATGAAGGCCCAACATGGGCACGACTGTGTTTCCCACAGTGTCACAGGGGATAGTACCCAGCAGCTACCCCCAAGGGCACAGAACAGTGGCAGGCGGTGCTGGGGGGAAGCGTGGACGTAAATGCAGGCGCCCCTACCCCAGAACCCGCACCATAGGCCGCGTTAGTGGTTTCCAATCGTTATTGGAGACGCGGCCCCATTGAAATCAATGGGGCCGCGGCTCTGATAACGATCGGAAACCGCTACCGCGGCTTTGTAAACAAGCCCCAAAGTATCTGTTTTTTTTCCCTCGCTCCCCTTTTTACTCCTGGGTTCAAAAGTGGTCCGTTCCTATTTTTTATTTTTTAGTTTCTTTTTTGTATGATATGCCTCTTACACACACACACACACACACACACACATATATATATATATATATATCTATCTATATATATATTGTCGTCAGGTGCCCCCAGTGGCCAATGGCTGTAAGGGCATGCTGAGCATTTTATTATTTTTAAGGAGCAATGGCTCTTTAAGGCCAAGTGCAGTTTGGTCCTTGGAGTTTTAGCTCCTTATGAGAACAAATTATATGAGCCAACAGTGGAGGGTAATAAGGCTTTATTTCCCCTTTAACGCAAGGGTTCACTAAGGGGTATGTTTACTAAAACCCCGGTAATGTGCGCGGCACGCTAGTGTGCGGGTTCCATATAAGGAGTGGGCGTGTCTGGCTGAAAAAAGCAAAACCGGGATTATTCATGCGCTAATGTGCGCGGCGCCCATGTGCGCCCTGCACATTAGAGCATGAGAAAGCTGCGTGGGAGGCATAAGTGGCACGCTGATGGGTAAGCAAAGGAGCCAAGCCACAGCACAATGGTTAAGACACTGACTAATGGTGCAGGGATCAGGGGTTCAATCCCCCACAGTGCCCAATGAAGACAGCTGGCTGAGGCATTACTTTAGGAGGCATTTAAATAATGGGCAGCATAAGGCAGCACACTGATGTGCATAAGGCAGTGTGCTATTGCTTTAGGAGGCATTTTAATATCAGGCAGCATAAGGTGGCACTGATGCACAAACACAGAAGCAGAGCCACAGCACAATGGTTTAGACACTGACCAATGGTGCAGGAATCATGGGTTCAATCCCCCACTGTGCCCAATGAAGAAGGCTGGCTGAGGCATTACCTATTATGGGTAAGTTTGCTTTAGGAGGCATTTTATTTTTTATTTTAATTACTACTACTAGCAAACGCACTCTCAAAGCGTGTTAACATAAGACGCCCCATAAGGCACATTATAAAGTGCACTGTCCGCCAAGGCACCCTAGAATGTTGCTGATAGGGCACTTTATAGGGTGCCATATGAGTTACCGCAAGGTCACAGCAATGTTTTTGATGGCAGCACTGTGCAGTTTAAGGAATGCACAGCATAAGTAGGTGTGCTGACATGCAAGGAGGAGCAGCAGTGTAGCACAATAGGTAAGGCACTGACTGCTGATACAGGGGTCATGAGTTTGCTCCCCAGTGTGCCTAATACGTAAGGCTGGCTGTGGCATCAGCTTTGCAATGTACATATTTTTTTCTGTAGCACTTTAGTTGTATTTTATTAATTGCTGCCAGCAAACAGGTCCTCACATGCCGTAATTGAAGGTGCCGCATAAGGCACCCTATAAGGCACTCCATAGGGCACATTAAAAAGTGCACTGTCTGCCACGGCACCCTAAAATGTCCCCTATAGGGCACCCTATAAGTTGCTCCACAGGATAACGTATAGTGCACCTTATATGGACGGTAACCATAAAGTAACCTATAGGCCGCCCTATAAAGCACCCTCTGAGGCACCTTATGGGTACAGTACGATGAGGGTGTTTTTGCTGGCAGCAATAATGTACATTAAAAAGAGATAACGCTCTGCACAGCCCCATCAAATAACCCCACTGTGGGTTTGAACCCATGACCTCTGGCTCCACAGGCAGTGAAATAACCATTGTGCTACAGCCTTATAGCTGCTAGTAAGCCCCTGGCTGGCTGCAGAGGGAGTGCACGTCACCACACAGACAGTCTGCTGTGGTCACCAGGATAGGGTTAGCCCACCCGTACCCATGAGGCACTGCACATGCAAATCAGCTGTCCACAGATAAACACAAAATGGGGAATGCACCCCCACAGCACCTCAGCCTGGTAGGGGGAAGTGACCATGTGCACCCCCACAGCACCTCGGCCTGGTAGGGGGTACTGACCGTGTGTTTTACTGGCACAGAGTAGCTACACACCGTCACATTGTGCGGGTACTTTGCTCACCCTGAGGGTGCGGTGAGGCGCCCAGCACCAGGTCCACAGCACCTTCCATTGCTGAAAGAGGCCATGCTGGAGGTCCAAAGCAGTGTTAATGTGTGAGATAGGTAGTTTCTGCAGAAACACCTTGGATCTCTCTATCCATCTCAGTCAGATGTAGCCCCCATGGACCCCCAGGTGAGCCATCCACCACCACCCCCCCCCCCCCCGGGCCGAGGGGCACCAAACAGGGCCCTCCATCAACAGATCCACATTCTACCTCCCTGCACTTGTTGTGCTGCTTGATCCAACAACATTACTTGGGCTGGGAGTGTCACTCCTTCCAGCCAAACTGCTTCTCCTGGCAGCCTCTCTCTGGACTCCATCTCTCTGTGCTCTGCCCCTTTGGACTCTATCCCTCTGGATAATCTCTGTCTGGATTCTGTTCCTCTGGGCTTGCTCCGTGTGGACTCTCCTTCTCCACACTCCTTCTCCTTCCTTCTGGCTGAACTGCTGCCGGCTGAGTTCCCTCTGAGTGGATTCCTCCCGACTGGATTCCTCCCTCCTTGATTCCCCTTGGCTGGATCCCTCCTGGCTGGATTCCTCCCTCCTTCTGGGCTGCCTTTCCTTTATAAAGGCATTTTACCTTTGAAACTCCCAGGCTTGCCTTCAGGTGCAGCTGGTTAACTCTCATACAATCAGTGGCTGGGCGTGTTGACTCAGCCTCTGTAGGATTACTCCTGCCCCCTCTAGCTGTGCTGCGAGGTAATTGCATCTTCTGCACATCCACAGCTCTATGAAACACAGGGTTGTTTTCTAAACCTGCACCTTCCGTGGCTCCAGCCTCATGACTATATATATATATATATATATATATATATTCATATTGCTTATAACTTTCTAATTTAATTAGTTTGAGAAGTTTTTTATACAATTCCTTTTTTATTAGACTCACTTCTCTTGTCTTTTTCCTTCTCATGCCCAATGATTGTTTAGCACAGGAATTTCATTCCATCGGTGAGGTAAAAAAGATTTTTTATGTCCTTATGTACAATGGTGCCTGGTCCAGTTTAATTTATTGTCACACTCTAGTTTTTGTATATGTTTTTTATACAATGTTTTAGTTTATTTATATTTATTAATTTAATGTTTTAATTGGTTTGATGCTTATTTACTGTACTGTTTCTTTTTTTAAATATTCATGTTTTTTAAAATATCCATGTTCACATTATCATTTTGCTTTCATTATATTTTTTATTTCTTATAAGATTTAGTGATACATTTTAGAATATAGTGTTCCAACATTTTTACACATGTTCTCAATGTAAATGATACAAATTTAAATGTGTTTTTTATATTTTTCTTTTATATTTAAGTGTCATGAACTTTTATGATAATTGTATAACGTTTGTAATAGTTTATCTGTTTTTATTTCCTTGACCCCAGTTTGCCTTTTACCCCTGAGGAGGTTTTTAAACGAAACACGGCCTGTGTCGGGTTTTATTGGCAAATCAAATAAAGTTTTTTTGACACATTTTATTCCTTGGTTTTCCTTACCACGTTCTCTGACTGTGTGTCTCATCTGACGTGGCTTTTTGCTCTTTGTTGGACACCTCCTTTTCTCAAAACAGGCAGGTGACAGAGAGATTAGCTAGAACCTCTCTGGTGGAGCCATTAGAGGTCCTAAAAAATAAAATACAGGATCTTAGTAGTCTGTACTCTGCTGTCTGCTGTGCACATTTAGGAGGTACAGACTGGTCATCTTCAAAGACAGGATGGAGGGCTTGATAGCCCACTGGTCTGACCCAGCATGACACATCCTATGTTCTTAGGGCCCGATTTTCAAAGGCTTTTACATGGTTAACAGCCTATGTTAACTGTGTAAACGCCTTAATCGGGGATTTTCAAAGGCACCTACATGGCTAGTGCCTTTGAAAATCCCTGTTTAAGTCCCCTACGCACCTCGATGCTATCTCGTAGCTGCGATTTGGGATGCTGACCGGTTAGTGCTCTGTGCCTTAAAGATAAGCAAGGAAAATCTCTGCTAGCCGGTTAGGCTCGATGGCTTTCTGGCTGTGCGGTGAACCCCGGATTTTTACTTCCGTTGCCCAACTGAAAATCAGGCCCTTAGAGAAGAGAGAGATAGATCTTTCCCAGTACAGCCAAAAAATATAATATGCAGAAACCTCTTTGGAAAAGATGTTAGATCTTTTTTGGACTGCATTAAAGTGAGAAGATCTAAACGAGAGAAAATTCCTTGAGGAATAGTGTTGGTACATTCACCATCGAGGCTGAGGAGGAACCCAGGACAGAGGAATTGGATATCCTCCAATATCCCTCTCCCTTGAAGGAAGCCATCACGGTGCCCATGTATCAAATCCTCAAACACCTCCTTTTTTGCATGTGAGAGACACCACTCATGGTGCCCTCGGTAAGCCATTGCCTTGATTCCCAGTATTGGGTGAGCAAGAGTCGTGGAGTTGGCCATGCACCATATTAAAAGTTCAAAGACACATTCCTCTGTGCCCCTGGGCCGGGAGGCATGGACTATTGATGGCTTTGGAAGAATATGCTATCAATGCTCGATGCTTGTAGCTCATATCCAGGCCTACCAACTTTATATGGGGATGTATCTCCAAGATCTCGCAGGGGATCTCGCCGGGTTCTCCAATGGCCTGTTGGGGAAGCAGCTGCAGTGTTACCAAGCCCTCGTCTTCAAAACACAGGAGTGCTCAAAATACATCACTAGAACTGCCTATGATGGGTTAGAATTGGTGGCCCGAGTGGCTGCCGTGGGCATCGGGGCACGTCACCTCGCCTGGCTACAGTACTCAGAACAATGAGTCCAGGACAAGTTGGTCAATGTTCCCTGCAGAGGTGAAAACGTCTTTGAAAAAACAGTGGAGGGAAAGCTAAAATGTTAGAGAGGGAACAACTCACAATGAATAGACTCTCCAGAAAGTCATCTGACCCCTCCAGATGGAAGTCTTCAGGGAAAAAATCTACCCCAAAAAAGAAGAAGTACTATGGTACTTATACTCAGTACCATTCCTACCAAGTGCCCCAGCAAGGACAGCAGTAGCACAAGGGCCAGGGCCAACGTCAACAGCACCGCTCAAAGCCTCAGAAGCCCCAACCAGTGCCGTAACTGCAGCTTGGTGGGGGCTTTTGACTACTTCCGGAACATGGCCCTTCTTCCCATCCCAGACAGAGTTCCGCCACAAGTGGTATGGAGGCTTCTTCATTTTGCCACTGGTTGCCAAACATAACAACAGTCTCCTGGGCCCTCAAGATAGTCTGGGAGGGCTACCTCTTATGCTTCAATCAGCTTCCTCCCACATTCTTCCTGGGGGAATACCCCCTTGACCCTCACCACCACCTCTTGCTCCAACAGGAGGTCCAAATCCTCTTGTCCGACTGGGCTGTGGAGATGGTTCCTCCGTCTCAGATGTGACAAGGATTCTACTCTCACTACTTCCTAGTTCCAAAAAAGACAGGGGGGTTTCGGCCCATTTTGTCCTCTGGAACCTCAACCAGTTCCTGATGCGAGAGAAGTTCAAGGTGGTATCCCTCAGAATGTTATTGCTGTACCTTCAACAGGAAGATTGGCTATGCTCCTTGTATCTGAAAAATACCTATATGTACATTCTCATTCACCCCCTTCACAGCAGTATCTCTGCTTCATGCTCAGTGGACTGCACTACCAGTATCGGGTATTGCCTTTCGGCCTTGTCTCCATCCCCAGGGTCTTCACAAAATGTCTAGCAGTTGTGACCACTTTTCTTGCACCCACGGGATGTTTGTCTTTCCTTACCTAGATGACTGGTTGATCAAGGACAGGTCACTAGAGGATGTCCAGCATTTCGTGAAGCTGACCATACAAATCCTGGAAAACCTGGGCTTCATAGTCAACTATCCCAAGTCTCATCTTCAGCACTCTCAGAGTTCAATGGAGCTCTACTCTAGCTTGAGCCTACCTGCTGAAGGTCAAGCCTAGCGCTTGGTTGCCTTGGCTCAAGACATTCAACGCTGTCCCCTTGTGACAGCTTTAGAAATGCTATGCCTCTTGGGCCACATGGCCTCCACAGTCCATGTCATACCAGTGACTCAGGTCTGAATGTGTCAGGCGCAGTGGACTGTCTGCACGCCGACTCAATGACAGGGTCATGGTAACTTGCCCGCTTAGGGAATCCCTCTCCTGGTGGCTGCAGTGCTCCAACCTTCTCACAGGGCTTCCTTTCCAGATTCTACCGCATCAGCACATCCTAACAACGGATGCCTCCAAGGCAGGCTGGGGGGCTTACCTGGATGGTGTATGCACACAGGGCCACTGGATGGCTTAGGAGAGCCTCCACCAAATCAATTTCCTCAATCTCCAAGCCATTGCCAGTGCCCTATGGGTTTTTTAGCAACAGCTCTCCAACCAGGTGGTCCTTATTCATATGGACAACCAGATGGCCATGTTTTATATCAACAAACAGGGCGGCATAGGATTGTACCTCCTCTGTTGGGAAGCAGTTCGCCTTTGGAATTTTTCCATCTCGCAGGGCATGCTCCTCGGAGCAATCTATCTACAAGGGGAGCTCAATGTTCTGGCAGATTGTCTCAGCAGAGTCCTTTAACCACACAAGTGGACTCTCAACAGGCAGGTAGTCAGCCATATCTTCCAAAGGTGGGGCACTCCATTGATAGAACTCTTTGCCTCTCCTCACAACGCCCAGCTCCCGCAGTTCTGTTCCAGAGTACTGTGCAAACAGCGGATCACACCCAATGCTTTTCTCCTGGTCTGGAGCAATGGCCTTCTGTATGCATACCCACCAACTCCTCTGGTGGCCAAGACCCTCTTCAAAGCTATAGGTGGGCGGGGCCAGCATGATTCTCATAGCACCACATTGGCCCAGGCAACCCTGGTTTCCCCCATTGCTCTGACTGTCTCGACAACAGCCTCTCAGACTCTACTGCACTGTGAACCTGGTCTCTCAGGACAAGGAGACTCTATTGCATCCCAACAAACAGTCCCTGGTCATCACAGCATGAATGCTGAGCAGGTAGTGCTCGCATAACTCCACCTGCTGGAGGCAATAGAAAACGTGCTCCTTGACTCATGTAAGGACTTTACTCGTCATGCCTACATCTTCAAATGGTTGAAACTATTCTCCATATGGTGCGAGGGCAACGCTCTGGTTCCTTTCAGCTGCTCAACTGAGTCAGTATTGTTTTACCTGCTACATCTCTCTGACTCTGGCCTAAAGTCCAACTCAGTCATGGTGCACCTCAGTCCTGTGGTCACTTACCACCACACTGATCTCTGCTCACCCATTGATTGCTCGCTTCATAGGGGACCGCCTGCTATCTCACCCCCCCCCCGTTAAGTCCTCTCCGGTGGCCTGGGACCTCAACGTGGTACTGGTGCAGCTTCTCTCTTCCCTATTTGAGTAACTCAGCTCCTGTCCGCTCAAATACCTCACCTGGAAAGTCATTTTTCTGGTGACTTTCACTTCTATGCACAAAGTCAGTGAATTGCAGGCGTTGGTGGCACACCCACCCTACACCATAGTAACATAGTAAATGACGGCAGATAAAGACCAGTATGGTCCATCTAGTCTGCCCAGCAATATGGCAGGAGTAGGTGCACCCCTTCCCATGTCTTTTAGGGAGTAGGTGCACCCCTACCCATGTCTTTGCTTAGTGGTGCACCCACCAGGAGCAGGTGCACCCCTCCCCATGTCTTCACCCCTCCCCATGTCTTCACCCCTCCCCATATCTTTGTTTCTTTGTTTAGGGGTGAACCCACCACTCCTCCCCCTATCACTCCATGTAGGACACCCCTATTTGTTGAGAAATTAGATGGTTCAGTTTATTTTGATTTAATCTTGTTGCTGTAAAGTGATCCACTGTGTCTGTCCCAGGCCACTTTGAATTCCGTCACTGTGTTTTTCCCCACCACCTCCATCGGGAGGGCATTCCAAGCATCCACCACCCTTTCAGTAAAAAAGTATTTCCTGACATTACCTTTCAATTTACCACCTTGCAGCTTCATGTCATGCCCTCTAGTTTTACAGCTTCCCCGTCTTTGGAAGAGGTTTGTTTGTTCATTTTTTGTCTTTAAGTATTTAAAGGTCTGAATCATATCTTCCCTATCCCTCCTCTCCTCCAAAGTGTACATATTTAGGTCTTCAGGTCTCTCCTCATAAGGCTTCTGACGCAGGCTCCAAATCATTTTGGTCGCTTTCCTCTGAACAGCTTCCATTCTTTTTACATCCTTTGCAAGATACGGTCTCCAAAACTGAACACAGTATTCCAAGTGAGGTCTCACCAGAGACTTATACAGTGGCACTAGTACCTCTTCCTTTCTGCTGGTAATTCCTCTTCGAATGCAGCCCAACATCCTCCTGGCTTTTGCCACCGCCTTGTTGCACTGTTTTGCCACCTTGAGATCTACAGAAATAATCACACCAAGGTCTTTCTCCTGCTCCGTGCACACCAACCTCTTGCCCCTTATCGTGTACATTTCCCTTGGATTTCTGCTACCCAAGTGCATGACACTGCACTTCTTCGCATTAAATCTTAATTGCCAAGCATCAGACCATTCCTCCAGCTTTTGCAGATCCCTTCTCATGTTAAGCACTCCCTCGGGGGAGTCCACTCTGTTGCAAATTTTCATGTCATCTGCAAAAAGACAGACTTTTCCATTCAGTCCTTCAGCAATATCACTCACAAATACATTGAACAGTGCCGGGCCTAGGACTGAACCCTGAGGCACCCCGCTAATCACCTTCCTTTCATCCGAGTGAGCTCCATTTACCATCACCATCTGTTGTCTGTCAGTCAACCAATTTCTGATCCAGCTTACCACCTTGGGACCCATCCCCAAACTACTGAGTTTATTGATAAACCTCCTATGAGGGACAGTATCAAAGGCTTTGCTGAAATCCAGGTAGAGGACATCCATCGCGTGTCCTTGATCCAGTTCTCTGGTCACCCAGTCAAAGAACTCAATCAGATTTGTCTGGCAAGATCATCCTTCGGTAAAACCATGTTGCCTCGGATCCTGTAACGCACTGGCTTTGAGAAAGTTCACTATTCGCTCTTTCAGGAGCATATACATTACTTTTCCTGCCACCGAGGTAAGGCTCACGGGCCTGTAGTTTGACACTTCTTCCCTGTCACCACTTTTGTGTAGAGGTACGACGTCAGCCATTCTCCAGTCTTGAGGAACCTCTCCTGATTCCAAGGATCTGTTGAAAACATCCTTTAACGGCCCTGCAAGAACCTCTCTGATCTCTTTCAGTATCCTGGGATGTATCCCATCCGGTTCTATGGCCTTGTCCACTTTCAGTTTTGCAAGTTGTTCTAACACCTCATCCTCTCTGAATGGTGTAGTATCTACCTCATTCGCATTTATATATTTGGGAGTCACAGGTGGTCCTTCTCCAGGGTTTTCTTTAGTAAAAACAGAGCAGAAGTATTTGTTTAGTAATTTCGCTTTATCAATGTCATTTTCCACGAGTCCGTTCCCAGCACAAAAGATATTATAATGCCTCTATATCGTTCCATGGTGAGACCGCACCTTGAATATTGTGTGCAATTCTGGTCGCCGTATCTTAAAAAGGATATAGCGTTATTAGAAAAGGTTCAGAGAAGAGCCACCAAAATGGTAAAGGGGATGGAAGGATACTCCTATGAAGAAAGGCTAAAAAGGTTAGGGCTCTTTAACCTGGAAAAGAGACGGCTGAGGGGAGATATGAAAGAAGTCTATAAATTAATGAACGGAGTGGAACGGGTAAATGTAGATCGATTGTTTACGTTATCAGAATATAGAAAGACTAGGGGACATGCAATGAAGCTATAAGGTCAACTTTTTAAGACAAATAAAAGAAAATATTTTTTCACTCAACGTGTAATCAAACTCTGGAATTTGTTACCGGAGGATGTAGTAAAGGCTGTTAGTGTAGCTGGGTTTAAAAAAGGTTTGGACAAGTTCCTGGAGGAAAGATCCATAAACCATTATTAAGAAGGAACCCAGGATATCAATGCTTGACCCAGTACAAGCATTGTGGAACCTGTGTCTTTTGGGGAAACTGCTAGGTACGTATGACCTAGATTGGCCACTGTTGGAAACAGGATACTGGGCTTGATGGACCTTGGTCTGACCCAGTATGGCATATCTTATGTTCTTATGTTCACTTCTGAGTCCTGCAATTCCACCTCTGATCTTCTTCCTTTCCCGAATATACCTGAAGAAAGTTTTGTCGCCGCACTTAACATCTTTAGCCATCTTTTCCTCTGCCTTTGATTTTGCTATCCTTATTTCTCTTATTGTCTCCTTGAGTTTGATCCTGTATTCATTTCTTTGTTCTTCTGTCTACAAGCTTTTGAATTTTGTGAAAGCTGTGTTTTTTGCCCTCATTTGAACAGCCACTTCTTTGGAAAACCAAATAGGTTTCTTTCTCCTCTTGTTTTTATTTACTTTTCTTACATATTTATCTGTTGCTCCTTTTATTGCCCCTTTTAGTTTAGCCCATTGCAATTCCACTTCCCTTATCCTCTTCCACCCTGTCAGCTCCTCCTTTAGGTACTTGGTCATTTTATTGAAGTCAGTGTTTTTGAAGTTTAGGACTTTGAGCTTGCTATGATTGGACTGCACCTTGGCTTTTATCTCAAACCACACCGTGTGATGATTGCTGTTGCTCACAGGGGCACTCACCCAGACATTTGACACCCTATCACTGTTGGTGAGCACCAAATCCAGCATTGAGTTTTCCCTGATTGGTTCCATCACCATCTGTCTAAGTAACGCATCTTGGATAGGGTCCACAATTGTTTTGCTTCTTTCCAGATTTGCAGAAGGAGTAATCCAATCCACATCGGGTAGATTAAAGTCACCCAATATGATTGCTTCCCCCTTTGTTGCTATCTTGGCAATATCTATAATCAATTCACTATCTATCTCTTCAATTTGAGTTGGAGGTCTGTAGATTACAGTGGTATGGATGACAGTGCCATCTCCTCTTTCCAACATGATCCAGAGCGCTTCTTTTTTTCCCCATGCACCCTGCATTTCAGTAGCTTTAATATTGCTTTTGACATACAAGGCTACTCCTCCCCCTTTTCCATTTTCTCTGTCTCTTCTGAATAGATTATAGCGAAGTATGGCTATATCCCAATCATGTGATTCATTAAACCATGTTTCTGTAATGGCCACAATGTACAAGTCCTTTTCCACCATTAGGGCTTCCAGGTCCGGAAGTTTGTTGGCTAAGCTTCGAGTATTTGTGCTCATTGTTTTCCAGCATTTAACTGGCTTGTGTGTATTTTGCATTGATTTTATTCTACCCACTTCCTCCCAGTTGCTTTTGATGCATTGTTTAAAAGTGTGTTTTTTTCTGTCATTCTGCTTTTGCAGGGGGTGACGTCCAGAACTTAACCTTCCCTGTCCGTCACCCCCTTCTTCTAGTTTAAATGCAAATTGACATACAGCCTGAATTTTTCATGTAGGATTCTTTTCCCTGCGACAGAGAGGTGTAGTCCATCAGCACAGTATAGTTTCTTGTTGGTCCATACGTTTTCCCAGTCGCGAATAAATAAGAATCCTTCTCATTTGCACCAGGTCTGGAGCCATGTATTAAAGCTGTTAATGTAATTTAGCCTTTTTGCCCCTTTACCTAGAACAGGTAGAACTTCTGAGAATGCTACAGTGTTAACAGTGGGCTTGAGTTTTTCTCCCAGAGATTGGAAATCCTTTTGGACTGTAGAGGCACTATTTCTAGCCAGGTCATTTGTACCCAAGTGGATGACAACATCAAGTTTGGAGTGTTTGCTTTCTGCGCTAAGTACATCAATAATTTGGCTTGTAATCCTGCCAGCTGAGGAGCCAGGGAGGCATTTGACTATCTTCTCTCCTTTGAACTGCGTTCCCAAGTTGGTGTCTCTGATGATGGAATCTCCAAGTAGTAGTAGTTTTCTGTTTGGTGAGTTTTTCTTCATATTTGGTACTTTAGCAGGAGATTGGGTATTGACTGACTCCTTTAAGGGCCGTTCAGTTTCTTTGGATTGGGCATCCTTATTAACCAAGGCAGAGAATGCATTATGCAGGGATATCTCTTGGTGTATAGGATGTCTCTGTGTCACAGATCGCATTCTACCCAAACCCACTGTGATCCATTTGTTCCTGGTGTGTTTGACTCTTTGTGGGAGCAGTGGTGGACTTTGTTCAGTCTGTTTCCTAGAAGAGGTGCGCTTCATTGCAGCCAGTTCTTCCCTCACTAGAGACAATTCTTTATGCATGGCAGCTAGGTCTTCTGTTAGTAGAGTTAATTCGTTATGCATGGCAGATGACTTTCGGCACATAGGACATGTTCTTAGGTTCCAAATGATTTGTCTTGGAATGAAAGTACCACAGGTATTGCACTGATTACAAGACATGCTGGTTAAGAGAATGTGGGTGTATCCCAAGCTATTGGCCACTATAGAGAACTTTGTGCGGCCCGCGACGGAGAGGAAACAAACCCCCCCCCCCCGGCTTCTGCTGCTGCCGCTGCCACCATGGCAGCAGCAGAATCAACTGTCAATTAAAAAAAAAAAAAACCTGGCTTCTGCTGCCGCCGCCGTGGCAGCAGCAGAATCAACTGTCCCGCGGCCCCTTCCCGTCTGCCCGGCAGAGCCCTCAGTCAGCTCCATCGGTGGCAGGCTTTTCAAGCCACGAAGAGAGTATTTCCCTCTCGCGCGGCTCTGTTAAGCCTGCCGGGGCTAAAGGAATTCCCATCAGCCCCAGCAGGCTTAACAGAGTTGCGCGAGAGGGAAATACACTCTTTGCAGGCGGCCCTGAAAGCTGCCGCTGATGGAGCTGAGCTGAGGGCTCTACCGGGCAGACGGGAAGGGGCCGCGGGACAGCTTATTCTGCTGCTGCAGCAGCAGCAGAAGCCAGGGTTTTTTTTTTAAATTTACCTGGGCTGATGGGGGGGAGGGGGGTTAGGACTGGAAATGGGCTGATGGGGGTTAGGACTGGAGGTGGGCTGATGGGGGGAGTTAGGACTGGTAATGGGCTATGGGGGGCTAAGATTGAAAATGGGGGAGGGTTAGGACTGGAAGTGGGCTGTTGGGGGGCTAAGACTGAAAATGGGGTGATGGGAGGGTTAGGACTGGAAGTGGGCTGTTGGGGGGGCTTAGGACTGATAATGGGCTATGGGGGGGGCTAGAACTGGTAATGGACTGGGGGGTTGCTAGGACTGGAATTGGGCTGAGTAGAAGGGGGGGTTTGAACTGCAAATAGCTGATGGGGCGGGGTTTTGGAATGGAAATGGGCTGAGTGGAAGGGGGGGGGCTTGAACTGCAAATAGCTGATGGGGAGGGGGCTTGGAATGGAAATGGGCTGTGAGGGGAGGGAGCTAGGACTGGAAATGGGCTTAGTGGGGGGAACTAGGACAGGAAATGGGCTAATGGTGGGCTAGGATAGGACTGGAAATGGGCTGATGTGGGGACTAGAAGGGAGCGGATGCTGGGTGGGGCTGGAACTAGAAGGGAGCTGATATTGGGGGAGGATTAGAATGAGATGGAGCTGGGAGAGTGAAATGGAGAGGGGAAAAATATTTTGTGTGGGAAGGAAGAAAAATCTATAATTGGCCGGGTATTGGGAGAGTAAGTGGGGATTGAGGATGGAGGGGTAAAATTTGAGTGGATGAAATAGGAATGAGGAAAGAGCAAAAGGAGAAAGATTAGTATATTAAAGCAGATGTAGCGAGAGAATGGAAAAAAAAACTAGAAGAGAGAAGAAAGGACAAATGGACAGCAGATGATGGAGACACGAAGAAACCAGAAGAAAGTGACTGGAGCAATTGCAACTGAAAAAAATGCACAAAAGGTAGAAAAATATCTCTTTATTTTGAATTTATTAACTGGAATATGTCAGCTCTGGGAAATGTGCATCATTAACATCTGCGCTTTATATGGTAACATTATGCAAGTATTTATGCAAATGAGGCCCCGCGTCTTATGCGGCCCGCGGGTTACTCTACAAGTCCTCATTTGGCCCTCAAAGCAATTTGAGTTTGAGACCCCTGATATAGGCAATGCAGCCCCAGGGGTGGGTGGGGTGAAGGATAGGGTGGGCAGGATCCCAAGTGTCCCTGCCCCAGTAGGCTTATACCTGAACTGTGGACACACTCAGAAAACATTTAAGGCTACACAAGGAAATCAAGCAGTTTGACTATCCCCAAACATAATGTAGGACCAGCAATTAGCAATTTTCCCAATACCTAAAGTTTAACCAACAATTAATATTCTATATTTGCAATAAAAAACCCAGCAGAGATAGAAAGGAGAAAGCTTAGTCTTATCTGTGTCTTGGGCAGCTCCAACCTTTCAGATTTCATAAGAGCAAGATGTTTCTCTAAACCAGGGGTGTCAAACTCAAATACACAGTGGGCCAAAATGTAAAACTTGAACAAAGTCGCGGGCCAGCATTGAACAAATGAACCTTTTAATATGGACCCAAACAAGATTTGCTTTAACATTGAATATGAAGCAACACTTATTACTATACATTTATAACTTAATAGTTCAGATATGCAAAAACCATTTTAAAATAAAAAAAACCCATCAATGACATTTCATTTATTAAATAAGATTTAAATAATAATAATAAATAATTTTTAAAATAAAATAACAATAATAAAATTAATCAAACCATTCAAGCCCATGTCTTGGAGTAGCAAGAAAAAGTGCATAAAGAAACGTTAATTATTGCTCAGTTTGCTGCACACTGATCTAATCTGATGTGCCCAAGCCAGATACCTGGCATCTCTTCTTGGATGATAGTTCATCAATGTCTGGGCTCAGGCTTTGAGCTGAGGAAATCCTCAGTATCGAGCGAAGGTGTTCATCAGTCAGACGTCTCCTGTGAGATGTTTTGGTCTCTTCATCGAGGAGAAAAGTTGCTCACATAGATAAGTTGCTGCCGAAACATGAGAGCATCTGAGCAGCTTGGGTGCGGAGCTGAGGCATTGTGTCAGGATGAACTGTGGAAATTGGGCGGCGCCCACAGCATCATACTTTGACTTCAGCGTGTCATTACACTGGAGTTCAATTAGCTCCATTTGGAGGTTGGTTTGGTGCGTTTTTCCCCATTAACTGCAAAGGGATTACTGAGCAGTTCAAACCTACATTTCTGGACATCAAAGTCGGCAAATCGCCAGCTAAACTCAGCGCCGAGTACACTGAGTTTTTCAGCAAACTGTGCGCAATGGGAACAAGTTGGTAAAGAAACTGCGTTTTTCATGGTTTGTGGCAGCAGGGAAAAAATGGCCAAGGTTTCCTTGCCAGCATCTGATTCCCCACAGGCACAGTTTAGTTTTAAAAGCCCTCACTGCACGTACATGTCTGTGATGATGCGCCCCGCCCCCGCTGAAGCTACAGGTTCAGCGCATCGAGATGGCTCGAGATGTCACACAGAAAGGCCAAGCTCTCACACGAAACGTTTCTCTCCGAAGCTCTGCTGTGTCCTTCCCTTTGCTTTCCAGAAACTGACATATTTCCTCATGCAGCTCAAAACATCTATTCAGTACTTTTCCCTCGGCTTAACCATCTCACCTCTGTGTGATACGGCACGTCTGCGTATTCCGAACCACACTCCTCCAGAAAAGACTAAACTGGCGGTGATTCAGACCTTTGGCTCTTATAAAGTTAACTACTTGTGTTACTGTGGTCATAACATGTTCCATCTTTAGGGCTTTGCCACACAATGATTCCTGATGTATGATGCAGTGATAAACAGTTAGTTCAACCTGCACAGTTCTCTTCCTGCATCTTCTCCCGGACCCTGCCCACCAGTCCACTTGTTTTAACCCGCACATCGCTGGCGCACCATCTGTCGTTAATCCCACGAGTTTATCCCACCACAGCAGCTTTATTTCAGTTACGCATTTGGAAACCTCCTCAAAAATTTCCTTTCCTGTGGTTGTGCCATGCATGATTTGAATCCCAATAGCTCCTCCGTAACACACATATTTGAGTCCACTCCACGGGATGAAGACTGACAGCTGCGCAGTATCAGATGGCGTCGCTGCTCTCATCCACAGCAAGGGAGAATGCAACGAAATCTTTTCCCTTTTCCAAAAGCTGGTCATACAGATTGGTGGCAAGATCACATGTGCGATCAGCTACTGTGTTTCTGCTCAGCTCACGTTCTTGAAACGGCTTGCTTTTTCTCTGGGCACACGATGTCACAAACTTTCAACATGCACTTTTTTCACAAAACTCTCCCTCATTAAAGTGCCTGGCTGATTTTGCGATCTCTGATTCCACAATATAACTAGACTTTACAGCAGCCTCAATTTGTGATGTGGCTTTTTTGAACATATTCTGTAGTGAAACCAAACTACTATTCAACTCCTCCACTTTCTGGCTCCATTGAGTCATGTCAAGGTCCTTGTACTAGTCATGGAGTTTTGTATCATATTGTCGTCGAATGATATACTCCATATTTATATCCACGTTGACTCCACAAATCAGACAAACAGGTCTGTCTTTTACATATGTAAACAAATATTCTGTCTCCCACCTGTCCAGAAAGTTCCTGGTGTCTGCCTTTCTTTTTGCCTTTTTTGGGATGGGGTTGCACTGTGACAGTTGTTGGTTGAGTTCGCTTTGACTTGTGTCACTGATTAGATGGGGTTTCTGGGACCTGTCCTGATTTAAGCGCCAAAACAACAGCAAGGCATTATGGGATTTGTAGTATTAGCGATGAATGAATTCGCTGTATAATACCGGCGGGCTAGCTCTAGTAGTCATTTGGTATAGCCTCGCGGGCCAAATATAATTACACTACGGGCCAAATTTGGCCCGCGGGCCAGAGTTTGACACCTATGCTCTAAACTCACCCTAAGTTCCTACTTAAAGTAGTTTCTGCTTTTCACATCAATCAGTCAGTGGTATTGCCCACCTTTTTCCCAAAGCCTCACACCAACAGGGCAGAGGCCTTATTGCACACCATGGATTATAGGAGAGTGCTCTCTTTCTATCTGGAGAGAATGAAAGCCCACCACTGTTCCTTCCAGCTCTTTGTATCATTTGACCCCAACAAGCTTGGCATGATGGTATCAAAATGCACCCTCTCAATTTGGGTAGCGGACTGCCATGTCATGGCGCACAACATCCAAGCTATGGCTTCTTCGGTAGTCAACCTGCATTCTGTCTCTACGGTGGAGATATGTAGGCTGCTATGTGGTCTTCTGTCCACATCTTTACAGCCCATTACTGTCTAGATGGAGATTCTTGGCATGACAGCAACTTCGGCCAAGCTATACTCCGGCACCTCTTCGGGAACTAAAGCAACTCCTTCTGGCCATCACGGCTACCATAGAGTCGATCTGATATTGATGTACCTGCTGGAACCTTTGTGATTTCACATGTTATTTTTCTTGGTTCATTTTTTTCTGGTTGCCCTGTTGGGCTTTTTACAGGTTTTTTGGTAGCCTGTAGTCCCATATGTGAGGACTTATTTCCTGCATGGTCCCAGAGAAAGTGTAGTTACTCTCCTGTAGCAGGTGTTCTCTGGAAACAGCAGGAATAAGTCCTCACTACCCTTGCTTGATTAATCTATGTCATTATACTGAGGTAAGATTGCTCCTTTCGGGTGGGATGACGAGCATGCATGTGTGATGGTCCTCCCAAAAGCTTCCTATGGAAGCTTGAAAGCATTTCTGCATGGGCTCCATCGGTGATGTCACCATATGTGAGGACTTATTCTTGCTGTTCCTGGAGAACACTTGCTACAGGTGAGTAATTATGCTTTATCCATGATGACACCTACAGTAGATCCTTTTCCTGGGTGGTGGTTCCTAATATCAAACCTTGCATCATATTTTGGATTGTTCTTCCCTAAGTGCATAACTTTGCACTTGTCCACATCAAATTTCATCTGCAATTTGGATGTCCAGTCTCCCAATTTATCAAGGTTCTCTTGCAATTTTTCACAATCCTCTAATATTTTAACAACTTTTAAGGATTTTATGTCATCTTCAAATTTGATCATCTTACTCGTTATTCCCATTTCCAGGTCATTTGTAAATATGTTAAAAAGCAGCAGATCCCTGGGGTACTTCACTATTCACCTTTCTCCATTGAGAAAATTGGCAATTTAGCCTACTCTCTGTTTTCTATCTTTTAACCAGCTCCTAATCCACAACAGTACACTGCCTCCTATCCCATGACTTTTTAATTTCCCTAAAAGTTTCTCTTGAAGAATCTTGTCACAGGCTTTCTGAAAATTCAAATACACTATATCAACTGGCTCATCTTTATCTACCTGATTTTTCACACTATCAAAAAATATTAAAGATTAGTGAGACAAGACTTTCCTTGACTAAATCCATGTGGCTTTCTCCTATTAAACCATGACTATTTAAATGTTCAGTAATTTTACTTTTTATAAGGGTTTCAACCATTTTGCCTGGTACTGATGTCAGACACTTGTCTGTAGTTTCTTGGATCACCCCTGGAACCCTTTTTAAAAACTGGCATTTCATTGGCCACTCTCCAATCTTCAGGTACTGCAGGTGATTTTAATGATAGTCCACAGATTATCTGGATGCTGGCGATGTAATAGAAAGACTTATTTTTTATTTTTTTGAACATTTTAAATTGTACATAATGAACAATACAGGTAATATCAGAAAAACAAGAAGAAAAACATAAGACCCAAAGGCCCAACATAACACATATCTGCAACTACAAGTCCACATCATGGGAGAAGAGAGACTCAAGCCATATCAAATGAAAAACAATATAGGAAAACAATTTTCCAGGGAAAGGAGATAAATCAATTCTAAAACCCTAAATACTAACTTGTCACCTCAGACTGGGATTCCTGGGCTTTAAGATAGGCCAATAACTGGTCAGATTCCATAAAACCATAGCTTTTCCCAGCATGTCCAACTATACACTTGCATGGGAACTTAAAGAAAAAAGTAGCTCCCAATGCAAGTGTACGGTCCTTCAACGCCAGAAAGGCCTTCTGGCGCATCTGGGTTGATTTTGAGACATCCGGGAAAAGAATGACCCTAGAACCACAAAAAATAGCATGTTTCTTAGAGAAATACGTTTTCATAACAGAATTCTTATCCATCTCGGAATAAAAAGTAACCACCAGAGTAACACGAGCGGTTATATTATCCAAAGAGGATTCCAAAAAATCAGAAAGTTCTAAACTAGGGGGAGAGGCCGCCTGAGCTCCTATGACATCATCTCTCTCGCTAGACATCTTTTTTTAAAATTTAGGTATATAGATTATGATGAGCAATTAGGTGTGGTCGGGGAACGCCTGGGGCAATTAGAAACTAAAGTAAATACTGTTAGAGCTGTTTCTGTAGCCTCTGTAACGGATAGCTTGTATGTCCGTAGACAGTTGGAAAATTTTGAGAATTCAATGAGGTCGAAGAACTTGCGGTGTTTAAATTTTCCTATTACGCATTATTTATCTCCACTTATTCTCTTTTATAAATATCTGAAAGAGGTGTTGCTTTTTGAGCAACCTTAAACCTTTAAAATTGCAAATATTTACTATATACCTAAATTTACTATTTACTAGAAAGACTTATTTAAAGAATAAATGGTGTAAGAATTAGCATTTTGTCCAAATAGTCAAGGAAAAAGAAGTATGTCTGCAGACTCTGGACATTCTGTGCATAGCTCATGCATGGAGCTTTAAGCCTCTTACATCATCCTAGCACTGAGCCAATGAATAAACTCAGAGTGGGAAAACATATCTATGGTGTTTCCATTTTAACACATAAAAAAATGGAAAGGATGATCCCAGAGTGTCCTCTTGTGTCAGGAGAATGTCTCGTGTATAGCAATAGGTGAATTGGCTGGCTGATTAAGGAAAGGTTTTTGGAGAGGGATAGCAACTATCAGGCCGATATTAAAAGCCTTTAGCGGCGGTGGGGAGGAAGATTGCAGTGGTGGAAGGCGAGCTCTGACTGCTATCTCCTGAATGTGCCTTTCCTTTGGGCTTGCATTACCTTTTTTGTCGTTGGCTATGCTGCCTACATCGCGTAAAAGGAAGGTGAAGTTGCAGGTGGAGCACTCGGAGATCAGCGGGCCCATGGACCTATTCATGAAACCCGTTGTGAAGGAGAAGACTCCAGGTGGCCTGCTGGCTATGATGGGAGTGGAAGGAGACCCTTTGCTTACCCCTGGACCTGATGTTTCTCTTAGCACAGAGAATCAAGTTCATCCAGTCCAGCCGGCGCAGAGGAAGACCGAGGCAGCGGTTGGGGGTTTTCCACTGGTTAATTCTGGCGGGCTTACCCAGTTGATTTTACAGCCATCCTGCCTCGGAAGTGCTAGTCAGGGTTTAGGGACGGGTTTGTCTCTGGTGCTCTAGGAGAAGTGGGGACTGGGGAGGAGTGGTTGGCTCAGCTGCAACCTGGGGAAGCTCTGTTGGCCCTTCTTTCGACTCTGTGGTCAGTAGAACCGTGTGTGCTGGATCTGAGAGTATGACCTAAGATGGTAAGGCCTCAAGATTTTCTATTGAGACTCTTTGGGAGGCTATGCTTGGTTTGTAACAGTCTCTCTCCAATCAATTTCAGGTTATCTCCGGCCAGTTTGTCCAGTTTGGTCAGAAAATTGAAGCACATGAGTCCTTTCTTGCTTCTTTGCAGTCAAAAGTGTCTTCATTTGAGTCTCATTTGGAGCAGAACCAGGACTTAGTGGTGGCTGTTATCAATGACTTAGAGCTGATACACCAAAAAGTGGAGGTGCTGGAAAACTCTTCCAGAAGTAGGAACATGAGAATTTTGAATTTTCCTAAGGTTCCGTCTATCTCTCCCCTGGAGCTCTTTAAGAAATGTTTGATTGCAATGTTAAAAAATCCTGTAGAATCTGTCCTCTGATCTCTACCTTTTTACCTCCCTACTGCTAAGGTCATATTGGTTGAAGGTTCGGGGCAGAATCAATCCCAGGTCCTCTCATGCGATAATCTTGATTTGACTGGGTTCTTAGAATGATCTGTCTCAAAGCCTAAGGTGACCGCCTCTTTGCTGGTCACCTTGGTTATAGATATGGATCGGGAATGGCTGTTAAAATTATATTTTTGTTCCTCTACCAAGTTGTTTATGGATTGCTAGATCCGGATCTTCCTTGATGTATCCAGGGCCACACAGAAAAGAAGCAAACAATTTTGGGAGCATACCAATTTTGGGGCAGCCAGGAGCAGTTGGAGGGTGCAGGCTGAGCTCCAGGAGGCCCCGACGTCATTGGGGGCTGGTTTAAAATCTTGCCGCATTTGCCTTCTCATCTGGAGCATACTGGGCAGCCAGGAGCAGTTGGAGAATGCTGGCTGAGCTCTGGGAGGCCCCGATGTCATCGGGGGCTTGCGCTATATATTTCCTTCAGTCTTAGGTGCAGCCGTAGGCACTTTGCAGTGGGCATGATCTAAGGGGCGCAATACAAGGGGCTAACCTTGTATCGCGCCCCTTGGAGGACTGCAGGAAGCGCAGCTACTGTGCCGGTGACTGAGGCTTGTTTCCTATGGGTGAAAGAAAGAAGAAGCTGCTGCCTGCTGAGCCTGTTATAGGGCCAATGGATTGGCATGTTAAGGTAAATGTGGAGGAAAATTTTCCTGTAGACTCAGACTTTCTTACTTTACGATGCCTGAGTGCAACACTGAGTTCTCCGGACCGCCCCCGCTTCCTCCTCCCTTTGCATGGATCTCATTCACCTCAACGGCCGTGGAGGAACCTTCTCAGCAGAGTACCCCTTTGCAACAAGGCGAAATACTGAAGCCTGTCTTATGGTCTCCTCCCTCATTTGACACCAAGGCTGTCTCTGAATCAGAGGTATCCTGGGTGGATATATGGAGAGTTGTTACTCGGACTGAACAGACTTTGGTTACCATGGTGTCTCAGCTTTGTGTCTTCTCCCAGGAGATAACCACAAACCTGACTAAGATTGAGGGGAAGGTTGAATCCTTGACCACTCGAATTTCTAAATGTGAAAGTCATTGTAATTCCCTACAGGCAACTTTTGCTTCTAGCATTAAAGATAGTTTGTCTATTCATCATAAATTGGAAGTATATGAAAATTTATTTAGGGCAAAGAATGTTCATTTTCTAAATTTTCCTATATGTCTATTACTTTCACCTGAGATATTGTTACGGAAATACCTTCGGGAGGTTCTGGCTCTTTCTGGGGCCGACTCTGGATTTTTCCAAATTATTTTACTTAACTGGTATGAGGGTTTCCTCTTGGTCTCCAGAGGAGTTTGATGTGTTACAAGCATCTCCTGATATTGACCAACCTTTTTGAAGACTCATAGGACTCCATAACTGCTAGGGCAACTTTATTAGTTACTTTTGTATCAGAACAGGATAAAGTGTCTGTTTTCAAGGCTTACTTTAAAAATAAGAATGCCTTATTTTGTGGGGCAAAGATGCAGTTGTTTCTGAATGTCTCCAGGGCCACGCAACTCCAGAGAAAGGCCTTTTTGGCCCTGAAACCAAGACTGTTGGCCCTGGGGCAACCTTTTTTGTCTGCTATCCTTGTAAATGCGTTATTACTTTGCAAGGTGTTAGGTTTATTTTTGTGGATTCTTCTCAGCTGGAGGTGTTTTTGACTACTAGGTAAACACAAGATTTTCTTGGGTGAGGTAAAAAGAGGGTGATATAAATTGATGGCTGCATGTTTGAGCATTGCTTAATTTTCTTTGTATTATAATTTGTTTTGTTATTTCTCCCTAGTATGTGGGCTTAGTGGTGTGGTGGTATTATTTGGCATTTTGATGCCATTACTATTTTCATTATGTGCTAAATTGCTATTAAGTTTCTTGTATACTTGTTTGTAAAGTATTTGAATCATATAAGCTAATATAAAAAAAAGAAGGAAACAATTTTTGCTGCTTATGCCTGGGGTACTTCAGCTGGGCGGATTATTCTTTTTATGCTTTCCTTGTAAGTGCCCGGTCAAGTTGGCTGGAGTTAATTACCTTTTACCTGTCTACTTTTATCTCCTCTAAGCTTGCAGTTGCTCAGCCTACCCTCCTAGAGTCCTCCCCAACTAGCCCTACGACTGAGTAGGGCTGTTGCTCGATGGGCTTGTAATATCCCTTATTTAGTCTGCCTTTTGCCTGTTGTTGAAGTTATCCATTTTGGATTTATCTTTTGATTTGTGTTTTTCCTTCTCCCAATGTATTGTGTGCTTGTAGGTACAGGTCTCATATATTTTCCTTTGTGTATAATTTCTGTATTAATGATGAATTATTATTATCTTGACTGGCTGCCTATCATGCAAGGTTTGTTCTTGTAAATTTGCTAAAATGCATAAATAAAAAATGAAAAATAAAAAGCCTTTAACCAGCTGGCCGGCTAAGGGGGCAGACTGCGGTACTCAGCGTCACTTCCAGATAGTGCTGCTGAATATCTCCACAGACCGCCTCGGCGTTAGCCAGCTAGTGCATGGGCAGAATGGAGCAATGCAGACACTTTCCCAGTTAGCGTGATTTTCAGTGGTCCGTGTCTGGACAACTTAGGTCGCATGAAAAATAAGCCTAAATTACAATCCGGGCAAGTGTCAGCTGAAAATCACGCTAAGTGGGTAAGCACCACACAGCCTGGATATTTAGCAGCAACTTCTATCCAAATACTGCCTCTCAATATTTAAGTGCCACAGTTGACCTCTGTGGGGTTTGAATATCGGCAGCTTGGATAATTGGGCCCTATTTGTTTAATTTACAGATGCTGCCTAACCGTAACCTGGAGAGATTGACAATCTGTACTCTAAAGAAGGGTGGCAGGGAAAGAGGACTAGGAGTATAGTCTAATGCATAGGTGTCAAACTCTGGCCCGCGGGCCAAATTTGGCCCGTAGTGTAATTATATTTGGCCCGCGAGGCTATACCAAATGACTACTAGAGCTAGCCCGCCGGTATTATACAGCGCATTCATTCATCGCTAATACTACAAATCCCATAATGCCTTGCTGTTGTTTTGGCGCGTCAATCAGGACAGGTCCCAGAAACGCCCTCTCCTGTGTGACAGAAGTCATAGAGATCTCAAGCTACAACTGTCACTGTGGAACCCCTTCCCAAAAATGGCAAAAAGAAAGGCAGACAACAGGAACTTTCTGGACAGGTGGGAGACAGAATATTTGTTTACATATGTAAAAGACAGACCTGTTTGTCTGATTTGTGGAGTCAACGTGGCTATAACTAAGGAGTATAACATTCGACGACACTATGAAACAAAACACCATGACAAGTACAAGGACCTGGACATGACTCAAAGGAGCCAGAAAGTGGAGGAGATGAAAAGAAGTTTGGTTTCACAACAGAATATGTTCAAAAAAGCCACATCACAAAGTGAGGCTGCTGTAAAGGCTAGTTATATTGTGGCAGCAGAGATCGCAAAATCAGCCCGGCCCTTTAATGAGGGAGAGTTTGTGAAAAAGTGCATGTTGAAAGTTTGTGACATCGTGTGCCCAGAGAAAAAGCAAGCCGTTTCAAACGTGAGCCTGAGCAGAAACACAGTAGCTGATCGCACATGTGATCTTGCCACCAATCTGTATGACCAGCTTTTGGAAAAGGGAAAAGATTTCGTTGCATTCTCCCTTGCTGTGGATGAGAGCAGCGACGCATCTGATACTGCTCAGCTGTCAGTCTTCATCCGTGGAGTGGACTCAAATATGTGTGTTACGGAGGAGCTATTGGGATTCAAATCAATGCATGGCACAACCACAGGAAAGGAAATTTTTGAGGAGGTTTCCAAATGCGTAACTGAAATAAAGCTGCTGTGGGATAAACTCGTGGGATTAACGACAGATGGTGCGCCAGCGATGTGCGGTAAAACAAGTGGACTGGTGGGCAGGGTCCGGGAGAAGATGCAGGAAGAGAACTGTGCAGGTGAACTAACTGTTTATCACTGCATCATACATCAGGAATCATTGTGTGGCAAAGCCCTAAAGATGGAACATGTTATGACCACAGTAACACAAGTAGTTAACTTTATAAGAGCCAAAGGTCTGAATCACCACCAGTTTAAGTCTTTTCTGGAGGAGTGTGGTTCGGAATACGCAGACGTGCCGTATCACACAGAGGTGAGATGGTTAAGCCGAGGAAAAGTACTGAATAGATGTTTTGAGCTGCATGAGGAAATATGTCAGTTTCTGGAAAGCAAAGGGAAGGACACAGCAGAGCTTCGGGAGAAAACGTTTCTGTGTGAGCTGGCCTTTCTGTGTGACATCTCGAGCCATCTCGATGCGCTGAACCTGTAGCTTCAGGGGCGGGGGCACATCATCACAGACATGTACGCTGCAGTGAGGGCTTTTAAAACTAAACTGTGCCTGTGGGAGAATCAGATGCTGCAAGGAAACCTTGGCCATTTTCCCTGCTGCCAAACCATGAAAACGCAGTTCTTTACCAACTTGTTCCCATGCGCACAGTTTGCTGAAAAACTCAGTGTACTCGGCGCTGAGTTTAGCTGGCGATTTGCCGACTTTGATGTCCAGAAATGTAGGTTTGAACTGCTCAGTAATCCCTTTGCAGTTAATGTGGAAAACGCACCAACCAACCTCCAAATGGAGCTAATTGAACTCCAGTGTAATGACACGCTGAAGTCAAAGTATGATGCTGTGGGCGCCGCCCAATTTCCACAGTTCATCCCTGACACAATGCCTCAGCTCCGCACCCAAGCTGCTCAGATGCTCTCCATGTTCGGCAGCACTTATCTATGTGAGCAACTTTTCTCCTCGATGAAGATGACCAAAACATCTCACAGGAGACGTCTGACTGATGAACACCTTCGCTCGATACTGAGGATTTCCTCAGCTCAAAGCCTGAGCCCAGACATTGATGAACTATCATCCAAGAAGAGATGCCAGGTATCTGGCTTGGGCACATCAGATTAGATCAGTGTGCAGCAAACTGAGCAATAATTAACGTTTTCTTTATGCACTTTTTCTTGCTACTCCAAGACATGGGCTTGAATGGTTGATTAATTTTATTATTGTTATTTTATTTTAAAAATTATTTATTATTATTATTTAAATCTTATTTAATAAATGAATGTCATTGATGGTTTTTTTTATTTGAAATTGGTTTTTGCATATCTGAACTATTAAGTTATAAATTGTATAGTAATAAGTGTTGCTTCATATTCAATGTTAAAGCAAATCTTGTTTGGGTCCATATTAAAAGGTTCATTTGTTCAATGCTGGCCCGCGACTTTGTTCAAGTTTTACATTTTGGCCCACTGTGTATTTGAGTTTGACACCCCTGGTCTAATGCATCTGACTTTAAATGACTGTAAACAAACAGTGGGAGTGGAGGCATAGCCTAGTGGTTAGAACAATTGCCTAGTACCCAGAAGATCACAGTTTCAATTCCTGCTGGCACTCCTTATGACCTTGGGCAAATCACTTTACTCTCCACTGCCACAGAAGAAAAGGCCGGCCTGGCAATCTACTTCCAGTGATACATTGCCAAGAAAACCCAGACTGTGAAGTGCTACAGCTGCATTTTCTACTTTAAAATAAGGCAAAGTCCTTGTGAACAACACCTCTTTGGAAGGTGCATTTAGCACACAAATAAGGTTTACCCACCAGAGGGTAAAACCACAAGGTTTTGAGTCATTGAACTATTTTATTTTGTTCTATTCTGTTTTTAGATTTGTATCTCAGCTTTACAGATAAAAGGCCTTAAATCCACATAGATAAAACCAGGCTACAATCACATTTAGGGGGATGTTTACTAAAGTGCGGTAATCGTGAATACCGCGCGTAAAGTACGTTTAACGATCGTTCGCACGTGCGAACGCGCGTTCTGACGTGCGAACGATCGTTAAACGTACTTTACGCGCGTTAACCGCAGTTAACGATCGTAAACCTCCGCGGCGCGTTAAAACAGCGCAGAAGGTGGAGAGTGGGCGGAGAGAAGGGGTCAATGGGCGGAGAGTGGGCGGGGAGAGGCTCCCCTCACACTAACGCACTGAATTCCTGAGCTCAATTCCAACGCGAATGAAAACCTGTCGTTAAAGGCATATTAAAGGGAAGAGAAACCATTTCCGTCAGCAATGTACAGCAAAACTGGGGAAACCCACAAAACGTGAGCAGTGTGATACATGTGCACAGAACAAAATTTCACATAAAACGTTAAAAATGACCACAAGAAACATTGTAAAAAGCATAATTCAACTGGGCAACAGTGATAGCAATGGGCAACAAGGAACAACACTCCCTGGAAAGCACAAAAAAAAAAAAGAAATGATGTGTGGAAGGGTCTATGCTCCGCAGACCCTTTCAAAGATCATTTCATTGTAATGGAGCTGTCCTGGGAGTGTTGTGTAATGTTGCCCAATGATATCATTGTTGCCCAGCTTGGTTATGGGTGTGTGCCCCTTTCTTGAGGTCTTTTCTGAGGTTTATGTGCACCTTTGTCTGCATACAAAGTAAATGAGGCCACAGTAAACTTGTTGCAGAGCAGGGTTTCTGACTCGTCAGGCCGGTTTAACTAACTCCAGGGACTGCACTGTCTCTGTGGCCACATTGTGGTGCAACAGACACAGCCAATGCCTGTAAGACCAGAGGGTCACAGGTTCAAATCCCAGCTGGGGCTCCTGCCAACCCAGTCCCCATAGTTTTACCCACCACTAAACAGTGATAGTAAAGACACTCCTTTATTGCAGAGAACATACGCATGGCCTATATTTTACCACACCAAACACAGACACCAGAAACAGGCACATTACCTAAAGCAGAGTCCCGCAAATGCAGTCCTGGAGGGTCCCACACCATTCCGGTTTCATGCTGCCTCTAATAAAGATGCCTGTGCTGCATAGCTATGCACCACCCTCATGGTATGCAGATGTAGCTCATGCATATTTATGAGGGACAGCATGAAAACCCGAACAGTGTTTGGAACACCAGGACTGGAGTTGGGGAACTCTGCCGTAAAGCAGCAGCCAACAGGGCCACACACACACCCACAGGCCCCATTGGCCAATGCCTCCTGGAGAGGCAAGACATTGGGCCCTGCCTGTATCTCCCAATACTAGCAGTTGCATACCTTAGCAATGCCACCCTACACCTGGGTATATGGTACACAGCTATCAAACGTTTCCTATGATAACTGGCAGATATCAATTCCTACGTTAAGCACATTTTGCTCATTGAGCTCCACCATAGCAATCATTCTGATGTCTGCGGTGTGTGCTGCAGGTCTGGTCTCTGACAGTGTTCACCACCCTGGGGAGTGACCCCCCAACAGTCTTGTGTACCATAGCCATGCCTGTACTATGCCCATGACTGGTGTGGTGGGTATGGCTGCTGACCACCTCTATAGTAGCACAATGCTGGCATAGGTGTGGGGGTGGCTGTCTGTCTATCCAGTGTGTGGTGGCTGCAAACACCTTCCACAGTCCACACTGCCAGCAATGTTGCCAGTATTGGGCTGCCAATGTGCATAATGAGGAGCAAGGTACCATGGGTATAGGCCGGACAGGGTGGCTTGGCCAGGGTGCATCTGCACAGGGCATAGGGCAGTGACAGGCACATTGTAGTGCCCGGCCACCACCTACACAGACAGGGTGACCTCAGTATATCCTGCTGAGAGATCACTCTCACCCTGACTGTGCAGTGACCACAGCATGGCTAGGCACTCCCATAGTGCTATCTAGTATTTCTCTCATGTGATAAATATGGGTTTACTTTTGGGGCCCAGTCACTGATGTATCTGCTTGCTGTGTATGCTGACATCCCAGTTCTGGGTGCAGGCATCTCCACTGGGTACTAGCAGACTGCTTGCAGCTGGTAGGTGTTGTGATGGAGTGGCTTGTACCAGGGGAATATCAGATAGTGGTGGGGTGCAGCATACCATATCCAGGCCTAATGTCTGTCTGCTATTGTGTTATGGATGTGTACAGAGCTGCATTGACTGCTCTGTGGGGTGTCTGTTCCTCAGCAGGACTAGGGTTGATGTTCCCCTCTACTGCCACCTTTGCAGGGAGGTAGACTGTGGATCTTTTGATAGGAGACCCTGTTTGCCACCCTCGGCCCTGGGTGCATGGTGGGCTACACCTGATGAAACAGACAGATGTCCAAGGTGTTCCTGCAGAAACTACCTATCTCACACATTAACACTGCTTTGGACCTGCGCCATGGACGGTGCTGTGGACCTAGTGCTGGGTGCCTCACTGTACCCTCAGGGTGAGCACAGTACCCGCACAATGTGACGGTGTGTAGCTACTCTGTGCCAGTACAACACACGGTCAGTACCCCCTATCAGGCCGAGGTGCTGTGGGGGTGCACATGGTCAGTTCCCCCTACCAGGCCGAGGTGCTGTGGGGGTGCATTCCCCATGGTGTGTATCTGTGGACAGCTGATTTGCATGTGCAGTGCATCATGGGTGTGACTGGCACAATCCAACCCTGTGAAAATCCAGCACCTGCTCACAGGCTCTGATAAACCATAGGCCATCACACGTACATCTGTTAGCATAATGCATAGGTGCAAGACACCCTAAAGAGTCTGTAATATAAGGTGCCCACGCTGGTAAAAACACACGTACCCACGCACGATTGTACGCACGCACCAACGCACGCAGCTACGCACGGGGCTACGCACGTACCAATGCACGCAGCCTCGCACGCACCAACGTACGTGGCTAGGCACACTCCGAGGGTGTGTTTCTGACACCACTACTCAACGTAAAGAAAAATATGCCTCCTCATTCCCTATTTAATGTACAGGGTGATGCCTGGGCCAGCCTTCTGCATTAGGCACACTGGGGACTCGAACCCATGCTGCCTGTAACAGCAGTCAGTACCGTAACCATTGTGCTACAGCTCTGTTTCAGTGCTTTGTGTCTGTACGCCTTCTTACGATTAACGCGCAGTAATGCGCCACGGCGCCATGTAACGCTCGTTAGTTTTTGGAACGCGCGTTAGTGGTAACGATGTACCGCCCATGTCCTTATTTGGGGTTTCTGTCACTACCGCGGCTCCTAACGCGAATTGCACTAACGCAGTTTAGTAAACATACCCCTTAATTTCACTGCTGCTTTAATTTTCTTAAATCATTTTACAGAGGACAGCATTCCATGGGTAAGGCAGGGTTCTATCAATGCAGATTGAAAACTGCCCAATTTCATGTGCGAATAAAAATATGCGCAAATTCCTGAGGCCAGGGGTTCAATCACGGGAGGCAATAACATGCATAAATTTGTTTTTTCAAAACTACATGCACTGGTTTGCCTGGAAAATGTGCCCGCAGAAAAATCAGGCATAAATCTAGGGACATTTTTTCTCACAGCAAAACTATCTGCATAGTTTTGCTTTCATGACTCGTGCAAAGGTTGCAAGCAAAACTACCAAAGCAAGCAATTAGATTTTTGTCCCTCACATTGCTTAACTTTTAAATATGGCCCTTGCATTCATTGTAGAAAAATCTCATACAAATTATTTTAAGATATTAACATGACAGAGTAAAACTATATTGCCTTTACTCTAGTAATTCTAGACTTTAAATATGAGAAACAAAATTTATACATGTGAACTAAGCGAAAAATGCTGCTAGGAGACCGTTTCCATTGTCCTCTCAAGAAGAATGTAAGAATGTGGAACACTGCTAGAAGCTGCTCAAAGCTGTGCTGGTCTGATGAAGAACACTTTAGAATAATATCAGTGCTACTGAAGGGTTTCTAATCACTTATGATCTTAATGGCTTGAGTACAACTCACTTAGGAAAAAAAATCAAGGAATTACTTGGTCTACTAGTGAAAAAGAATATATCACTGGGATCCTAACTAGTGCCATACCTAGGCCTGTGCGAGCAGCAGCTGGACAGGGCGCAAAAACATAGGGATACATTTAGAGTTGCTAGCCTCGGCTCCCCTCTTCACTGCCCGCCCAATCTGTCCTTGCCCCATTGCCTGTTTTCTTGCTCCCTTGGTGGCAACAGCAGACATCCAAATTAAAAAAAAAGAACACAAATATTTCTGACTCCGCGCTTGCATGGCTGGTATGGTCCCTCCTTCTGATGTGAGCATATGTCAGAGGAGGGAAGGATCAGACTAGCCATGTGAGCGTGGAGTCGGAAAGACCCGTGTTTTTTTTTTAATTGGAGGTCAACCGCCACCACCGCCAAGGAACAGGAAAAGTAGTGGTGGGGCAAGGGCAGGCAGTACAGGGAGTGGGGGGGGGGGGGGTTGGACATGAGGTGGGGTAAGATGGGGAGATGCTGGGCATGGGGGGATAGGGGCAGAAGGGCTATGCTGAGCATGGGGGATGGGGCAAATGACAAAAGTCTGATATCACTGGGGGGGGGGTGCTAGGTTTGCAAATCGCACGAGGTGCATTAATGGCTTAGTATGGGAGACAAAGAACAGTGATAGTAGTGATACATGTGCTGCACCACCAGATAGTGCCGAAGTACGAAAGGGCACTATGGTGTGGCTGCACATGGGGTAAAGGGAACTGCAGGTGTGACATGCAGTGGGGCAGCTGGGGCATCTGGGGCATAGGGCAGGCTAGGCAGATGCCCAGGTGACACATAGAGAAACAGGAACGCAATATCAGCAACTGATCAAGGTCAAACATGCCCACGAGTGTCTGTGTCCCACAGTGTCCCAGGGGACAGTACCTAGCAAATACCCCAAATGGAACAGAACATTGGCAGGCGGTTCTGGGGGGTAGCATGGATGTCCATGCAGGCACCCCCTACCCCAGATTACACACTATAGGCAGCCGCCTACTGGCACACTGGATGGCCTGGGACTGCACACCACCAGCACCACCAGCATAAGGGCATGTCAGCATGGTGGCAGAGGGGTGTCGGTGTTGGGGGGGGCAGTGGCATCTGCCCACAGCAGACCAAGGCCAAGCCCTGTCTAGGTGGGTGCCGTGCACTGCAAAAAACGTCTGACCATCTGACGAACAGTAATGGTATACCCAGGGAATGACCTGCCTCTGTGGAACAGTTTGGTGCAGTACACCCAGCCAGTGCGTCCAGGGCAGAAGGTCACAGGTTCAAGTCCCAGATGTGGCTCCTGCAGACCATGTCCCATATATTACCCAGTACTAAACCATGGTAATAAAGAAGGAACTTTTTGTGCAGATAAAATAAACACGCCATAAACGCCTATAGTCGACCCTACAGAGCACATTCACCATAGACATGTGCAGTCCCTAGAGCAGAGGCTCCCAACTGCAGTCCCGGAGGGCCAAACACCATTCAGGTGTAATGCTGTCCATAAGACATATGCTTGAGATACATTTGTATGTACCGCCCCCATTGTATGCAAATGTATTCCCTGCATATACATTAGGGACAGCATGAAAACCTGAATCGTGTTGGGCCCACCAGGACCGGAGGTGGGAACCTCTGTCCCAGAGCATTGGGCAGCTCCACTATCCAAAGCCTCATGGAGGGTCAGGCTGTTGGGCCCTGCGCGGAGCAGCATCTACCAATACTAGAACACGCATACCTTAGCAATGCCGTCATAAACCTTGAAGCACGTTCCACATATATCAAGCGGTTGCTATGATTAATGTCAGATAAGAAGCCCAAAATGAGACACAATGTGTTAACAGAGATCCATCAGAGCAATCTGTCTGATATCTGTGGAGTGTGTCTCAGTTTATCTCTCTGACAGTGTTTACCACCTCGGAGAGTGACCCCAAAAGTATTGAGTGCCATAGCAATGCCTGCGCTGTGCCCAGGACTGGTGTGCGGCCAGGGCTGCCAGTCACCTCTATATTTGCACAATACTGAAGTAGGTGTGGGAGTGTGTGTATGTCTGTTAAGTGTTTTGTGGCTGGCCACACCTTGAGGAGCCCACAATGCTTGCACTGTTTCCAGTGTTAGCCTGCCTATGTGCATAATGAGGAGCAAGGTACTGTGGGTATGGGCCGGACAGGGCAGCCTGGGCAGGATGCATCTGCACAGGGCATAAGGCAATGGCTGGGACATTGTATTGGCTGGCCACCACCTGCAGGGACAAGGTGACCACAGCATGTCATGCTGGGGGGGGGGGGTCTATCACACCCTGACTGAGCAGTGACCATGGCATGGCTAGGTCCCCACATAGTGCCATACAGTGTTTCCCTTGAGTGATTTCTGGGAGTTTCCCTGGTTGGGGCCTAATCACTGACATACCATCTCTGGGTGTGCAGTTTCTCCAGGAACATGCACTATGTACTGGCTAGCAGATCATCTGCAGTTAGTGTGTGTATGGCTGGAGCACCTTGCAGGGTGAACACTGACAGTGCCCACTGCTGGTGAATGTCAGATGGTGGTGGGGGGCATCTGAGCATATACAGGCCTACTGCCAGTGCCCTGTGTGATACAAACAGATCTGCATTCACTGCCTTGGAGGGCGGCCCTTTCCCCTGCAGGAGCGGGGTAGCTGGTCCCACAGCCCTTCATCATGTTCCTCCATTGCAAAGGTGAAGAGTGTGGGCCTGTTGGTGGCAGATCCTGGCCCTGAGAGGGTGGGTCGGTAGGTGTTGCCCCCTGATCCGCATGTGGGTCCAGACACCTCTCCTGCTCTATAGGGTGCAGTAGGTGGTGGCAATGAGGTGAGGGTATTTCTGCTGGCAGCCCAGATTGTACAGATGTGTCAGACTGTTACATGCGGCAAAAGAGCTTGCCACACACAGCCATATCAGATGAGACCCCTGAGGGACTGAACCCATGACCTCTGGCTTGTTGGTCATTGTATTAACCAGCAGGCTACAGCTCCATACACCTTTTCACAGCGCTGCCACGAAGTTAAGGTTACGGCGCGTAAACAGCCAACGCGCCCCCAGTGCATGCTACGTGGATGCCGGCACGCCCACCTCCCTATATGGCATTGCTCACGTTATCGCTGGGAGTTTCGCCGGTAACAGTAGGATGGTGTACACATACCCCATCGCAAATATCAGTGTGTCCATCAAAAAAAACCCATCACCTCAGCTGGAAAACCTAAGGTATCCTGTAAAGTGCCTTAGCTGTGGGTCTACCCGATCCCGGTAAGCACAGCTAACATTTACTGGGTTGACCTGCAGTTGCTGTGTAGTCAGCCCATGCTATGAGAAAAGGCATAGCATACTGGTTAATACGATGCCCCCAGAGTCACTGCTTATGGGTTTGAATCCCCATTGCACCAACAGCAATTTGAGTGTTAGTAACAGTCAGACAAAGCTAATATCCCTAATGATATGCATGAGATATATATGCATTAGAGATAGCCTGCCAACCTGACTGGTTTGTGGCCCTCCAGGGCTGGATTTGGAGACTCCTGCCTTACACCTCTGTCATTTAAGATTGTGAGTGGGCAAGGTACAGATGTTCTAGACATCAAAAGGGTAGATAGAATGTGTCACATTCCTCCTAGATTCTCAACACCACCAAAATGTTGTCTAATAGACAATATTTTGGTGGTGGTGAGAAGCAAGGAGGAATGTGACAAATTCTAACCTTTTTGATGTCTTGGACATCTGCACCTTGCCCACTTACAATCTTAAATGACAGAGGTGTAAGGCAGGGGTCTCCAAATCCAGCCCTGGATTGCCAAAAACCAGTCAGGTTGGCAGGCTATCTCTAATGCATATATATCTCATGCATATCATTAGGGATATCCCAAAAACCTGCAGGGTTGCGGACCTCCAGGACTGGAATTGAGTAGCTCTGCTCTAAGGAGAGGCATGCCAGTGTGTTGCCAAAAGCATGTCATAAGGTGTCTAAAGCTGAGGTGCACCAGATGTGGTCCAGGCCAAATGGCATAAGTCATGTGATGCTGTAAACTAAAGCCAGCCACTGTGGCCACCAATCTCTGTATCTGACGTGTAGTCATGCAGCCACAGAGATAGTTTTCAGTGTGGCGTCTGTGACACATGCACACGTGTGACACATTACCAAACATCCTTCTGTCAGTCTATCTGCATCTGCAAGCTCTGTGGCATCCTGCCCTACTATGCAGGCCGCTACCCCATGTCCTGCACTGGCACAGTTTTCTGCATTGCGGCTCTTCATGTTTGCCTCTCCTGTGTCTGCTCTGCATGGCACTGCTCTCCTCTGTCCTCCTGTCATTGCACTTATCCTGCCACCTCTACCTCCTCTGGTGGACATGTATTCCCATCCTCTGCCACACACTGTCATTGTTGCACTGTACATTACCATCACCCTGTACATCGATACAGCTGCCCCCGATATGTTTGTCCACTTTACCTGCTGCCACATGGGCTGCACGCAGATTTGGCTGGTCCATGAGCTCCATCATCTACTTCCTTCCATCACTTGTTCATTGCCTTTCCTTGGTGCTCTGTGCAGTGTTATGGTTACATCTGTGTTTGAGCCATACATTTCATGCTTGTGACCTTGGGGCACCTTTGTGCCCCTGGGCACCATCTCCTGTGTCACCTTAGCATCCCTGGGGCATCTTTCACGGCACCTTAGGTTTGGCTAGCTTATGGGGCACCTTATATGCTGCCTTGGAGGGTGCCAACCTTTCCTGCCGCCCTCTGGGGCACATTATGACCTGCCTTGGATGACGTGGTGCTTTATGATGTGCCTTATGGTGCACCCTAAAAGGTGCATTAGGTTGCGGCACTGGGGTGAGGCTTTTTTGGCTGGCAGTGCAGATTGTTGGGATGTGTCTGACTGTTATAAGCAGGAAAAGGGATTGCCTCAGACAGCCTTTTAAATGAGCCCACTGAGGGATCAAACTCATGACCACTGTATCAGCAGTCAATGTATTAACCAGTGTGCTACACCTCCGTTGCTGTGATTGCAGGTCAGCGCGCCTAATTAAGGCTAACACGCTTTAACGTGCCACAGCTCCCTCTATCGCACGATAACGGACTTTATCGCGCGATAACCCGAAATGCTACCTTAAGACCGGAACGCCCACTACCTTATATGGCATTCGTTGCAGTAAGACTGCAACTAACGCCAGTAACATTAAGACGGTTTAGTAAACATACCCCTAAGAATCACAGGAGATAAGGGCAATGGAAACGCCTCACATAAAGACAGGATGAACGTTTCGCAGCATGCTTCATCAGGGACTGTTCTAATGAGCCAAAATTCAACTCCAAAAATGCAGCAGAATGCACCTAGAACATACCATCTCATTCGCAATAGCACATTCCAAAATGTGATGCCGCGGTTACATTGTGGATTGTGAGTTGCTATTTCGAGTGACATGGCATGTTCTAGGTGCATTCTGCTTCATTTTTGGAGTTGAATTTGGGCTCATTAGAACAGTCCCTGATGAAGCACGCTGCGAAACGCTCAGCCAGTTTTTATGTGAGACGCTGGATTCTCAGTGGATTTCCCGACTGGACTTTCAGAGTGATTACAGCGGCAAGGGTCTTCAGCGACTATTGTTAAAGATAAGTGTTCTTGTTTTGATTATGCAATGATTTGATGCCCCAAGAGATTTCAGGCAAATAATGTTTCATGCTAATACTTTTGAATATTCTTGAATTATTGAATTGTGAACAATTGAATGGCAGGAGTTTTTTAGAAAATACAAATAACTACCTAAGGATTATCTAAATAATAAATCAAAAAATGTCCTTTGAAAAAGACCTATACAGTCAATTATTTTTATCAAATCTCTAGAATGATTCCATAATAAGGCAAATGTAACCTCAGGGTGGCTTAGACCCTACATACAGCAAAATTCATCACTTAGAGCCATTGATGTTAAGAGACTTGGGCCAGGTTTTACTAGAACATTTTCCATTGCCCTTACCTCCTGTGATTCTGAGGCTCTTTTCTCCTTTCCATTTTTAAAAAAAAAAGTTTATCTGATGTGGTTTTGATTAATAGAGGAGTGGTGGTTTTTGGAGTATCTATATGATTCCCACTCTGGAATTGACCTTTTGGAATTTGTGTATTCAACTTTGATTACTAGACATGTACATGCATTTGAAAATGAATGAAAAACCTAGAAAAAAAAACCTGTTTTATTTTGGTTCATTTTCTGATGAAATTAAATAATAGTAACAAAGAGAAGGTTCATTTGGCTTTCTTTCTGTTTACTTTCATTTCCTATAGAAGCCTGTCAGGGAGACAGAAGAGCCACATTATTTACTTTTCAAACTACATAGTCTGGAGCCTGATAGGGAAGGGAGCAAGCCCAAACCCTTGCAAGCAAGTTTCCAACCAGCCAATCCCAGCTTCTCTCAAATGAAACTAAAACAGGAGCTACCAGTCACCATTTATTTTTATTTATATATATATTTATTTATTTTATTTAACAGTTTTTCTATACCGCCTTTTCATTTAATCAAAGCGGTTTACAAACTTTAACGTTTAACTTTTGCATCGAACTTGCAATTTAAACAGTAATAACAAAACTTAAACAGTAACATCATAACTTCAAATTTAAACAGTAACTTGTAACATCAGCTAAACTTATAATATATCTTGATAATTGTAATGGGAGGGATGATTGGATAATTGTAATGGGAGGGATGATTGGTATAGAAGATATAGCTTGTTTGATTCTGATTGTTGATTGGTTAGTGTTATTGTGGGTCTTTGTTGAATTGGTCATTGAAATGTTCTATGAATAGGGTAGTTTTGAGCATCTTCCGGAAGCCTTTTATATCGGTTGTTGATCTTATGTATTCTGGAAGGACATTCCAGATAGCTGGGGCAGCAAGAGAGAAGGCTCGCATGGAAGTGGATTTAATGGTTCTTGTGAATAGACTGGGGTTGGTATGGTGTTTTTGGTGCTGTTTTTTTTTGGTCTTGTGCTTGTTTTAGTTCCGATGAGTTCTTGTAGAATTCCGGCTGACATGTTGTTTTTAATTTTGAAGACAGTGAGTACTGATTTATATTTTGCCCTTGATGAGATTGGTAGCCAGTGCAGATTATGTAGTATAGGCATTATATGGTCATGCATTAATGCTCCAGCAATGATATGGGCAGCGGTGTTCTGGACTATTTGAAGGGGATGAGTGGATTGTTTTTGTAGACCTTGGAAGAGGAGATTGCAGTAGTCCAGTAAAGGTGTAATGATAGCTTGGCATACTGTGCGGAAATGTTCTGTACTGAGGAGAGGTTTTAGTCTCCGGAGCATTGCTAGTTTGAAGAAGGCTGATTTAGAGACCTTGTTGATATGAGGTTGGAGGGTAAGTTGTTTGTCTAGAATCACTCCAAGATAACGAACTTCGTCTCTTATTGGGATCTGAGTATTTGAGATGTTGATAGAAACATAGAAACACAGAAATATGATGACAGAAAAAGACCACATGGCCTATCTAGTCTGTCCTTCCATATCAACAACTACAACAGTCCCCTTTTTACCTTTAGAGATCCTCTGTGTTTGTCCCATGCTTTTTTAAATTCAGTTACTGTCCTCATCTCCACCACCTCCGCTGGGAGACTATTCCATGGATCCACTACTCTTTCCGTAAAGAAATATTTCCGCATATCACTCTTGAATCTATCCCCCTTCACCCTCATCCCATGTCCCCTCGTAGAAGAACTTACTTTCAATTGAAAGAGGCGCTCTCCCTGAACATTTATGCCATGGAGGTATTTAAACATCTCAATCATAACACCTCTATCCCGCCTTTCCTCTAAGGTGTACATACTAAGATCCTTAAGTTTGTCCTCATATGCTTTATAATGAAGACCACTAACCATTTTAGTAGCCACCCTCTGCACCGACTCCATCCTGTTCACATCCTTTTGAAGGTGCGGTCTCCAGAATTGCACACTATACTCCAAATGAGGTCGCACCAAAGACTTATACAGAGGCACTATCACCTCCTTTTTTCTGCTATCCATTCCTCTCCTTATTCACCCAAGCATCCTTCTAGCCTTTGTGGTCACCTTTTCTACCTGTTTAGCTACTTTAAGGTCATCAGACACAACCACGCCTAGGTCCCGTTCTTCTTTAGTGGACAAAAGTACTTCACCCCCTATACTATATTGCTCCCTTGGATTGCTGCAGCCCAAATGCATGACCTTACATTTTTAACATTAAATCCCAGCTGCCAAATTCTAGACCATTCTTCAAGCTTAGCTAGATCTCTCCTCATGTTATCTACACCTTCCTGAGTGTCTACTCTATTGCAGATTTTGGTATCATCCGCAAAGAGGCAAATCTTACCCGACATCCCTTCTGCTATATCATTAACAAAGATGTTAAAAAGAATTGGACCAAGGACAGATCCCTGGGGCACACCACTGCTAGCATCCTTCTCCTCAGAGTGAGCTCCATTTACCTGTACTCTTTGTCGCCTCCCACAAAACCAATTTCTAAACCAAGCAGTAACTTTAGGGTCCATCCCTAGGGTGCTCAGTTTGTTTATAAGTCGCCTGTGAGGAACAGTGTCAAAGGCTTTACTGAAATACAAATACACCACATCTAGGGCTCTTCCTCGGTCCAACTCCCTGGTCACCCAGTCAAAGAAATCAATCAGACTTGTCTGACAAGACCTGCCTCTGATGAATCCATGCTGCCTCGGATCCTGTAATCCGCTGGGCTTCAGAAACCTCACTATTTTCTCTTTCAGCAGCGTTTCCAATAATTTACTCACCACCAAAGTTAAACTAACCGGCCTGTAGTTTTCAACCACATCCTTACTTCCGCTTTTGTGTAAAGGCACCACATGAGCCTCTCTCCAGTCCTTAGGCACCACTCCTGACTCCAACAAGGCATTGAAAAAGTCAGTCAGTGGAGCTGCTAGAACGTCCCCAAGTTCCCTCAGTATTCTAGGGTGTATCCCATCCGGTCCCATCGCTTTGTCTACTTTAAGTTGAGCTAGTTTCTCACGAACACAGTCTTCTGAAAATTGTTCAAGATGTCCCTCACTTCTGTTCCTGTTTGTGGGTGTTTTCTGAGGTCCTGCTCCTGGTTATTCATCTGTGAACACAGAACAGAAATATTTGTTAAGCAATTCCGCTTTATCCTTATCCTTATCAGCTTCTACATATTCCTCCCCTGCACCCTTGAGTCTGACAATACTACTTTTGCCCTTCCTCTTCTCACTAACATATCTGAAAAATGTCTTATCCCCCCATTTTATTGCATTGGCTATTTCCTCCTCTTTTTGAATCTTTGCCTACCTGACTACTTTGCTAGCTTCTCTAACTTTTTCCAAATATAGATGCCTGTCTTCCTCTCTCTGTGATATCTTGTATTTCATGAAGGCCTCCCTCTTTTCCTTCACTTTTTCAGCTACTTCTTTCGAAAGCAATAGCGGTCTCCTTTTCCTTTTACCTTTATTTACCATTTTAACAAAAAGGTTGGTTGCCCTTAAAATATCCCCTTTCAGTTTTGTCCACTGTTTTTCTACATCCCCCAGCTGTTCCCATCCCACTAACGACTCCCTGAGGTATTGGCCCATCTTGGCAAAGTTAGTCTTCCTAAAGTCTAAGATCCTCACCTTTGAATGGATTCTAACAGCCCTAGTCCTAATACTGAACCACACCATCTGGTGATCACTAGATGCAAAATGATCTCCCACTACAACATCAGAAACACTTTCACCATTGGTAAGCACCCAGTCCAGTATGGCCCCTTCACGTGTGAGGTCTGTTACCAATTGCCTGAATAGTTCTCCCTGTAGAGAATCCAGGATCTCCTTACTTCTAGATGATTCTGCAGCAGGAATGTGCCAATCAGCATCTGGCATATTGAAATCCCCTATCAGTAGTACTTCCCCTTTCCTAGCAATGCTGCATATGTCTTCAATTAACTCTCTGTCCACCTCTTCCTCTTGTGAGGGAGGTCTGTATAGCACACCAATGCAAATAGATTTCTCTTTCCCTATTTCTAGTTTAACCCACAATGCCTCCTCTCTCCCTTTTAAGCTCTGTAATTCCAAAGCTTTAATAGTAATTTTTACATATAGTGCCACTCCTCCTCCCCTTCTTCCTACCCTGTCCTTTCTGAATAAAGTATAGCCAGGTATAGTTAGGGGGGTTGGGGGGTGAATGTGGAGTCCCTTGTACAGCAGTTATCCACTGAGGTCACATATGCAGCATATCTGTTGTCTGGACCCTCAGGTTCCATGGCATGTGGCAGCTACCTGGATGTGACCACTCTTGTCCTGAATCTGCCAAGTGCTCCCAACCCTCCCCACAGCACATATGTCTAGGGGGTTCGCATTGATGTTAGCATTCAAGTGAAGATGGCATGCTGTAAATGCCTTCACAGTGCTCCTATGCACCTGATGCATGGTCACTACTACCACACATCTGACGGAGCCTAGTGCGACATTAGAACATAAGAATATAAGATATGCCATACTGGGTCAGACCAAGGTCCATCAAGCCCAGTATCCTGTTTCCAACAGTGGCCAATCTAGGTCATATGTACCTAGCAGTTTCCCCAAAAAACACAGGTTCCACAATGCTTGTACTGGGTCAAGCACTGATATCCTGAGTCCCTTTTTAATAATGATTTATGGACCTTTCCTCCAGGAACTTGTCCAAACCTTTTTTAAACCCAGCTACACTAACAGCCTTTACTAATCCTCCGGTAACAAATTCCAGAGTTTGATTACACGTTGAGTGAAAAAATATTTTCTCTTATTAGTCTTAAATAGTTTACCCTGTAGCTTCATTGCATGTCCCCTAGTCTTTCTATATTCTGATAACGTAAACCCACAGACTCCACAGCTTCTCCACCCTTGCCATGGTAGACGAGCATACTAAACGCATGTCAGTCCCGTGCTACTTGGAGCACTTTAGTAAACATGCCCCTAATTTAATCTCTTTGCCAAGTGTTTATAAATTATGATAATTTAGTCTGTACGTGATGCATAGTGAGAAGCATATTATAAAATGAACATAGTGAGCTCCTACACTGTAAACTCTTGTAGTTGAGCTCTAGAAAAAACATTTTGGTTTTAAGTATAAGTGCCATCAATTCAGTTTTAGAATGATAGTTTTCTATGTATCCATGAATATTTAATTTTATATAAAAACTAGAAAGATATTAAATATCTGAGGCATGTTGGTAATTGAATCCAGTTTAATGATTTTAAATGTATATATATCAGAATCTTTGTTTGATTTTAGGTAGCTAAGTACAGCTGAGGAAGTAGGCACTGCAAAAAGTGGTCACCATAGGGTGCTTAAAATAGATTTTAATTCAGGGTAAGTCAAACAAATATATTATTCATTAAAAAAATATGGGCTTGATATTCAAAGGATTTATGCTGCTAACACTGAGAGTTATGCTCCTAAATTGGCCTCTTTGAAAATGTACTAGGGCTGAGTGCCTAAATTTTCTCTCAAAATTTCTCTGTTGTTAAGTGCCGTTGAGTTGGTGTCGACTCCTGGTGATCCTCTGGATAGTTGACCTAAACTTTGTTCTGTCTTCAGCCAAGCGGCTCATTGTTGATAGAGTGGTATCCATGGCTGCTGTTATTATATCGATCCATCTCATTACCTGCCTTCCTCTTTTATGGTGACCTTCTACCTTGCCAAACATTATGGGGTATGTTTACTAAACCATCTTAACATCGCAGCGGTGGTATTATCGTGTGATAAGTGACGTTATCGCACGATAACATCACTTATCACGCGATAATGTGGCAGCAGCGATAAGGCACACTAACGCTGTGAAATCCGGGTCTGAAGGGTTGAGTAAGGCTTCCCAGAGGGCGGAGAGAAGGGGTCAATGGGTGGAGAGTGGGCGAGGAGAGGCTCCAGGCACACTAATGCTGTGAAATCCGGGTCTGAACACTAACACCAGTGAAACCCTCGCGTTAGGCACATTTGCAGGAAAGAGAAACCATTTAAGTCAGCAATGTGCAGCAAAGGCAGGGAAACTCATAAAAGTGATAGTTGTGATACATGTGCAGGAACCAAAAAGGCAAATAAACATATAAAATGACCAGAACCACATTTAAAATCCCAATAACCAAGCTGGCCAATAGTGATATTAATGATAAACATAAAGCAACACTACTGACAAAGCGTAAAAATTAAGATATCATGTTTGGAAGGGTCTATGCTCTGTCCCCCTACAAAGTGAATGATCCCACATTGAAATAGCGCTGATCAGGGTTTCTGTCATTTAGATTGGGTAGGTTTGTTAGGGCGTGCACATGTACAGCAACAGCAGAGAGGGCACGTAGGAAAGAGCACCTGCACTGATGCTGTAAATGGGATACAGGGGGCTGCAGGCGACACATGCTGTTGTCCAGCTGGGGCACAGTGTGGACTAGGCAGATGCCTAGGTGTCACATAGGAATGCCGAAACTGTAAAGCAGCAAGACAGTAACTGACAAGGGTCCAACATGGGCACGAGTGTGTGTCCCACAGTGTCATAGGGGATATTACCCAGCAGGTACCCCCAAGGGCACATAACATTGACAGGCGGTGCCGGGGGAAAGCACGCATGTCCATGTAGGCACCCCTACCCGAGAATCCACACCATAGGCAGCTGCCTACCGGCACACTGGATGGCATGGGACTGCGCACCACAAGCACCACCACATAATGGCATGGGAGCATGTTGGCGGAGGGGTGCTGGTGGCGGAGGGGGCAGTGGCATCTGCCCACAGCAGACCATGGCCAAGCCCTGTTTAGGTAGGTGCCGTGCACTGCAACAGACAGGGTCTGTCTGACAAACACTCATGGTATCCCCAGGGAATGATCTGTCCCTGTGGCCACAATGTGGTGCAGCACACACAGCCAGTGTGTTCGGGAGCAGAAAGTCACAAGTTCAAGTCCCAGCTGTGGCTCCTGCCAACCCTGTCATCATATTTTACCCAGTACTAAACCATGGTAATAAAGACGGAACCTTTATTTCAGATAAAATAAACATGCCATAAACGACTATATTTTTCCTTACAGAGCACAGACACCATAAACATGTGCAATCCCTAGAGCAGAGTTTCCCAACTGCAGTCCTGGAGGGCCAAACACCATTCAGGTTTCATGCTGGCCCTAATAAATATGCCTGTGCTGCATTTGTATGTGCCGCCCCCAATGTATGCAAATGTATATCATGTATATTCATTAGGGACAGCATGAAAACCTGAACATTGTTTGGCCCACCAGGACCGGAGTTGGGAACCTCTGCCCTAGAGCCGCGGCCAACACGGGCATAAACACCCACACCCACACCCACAGGCTCTACTATCCAAAGCCTCATAGAGAGTCAGGCTGTTGGGCCCTGTGCGGAGCAGCATCTCTCAATAGTGGCACCTGCATACCTTAGCAATGCCGTCCTAAACTTGGGAACACATTCCACATATATATATAAAGGTTGCTATAATTAATGTCAGCTAACAAATCCTAAGTTAAACACAATTTGTTGATAGAGATTCATCATAGCAACCTTTCTGATATCTGTAGAGTGTGTTTCAGTTATTGATTCTCAAAGTGTTTACCACCCCGGGGAGTTACCCTAACAGTACTGAGTACCATAGCAATGCCCGCACTGTGCCCAGGACTGGTGTGGCGGCCAGGGCTGCCACAAACCTCTATATTTGCACAATGCTGGCATAGGTGTCGGAGTGTGTGTCTGTCTATCCCAGGGGTGGGCAAACTTGGTCCTGGAGGGCCGCAGACCAGTCAGGTTTTCGGGATATCTCTAATGAATATGCATGAGATATATATGCATTAGAGATATCCTGCCAACCTGACTGGTTTGTGGCCCTCCAGAGCTGGATCTGGAGACCCCTGCCTTACACCTCTGTCATTTAAGATAGTGAGTGGACAAGGTGCAGATGTCCAAGACATCAAAAAGGTTAGATAGAATTTGTCACAGTCCTCCTAACTTCTCACCACCACCAAAAAATTGTCTATTAGACAACTTTTTGGTGGTGGTGAGAATCGAGGAGGAATGTGACACATTCTATATACCCTTTCGATGTCTAGGACATCTGTACCTTGCCCACTCACGATCTTAAATGACAGAGGTGTAAGGCAGGGGTCTCCAAATCCAGCCCTGGAGGGCCACAAACCAGTCAGGTTGGCAGGATATCTCTAATGCATATATATCTCATGCATGTTCATTAGGGATATCCCGAAAACCTGACTGGTCTGCGGCCCTCCAGGACCGGAGGTGCCCACCCCTGGTCTATCCAGTGTGTTGTGGCTGCCTACACCTTACTGAGCCCACATTGTTTGTACTGTTTCCAGTGTTAGCCTACCAATGTGCATAATGAGGAGCAAGGTACTGTGGGTATGGCCCGGACAGGGTGGCATGGGCAGGATGCTTTTGCACAGAATATAGGGCAATGGCTGGGACATTGTAGTGCCCGACCACCACCTGCACGGACAGGGTGGCCACAGCATGTCATGCTGGGAGGTCGCTCTCACCCTGACTGAACAGTGACCACGGCATGGCTAGGTTCCCCCATAGTACTATAGAATATTTCTCTCAAGTGATATTTGTGGGTTCTCTTTTCTGGTGCCCAATCACTGACATCCCAGTTTTGAGTGCAGCACAGTTTCTCCAGGAACATGCACTATGTACTAGCTAGCAGACTGTCTGCAGTTAGTATCTGTATGGCTGTACCATCTTGTAGGGTGCAGCAGGTGCACACTGACTGCTCTCTGCTGGTGAATGTCAGATCATAGTGGGGGGCAGCTGAGCTGACTGGGCCCACTACCTATCTGCCAGTGGCCCTGTCCCAAGTGCAGATATTCAGCAGCTGTCCGTTTGCCACCAGGACTGGGGTTGCTGTTCCCTCATCCTGTCCTCATGTACCTCAACTGCACCCCTTGCAAAGGGTGAGAGTGTGGGTCTGTTGGGGGCAGATCATGTCCCCCACCCTGACCCAGAGAGAGTGGTTTGCTAAGTACATTGTTGCCATGTGAGCCCTGACACACCCCTGCTCCCTAAACAGGTGACCATAGCAAGCACAGTGGATATGCACTATGTTGCATGCATCATGGTCCACAAGGGCCAGACATGACTGGAAATTACAAATGGACACAAATACCTGTCACACGCTGGCACTGATGGAGACCTGCAGCACAGCCCACCTCAACCAACCCGGGTACTGCGGACCTTGTGCTGGCCACTCCACCTCACCCTCAGGGTGAGCAAAGAACACACACATTGGCATGGCCTGTGGGTACTCTGTGCCAGTAACACGCATGGTCATTCCCCCCTACCAAGCCGATGTGCTGTAGAGGTGCATACCCCATCTGGTGAGCAGATGTAGACTGCTGTCCTGCATGTGACTTGCATTATGGGTACTGTTGGTTCTAGCCTATCCTGGTAGCCACAGCAGACAGTTTTATGGTGACGTGCATTCTTTCTGTAACCATCATTGGTATGATGGTTAATGCAATGACTTCAGTAGCAGAAGTCATGGGTTCAATTCCTCTCTGTTCCCCTTTTTTTTTATGGCTGTCCTACACAACTATGTTTCATTCGTGTAACAGTCATATCTGTGCAGATCTGTGCTGCCGCCACATTATACCCTCATCACTGTTGCCATCCATCCTTCTGTCCATCTATGTGTGTATGCCAGCTGTGTGGTGTCCTGCCCTAACGTGCAGGCTGCTATCCCATGTCCTGCACTGGCACACCTTTCTGCATTGCGGCTCTTCATGCTTGCCTCTCCTGTGTCTGCTCTGCATGGCACTGCTCTCCTCTGTCCTCCTGTCATTGCACTTATCCTGCCACCTCTACCTCCTCTGGTGGACACATATCCCATCCTTTGCCACACACTGTCATTGTTGCACTGTACATTACCATCACCCTGTACATCGGTACAGCTGCCCCCGATATGTTTGTCCACTTTACCTGCTGCCACATGGGCTGCACACAGATTTGGCTGGTCCATGAGCTCCGTCATCTACTTCCTTCCATCACTTGTTCATTGCCTTTCCTTGGTGCTCTGTGCAGTGTTATGGTTACATCTCATGCTTGTGACTTTGGGGCACCTTTGTGCCCCTGGGCACCATTTCCTGTGTCACCTTGGCATCCCTGGGGCATCTTTCGTGGCACCTTAGGTTTGACCAGCTTATGGGGCACATTATATGCTGCCTTGGAGGGTGCCAACCTTTCCTGCTGCCCTCTGGGGCACATTATGACCTGCCTTGGATGACGTGGTGCTTTAAGATGTGCCTTATGGTGCACCCTAAAAGGTGCATTAGGTTGCGGCACTGGGGTGAGGCTTTTTTAGTTGGCAGTGCAAATTGTTGGGATGTGTCTGACTGTTACAAGCAGGAAAAGGGATTGCCTCAGACAGTTTTTTAACAGAGCCCACTGGAGGATCAAAGGGGCATGTTTACTAAAAACCGCACATTTGCGCATCCGCACAATAGCGCACTAAAAGCGGTACTTAAGTGCTCTCAAGCGCCCCGCACACGTGCGTGTCACCACCGCACAGGTGCGCGGCACACTAACGGGCCCCGCACAAGTACGGGCCCCGCAAATGTCCGATAGAGGCGTGGAAAGGCTAACGGAGGGCGGAGGAAGGCTCCTGAGGGGCAGAGAGATGGGGTTAATGGGCGGGGAAGGGGAGGGGAGAGGCTCCCCGCACATTATCGGGGCCGAATTTCCATGTAAAAACTACTGCGAGTGAAACACTCGCGGTAGAGGGCATTTAAAGGGAAGAGAAACCATTTCCGTCAGCAATGTACAGCAAAACCGGGGAAACCTGCAAAACGTGAGCAGTGTGATACATGTGCACAGAACAAAATAGCAAATATAAATTGAAAAAGACCACAACAAAATTCTAAAAACTTATAACCCAGCTGGGCAACAGTGATATTAATGGGCAACAATAAAAAACACTCACAGGAAAGCCCCAAAAAAAAGAAATGATTTCTGAAAGGGTCTACGGAGCGGAGACCCTTCCAAAAACATTTCCTTTTTGGGAGCTGTGCTGGGAGTGTTTTCTATGGTCGCCCATTAATACCACTGTTGCCCAGCTTGGTTATATTTTCCCCCCTCTTTTCACGGTCATTTGCGGGGTGTATTTGCACGTTTGCCCCCAGACAAGGTGAATGAGCCCACAGTACAAATGTGCAGAGCAGGGTTTAGGATTCCGCCGGCCAGGTTTTCTATCCCCAGGGACAGCATTGTCTCTGTGGCCACAGTGTGGTGCAGCAGACAAAGCCAGCACTCCTAGGACCAGAGGGATACAGGTTCAAGTCCCAGCTGGGGCTCCTGCCAACCCAGTCCCCATATTTTACCCACCACTAAACAGAGATAGTAAAGACACCCCTTTATTGGAGAGCACATAAGCATGGTTCACACACCCATTTTGTACTCAACACCGCACACACACCATAACAATGGGCATTACAGACAGCCAAGTCCCCCAAATGCAGTCCTGGAGTGCCACATGTCAATCAGGTCATATGCTTTTCCAAGATAAGGCCATGCCAGCATGTTGGCAGAAGGGTACAGGTGGTGGAGGGGGCAGTGGCTGCTAGCCACAGAAGACAGTGGCCTAGCCATGTGCAGGCTGGCACCGTCCACTGCAACAGATAGGCCCTGTCGGATGTACAGTCATGGACCTCCCAGGGAATCCAGCACATGTGTGGCAACACAGTGGTGCAGTGCACACAGACAGTGTGTGCAAGAACAGAAGGTCACAGGTCCAAAGCCCTGCCAATCATGTCCACATATTTTTCCCACAACTAAACCGTGATAGTAAGGACAATCCTTTATTGCTGGGGTCATAGGCCTTCCTTTTACCCCACGGAGCACAGACACCATGACCAGGGGCATTACCTAGAGCAGAGTCTCACAGATGCAGTCCTGTAGGAACACACACCATTCAGGTTCCATGCTGCCACTCATACAAATGCCTGTGCCGTATATCTATGCACCACCCCCATGGCATGTAGATGTAGCTCATGCATATCCATGAGGGACAGCAGGAAAACCCGAACAGTGTGTGGCAAACCTGGACTGGATTTGTGAACCTCTGCCGTAAAGCAGCAGCCAACAGGGGCAGACACACCCACACCCACACCCACAGGCCCCATTGGCCAATGCCTCCTGGAGAGGCAGGACATTGGGCCCTGCGTGCACCTCCCAATACTAGCACCTGCATACCTCAGCAATGTCACCCTACACCTGGGTAAATGGTACACAGCTCTCAAACGTGTGCTATGAGTACTGGCAGATAGATATACCTACGTTACGCACATTCTGCTCTTTGAGCTCTATCATAACAATCTTTCTGCTGTCTGCTGTGGGTGCTTCAGGTCTGGTCTCTGACAGTGTTAACCACCCTGGGGAGTGTCCCCCAACAGTATTGCATACCATATCCATGCCTGTACTGTGCCCAGGACTGGTGTGGTGGGCAATGCTGCTAAACTCCTCTATAGTAGCACAATGCTGGCATACGTGTGGGAGTGTGTGTCTGTCTATACAGTGCGTGTTGGCTGCAAACACCTTCCACAGCCCACACTGCCAGCACTATTGCCAGTATTGGCCTGCCAATGTGCATAATGAGCAGCAAGGTACCATGGGTATAGCTCAGACAGGGTGGGCTGGCCAGGATGCATCTGCACAGGACATAGGGCACTGGCTGGGACATTGTAGTGGCCGGCCACCACCTACACAGACAGGGTGACCTCTGTATGTGCCTCTGGGGTTTCACTCCACCCTGACTGTGTAGTGACGACAGCATGGCTAGGCACCCCCATAGTGCTATATAGCATTTCTCTCATGTGATATATATGGGTTTCTGTTTGGGGCCCAGACACTGACTTATCTGCTGGTGTGCACTGCCATCCCAGTTATGGGTGTATGCATTTCCACCAGGACTAACTAGCAGACTGTTTCCAGCTGGTCTGTGTCCTGATGGAGTGCTGTGCCGTGGCTGATGGCTTGCTGCAGGAGAATAGCAGATAGTGGTGGGGTGCAACTTAGCATATCCAGGCCTAATGTCTGTCAGATATTGTGTTATGGATGTGTAAAGAGCTGCTTTGACTGCCCTGTAGGGTGTCTGTTCCATGGCAGGACTTGGGTTGATGGTCCACACTACTGCCACCATTGCAGGGAGGTAGCATGTTGATCTGTTGATGGGAGCCAATGTTATTCCACCTGGGAGGGGGAGGAATGGTGGTACATAGCCCACCTAGGTGGCCATAAGGGGTTCCCCTGACTCACTCAGACAGACATATTCAAGGTGTTTCTGCAGAAACAACCTCTCTCACAGAGTAACAGTGCTTTGGAGCTCTAGCATGGCCTTATTCAGCCATGGAGGGTGTTGTGGACCTGGTCCTGGGTGCCTCATCACACCCTCAGGGTGAGCGCAGTACCCGCACAGTGTGACGGTGTGTAGCTACTATGTGCCAGTCAGTACAACACCCGCTCAGTACACACTACCAGGCCGAGGTGCTGTGTGGGTACACACGGCCACATCCCCCTACCAGGCCGAGAGCTGTTGGGTGCATTCCCCATCTTGTGTGCATCTGTGGACAGCTGATTTGCATGTGCAGTGCATCATGGGTGTGGGTGGCCTAACCCTATCCTGTTTACAACAGCAGACTGTCTGTGAGGTGATATGCCGGCTCTCTGCAGCCAGCCAGGGGCTTGCTGACAGCTATAGAGCTGTAGCCCAATGGTTACGTCACTGCCTGTGCAGCCAGAGGTCATGGATTCAAACCCACAGTGGGGTTCTTTGATAGGGCTGTCCACAGCTTTATTTTTATTTACTGTACATATGTCAATGCCGGCAAAACCACCCTCATTTTATTATACCCATTAGGTGCCTCTGAGCGTGCTTTATAGGGCGCCCTATAGGCCACCTTATGGTTGCCATCCATATAAGGTGCACTGTACATTATCCTGTGTCGCAACATATATGGTGCCCTATAGGGGACATTCTAGGGTGCCTTGGCGGACAGTGCACTGTGACATGTGCCTTATGGGCCACTGTATGTGTACATGCTGTGTGAGTGCGTTTGCTAGTAGTGATAGCAAAATAAAATTAAAAAACCTCCTACAGCACTCCTCACCATAATACATACTGCCTCAGCCAGCCTTGTTCACTGGGCATTGTGAGGGATTGAACCCCTGATCCCTTCACCATTGGTCAGTGTTTTAACCATTGTGCTGTGGCTCTGTTCCTATGCTTATGCATCAGCGCGCCGCCTTGTGCCCATCAGCGTGCCGCCTTCTGCCGCCCAAGAGGACCAGTGCGCCGCCTTATGCCGCCCAAAAAGAACTGTGCGCTGCCTTATGCCGCCCAAGAGGACCAGTGCGCCGCCTTATGCCGCCCAAAAAGAACTGTGCGCTGCCTTATGCCGCCCAAAATGTACAGTGCGCCACCTTATGCCGCCCAAAAAGAACTGTGCGCCGCCTTATGCCGCCCAAAATGTACAGTGCGCCGCCTTATGCTGCCCAAAAAGAACTGTGCGCCGCCTTATGCCGTTCAAAATTAATTTGCCTCCTAAACCACTTTTACCCATTACAGTTGCTGCCTCAGCTGGCCTTTTTTGTTGCGCACAATGGGGGATTGAACCCATGGCCCCTGCACCATTGGTCAGTGTTTTTACCACTGTACTACGGCTCTGTTGTTTTGTATACCCAGCAGCGCGCCACTTTGCCTTTCCACGCGCTAATGTCGACCCCCACACATTAGCGCGACGCGCACAGGTCCGGTCGCTTACTCCTGTTTTTTTGCTATTTTCTGCCTGAACCGCCCACTCCTTATATGGCACACGCACACTAACGGGGACCCGCACAATTTCGGAGTTTAGTAAACATGCCCCAAACTCATGACCACTGTATCAGCAGTCAATGTATGAACCAGTGTGCTACACCTCTGTTGCTGTGATTGCAGGTCAGCGTGCCTAATTAAGGCTAATGCGCATTAACGGGCCACCGCTCCATCTATCGCGCGATAACGGACTTTATCGCACAATAACCCAAAATGTTACCTTAAGATCGGAATGCCCACTACCTTATATGGCATTCGTCACAGTAAGACTGCAACTAACGCCGGTAACATTAAGACGGTTTAGTAAACATACCCCTATGTCTTTCTCCAATGATCTCTCTCTTCGCATGATATTTCCAAAGTATGACAGTCAAAGTCTTGTCATCTGAGCGTCTAAAGAAAGCTTAGGTTTGATCTCCTCTAGTACTGACTGGTTTGTTCTTAGGGCAGTTCACGGTACACACAGTATTTGTCGCCAGCACCATAACTCAAAGGTATCAATTTTTTAACTATCTATCTTTTTCACTGTTCAACTTTCACATCCATATGATGTTATTGAAAATACCATTGCCTGGACAAGTCAAATCTTTGTTTGGAGAGAGATATCTCTGCTCTTGAAGATCTTGTCTAAGTCTTTCATAGTCAATCTACCAAGAGCAATACCTCATCGGATTTCTTGACTGCTAGTCCTTTCTTTATTGATTGTTGATCCAAGTTAAAGCTGTCAACTATTTTGATTTCTTTTCCATCAACGATGAACTTATTAATTTTGCCAATTGTCATTTATACAGGATATCCTGATAGTCATGGGTGACTGGAATGCAAAAATTGTCAACTTAATGTTAAGGTGCAGACCCATTTTATGACTATATTCCTTGATCTTGAGAAGCAAATGTTTCAAATCATCTTCACTTTCAGCCAGTAATGTGGTATCATCACCATAGCGAAGGTTGTTGATGAGTCTTCCACTAATCTTCACACCTCGGTTGTATTCATACAGTCCTGCTTCTCTGATGATTTCTTCTGCATATAAATTAAAGAGGGAGGGGGAAAGTATGCAGCCTTGTTATACATCTTTGCCGATATTAAACCATTCTGTTTCTCCTAGTTCCGTTCAAACTGTTGCTTCTAGATCAATGTAAAGGTTGTGCAAGAGAACGATCAGGTGTTCTGGTTTAGCCATGCTTCTTAATGCGGCCCAGAGTTTCTCATGGTTTACACAGTCAAAAGCCTTGCTTTTGTCTTTTCAAGGATCCATCTCACATCCGCGATAATGTCTCTCATTTTTCACCCTTTCCTGAACCCTGCTTGCATTTCAGGCAGTTCCTGTTCCAGGTATGGTTGAAGTCTCTGCTTAATCATCTTGAGTAGAATCTTGCTGGCATGTGAGATCAGAGCGATTGTGCAATAATTTCTACAGTCAGTCGGGTCATCTTTCTTCAGTATTGGTATAAACACAGATCTTTTCCAGTCAGTTGGCCATGAATTTGTCTTCCAAATTTCCTGGCAGAGTCTTGTAAGTGTGGTAACAACTGCATCCGATTGCTGTAATACTTCAATGCTGCTTCGACTTCTTCTTTCATCACTAATGGTTCCTGAGCATAAGGTACAGGTTGAAATGGCTGTTGGTCCACTTGATCTTTATGGTATAATGACTCTGTATATTCTTTCCACCTTTTCTTGATCTTCTCAGCATCATTCAACATGGATCCTTGAGCATCTTGTAGCATTCCAATTCGAGGCTGGAATTTTTTCTTTAACTCTCGTAGCTTTAGAAAAGCCGATCTTGTTCTTCCTCTAATAGCTTCTGATTCTATTTCCTTGCATGTGTTATTGTAATACTTCTCCTTGTCTTGTCTTGCTGCACTTTGGAAATCTTTGTTGAGTTCTGCGATTTCCTCTCTTTCTCCTCTGACTTTAGCTTCTCTGCGTTTCTGGACAATTTTCAGAGTTTCTTCAGCCATCCATTTTAGCCGTTTTTGCTTTTTCACCTTATGTAGAGACCTCGCTTTCTTCCAACACAGCCTTCTTGTTGTCATCCAATAACTCTTCTGGAACTCTGTCATTTGTATCTAAAGCAGCAAATCGATTTTTCAGGCAGTCTTTAAATTCCAGTGGTATATGCTTAAGGTCATATTTTGCTACATTCATGAGTGGCTTGCTTTTTTCAACTTTAGCTTGCAATCAAAGCAGTTTTCATTGTAACTTAAACTTGGTAATGTACATTAAAACAGGGATATTGATTACTTGGATTTTTCTGAGGCAACAGAGGGTTAAGTGACTTGCCCAAGGCCACAATGAGTGCTGGTGGGAATTGAACCCTGGTTGCTGGCTGTCTAAGGTAGTGCTCTAACCATTAGGTTACTCCTCTACTCCATACTCCTCTACTTCACTCCTCCACTCCATACTGCTCCACTCCACTGCATACTAGTAGTTGGTGATCTGTACCACAGTCAGCTCCAGGTTTTGTCTTTGTTGATGTTATCGAGCTTTTCCATCGTTGTCTTCCACAGATGTAATCAATATGATTTCTGTACAATCCATTGGGTGAAGTCCACATGTACAGTCGACGCTTGTGTTGCTGGAAGAAGATGTTTGAGATGAATAGATCATCGGTCTTGAAGAATTCTATCAGTCTTTCTCCAGCTTTGTTTCTGTTGCCAAGTCCATATTTTCCAGCCACTTTGCCTTCTTTTTTGTTGACAACTTTTGTGTTCCAGTCACCCATGACTACCAGGGTATCCTGTTTGCATGTTCTGTCAATTTCAGCTTGTACTTGTTCATAGAACTCATCAACGTCTTCCTGTTCTGCAGTTGTTGTTGGGGCATATACCTGAATTATAGTTGTGTTGATGGGCTTTCCTCGCAAATGAATAGAAATTAAGCATTCACTGACTGCATTGTATTTCATTACAGTTCTTGCAAATTTCTTCTTAATTATAAATTCAATTCCATTTCTTCTTTGTCTTTCATTTCCAGCATAGTAGACCATATGCTTATCAAATGCAAAGTACCCAAAGCCAGCCCATTTCAGTTTACTGACACCCAACAAATTGAGTTGCACACGTTCCATTTCATTCTTGACCACCTCCAACTTCCCTTGGTTCATGCTTCATACATTCCATGTTACAATATGTAAGACATCTTTGCAACTTCTGACTCTCTATTCATGCGCAGCTACATCATCAGATCCAAGCACATCCTAAATGCTGGCTTTACGCTGAGAAGTCTTCAACTCATTCCCAGTAGCCATTTGATTGCCTTCCAACCTGGGGGTCTCATCTCTAACCTCCTAAATTTAGGAGCATAAAAAGTGGTTGATTTAGGAGCATAACGAGGGTTGATTTAGGGTGAGGGAAAAACATTAGGAGCTTAACACTGATTTTCAGTACTAGACACCTAAATTAGGTTCATAAATCTAGGCAAATGAATGGCAGGCCTAAATTTAGGAGCATAAATTTTAAGGGCCCGATATTCATCTGTTCAGATTTTCAAAGGGCTATGCACTGACAGGCGCATAGCCCTCTCTGCTGACCTCTAAACCAGATATTCAATGCCAAGGCAACGGCATTGAATATCCAGTGGCTGCCACCAAAACTAGAAGCCGCTGAAGCTAACTGGGCAGCAGCGATATTGGATGCTGCCCGGTTAGTGCCATTCTCTGCCTCAACTCTGCCCCAGAACACCCCCAACATGCATAAGGGACCTAGGTGGGGATATTTAATGGCACTAACTATGTAAGTGCCATTGAATATCCCCATCTAAGGCATTTACATGATTTACTGGGCTGTAAACCGTGTAAATGCCTTTCAAATATCGGACCTTAAGTATCTAAATTTAGAGCAAAAGTTTTAAGTGCGTAAATTAGGATGGATTAACAAAGGGAGTAATTTTATTAGAAACTGCCTGATTTATATGGAAACAATGTATATAAATCCAGGTATTTTAGTCATGTATTGGTGTAAGTAGCCATTTAGGGCCCAATATTCAAAAGGCATTTACACGGTTTCTAGCTCAGTAAGCCATGTAAATGCCTTAAACGGGAATATTCAATGGCATCTAAATGGTTAGTGCCATTGAATGTCTCCATCTATGTCCCCTATGCACTCTGATGCTATTTGGTTAGCACTGGGGCGTGTCGGGGTGTTCTGGGGCAGAGTGGAGGCAGGGAGTATCGATAACCAGGTAGCGGCAATATTGTACCACTACCCGGTTAGTGATTCGTGGCTAAAACTAGGCAAGCTTTTAGCTGTTGCTGTGGCATTGAATATCCGGGGTTAGGGGTCAGCAGGCAGGGCTATGCGCCGATGCAATGCATAGCCCACCCAAATGAATATTGGGCTCTTATTGTATTTGCTTAAATGACTGCATATACGATAAGCACTATTTTATAGATATGTGTGCACAACTGATCATGCATACTTTCACTGTAGGTGTGCACAGGGGTGGAGTTAGGCGAAGCATGGTTGGGGGAGAAAAATTGCATGCATAAATTTAAAAAAATACTAAAATTGAATGTATTTGGAAGAAATGTGGTTACAGGCATTTACACCCACTTCTTAAATGAATGCGTGCTCTCTGCCATGACATCCATACGTGACTTTATAAAACAGCTGTGAAATACGCATATAAAAGCATATGTAAATCTGGGCACAACTTATAAACTTATCCTCATAGGGGATTATTTTATAACAGGGAACCCAGAACCAGCCACAGAAGCACACTCATTCTCATGCCTGAGCTACTGTTTCAAATATGATGTAAATTTGTGTGTGTACTCTATGTATATACTCTCATATTTTACAAAATATGCATATATATCACAATCATGGCTGGCCCAAGGGTTTCTGCTGCCTAGGTAGAAGCTCCGGTCATGCATCCCTCTTCCTGTGCACTGCGCCTCCCCTCCTTGCACAACATCCCCCCTCTACTGCCACTGATTCCGGCAGCAGGTGGATCTCTGGCAGCGGTAAGCCATGTATTGAAGCCCATGGCTTGCTGCGTGCTGCTGCCGCCAAGCTTAGCCGCCGTGCGGCTGGGTGCTTGGGGGGTGGCTGGGCGCATGGGGGGGGGGGGGCGGGCGGCCGGCCATGTGTGCTGAAGCACATGGCCTGCTGCCCACAGAGGTCTACTGCCCTAGGTGGCCGCCAAGTTCTGCCCAAACCATGCCTCCAGGAAAGCTTAGGTGTAGTCCACATAAAAGTAGGGTCTATCTTTTGGTGCATACTTTTTATGTCTGTGCAGTTTTATAAGAATCCTTTTCCAAATGCAAAACACGTGGAAATGCATTATAAAATTACCCCCATAAGCAGGGCTGATACTACTTTTTTGTTGTTCTGTGCAAATGATCGGTATGCTGCCTGCCAGCCTGCCTGTCCCCCTCCCTCTCCCTGGATGGATTTTAATGGAGTCCTTCCAGGGAAAGGTTAACCTTTTGTTGGGCCTATGCAAGCGTGTTGCACCCCCATCATAATATAAATATATTTAAAAACCTCCCCAAACTTTGTGAACATCAGTATTTTAACTGTAACTGAATCATATTAATGTCTGCAAATTTGAATTTGCTGTGGTTTTCATATATCAAACTCTATAAGAATTGCAAAAAAAATGGTTTAGAAACACTATGGGGCATGTTTACTAAACTGCGTTAGTGTGATTCGCGTTAGGATCCGCGGTACAGGCAGAAATCCCAAATAAGGACATGGGCGGTACATCGTTACCGATAACGCACGTTACCAGGCGCCATAGCCTAACGAGCATTAAAAAACATCGTGTAGAGCGCCACGCAACGCGCGCCGATAAGGCGTCTGATAAGGTGTCTAGCAAGGTATCTAGAACTGTAGCACAATACACTGACTAATGGTGCAGGGGATGTGAGTTCAATCCCCCTGTGGGTCTAATGAGTAAAGCTGGCTGAGACCTCACCTTTTACTCAAAATCAGTGCTGTTTTAAGCATTTTGTTTGTTAATTTTAATTAGTGCTGCCAGCAAACACACCCTCACAGGGCCGTAACCTAAGGTGCCGCATAAGTCACCCTATAAGGCATCCCAGAGGGCACATTATAAAGTGCACTGTCCACCAAGGCACCCTAGAATGTCCCCTATGGGGCACCCCACAGGGCGCAGTATAGGGTCCCGCATTGGGCACTGTATAGGGCGCCTGATGAGGCACTGTAAGGAGACAACACTGTGAGGGTTTGTTGCTGGCAGCACCAATTTAAATTAAAAAAAGAAAATGCCTCAGACAGCCCTACCACATATCACCACAGTGGGTCCAAACCCATAACCTCTGTCTCCACAGCCAGTGCAGTTGCCAGTGGCCTACATCTCTATAGCTCCTGCTACATGCCTGTCTGGCTACAGAGGAACTGCAGGTCACCACACAGACCGTCTGCTGTGGTTTCCAGGGTTGGATTGGACCAGCCACACCCATGATGCACTGCACATGCAAATCAGCAGTCTACAGATGGTCACATGTTGCGGTATGCACCCCCCCCCAGCACCTCGGCCTGGTGGGGTGTCCTGACCATGTGCAACCCCACAGCACCTCAGCCTGGTGGGGGTACTGACCATGTGTGTTACTGCCCCAGAGTGGCTACCGTCCATTACATTGGACGGGTCCTGTGCTCACCCTGAGGGTGAGGTGGGGTGCCCAGCACCATTTCCGCAGCACCTGGCCTTACTAAGATAGGTTATGCTGCAGGTCCCCATCAGTGCCAATGTGTGATAGGTAGTCCTTGCAAACACCCCTAGGATATGCCTGTGTCCATCTGTATTTCACATCTAGCCCTTGTGGGCTATGATGCACCCAGAAAAGTGCATAACCATAGAAACACTATGGGGCAGGTTTACTAAACTGCGTTAGTGAGATTCGCGTTAGCATCCGTGGTACAGGCAGAAATCCCAAATAAGGACATGGGTGGTAGGTACATTGTTACCGATAATGCACGTTACCAGGCGCCATAGCCTAATGAGCGTTAATAAACATTGTGTAGAGCACCACGCAACGCGTGCCCATAAGGCATCTGATAAGGTGTCTAGCAAGGCATCTAGAACTGTAGCACAATGGTTAATACACTGACTAATGGTGCAGGGGATGTGAGTTCAATCCCCCTGTGGGTCTAATGAGTAAAGCTGGCTGAGATATCACCTTTTACTCAAAATCAGTGCTGTTTGAAGCATTTTGTTTGTTAATTTTAATTAGTGCTGCCAGCAAACACACCCTCACATGTTGCGGTATGCACCCCCCCAGCACCTCGGCCTGGTGGGGTGTCCTGACCATGTGCAACCCCACAGCACCTCAGCCTGGTGGGGGTACTGACCATGTATGTTACTGCCACAGAGTGGCTACCGTCCATCACAGTGGACGGGTCCTGTGCTCACCCTGAGGGTGAGGTGGGGTGCCCAGCACCATTTCCGCAGCACCTGACCTTGCTGACATAGGCTATGCTGCAGGTCCCCATCAGTGCCAATGTGTGATAGGTAGTCCTTGCAAACACCCCTAGGATATGCCTGTGTCCATCTGTAGTTCACATCTAGCCCTTGTGGAATATGATGCACGCAGAAAAGTGCATACCCTGTGTGGGTGCCATGGTCACATGACTTAAGTGAAGAGGGGGTGTTTGGACCCACAGGCGGATTACATACCACCACCCAACCCACCTTCTGGGGCTCAGGGTGGGGGACAGGATCTCCCACCAATAGATCCACATTCTAACCCTGCAATGGTGGCAGTAGAGGGGACCATCACCCCAGTCCTGCTGGGGAACAGACACACTACAGGACAGGCAATGCAGAGCTGTACACATCCATAAAGCAATAGCAGACAGACAGTAGGCCTGGAAATGCACAGCTGCCCCCCCACCACCACTATATGACATTCTCCAGCCGCTGCACGGTGTTCCAGCAAGACACATACTAGCTGCAGGCAGTCTGCTAGCTAGTCCAGAGTGCATGGTCCTGGAAGAAATGCATGTACCCAGAACTGGGATGTCAGCATACACACCAAGCAGATAAGTCAGTGACTGGGCCCCAAAAGAGAACCCAGAAATATCACATGGGGGAAATAGTATATAGCACTATGGGGGAACCTAGCCATGCCATGGTCACTACTCAGTCAGGGTGAGAGTGACCTCCCAGCAGAACATGCTGTGGCCACCCTGTCCATGCAGGTGGTGGCCGGCAACTACAATATCCGAGCCATTGCCCTATGCTATGTACAGATGGATCCAAACCAGGCCATCCTATCCTGGCTATTCCCACAGTACCTTGCTCCTCATTATGCACATTGGCAGGCCAATACTGGCAACAGTGCTAGCAGTGTGGGCTGTGGAAGGTGTTTGCAGCCACCACACACTGGATAGACAGACACACACTCCCCACACCTATGCCAACATTGTGCAACTATAGAGGTGTTTGGCAGCCCTGGTCACCACACCAGTCCTGGGCAGAGTGCAGGCATGGCTATGGTAAGCAATACTGTTGGGGTCACTCCCCAGGGTGGTAAACACTGTCAGACACCAGACCTGAAGCACACTCCACAGACATCAGAAAGGTTGCTATGATGCAGCTCAATCAGCAAATTGTGCTTAACTTAGGAAGTGCTATCTGACAGTAATCATAGCAACCTTTTGATAGCTGTGTACCATATTCCCAGGTTTAGGGTGGCATTGCTAAGGTATGCAAGTGCTAGTATTGGGAGATGCATGCAGGGCCCAATGTCCTGCCTCTCCAGGAGGCATTGGATACTGCAGCCTGTGGGTGCGGGTGTGTCTGCCCCTGTTGGCTGCTGCTTTACGGCAGAGGTTCCCAACTCCAGTCCTGGTGTGCCAAACACTGTTCGGGTTTTCATGCTGTCCCTCATGAATATGCATGAGATACATCTGCATAACATGGGGGCGGCGCATAGAAATGCAGCACAGGCATCTTTATTAGAGGCAGCATGGAACCTGAATGGTGTTTGGCCCTCCAGGACTGCATTTGGGAGGCCCTGCTCTAGGTAATGCACATGTTTATGGTGTCTGTGCTCTGTAGGGTAAAATGTAGGTGTTTTGGGCATGTTTATGTCATCTGCAATAAAGGATCTGTCTGTATTAGCACGTTTTAGTAGTGGGAAAAATATGGGGACTGGGTTGGCAGGAGTCACAGCTGGGACTTAAATCTGTGACCTTTTGCTTCTGAACACACTGGCTGTATGCACTGCACCACCGAGTTACCACAGACTTGGTACATTCCCTGGGGATTTCATGACTGTTCGTCAGACAGGGCCTGTCTGTTGCAGTGCACGGCACCCACCTACACAGGGCTAGGCCACGGTCTGCTCTGGGCAGCTGCCACTGCCCCCTCCACCACCAGTAACCTTCTGCCACCATGCTGACATTCCCTTCTGCTGGTGGTACTGGTGGAGCTCAGTCTCAGGCCATCCAGTGTGTGGGTAGGCAGATGCCTATGGTGCAGGTTCTGGGGTAGGGGTGTCTGCATAGGTGTCCCCGCTTCCCCCCAGCACTGCCTGCCACTGTTCTGTGCCCTTGGGGATACCTGCTGGGTACTATCCCCTGTGACACTGTGGGAAACACAGTCGTGCCCATGTTGGGCCTTCAGCAGTTGCTGTCTGGCTGCTCTGCTGTTTCAGCATTCGTATGGGCCACCTAGGCATCACCCTAGTCCGCACTGTGGCCAGCTGCACCACAGCATGTGCCGCCTGCGGCCCTCTGTATCCCCTTTTCCGGCATCTGTCCAGTTGCCATTCCGACATGCCCGCCCTGCTGTTACCGCACGTGTGAACGCCATAGGACACCTGTCCGATGGAGAGGAAAACCCTGCACAGCGCAATTTCACTGTAGGCTCATTCACCTTGTATGGGGACGGAGCATAGACCCTTCCACGATTTATATCTTTTCTATGGAACTTTCTCGGGGGTGGGGGGTTTGATGTTTCCCATTAATACCACTATTGGCCAGCTTGGTTATGGTTTTTTTCCAGTTTGTTGAGGTCATTTTCAATGTTTATGTGCCCTTTTGTTCTGTGCACATGTATCACACTTATCACTTGTTTTAGGTTTCCCTGCCTAGGCTGTACATTGCTGACACCTAAATGGTTTCTCTCCCCTGAAATGTGCATTTAACGGCAGGTTTTCAATCGCGTTAGGATTCAGCTCTTCAGATCAGCGCGATAGTGTGAAAGGAGCCTCTCCCCGCCCACACTCCGCCCATTGACCCCTTCTCTCCGCTCTCTCTCCACCTTCTGCGGTGTTTTACCGCGCCGTGGGACTTTACGATCGTTAACTTACGTTAACGCGTGTTCTGAGACGTTAACGATCGTTAACGCATCATAACGCGCATTAATGTAAGTTAACGATCGTTAAAGTTGCATAACGCGTGTTATGTACCATTACCGCAGTTTAGTAAACATCCCCCTAAGTGGGTATATTTAGAAGCCATATTCATGATTTGGATGTCTGAAAATGGAGACCTCCAGGATGGGTATTGAGACGTCCAGGGAATATGCACATCTAAATATGGTGCTGGGCATGCTGGGGGTGTATTCAGGGCGGTCCACAAAACTTAGACATGTGTGCCCGATTTCAGAAATGGCCAACGCATCTAGGCATATTCCAGATCTGTATCTGCTTCAGGTTACAACTAAGCATTGGAAAAATGCTTGTCTTGCCAGCATAACCACCCTGGAGGGTATAAAGGAGACAATACTCTGATATTCCCAGTACTGCCCACAACCACAACGACCTTTTAGAGGAACTGGGGATACACGTGTTGCAGTTCTCCCTCTGCTGCTTGCAGAATGGCCATCTGAGATGCGTCCCCTGTCTGGAATAATTCTCCGGGAACGTCTATGTAGACATCCCTAAGTGATGTTATCGCGCGATAATGGTGCATTACCATGCGAGAACATCACGTATCGTGCGATAATGTCTCCGGCGGTGTTAAGATGCACAGAGGGTGGAGTAAGGCTCCCCAGGGGCGGAAAGAAGGGGTCAATGGGCGGAGAGTGGGCGGGAAGAGGCTCCATGCACACTAATGCCGTGAGATGAAAGTCTGAAAATTAGCGCCAGTGAAAACCTTGCGCTAGAGGCACATTTGCAGGAGAGAGAAACCAGTTCAGTCAGCAATGTACAGCAAAGGCAGGGAGACCAAGGAAAAGTGATAGTAGTGATACATGTGCAGCAGCAGCATAGTGGCCAAGTATGAGAGGGCACGACGGTGAGGCTGCAAATGGGGCACAGGGAGCTAAAGGCAGGACATGCAGTGGAGCAGCTGGGGCACAGGGTGGATCAGGCTGATGTCTAGGTGGCACATAGGGACACAGAAACAGAAAAACCGCAAGACATCAACTGACCAAGGGCAAACATGCCCACGAGTGTGTGTCATACATTGCCCCAATGGACATCAACCAGCAAGTACCCCAAAGGCCACAGAACATTGGCAGGCAGTGCGGTGGGGAAGCATGCATGTCTATGTAGGCACCCCCACCCAAGAAACCACACCATGGGCAGCCGACTAACGGCACACTAGATGAGCTGCGACTGCGCACCACCAGCACAACCAGCAGAACAGCATGTCAGCATGGTGGCATGGGGTGCTGGCAGTGGAAGGGGCAGTGTTATCTGCTCACAGCAGACCAAGGCCAAGCCCTGTCCAGGTGGGTGGCGTGCAGTCCAACAGACAAGGTCTGTCAGACAAACAGTAATGGTACCCCCTGAGAAGGAATTACCTCTGTGGCAAGGGCAGAAGGTCACAGGTTCAAGCTCCAGCTGTGGCTCCTGCAGACCATGTCCCAATATTTTACCCTACAGAGAACATACACAGTAATAATGTGCACTCTCCAGAGCAGATGGTGGCAACCCCAGCTCCGGAGGGCAAACACCATTCAGGTTGTCAGACTGTCCATACTAAAAATATGCATGAGATGCATTTGAAGGAACTGTCCCCATTGTATGCAAATGTACCCCATGCATATTCAGTAGGGACAGACTGACAACCTCAATCCTGTCTGTACCACCAGGACTGGACTTGTGAACCTCTGCCTCAGAGCATCGCCCTACAGGGGCACAAACACACACACCCACAAGCTCCACCATCCAAAGTATAATGAAAAGGCAGGCTGTTGTGTCCTGCGCATAGTGCCAGCCCCCACTAATAGCACTTGCATACCTTAGCAATGCCGTCATAAACATGGAAACACGTCCCATATACATCAAAAGGTAGCCATGACCAATGTCAGATAACAAATCGTAACTTAAACACAACTCTCTAACAGAGATCCATCATAGCAACCTTACTGATTTATGTGGTGTGTGCCCCCTCATCCATATCTGACAGTGTTTACCACCCTGGAGAGTGTCCCTAACAGTATTGATTATCCTACCAATGCCTGCATGAAGCCCATGACTGGTGTTGCCCACAGGGCTGCCAACCACCGCTATCTTCGCATAATGCCCAAATAGGTGTGGTAATCTGTGTATGTGTGTCCATTGTTTTGTGGCCTTCCACACCCCACTGAGCCCCCAATGTTTGCACTGCTTCCACTGTTCCACCTCCAATGTGCATATTGATGAGCAAGGTATTGTGGGTATGGCCCCTACAGGGCCATTTATCCAGGATGTATCTGCATAGGGTATAGGGCAGTAACTTGGATATTGTAGTGGGCAAACGCCATCTGCACGGACAGGGTGGCCACAGCAGGTCATGGTGGGAGGGCACTCTCACTCTGATTGAGCAGTGACCATGGCATCTCAACCTTCCCACATAGTGCCATACAGTGTGTTCAACAGTGATATATGTGAGTTCCCATTCCTGGGGCTCATTCACTGACATGCCTGCTTGGTGTTTGTGCAAATGTCCCACATCTGGGTGCACATTGTTCCTCTGGGAATATGCACTAAGTGGGCTAGCACACTGTGTGCAGTCAGCATGTGTCCAGCTGCAACACCTTGCAGGGTGCAGCAGGTGTATGCTGACTGTGACCTCTGCTGGTGAATGGCAGATTGTGGTGGGGGACAGCTGAGCTGATCATGCCTATCCCATGTATGGCTACGGCCCTTGTACAGGTACCAACCTGCATCAACTGTCAGGTTCTCCAAAGGAAGGTGTTTGCTGGTCCCACAGCCTGTCATCATGTTGCAATACTGCCCTTTCTGGGAATGTTCAGAAGGTGGGTATGTTGGAGCCAGATCATGTCCCCTACCCTGACCCAGAGAGGCATGTTTGATATGTACATCATCATCATGTGAGTCCACACACACCCCTGCTCCAAAAACAAGTGACATGGGAAGCACACTGGCTATGCACCAGTTTGGTTGCAGCACAGTCTACAAGGGGCAGACATGACTGTCAAATACAAAAACAGGGCATTCACAGGCATCTCTGCAAATACCTCTCACACACTAGCACTGATGGAGACCTTCAGCAAAGCCAGCACAGGCAACTCGAGTACTGCGGACCTGGTGCCGGCCACCCCACCTCACCCTCAGGATGATCACAGTACACGCTCAATGGCAGGGACTGTAGGTAGTCAGTGGCAGTAACACACTCGGTCAGTCCCCCTTATCAAGCTGACGTGCTGTAGAGGTTGTCACCAGTAACCCCACTAGAGCCAGGGGCGAGTAGGGTAGGTCAGCCTGGGCTATCCAAAACCTAAGGAGCAGGGTAGTGCAGTTGGCCCTGCACTGCCTTCTGGGTGTTGTAGTCCCTCTTGCTCTCTAAGCCAAGGAGTAGTCGAGTAGTTTAGGCAAAAATGATAAGGTTTTATTTCCCCTTCTGGGTGGATTCATTGCAAAGAAAATTAAGAACAAAAATGACCATACTTCTGGTACAAAGAAAACAATGCAGGAACAAAAAACAGCTTCTGTGGTTTTCAGCTTTCACAAACAGTATTCAGAACCAACGTAAATGCAGCAGTCCCTTTTCAAACAAAGGCAAACACTCTTGCTTTTCCACTGCTGTTCTAACAGCCTTGTTAACAGCTAGTTTAGCACAGAGATATGACGTGATCTGCTAAAGACAGCGTACAATCCATCTGCTCATCTGATGTCTGTTCATTAACAAACTCTGTCTGCATTTCCTCACAGTCACTTTCAGACAAGTAAGTTTGTGGATAATTATATGGTACTTCAAAATGCAGTCTCTCTTTACTTCCTCGAGACTTCTCTTCACCGGGTGCTACAGAGCAGGGTGGAGCATTACCATATATATGGGATTTAGCTAAAGGAGAGTCCAGCAAACCCTGGCAGTCACAGGGAAAACTTTCAAACCCAGTTTCCCTTCTACACAGTTTATACTGCCTACCTTTTGGCTTCTTTACAGAGGGATTTCTTAGCACAGCTGGGTCAGCAAGGCTTTCACACACCGGCTGTTTTTTCCTGCCTTTTAACCTTTCTTTTCTCTCAGTCATACAAATGTCCTCTGGCCAGGACGTCTCTCCCTCTCTGGACTTGAAGCTCTCCGTTTGGAAACTCTCTTCTGGTCTCCTTCTCCAACTGGTTCTACCGCTCACGCTCCCTCTGGTTCTCCTTTTCCCACTGTAGCTGGTTCTCCCTCCGGTTCTCCAGCTCTCTTCTGGTGAGTACTTTTTATATGCCTGTGTCTTAGGGCTTAACTGCGCCCCTCCCCAACCAGGTGCTTCTCCTTAAACCCTGAGCTCGGGGCTACTTTGCAGTTTGGGCGTGTTCTCTCCCCTCGTGACACACTCTGTTTATGTTGTCCCTGGCAACCCTGGGCCATGTGGTCTGCCTGGTTGTCAGTTTCTGACACAATCTCTTCAGCTTCACCCAGTTCCATATCCTCGGAAGGATCCTCTACATGACAAGGTGCATATCTCATCTGGGGAGCAGATGTAGACCGCTGTTCTACATGTGAATTGCATTATGGGTACTGTTGTCTCTATCCTATCCTGGTTACCACAGCAGACAGTATGTCCAGTGACCTGCATCCTGTCTGTGGCCAGCCATTGGTATGAAAAACCTCATAGTGATGTAGTACAATGTTTAATAGAATGTCCTCAATGGCATAGGTCATGGTTTTACTCCCACATTGGGCTCCCTGTATGTTTGGGTCTCCCCTACCCCGTGCAGCACCTCATAAGGTTTGTGGGATGACCTGCACTCCTTCTGCAGCCAGCCATTCATGGGATAAACACATGTTGATGTAGCATAATGGTGAAGTCGATGAATTCAGGGTCAGACGTCATGGGTCCAATCCCTCAGTGGGCTGCCCGTAGTAAGATTGTCAGAGGCAACTCCCTTGTAGGCCTGTAACAGACACACATATGGCGTTAAACATGTCTTAATGGGAATATTGTTTTAATGTGTAAATGAAAACAACACCCTCACCTCATTTGCTTACGGTAATATGGCCTGGAAACTGCCTTAGCTGTGGGTCCCCCCTATCCCAATAAGCCCAGCAGAATGTATGTGCGTTGACGTGCAGTTGTTGTGCAGCCAGCCCTAGCTATGATAATAGCCACAGAGGCATAGCACACTGGTTAGTACAATGACTATGCAGCCAGATCTCACGGGTTCAAATCCCCAGTGCAATAACATCAGGAAGAGTGTCTGAGGTGCCACCTTTTTGCATGGCTATAACAGTTAGACACATCTCTGTAGTGTGCCACACAATGGGGACTGGAAAAGCGGCCCATACCATTAGCAGCGCGTTTCACTGTTCTGATAAGAAAACTATGACGTGTTTTGGGCATCGAAATCCCACGTGTGCTGTGCGCCGTAATTGCACCAGGTAGCACGTAGTAGCATGCGATAGCGCATGTATGTGCACAACACAGTGCTTGCGCCATGTGCATCATTGAGCCTTCCTGCATGTGCCGTGTCGCGCACGTACACGCACTATCTCTATAGTGAAAAAATGGACAGCCGATCACGGAAGCCCGCATTTACCCAGAGGGAGCTTAGGATCCTCTGTGAATTTATCTGCACCAGACAGAACCGTCTGTTCCCAGGCGCATCAAAAAGGCAGGACCTTGCACGGGTGAGGAGGGCATGGGTGCGCCTCACCAGGCGGTACAACCAATCTGCCGACTACCAACGTGAAGTAAGTCTATGGGGACAGGTCACACAATGGCGGTTGTACAACACAATATACAGCAAGCATCACATATCATACATGCAGAACATGGTGGAAATAGTCTGTTGGGCAAGCTGTTGCCACTGTAGATGCGTATGGTGCTGATTGCAATCCTGCCCTATCCCCAGAAGGCCCCCCGACCAGATCACACGGGTCTATCACACATCCTGGTGTTATGTTACCTGTGTGTGATGCGGTCTCAAATGTCTGCTCTATCCCCAGGAGGCGTCACACATGGTTACAGAGGTCCATCATAGATACTGGTGTTACGTTAAGTGCATCTGTTTCTTTTTTCCAGCTCTGCCCTAACCCCAGGAGGTCCTGGACCTGATGACAGAGGTCTATTATACATCCTAGTGTTAGGTTAAGTGCATCTGTTTCATTTTCCCAGCTCTGCCCTAACTCCAGGAGGGCCTGGACCTGATTACAGAGGTCTATTATATCCTGGTGTTAGGTTAAGTGCATCAGTTGGGGTTTCACAGCTCTACCCTAACCCCAGGAGGGACTGGACCTGATGACAGAGGTCTATTATAGATCCTGGTGTTAGGTTAAGTGCATCTGTTTTATTTTCCCAGCTCTGCCCTAAGACCAGGAGGCCCTGGACCTGATGACAGAGGTCTATTATAGATCCTGGTGTTAGGTTAAGTGCATCTGTTTCATTTTCCCAGCTCTGCCCTAACTCCAGGAGGGCCTGGACCTGATTACAGAGGTCTATTATATCCTGGTGTTAGGTTAAGTGCATCAGTTGGGGTTTCACAGTTCTGCCCTAACCCCAGGAGGCCCTGGACCTGATGACAGGGGTCTATAATAGCTCCTGGTGTCAGGGTATCTGCATCTGTTTCATGTTCCCAGCTCTGTCCTGACTCCAGGAGGCCTGGACCTGATTACAGAGGTCCATTAGAGATCCTGGTGTTAGATTAAGTGCATTAGTTGGGGTTTCACAGCTCTGCCCTAACCCCAGGAGGCCCTGGACCTGATGACAGAAGTCTATTATAGATCCTGGGGTTAGGTTAAGTGCATCAGTTGGGGTTTCACAGCTCTGCCCTAACCCCAGGAGGCTCTGGACCTGATGACAGAGGTCTATTATAGATCCTGGGGTTAGGTTAAGTGCATCAGTTGGGGTTTTACAGCTCTGCCCTAACTCCAGGAGGGCCTGGACCTGATAACAGAGGTCTATTATAGATCCTGGTGTTAGGTTGAGTGCATCTGTTCATTTTCCCAGCTCTGCCTTGACACCAGGAGGGCCTGGACCTGATTACAGAGGTCTATTATAGATCCTGGGGTTAGGTTAAGTGCATCAGTTGGGGTTTCACAGCTCTGCCCTAACCCCAGGAGGCCCTGGACCTGATGACAGAGGTCTATTATAGATCCTGGTATCAGCGTACCTGCATCTGTTTCATGTTCCCAGCTCTGCCCTAACTCCAGGAGGCCTGGCCCTGATTACAGAGGTCCATTAGAGATCCTGGTGTCAGGTACCTGCATCTGTTTCATGTTCCCAGCTCTGCCCTAACTCCAGGAGGCCCTGGACCTGATTACAGAGGTCTATAATAGCTCCTGGTGTCAGGGTACCTGCATCTGTTTCATGTTCCCAGCACTGCCCTAACTCCAGGAGGCCTGGACCTGATCACAGAGGTCCATTACAGATCCTGGTGTTAGGTTAAGTGCATTAATTGGGGTTTCACAGCTCTGCCCTACCCCCAGGAGGCTCTGGACCTGATGATAGAGGTCTATTATAGATCCTGGGGTTAGGTTAGGTGCATCAGTTGGGGTTTCACAGCTCTGCCCTAACCCCAGGAGGCCCTGGACCTGATTACAGAGGTCTATAATAGCTCCTGGTATCAGGGTACCTGCATCTGTTTCATGTTCCCAGCACTGCCCTAACCCCAGGAGGTCCTGGACCTGATGATAGAGGTCTATTATAGATCCTGGGGTTAGGTTAAGTGCATCAGTTGGGGTTTCACAGCTCTGCCCTAACCCCAGGAGGCCCTGGACCTGATGACAGAGGTCTATTATAGATCCTGGTGTCAGAGTACCTGCATCTGTTTCATGTTCCCAGCTCTGCCCTAACTCCAGGAGGCCCTGGACCTGATTACAGAGGCCCATTAGAGATCCTGGTGTTATGTTAAGTGCATCAGTTGGGGTTTCACAGCTCTGCCCTAACCCCAGGAGGCCCTGGACCTGATGACAGAGGTCTATTATAGATCCTGATGTCAGGGTACCTGCATCTGTTTCATGTTCCCAGCTCTGCCCTAACTACAGAAGGCCCTGGACCTGATTACAGAGGTCTATAATAGCTCCTGGTGTCAGAGTACCTGCATCTGTTTCATGTTCCCAGCTCTGCCCTAACCCCAGGAGGTCTATAGCCCAGCTAGGTGTGTTGGTGCATGCTCCTATTGCATTCGTCCAGAAAAGGCCTATTCACAGGAGGCCCTAGTTGTGACCACAGAGGTAGAATAGACATCCTGGTGTTATGGTAGTGGCTCCTGGTGATGTGTTCAGGGCCACCCAATCCCCGCGTGACGCCATAACACATCACACATGTTCCAATGCAGATATCATGGTGGCATGGCGTGTGTGTCTGCGGATGTGTGTAGGACAGGTAAACACACAGGTGTGTGCCGGACCCCACAGGGGGTTAAGAAACACCTCCCCTATAGACCAGCATGCCTACCCCACACATGGCATGGTGCTGCCATGTAATGCAAGGGGAGCATTGGAACTGAGTAAGGGTGGTCTGGGGGCTTGCCCAAAGGACACGTAGGTGGCACCCCACACATGCCCAGACCCACAGCCACACATGCAGGCGGTGCTGGCAACAGGTAGTAGAGAACCCACTGACATGAGCAGCAGCAGCATCCTGGTGCTCGCAGTGATGTGTGATATGCGTTGGGCACCCACCAGAGATATCTGGCCCTTAATGTTCCCACACATTGCATTCCCCCCCAGGTGGAGGACCTATGGAAAAAGGGATGGGAGTTGCGGCTGCACTGCCCGGATGTCCTCAACCGGCTACAAAGGAGGGCGCTGCAGCAATGTGGCGGTGAGTGTTGCGGCCCCTGCAGCACAGTGCAGCTTGTCACTGTGGCCCAACGGCCTGTGGGAGGCCACACTATGTTTATGTGGCGTTGTAATTGCATCATGGTGTACTTATGACTGTCTTCCCCCACAGAGGATGCTGCTGCTGGTGAGGGAACATCAAGCTCAGGGCCCCCCACAACATGCCCCACAGCTGCAGTACAGCCGGTCGAGGAGGAGGAGGAGGCAGCCAAGGCGGAGGAGGAGGAGGCGGCTGAGGCGGAGGAGGAGGAGGCGGCCAAGGCGGAAGAGGGCGACGGGGACATGGAGGGTGGGGTGGGGTGGGGCGGGGCGGGAGGGAGGGGAGGGTGAGTGTGATGTTTTGGGGGGTGAGGAGGAGGAGGAGAGTGGGAAGGTGGTGAGGACGTTTGGGAGGTGCCAGGAGGGAGGAGGGGGGTGTGGAGGGGGAGGAGGGTGGGGAGAACACAGGACAGCACAGGGCACTGTGGGTCCCTGCCAGCTGCCGCATGTGTGTGGTCATGGTGCCCGTCTGGGTATAGCTACACCACCCATTGCTACAGACAGGGCCCACGCACATGCCACCACACAGACACCGGGCACCATGTGTGTATGTGGTGGCAGATGCGTCCGGGACCTGTATGTGGCATTGGATGGAGTGCTGCAACGCTAGCGGGCCCAGGACCGCACCATCTGCTGGCTGGCAGGCGCCATTCAGTGGATGGCTGCCGAGATGCACATGCAGTGTGAGGCTGGTATGGGCGGTGCATCTCGACAGCTATCCAATGCTGTTGCCGTGGCATTGAATATCCGGGGTTAGGGGTGAGCGGGCAGGGCTATATGCCATAGCAGCGCACAGCCTGCCTACTTGAATATTGGGCCCATAGAATGTAGACGTTTATATATGTAAATACCTTATGTATTACAGCCATCCAGACAGGCACATACAAACTGTTAAACTGTTAAGCATTTTATGAAAAACTTGAAATACATTATTAAAAATTATAGAAATCAATGAGGAAGATAAAGTTTTAGGGCCCGATATTCAAAAGGCAGCTACATGGTTTACGGCCCTGTAAACCGTGTAACTGCCGCTGAGAGGGATATTCAACACTGAATATCCCCGATATGGTCCTTACGTGCCCCGATGCTAACCACTTAGCATCGGGGCGTGTCGGGGGCATTCTAGGGAGGAGCAGAGGGGGATACAATCGATAACCAGGCAACAGCGATATTGCATACTGCTCGGTTAGCGACCTGTGCCTAAAAGATAGGCGATAAAACACCTTGCCTACCTTTTAGACACATGAGCTAACTGGGCATGCAATATTGCTACTGCCCTGTTAGCTACTGCAGCTTCTGGATGTGTGGTAATCCCTGGATATTCAATGCCAGGGCCCCATGTGACGCTGGCATTGAAAATCCAGGGTTAAGTAGCAGCGCATAGCTGGCCCAAGTTAATATCGGGCTCTTAGTTTCTCCGTTTTATTTTCTCTTTATAATGACATACAATAATGAACATATTCAAGAAAGTAGCATGTTGGTAGGAACAAAAAGCCAACAAAAAAAGTAATTCTCCAGCTCACACCAATTTATCATACCAAAAAATATTCCAGGGTAGGGGACTAACTTTATAAAGCATTTGCCTTGTGTAAAGCATGTTTTACATACGGGAAGTAGGTTTTATACACTTGCATGGGTATATGCATATGTAAAATTACGAGAGCATGTGTACTTTTATGTGACCCACATGTAGGTGCTCCCAGGCGCAGTATTTGGGCAAAGTTGTGAGGTATGTGTGCAGTTAATAAAATATAATTCAGTCAGGAAGCAATTGATTGAACCCATAGATTTTTTACAGTAGTGTACCTTTCATCTATTCAAAATTTGCATACAGGGAGTTGCTTCTTCAATAGAAATCGAAAGCTGATTCTAACAGATCAGTTTGCTCTGCCTTATTCTATGATGTCTGCATTTATTGTAAAACCAGTTATGATGCATTGACAGGTGTTAACGTTACATAGGTCTTTGAAGAACAGTCTTTAATAGCCTATACCAGAGGCAAGAATGTAGGAGAAATGTTGACACATTGACACAATGGCTCAAAGCACGATATATCAGTTTTCATTGGAAGGCAGTGAATGGCGTCATCCGAAAAATGGAAGAAAGTTCATGTCTCATACTAGGACTTCATGTATTTCCAAATTTGTTGTGTACATTTTAATTTGTCCTTGTGAGGACATAGATGTTGGTGGGCCAACATCTATGTCCTCACATGAGCACAGAAGCCGTTTGAATGCCAGCGCTCTGTCAGCCCCCCTCCCCCCTCTCCCCCCCCCCATGAAACACTGCCTTCAAAGGAAACATGAATGCATAGATCTGAAATGGTATATTATTGATCAGGTTTCTGTGACCCGGAAGGAGCAGGTTTGGAGAATCTCTTAAATTATCAGGAATAAAGATGGATATTTCATTTATGTACAGTGACACCACTTGGATTAAACCATGACATTGAATGGATGTTTTTAATTTAAATGGACTGAATCGTTGACATTTGCTTTGTGACTGCTTAAGCTGTCCTTGAAAGAATGTCGCCACCATTTCTTGAAAGTTAAATGACTTCAGACAGGGCCATCCTGTCCACTAGGTGAACTAGGTGGTTGCCTATGGTTGCAGGCCCTGGTGAGTGGCATCACCCCCCATCCTCACAGTGAAGTGGCAATTTATTGCCGCCCGGCCCACCACGCCATCCTCCTTCCAGCATCCATCTTCTCACCTGGGAGAAGGGGGGTGGCATGGCGATGCCTCCACTGCATCAGGCTTTAAAGTGCCCGCACTAGCATGCTCACGGCCTGCTGCTTTTCCTCCTCCCCTTTGATGCAACTTTCTGCTGCTCCTGCCCCCTCCAAGAAGAAGTTGTGTCGGAGGGGGGCAGGAGTGGCAGGCCGTGAACACGCTACTGTGGGTACTTTAAAGCCCAATGCAGCGGAGGCATCGCTGTATCGCCTCCCTCCCCCAGGTGAGAAGATGGATGCAGGGGGTGGGGGCGGCATGGTGGGCCAGGCGGTGCTGTAGTCTTTGGGGGCAGCATGGAGATTTTGCTTAGGCTAGTAGAAACCCTCAGGCCGGCCCTGATTTCAGAACAGAGAGGAGTGGCAGTGAAGGATAGACTGTATATACTCCCTGATGCAGATGTCTCGAAACATAACACTATGTCAGAGAATTTGGTGTTTGATGAATTTTACACATTGAAGATAATTATGAATTTTTGAGAACAATGGATAAATTCATGTTTAGCTATTTATGAATTGTTACGGGGATGAACTGTACTTCATTTATTCAATGATCAAAGCATATGATGAAATGATTATGCATATGACATATGAAGATGTCCAAAGCTATGATGGTCTATCAAATTCAATAACTTACTTTAACATGTGAGGCTGGATGATTGAAGGATTTTGGGTAATCTTTCTAGCACTCATTGGAGACCTCAGTTGTTTACATCCTTTATAAAATAGGCAGAACATACCTGCGGCGTTTTTGGTACCCTGTTATAAAATTACCATCAACGAGGGCAATTTTTAAAACTATGGGTATGTTTACTAGTCAAATTAGGCTTTTGCAGCTAATGCAGTAACTGTTAGGGGTGTGCCCAGCATTTCCCCAGCAGATATTGCACCGAAAATGCAGCATCCTGAAAGCAGCGAATGTCACTCATTGAGGTGGCGTTAGTTGCACCCAAGCTGCTGCAAATCAAACAGTTACTGCGTGCTGTTGAGGTCCATGATAACCGCGCTTTGCAGATATGCCCTCTCTCTGCCCATTTCCTGCTCACTCTGACAGATAACATGTTTTGTGCAGATAGCACAGAAAATCATTGCGCTATCTGCATTTTCCCTGCACACAGTTAGATAATGAGCATCATCTGCCACATTAACAGGTAGAAGCACCCTTTAGTAAACATACCATTATGTGTGTGAACACAAAGTTTGAGAGTATTTCTGTCTGTGAATTTTACACACATTCTCATAGGGACAGTATATGTGAACTTCTCATTTGAAAATTGTCAAGGAAGAGTACCCACAGAGATTTGCACCTCCCTATACTTCGACTTTCATACTTTGGACACATCATGTGAAGAGGGAGATCATTAGAGAAAGACATCATGCTTGACAAGATAGAAGGTCAGCGCAAAAGAGGAAGGCCAGCAATGAGATGGATCGATACAATAACAGCAGCTACGGGTACCAGTCTGTCAACAATGAGCCACCTGACTGAAGACCGAACACAAGTTAGAACAACTATCCAGAGTGTCGCCATGAGTCGACACCAACTCGATGGCACTCAACAACAATGTACTGTTGGGACTTTTTCCATAAAAAATAAAACGCATAGTTTTGAAAATACAAAGCTAGGTGCTTTACTGCCTCCCTGACCTAACCTGACCTAGGAATGCTCTACCAATTATGTAGGTAAAAGTACAAAATATTGTGGAACTACAGGGGTGGGGAGGAAGGACCAATTTTAAAATAATTATTTTACTCATGTAAGAAGTTATTTACAGAGGTAAATTGCTTCTTAAAATTTCCCTCCCTAAAAACAGATCCAAGAAGTCACTACAAAACAAAAACAAGGGGAAAAAGACACTTTATTAGTAGAGAAAAAAAGCTAAAACACACAAGAACTTGTGACATAAGAATATAAGAAAAGTCATGCTTAGTTAGATCCAAATTCATCAAGCTCAGCATCCTGACTGCAGCAGTTGTCAGTCTGGATTAGAAGTACCCATTGGATCCCAAAAGGAAGGTCAATTTCTTATAGCTTGTTTCGAGGGATAAGTGATAAGTGATGGCTTTCCTAAGTCTACGTGGCTAATAATTTTTACGGTCTTTTCCTTCCAGAACTTGTCCAAAACTGACTCTTGAGCCCTGATATGTTAATCTCCTTGACCATTCCCTCCAGCAACAGATTCCAGGGCTTAATTATGCGCTGCATGAAAAAATACTTTTTCCAATTTGTTTTCAGTCTGCTGGTTGCTGGTTTCATAGAGTGTTCTAGCTAGGTCATATGATTGTTCCACAGTGCTGCCATTATGGTGCATCATTTGTACTCTACATGCGTTCTTATTATTCTCTGGTATATGATTGTTCTATTGTGCTGGTTTTTATGATGCATCATTTGTTCTGTGCTGACTTTGTGAGTATTCTGTCTATATTATTTGAATGTTCTATCCTGCAGCGTATTAAGATATATAATTTGTATTTTGCTGACGTATCATATTTCTGTTATATGAATGCTGTTTTAAGATGTACATTACTGACAATGTATCATACTATTGCTACTACTAAGATTTATTTTGCCAACCTCCAAGTTTATCTCACTGCCCTACTTGTATGTTATGCTCATATGCAGTCATTTTGCTATTGTTAAGCTGCTACTACAATGTAAGTTGTTTATATTAAAAGCAATTCTTGCTGCCTAGTGTGAATCTCTTCATAAAGGCAGTTAATAAATCCTAATGAATAATAATAACAGCAATCGTTTCATATTTAATCTTTCCACCCCACTCATGATTTTATATACTTCTATCATATTCCTTCAACCTTTGGACTTCTTAGAAGCAGACAATCTCGGGAAAAACTGGCTCTTTCTAAGAGATTTTCCTCATTATAAAATCAACAAAAAAGCTCCATATCAAAAAATCCTTTTTGAACAATGATGAGTACATAAGTTGGCTTAAAATTGTTTTAGCCATGAAGAGTTTTGAATGACTGTTTAAGACCAAAATAGCATTGGTAGCTTTTGAAAATGATCAGTATCGATACTTTGCCTTTGAGATTTATACTGTATTATAGTTGGCAAAGTCCAAATAAAGTGGTTGCAGCAACAATTAATTACACTGGTCAACATTGAAATCATTACTGACTTTAAAAGGCCCTAATCTGTAGTATTTTGGTGAGCTGAACACGAATATAACATTAAAAAATTTGTATTGGCTCTCGTTTTGAAGATATTGCATGTAGTTCATTTTTGACGTTTCACCGTGTAAATTTATCCAGTATGACATCAACAACATCCCAAATAAGCCTTGAATGATGTAATATTGCATCACATTGCATAATGCGAGCATGCACACATCATTCAGAGTTGATTGCATCATTTTCTGATGCAATGCAATACTACTGCCAGACGGTTGCTGAAGCCATCTGACGTCAGCAGTGTACTATACGCAGTTGGAAAGGAAAGTACTCTGGTATTCTGTTCCAATATTGAAAGCCTCATGAATGCCTTAAAAATCACTCATGACCCACAAGACTGGAGACTATTTATAGACTCTTTGAAATTGAGTCTGAAGGCTGTGCTTTTGAACAATGGAAACCGTCTTCCATCTATTCCAGTAGCGCATGCCGTCCACATGAAAGAGACATAAGATAACTTAAAGCATCTACTGACTTCCATTAACTATAACAAGTACAGCTGGCACCTCTGTGGTGACTTGAAGGTAGTTTCCCTTTTAATGGGACGGCAGCAGGGATATATAAAATACATGTGTTTCTTATGTGAGTGGGATAGCCGAGCAAGGGATTGGCACTACTTGCGGAAGGAATGGAATCGCAGACAAAATGTAACAGTTGGAGAGAAGAATATCCAGCACCCAGCTCTGGTTGAGGCTCACAAAACCCTGCTACCACCCCTTCACATCAAACTAGGTTTGATGAAAAACTTTGTGAAAGCCATGGATCGCACTTCGCCAGCTTTCCAATACCTGCATGAAAAATTCCCTCGACTCAGTGAAGCAAAGATTAAAGAGGGAGTTTTTGTGGGTCCTCAGATTCGAGAGCTCTTCAAAGATGACCGGTTCAATAACTTGCTGCAGGGTGATGCGAAACAAGCATGGAATGCTTTTCGCCTAGTGTCAACAAAGTTTCTCGGGAATGTTAGGGCAGAAAACTACAAGGAACTAGTAGAAGACATGCTGATGCAGTATTAGAAAATTGGCTGCAATATGTCTCTAAAGATCCATTTCCTTGATTCCCATCTCAATTTCTTTCCTGACAACTGTGGTATGGTTAGTGATGAACAGGGCGAACGTTTTCACCAGGATATCGCAACGATGGAGCAAAGATACCAGGGAAAATGGTCCACTACAATGCTGGCTGATTACTGCTGGACACTCCCCAGAGAAGCTCCCGAAGAGCTGTACAAGAGACAGGTGAAAAAATCTAAGAAGTAGTCTATGTCTTGTTTTTTTACAGGTATTAACCGAAGGCCTATTATATTTACTATTGACATGCATTTCGTGATGTAAACATTAATTCTTGTAGATTACAAAAAAATTAGAGCCAACTTTGCAATTTCACTGTCATATTCGTGTTCAGCATATAAAAATTGATAAGAAATGACTATTTTTATTTCAGTAACATGACTTTTGTAAAACTTTGTTCACCAGTTTTATAAGTCCATATCATCAGGACTTATTATCATCCCGCCTTAGCTTTTTCGCTTGCATAGTTCTACAAAACATCTCTGCAACTCCATAAATAGAGTGGAACACCACCAGACCTGGTTCAGCCTGCTTATAATGATTTAGTATCAGTTACTATGCCCTGCTTTGAAGTAAACGTGTGAAAATTTAAACTAGTCCCTTTCAGTTAATATTCTATATTGTTGAATACAAAAGAATTGCAAAGTTCTTGGATAGCCCTCAAATCATGATCAGGACAAAGAAGTGGAAGGTTGTCTGGTACTATCAAGACCCTGCCTAGATCAGGCTGTCCCTCCAAACTGGAAGGTTGAGCAAGAAGGAGATCGGAGATCACCACGAGGCCAATGGCAACTTTGAAAGACTGAAGGATTTCCATAGTTTGCCTGATGTCTAGGCCAGCCCTGATGTGACAACAGTATCTTAGACACTCCACAATATAGTCTCTATGGTAGGTGGCAAAATGGGAACTATTACCCAAGAAAGCCCACCTTGAATCCCATTTGAAGTACTCAAAGGAACACTCAGCTGATTCTGTAGCTATGTAGCAAAACATTGTTTTATCTGATAAATTTATAACAGAACGTTTTGTCCTGACTGCAAAATGTTATATTTGGCACAAGTCTAGCACAGCACATCACATCACCTACATCCTTCCTGTGAAATATGGTGATGGCAGAAGCATGTTATGGGGATGTTGCTCATCAGCAGGGGCCGGGGGACTATTTAGGATAGAAAAGACAATGAATGGCAAAATGCCCTCAAGGAAAACCTGTTGGCTTCTTCAAGATAGCTGAAATTAAAATGGAAGTTCACTGTTCAGCTTGAAAATGATCTAAAGCACACAACCAAAGATACAGTGGAGTGGCTAAAAAACAATAAATGGTCAAGTCAGAGCTCTGACTTCAATCCGCCAAAAATCTGTGGCTTGACTTGGAAATTTCTGTCTATGTTACCCAAAGGACTTGACAGAGCTTGATCACAAAGAAGAATGGTCTAAGATTGACAACTCTAGGTCTGCAAAGTTTATGGAAACCTGTCACAACAATCACAGCTGTACTTACTGCCAAAGATGCTTCTACCAAGTAGTGACCATGGTGGGGGTGGGGGTGGGGAGGTAGGCTTATTCAATTGTTGCATTTCAATTTTGTCTTTTGGGCATATGTTTTATCTCCCATTTTTCTCCTGAAGGCATGGTGTATGGTGTATTGATGAATAGAAAAGTATCACCATCATCTAAATGCCTGCCAGTCTGACGCACTGGCACAACAAAATGGGAAAAACATTCAAAGGGGCATAGGCTTTCCATAGACACTATGGGGCATGATTACTAAACTGCGGTAATGTCACTTGCGTTGGGTTCTGCAGTAAAGATACAGATGCTCATATAAAGGCGTGGGTGGGGCATCATTATGGCAAGCCATGTCAGGTAACGCGCTTTATAAGGCGGGTTATAAGGCACGTTATAAGGCACCTTATTAGGCACAGTACAAGGCACGTGCCTTGTAACGTGCCTTGTACTGTGCCTAATTAGGAGCCTTATAACGCCTTATAGGGATTGCTGGCAACTGTGGTGAGGGTACAATGGGCTGGCAGCATGGATCTGCAAAGATATGACTGTCACAGGCAAGCAAAATATCTGCCTTGGACAGGAGGGAACAACAAGGAATTGAACCCATGACCTCCACCTAGACTGTCAGTGTACTAACCAGTAGGCTATACCTCTATGGCCTGTTGCACAGTAATGGCTGGGTACAGAAGGACTGCAGGTCACTGCACAAACTGTCTGCTCTGTGTGCCAGGATAGGGTAACCCCACCAGCACCCATGATGCATTGCACATGCAGAACAGCGGTCTACAGCTGACCACCAAATGGGATCTGCACCTCCCCGGTACTGCAGTGTGTTAAGATGGACTGACAGTGCGTGATACTGGCACAGAGTAGCTACAGACCATGCCATTGTGCAGGTTCCATGTTCACCTTGAGGGATAGGATGGGCACCCAGCACTAGGTCCACAGTACATGTGGTGCTAGAGATAGGTCCTGTTGCACATCCCCAGCACTGCCAGTATGTGACAGGTGTTCCTAGCAGTGCAACCAAATGTACATCTGTTCCAGCTGTGTTCTGCAGTCACATGTGGCCCTGTGGGACCGGACACCACCTAGATTAGTGCATACCCGGTGTTAAGGTCTGGCTGCCATGGGTACCTGTTATCACGGCAGTGGGGTGTCTAGACTTGCATGAGGGCTATGTAGCACTGCCACTATGGGTCGAAGTGGTATGTGCTATGTACCCCAAGGGGCCTCAATCACCCCTTTTGTAGATGAGGGTGTGGTGGGACAGGTGCCTGCACCCTGCAGAATGGTTGCAGTACCAGCAATCACAGTCCTGCTGGCAGATGACAGCCCTCCAGGGCTGCTGGTCCAGTGCCATACCTGTGACCATTGCAGATCAGCAATGAAGCTTGGGGTAGGCAGGGGAAGGCTCAACTGCCCCACGCCATGGTCTGCCATTCATAAACAGACAGCGCAGTCAAACTGCACCTGCAGGATCCTACAAGGTGTTCCCAACATGCACAGGCAAACTGCAGACAGCCCACTAACCAGTCCATAGTGCATTCTCACAGGGGAATCCTGTGCACCCAGAGGTGGTATGCACAGCACAGACACCAAACAGGTATCTCCATGATTGGACCCCAAAACCAGGAACACACAGATATCACTGGAAACAAATGTGTGGCACTATGTGGGAACATAGACATGCCATGGTCACTGCTCGGTCAGAGTGAGAGTGACCCCCCAGTGTGACATGCTGTGGCCACCCTGTCCATGCAGGTGGTGGTCGAGCACTACAGTGTCCCAGCCATTGCCCTCCACCCTGTACAGATGCATCCTGGCCAATCCACCCTGTCTGGGCCATACTCCTCATTATGCACATTTGCAGGCTAATGCTGGAAACAGTGTGAGCAATGTGGGCTCAATGAGGTGTTGGCAGACACAAAACAATGGAGAGACATACACACACTCCCACACCTATCTCAGCATTGTGCAGAGATGGAGGTGGTTGACAAACCTACCCCCTGCACTGGTCCTGATCACAGTGCCGACATTGCTAATCTGTGCAGGGGGTAGTAGTAGTGTTCTGGTGATAACTGCAGCTCTGTGCTGGGGCCAACAGCCTGACACTCCATGAAGCTGTGGATAGTGGAGCCCTTGTGAGTGGGTGTCCGTACCACTGTGCACCACTGCGTTGGGGTTTGTCCATGTTGTTGTTGTGGCTGCATTGTGGGCTAAAGCTATGGGGAGATGCTCTGCAGGATCCACAGATGTGACCTGAACCTCTGCTTTTGGACATGCTGGCTGAGTGTATAGCACCACACTGTTGCCACAGCAGCATAGTGGTCCATGGGGCTAGCATTATGTTCCTCGGCCAGACTTCTTCTGTTGCACTGTACACCACGGCATGGCCTAGGTCCACTGCAGGCGGGTGCCAATGCTCCCTCCAGCACAATCACCAACCCCCTCTGCCATGCTGGTGGTGCGCCATCCCAGGCCATCCAGGGGGCAGGTAGGTGGTTGCCTAAGGTGTGGGTTCTGGGGTAGGGGTGCCTACATAGATGCCCACGCTTCCCCCGGCACTGCCTGTCAATGTTATGTGCCCCTTGGGGTGCCTGCTGGGTAATGTTTCCTGGATGGGACACTGTGGGACACAGACTCATGGGCATGTCTGACCTGGTCAGTTGCTGTGTTGCTGGTTTCCATTTTCTGCTTTCCTATGTGCCACCTCGGCAACCACCTAGTCCACCCTGTGCCCCAGTAGCCCTCACTGCATGTCCCGCCTGCAGCCCCCATGCCCCATTTGCGCCATCACCATAGTGGCCTTTCATACCAGAGCATTATGCTGTTGCTGCAAATGGAGCACTACTATCACCTTTCTTGGGCTCCCTGCCAATGCTATACATTGCTGATACTTAAATGGTTTCTCTCTCTTGCAAATGTGTGCTAATGCCAGGTTTTCAATTGCGTTAGGATTCAGCCCTTAATTTCTCCGTGTTAGTGTGGAAGGGACTTTTCCCTGCCCACTCCCCGCCCTTTGACCCCTTCTCTCCAACCTCTCTCCACCCTCTGAGGGACTTACCGCGGCTGGGAGCGTTAAGGCGCATTATGTAACATTAAAGCGCATTGACGTTACGTTACTTTACGTTACGTTAACGCGCCTTAACATTACATAACGTGCCTTAACGTAGCTGCTGCTACGTTACCGCAGTTTAGTAAACATGCCCCTATATATGCAGGCGATATGTCTGATCTGTGCATGGGGGTATTGATAGTCTGGCATAATAGGCTAAAGTGCTCCAAACTTTGCCTGTGTAACATATGTTTCATTGATTTCTCATGTTTTTTTCTTTGAGACTACTATTGGAGATGACAGGATCCTATTGCTTATCTCAGGGAAGCTTTGTGCCACTCAGTGATTGGACTAGGGATTTATCAGGACTAAGGAAAGCCCAGCAGGGTGTATCTCTCTAACACGCACCATGTTTAGCATGGTAACAAGCATATGTTTTTGTTATATTAATTGTTACAATGGCTTTTTGTGTCTGACTGTATGTATGAAATTATGTGTGTCTCTTGGGAATGATGTGTGACTGGATATCTACTGACTCTTTTCTTACGCATGTGATACCAGCTAATTTACTGCACATTCACAAACCCTGCCTATTAATATGCCATATATGTTGCACACATGTAATGCCCTTTTATGGAATGTTTACTATGCAGGACCATACCAAGCTAGAAATGTGCCCTGTGTGACTTGTGAACTCGGCACTCAGCAGCCACAAGCAGGAACTTACTCTTATCAGGCTTCCTGAAAGTCCAGTGATATTAGCACCCTTTCCATACTGGCACCCTGTGCGGCCACATTGCTTGCACAGCCCTTGATATAGTCTGTTGCTATGTGTTGCTTTTATGGCCACTTTAGAAACCAGGTATATGGATGTCTCTAGCGCAAGGACATCCAAGTAGAACGGGGCATGCAGAGGAGTGGCCTGGGTGGAGCAACGAAGATGCACGTCGCAGTGTGATTTCAGAATGGCACAAGCACATGGTTGTTGAGGCATCCAGGCCTCAATTCTGCAGTTTAGGAGAGAGGTTACTAAGCTACGGTATAATACTGCATTTTATGGCAGATTAATTTACCATGGGAGGCAAGCTATGTTAGTCTGCTCCCTGGGAACATCTTAAAGGGGGCTGGCACATGTCAAAACCTTTGGATACCCACCTCCCATCTTAAATGAAGACCACAGCCATATGCTCTATCAAGAGCCCACTCTGCCAGAGGTGCCCCCCACCTCTGACTGCACCCCCATGAAACCCCCCACTTCCTCAAAGACTCCCCAACCTACACTCATAGGCCCCTCAGGCCTACCTTGTAATCCATGATGGTAATGGGTACAGGGGAGGAATGATCCCCGGTACTCCTTTCCTTGTGGCTCTAGTTTCAAAATGGTGGCTTGTGACCTTTAGCAGTAATCTTGCAATACTACTACTAGGGGTCATGCTACCATATAAGGACATTTTGACCCCTTGCAGTAGTACCCACAAAACTAGTGCTAGGGGTCAATAGCACCATTCTGAGCCTGTTGCCGGAAGGAGCAGAAACAACTGGGGATCACTCCTGCCCAAGACCCTAGAGACACCAAGAAACCCCTTGGTAAGTAGCAGGGGGAGCTCAAGAAGGGGTGTGGGGACTGGTAGGGGTGTCTTCAGAAGAGGTGGAGCCTATGAGGAGGGATCTGAGGATGCCTTAGAGGGGTATGGGGATGCCTTTCTTTGGTGGGGGGATGCCTTCAGAGGGATAGAAACTCTCATTAGGGGCTCTGTAGATTTCAGCAAGATGACGGATGGGGGAGTGCAATATTCAAAAATGCCAAAATGTAAATGTCGTGGCACTTAAATATTGGTGGGATATTCAGCATTAGTTTCCAGACAGGAGCTGCCGTTGAATATCCAGATTCAGTGGTGCTAAGCGAGTAAGTGCTGACACCTGGTTAGCATGATTTTCAGCTGTCCCTTGTCTGACTTGCAATTTAGGCCAGCTTTTCAAGGGCTGCTGAAAATCACAGTAACCGAGTAAGTGTCAGCACTTACCCCATTAGTGCCAGTTTTACTCCTGCTCTGTCCACTGGACAGGGCAGGAATGATCTGTTGAGATAATCAGTGGTACTCTCCAGATAGTGCCGCTTAATATCATGGTCTGCCTTCTTAGCCAACCTGCCTCCTGTTGGCTGGCCAGCTAAGGGCTTTTAATATCAGCCTCTATGTTTTCTAGTCTCCTGGGTTTTTCTCTCTCATATTACTGCATACATAGCTACTCATTGTGTACTATGTTCCTTTAAATTCTCTTCACCATGTGTTTTTTTTTTTAAATTTGTAGTCATTCAATGATGATTTTCTTGTGGCTGCAGAAGCAGCATCAATCAGAAAGGCACAAAAAGCCGTCCTTCACACAGCCACCAGGATGGCAGGGAAAGGGGCAACGGCATTACCATCCTCGTACCCTTCCAGAGAGCGCCAGAAAATGTAGCTTTCTGTAAATAGAAGCTAAGCGGTTGTCTTCCTAGTGTGTGGTCTCGGTTCTTTATGAATCCATTTGTATTGTGACTTGTAGGCATCACAAGATCTGAGCGTGGATTTTTAACGGTAAGTATTTGGGACATTAGTGAAAGATGTGTGTAAACTGAGTGTAGTAGTTTGCACCCTAGAAATATGGCTGAATTTAGTAATGACCAATTATCAGTTCTAAATTCAAAAACAGAGGAGAAAGATCTCAGATATCAACTTTTATCCCTGTAATAGGCAGTTACCCACCGGCAGGGGAAAGGTCTGAAACACCATCAAGGATCTTAAAAATTCCTCTGTATCAATACTTTATTACCAAATATATTCTCATAAGCAGTTTGCCCAACAAGGTCCTTGGTCAGTCCCGTTTGGTGAAACAAGGACCTTATTGGGCAAACTGCTTATGTGAATATATGTGGGACAACAGTGCCACTGAAAGTTAAGCGCGGAATACGTCTGTAATAGAAGATAGTAACTGAAGTGTTGATGCTTTTCTGCTTTTGTTTTAGGTGTCATAAAAACAATCACCAATATAGTCCCCCAAAATTTTTTTTTTAATTTTTGTCGGAGTGTACCAAGGGAGGAATGAACTAATTATCATCCACACCAGATGGTAAACTTCTTTTTATCTTTTAAGGTTCATCACCAAAGCTTATAGTTATATAGTATAATCATCACTTATCTGGTATATGAATTGCAGTTCGAAAAAGACTTGATGATTATACTGGGATCTAATAGTTTTTTCACTGATATTGGGATTGTTTCAAGGACTTTGTTTTAGGTGTGGCTTGAGCGAATAGCTGATTGCAGCCTTTGCTGTGCCTTAGGTTATTTGCTAACTGCTGAAGAGTGGGTCTTATTTTGTCAAGATGATTTCATTTGATTTGATATATTTATTAAATACGTTATTTAAGTTGGTGAATATTGAATCATATTTAGGGCTAGAGAAGCTAAGCTTAGCTACTCGGCAGTTTGAAATTTGGTAATAAAGTATTGATACAGAGGAGTTTTTAAGATCCTTGATGATGTTTGAGACCTTTCCCCTGCCGGCGGGTAACCGCCTATTAGAGGGATAAAAGTTGATTTCTGAGATCTTTTCTCCTCTGTTTTTGAATTTTGAACTGATAATTTATAATATAATCCAGGGTGTTTGGTGTTATTTGGTTCATCTTATTGTTCCCTTGGAGCGATGTGGTTGGTTTAAATACATTTAGTAATAGTCAGATCAGTTTTTAGAGGTGGCGGTGACTGTATTTTTTTAAATAAATATATATCTATGTTCAGTGCCACTACATGGATCAGCAGTGTCACTGAATATACATAGAACGTGGTCACTGCTAGCCACTCTCGTCATATCGCTGACATTCAGCTACTACAGCTACATGGTACTGCTTCTTCTCAGGCTTCAAGTAAACCACCTAGCTATACGGCTAGCAGCTCTATTTCATCGCTATGGAGATTATTTTAGAAGCCCTATTTGTGTTTTGGATATCTGGAAGTGGGTATGCAGATGTCTAGTTCGCAAGGGCGTGCTTGGAGATGTTTTACAAACTGGGTATATGGGCGTCTCTAGTGCAAGGACATCCAAGTAGAGCGGGGATATGCCAGACGGGCAGCCTGGGTGCAGCAGTGAAGATGCATGTCGCAGTGTGATTTCATAATGGCGCAAGCGCGTCGGGCCCTATACCTGCTCCTGACCATGAATGAGAAGCAAAAAGGTGCTTGTTTCACGGTGGCAAGCATGGGGACTACCAGCGGGGAGAGCACAATGTGCTCTTAGCACTGCCAATATTTCCTGGCCAAAGAAACCTGCATATAAATAGAAACCCCAAACAAATTACTAACCCGCCACTGCATGTCTGAGTGTCAGTCACTGAACGCGGGCATTCCCCTTCTGGGAAAGGGCTGGCCGGGATCAGGGCCAGCCCATCCACTAGGCAAAGAAGGCAGGTGCCTATGGTGGCATACCCTGGTGGGTGACATGACGATCCTATCCTCTTTGAAGCATTGAAGGGCCTTAAATCACCTGTGCACATGCACAGAAACAGCTTGCCACTCTTGCCCCCTCCGACAGGAAGTTATGTGGAGGGGGCATGAGCAGGGAGCTGTGAGGATGTGCACGCACTTTAAGGCTCGCTGTGGTGCTGAAGCTGCTTTGAAGAAGTGATTGCCGTGCCGTCCACCGCCCCCAAGTGAGAGGCTGGATTCTGTGGCCAGCATAGTGGGCCAGGTAGGGGGGGGGGGGGAGCAGTGCGGATGGCAGCCTTGCCTAGGGCAGTAGAAACCCTTGAGCTGGCCCAGGCCGGGACATCCAAGAAGCTATTTCTGCGGTCGTCTATTTGGGAAAGTCCATGTTTCTATCACAGGGCTTTCTCAGATGTTTTACCCTGGATGTCCTTACTAAAATGCCACATCACATGTATAGCTAGTTCATCTGCCCTCACTTTGCCGTAACTCCACCCCGGCACTATGTGGCTAGTACCGAGGCAACTGGAGGGATTCCTGCTGGCACCATTCAGGTGGTGTCATTAAAAATTCATGGATAGCTGACCTACATGTTTAGCAGAGGCTGCTAAATATAAGTCCATTTGAATATTGGGGCCATTATGAAGAGTCAATGTGGGCGAGTCATGTTTCTTAAGGTGGCTGAATAATATTCCAATATGAATCTTTTGATCACTCTACAATTCTTGGACAACATCACATGCCCAAGATATACGTAGTTGGCGTAGATGAGTAGGTGTACAATGGGCTTGCATGCATGTAGAAAGTCTGTATAATATAAAGCATGAGTTTGTTATACAGCTAGGGAGTAAAGACAGCAAAGATAGGAATGTAAGAGAAACTCTTTTTTGATTATCGTAAGCGAGATTATTGCAAGTTGTAGATGAGATTCTAGAACAGCCGTGTGGGCAAGCTTGATCAGGGGGCCCAAGACAGCAGAAGGTAGAGGGTCCTCCCCTAGAGTCTGAAGAGCAGGGGAAGAAGAGCCCCTTTGGGGCATTGCTTTTTGCTGCTGGGGCCTAAAATACTGCCATAGTTCTAGCTTCCACTCACCCATGATCCTAGGACTTCACTGCCACAGCTCTTATGGGGCTGCTGGAGGGCAGACGTGGCTCACAACCTGTAGATTACCCAACTTGGCACTAGGGTCTGCCACAGTGGTTTGCAAAAGGAAAACTGAGGAATATTTGGAGAGAAAAGCAGAACTGTTTTTTAACAGTGGCTTTTACATAGGAAATTTTAGAATGTGTTTAAAAACAGGACAAGTTTGCTAACATATTTGAGGGGTGTTAAGTGATAAAAATAAACATCAATAAAATCAAGTTTATTGCGGTTAACTTTCCTATTTCTATGCATATATGAAAAAAGAAATTGTATCCAAATAGCTTCCCTAGAAAGTAATGGGGGCTACAGCAGGACTCACACCCAAAAGTACTCTATCTTCAGGAAGGAGGAATATGTTTGAGTCTAATAGCTGCATGAGTTGAATGATATATGAGTGGGAGAATCACTGTTTGTGGGTATTTGTGTGGGCAAAGTAAGGGGGAGGGCATATGTTGACTCCTCTTCATGGACACTCCAAAAATCTATTTTCTCAGGCCATGATAATTATGTTTTTTTTTTCCTAATATCTCCTATCTGCTTTTACAAGTGCTGCTATGTGTTCTCATATTCACCCTCTAGTGGTCAAAATGTTTTTGGGTAAAGTTTCCTAAAGTTTGCATAGTCTAATTAGGAAGAAACACAAAGATCATGAGTGACAAAGTAGCCAGATCATATGGGACCTAAATCCTAGCATCTGCACTCTACCAATAATTACTTCACAGCGACCTCATTGTGTACACATTTTAATGATAATTCTGATGGATCCTTTTCACAGCAAACAAATATCCTCTGGATTCTATGCAGGATGGAAACGTAGAATATTAATTGCAAAATGTCCTGCTAAGTAGCTTCTGAATGGACCCCTCTATCTCCCTTTGGGATTACAAAAAATGCATATTTTCAGGATGCTGATTGCAAATGCCAAATTTTATGAATAAAAGAAATAACAGTTAATACTGATTAACTTTAGATAGTTTGTAATATCCTAAAAATGTTAATCCCTCTAAGCTGTAAAATCTGGATTCCTTCAGAAGACGATCCTGATTTGAAATGGAAAGCCCTTTCAGGTAACTTAACTCTAACCCGTTTAGAGCCGACAGAGGTTGCCCGTGTTAGAAAGCGGTAATTGGGGGATTTTCAGCTGCAGAGCGAATTACTTGTAATATCCTGTTTAACTAACTCCTTGGAGGGCTAAAAGGTCTTCTTTTGTCTCACCTCATGACCTGCTGGTGGGAAACACACATATGGATCCGAACCCCACCCCTCCAAGAAAGGTTATCTTGTAATATGTCCGTTTATCTTAGTGGAGCAGCGGAGCTATTTTTCAGGTTGTCAATTTAGACGAGCCGCTTCAGACCGTTGCAAAGAAGCTTTTGGAACAGTTTCGGCTGCCTTCTATTTTCTTATCCAAGTGCGCCCCCATGCGGATGTCGGTAAAAACACAGTACCACAGTATGTCATAATGTTATTACTTGGGCCTCCTTTAAAGGAGCAATTACTTAAAAGAAAAGGGCACCGTTTTCATAAATATTAACCATTTTATGTGAGAAAAGGGGAGTAATCTCTTATTTGCAGATCACACCATTTTCTGGTGTACGCTTTATAAAACTGGATTCTAATCCCCTTCTGGATGGGGTACTTAGATGTGTTTGCTGCTGCTTTCCTCTTAGAGGTATGAGATGCTTTTTCATAAAGAAACAGACTTTAGATTTTCTCATGGGAATGCTCGAATGCAGCTTCCTTTCACGGTTACTTAAGTTAAGTTCTATCAGCTTTCACGAAAAAAAAAAAAGACGCGATCTTTCCCGTTTTCTTAAGGATCCATAATTCGAATTAACACTTACAACCGGAGTTTCAGAAGAAATAAGGGAAACAATATTGAGATAGCCCTAATCATTCACCATAATTCTGCCACGTCGTTGTAACTTCGATTGGCCACTGTTGAAAACAGGGCACCAGGCTTAATAGACTTTTGCTCTGACCCAGTATGCTAGTTTTTAAGTTAAGAGAGATTTATTTATTTAATAGTTTTTTATACTACTTTATCATTTTGGTCAAAGCGATTTACTTTGTAACATAAACTTGGTAATGTACATTAAACAGGGTCATTACTAACTTGGTTTCTTCTGAAGCAATGGAGGGTTAAGTGACTTGCTCAAGGCCACTACCCTGTTTTCTTGGATCCCAAGCCACTAGTAACCACTAGGCTACTCCTCCAAAGATGAAACTCTTTGAAAGAGCACAAATGTCCAGTAAGAAGAAAGAAAGGGCTTTAGTCTGTGCAGTCTATAGGAAGTATATTTTAAGCAATACTATTTTATGAACTAAAAAAATAAGCCCCGTATTATGGGGAAAACTATTATAAGAACACTACCCCCCCCCCCTTAAGAACATACTGAGTCAGACTAAAGGTCCATTAAGGCCAGTGTCCTGTTTCCAACAGTGGCCAATCCAGGTCGCAAGTACCTGCAGATTTCCAAAGAATAGGCAGATCCCATGCTGTTTATTCCCTTCATCTCAGGAAGTACCCCAAGGCTCATCACTACCCACCCTGCTCTTCAGCCTCTACATTCAGCACATCTGTGACATCATCAAACAACATAACATCCAATATGCACTTTACGCTGACGACATAATGAGCTACACCAAGATTAACCTCGAAAAACCAGACGTCGCTACAATAACTACCTGCCTCCAGAGCATTTCAGAATGGCTCACCCAAAGCAATCTCAACATTAACTACAAAAAGACAGAAGCTCTCTTCATCTCACCTTCCCCCCTCCCAATTCACCCTCCTCCCCAACATAACCATACCTATCAAAGAAGAGGTAAAATACTTAGGAGCCACTACCCCCCCCCCCCACCACCACCACCAAAAGCGCATACCACAAAATGGCCATCATAAGGAGACTCAACCCCCCAATTCAGTCAAGACCACTTCAGATCAGTATGTCAGGCAATAATTACACCCATACTAGATTATTGTAACATCCTATTCCTGGGCCTACCAAAACTGACCATCCGACCCCTTCAGATGGCACAAAACACTGCTACCCGCATTATCACCAGATCCTCAAAACACCAAACACATCACCCCAGTCCTGAGCCAACTGCATTGGCTCCCAATAGCCTCCAGAATCAAATACAAAACAGCTCTCAACATATACAAAATTCAGCACAACCTAACCCCAGACACTTTCAAGAGCCTAATCAACGCTAACTCTAACACAAGACATAAACGACCAGCACACTAGACACCATCCAGACACCTAGCAACTATCTGAAAACTGCACAATCCACATCAAACAGGGCACTATCTCTAGCAGCACCTGCCCTCTGGAACTCCCTCCCAAAACGACCTAAGAGCCACCTCCGACGCAGAGGACTTCAGAAAGAAACTCAGAACGCTGACAAACTACCCCCATAAAGTAGACATTGCCCTATTACTAATGTATATATGTATATATCCTTCTTTGTAAATAGTTACCTCTGGGACCCTCCTATACAACTGCATGCACCCCCTCCCCCTTTTGTTGATCTAGTAACATAACAAGCCTAATATTTAATTTGTTAGTTCCAAAGTAAACTGTTTTGATTGTAAGATAAGGCAGTATATAAAACCTGTTAAATAAGATAAAATAAATAAAATTCCAGGAATAAAAAGTGGATTTCCCCAGTCCACTTTAATGAGGGGTTATGGATTTTTCCTCCAGGAACTTGTCCAAACCTCTGTTAAACACAGCTATACTAACAGCTTTTACTACATCCTCCAGCAACAAATTCAAGAATTTGATTGCACATTGAAAAATGATTTTCTCCTATTAGTCATAAATGTGCGCTACATTGTAGCTTCATTGCATGCCCCCTAGTCTTTCTACTATTTGAAGGAATAAGTAACCGATTTATGTTTACCCGTTCATTCCACTCACTATTTTGTAGACCTCTATCATATCTCCACTCAGCTCTCTCTTTTCTAGGCTGAACAGCCGGATCTATGGGAAGTCCAGCTTTTTTCTCCATATTTTCACTGCACAGATGTCTAACATAGTAGACAAGGGCAGAGAAACACCCATGTGGTTGACCACAGTTCACATTACTTCCCCATATCTGTTTTTGGAGATGGGGGGGGGGGGGGATATTCTGTCCGTCAGAGCAAGTACTCTCCAGATGGTTTCTTTGGAGAAGCCAAGCAGTCGCTGCACACCTGTTTTGAGTTGAAGTGCTCTATCCTTGGTTACTCTCCTCCTACCCTGGGTTTGCCTCGCTCCTTTTCTCCATTCCAGCGCTATTTTCATTCTCACCGCCTCCTTTGCGAGTGCATTCCAGGCATCCGCCACTTGTATGTCTTTCAGATATTGAGTAAACATGTTTCGAAACATTGATATGCTGACGTTCAAACCTTAATATTACAACCTCGATAATAAACCCTTCACGGCCATTGCCTAAGGTTCAGTTTGTCAGTGCTCTGGGGTGGTGGAAAATGCCTGCATATAACTGTCCCTAAGCTGCTCCGGTCTAAATCCAAACGATAACTAAAGATGCCTGGAAAACAAAACCACTCAATTTCTGTCTTTGAAATTCGGAACTAAAGGTCAATCAACAAACCAAAAATAAGGGGAAGCTTTATTTTTTTTAAATTATACTAACTTAGTGATTATCTTCGGGGAGTTAGCTCCCTTCACCATTTCGAGGCCAAATCCAAGTTAAAATGTAAACCTACAAATTCTGTCTCGTTCTCTATTGCACTAACCAAACGTGGTCAACTGTTGTGTGGTCAGCACACAATAAAACCAGCTTTCCGCTGTTCACTCCGTAACACATTATCTGATTAAAACCCTACAGTCTTACAGGTGTCAGATTTGTCATAAACAATCTTGGGGTTAAAAGGAAAATGTAGCATATGGAATAAGAGCAATAAATTGGCGCTTTCATTTGCTAGGGAAAATGGCAATCTTTAAAAGAACGATTTATGCATAGCCACGCTGTGATTAGCACAATTTAAGGAGAAGGTGGTTGTAGATAATCAGTATGGTCCCTTTTAACTTCCTTTGCTGTGTTGTTAGTACCGTGGATAAAAAGGTGATTTTTTTTAAACTCGGAACTGAAGATCATGTTCAGTGGGAAATGAAACCATTTATCTTGAGGACAGTTCAACACCGAGCAAAAAGGAAAAAAAATAATATTAATAAAAACCCACCAAGATCGAAGCGAAGAACTCCGGCGCCTCCTTGTGGTCAAAAAGAGTCATTCAGAAAGCGAGAGAGATTTTTTCCCCCCGCAGATCTGGCCGATTATGTCTTGCTGCTTTATTAATAACGATCTCTGAAATCGACAGCTTCAAAGAAGGGGGAAAAAGCAATAAAGTAGATTGCTTCCTTTGAAAGATAGCGCGGTTTAGAGATCACCATTTATTTCCAGATTCTGGGGGGATAAAGACATGATATATAGGCACGATGAGAATGGTTTTATGCCTCTGCTCTCATGAAGTCACAAGTGCATATTTCCTGGAATATTGCACAATACAATATCTAATACAGAGCACCACTTAAAGGCTGCAAGCCATAGTATCTTCCCCATCGCGTTGGGTTACGAATTGTGACCTAACCTGCACATACAGTGGCTGAAGACAATGCGGAGACTTGAGCTTTTGTTTTACTCTAGTGAACTAATCACTGGTGATTTGCCGTAATACAACTGAGAATTGTTCTTATAGTTGGTAAATATTGGATTAGCTTTACAATGACCAGACTCTTGAAAAGGCCCGAAAAGTCCACACCACGGTCTACACTAAGCCCAACAGTCAATAGGTAATGAAAGTAAGTTATTTCCATGGCTTAGAGGGGGTCTGAGCTCACGATCGGGTTATCTGATGGTCTTAAATAGCTTCTAAACAGTATAAAAAAGGAGAGTGAAAAACTGACTCCCAGAAAAATCAAATAAGCATGAAGCCATTTAATGCATTTTTTTCTGCCTTTTCCGTACTGTTCTTGAAAAACAGCCTCAGTTCTCTATAGCATTTATACATTATCATTCTTGATTGCCAGAGTGTCACTCGCTCCATATATATCCGTTTTGCTGTTCACTGTGTTATTTTATTAACTATGCTAAGAAGTAAATCTAAAAATTTCAAACACCTGGCGCGCAGACAAGAAAGAGTTTCCCTTCTCCAGATTGCCTGCTCTCAGTTTCAGTAAGAAGTGAATGTGGTCTAATTTTTAGCGCTGGGCCTAGAGTATTTTTATAAGAGTATGCCGTCTTTTTACCACATGAATCCTGGTATATACCAGAGAGAAAAAATCTGTATAAATGTCTAAACTGTCACATCCTTGGAAGCACAACGTGTGGAAAAATTCTTTAGCAGGCATAATAAAAACCAACATTAACAATTAGAAAATTAACATCATTGCTTTCCTGAGCCCAATACCATCTATCCGTCTAGCTAGATGCACATTATAGACGTCTATACCTATGTGGGTTCTTTTCCCTTTTTTTCTTGCTTTTTGGTAGCTACACTAGTTTCCAGGATGTTTGCCTTCGGGTGTGCATTGATTTTTCAGACCCTTGTTAATATATAACTGTGGGAAACCATTACAGACAGGTATTTCTGTAAACTTGGATAAACCGAGTCCAAAATCAGAACAGAAGGAGCTTTTTGAAAACTCCCTCTCAGCAAGCCAGACAAATAAAGGAGAGGCAAGATCTCTTCAAAAAAGGTAAAAATGATTCCATTTCTATGGGACACAATTTGGTAAAGGGGTCTGCACTACCATTACGCTAGTCTTGAATAATTTCTTGTTAGCTTCCACTACAAAAAAAAAATAAATCTCAGAAAATTTACATCGCGGAACTTCAATTATAATCCTTCTGCACAAACTGTCATCTGATTTTATTTTATGGCCTGGATTTGTTAGGCAGCCATACAGATGAAGAAAGCAATTTCCTGTGAAATGAGAGACAAACTTGTCAGAGAGACTAGAGAAAAGGAGGCCCTGTTATCCTTGAAAGAGTGTCTTTTTTGTCGGAATAGATATAGCACGAATTTTTAATTCGTCTTCTTTTCACAGACAACAATACTGGTTTTGAAAGCTGGACACAATTTGGGTTTTGTAAGGGGCGCTTTCTGCCCTCCCTCGGCCCAGCTGTCCATATGGAATACAACATGTAGAACATGGACCACAATGGCACCAACTGACAGGCCGAACAAAACCCAAGGATACTTCTCCCTGACTCTGGGATGCACTGCTCCCGATAAACCAATTGAATACCCCCAGAAAGGGGGAGGGGGGGGGGAGAGACCACTGTCTTTCTTCCCAGTGTCTCTTCCTTTCTTCCTTAATATGCACGCCTCTAACATCCTCAGCTCCCGGCCTCTTCCATTGTGCAGTATTGTGGTGTCCTACTGTATATTGTTCAAAGATAGACTGCGCACAGTGTCCTATCAACGCGTGAAATATAAGGCCACACAAGATTCAACTCATTTTATTGACTTAATAGGGTCCCAGTAAAAGTGACTATATGACCCCCCTCCTTCTTACTAAAAATATATATATATTTCCGTCCCTTCGGTGTGTATGCATCAGCAGAATTTCCCCCTGTACAGTCAATAGGCACAATTCTTGCCCACGGATATTCTTTACTGGATCCAAAATGTATTTATCAGCGCGTATTCTTTTTGTCATCTTTAACGTGTTTTGCGTTTTATCTATATCACGCAGAATAATAGATCTTAAAAGAAAGAACACGTTTCAGGGACTAATGAAGTGCAAAAATCCTTCTAGATGGGAGATCTTCAAGAAGGTTTAGAAAAATACGTTTTTGCCCTGTCCTAGTCTCTGGTAATAGTTGCATTTATAGATTCTCACCAATATATCGCATCGACTTTTGAAGGGATCTGGTGACATCGTCGGTAACCTGTCTTTTTGTAGTTTTCTCACGTTGGCACTAAAAAAAATATTCTAATATTTTGAGAGATTTGAGAAGAATAAGACGAGCCCCTTAACTCTAAATGAAATCTGCGTCGAGCGCGAGTAGAATTTAGGAGAATTCACCAATAGTTTTTCTAGGGCACTTATTGAACGTCGAGCACATTCGTTCCAGATAATCATGTTTGCTTTAGATATTGAATTAAATCTGACGATCAACAGAGGCCCGACTGGGAAATCAGCTGGGATTGCTCAATTTGCTTTGCGTGCCCACAGCCTCCTGTGCAATCCAAGTTGTTCGGAAGGCTTACACAAAGTGGTCACTGTTGCAGATTTTGTACGTAACTCACACTCGGAAAAGGACGTGTTTCGAAGCTACAAGCTAGATTGGGTGGCATTTCTGAAATATCATAAATGTTGCCCTCTCCTAAATAGACTATGTCAACCCTAGAAACAACAACAAAAAAAATCAAGATTTGTTGCAGCTATATATTTTAAATGTATAAATGTCTCCTACTTTGGAATATTTAATATTTTCACTGACTGTTTTTAGGGAAATGTTTTAAATTCTGTCGCAGTCTTAACATTTTAGGAGACTCTCTCAAAGTATTGGAACAGATCGGCCAGGAACAGTGAACTCCTGGAACAGAGTTTAGGAAAAACGAGTCACTCGTTCTTTCGCAGGTATTTAACAATGGCTCCTTGCAAAATACATTCTCTAGGTCTCAGATGAGTTTTCACGGTTATGTCTTTAAAGCAAATGCTGCACCACAGTGTAGTTCTATTTAGCTGACTCAAGCCCGGGACATTTTTAAAAGGGACGAGGGAAAGTCGTCGCACTCGCACGACGTATCTCGAGCACAGCAAAGTGGAAGCCATTGAGATTGTGTTGGAATCAAAGGCTTCTGGGCTGAAGGGGCACTCCTGCGTTTAAGTAAGTGGGATTTATTTTTCATTTTCAGTCATTTTATCCGCTATGGCCCTCGAGTAAGATAAACCTAAGGAAATACATCCTTTGCTGTGTGCAAAAGACATTGGGTGGTTTTTTTTTTGCGAGTACCGTTTTCCTATTTGCATCCCTGTGTTTTTTTTTTCGAATATGAACTTGAGTGAACTTTGAAATGTTCAGCATCTTAAGAACACAAAAGGTGAAAGATCTTAATTCGGCATAAATTGGAGGATTCGGTGATTACTGAACAGGAAACTCTCCAGCCCGACAAAATTTCTCGGACGATTTCGCCTTAGAACGGTACTAACTTTCCTCCTCGAGTGTCGCAGCAACAAAGTGAAAGAAACATGTTTTTAAACACAATATTTTATTAAAATTCTTATAAAAAATCGAAAATCTCCCATTAACGCGCTTTTTCTCGGAGTTATACATAATGATTAGCTGTATATTTCTATGCTGCTGGCCCAACCAGTTCGTTTTTTTTCTCCCTTAAATCTGGGAAATATTTGCATCCAACTAAAACGCCCTGAAGATTGCTGATGGTAACAATGACCACGAATATTTACAAAAGGCAAAGGAAAAAAAAAGCTAAAAGTTGTCAAAATGTATACATGTCCATAAATATTTAAAGTTTCATATAAAAGGAGAAGGAAATAAAATTCTCTATATTTTAAAGTGTTCCCCACTTGTTTTATATACGACTGACAATATTTCTACAGCACAAAAACATACTTTACAAACTCACAAGCGCATATGGTTAATTTTAATTGTGGGTAGGCAGGTCCGCTTTCATGGTGCAGAATTTTGTAAACATGGCGCACAGAACACCAGAAAGAAGAGAACATGGTAAAGGATAATCGAACCCCCGAACAGAAGAAGTAATATAATAATAATAATAATAATAATAAGGATAATAATAATAATATTTATAATAATGTTATTGTCCCCCATAGTTTTATTTCTTTATTTTTGGGATTATCAGTCTGTTCATAAAGTTCACCAAGTCCATTGCTGGGCTTGCATCAAGTGATGCGCTGTGGGGTACTGACTACTGACAGAGCTGTACTGGGCGTTATATTGCATATGCTGTAGAGACTGGGCGCTATAAGCGGAAAACGGGATGCCAGCCTGGAAAGTGGCTGCCGCCAAGTCCTGCGCTTTGAGAGAATGGCACGGTTTGCCATCCCGGACCAAGACGGGCACTGCTACCCGCCGAGGGGAGGGGAGAGGAGTCACTTCCATACCTTTCTCGGCCCTGGCCCTCTTCATCTTGTACCTGTGGTTCTGGAACCAGATCTTCACCTGGGTGGGCGTCAGGCGGATCAGGCTAGCGAGATGCTCTCTCTCGGGCGCCGAAAGGTACCTCTGTTGCCTAAAACGTCTTTCCAGCTCGTACGTCTGCGCCTTGGAAAAGAGCACCCTGCGTTTCCGCTTCTTGCCCGAGTCTCCGTTGCTTGAAGTTTCCTTGTCGTTGTCTGGAGATTCGTCGGCAGAGGGTTCGGGGGACTTGGACGAGGAGTCCTGCTGCGAGTTGCCCGAAGCCAACCCGTGTACTGCAGAAAGTCCACAAAAGGAAAACGAAAAGAAAGAGATGGCGTTTTTCACATTTGCTGCTGCTTTCATAAGAAACCTAATTTAACGAGACCATTTAAAACAATTTCTTTAAATACTAAAAAAAGGCTTCATTAATAAAGGTCAAACGTTTTTCAGGCGCCTTTTTGCACGTTTCCCTCTTTCAAGTAAGAAAAAATATTAATTGTGAACGTAACAGCCCTTGCAAAAGAGAAAAACATTAACTATATTTGTTTGTAGATGTATGCAAATCACACATGACTAATGGCTAAACTTTTTATATTTTTAAACAACATGCATTTGGACAACCTCGAGCGATTTTCTTTTTGTAAGATACGTGAACAGTTTTTTAAAGAATAATCAACAATTCATTCATTGATCACCACAGCCGCCGCACCATTTAGACATTTTAACTGCTGAAAGGGCTGATAGCAAATTCCCCTACAATGATCTCTCTGTTTCAACAATTAGCTGTGCTTTTTTTCAGGACACAGAGCTGGCGCTTATAATCTACTGAGTTTCTTTTTCTTGCTGGAGAAATCTCGATGATAAAAGCAGTCCTTTCCATAATTGAAATAAAACAAACAAACAAACAAAAAAAACAACAACAATAACAAGAAAGCAAAATAAAATTTCGCAGGGTTATGTTGCTCAAAGGAGCTCTTTGATTCTTGAAAACAATAAGCTACATCAAGTCAAAAGCGCTTGTGCCTAGAAATAGCCTACCTCCAAGAAACGAGGAAATAAAATGAATACTGAAGAGGTTTAACACTTTCGAGGCTGGAAATGGGTGGCGAGGTCGCTGCACTGAAAAGTGCAGGTTTCATGAAAAAGACAATAAACGGATAGCAATATAAACGCATATACTGTACTTACACGAATATTGGATGCTTTCTGTGCTGGCAAGCCACCGCGCGTAAGGGTTATCACTACTATCATAAAAAGGGTTCTTCAAAGGCAGGCTTTTCACAGTTTCTAATGAACTTTGCCCCAAAACTCCAGATTTTTTGGGGGACTCAGACCCCTCTGTTTCTTCATCCGCTCCTTCAGCAAGGGACCCTTCCTCTTCATTGGTGTCAGGGAGATCTAAGATGTCCTTTACAGAAAACCCGGTCTTTGTGTTGGTCAGCGACATATTCTAGCCAAATTTATGCAGGAAAGTTGAAACAGCAGTTTGTCAATCCGTGGGTTCAAAAACACAGCCACACAAACAGGAAAGAGAGGGGGGGAATAACTAAGAAAGAAAAGAGGAATCGGTCGCGATAGCAAGGAAGAATTCAGCTGCAGCTGAGGAAATTCATGCAGCATAAGCCTGGCGAGCTGCTTCTAAAATAGTTTGTAACTCCAGGAAGAATGCCAAAGTGCGTTTACTTCCGAATCTGGCTTTAAGCACACTGCTCTGTTGCTGGCTGCTTCAAAAAAAATAAGCCATTGCTGGGGTGATCAGTCCATATAAGGTTGGTCTCCGCACATGAACCTGCAGAGAGCAGAAAAAATACATTAAAAACGCAAAAGGTTGGCCACGTGTGGGCGGGTCTTAGGAGTCAAGTGGATGAAGACAGTATTTGCAGATGTGAAATTGTGGGTTTTGGGGAGATCCGAGTCTCCACCATTGGTGCTCCAGCACTTGATGAGTGGTATAACGTGTCAATTAATTACAAAGACGGGGAGGGCCTTTTTACACAGTATTTACATACAAAGAACCTCCAAGTAGCCTAATATTCCATACACTTGAAAGTACGTTTTAACAAATTGTCTCTAAAAATCAGTTGCATTCATTCACGCTCTTTACTGACGTAAAACGTTTGAAGCAAGCTGGAAAACGGACTATTTACACCGAGAGCTAAACTGGGCACTAGAAAGGAAGTCTATTCAAATTATGAGATGCTACCTAAAGATGGTATTCAGATGGCAACAGACCAACTTATGTAAACCTCCTGGGTCAATATTTTGGTTGAGGCTTAAGGACGAGTCATATAAATTAAACACCAAGTAATTGATTCTACTTTGTTCTAAAATAAACTAGAATGGCAATAAATGTAATCATTTACCATCCGATCCTAGGTTATGTGGAAGATGTCGCTTTCCCTTTAAAGCATGTATTCGTTGCTGTTGTTGGTTTTTTTTTTAAATTCTCACTCTGTAGGTAGGAAATCATCTCATCTGAAGTGGAAAAGATCCATGATGCATCCTGAATTCGTAGCCTGACATTTTAACTTAGACCTCTGTGTAATAAATACTTTTGATACAGAGTATCCTATTAGAAAAAATAAAATGCATGCATCTATATTTTGCCTGAATCATTTATAAATGGAAAGTGTGTGTCTATACCTATTTATTCAGCACTTAATATTAAAAGGATTCTGTTCGCCGTTCAATCACAATAACTGAAAGGTGTTTGAGAAATTAAGATGTGCGTGATACGAAATATTAAATGAAAATGATGTGTGGGCGTGTGTGTAAAGAGAAGAAGGATGCTTTTTTATTTTTTTTAACATAGTGATTGTAAAGGTCATTCAAGATTATTTCCCTTAAATATAGATTTCTTTAACATCTGTGTGGGAATCTTTTCATATTTTCACTAGCTGTAAATTATTGTTCACACATCTTTCTCTCTCTTTTTCTTTTTGGTTTAACACAGGAGTTGTTTAGTCCTGGAAGGGTTAATAGCTTGGGGCCTTTAGGTGGGATTGGGCTAAATCTCTATTCTTTTTATGACCTGTTAACTGAACTATCCCCTTAAAAAAAGATGCTTTCTTCTCGGAGGGAGCTGAATCTCGCTATTTATAACCCGAATTATTTGTCCGTTGAAGTCCGTGCTTCTGATTTTCCTGCATCTAGCAAAAGACGGGCCATGGAAGCTCTTTTTGAAGGCGCTCCTGGTTGTTTGGAGGGATTTACATCTGGGAGTTAAATGTGACATATTCTGTTCCCTCCTCTCCAACCGAGAGGAGACTCCTGAAGTTGTCTGACTTTCTCCCCAAACAGGGCTGCTCAAAACGCCTGAGTGATGCAGCAAGGCAATGTATTATCGCTGATCAGTTTATTTCTGCATCCCTCTCTGCCTCCCATCTCGTATGTGATGCGTGTGACAATGCTCCGGGGTTTAGCGAGCCCTCAGCGCATGCTGGGTGGTCGGACCCGGGCAAAGACAAATACAAACCGATTGCTAAGCTGCGGACAATGGGCGAAATGTAGACAAATGTCCGGCTCCTGTTGGAAGCCTTTGTCCTAGAGCAGTTTTTGCATTTATTTCAGTGGCGAAATAATGCATGATTGACGCCCTCTTACAATGTGTTCTAACTGTTTGGAATAAATCTGAGGTTGTTCCTAGTTGTCATGGTATTCAACTGCTTTCAATGGACTATCTCTTCATTCATTTCTGAATCCTTGCACAATATTAAGGAAACTCCTTCATGCGGCTGTTCCCTGGCCTCCTCTCTTTTCCTCTCTTCACATATCTGAAAATTGATTAAATTATGTTCAAGCAAAGAAAAAACACCAGTTCTGTTTTTTTCCTTCCCTGTAGGGATGTTTTCCCCCCTTTTACTGATGATATGATTTCAATAGACGTATAAACGTGAACAATGAAATGCAGTTGAAAAATCACATGAATGCACATTCTATGATAAAATAGTTAATTTGTAAATATGTATCCAAAAAGCAAACAGGCTAAACTTGGAGAGCGGGAGGAGAGACAAGCAACGTGATATAGACAGATTAAGGACCAGGTTAACAACATCGCATTTTATTTGATTTCTTCAAGAGTGGATTTTGGTGCAGACTGGCACGTTTAGGGGCACTGAAATGCATTCTTGGCGAGTCATTTTCTTTGCAGATAATGCTCTCTCTTTGCCCGATGATTCATCACAAACTAAAAACCGACCAAGAACAAAAAATAATTTCCTGCATCTGTGCCGTCATTTCAGTTATAGGCTAGGTTTAATACACCATCCGTTTGAAAATAACAGACAATGCAAGTGGATGCTGTTGGAAAAGCTACAGGGATTTTTTTTTTCTTAAACCTTTCAGGATAAAAGGTTGAATTAGTCGCGTGAGAGCTCAGTAATGGAAAAGGGCAACTAATTTTCTCTTTCCACCCCTTTCTCTGATGAACCTGTTGGCTTTACTTGCTTAGACCACCTGATAGGTAAATATTTTCCTAAGGGAAAACCAGGACTCTTGAAGAATTAATCACACTGCAGTTGGAGCTGAATGACAATGGTCCATTGAGAACCACACACCAACTGAATGTTGTTGGACTGTGACCAGCTATTCTCTCGTACAGACAAAGAGCAAAAAGTAACATTTTTACTCCCTCACTCCCAGACGGTATAGGTGGGTCAGACCTCTATCAAGCTGTATAACCGTGGATCCCCCGACCCCCTCCCAACCCAAATAAACCGAAATCCACCGTTTCCATTCTTTGTTTTAAATGATTTTTCTGCATAGCACTGGGTGTTTATGTTAATGGTAGCTAGATGCGCTTTAACTCTACTCTCCTGTCTGTAGCAGCTAGGCCATTTTAAAGAGCTGGGTTTGCCTTTTTGGAACTTATCCAGTATTCTGCGTATTATTTTTAGAGAGAGAACGGCTCCAACTCCTCTTAACCTTCGGGCATTTGAGTCAACTCTACAAGGAGAAAAGAGAAGGGGGCTTTCCATGGCTTGCCTGTTTCGGTGTAGCTAGAGTTAAACTAGGGATCCTCTTCTAAAGTGACAGTCATAGTTCAGGAAATGATCCATCGCCAGGCTTCTTGTACTGCAGAAGTGGGAGAACTCCTGACTGCAGATGGAGGTTGGGTAGACAAGTATCAGGAAGGCGCTGACGGGACTTAAGTTCGAGTCTCATTCCATGCGGCTGCATACGCGTGAATTAAATAGATGATGTCAAAAGCCATGCTTGTGTTTATTTAATGATATTTCATGGTGCGGATGCTTGTTTTGTCCAGCTGTCGAACTGTCACATATTGCTCCGATATCTGCCGAAAACCTCAAATGAATGAACAGCGTGTTTACAGGGTCCTTGTGCATCCTTATTTTTTTTTTCTGATTTTCTCTGTTTTGTGCCATCACTTCTCGCGCGTTTGCTTATTTTGGCAACGCGCTTGCTCGTTTTAACTTGATCTCGTTCTTTTCTTCCGCATTCTTTTATTATCTATCTCTACCATTCTTATTTTTACAATGCATTATTTCTGTCCCTCCGGTGTTCGCACATTGCAGCAGGTTTGCCAAGTTCCTCTGTCGAAGTCAGGTGGGACCTATTCAGTGGCCCTCAAAGTTTTCTAAGGGTGGTTTTGCTCGCAAAGAAGGGAAAGGCCCTATTTTCCAAGTACTTTGTATGTAGACGCAGAAAGGGAAAACATCTTCTGGCCAGCAGGGTCCTAGGTGGATCTCCTCACAGACACGGCCTGGTTATAAACCCTGAAGAGATTACTGCCCAAAACGTTTTCTCCCATTCGGCGTCTATGGGAAATCTCTTAGGGAAATAGGAACCCACAGTAAAGCAGAAACGCAAACGAAGCTCCCTTAGGTAATAAGTGTGGTAATAGTACTGAAGTGAGAGCTGTTTAAATAAATTTAAGCCTGGGGTTATTTGAACAACCGAACAAGAGACTGAAAAGGAGAGTTAAAGCGCGCAAGATGAGTGGCTGCACTTCACTCTCAAGGGCCCTCTAGACATGTTCACCTGTTTACTTTTACAGGTAGCGAGAACACGAGGCCTGTCTTTGAGCGCCTTCAAATGTCTTCCTAGATGGCTAATTTTGCACCAACTGTGCCTTTAATTTCAGGTACCTACAAAAAGCTATCTGAACAGCAGCGCATAGAAACAATTAGGATAGAAAAAGATACACGTGTAGGGGAGACCTGACGATGACTTCTCCACATCTACAATGAATACATTCTGCTGTCTAAGTCTTTTTAATGTGTTTTCAGGAAGGGAAATAACTGGAATGAAGAACTAGTCCCCATGTATGCGGAACCTTTCTTTTTTTTTTTCTTTTTTAGCAAAACCGGGAAGGTTAATACAAACACCCCTTTAAATCCAACCGGTACCCTGTATTTTGCACCTAGGTAGAAAATGGTTCACATAGATAAAATACATAAATTTGTATTTTGCTTTATCTATTGCCTCTTTCATTTTTTTGCCACATATAGAAGCAACTTTATATACTGTATGCGTTTATCTTTGTCCATATAGATACATGCTTTTTCACGTCTAAAGCTACATATTTTAGTAATATAATCTAGTCAAATATTGACATAATCATAGTGAATAAATTATGTTAAACATTTGGATTCATAATTTGGCTAGGAGAAATTTTGTTTGGGGATGTTATTTTTTTAACATTTAGCTCCTGACCCGTAAACCAAAGACAAACAAAACTATAAACGGTCAAACACCACTAGAGGATAAAGAGGACTCCCCTCTCTTCTGCAAGAAGAATTAAATAGCTGCCAAAATATAGCAATGGAAAAAAAAGGGTACTGTGCTCTTCAAAATATTGCTCAACCTTGATATCAGTTAGCCCAAAAAGGAATTTAATGGCTTAAATATATATTCCTAATCTCTAAGAAAGCACAAGGTCTTTTTTTAATGAATGCGCAACACTAATTTGCTGAATTTTATTCTTTCCGGCGAACAGGTGTAGGACAGGAGGATTTTTTTTTTGCAGAATATACAGGACTGACCTTTAACCCAACACACAGTACTTCTCGGATAACAACCTTCAAGTGGGCTAGTTTATTCTGAATAGTGCCAAGGTGCACGCGATTGTTTTCATTCACTCCAGAAAAACAAAACACGCCGCTCCTTCATGCTAATGTGAAGGTTAGTCGAGATGACTTGGCCGGGGCAAGGTTTATTTTATCTGCCTGATTTGATACTCCAAAGACGGTTACAACTGGAATCAATGGGGAAAGATAGCCCGGTCTGCGTCTGATAATTATGGCGACGAGTTGCATCTAAGAAACAAAAGCAAACATTATAATTATCCTTGCGGGGATGGGGATGGGGGGGGGGGGGGGAGGTAGAGTTCCCGCAAGAAGAGGTGGGATTCTTTGTGCGGATGTGCGACCAAATCTTGACTTCTAAGACGCCTGCAAAAAATATTGTCTTAGTGACCAACATAGGAGCCCTGTTCATCTCTAAAACAACCCCAGTCTCTCTTAACACCTCTACGTCTATCAAAGGTAAAAGGGCCTCAATTCAATCAAGAAAGATTTTTCTCCTAGTCACAGATTGAAAAAAAAAAATCGTTTTTTTTTCAATAGGACCCAAGTAAAATGGAAAAGGGGCAGAGAAAGATATGGAGAAACTTTGCTTAGAAAAAAGGAGTGGTGCCCCTTAAAAAACACGCGAAGAACCGTGAAAATAACATAAATTTATTATTGTTCAGAGCTACAGCTAAGAGATGTTTTAGGACATAAAGGCTTTCATCAGGAATGCCTGGCGGTTCTGCCCATGAACACTTGGAAGGATACCCATTTCTTTACCATCCCAATATTTTTCAAAATCTGGTGACATAATAAGAACAAGGACTATGGTTTTAAATAGTAAAGAAAAATTGCTCCACCTCCCAAATAATCAGATCTTTCGGCGAAACCCCCAGACAAAATCAATCGCGCTAGATGTAGAAGAGCAAACCAGGTCAAGAAACACAGTAAAACTACAATTAACACAATCCAAATTCATGTACGGAACGGAGGAACAATACATAATTTGTACCGAATAAAGGATTGGAAATGCTTTTCAAGACTGAATGTGATAACAGCCTTGCTAAGTCTAAAATGATCCCCAGAGGGGGTTTTCTTTGGGCACGAATCGGTAACATGGAATAATCTGTAAGACTTGAGGAAAACAGTCAGCATATCATTAAAAAGGCAGTTTAATATAATTTGAAATGAAAGGTACAATCGTCAATAAATGAGTCATTAATGAACTAGAATTTGTCTCACTCCGTCTATATCTGCAAGCGGACACAAACACACACGATGGAAAAGCACAGATACCACGAAAGTTATAATTTCGAAATGATCTAAGCATAGCCCAGGGGTATGCTTTCAGTTCCAGTCTATTATAACTGCTTAATTTGGAAATCAAAAAACCTGTCTTCCTCCAGGCAAACCCGTTAGCTTTATTCGTTTACATTTCTCTGGTGATTAGTATATCACAATGAGATTAAGCTTGACCGGCCAGCCTTCGGAAATGTTTTTCCCCGACAAAACGAACTCCTTAATGATAAGGAATATTTGAATGCCGGAGATGGGCTTTTCTGTAAAATAGTGCTGTAAGCAATCCCCTTATCTAAGTTTACTGCAAAAAACAAAAACAAACAAAAACAACAACGCAAGCAGAAAAGATTTTACCCCATTTTTGCCCAGAGATGGGAAATTAATTTGAAGAAAAACATCCGGGCCATCGAAATTTAGAGTTTGCACTTCAGGATCATGTTTTTCAAAGTTCCAAGACGTATAACTGAGTTGAAAGGATAGTAGTTAAAATTGATAGATAATCAAATCCTTAAGAATGCTTTTATATAAAAAAAAAACAGGATCCTTTCCAAGTTCTAATATCTAATATGCCATTTTTATGAAAGGAAACGTATATGTACGCGAGCTTCCGTGACTAGCTCCAGTGATGGAGCTAAGATACAACTAAAAAAACAGGATGATCTAGGTCAGAAACGCTGCTGCGGTTCTGAAATATTCCTGATCCTCTGGCGAACTCTGCTGACTCAAATGAGAACTGCTCGCTTCGGGCTTCGGACTCCAGACCACAGGGCAAAGCAGGACAAGGAGTGAGTAGGGAATGAAGCGTCCCCCTTTCTCTCTCTGTCTCCCACCTTGCACTACACATTCAGATGATCCCTCTGCCCGTCCAGCCATCGCTTATTGTACCAACCGAATTCCTCGGACAACTAGTGGCAGGCTTACACGGAGAAAGGGGAGGAGGCCTTGAAAAACACTGAACCCCCAGGAGCTATGTTTTGGGGGAAAGGCGTAGACGACAAAGCAGCGGACGTACGGCTAAGTTTCCTCGATCTGGGAATCAGTTGCGGGTTGCTTTCCTTCAGTGCTTGGTCTTCTTAATCGTGCTCGGAAAAGGATTCTGGAGGAAATCTGTAGCAGAGTTTCATGCCAGCTCCAGATTATTCTTGGCAGACTATCCTGTGAGTCTGTCCAGGTGAGGCTCTGACTGAGCTACGGCTGTCCCTAGAAAGCGAGGTGAAGTGACACAATGGTGCGCTTTCGTTAGCCACGCAGCCCTTACCTGCTTGATGAAGCCCAACTCAGCCGCGCAACTGGCATGTCGGCCTCGTGCTTGATGAAGCCCAACTTTACCTGACTGGAATGGCCTAGGAAAACAAAGAACCTCCCTCTCCCCCGCCCCCCCCCAATACCCCCCAAACAAAACACTGGCAGGCATTTTAACTGCTCGACCCCTAAAAACCTGCTGTTCCACTCAGCCTACCTCTGCTTCCCTTTTTACTAATCCTTAGGAGGAGGACAGGAGAAAAGATCTTCCCGGCAGGGACCATCCCCGAAAGTCATGCTCTGTAGCAGAAACTAGACCAAAACGGCATCCACGTCCACCAGTCAGCGTGTCACAGCCAGGTGCGTTTTCCCTCCCTTCCCCCTGGCTTTTACCCGCATACGTTTACTTCCGGTGTCTGCATCCCACTACACCTTTCCCCCTCTTTATCTGCTTGCCCACGCTCACTCTCCATAGAAACAACTATCCCAATGTGAAGCCTTATCAACCTGTCTAGACTAGAGACTAACGGCACGCTCTTTTAGTTGCAGACAGGGACCGGCCCCAGCCCTTTACCTGGGAAGGAGAGTTCAGAGCCTTCAAACTTAATTTCAGGAGTCCTCGCAGTGCCCACAAACTCCGAGGCGCGTCTGCAGCGTTTCAAAGAAGTGAACTAGCTCACCTGGTGGGCAGTGGAGAGATCCGTCTGCCGAGGTTAATGAAGCAGTGTGACAGCTCCAATGCAAGAGAGATGAGTGCTGCAGAGATAAGACGGATGTGCTTTATATAGACGCGCAGATCTGAACTTTCCTCCTCTCTCCTCTGCTCCGGGCTCCTCGCATTGTGCAAGAACGTTTGTAGGGCTCGGCCCAGCGGCCCTGTTCTCCCTCCCCCTCGCCCTCCCTCTCTTACATTGCACGATCTATTTGTTTTCGTTCCCTGTGACGTGAGACAAAATATTGGCCATATGTTCATCGGTAATAAATTGGTTATAAGGGCAAACAGGCTTCCCCCACCTTGCTCGCCTTTTCATCTGCCAAGGGCTAGCTCGTTTAGATCAAGGTAGGAACTCAGTGCTTCCAAGGGAAACTTGCAAGCTCCCCTGTAGCTGCATGTAGACTATATTCTTGCAAGTCAAGTTTTTAATATTAAGCTTTCCGTGCGTTCAACATCAGCGAGCATTTTATTCTATTTTGGTTTAAAACAAACTTGTCCTCAATAAATTGCTTGGTAGCTAAGGCGCGATAAAGCCGAGTGGCCAGATGGGGCACGTTATTTATGTGTGAAGCCTGGTTTACACAAGATCTGCTGATATCAACTTTGATAGTGCAGGCTTCAGAAGATTACAGACCCCCCTCCCCCCGCCCTACTCAATTTTCCACTTCCAGCACGGGCTTTCGCCCTATTTTAGGCTTAGTTCCTTGGAGCCCAGGAATGAATGGAGATGCGTGCCCGCAACAGACTTATTTGAAAGGTAAAGTGCGAACAACAACGGGTTTTCCACCCACCGCCAACCCAATCTAGAGCTGAATAAATTCAACAGGTTTCTGTCTGCTGTAGGAGGCCAGAATCTGATAGTCAGTGGGGCCTGGAGTGAATGCAGAGGGTGGAAAGAGATGTACGCGACATAAATGTGACTTTTTTCTTTTCTGTTTGTTGTTTATACTTGCTGCACTTGTTTAGTCCTTCCTCGCCCTATTATTTCACGAAAACATGCTCGGGTTCTTCTCAGAGCGTGTGGCCTGCCAAATCTATGCGGAGTTCATGATTCGTTCCGATCCGAAAACGAAAGCTTTCTCTTTAAGGCACACTGGCCATATTCTTCAATGCCATGCTTTTCCAAAGATTTCTAATGTTTGGGGGCAATGGAAAATAGATTCCTTAATGAGCCGAGCCCTAACTGGGGAGAGGTTAAAGCATCCAATCAAACAGGTAGAAAGACAGCAGAAACCAAGGCCGCCGCTCTTTTCAGCCTACAAGTGGCGTGTGATGCGCGCACACGCTGCTTTCATAGCTGCCGGCTGCCTTTCAGAACCCACCGAGACCCCTTCAGTTACTATTGTGAAAGCTGCCATAATGGGGGAAGGGGGGACCTCCCTTTGCAGTGGCTGTTGATCTTTACATGGTAAGTAACTAAGCTTCCTCTCGAAAATCAAATTGGTGCAGCTAGCTGGTTGGCTTTTATGTTTTCAGGTGTTAAGAGCTTTTTTGGTACTGGATAGTGCTTTAAGGCCCCCCCTCCACCCCCTGTTCTAGAAAGCAGTTTTCACTAGGAGCAGCAGAGACTGGAGATGTGCAGATACAAAAAAAAGTTCGGTTAACGTTTGTTTAAAATGAAGTTTTAGGGATTTGTGTGGAGTTTCTTTTTTTTTTTTTTTTTGCAGATTGGTCTTCATTGCGTGCCTTCTATGCGCTCTACCACTTTTTGGAGGGCAGAAATCGATTGTATGCACGTTAATTCATAGGTATATGCCTACACAAGCAATATGCACAGCTTTTAATCTTTTAGGCTCCCAAATGAACCCGAAATGCACATCCCTAGAAGAGACGTAATAAAGTCAAACCAGGAGAAAGCATGAGGTTCACGTTGCCTTGATTCAAATCTCATGTATTTCATAGATATCCTCAGTCAACTCCTATGTGGTTCCTATTGATGGTTATGTTTGCCTGATATATCACAGTTCAAGAAACGTCAAAGTGGTTTACACACTATTCAAATAAACACACTGGCAAAGTGCCATCTTTGATTTCTGTCTGGCTGCCCCCTTCCCCCCAAATCACTCACCAAAAGTAGAAAGGCCTTTCCCCTAAAGGCCTAATTCCGCACACAAAAAGTGATGGGGGGGGGGGGGAGGATTTTACAGTCAAATCTCACAAGCTTTCAGATGTATTTTTTAAGATTTGTTAACTGCCTTTATGAAGAAATTCACCCACCGGCATATTGGTTATGGTTATGGCTACTTTTATTTTTAATACTGCAAAAACTGCACACAATCAATGCAGTTTACAATAAATAAAACAGAGAAATGAAAAAACAAAGCCAGTTTTCATATAGGACAGAGAAGAATCATAAGGGAGGTGGGCAGGGCATTGTCTAGGGAGGGGAGAGTAGTGGGGCAGGGACAGTGATTGATTGTTCAACCAAGGCGATCAGATCAACCTCAGAATGTGAAGGCTGGATATCGACAGCAGACTAAAAAAAGAGGGGTTTAAGAGCCTTCCTGAAACTTCTTAAATGTGTTTCCATATGGAGGGGAGCAGGAAAACTATATTGGTGTAGTGTGCCTTCTTACTTTGGTGGTGGGGGGGGGGGGGCAAAGGATAAGGAAGTTATACTGGCAGTGAGTGCAGAGGGAGCAGTTCACCATTAGTGCTTGTAACATCTGAAGGGGCATGGCCCTCCCCAAATTATGTCTATGATATATTGAACTGAGGCTAAAAGACTTTTTTGCATTTTTTTAGGACTTTACATTCAGCACTATCCAATCTCTTAGATGGATCAAACATTGGAAATAACAATACTACTTATATAAAATACAGGCACTGATAAAGTAGGCTTCTAGGTGGGAGGTGCAAGCTTAACTGGACAGTTTTCTCACCTTTGATTGGCCCGAGAGTTCAGTCTGGCTTTATCTTCCTCTAGCATGCTTATTCTCAATACCCTTCTGATGGGATTTTTTTAAAGGGTTTGTAATAAGATGCCCTATGAAACAAAAAGCATATGATTGATCTGTCAACAGCTATGATCTACCAAGCCGTTAGTGGTATTCCAAATCTTTGCAAATAAATAAATACATTCCCATCACTATGGCTGAGGCTCTTTCATTGTCATTTAAGAATATAATTATAACGGCCCAGTCAATCTCATTGTAGCCAAAAGGAAACCTGGGGTATAGGACTGGTTTAAATACATATGAATTGTGGACAGGGTTTAAGATTTGGGCCAAAATAAGGCAAAAACATGCAAAAATCCTGCAAGTCAGCCTGGCTTACACAGTTGTGGGATGGGCCTTCTGAGGGTTTAATTTCTTGCGCTTCAGGATAAAGACAAAAATGCACAATGAATATTGTGCAAGTCAGCCCTTCTTTGCAAAGTGCTGTGGGACTTTTGCTCAAATTTTTATCTCCCCCTATGGATTTTTTCCCATCCAGAAATTGAGAGATTATTAAATCAGTGGGTAAAGAAATGCATTGGGGTTATGAAATCCTTGAATTTGAAAATACCCCCATCAGCTGACTGGATTAATTTGGCATACATAATTTATTTGGTTAAGAAGACGTACTACTGAGGGCTGCTGCCATTTTGAACAGGACCCGGCAGGGCAGGAATGGCTGGAGATCACTCCTGCCGCATTTCGATTATGGTGACCCCACAGATGGTGTAAGCGGAGGCCAGGGAGGCGGGGGAGGGGAAGAAGGAAAGGGTATAGGTGTAGGTCTGGGGTGTGAGGTTCAAGTTTTAAATGGTGGCACAGGATTTTTTTATTCTTGCTTTTTGCTTTTTTTCAAATTTCTTTTTTTGATACCAATGTTCATTTCCTTTCTAATGAAATGAGACAAAAAATATTAAATGAACTGAAAATGAATAAGCAAAAAAGGGTTTTGCCATGCACCCCCCTAAATAGTTTCTTCTGTTTTTCTCTTAGCTCTTTATTTTTCTCTTTCCTCCTTTAGCCTTTGCATTATGTTCTTTATCTGCCTCTTCTTTATTTACCTTTCCCTTTGCTCACTGATTTTCGTTCTTGCCCTAGTTTTGCCTCATCCCCTCTCTCTCCTTTTCCCACTCTTATTTTTTTGTGTTTCAGATAATGGTGGACAGGATGTAGTATGCACTCATTCTGCTCCTTGTGACTTCTGAAAAAAGAGAAACAGTGGAGGGTAAGAAATCTATTAAAATATGTAATTGTTTAATGTTTAGAGTAGAGGTTTTTAAACTGAGTATGGAAGGGGACGTGCTGTCGAGAAGTGTGCGTATTTGAGTGTGGGGGGAGGGGGAAACACTGTTGGATAGCGTAGTACATCTACATTTTCATCCAGCTACCTTAAGTTTCAATATCATATCTGTGTCTAAGGGTTTTAAGGGTTCATTGAAGCTGTTTCAAATGTCAAAACACACTTGTGAATCTTCTGACTGTTTCTAATGGCAAAAAGAACCACAACTTTACATTTGAAAACGTTTAAAGCAAGTACATAATGCAGGCCACCGGCTCTTTTATCAATTTACCAGGAGGAAGGGCTGTATCTGTTGGCATAACTGTGGAGCATAAACACCTGTGATTAACAGATGGCTACTTTGTATCAATGCTTTAGGCAAACAAGGCTGATAGTGCGTTTCCTGAAAGTGAAGTCACTTGTCCCTTGAATCACTTCAATGTAAGTAAGTCATTAACATTCAGAATATGTAGAATAAGCAGAAAGGATGAAACCACCATATTATGTACCATGCCGTTGTCATAAAGAACCTTATGCCCTACGAGGTCAATTCACTCATTTGGAAGGTAGGCCTATTTTAAGCCTATTTGATAAAGACAGATAGGCATCTATTTGTGTTTCTAAAATAGTAGCTATTAACGTGTAAATTACAGTATTTCGTGATTTGCACATGAAAATTGGTATATGCGTGCTTAACTGATGTGGTCACTATTCTGAAAGAACACATGCTGGCCTGATGGTTTGTATTTTCACTGTGGATGTGCAAATGGGCAGGGTTTGGGCAGACCGCACAAGCATGCACATAAATGATAAAATATTATAATTTATACACGTTCTTTACAAATCTGGGCATAGACATCTATACCAGCTGTAGGGCTGGCGTAAGTGATTGGGCCTTAAGTTCATGCAGATATTTGGCTGCTTATGCCAGCATTCTATAAAGAAAAGTAGGCATCTATTTATTTTTATTTTTGTAAAATGGGCTTGACATAGGTGCATGAAAACGCACATTAACTAAGCAGGACTTTCTAATTTGCTACTAAGCCACTCAGTGAGTTCAGTGCTTATCTTGTTGTGTAGGTTCTGAGTTTCTTCCGTGTGTGTCGCAGGATATTTGCTGTGTATCTGTCTCCGTCACATCACTGATAGAGTGACAGGTAACACGGATCACACGCAGTTACTGTCAATAGCTAGTTTTTCCTAAGTAACATTTTCTGATATCCAATTCTTCCTGCTGCAGGTCATCCCAAACCTGTCCTGCTGACCCCTCAGGTTTTCAGAATATCCACAATTAATATAGCAGAGAAATTTGAATATACTAAGTGTTCAATTCATTCACTTTTTGCAAATGTGTTAATTTCTCTGAGCTGCACCCAGCTTCTTAGAATAGAATGCACAAGGATAGAGGAGATTCCCCGGTGCCTTCTTCTGGGAGAGTACTGCACACCAATTGCCCTTCTGGACACATCAGCCTCCATGATGAAGGGCTGTTCTGAGTCAGACTATATCAGGAAGGGGCAGATGTGAACACTCTCTTGAGACTCTCAAACACTTGCTGTTGCTCTCTGCCTCATTTGAATGGGGTATCCTTCTTCAGGATTTCTGTTAGTGGAGTGGTCATGCTGGAGAATCCTTGGATAAGTCATTGATAGAAATTGGCAAATCCTAGAAACCACTGGATTCTCTTGATGTCTATCGGGACTGATCACTTGATTACCACTGAGATCTTCTGGGGATCCGTCCAGATGCAGTCAGGAGAAATAATATATCCCAGAAATTCTATAGATCTCTTTTCAAAGCTACACTTCTCTATTTTGGCATATAACTTTGCTTTTGTAGATATAATAAATTTGGACAGGATGTTGTCTAGGTATATACTACCACATACTGATCTAAAAGGCCTCATAATATTTCATTAACTAGGTGTTTGAAGGAAGCAGGTGCACTTCTTAAGCCAAAGGGCATGACTAGATATTCAGAATGTCCATACCAGGTACAAAAGGCTGTTTTCCATTCATTTCCCTTTCTTATATGAATAGGGTTGTAAGCTCCACAAAGACTGAGCTTAGTGAAAATCTGGGCTATTGATGAGAGGAATGGGTACCAATTCTGAATTTTTACAGCATTGAGAGTTCAATAATCTCTATACATGGTCGGAAGGAGCCGTTTTTCTTGTGTACAAATAAAATTTGGGCTCTTGTTAGAGAAGTCAAATGCCTGATGAACCCCTTTTTGAGGTTTTCTTCCAGGTATGCCCTTAGTACCTTGAGTCCTGGATCTGAGAGGGAGTAAATGTAACAAAACGTGTATATAGTTAACACAAGTTCCATGTAAAATATACAGATGTATATTGATTTTTGTTCAATGTGAACCGCCCCTGATCTCTGGAAGGGGCGGTATATAAAAAACTGTTAAATAAATAAATAAATAAAATAAAATAAATTCTACTGAATGGAATTTCTGCTTTGGGTTGGAAGTCTATTGGGCAGTTTATAGATCCTTTGAGGGGGCAATATGTCTGCAACCTCCTTATCAAACACTTCCTGATATTCCAAGTATTTCTCTTGCAGAAGTCCAGTTTTGGTCAAATTAATGAATATCTGCCTTTGGAGGGAATATTCAGTTGATAGGCACTGTTAACAGTCACCTTTCTTAATTCCCAGCTGCAGTACAGGTAAGATAGCTTCCTGCAACAATTCAGAATTCCCCACAGTTTTTCAATCCCTGCTGCTGCAACAGATGGACAGTAGAAAGAAACTGATTCAGGAACAGACTTTCCAATTTACTTTAAATTAGCCAGGGCTGGGAGTGGAGGAGTAGCCTAGTGGTTAGAACACTGGCTTGTTAACCAAGCAACCAGGGTTCAATTCCCACTAGTACTTCTTGTGTCCTTGGGCAAGTCACTTAACTCTCCAATGCCTCAGAAGAAAGGCCTGGCAATCTACTTCCAGTGACACTGCCAAGAAAACCCAGGAGCTTTTGCAAATCAAATTTTAAATTGTACACCGCTTAATGCTATTGCCATAGCGGTATATCAAATTTTAATAAAGATAAAGATAAAGATAAAGCTTCTGGGTCACCAGGAGTCAGGACTGACTCAAAGGCACACATTGCATTTTTTGTCCTCCTCAAAATATACACTCCAGGATGGCCACAATGAATAACCTTTAGTTTCATGGAAGTACATCGCAGCTTTTTAGCACAACAACAGACTGTTGTTATTGCTCCCACTCTTTAGTCTCTGGTTCTGATGTCCCTGGAAGGTCCAACTGAAGCAGTCACTGGAGATTTTGCCCTGATGTCAGAGAGGGGGGTGTTCTAGATACATATACAGCTTAAATTGCAAAAGGGGACTGATCTCTCAGTCCCCTTTTGCAATTTGCCGGATGAATCTGGATCCAGTTGGAAACCCTAGTCTGATAGTTATTGACTGTCTGTGTGTTTCATTGTTCCCGGCACTGTGAGTTTATTCAGACTCTGTATGTTTCAGTGAAACTACACTGCAGCAGACAGTTAGCACTCAGTGGTGAGCAGACAACACTGTGTTTCGGAAGACTACCATAGTGACTGTGTGTGTTCACTTTGTGTATATGTCTGTGTACGGTGACACTATAGTTGTTGTTAAATGCTGTCAAGTTGATGTCAGCTCATGGCAACCCTCTGGATAGTTGTCCTAAACTATGTTTGGTCTTCAGTCAGGTGGCTACTTGTTGATAGAGTGGCATCCATAGCTGCTGTTATTTTATTAATCCATCGCATTGCTGGCCTCTTCTTTTGTGCTGATCTTCAGCATGATGTCCTTTTCTAATGATCTTTCTCTTCGCATAATGTGTCCAAAGTATGAAAGTCAAAGTCTTGTCATTTGAGCTTCTAAAGAAGCTTAGGTTGAATTTTAAGAACATAAGAAATGCCATACTTGGTCAGACCAAGGGTCCATCAAGCCCAGTATCCTGTTTCCAAAAATGGCCATTCCAGGTCACAAGTACTTGTCAGGTTCCCAAAAGTTATATAGGTTCCACAATGCTTGTCTCGCAGTAAGCAGTGGAATAGTCTCCCAGTGGAGGTGGTAGAGATGAGGACAGTAACTGAGTTCAAAAAAGCATGGGACAAACACAGAGGATCTCTAAAGGAAAAAAGGGGACTGTTGTAGTTGTTGATATGGAAGGACAGACTAGATAGGCCATGTGGTCTTTTTCTGTCGTCATATTTCTATGTTTCTATTGAATCATTTAACTGTAGTTTGGGTTTTTCTTCCCTAAGTTCATAACTTTGCACTTATCCACATTAAATTTCAACTGCCATTTGGACACCCAGTCTAACAGTTTTTCAAGGTCCTCTTGTAATTTTTCACAATCTTCTTGTGTTTTAACAACTTTGAATAATTTTGTGTCAGCTGCAAATTTGTGTGCCTCACTTGTTATTCCTATTTCCAGGTCCTTTATAAATATATTAAAAAGTAGTGGGCCTGATAGGGAAAAAAATAAAGCTTAAAGTGTGTAGCAGGACTAAGAGGCCCGCAGGGAAAAATAGGAATCCTGTATTTATCTATATATGGAAAGGAATGTGCTGTGCTAAGACAAATTGATTGTTCTACACAGAGACGACTAACATCTGTGAAGTTACTGATAAGCTGTGGTGGGCCTCAGGGGATGAGTTGATGACGTATGTATATGTTTCTGTTAATGTATAAAAGACAGATAGCCCCTCTAACCTGTGGAATAAACTTACATACTACTTATGTGCGAGTGTGTGTTTTTGTTCCCCTGGAATTCCAGACAGAGAAGGTAAGGTGATTCCTCAGCCCAGAGGATTAACGGACGTCCCGAGGGTAAGTGGTATATAGTGCTGGGAAAGGAATAACCAACACTAACAATTTGGTGTCAGAAGTGAGGATTTTGCCCATTAGACTGGGATTTCCAGACTTCCTAAATTGCTGCAGCTTTGGTAGCTGCACTGGGATTTCCAGACTTTCTAAATTGACGTCGCTTTGGTAGCTCATCTCGGGAATGCGCTTTGGTAGCGCTATGCATAACGGGGACGTCCTGTTGGGCCTGTGGTAATGCCCTTTTCCTTCTCTGTGGCTTGTGTGATTGTGTGAGCTTGGCAAGATGCCCCTGCCTCAGCCTGAAATGATAGCGCTAGTGACGGTTGTTGGCAGAAAGCAAGTGGCCAAGTGTGCGATTTTGGATATTAATTAGAGGATGGGGGGGGGTCCGAAGGTAAGGGGACCACTCCAGAATCCGTGGGAGTGCGTTCGCATCCAAATGTTGTGATAAGGTTTAAAACTGCAGCTAAGAAGGCATCCTATTCTCGCCGTACCCTGGTCTCTCCCGGCGCACCCCCAGCAGATGGGGAGACGCCGAAGGAATACATAGACAGAGTGGCAGGGGGTTATTATACTGATCCCTGGGTGGATAATATGGCGGGGTGGACAGAAGGTTTACATAGCTCATATCCTTTTCCCAGGGAGGGTAGCTTCTCTGCCAGGCATTTAGATATGATTCGGGGATTGTGTCTGGGGGATAAGAAAGCTTTTCCCTTTTATTCCGGAGACCCGAAATGGCCAAAATCTTATATGAAGGAATGTGGTACTGTATGGATACAACTGGCTCCTTATTATAATGGTCAGCACCTACCGGTGCTTGACTCGCCCCGGGAACTGCCTCTGAAATCGCCCCAACCCAAGGTGTCCTCCTCCTAGGTGCCCACGGCTTCTTCGCCATATCAGTCCATTTACCCCTCCCTGGTTGGATCGGCCACCGTTGTAAAGTCAGCCAGAGACTCTGATTCATTAGAGGACATTGTTCTGGTGGCGGCTGCTTCTACCGTGCACCCCCTGGTAGTAATGGCGGGGCGCGCCCCCACCCACCAGGAATTACCTATAGATAAAATGTTTCAGCAGATATGTACCACTTATGAGGCTGTGCGTGGCGAGGGGGAGGAGCCTTCCGGTTCGCCTCCACTGCCGCCCGCTGCCCGGCTACCTTCTCCTGCCCTACTTTCTCACTCAAGCCCATGCTTGACCAAATCTGGGCCCGCCCCTCCTGGGCGGGACGCGCCCAGGGACAACATGTATCGCCAATTGTGTAAGACATCTCCGGAGGTCTCTACCGGGAGTTTGGGGACGCGAGTGGGGGCCGGAGGGTCCACTGCCGCTTCCCCTTCCATACGTTTTGCCCTGCCAGAGTCCCTTATTCCCCCCCCTAATTCCCCCCTTCCGATGCCTTCATCCAAAGATCGGGGGGGGGGGGGAACAGGAACAGAGTAGGGCTAGGGCTCATAGGGATGGGCTTAGCCCTCATAACCCCTTTCATAAGCTGGATTCAAATGACGTGAGAACTTTAATAGTGATAGAGTGACAGGAAACCCTACCTTTAAGGGCCATATATACACTGTGGTGTCGAAAGCTCTCTGGAAGACATGGAACTGGATGAAAATCCTGAATTCCCCTTGGAAGTGAATGGCAGTGCACATGTGCAGGGGAATTACAAGCCAAGTCAGAGGAAAAGTCAGCTCCCTGCAAAAGTCAGGCCACGCCCTAGCTCAGGGGTGGAGACAGGCTTCCCACCTGATTGGTCACACAGGTGCAGAGAACAGGGAAGGCCTAGCAGGCAGCAGTGTTTAAAATCACGAGCAGAGAAGTGATCAACAAGGAAGTGGTCATCAGAGAGGTGAAGGAAGTGAAGTAAACAGAGGCTCAGGCTGGAGCCCTGACACAGTCTCAGACACGGGAGAGAAAGACCCGGTGGAGAGAGATACAGAGACAGCAACTGAAGGAAGGAGCACAAGTGAACGGAGGAGAGGTGGACGTGGAGCAAGGAACAGGAACAGCTGTTGGAGCTGGAAAGGTGAGAGAGGAGAGAAAGAAGCTGAAGCTGTGCTTAGCTGGAGGAGAAAGCCAGAGGGAATTTCCCCAGAAAGCAGCTACCTCAGAGGGACTGCAGTAGGACGGAAGGAGCCTGCATTTCAGAGCCTGGAGGAACCCAGGAGGAAAGAAAGCAGCATTTGTCTGAAGGAAAAGCCCCAAGGTAAAGTCAGCAGTTTCATTACTGATAATCTAGCAAAGAGACAATTTGCCAGTCTTAAAGGGCAGGGAATTGAGTCCTCACCTTCCACTGTTAAGGAGTGGGTAGAGAGCTTATCAGAAGCTAAAAGCTATAGTCCTGTTAAAAGTATAGCCTGTGAAACCTCAAAGTTAGAAGCATTAAGGAAGCTGTTCTCTGAAGAGAAGGTTCACTCCCCTAATTTAAAGGTGCCAACGCAGGCTGAGTTGCTGTGGAGCCAATTTCAGGAGTACTTGAAAGAGAGAAAGTTTGAGAAAACTCCTAACCTTGAGAGAAACACTATTTGCTCTGATGATACTGAAGGAATGCAAATAGACTCATGTTTGCCTAGTTGTGAATGTTTGCCCATTCCAATGGACTGTTCTTTAGCCCTAAGGAAAGATTCTGCAGTGAAGAATATGAGCTGAGAATCTGTAAAATCCCTACAGGAAAATAAGGGCAGTCTCTGCTTTATGCTGAAGAAAGCTAAGTTTGTGTTTATTGAGTTTTACCACTGGCTGAAGTTAAGCAGTGCTGTAAAAGAACTGTGTGCTTTCAAAAGAAAAACCACGGCTGTTATAAGTTTGTGTTACTGCTAATTGACCACACGGGGCAGTCCCCGGTGTGAATGTGTATGAGAAGCAGAACAGCTGTGAAGTGAAGCTTTTGTTACGTTATCCTGATTTAGTTCTGATTTCATCTTTTACGTTGGAGATGTATCCTTCTGCTTATGTTGTGTATTGAACCTTTGCATGACCTGGAAAATCCCCACAATAAATTTCTTGCCGCCTTACAACCACCGACTCAACTACAAATTCTTGTCCCTCAAGAGTAAAGAGCACTACAAGTCCCAGAATCCTCTGGTCACTTTAAAGGGAACTTTATTCAAGGAGGACATACAAGGCCGTCTTCCAGTCTGTAAGCCCTTGGGCCCAGATGGAGATGTGGCAACACCCAGTACCTTTCTCTAACTATTGGTAACCAGCTTATTGTTAAGCCCCTGGATCCCGCCATCCTTTCTTCTGTCTTACAGCATGCTCCGAACCCCATGAAAACGCCAGCTACCACTGTGCACTACTTGCAATGTATGACTCGTGGTTTGCAGTGTACGGCGCAGGACTACCGCCTCATTGAGGGTGTCCTGGGGTATGATGAAGAAACCCCATTTGATTTTTCGAAAGTTAAGTCACTGGCGAATCCTTATGAGACGCCGGATGATTCTAATTATCCCCTCTGATATCCCGAGGTGATAAAAAAGATGTGCGATGAAGTGTTAGAAGAGTTTGAGTGTTTATTTGGGGCAAAACAGAATCTTGCTGCATCTATTGCATGCGTGCAGGAACCAGAGGAAGGAGTTTCACAGTTTGTGCGAAGGTTTCGTAAGTGTTGGAAGGAGGAGGCAGGTTTATCACAGGAAGGCCTGATGGCTTCGATGTATATTCAGACGCTGTTTGGGGCTATGCGCCCCAAAGTGACTGTAGCATGTAAGCGAATGATAGATGCTTGGCTTAGCATGACTCCGGCAGAATTAGAGACGGTAATATTAACGAAGGAAGCGGCGGGATGCTTTGCAGATATGAATGTTAAGAAAGGTAAAATTTCTCATGCTTGGCAGCAGGATATTGGTTGCCAGCAATCCTACCCTGGGGGATATCAACCCCCGGGGCCTCAGTGGTCGCATTCTCGGGGGTGGAGGGGACAGCGGGGCCGGTTTCGAGATGCGCGGGGTTGTGGAAGAGGAGTAGGGCAGGGAATATCTAGGAATCAGATTTGTTTTCATTGTAAGCAACAAGGACATTGGAAAAATGAGTGCCCCTATGCGGCAGGTAGCGGCCCTGTGTCGACTCAGGGGGGGGGTGGGCCTTGCCCCCTCCCGCAACGCCATCGGCACCACTCCCTCTCCCATTAGTAGCCGCGCAACCCCTGTTATCCCTATTACATGGCAACAGCCCCGCAACGCCCATAGGGCTGCCCTGAGGCAACGATTCTGATCTGGGTTCAGTTAACGGGTGGATGGAAGGAGCCCCCTTGTTGTACGTTGTGCATTAATGGCCAGCAAGTCTCCTTTGTAATTGATACGGGAGCGACTTGCTCTACGTTGCATGCCTCTGTTTATAGGGAACCCTTAACGCCAGGTCCTGCCTCAGTTGTGATAAATGGAACCTCTACCCCCATATAGCTTACACCCCCGTTGTCTGTCTCCATGCTTGGTAATAATACCGTTCTGTTTACACATTCATTTACGATTATTCCCTCCTGTCCAGTGAGTCTCCTGGGACGGGACCTGTTGTGTCGCTTGGAAGCAGTAACTATTAGTAATTCAGATGGCTCTTTTGCCTTGCACTCTCCTTTTTTATTGAATATGATTTCTACAGAGGCGCATGGGTTGTCTAAGGTTCCTCCTAAACTCTGGGCCACCTCCCCAACTGACACCGGGTTGGTCCCCTGTACGCCGTACGTGGCATGTTTGAAGGATCCTCAAGCTGTCTTCTGTATTCAACAGTACCCTTTGGCCCTAAGGAAACTGCTTTGCAGTCCATGATTCAGGATTTTGTTGCAGCAGGTATTGTAGTTCCTACTGTTTCTCCTTATAATACTCCCGTGAATCCCGTCCCTAAGGGGGATGGGTTCCGTTTTACCCAGGATTTACGGGCTGAAAATCAGCTTGTTGTCCCACTGACACCGGTGATGCCCGATATTGCCGGGCTACTTACTCTTATTCCTATGGAAGCCAAATGCTTCACGGTTATTGATTTAGCTAATGCCTTTTTTAGTATACCACTAGATCCCATCATGCAGCCTCTTATGGCTTTCACACATGCAGGCAAACAATATACCTGGACTCGCCTGCTGCAGGGATACATTGATTCCCCGGCGGCATATTCTCTTGTTCTTAAGGCATCAATTGAAATGTGGCATCCGCCTTGTTCTTCCACCCTTCTCCAGTATATGGATGATTTATTGTTAGTGCAAACGACTTTGTATCCTTGCTGTGCCATCTAGCCTCCCATGGACATAAGGCTTCTCTAAAAAAGCTCCAGTGGTGCTGCGAGCGTGTTACCTACTTGGGGTTTGTGCTGTCCCCTGGAAACCGGGCGCTCTCTCCCGCCCGAGTACAGGCAATTATAAAATTATCTCCTCCAACAACAGTGACACAAATGCTGGCTTTCATTGGATTAGTATCCTTCTGTTATGCTTGGATCCCGGACTGTGCTTATTGGGATTCCATATTGCGAAGGGCTACTTTGCAGTTACCAGGCTCTGCATCTATTGAATGGACCGAAGATATGCTTTCTGCATTTGCTACTTTGAAAAAGCTGCTTATCTCGGCTTCTACACTTGGACTACCTGATTATGGGAAAATGTTTTACTTATATGTAAGGGAAGAGGGAGGAACTATGGCAGCTATTTTGGCTCAAGACCACGGGGGGGGGGGGGGAGGAATGCGCCCAGTCGCATATTTATCGAAAAAATTGCCCCTCCAGGTACAGGGTATGCCTGCATGTTTGCGAGCCCTGGCGGCTTCGGCTATTGCCGTACAGATGACTATCCCGATTACCCTGTCTCAAGAGACTATTCTGTTTTCTACCCATTCTGTTTTGACTGTGTTAAAGAACCTCACTACGCAACACATGACAGCCCAGCGCCTTAGTGGGTATGAGGTAAGTTTAACAACTACTGAAAGGTTGTCGGTTAAACAGCAATCCGCTGCCTTTACCCCGATGCTGACCTTGCAGGCCTTAATGCGCCCAGTAGATGATTCCGAGTTGCCCCAAGAAGAACATGATTTCTTAAAGTTGATTAACTTTGAGACGTCAGTATGTCCTGATTTGCCCTCCTCCCCGCTCCCGGACTCTCCACATATATTTGTGGACGGGAGCTGTGTCCGTCCCGCAGACAACGCCTACATTGCTTCTTATGCCATTGTAGAACTCCCAAATATTTTGCATGAAGCCCAGTTATTACCTTATGGTTCTGCACAAGCTGCAGAATTGGTAGCGCTTACTAGAGCCTGTGAATTATTTGCTGATAAATGTGTTAACATTTATACAGATTTCAGGTATGCCTTTGGGGTGGTGCATGATGTAAACCCAAAGAAGTCGCCGTTATTAAATGTACTGCACACAGATATGACACTTCTATTGCCTCTCAAGGTAATGCCTTAGCTGATCTTGCAGCCAAACAGTGTGCAGAAGCCCAAATTGAATTCTTACTTACTAATAATATCTCTCAGGGCATGCTGACAGTTTCTTATTATTTGTCTGATCCTCCATTGTCTGAATATTATGTTTCCCCTCTTGAGAATTCTTTTCCTCTGCACCACTTGCAGGCTGCTGCAGATCCCGAGGATATTATGTATTGGGAACAGCATAGTATGAGTTTAAATTCAGCACAGATTTGGCAGGAAAAAGGGGGGGGGGGGGCGAAGAGGACTACCGAAAGCGGCAGCCCCTCTCTTAATTGGTCAAGTACATGGGGTAGGGCATAAAAACAGAAAGACGGTTCTTAAGGAGTTACAGGAAATATTTGTTTGCAGAGATTTGCCTCATTTGAGTCAATGCTTAGTATGTGCTAGGAATAATGTTCAGCAGGGAAAAGCAATAGGACAATTGCAACATTTACCCCCACCACAAGGCCCGTTTCATGCCCTACAAGTAGATTTCACATGTATGCCACGATCGACAGGGGGTTATAAGTATTTGTTGGTCATTGTAGATAGGTTTTCAAAGTGGCCAGAGGCTTTTCCCACGACCAAGGAAGATACTAGAACAGTAGCAAAAATTCTCTGTAAGGAAGTTATTCCCCGCTTTGGGTGTCCCCTTTCTATAGATTCTGATCAGGGACCAGCGTTCATCTCTAAGGTGTTACAACAGATTACTCAGATGTTTGCCATTGATTGGAAATTTCATGTCCCATATCACCCACAGTCATCAGTGATAGTAGAACGAATGAATCGAACAATTAAAGAAAAATTAAAAAAGGCTACACAACACGCCCCAGGAAGGTGGCCAGTGTATCTGCCAGCTGTATTGGCAGAGATTAGGCTAAACCCCGGGGCATCTGGATTCTCTCCTTTTGAAATTCTGATGGGACGACCCTTCCCCTTACCCTGGAAATGGCCCAAGGGAACGGTGATAATGACTTGTTGCTAGCACCGGAAGAATATGCTACACAGCTAGCTAAATATTTATGCACGGTGTCTGAACAAGTGTACAATGCTTTCCCTTTTCCTTCTACAGAACCGACGCACCCATTCCGCCCGAGAGACCGTGTGCTGGTAAAGCTGTTTCATAAGAAGGGCCAGTGGGATCCACCGTTTGGAGATCCGGAGGAGATTATTGCAGTTACTCGCACAGCCGTACTGACTGATAAGCATGCGACCTGGGTACACGCCTCACGCGTCAAGAGTGCACCGGAGGATTCCTGGAAGACGCCTGACTCGCCCTACCCATGAAGTCTGCCTGGCTGGCCCTTTCTTGTTTATTATTGATCTCGGTTGTCATTGTGCTGACTACATACTATTTTACAAACAAAGGACCTTGGACGCAGGCACATCGGACAGAGAACAATGCAACTTGATTCAGTTCGCCTGGATGCCCTTAACTGGACTTCCTGGATCCCAGTTTTACAGACCCCCGCTATTACCGCTGAATTAGGCCCTGCAAAACTCCACCACTTATATGTACTCTTATACACCTGTTTCCACGGTGGCTGATGTACCCGAGTGCGCCACCACCGACCTCCAGTTAATAATGTCTGCTTAACTGTCCTTCAGAAGACATTTTGGCTGTTCTTATAGTGGGCCTATGCAGGCCCAAAGGGGGGATTGATAGGGAAAAAAATAAAGCTTAAAGTGTGTAGCAGGACTAAGAGGCCCGCAGGGGAAAATAGGAATCCTGTATATATCTATATATGGAAAGGAATGTGCTGTGCTAAGACAAATTGATTGTTCTACACAGAGACGACTAACATCTGTGAAGTTACTGATAAGCTGTGGTGGGCCTCAGGGGATTAGTTGATGACGTATGTATATGTTTCTGTTAATGTATAAAAGACAGACAGCCCCTCTAACCTGTTGAATAAACTTACATACTACTTATGTGCGAGTGTGTGTGTTTGTTCCCCTGGAATTCCAGACAGAGAAGGTAAGGTGATTCCTCAGCCCAGAGGATTAACGGACGTCCCGAGGTAAGTGGTATGTAGTCCTGGGAAAGGAATAACCCATACTAACAGGGCCCAGCACAGCTCTCTGGGGTGCTCCAATATTCAACTTTCTCCAGTGAGAAAATTGGCCTTTAGCCCTACTCTCTGTTTTCTATCTTTTAACCAGTTCCTAATCCACAACAGTACACTGACTCCTATCCCATGACTTTTTAATTTCCCCAAGAGTCTATCGTGGGGGACCTTGTCAGAGTTTTTCTGAAAATCCAGATACACTATATCAACTGGCTCACCCTTTTCTACCTGTTTATTTACATGTTCAAAAAAACAAGAGATTAGTGAGACAAAACTTTCCTTGTTGGCTTTCTGTCATTAAACCATGACTTTCTACATGTGTTTGTTCTTTATAATGGTTTCTACCAATTTGCCCAGTACTGACATTAGGCTTACGAGACTGTAGTTTCCTGGATCACCCCTTTTTGAAAATTGGCATTACATTGGCCACTCTCCAATCTTGAGGTACCACAGATGATTTTAATGACAGTTCACAGTAGGTCTGTAATTTCATATTTCAGTTCTTTCAGCACCTTAGGATGTATGCCATCCAGTCCAAGAGATTTGCTGCTCCTTACCTTTTACCTCTCTAGCATCTAAGGGTCCAACTGAGTCTCTCAGTGGTATTTACTATGCACTTTTGCTTCCACAGCAAGCCTCTTTTCAAATTCTTTTTTTGCCTGCCTTATTAATGCCTAGCATTTAACTTGGCAGTACTTTGTTATTTCCTGTTTTTGTCAGTTGGTTTGTTTTTCCATTTTCTGAAAGAGCCTCTCTTAGCTATAACAGCCTCTCTGACCTCACCTTTAAGCCATATTACAGACTGATTTGTTCTTCGGGCAGCTGTGGTTTCCTCTGCTGTTCTGTCTCTCTCAGGCACTGCCGACTGCCCTGGGCTGTGCCCTGGACCTGATATCGCAGGAGCTCAGCTTCCTCCTGCACCCCAACCTCAGGTCCCTTGCCCTGACAGCCTGGCTTTTGAAAGGGTAGCCCTTAGACAATTTCATCTCCCCAAGGATGTTAAAGTTGTTCTCCTGGCATCTCGCAAGGATTTGACGAGGCGAGTTAACACTTTCAAATGGCGGCAATTCTCCATCTGGTATGCGGATCGTGGTATCAACCCCTTCTCCTCTTCAGTGCAATGGTGTTGCAGTACTTGCTACAGCTTTCCCGAGTTGGCCTGAAGTCTAGCTTGGTGAGGGTGCATCTCAGTATCCTGGAAGTCCTTCCATCTGCTTGTGGGCCACTTTAGGTGGTGTCTGTTGCTCACGCGACCTCTCATTCATCGCCCTGCGATGGCCTGGGACCTGAATGTGGTTCTTGATAATCTCATGGTTCTGCCCTTTGAGCCATTGGCCTCATGTCACCTCAAGCACCTCTCTTGAAAAGTGGTCTTCCTGGTGGTGCTCACCTCTGTCTTCAGGGTTAGTGAGCTGCAGGCATTGATGGCATATGCTCCTACATCAGGTTTCACAGGAATAGGGTGGTCTTAACATAAGAACATAAGCCCAGTATGCTGTTTCCAACAGTGGCCAATCTAGGTCACAAATACATAGCAGTTTCTCCAAAAGACACAGGTTTCACAATGCTTGTATGGGTCAAGCAGTAGAATTTCTGGGTCCACTTTAATGGACCTTTCCTCCAGAACTTGTCCAAACCTTTTTTAAACCCGGCTACACTAATAGCTTTTACTACATTCTCCAGTAGCAAATTCCAGAGTTTGATTACACATTGAGTGAAAAAAATATTTTCTCTTATTAGTCCTAAATAGGTTACCCTGTAGCTTCATTGCATGTCCCCTAGTCTTTTTATATTCTGATGACGTAAACAATCGATCTACGTTTACCCGTTCCACTCCATTCATTAATTTATAGACCTCTATCATATCTCCCCTCAGTCATCTCTTTTCCAGGTTGAAGAGCTCTAAGCTTTTTAGCCTCTCTTCATAGGGGTATTCTTCCATCCTCTTTACCATTTTGGTGGCTTTTCTCTGTACCCTTTCTAATAACGCAATATCCTTTTTAAGATACAGCGACCAGAACTGCACACAATATTCAAGGTGCGGTTGAACCATGGAACGATACAGAGGCATTATAATATCCTTTGTTTTATTCTTTCCTTTCCTTATGATACCTAGCATTCTATTTGCTGTCTTGGCCACCGCTGCACACTGGGCGGAGGGTTTTAAGATGTTATCCACGATGACGCCTAAATCTTTTTCCTGGGTGGTGTTTCCTAATGTGGAACCTTGCATCATGTAACCATAGTTTGGGTTGTTCTTCCCTAGGTGCACTTGTCCACATTAAATTTCATCTGCCATTTGGATGCCCAGTCTTCCAATTTATCACAATCCTCTTGCAATTTTCCACAATCCTCAAGGGGTTTAACAACTTTGAATATTTTTGTATCATTTGCAAATTTGATAACTTCACTCATTATTCCCATTTCCAGGTCATTTATGAATATGTTAAAAAGTAGTAGACCCAGCACAGATCCCTGAGGTACTCCACTATTCACCTTTCTCCATTGGGAAAATTGGCTATTTAGCCCTACCCTCTGCTTTCTGTCTTTTAACAAGTTCCTGATCTACAATAGTACACTGCCTCCTATCCCATGACTTTTTAGTTTTGCCAAAAGTCTCTCATGAGGGACCTTATCAAAAGCTTTCTGAAAGTCCAGATACACTATATCAACCGACTCACCTTTGTCTACCTGTTTATTCACACCTTCAAAAAAACCATAACAGATTAGTAAGACAAGACCTTCCTTGGCTAAAGCCATGTTGGCTGTTTCCCATTAAAGCATGACTATCTACATGTTTAGTAATTTTGTTCTTTATGATGGTTTCTACCATTTTTCCTGTACTGATGTCAGACTCACTGGTCTGTAGTTTCCCGGATCACCCCTGGAACCCTTTTTAAAAATTGGCGTTACATTGGCCATCCTCTAATCTTCAGGTATTACAGATGTTTTTAATGATAGTTCACAGATTACTATTAGTAGGTCTGCAATCTCATATTTCAGTTCTTTCAACACCATCTGGTCCAGGTGATTTGCTACTCTTCAGTTTATCAAATAGTTTTAATACATCTTCCCAGTGTATCGATATTTTTTTCAATTCTTCTGCAGCATCTCCTTTAAATACCATTTCAGTCATTGGTAACATTTCTTCATCTTCCTTAGTAAAGATTGAAGCAAAGAATTCATTCAGTCTCTATGACCTTGTCTCCTCTTAGTGCCTCTTTTACCCTTCTATCATCTAATGGTCCAACTGACTCTCTCACAGGTTTTTTGCTATGAATGTACATGCACACGCATCTCAGGTTTCTGCCTAAGGTGGTTTCCCCCTTTCATCTGAACCAACAGGTGGTCCTTCCTACATTTTTCCCATGTCCTCATGCAAAATGGGCAGAGGCCATACTCTACATTCTGGACTGTAAGTGGGCATTAACCTTCTATCTCGAGTGGATGAAAGCCCATCACTGCTCCTCGCAGCTCTTCATCTCCATTAACCCCAGCAGACTGGGGGTTGTGGTCTCTAAGCACACCCTGTCCATCTAAGTGGCAGACTGCATCTTCTTTCCTTTTGCACAGTTTGGTCTCTCCCTGGGGTGGCATGTCACTGCTCACAACATGCGAACGATGGCAGCCTCAGTAGCTAACTTGCACTTCATGTCCTTGTTAGAGATCTGCCGGGTGGCCACCTGTTCCTCGGTCCACACCTTCACACAGCTCATTACTCCTGGAGGAGGACTCCCGGTGTGACAGCACCTTTGGCCAGGCAGTACTCTGCCATTTGTTTGGGAAATAATGCAGCTCTTTCCCGCTGACCGTTCTGTGAGTTCAGGCCACCGGAGAACTGCCTTCTTGGTCAATGCTTGGATCATGTTGGAGGTCTTGGGGCCAATCTGCGCTCTCCGCTGGCATTCATGGTTTGATTTTTCAGTTGTCCATGGCCTTTTTACAGGTTTTTTTTGATAGCCTGTAGCTTGGGAGTCCCATATGTGAGGGCTGACTTCCTACTTGTTCCCAGAGAAAGCATAGTTACTCACCTGTAGCAGGTGTTCTCTGGGAACAGCAGGAATCAGTCCGCACAACCCTCCTTCCTCCCAATGGAGTTTTATTTTTTTTTTTATGCTTCATTAAGCTATGTCAGGCATGTCCAACAGGTAGATCACTATCTACCTGTAGATCGTGGAGGGGTCAGAGGTAGATCGCCAGCCCCACTTAGCTACATTTCTCCAGCAGCTCACCCCGTTGCTAGGAGAGAGCTTGTGCCGGCAGGTCGCCTGCTGAGGGCTTGCCACTGCTGCTGATCCTTTGCCTGTCTTTTTTCCCTGCCTGCGGGTGTATTGGGGCCGCTTGTTATTTTCGTGCCAATAGTTTGTGGGTACCCCAGGGGGCCGCCGCCCACGCCCCACGACAAGACGCCACAGGCCCGGCGTCATACCTGGTCTCCTGCCTCTCAGAAACACCCATTCCTGCCCCCACCCCAACACCCCTTAGAAGTGTGTTATATACTGGGCGATATCCATTCGCCCGGGCTTTACCTGAATACACTTACCGTATTAGTTGTGTCATGTGCTTGTCGTTGGTCACTTTATAGTTCGCTTTCATTAAGTGTTTTCAGGCAGACACAACAAAGTGTCAAGAATTTGGTTATTTTGGCAGGCTTTTCCAATTTTGTTCTAACTTGCCTATGCCTTGCCTTTGAATTGGTTCAAACCACTGTGACTTTTGCTTGCCTCTGCAATTTTATTTTGCCTAGCCTTTGCGTTGATTCTGCACTGCAATTTTATTTTGCCTTGCCTTTGCGTTGATTCTACACTGTGTGCAGAATTTATTAAATCGCGTGTGGTGGTATTTGAACTTGTTTGGCGGTATTTGATTTTATCTGGTTTGCTGGGCAGGTGTTTGAGTTTGTTTGATTATTGTTTGGTGATATTTGATTATTGGTGCCAATATGATGAATTCTTATTTTTACTTTTAGAACTACATGTGTGGTTTTGGCATCTCCAGTCCTTGTATTGCACATCATCCAGAGGTCTTCAGTTCCTGTTGATCTTTAATACTTTGGGACAGTGACAGTTTTGGACCAGATTCAGCCAGTGTTTATACTAACTTAGCAGATTTGGCCTTCTTACATCCAGCCACCCCAGTATAACGAAGATGAGTGTTCCAAAGAAAAGCAAAAGTTACCACTTTCATGATGAATGGGAAATGGACTACTTCTTCATCATGGTGAAAGACAAGTGTTGTTGTCTAATTTGTAACGCCCCAGTATCCTTGCCCAAAAAGGGTAATCTGGAACATCATTATAAGGCTCTACATAGCAAGACGTTTGATGCTGATTTTCCACCCAAAAGTGAAGTTCGTAAACTGAAGCTCAAAGAACTTAAATCGAAATTGGCTACTCAGCAACAGTTGATGGCGAAGCCAAGGTCACATTCGGCCAATGCATCCATAGCATCCTTCAAGGTCAGCAACCTGATCGCAAAGAAATGCAAACCTTTAACTGAAGGGGAATTTGTAAAAGATTGTTTTCTTGAAGCAGCTGACAATCTTTTTGAAGGATTTAAAAATAAGAAAGAGATCATAGCTGCTATTCAAGATGTACAATTGTCAAGAAACACCGTCGTGTGGCGAATAGAAAAGATGTGTGGAGACACAACTGAACAATTGTTGGAGGATGTTTCAAATTATGTTGCTTTCTCACTCCAACTGGATGAATCTACAGACATAAGAGACATAGCCCAGTTACTAGTCTTTATCTGGATGGTTTTTGAAAACTTCAGTGTTAAAGAAGAACTACTTGGAATGATTTCTTTAAAATGGAGAACTGCCAGTCAGGAAATATTCAGTTCTTTCCATTCTTTTGTGACAAAGTGTAATCTTCCATTGCATAGACTTGTTTCCATCACTACTGATGGAGCAAGAGCAATGACAGGTGAGGTTAACGGTTTCATAGCCCTCTGTAGACAGCATGACGACTTCCCAGATTTCCTTTCTTACCACTGCATAATTCACCAGCTTGTTTTGGCAAGCAAGAGACTCAATACAAAGACTGTCATGGACATCACCTTCAAAATTGTAAATTCAGTTCGTGGAAGATCACTTCAAACACAGCTTTTCAATCTTACTCTTGATGAAGGGGCAGTGGAAATAATTTTGCACACAAATGTAAGGTGGCTAAATAGGCACAAATTTCTGCAAAGATTTCGCGATTTGCTGAATGAAATAAGAAGTTTTTTGAAGGAGAGGGGAGATGACCAAGCAGAGTGGGAAGATGAGGAGTGGTCATGTGATCTGGCATTTCTCGCTTACTTTACATGCGAACTAAGTGATATGAACCTTGAACTACAAAGTAAAAACAAATGCATTAGCGAGATGATGAGTACATTTTTATCCTACAAGAGCAAATTTGAGCTAATGATGACTGACCTTGCAGACAACACTTTTGATCATTTTCCTAATACGCAGGACCATCTGGGACAAAATCCAAATTTTGTTTTTCAGAATGAGAAGTATGTGACAGAAATCTGTTCTGTTATCCAGGAATTCGAAAATAGATTCTGTACACTCCTGTTTCGGTTCAACTTATTTGTGTGAATCTGCGTTTTCCCGTCTGAAAATGACAAAGAGTACACAACGTTTCAGCATGATAGATGAACATCTCCAGGATTCCCTGAGACTGGCCCTCACGAAATATTCACCCAACTTCAAAAAGCTGGTGGATGAAATGCAGGCTCAGACGTCTCACTAATGAGCAAGAGCGAAATATTAATGATTGTGCAAGATCAGCCTGGATCAATATTCGACCTAAATTTAACACAAATTACTCAATAAAAGTTAAAGAAAGTTATTAAGACAGTTAAAGAAAGTTATTACTCAATAAAACTTTAAGAAAAAAATGTACTTTCCATTTCCCCTTGCAGTTCTTACTGGATCTTCGTCTCTCTGTTTTGTTTTTGCTTAATTTGCTTAACAGCTGATCACATCCAAGTAAATGACAGAAGGTTCATTAAAAATGGGGTGGGGGTAATCCTCCAACTTGATTGGGTTAAAATTGAATTTGAAACTAATTTGAAACTTAATTTTCATGGTGGTAGATCACCGACACTTTTGACCGGAAAAGTAGATCACGACCTGTTTGAAGTTGGGCATGCCTGAGCTATGTCATCATACTGAGGTAAGATGGCACCTTTGGGTGGGAAGGTGACAACGCATGCATGGTAGAACTCCCAAAGACTTTCTATGAAAGCTGGGAAGTGGATACTGTGTGGGTTTTGTTGGTGCTGATGTCACCCATATGTGAGGATTGATTCCTGCTGTTCTTGGAGAACACCTGCTACAGGTGAGTAACTATGCTTCCTGGCAGGATCCCAAAAGGTAGACAGATTCTATTTTGTGTACCCCAGAGATAAACAGTGGATTGCCCCAGTCCACTTTAGTAATGATTTATGTAGTTTTCCTCCAGGAACCTCTCTAAACATTTTTTAAACCCAGCTACACTAACAGCTTTTACTACACCCTCTGCCAATGAATTCCAGAGCTTAATTACACACTGAGTGAAAAAATATTTTCTCTGATTTGTCTTAAATGTAGTACTATACAAAAAAACAATTTCCATTTGCTCATTCTACTCCACTCATTACTTTATAGACCTCTACCTATCTCCCCTCAGCCATTTTTTCTCCAAGCTGAAGAGCCTAACCTTTTAAACCTTTCCTCATAGCGGTATCCTTTTATCCCCTTTATGATTTTGATCGCCCTTCTCTGTACCTTTTCCATTTCCACTACATCTTTTTTAGATGTGGCAACTGTAACTGTATGCAGTGCTCAAGTTGCAGTCGCCCCATGGAGCAATACAGAGGCATTATGATATCCTTTGTTTTATACACAATTCCTTATGATTCCTAGCATTTTATTTGCTTTCTTGGCTGCCACTGCACACTGGGCAGAGGGTTTCATGATGATGCCTAAATTCTTTTCCTGGGTGGTGGTTCCTAATATGGAACCTTGCATCATGTAACTATAGTTTTGCCCTTGTTCAAATTACTTTTCATTTGCCATCTGGATGCCCCGTAAACCATGTAAATGCTGCTATCCGGGATATTAAACGGCACTAACATGGTTAGTGCCACTGAATATCCCCTCTCTTCTCCTTTACATGCCTCGATGCTAACTGCTTAGCATCGGGGCGTGTTGGGGGTGTTCCGGGGAGGAGCAGAGGCATTTACCATCAATAACCAGGCAGCAGCAATATTGCATGCTGCCCAGTTAGCAACCTGCGCCTAAAAGATAGGCGAGGGGGTGATCGTCTGAGCCAATTATGATATAAGGAACAACGTTGGATTTATATCCTTCACTCCACTAGCCCGTTAGTGTTGAATACTGAAATAGAGTGGTGGCCCCTACATTGAAAAAGTCTTCAATGACCTTTAACATTTTTTGTATGCTTTTGATATTGTGTGAAATGATGTCATTGTCATCATTAATGATCTTAAGGGTGATTACAGCTCCATGTGACTTAAGGACATATATACCGGAACAGGATGTTTGGGTAGCATTGCTTGAGGAAGAGCCGTGAGTTGATCAGGCTTGAAACACAACGTTTGTGTCGCAGTACCCAAACAGATTGTTGCTGCCTAACTACATCTGGACTTTAGATGAGTATTATGGGAGCGTTTCCATTCTTTCAGACTGCAATGTTTGAATAGGAGAACATAATAGGCAGTTTTGAATAGTTGATTGCTGCCTTTATATATTCATATAGTGGACAAGCATGGCATGAGCGTCTGTCAGATTATAACACCATTTGGATGATATACAGTCCTTATGCTTAGCTCATTTTGAGCAGGTTCTAGATTTTTCAGCGATTCATATTACGCTGTAATGGACGCTAAAAACATGTGTTGTCCTTACGATTACCAGTATTATGATTCACTTTAAGGGGATTTGATCTTTTGAACATTTATCCCTCATTTCTGCAGCTAAGTTTGGCTGCTTTATAAACGATTAAAATGGAGGGAGGGTTTATCCACTCCCATGATAGGTGATCTGACAAAAAATAATTGATTGTTTACTGTTCAGGGGAACGAGGAAAGCATTAATGTAATGTTTGAGATCAATAGATGTTAACCTTCATTTTGTGAATTTAATGTGGTGACATAGTATAGGCTTTTTGTGGTTAGTAAAAGATAGGCGAGGCAAAAGCTAGCCTATCTTTAAGCGCAGGAGATACCGGGCAGCATGGAATATCACTGCTGCCTGGTTATCGACTGCGGCTGAGAGGCAGTGCAGTGATCCCTAGATATTCAATGCTGGGGTTGCATATGACCCTGGCATTGAATATCCGGGGTTAGCGGTCAGCGGGGACGGCTATGCACCAAAGGGGTGTATAACCCCCCTAACTCAATATCGGGCCCAGCATCTTTATACTAAAGCTCAAGGTGTTGAAACTTCTTTTTTATCTGCTACTGAAAGAAATGTCACCAATAAGGTGGCCCTCTGGGGAATATCATCTGACAAATCTTCAAGAAATTTAATCAGATACTGACTAACATTAGACAGAACATCCAACCCTCCTCCCCAGCATCCCCTTTATGAAGCTTAGTAGGCAAATAGAAACATTTTTGAACTGGGACAGAATCTGACAATAAGAAAACCTCTGACATATTTGTTCAACTAAATTTCAGCAGATAATACGTGCGTTATCGGGCAATTAAGAAATCGTAAATTATTAACTCTAGACAAATTCTCCAGAGTTCCTAATTTGTAATACAAAGCTAAAAAATCCTTAATAAAGGAAACACTTCTCTGCTGTAAAGAAACCAGCTGACCTTCCATTCTAGAAACATTCTTACCCATGTTTGCAATCTTATTATCTACTTCACCAAGTTTCTGTACCATCTCCTGAGAGAAGGAACAGAGTGATGATACAGTACCATATAACTTAGAGTCAATATTAGAAATGGCAACCCACAAATCCTTCAAAGAACTATCTTGAGGTAATGCTGAAGCAGTCTGTCCCACATCATGTAATACAACTGGCTTTGGCAGTGGACCAGCTATCTGGGGAGGAGCCATCAACTCAGGAGAAACCTATAAAAGAGTAGAAGACAATTGTGGTTCAGGAAATGGTGGAGGAGTCCTTTCTGCAGAGCTAAGAGAAGCTCCCTTGGAGGAGAGCTGCGAAACAACATTAGCGGCAAAGTGTTTGTCCAAAGGTCCCACTGCTTTGCCCAAAAGCTGTGCAGCACGTGCTGATTTGGGCAAAATCTTTGTCTTCCTATTTACCCATGCTGACAAGGCAGATATTACTACAACCAAAACAGCGTAGAATACCTGATCGTAAGAAGGAGAAGATCCTCCGTTGGGGCTCCAAAGGGGCATGTTTTGCCCCTTTAGACACCGCCCAGAGGGCCTTCTAGCTGGGTTATGTGCTCCCTTGGAACCTTGCCACGGTGATGTTACAGGGGGAATGGCCACACAGGTGCCTGTCGCCAACTGCGCTCTCCCACCGCCATTCTTCCCTTCTTGTGAAGCGGCATGGGAAGCAGCTGCACCCATGCACAAGACCTCTGATCTACCCAGTACTTTCCCATTTTAATGAAGTTAGCATTTTTGAAATATAGGACTTTGAATTTGCTGTGGCTGGACTACACTTTGGCTTTTATCTCAAACCACATTGTGTGGTTATCACTACTAATCCCATGGGCACCTACCCGGACATGAGATGCACTGTCTCCATTGCTGAGTGCCAGATCCAGTGTTGATCCTTTCATGGTAGGTTCCATCACCATTTCTCTGAGCAAAGCCTTCTTCCTTCCAGGTTTGCAGACAAGATGCTTGAATCCACATCCGGTAAAGTCATCCAGTATCATCACCTTTCTCTTCATTACCTGTGCATTTCTTGCCTTTGAGTTGGAGGTTTGTAGACTACACCAGTGTGGATGGTAGTGCCATCTCCTCTTTCCAAGAGTCTACAATGCTTCTTCTCTTCCCAATGTTCCCTGCATTTTCAGCTGCTTTTATATTGTTCTGGACATAAGAGGGCTACTCCATTTCTACCCTCTCTATCTCATTCATGAGACTCATTAAATCATGCTTCCATAGTGACCACAATGTCCAAGTCCATTTCCACCATCAGGGCTTCCAGTGTTGCCCACTGTGAGCATTTGTGTTCATTGCCTTCCAGTAATTTTTGGCTAGCTTGCTTGTGTTTTTGGCATGGAGGAGTAGTGTAGTGGTTAGAGTACTGGCTTGATAACCAAAAACAACAGTGTTCAATTCCCACTGGCACTTCTTGTGGCTTTGGGTAAGTCATTTAATCCTCCATTGCCTCTGAAGAAAGGCCTGGCAATCTACTTCTGGTCATACTGCCAAGAAAATCTAGGGGTTGCTAGGAGTCAGTATGGACTCAAAGGCGCACACACACTGCTTGCATTTTGCATAGTTTTTATTCCTGTCTCCTCTTCCTCTTTTTATTGATCTTTGAGTTAAGATGATGTTTCTTTTGCTGGAGGTGACATCCTGAACCTGTTTTCTTCCATCCGTCACCCCCTTTATATAGTTTAAATGCCTGTTCACATTTTGTCTACATTTTTCACTTAGGATCCTTTTTCCTTACAGCAATGCAGTATAGCTTCTTCTTGTTTCATCTATTGCCTCAGCTAACTATATATCTAAATTCTTCTTGTTTATACAATACAGTTGCGGTCAACATTATTGGCATCCTTGCATTTTAGGTATGTTGTGTATAGTATCTTCAGAAGTAATTGGAAACATTCCAACTGTATGACATCATAATATTTTGATAGTATGTTCAAAGGTATACAACAAAAAAAGATGTCTGTGCAACTTAGACTTAGTAATTTCTGAGAAATAAAAAACAGAATATGATCTGGACAGGATTAATGTCACTCTTCACTAATATTTGGTTGCACAACCGTTGGCAGTGATGACAGCCTCCAAATGTTTCTTGTAGCCATCTATAAGTTTCGTACATCTGTCTGCTGGTAGGTTTTCCCACTCTTCAACTTCAATTTGTTCCAGCTCATGAAGGTTTCCAGGATTCCTTTCACCAATGGCAGATTTCAGCTGTTTCCAAAGTTCTTGATTTGATTGAAATCAGGATTCATTGCTGACCAATTTAAAGCAGTCCATTTGTTCCTTTTTAACCATTCTTTTGTACTTTTAGATGTATGTTTTGGGTCATTATCCTGCTGGAGAGCTCATGACCTTCAACCCAGACCTAGTTTTCTGACACTAGGTAGCACATTTCACTCCAAAATACCTTGATAGTCCTCTGACTTCATGATTCCTTTAATATGTTTCCAGGCCTCCAGTTTCTGAGGCAACAAAACAGCCCCACAACATTATGTAACCTCCACCTTATATAACTGTAGGAAGGATGTTTTTTACCTTATACTGTAAGCTTCATTTCTTCACCTGTAAGTGTATTGCTGATCTGCATTGCCAAAGAGCTCAAGTTCGGTTTTATCTGTCTACAGAACATTTTCCTAGAAGGATTATTGTTTCTCAGGTGGGTTTCTGCACAGATCAGGAATGCCTTTTTATGTCTGTCTTTGAGCAGAAGGGTCTTCACCCTTGAAGTCCTTCTTTATTTAGTGCACAGTGTATGGTGCAGGTTGAAACCACCACTCCAGATTGCTCCAGGTCAGCCTTAAGCTCTTTGGATGTTGTACGTGGTATTTTTCCAACAGTTCGCACTAACCTTCAAATATTTCTTGGATTAATTTTCCTCTTTTCACCATGCCCTGGGAGGTTCTTGATGGTTCCATGAGCAGAAAACTTCTTAATAGCATTGCAAACTGGGCACATGAATCCCAAGGTCTTTGGATATGGCTTTGTACTCCTTTGAAGTTTGATGTTTGGTGATAATAGCTTTTCTGATGGTCTCAGGCAGCTCTCCTGTCTTCACGATTGTGAAAATGGAAATGGGAGTGAATGTGGCCATTTTAAACATTAGAGCCATTATTCATTGGTTGATTCAAGTCATGTGAGTACTGAAAATTGATCACAGGTGCATCTACTTTAACTTCAGTGGGAATGTGGTTCTTCTGTTCAAACTGATTTGAAGTGATTTTAAGGGTGCCAGTAATCATGTCCTAAACAATACTTTGATTTCCATTTTTACAGGAACCAAAGCACCAACCTACATCCCAAAAATTTCCATAAAACTAATTATGTGAAAATAATAAACTTTGTTTTCATTACGTGTTCAATTTTTTGTTGGATCACTCACCATAAACAGGAACTTTCCTGCTCTCGAAGTGAGCCCTCCTTTTTAATCAACTTATAACTGACCCGAAGGCTGTAAAAAACAGAAACGACAGCACTATTCAGCTATCTAATCCGTTCAAGCATTAACTGAATTGTCCCAACCGATACCAAACATATACTCCACTTAGCTTGAGTTGGAAATGTCCTTTTTTTTAAAGTAGATTTTCAACCGTATTCTTTGAAGTCCATTCACAGAAAAATGGTCCCTTCAACTAAATTCCATCCACTTCTTCCTACGACAAAGAGGAGAAATCCTTCTGTTTCCAGGAAACGGTCGGGAGTAATCCAAACATATGTTTGAAGTGGATGGAATTTAGTTGAAGGGGCCTTTTTTCACATAATTAGTTTTATGGACATTTTTGGGATGTAGGTTGGTGCTTTGGTTCCTGTAAAAATGGGCATTTAAATGGAAATCAAAGTATTGTTTTGGATATGTTAGGATTGATTTTGGGGGGTGTATTTTCTAGTACTCGTAGAGTAATCATGTCCTGGCAATGTCCCAGTTTTTTATATATGGACTCTAAATAGATAGGAAGAAGTAAGCTGTTCCATGTGGTCAGGGTGACAAAGAAGAAGGCCGACCTTCTTGTAGATTTATAGGAAAGGGGAACAGTCAGTCTATTCCCATGGAAGAGCTAAGCAGTGTGGGGGAGAGGCGCATAAGATTTAATGAGTGCCGAGAGGTACACAGGCTATTATTAGAGAGGGCCTTGTGAGTCAAAGAGAGGATTTATGCTGAATGCGGTAGAGTACTGGGAGCCAGTGGTGCTGGATAAACAGAGGAGTCACATGAAAATGTTTTTTTTTACTTTAGATAGGACCCATATGGCTTTATTTTGAATTGATTGAAGCCATTTTAATTGGTAGGTCGGTAGACCAGAGTAGATAACATTGCAGTAATCTAGGCGTGCTATGATGGTAATAAAAAGCAGGACCGTTCCAAGCTAGAAATGCACCTTGTACAACTAATGAATCTGTGTCCGCCTCTGCCCCAACCACGTGCAGTAACTCACCCTTTTTGAGCTTCCTGAAAGCCCAGTGATGACATCAGTGCCTTTTCTGTACTTCTGCCCTGTGTGGCCGCACTGCTCGCACAACCTTTGGTTTTGGCCCCGAATGGATATTTACATGGAAGGATCCAAAAGGGGATGCAGTGCTTAAAAATGATGGCATGCTAAAAAGGCAGATTTGGAAAGTTGGCCAGTTTGTGCATTAAGAGAAAATACTGAGCTGATATAAAGATATAAATGCCCTGGTATTTAAAGCAGCACTTTACCAAGATAGGGGTAGAGTTGAGGGAAGGGGCCTCAGAAGGAATAGCTGCAGTAACTGTAATTCAAGTCGCTGTTGTTTTCTGAGGTTTGAGGGAATTGACCAGTAGTAAGACTTTTTGCTACATGGAGTAAATGATTGGTATTAGCCCCAGTGAGTTTTCAGCTAGCCAGGCTGAAGGGATAGGGTCTACAGAGCAGGTGGTCTTCCTAATAGTGGAGACTAGCTTATGCACTGTTATTCCTGGGACTGGGGCAAACTCATCCCAGGTGTGCATAAGACTGGGTAAAGTAAGCTTGAGGGATTTAGGAAGGACAAAGGTTGAAGCCAAAGGCAGGCCAAGACGGGCAGTGGAATTCTTTGTTGAGTAATTTTCTGCTATGGTATAAGAGGAAGAACTAGAGTATGGAGATGTAAAAGGAGATGAACCGAAGGACAGATGTGAAATAATGGAGAAAATTATTCTGGGACAATAACAATTTGGCTTGTATTCCTGCTAGCTGAAGATGTTGGGAACATTTGACCTTCTGTCCCTTGATATGTGTTCCCAACTTACTGCTTCTGATAATGGAGTCTCTAAATAGAAACAGTATTATGTTTGAGATCTTTTCACAATTTAAACCCATTGTCAGCACAATAAATAGTATTCTCATAAGTTCTCCCTATTCAAATGACTGGGGCATTTCTGGTACTTTGAATGCCATCCTTCTTGTCTAAGGCTACTTCACTTTCTGTTATTGGATCATTCTCATTTTCCAAGGCAGAGAAGGCATTTTGCAGGGGTATCTCTTGGTGAAGTGAGTATCTCTGTTACAGGTCGTACCAGCCAGAACCACTGTGATCCATTTATTCCTGGGTTATTTGATTCTTTGAGGGAGTGGTGGTGGATTAGAAACATAGAAGCATGATGTCAGAAAAAGACCACATGACCTATCTAGTCTGCCCTTCCATATGAATTACAATAGTCCCTTTTTTTCCTTTAGAGATCTTCTGTGTTTGTCCCATGCTTTCTTGAATTCAGGTACTGTCCTTGTCGCTACTACCTCCACTGGGAGACCATTCTACGCATCGACCACTCTTTCTATGAAGAATTATTTCTGCATATTACTCCTGGACCTATCCTCTTTCACCTTCATCCTACTTCCCCTCGCAGCAGAGCTTGCTTTCAATTGAAAGAGGATCTCCTCTTGTGCATTTATGCCATGGGGGTATTTAAATCTCTATCATATCTCCTCTATCCTGCCTTTCCTCTAACGTATACATATTAAGATCTTTAAGTCTGTCCTCATATGCTAACCATTTTAGTAGCCACCCTTTGCACTGACTCCATCCTGTCTATATCTTTTTGAAGGTATGGTCTCCAGAATTGCACACAATACTCCAAATGAAGTTGCACCAGAGACTTATACAGAGGTACTATTGCCTCCTTTTTTCTGTTGACCAGTCCTCTTCCTATGCATCCAAGCATCCTTCTGGCTTTCACTGTCACCTTTTCTACCTATTTAGCTACTTTAAGATCATCAGAAACAATCATGCCTAGGTCTTCTTCATGGACAGAAGTACTTCGCCCCCTAAACTGTACCACTCCTTGGATTTTTTCAGCCCAAATGCATGACTCTGCATTTTTTAGCATTAACTCTCAGCTGCCAAATTCTCAACCATTCTTCAAGCTTAGCCTCATCCTTCCGCATGTTATCTACTCCTTCCTGAGTGTTGTATCTATTGCAGATTTTAGTATCATCCGCAAAGAGGCAACCTTACCTGACAGCCCTTCCATAATATTACTAACAAAGATGTTAAAAAGAATCAGACCAAGGACAGATCCCTGTGGCACACCATTGGTAACATTCTTCTCCTCAGAGTGAACTCCATTTACTTGTACCCTTTGTCGCCTCCCACTCAACCAATTTCTAACCAAGTCAGTCACTTTTAGTGTCCACCCCAAGAGTGCTTAGTTTGTTTATGAGTCGCCTGTGCGGACCGGTGTCAAAGGCATTACTGAAATCTAAGTACACCACATCTAGGACTCTCCCTTGGTCCAATTTCCTGGTCACCCAGTCAAAGAAATCAATCAGATTTGTCTGACAAGACCTGCCTCTGGTAAACCAATGATGCCTTGGATCATGCAATCCATTGGACTCTTGAAACCTCACTATTCTCTCTTTTAGCAGCATTTCCAATAATTTACTCACCACCGAAGTTAGACTAATTGGCCTGTAGTCTTCAACCTCATCCTTACTTCCACTTTTGTGTAAATGGAAAAAGAGGGGAAGGGTAGGGGCTCATCTGGGAGTTGAATCCAGGATCTCTTGCACCCTAAGTGAGAATCATACCCCTAGATTTCATGTTATATCCTGGGGATGCTTGTTTTATTGCAGCTAATTCTTCCCTTAGTTGAGTCAATTATTTTTTTATAGCAGATAGTTGGAGATAGATAGGGCAAGCTTTAAGGCTGCAAATGATTTTCCTTAGGATTAAGGCACCATAGTTATCTCATTGAATAAAAGTAATTTTAATTATTGGGTTTTTCATAGAGTAGTTGTTTTATTAAAAGTGACACAAATGTGTTTTCTACTTAATTGAGGACAATTGAGTACAGGCCTGATATTCAGCGGTGGTGCCTAGTGCATTTACAATGGCTAGCCATTACCGCTGAACACTAAACCCGGATATTCAATGCCAGAACCATATCCTGCCATCAGCATTGAATACCCAGGTCAGCCATGGAAACAGGAAGCTAACTGGGCAGCAGAGTGTATAGCGGCAATACCTGTGGATATTCAGCGGCACGCTTAGGAACATTTACATAGTTTACATTTACAGGTCTGTAAACCATGTAAATGACTTTGAATATAGGGCCCTCTGTGTCACAGGAATACCTTATAGGACATACCAGTCTTGGGGTGGTTGAGGGGGAGGGAGGGGTAAAAGTGCCCAGGGCCTGTAGACCTTGTCTGAACTAAGGGCAATCCCAAATCTTTTATTTAAAAAACCTGGCAGGGACTATGGAGAAGCTAGATTTTCCAAAGCTCATAGCCCAAAATTTAAATTGTTTGCCACTAGTTTGTAGAACAGGAAGGCTATAAACAGGTAGCTCGGGCTGAAATTCAGAGGCCTTAGCTGGCCAGCTGGCTGGCGGGCAGTAGGAGGCCAGATGGCGAAGGGGTCAGACCATGATATTCAGCAGCACTATCCAGATAGTGCTGCTGAATTTCCACAGATCTCTCCGGTACTATCCACTTAGTGCAGGAGCAGTCTGTGGACAGAACGGGGGCAGTACAATGCTAACTGGATAAGTGCCGACTCTTGGCTGGTTAGTGTGATTTTCAGTGGCCCTTGTCCTGATAACTCAGACCACATGAAAAGCTAACCTAAGTTGCACCCCAGGCAAGTGCTGGCTGAAAATCATGGCATGGTATCAGCAGTTTTGAAAATTGGACCCACTGTTATCTTTTAACGAAAGAAAGACAAAGATATATTTTTTTAATTCTTCGCAAGTATATAGCTATTCAGAACAAAATTGGCTAAGTGATATATCACAGCTCAATACAGGGAGAAATAGGCAATGGAAATCTATAAGCAAAATCAGCCAAGCAGTGACAATATACAAAAGGAAGCTTGGAAAATCTTATCTCTTTGCAGATTCTAGGTATCAAGTTTCATTACAATTGGCCCAGGGGTTCTCAAGATATGATGTTTTGAATTTGCCACCATACATTTCTTATTGGGAAATTTTAAACGTTGCCCCTCTCCTGCCCTTGATCCATCACTTGCTGTCTTCGAAAAGTACAAAAATCAGATGTCCCTCCAAGGGTCTACAGTATCTTCACACACATTTTGTTCATTTCGGTCTAGCAGCTAGACTCTAGCCCTTTAGAAATTGAAAGTGGAGGATACTCACACAGGCACAGTTGTACAGTAGACACACACACCAACACTTTCTATCATCTGATGCATCTTCCTTATGGAACTGGGAATAACACAGCAATTATGCTTTATTTAGCTGCCTAATATAAAAATAAATTAATTCCAAAGTCAGTGAAATTGACTTATATATTGATGTCCATATATAAGTCCAGTTGGATAGCTGGTGTAACACTATTTGATTATATTATTTCTAGCTGCTTCAAGTGCTTGTGTATTTACAGCTGAAAATCAAATATATTATTGTGCAATGGGTTTTACCATTGCACATTACTAGTAGATCTTCGAATTTCAGTTTTATTTCCAAGAGACCACTCTAATTAATTTTCCATGTGCCTTCTCACTCTGTGAATGTTTAATGCATGCTCAAGGTCTTTTTCAAGTATACCTGTCAAGCACACTTTATGAAGACCCAATAGATATATTTATTTCTTTGTGTACTATAGTCTTTTTTTCTAAATCTACATCTGCATAAATATTTCTTTCCTGGTAAAATCAAATTCAATTAATTTTATTGTAGACCACCTGAAATCTTTCTCTCTACCATGCACAAATGGGAATTATCAATAAATAACGGACATATCATGGTAGAACAGAGATCTGTGAGAAGTAGAACAGAGATTTGGTAGGTTGGTTACGCTATTTGAATTAGTTTAAGAGTTATCCACTAATTATATTTATGCTTGAGCTTTTGAGACCACCTTCTGAATGTAGATTTTTCCAAGACCAATATGGCTACTAAAACACTACGTAAGACAAAAAAAGCACAGATAAATAGTTAAGATAAAAAATAAAATTCAAGCGCTTGAATGATACTGATAGATCTATCAGCAACCAGAAAAAAGGAGGTCAGTATTCAGTGAGATGGCCAATGCATAGCTTTTAACCAGTGGTCCACAAGTATGGTCCATGGACCACTCCAGCCAAGACCGAACTGCATCCGGCCTGCAGAACCACCAGTGCCTCTGTCCTCAGCCATCTCCACTATGGTTCCAGCATTTATCCATCTCTTTCCTCCCTATCCCCATGGTCCAGAATCTCTCTCTCCTTCCTTCCCCTGTAATCCTTCACTAGCCTCTACTTGGAATACTCACTGGCAGCGGCGACGTTTTACAAACACTATCTGTTGCTGCCCTGGAGCTCCCACCAGAAACAGGAAGTTGTGTCAGAGGGGGTAGGTTGCGGCAGAAGGAAGACTCCAGGGTAGCAAGAGACACTGTAAACTGCTGCCAATGTTGGCGAGTTATGGTAAATGAAAGGACCATGGATATGGGGGAGAGTGAGGAAGAAATGCTAGAGATGGAGGGAAGAGAGAGGAAGAGATGCTGGACCCACAAGGAGAGAGTGGGAGAGTGAGGGAGAGATGCTGGACAACGGGGGGTAGGGGGTTGAGGAGAGGAGGATAGAGGATATGGTTGATGAAGGGGCAAGAGAGGGAGAGATGCTGGGCCCCATGAGATGCGGGGGGTAGTGGGTCGGGAGAGGGAGGGAGGGAAGTGAAAGAGAGTGATACTGCACTGTTAGGTGGGGTGAGGGGGATATGTTGATGGTTCCCAAAGTATTATCTCAGAGCGTTAGCAGTATTTGCTGCATGGAGCTGCAGGGCAAGAGGTAGGAGGAACTACCTTTTTGGGGGAGGGGGAAGGAGACCCCCCCACTCCTCAAACACCGCAGCCCTTCTAGTAATCTGAAACGTCCATTGTGGTTCTTGGCTCTAAATGTTTTGAGACCACCACTTTCAACAGATAAGTTATCCATTTAAATTTGTGCAAATATTTAGCAAAGCTACGACTTCAAGGATGAACACTGAAAATACTAGCATAACTTTAGCCATTTAAGCTATTCCTGCTATTTCTGCTTGAGAAAATAAGTTGAATTTCACCTTTCTTCCGTATGACCACCCTAAAGCCTGCCACATCTTAAAACAGATAACTTTGGCTGTAGGGTAAATTATTCAGCCAAATTTTATTCATAGATGTTCCACAATGTTTCTTTTACTTACTGTATGCTTTTGGTAGCTGATGTTGACAGATTTTTGAGACTTTTATGTCCAAAGGATATAAAAGAACTTGATTTCACTGTCAAGATCATTATTACTGGAAGGACACTCAGACTCTTTTATGAAGGACTTTTTGCAGTAAAGGCAAAAATTGAGCAGCTAGATAATGTCTTTAAGTCTTCTGATTTAAGACTTATTAATTTCTCCAAATCCATGGCTGTCTCAGCTAAAGATATGTTTAAGTCTTATTTAACAGAAGTCCTGGGTGTTCCCCCTGAATCACATCCCTCAATGACCAGTTTATTATATCTCCAGGAACAAGCAGGAATGAGTCCTCACATATGGGTACGTCGGAACCGACGGAGCCTGCGCGGGAAAGCTCCCCAGCTTCCCAGAAAGGAAGCTTTTGGGGCCTCCCACAGCGCATGCGCGCTGCCTTCCCGCCTTCCTGACCAACTCTCCTCAGTTCTTCTGTCACCGCTGAAGAAATTGTTATTTTAATTTGTTTCTTTGACCGCGTGTCTGCCTTCCCCGATTCCGGACCGGTACCGCCGGTCTTTTTTCGTTTATTTCTTTTAAAAAAAAAATTACTTTTTCCTCACTTGGTGTATTTTTTCTGTGAGGCCTCTAGGCCTTCTCAGGTTCTCCCTCATGGAAAAACCAGCTTCTGGTTTTAAAAATGCACCAAGTGTACCAGTACTATTTCAGTCACAGATACCCATGAGTGGTGTCTTAAATGTTTGGGGCCTGACCATTCCGTTCCGGATTGTCCATCCTGCTCTCTGATGTCCAAACGGGGCTTACAGAACAGAGCAGCTAAATTTCATGTGCTGTTTTCTACTGATACTCCAGCATCAACATCCTCCAGGTCTTCTTCTCCTGATGGATCTCAGGTAACCAAACATTCTTCAGGCAGGTCTTCAAAAGGCAAATCTCCCTCTAAGCAGCGAGAGGCCCTTGCATTTGACCCTGAGGACCCTGCCCCAGCCAAACAACCCCGGCGGGAAGCTCCGGCTTCCAAAGCTCCTCCTATGGGGTTACAGGTAGACATCGATGGCACGGCCTCGACCGATCTCCTGTTAGACTGCTCTGGGGTACCGGCTAACACCGGTACCGACATCCAGGCAGTTGTGGCGACTATGGGTACTACGGTACAATCCATGCAGCAGGCCTTATTGGCTTTCATTAATGCTGCAACGCCATCGGTACCGCGACAATCGGTTCCGACTCCGATTCCGGTACCGCAACCGATACCGGTACCCAGAGCATCTACTTCCAGTAGCATGCCGGTTCCGGTCCCCGGTTCCGGAGATTTCCTCGATACCGCTCCGATTCCCGGTACGCCCGATGTCGATCTCTGGAAGCAAATATGCGATACTTTGAATCCTCTGAAGATTCTGATACATCAGATGATTCTGCTGATGCCTCTTTTACTCTTCCTGAGGAGCCCTCTTCTCCAAAAAGGAGAATGTCTCCTCCAGAGGATTTGTCCTTTCAAGACTTCATTATTGAAGTAGCTAAAGGACTTTCCATATCTGTAACCTCTGAAAAGGAACCTAGAGCAAAAAAATTGGATATTTTAGGATACTCTAAGGTTCCCAAAGAGGCAGCCACCTTACCCATACATGAAATTCTTCAAGAACACATGATGGACTTGTGGGAGGCTCCTCTCACCCTATCTCCACATTCTCGACGTTTGGACACCATGTATCGGGTTCCTCCTTCTCCTGGTTTTCAAAAAACTCAGCTTCCTCACCACTCTATTGTGGTGAAGTCTGCTATGAAAAAGATAAAGAGTACCAAAAGGCACTCTTCTACCCCTCCAGGAAGAGAATGTAGGACTCTGGATGCTTTTGGGAGAAAGATCTTCCAAGCTAGCATGCTTATTGCCAGAATCAATTCATACAGCCTCTATATGGGCATGTTTTTGAAAGAGATTGCATTAAAGATACGTCAGTTTCTCCCCTTTATCCCAGAGGATAAACAGGAGGAGTTCCTTCTTTTGCTAAAGCAAACTCAAGATGTTTCAAAGTTCTCCAACAGAGCAGCCTTTGACTCTTTTGAGGGGGCAAGCAGAGCCTCTGGCATTGCCATAGCTGCTCGCAGACTGGCTTGGCTCCAGGCCTCTGATTTGGAACCCTAGGTACAAGAAGGCTTGGGCAATCTGCCCTGTACAGGTGAAAATCTGTTTGGCAAGGAGTGGCAAATCAAAGCCACTCAAATGGATGCAGAGAATGCTGCTTTAGATAGACTTTCTAAGTCTACCTCTACCCCTGCCAAGAAAAAACCTTTTAAGAAACCTTTCTATAAAAAGACCAGATTTTCCACGAATACTGGCCAGCAATCTTCCCAAGTTCGCTTTGCTCCTAAGCGTCAGCAAACTAAACAGGCCAGAACGAAGTCTACAGGGGCTGCTACAATCCAGCAGTCCCAACCCCCTCAGGGTTTTTGACTTGATTCTAGAGAACTTAACCTTTCTGGCTCTGCAACAACCAGAACCTCTCACCATTCCAGGAAGGTTAACTCATTTTGCTCCCAGATGGGAACAAATCACATCAGAACCGTGGACCCTCTCTATTATCAAAGAGGGCTACAAACTACATTTCTCCAGCCTTCCTCCCCATTCCATGGTGAGACAATTCAATTCTCCCCCTTCTCTCCTGTACCTGTTGGGCCAGGAGGTGACCACTCTTCTCGCCCAAAAGGCAATAGAAGAGGTTCCTCTTCCTCAACAAGGGTCAGGTTTTTACTCCCCTTATTTTCTCATTCCCAAGAAAACAGGGGGGTACAGACCCATTCTGGATCTCAGAGAATTGAACAAATTCCTATACAAGGAGAAATTCAAGATGCTTTCTCTGGGCACTCTCCTTCCATACCTACAGAGTCAGGACTGGCTTTGTTCTCTAGATCTCAAGGATGCATACACATATACTCATCCATCCATCCCACAGAAAATTCCTACGGTTTCTGTTCCAGGGAAAACATTTCCAATACAGAGTACTTCCCTTCGGTCTAGCCTCTGCTCCAAGGGTATTTACCAAATGCATGGCAATAGTAGCTGCATTTCTATGCACTCTGGGAATCTTTGTCTTCCCATACCTGGACGACTGGCTCATCTGAGCTCCATCTCAGTCCGAGGCTCAGACTTCCCTGGACCACACCAGACGCATACTGCAGTATCTGGGACTTGTCATCAATCTGCCAAAGTCTCAACTCACCCCTACTCAGTCCCTCAAATTCATAGGGGCCTGGCTAGATACCACCACTGCAAGGGCCTATCTTCCTCAGGCCCGTTGCCACCGTCTAGTGCACTTGGCCTCTCAAATTCAGTCCAGAAGCCACTTGACTGCCAGGGAGATGCTACAACTGCTAGGCCACATGGCATCCACAGTTCATGTGGTGCCTTATGCACGCCTACATATGAGAGCAGCTCAATGGACTTTGTCCACCCAGTGGACCCAAGCATCAGGAGCTCTCTCAGACCAAATAGCAACCTCAAAACGTCTTTTTTGGTCTCTCCAATGGTGGATATCCACTCAAAATCTGTTGTTGGGGGCCCCCTTCCAACCTTTGTTACCTCAAGCAACTCTCACTACAGATGCCTCCCAAACAGGTTGGGGAGCTCATCTCTAAGACCTCTCCACTCAGGGCACTTGGTCTCCACAGGAGACCACCCTTCATATCAAACTTTTGGAGCTGCGAGCAATATTACTTGCTCTCAAGGTCTTTCATACCCTCCTCATCAACATGACAGTCCTTGTTCATACCGACAATCAAGTAGCCATGTTCTACATAAACAAACAAGGAGGGACTGGCTCTCTGTCGCTTTGCAACGAAGCTCTAGAATTGTGGGCCTTCGCCAGAGAGCATCAGATCCATCTCCTGGCAGTGTACCTCCCAGGAATCCAAAACTCTTGGGCAGACAGACTCAGTCGAGTTCTGCTTCCACACGAATGGTCCCTGCACATGGATCAGGTACTCAGAATCTTTCAGAAATGGGGAACCCCGGACATAGACCTCTTTGCAAGTCCGTGCAATGCCAAACTTCCCCGGTTCTGTTCCAGGATTCCGTGTCAGGGAGCTCAGGCCAAGAATGCCTTCCTCCTTCATTGGGGTCAGGCCTTCCTGTATGCCTTTCCACCCATTCCTTTGATTCCCAAGACTCTATTCAAACTTCAGAGGGATCAAGGGTCTATGATCCTCATAGCTCCTCGCTGGCCACGCCAAGTGTGGTACCCTCTACTTCTGCATCTCTCCCAGGCACCCTCCCTGGATCTAGGAGCTGCTCCAGACCTTCTGTCTCAAGAGGAGAGGACTTTGCGGCACCCAAACCCCAAGTCTCTTCACCTCAGAGCTTGGTTACTGAAGGCCTAGACCTTCAAGACTTGAATCTTTCTCAACAGGTGAAGGATGTCCTCCATGCATCTAGGAAACCTTCCACCAGGCGTTCTTATGCTTTTAAATGGAAAAGATTTTCAATTTGGTGTGCTGACAAAGGTCTTAACCCTCTAGCACTACCTTTGAATTCTTTACTCGAATATCTCCTGCATCTTTCCAATGCAGGACTTAAAACCAATTCTGTAAGGGTCCATTTGAGTGCTATTGCAGCATCTCTTCAGCCTATCAATGGACAACCTGTTTCCTCTCATCCTCTTATTGCGAGATTCATGAGAGGCCTAACCTTAACTAAACCTCCCATTCGACCTCCTCCGGTGGCATGGGACTTAAATGTGGTTCTTGGTCAGCTTATGAAGCCACCCTTTGAACCCTTAGCCACTACCTCCTTGAAATTTCTTTCCTGGAAAGTCATTTTCCTTATTGCAATCACTTCTGCTCGCCGCATCAGTGAACTGCAGGCTTTAGTAGCTAATCCACCTTATACAAGGTTCCATCATGATAAGGTAGTCCTTAGGACAAATCCCCGCTTTATGCCTAAAGTGGTCTCGCCTTTTCATCTTAATCAAGAGGTATATCTACCTGTCTTTTTTCCAGGTTCTCATGCATCAAGTGCAGAGAGGAATCTTCATACCCTGGATTGTAAGAGAGCTCTTGCCTTCTACTTACAAAGGACACAGCAACATAGAAAGTCTTCTCAACTTTTTGTTGCTTTTGATCCTTCTCATTTAGGACTTCCAGTCTCAAAAAGAACACTGTCCAATTGGATTGCTCAGTGTATTTCTTTTGCTTACCAGAGTAAGAACCTTTCTCTGGAAGGCCATGTCACAGCTCACAATGTGAGAGCCATGGCCACTTTTATGGCTCATCTTCATTCTGTATCCATCGATCAGATCTGTCGAGCAGCCACTTGGGCCTCGGTTCATACCTTCACAGCCCATTACTGCTTGGACAAGGACTCCTGCCGGGATGCCTTGTTTGGTCAGGCTGTCCTCAGACACCTGTTCCATTCTTAAACAACTCCTGCCCACCTTCCCTGAATAGATGCCTGAGATCCATAGGGACATGAGGAATTTTTGCAGGGGGATCTCCCCGGCATCTTAGCTAGGGAGTCTCCATATGTGAGGACTCATTCCTGCTTGTTCCTGGAGATAGCACAGTTACTTACCTGTAACAGATGATCTCTGGGAACAGCAGGAATTAGTCCTCACAACCCACCCACCTCCCCTAGGAGTTGTATCTCTCTCTCTCTCTCTTTCCTTTCCTCTCTCTATTGTCTCAGCTTTAAACTAGAACTGAGGAGAGTTGGTCAGGAAGGCGGGAAGGCAGCGCGCATGCGCTGTGGGAGGCCCCAAAAGCTTCCTTTCTGGGAAGCTGGGGAGCTTTCCCGCGCAGGCTCCGTCGGTTCAGACGTACCCATATGTAAGGACTAATTCCTGCTGTTCCCAGAGATCACCTGTTACAGGTAAGTAACTGTGCTTTACCTTCTGCTAAGAAATCGGTGGATGTCGGGGATGTGCCTGGGTTGCAGCAGGTAGATTCTCTGGATGTTTCAGCCATACTTGAAAGTTCTGAGGTTGAGCCTGTGGTTCCTTCCACGCTTTTGGCTTCTTTTGCCTTAACTACAGATGGTTCTTTAAAATGTTTTTCAGAAAAAGGAATGTTTTATTTAAGGGAGTGCAAGTTCGGATCTTCCCGGACTTGTCTAAGGAGACGCAACGGAGAAGAAGAGAATTTCTTCTCCTCCGTCCTGGGGTCCAGCAGTTGGGGGCTATGTTTTATCTAAGGTTCCCATGTAAATGCATGGTAAAGTATCAGTCTTCTACTTATATTTTTTCTGAGCCTTCCCAGCTGCTCACCTTTCTTAATGCCGGTAGGCCCATGGACCCTGACTCTTCGCCCCCTCCGTGAGTGTATTTGGGTTTGTTAGTTGGGCCTGCTTTATTTCTCTGTGAGTGCGTTATGTTTAATTTTCCTTTTGTTTCTTGGATCCTTCTTAGTATTGTGGTGTGAAAAGAGGATAGTTTATGTATCGTTGCTTCTGCTATATATTTCCCATGTGTTTAATTTTTTTCGTTGATTATTCTTTATTTCTGCACAAGATGCGATTCTTGGATATATTGTAAAAGACATTAATTTAAATTAAAAAAAGATCATTAGAGATGTTCATTTTTGTTTTGAATTAAATGATAAAACATGATGAATACATTCATTTTCAGTTCATTTAGTTTCAAATGAAATGAATGGACACAGAGCCTGAACGAATCAAAACCTTTCCCTGCCATTTATTCCAGTACCGTTATAGTCTATAGGGGCAAATAAAACAGCACTTTTTTTTTGTTTGTAGCCATATTGAGGAAGGAGAAGGAGAAGGAGAAGGAAGAAGCAGGAGCCACTTCACTTATCTTCTTGAAACTTTTGACAAGCAGCCTAAGCAGTCTATCTCGGTCTTGCCTCTTCCAAATATTCATGGTTGATGATGCCATCATGAAAGCGAAAAAAAAACTTAAGCAATCACCATGTTGCAGTCAGTTCAATGTTGGATTTCACACAGAAAGATTGCTTGTAAGATGTTTATTTCAGATATTAATGAAGGGAAAGGGTTTAAAAGTTGGAGAGAGAGAGAGAGAGAGAAGGAATGCAAAGAAGCACTGTTGGGAAGGGCTGTTATGGCAGGCAATTACACTGTGCCGGTATACTTTAAAAGAGTGATTTTTTTAAACTGCCAGAGATAGTTTTGCCTTCAGAGTCTCTGTTAGAAGTCTGCTTGGTAGAGTCTAGAGGCAGTGGAAAACAACTGTCTCTGCAGCATGCACAAACAGAAGAATCCCAATAGGTAAAATATGTTGTGAGCTGTATGTGTTTTCCAACTTCAGCACACACTGAGAAGTGTCTGCTAGCACAGAGAGCATAAGAGAGCTTGTTGAGTCTGAGTGGAAGGTAAAGCCAGCTTAAGAGGTGAGACAGTGAGGCACTGGCTCAGGGCGCACCACAATAGGGGCACAGGAAGCCTTCCTCTCTGGCTCGCTTCCAGTCTGCCCTTTGCCTCCCCAGCTGCAGCGTATTGGCTTTGGTTCCCGCGGCTGTATTAATACTCAGCACAGCTATGGGAGCATTGGCTTTTTGCACCCGTGGCTGTATTAATATTTAATATAGCCGTGGGAGCAAAAGCAAATGCTCTTGTGTCTGTGTTGCTGCAGGTAAAGCGGGGTGGCATGGCTGATACTGGGGCGGAGAGGGGCAGGAACTGGGTTGGGGCCTGGAAATGGGCTGATACGGGAGTGGCTGCAACTGGGCCTGGGGGAGGGGGCTGGGACAGGCAATGGGCTGATATTGGGGCTGGGGGACTGGAAATGTGCTGATATAGGGGCTGTGGGGGATGAATGATACTGGAAATGGGCTGATACTGGGAATGGGGGGGCTGGGATTGGAAATGGGCTGATATTGGTCCTGGGGAGTCTGACTGATACTGGGACTGGGGACTGGTATTGGAAATGGACTGATACAAGAACGGGGGGGAGGGGCTGATTGATACTGGCAGTGGGCTGATAATGGCAATGGGGACTGGGACTGGACATGGGCTAACACTGGTGCTGGGGCATTGGAAATGGGCTGATACTGGGAATGGAGGGCTAGGACTGGAAATTGGCTTATACAATGGCTGGGTGGCGGGATGATACTGGGTCTGGGGACTGGTACTGGAAATGGGATGATATTGGGGTGAGGGAACTGGAAATGGGCTGGTACAGGGGCTGGGGGCTGGTACTAGAAATGGGCCGATATTGGCGCTGGGAGGACTGGAAAGGGGCCGATACAGGGGCTGGAGGCTGATACAGGAAATGGGCTGATACTGGGTCTGGTACTGGAAATGGGCTGATATTGGGGCTGGGTGGCTAGTTCTGGAAATGGATTGATATTGGAGCTTGGGGGACTGGAAATGGGCTGATTCAGTGGCTGGGTCTGGTTCTGGAAATGGGTTGATATTGGGGCTGGGGATATGGGACTGGAAAAGGGCTAGGAATGGAAGGGAGCTAATTCTAGGGCAGGAGTTCTGGGATTGAAAGGGGGCTAATGCTGGCTAATGCTAGGGTCAGATTAGGAAAAAGAAGGAGCTGCTGGAGGAGTGAGAAGGCAGAGGAGGACAGATATTATGGGGAGTGGGGAAGAAGCATGGTCAACCAAAGGAAGTTTGAGAAGGAGAGGCATAAGAACGCATGCTGGGGTAAGAAGGAGGAAAGACAAGGTTAATGAATATTGGAGAATGGGTGGTTGCTGGGGAAGAGGAGTAGGAGGCAGGAGGGCAGGTACTAGGGACATAGGATGTGGGAAAGCAGGAACTCTGACAGGTTGGGACTCCAAGATTGGGTGAAAAAACAGAAGAACGACTCTAAGATAGACTGGATATTGGGATTTTAAGTGGGGACTCAGGGTGTGGGTGGGATTATGCGTGGGGACTTGGAATTGCTTGGGGGGGATATGGGGACTAAGAAATTGATCAGAAATTAAGAGGACAGTGGGGACAAGGTGTTTGGGTGAAGGGTATGAGTAGGACTGTGAGAACAAGTGCAGAAATATGAGGAGGCAAGAAGGTTTGAAGGACCTGGAGGGTTTGGAGGCAGTTGAAAAGGACAGAGTGCTATGGAGTAAATAAGAGCCACAGGAAGAGACAGGTTTTCCTTGAAGCAGGTGAAAGAGGGTAGAAATGGGAGAGGTGAAAGGGGAAATGAAAGCTTGGATGGGGGTAAAACATAAGTAAGGGCCCAGAGGTGAACAGATGATAAATGTTAGAGAATGAGCTGGGGCTGTTAAAAGGATGAGAAGCAGAAGGTGGTAAATGAGACTGGGGAGGAGATGAGTACAGAGAGAGGAAAAGGCAGACTAGAAAGTGGATGAAAGATGGGTTGGGGGGGATGGTAGGATGCTGGCAAAGGATGCTTGTGAAGGAATGAGACAGATGTGGAATATAAGGACTAGGAAAGTAAGATTAGGAAATGGAAACTGGTAAGTAGTGTAACACGCTAGTACCCCACAGCCTGGGCATGCAGAGTTAAGCGGCCTGATCCCTTCTTTAGATAGTAGAACAGGGCTTGGGGAAAGCACTGCCTCCTGGGAGTTGTAGTATTTACTATCCAAATAAAAGAGAGTAGTTGAGCACGAATGGTTTCAGGCAAATAAACAGGATTTTAATTCCCCTCCGGGCGGCTTTACATACAGGAAATGAAGAACAAATTGCCATACATCTTCTGGCAGGAAACAATATAAGAATTGAACAAAAATAGCTTCTTATATCAGCATCACATACGTTTCACAGTAATCCAACTTAAACAAGCATTTCTCTGCTCAAACCTTTTGTGCTTTTCTTCCAGCTGCCTCCTGCAGCTCTCTGAACAGCTTAGTATTAGCACACAGGTATTATATTATCAGAAACAGATAATGTACAGTCCATTTCTTCCACTGGCTTGTATTCTACAGCTGGTTCTGTCTCCATTGCTTCATAATGGTTATCAGCTGGGAATGTTTGAAACTGGCTACACGGTGTTTCCAAGCACACACCCAGTTCCTCAGCCCAAGACTTTTCTCTGCAGCCTTCTGCTAGATACGGTTGAGAATTACCACAGTATTTACTATGAGGAGAGCCCCACCCTTCCGGGCTAACACAAGACCACTTCTTAAAAACAGTTTGGTCTTTAAACCAATCTCTCAGCCTACCTTTTGGCTTTCTTACAGGAGATTCTCTCTGCACTTCAGGGTCAGCTAGAGATCCAAACCTTGGAGTTTGTGAGTGCTCCCAAGTCAACCTTCTTGGTAATCTTTCCCTTTGGCTGCCTTTCAGACACGGCACCAAACCTGGGCTGTTTCTACCTGGCTTCTTGGCACTGGTTCTCCAATTGTTTATCTTGCTGGTTTCCCTCTCTGAATTAAACCTCAGAGAATCTTCTATTGCCACCAGCTCCTCTGGGTCCTCAGTCCCAAGCAGTTCCTCTGCTCCTGAACTTAACTCCTGTTCTTGCTTTGGTCTTTCTCTCCGTTCCCGTAGCTGGTCTCTCAGCTGTTCTCGTGGCTGTTCTCCACCTGGTTCTCTCGGCTGCTCCCTTGGCTGTTCTAACTTTCTCTCTAATGAGCATTCTTTATATCTCTGCCTTCTAGGGTTTAACCTGACCCCTCCTCCCAGCAGGTGTTCTGCCTCAACTCTGACTGTGGAGCTAAGCTGCAGCAGGGGCGTGTTTTCCTCTCCTGTGACTCACTCTGCTTGTGGTTTCCCTGGAAACCATGAGCCATGTGCTTTTGTTTTCTGTCAGCTACTGAAGCTAACTCTTCCGTTTTACCTCTCTCTAAGGGATCAGAGGGACCTTCTACACCACAGTAAGTGAATGGTGAAAAGAGGAAGACTGAAGATTCTAGAAAGGAGAAATAGGAATGAAATTAAGCTATAGTTAGGTAAAAGGCAAATGAGAGAAATAGAAGGATCAAGGTCAGAGAGAGATGTAGCGAAGGCAAGGATGAAGAAGACGGAGTGTGCAGAAACAGTAAATGGAAATGGGATATTGGAAAAGGAATTCGAAGAAAACCAACAAGAGGAAGTAGAAAAGAGAGACTGGGACCAATTCAACTGGAAAAATAAGATGACCAGACAAGAAAGGTACTAAAGAGTGTCAGTTTTTAGAGAATAAAATACATCAGTCTTAAAAATGTGTGTTTCTTACAGTTCATTACAGGAGGAAATGCTTTTCTGTTCCTCTTTCTTCCATGTTTCACAGCTTGGTGTCTGATTTGGGGGTTTTCCATTTAAATTTTGTCTTTTTTTAGTTTCTTATTCTTTAATTGGTGATGGTCTTTGTTTTCCATGTGCAGTCAAGATAAGGGATTCTATTAATATGTGGGTTCTCTCTTGGAATCTAGTAGTTCAGCTTGTTCTCTTTTTCAACTGGGGTTTCCTGGCATTCTAGAATATTTGCAGTGCTGATTTTCCATAGGTAGGGTTGGTGCAATTTGAGTTCTTGATGCTGGTGTCAAATGTCCATTTGAAGGGTTTTGTGTTATGACGCACAATGTCTAGCTGTGGAAGGAGTTAGTGATGTTGCCAATGATGCAAGACTATTTTATTTATTTATTTAACAGGTTTTCTATACCGCCTTAATATCAATTCAAAATGGTTTACATAGAACAAATACAGCAACCAGCTTTTACATATAACAGGGTATTAAAACTTGGAGGATTAAATGGGGTAAATGATAGAGAATGAGCTGGGGTAGACTTCGAGACTAGAATTTGAATAGAATTTTTTTGTATATTGAGTTGTAAAGTGAAATACCCTACCGCTGCTCTGCATCTGTTGTTGGGAGAGTTGTATTGGTGAGTCTGGGAGTGTTCCATATGAATGAATAATTATGCCCTATAAGACTGATATGCAAAGGCAATAAGGTGTTCGCTGGCAAATGCATAATTAACCTGTGTTTTTAAAACAAATTTACAGATGATATTAGGCTTTTAAATTGCTGAATGGTCAGATATTATCTACATACAATTTTCAGCCACTATTCAGGTAAGCTACGTGTTCAGTTTAGGTCTGTGGAATATCAGGCCTAGCCTAAACAGATAATTCAATGGCCACACTATCACTCTTTGTATATTCAGCACACGATCTATAGAGATAGTGACACAGAATAAGCAGATTAAGTTAAATGGGAGGGTGGCATTTAACAAGCCAGTGGGCTGAAAATTTACCCCTGTTTACACATAGGAACATAGCAACATGACGGCAGAAAAAGATCATATGGCTTGTCCAGTCTGCCCTTCCATACCAACTACTATACTCCCTCTTTTTCCTTTAGAGATCCTCTGTGTTTGTCCCATGTTTTCTTGAATTAAGATACTGTTCTGATCTCTACTACCTCCACTGGGGGACTGTTCCACGCATCTACCACTCTTTCCGTAAATAAATATTTCTGAATATTACTCCTGAGTCCATCCCATTTCACTTTCATCTCATGCCCCCTCATTGCAGAGCTTTCTTTCTTTCAACTGAAAGAGGCTCTCCTCCTGTGCATTTATACCACAGAGGTATTTAACATCTCTATGATATCTCCTCTCTCCCGCTTTTCCTCCAAAGTATACATATTGAGATCTTCAAATCTGTCCCCATATGCTTTATGTCGAAGTCTACTGGCCATTTTGGTAACCACCCTCTGCACCAACTCTATCTTGTTTATGTTGTTTTGAAGGTGTGGTCTCCAGAATTGCACACAGTACTCCAAATGAGGTCTCACCATATACAAAGGCACTATCATCTCCTTCATCCTGCTGGCAATTCCTCTGCCTGTGCACCTAGGCATCCTTCTGATCTTTGCCATTGCTTTCTACCTCCTTAGCCACCTTAAGATCATGCTCCACTCAAAGAAGCAGCAGCAGCAGGAAACCTATAGCAAAGAGGAAGTCCATTTCTTAATCTGAGGCCCAGCCTCTTTTCCTAGGGAGATGGCATGTGAGCAGCCCTGACGTCCACACTAAGAAGTCACCATGGAGGAGATGAGATGATATCCGGCATCATTGTCTTGAGTCATGAACCACGCAGCATTGAAGGTGATGACACATTGCTTTGGGGAAATATTTGACTAGCCCCTACAGGAGATCAAAAATGTGGGATTTAAGCTGTTCATGCACCTCATAGCCCACATTTACCAAATGCCCTCCAGGACAACTTTTAATAGGCTGGTGATCCCTAACATTTACAATTAGGGCCTGATATTCAAAGAATTTAACAGGATTAGCAGAGCTGATGTGTTAATTGTGGTGAGCGTATTAGTGCCACTGAATATCTGAGGCTGCCGGCTCTATATGCCCTGATACTAACCATTTAGCATCAGGATGTGTTGGGGGCATTCCAGGGTGGAGTGGAGACGGTGCCGATTGGCAATAGGTCAGTGGCGATATTGAGCCACTGCCCAGCTAGCAATATGCGGCGAAAGCCAGGTGCAGGTAACCCTGGCCTAACTTTTGCCGCATATCACTAACCAGTCAGTGGCTCAATATCACTGCTGCCTGGTTACCGATTGGCAAGAGCAGCTAATGTGGATATTCAATGCTGGGGCCAGATATGACTGTGGCATTTAATAACTGGATTTACTATTCAGCACTGGTGGCTATCCGCATTAGCAGCGCTAGCCACTGGCACTTGATATCGGGCCCTTAGTGCCCAGCTGCAGATGCAGCAGGCCAAAGTAGATGGTAGCCATGTACATTTCACTAGCAACATCTGGACTAATGAGGATACTCATAAGGAAGAGCAGGAGACGGAGAACCCTTGGAAGGAACACATTTTATTAGGGGGTCAGCCCTACATGTGTTTTGGCCACATGGGCCTTCTTCAGGGGACTGTGACCACTAAAAACATAGTCACCATGCCACAATGAGATATCATCGTTTTTTAAATTATACATATTTATGTTTTTAATTTTTAATTATATTTTTATTATTTCTGTACTCTTACGTTTTTGTGGTCACAGTCCCCTGAAGAAGGCCCGTGTGGCCGAAACATGTGTAGGGCTGACTCACTAATAAAATTTGTTCCTTCCAAGGATTCTCTATCTCCTGCTCTTCCTTGTGTGCTGGTTTTCTGCAGGAGGGGGGTTCATTTTGCTAATGAGAATGCTATACATGTCTACCTATCATGGAGAGCATGAGGCAGCTGGATGAGGCAGAGGCAGACAGTGGGTTGATGGGGATCAAACTAACAGCAGGGTGCAGTTTGGCTGTACTGCACATCCAGCTAATGGATGAATGCCAGACTTCAAAACACACCTTAGGGTCAATGAAGGGAGTTGATAGAGGGCTGGCAGCTAGACTGGAGAGAGATGACTTTAGCTCCTAGTGATTTTGTTAATGTTGGTAGCAAGTACATGACTAGGTCTCTGAATGATGAGGGTTATGATGGGATGGCAGTAAGGAACTTCTTGGCGCTGGGAACTAAGACAAGTGGCAAGTTTATCCTGTGGGAGATGATTGAGAAGTGCAGGAAAATAGCATGATATTTTCATTGGAATAAAAAGGGTGGGGTAGAAATGTGCGAGAAACAGGAAGCTCCGTGGCAACCTGTGCACCAGCTCATTCAGGATGTGGGCACTAAGTGAAATTCTATCAAACATTTGCAGGAAAGCTTAGTGGAGCAAATGGCAATCGTTGGTGAATTGTCATTAGAAACCGATACTGGTGCTGAGTGATATTTGGGCTACTGGAAACATGTGGTTCAGGTGATCTAAGTCCTGAAACCCTTCAAGAATGCTATGGAGGATCTCTGTTTAAGAAGGGCCACCCTGGGTGAGGTCATTCACAGAGTGAATATCCAGGTGTAAAATGTACAGGGTTTTCAGCAGCCAAAGAGATTGGAAACAGAAGTGCAGGAGCTGGTGGATTCCTTGCAGCTGAAAGTGCAAAACCCCTCACCAAGTATGATGTTTACATGCTAGCTACTCTGTGTGACCCACAGGTGAAAAGCAGTATGATACTTTAGTCCTACAATTTGACCCATAGAAGAAAGAAGCTGATAGAGGCATGGATGCAAAGTGGAGAGGAAAGGGAGTGTCAACGGCAGAAGGGTTGTGGGAATGCAGTAGGAGAAAGAATAGGCATCCTGGTAGGCGGTATTGCCAACATGAGCAGCACCTTGTCAGCTACCACTTCAGAGCCCATCTTTATCCACTATTTCCCTGTGGGCACCCCGAATAGGCTTTCTTGACAGAGCCCTAAATACAGTGACAAGTGGCAAAAACCAACATTGCTCCACAGGAACTGACACCTCTATGCGTATTTCAGTGATGTGGTACCTTGCAATGCCCCGAGGTCATGAGCACAAACCTGTTGGCATACTGGGCACACAAGGTGATGATCTGGGCAGACCTGGCTAAACTGTACCCAGCATTTTCTTTTGTGGCCATTAACCAGCATGTTAACATTGAATCCACAGTGTTCACAGCTAGCACTGGAGTTGGTAGAAAAGTTGGTGTTCTTAAAGGTACAATTCCGTGTGAGTGAGAGGAGGACTGAGGGCACAGCTGCATTGAATCAAAGTATGTCCACACTTTTTGCTCTCAATGTCTTGCTGTGTTTTTGTCAACTGCCACTCCACACTCTACTGCTCATGGTGCTTTGGGCTGTTCACACCCATCTTGTTGGTTCCCTTTGCCACTCTTACAGTGCTTTGATTTGTTGCTCTTGTTAATATGGCTACTGCTCTGCCGCTCTCATAGTGCTGTAGTGTTGTTGCCACCTGCTCTGCCCGTCTCATCCTGCCTTGGTGCGTTCTTGCCAAGGCCTGTTACTGCTTTGCCACTCTTACAGTGTCTTGCTGTGTTACTGTAACAGTGTTAATGCCATTCTTCCACTCATTGTACCTTAGTTTGTTCTTGTCAATTCCCACTGCTGTTCTGCCGCTCTCATAGTGCCTTGCTGCACTGGCTGTGCCATTGTTTCTACCCAGTTTTCTTCCGCACCTTGCCAGTCTCCTGTTTTAGCACTTTATTGCCCTGATGCGCCTGCCTCTTTGTCTGAACCTGCATAAGTACATCCGATCAAGATTTTGAAGAGCATGCCTCTATTATGAAGAATAGATTTAGAGCAAAAGGATATCCAACATACCAGATTAGCAAGGCATAGAACAGAGCTCGTGAGGTACCCCGTGAGAACTTTTTACAACTACAACATAAGCAGGTTAATGAATGGTTAGTTTGCACTTTACTATACTCCCATCAAGCTCATAGTATAGGTAATCTTTTAAGAAGACACTGGCATCTTATACAAGCCCTTCCAGCGTTTCATGAATTCTCTTATAAACGTAATGTGAACCTTCGCAACATGCTAGTCCCTTCGGCTTTCACTGAGAGAAAATTTCTTTCCAAGTAGAACGGACATTTTCAACGTGGACAATGTTCAGTATGCAGTCATGTACTGTTGGTCAGAAACCATTTTGTTTATCCTACCAATAATCGTAAATTTTATTTAGATGATTTTTCCAATTGTGCCACTAGTCATGTAATCTACGTTATCCAATGCCCTTGCAATAAGTTATATGTTGGCAAAACCACGCGACCTATCCGCAATAGAATAATTGAACACAGAAGTTGCATTAAAAGAGTCGCCATGGACAAACCTTTAGTCACCCATTGGCAGGAACAAAATCACAAAGTGTCCGAAATAAATTTTTTTATAATTAAAAACGTTAAAATAAATTGGTGAGGTGGTGATATTGATAAGACCATTTTGCACCTTGAGCAGCGTTTCATCTTTGCCCTTAACAATTTACACCCCAATGGATTAAATATGGAAAATGATTTTTCATTTTTTCTTTAATGATATACCTGTTGGTAAATAGGCATACATTACAGTTCAAGATTTATAGTTTTAATTACTTTTAACCATCAATTGGGAGAATTTTGTAAGAAGAATGGGTAATAGATCCTGTGGAGGTCCAATAGCCTAGGCTTTTTTGAATTTTTAAAGATTCATGGAATGCATTAATCTTTATTTTAATTTTTAAATGATTCATTGAGAGTATAGTACAGACATGTTGGTTTTAAGTCTTATGGTGATTCATAATTGTGTTCTACTTTTGGTTGCACATTTCAATGTTCTAGGTATGTTTTTTGATTATTGTTTGATGTATTGGTTATAAGGTCACAGACAGCTCGTGTGCTTGATAATTACCACCTTTAGTATCCTCTGATGGTTGGTTGTACACTAGTGCTTTTAGTATATAAAGCATTTTCCAGATAAGATCCATTTATATGCCTGGTTTAACTAATCCTTTTTTGTTCTGGTGACTTCACTAAATTTGGTTATTTAAAAGTTTTTACCATTTATTTGTATTCAGAGTGGTCGTCTAAACAATAATGACCACTTTTGGTCATGTAGTTATATTAAAGCTTGCCCGGTTTTATTTTTACCCAGGTTTATTGTTTCCATAAATAATTCAAACAATTTACATGTATTTACATTGACGTCAGGCACTCTTCCCGCCTAAGGCTTCTTTATCTACAGCACAGAAGCCGGTGTCTTTTGAGATAGCCGCCGGCATTTTCAGAATCAGATACAGCGAAACAATGTGGCAGTAGAAGGTTTTTCCCTTAAATTATAGACTCAGGTAAACTACGGTGGGTCATTTCTTGAATAACATATGACATACTATATTTATTATATGATAAATATTTTTCTGAGGGGTCACTGTAATTGCGGAGTAAGTTGAATATATTGAAACATAGACATGGTGACTCCTTTTTAGTCATCAAATTGTGTGGCAGATATTTTTATGTCCCAATTGTAGGTTTTAACAATTTTTTAAAAAATTACGGAACGTATGTAAGTTGGACACGTTTTTATGAGGTTGTGATTGCTATGAAAGAGAGGTATACAGTTAATACGGGTCAATGTTAAGCGTTATTTTCTGATGCCGGATCTCTTATAATTTTAGATCGGAACAACTTCAGATATCCGCGGCAGTGGATGATCTTGCATAAATACAGGCATGTTTATTTTTTACCATGATATATGTCTGGTGTTTAGGTCCTTCTATTATCATCTTTACATACTTTCGGGATACAATCGATTATGCAAGAGTGTGGTTAGGACCTTCGTTTTTGAATTGACATGGAAGAATTTTGCCATTTGTTAATATGTAAAGTTTATTAAGGGCAAAGCCGATTAAATGATCAATATTATAATATTTTTAATTTCAACATTAAAAACAAGGATAAATTAGATAATGCGTAAAAAACGAGGTACACATATCATGAATGATCCCTCTTGAGAGTATCTTGAAATATATGAATATGTTTATTTTATGAATCCATAATTCCATATAATAGATTTGTATAAATAGTCATAGGGGTTACCAATAGTGGGAGGAACTCGGTGGAGTATGAATTACTTCCTTTCAGGAGCCCCTTTTTCAATAAATCAGCGTAAATAGGTGCGCAACGCAATAGGGTTTGTAACATTCCTCTGTGATGTTCAATCCACTTAGCTCCTTTATTAGTCATGCTGTCTTGGTCCTCCCTTTAGTGATATATTAATTTGGACATAATTTAGAATATACAGCTACGTTTGCACCACATCATTTGTGACCCCCCGATGAGTGAGTGTTTCCGTAGTACATACAATTTAGGAGTGCATGATTTTGGATATATATTAGAACATACAGGTACGTTAGTACCGTATTATTTGTCACACCCTCCTGGTATGAGTTGGAGTTTTGAAAGTACATATAATTTGAGTGTATATGCTAATAATTCATTTATTTACACGTGGTTATTTATTTATTGTATTTTTATAATTTGTATATTTAATGATGGTTTTAGACCTTTTGATGAATGCCTCTTTTTATAGTACACACAATTTAAATGTTTATATATTTATGCTATTTATGGTTTTATTATTTCATTTATTATACACGTGTTTATTATTTTTATATTTTGCATGTTAAATGACACTTTTTGGGCTCTGAGTCAATCATAATGTTTTTAATTAAGTAATAATTTTTCTATGTGTAATAATTTATTAAGGTGAGTGGTGTTTATCATTCCATTCTTATTATTATATGTTTTTATATTTTAGTAGTTTTCCAATATATATGTTTTGATTATTGTAGTTGTACCTTTTAGCCATAAAAGCCCCTGAGGAAGGCAGAACGAAACACGGCCTGTGTTGGGCCAATGGCTGGAATCGATCATTAAAATAAATTCTTCCTTTGCTATCCACGGTTTGTACTGGGTTTGTTTTAGCCCCAAATACAGAACATAAGAGAGGAAAATATTCTCTCCCCTGTGCCTTCTCTGTTACTGCTCAGCCTGTTTCAGGAGCCCCATCTGTTCTACCTTTTCCTTTGGTTTAGTGCTCTGTTGTATTGTTGCCACTCTTACTGTTACAGTTCATCCTGTTCTTACAGTCCTGCCACTCCCCTGTTTCCACTGTCCCCAAAATTTAAAAAAAATGGAAAAATGAAGAAAATCCTCCTCCTCCTCTGTGATTGACATGGTACCTCGGTTTGTTTTTATCACATTTTGCTCATCTTTGTCTTTCTTTTGATGCTTTGGGCTGTTGTGCCACTGTTACTACTGCCCGGCATGTTCCAGCTGTCCTTCGGGTGCTTTTCCCCAAAATTAAAAAAAACCCCACAACAACAAAAACCCACAAACAATGGAAAACAAGATTTAAATAGCAATTCTACTGCACTTAACCATTTGCAAAGCAATTCTGTTATAAAAGCAAAGGATGTTAAAGGAACTCTGATTCTATTTACAGTTCTCTAGACTTCAGCTAGGTGCTTGAATATGTGGGATATACTTTTTACACAGGAAATACAGAAACTCTGCAGGTATCTTATGTAGGAATTCCTTGGGTGTTTTGATGTCTGCCCAGCTGAAGTGCACTTAAATGACTAATCCAGAAAATTCATGATGACTGTTACAATGCAATATGCCCATATAAATACAACAGATTTGCTTGTTTAACTAAGTATTCTGAAGATGGGCGGTGGTACAGCGCTTTAGAGGACCTGCTTCCAATATCCAAAGACGTATTTATAATTCTCTGTTTACCTCTTCAAGCTTTTAAATGCGCTTTGTCCGATATTCCTGTTTTAGAAGTTAGAAAGTGGCTGGAAAGGGATAGCTTGGATTGACAGTGAAAGGCAATAGTTGTAGCTTAGCAATCAGATAGAAATCTGATAACTGAACTTTATAACGGAAATATAAAAAATAATGGAGAAATTGAAAGAGAACATGGGCTTACACTGTCACAGAGAGTCTAGCAAAACCTTATTTGATATTACACTGTCTAGGAATGCAAACGTTAGAGATGAGAACAGAGCACGCAAGCCATATAAGTAAAGACGTGGAAAGCAGAATATTCAGGTGTGGGGGTCCTTTGGTGTCCTCACCGTGTATATAGTGAGGAACTTTCTAGGGTTGGGAAAATCCCAGAGAGTGATGAGGTAGTGAGGTAAGAGTAGCAGGAGGTCTCAGCCAGATAGGGTGGGGAATTGGAGTACAGTGGATCTTATCTTTAGATCAAATAGCCATTGACCAAAGAGCATCTCTGACTAGAAAAGTCATGGACAAGGGGAAGTCTCTGGCAGGAGGGCCAGAAGCAGAGCTGTCTGAATGCCTAGGTCCTTGGAGGAAGGGAATGAGGAGGGACTCTGCCTCCTCAGGATTGGTGCAAGGGTATTAGGGGCTCTGGATAAACTTTCAGCTCCTCAAGTAACTTTCAGGTTACTAGCCACCCTTCCCGAGATTTTGATAATTAAACTCAACAATCATTTCAACATAACTTCTAGAATGATCCTGGAAAAACATAAGATTGGATATCATACTTTTAAATATTCAACCTTGTTTTGTCTATACTCATCCTTGCTCTGGGTAAAATAATATATGCTGATGGCTGTCTGCTTTGTGTGACTGCCAGGATCTATTATTCTCTTTCTTTCTTTCTTTAACACTTATTTCTATACCGCTCTTCTACAATTCAGAGCGGTTTACATGGAAGAAAAACAAGCCAAGAGCAGCATCATGCAATCTGTTGTTCAGTACATGGAACGGTAAAACATGGCAACAGAACTATGTACAGGGGGTGGGAATGTAACTATGTACAAGACATATGGGGATTGAATGATCTACAGTTGGGAAGAGGGAAATCCTATTGTTTTGCACTCTCAGGATAGCTGATTTGCATAAAATTAGGACAGCATTTGAAATGACCTAGCCTTATGCGAGCACTTACCCGGTTAGTGGACTGAAAATCTCTACTACCTGGATAAGTACTGGGGCTGCTGACGGTACTGTCCAGACAGTGCCATGGCCATTAGAGGGGATAGTCAGTGGAATTTATCAGGTTAACAGTTCCTGCGAAGTGCAGAAACCCCTTTGAATATTGGGCCCGATGTCTTTTGGGCGTCATAATTCTCTTTTTGCAGTCGCTGTTACTGCTGCTTCTCTCAGTTCCTAGAGCTGTGCGTGCCCCCTCTAATGGTGGTTTGGACTCCTCGTGCCGCTGTTGGGTCGTTTGCCTCTCTGTTAGTGTTGGGGGATTCATGCCGGTTTTGGTGTCGGGGTGCTGTTGTCTCTGCTGATAATGCTTGCCAGCTCGTTTTGAGCACGTTTCAACAAAACTGGATGGAAAACATCCACTGGTAGAGTCCAAAATTGTTTCCTCCATGAACTTTAATAGAAACACGTGAAACAAATAAACTGAATGAGTTCCGGAGATATGGGGTTTTCTTGCTGCTGCTGGTACTCCTTTGCCCCTCTCTTTGAGCCATGAGGTGTTCTTGCCACTGTCAGTGCTTCTTTGCCCCTATTCTGGAGCCCGAGGCCATTTTTGCAACTGTTAGTATGGCTTTTGTCCCTCTCTCAATGATTTGGGGTGTTCATGTCACTGCTGTGGTGCCCTCTGCCCCTCTTTTGGTACTTTGGGGCAAAGTGCCACTTTACTTCTCTCATAGTGGTTTGGGCTTCTCACGCTATTGTGTCATAGGCTGTTTGTGTCAGTCTTTTTATCTTGGGGTGCTTTTGCTTCTGCTGATAATGCCTGCCAGCAGGTTTGTGTAAGTTGCATAAAATTGGATGGAAAACCCCACCAATAGGGGCAGATAGCGCATGTTATATGGGCGCATTAACAGATAATGCAGGGAAAATGCAGATAATACAGCAATTTTTTGCGCTATCTGTAGATCCCACGCTAACTGCTGGATTGGGGGGGGGGGTGTGGGCACAGAGTGGGCATGTCTGCAATGTGCGGTTACTGTGGGTGTACTCGCGTGCGGTAACTGGCAAAGCTGCAGACAGCACGTATGATCATAAAGCACTTCGTTGAGTGGTATTAGCTGCATCCACAATGCTGCTGCAGTGTGCTCTCTGCAATTTTGGTGCATTATCTGCTGGGCGAATTGCTGTGCATGCCCCCCAACAGATAGCATAGCGTTACCTGTAAACACCATGTGTTATCTGCCCTTTTTTGTCATATTAGCTGTAGAAGGCAAATGCGCTTTAGTAAACAGACAAAAATTGCTTCCCCATGGGCTTTAATAGAAACAAATGAAAAAAAAAATAGACTGAATGAGTCCTAGAAATGTGAAAATGAATGAACCGAGTAAACATGTAAATCCCTCCGAATCTGAAACACACTAAAAACGTTTTCCATGAAGATCCCTAATCATCAGGGCTTTCAAGCCCGGCCTTCCTCTGCCTCTCATTATCTCACCTGTGAGTAAATAATTACATTTCATTTTGCCAGATGGTGTTTAAATTTTGCTCAGCTTTTAGATGGAGCTTAGCAGAGTTTATGGGAGGGGAGACAATGCTGCCATTTAAAGAAACCTGTCATCCGTTTTTGCAAAAATAAAGGACTCTACAGTCAGTCTGGTCACTATAATGAGCTGACCTAGGGAAAACTTTGTCTATCCAGATTTCCAAGGGGGTCTTTTACTAAGCTGTAGTAAGCGGTGCACCCCCACTGAGGCTCCAAAGTGTCCCGGCTAGCCAGTCGGCTAAACCCCCTCCCTTGCAGCCCTGATGCAAAATTGAAAGGGTGGGGGGTCCCGTGGTCCCCTTTCCCTCTCCCACTTCCTCTTACAAAATAAAAATTCTGGCTAGCTGGCCAGCTGGCAAAGGGGGGGGGGCAGGTGGCACCCCTGACCCCCATGGTCCCTCCAGCACATACCTTGAAATCCCTGGTGGCTAGTAGAAGAATTGGTCAGGGGTGATCCTATACACTCCTGTCTCATCTAATGGCCCAATCAAAATAGGGGGCAGCACCGTGAGATTGTGGCCATCTTTGTTTGAGTCTATGAGAAGGGCAGGAGCAACCCCCTGATGGCTCCCCCCACCCATATGACCCTCCCACCCTGCATCCTCTGAACCCATCCCCAGTTTTATCAGGGGATTCTGGTGGCTAGCAAGAACAGGAATGATGCTGGGTTTCAAATGACCCCTAAGATTATGGGTCATGGGTGCTACTTTGAGCTTGGTACCATGAAAAGCAAGAGTTACTGGGATCATTTTTCCTTTCATTAGATACCAAGGTTTTCTGGTAAGGCCAGGGATGGGAGCGGGGGTGTAGGTTGGAAGGGTGGCCCTTGGGAGTACGGGTATGAGGGGTTTCATGGAGGGGACTGGATGGCTTGAATCTCAGGTTACTTTTCACTTTTTCCTGTCACTATCATATCTAAAAAGAATAGTCTTGTTCCCCTCCATTTTACCTTATTGGCTATTTTTATTTCCAAATGCACCTTTGCGTTCTTGACTATTTTTCCAGCTTCTCTTATCTTTTCCAGATGCTGTTGCTTGTCTTCCTCTTTCTTTGATCTCTTGTAGTTTATGAAGGCTAACCTCTTTTCCTTACTTTTTCAGCTACTTCTTTTGAAAACCATACTGGCTTTTTTTCCTGTTACTTGTAGTTATTTTCCTAGCAAAAAGTTTTTTGTCCTTAAAATATCACATTTCATAAGTACATAAGAACATAAGATATGCTATAGTGGGTCAGACCAAGGTCCATCAAGCCCACTATCCTGTTTCTAACAGTGGCCAATCCAGGTCACAAGTACCTAGCTGGTTCCCACAAAGGCACACAGGTTTCACAATACTTGTCCTGGAGCAAGCAGTAGATTTCCCCGGTCCTCTTTAATATGGTTTATGGGCCTTTTCTCCAGGAACTTGTCCAAACCTTTTTTAAACCCAGCTACACTAACAGCTTTTACTATATCCTCCGGTTACGAATTCCAGAATTTGATTATGCGTTGAGTGAAAAAATATTTTCTCTTATTAGTCTTAAATAGATTGCATTAGAACATAAGAACATAAGAAGATAAGATATGCCATACTGGGTCAGACCAAGGTCCATCAAGCCCAGTATTCTGTTTCCAACAGTGGCCAATCTAGGTCATTGTAGCTTCATTGCACGCCCCCTAGTCTTTCTACTTTTTGATGGCATAAACAATCGATCTACGTTTACCCGTTCCACTCCATTCATTAATTTATAGACCTCTATCATATCTCCCCTCAACCGTCTCTTTTCCAGGTTGACGAGTTATAACCTTTTAAGCCTTTCCTCATAGGGATGTCCTTCCAATCCCTTTACCATTTTGGTGGCTCTTCTCTGTACCTTTTCTAATTCTGCTATATCCTTTTTAAGATATAGCAACCAGAATTGCACACAATATTCAAGATGCGATCAAACCATGGAACGATACAGAGGCATTATAATATCCTTGGTTTTATTCTCCATTCCTTTCCTTATGATTCCTAGCATTCTATTTGCTTTCTTGGCTGCCGCTGCACACTGGGCAGAGGGTTTCAACGTATTATCCATAATGACGCCTAAATCTTTTTCCTGGATGGTGGTTTCTAGGATGGTACCTTGCATCGTGTAACCAAAGTTTGGGTTGTTCTTTCCAAGGTGCATAACTTTGCACTTGTCCACATTAAATTTCATCTGCCATTTGGACGCCCAGTCTTCCAATTTATCAAGGTCCTCTTGCAATTTTTCACAATCCTCTTGTGTTTTAACAACTTTGAATAATTTTGTGTTACCTGCAAATTTGATCACCTCCCTTGTTATTCCCATTTCCAGGTCATTTATGAATATGTTAAACAGTGGGCCCAGCACAGATCCCTGCGGTACTCCACTATTTACTTTTCTCCATTGAGAAAGTGCCCATTTAGCCCTACTCTCTGCTTTCTATCTTTTCACCAGTTCCTGATCCACAATACTACATTGCCTCCAATCCCATGACTTTTAAATTTCTCCAAGAGTCTCTAATGAGAGACCTGTCAAAGATTTTCTGAAAATACAGATACACTATATCAACTGGTTCACCTTTGTCTACCTGTTTATTCACACCTTCAAAAAAATATAACAGATTAGTAAGACAAGACTTTCTTTGGGTAAAACAAGACTTTGCCGTGTATTTTGTTTCCTGCATAACTTTAATCATGTGTGACTCAATGCCCTCTCTAACATAGAGCGCAACCCCTCCACCAATTTGATCTGCTCTATCATTGCGATATAGTTTGTATCCAGGTTTCACAGTGTCCCACTGGTTGTCCTCCTTCCACCATGTCTCTGAGATTCCACTCAAAGCTAACCTCTCATTTAGTGCTTTATATTCTAACTCTGCCATCTTATTTTTTTGACTTCTAGCATTTGCTTAAAGGCATTTTAGAGGTTGTATTTTCTTCATATTAATCTGGTTATCAGTAGACAGGGGTAATTTTAGAATTTTTGTCCAGTCCTTTTCTAATTTCCTCAGATGTTCCCATCCAGCAAATGACTCCTTGAGGTATTTCTCCATCTTGACAAGACTATGGTCCTTGTTTTTGAATGAAACTTCTCTACTTAAGTCTGAATACTGAACCACTGGATGATCAACCACTACAGGATCAGAAACATTCTCTCCCTTTGTAAGCTTGCAGATCCAGTATCGTCCCCTCTCATGTAGGTCCCTTTATCAGTCGCTGGAACAATTCTCCTGGTAGAGAATCCAGGATCACCCTACTTCTGGATGACACCACACATCCCAATCAACATCCGGCGAGTTGAAATCATCTTTCATTATCACTTCTTCTTTCATAGCAATCAATTAAATCACTGTCTATGTCTTCCAGGGGTGTGCAGGAAAAACAATTTAATTTTGTTTAGCTTCCTATATCATTGCAGTTTTTTTCATTTTGGTTTTATAGATTTTCATATTAGAGCAATTTTGTTAATTGAGAGGTGGCTGCAGCTGCCATCCAAAGGAAAAAAAAACACCAAAAACGGAAAAGTTACTAGAGTTTTCCTGGCAAATCAAATTTTGTTGTTTTTCTACTTTTGTTAATAATTGTCATGGCTTGCCTATGAACCAGTGACTTTTGCATTAGAAAGCCGTCCTCTTTCAAGATGAGCTGTTACATCTTCCAGGAGGTTAGCTTTAGCCAGCCTGCTCTTAAGCGTGTCTTGTATTTCTGGTGCTCTTTGTTCCCGCTGATTGGCTCACAACTTAATCATTCTTGAATTCTGTGGAAAACCCTTTCTGGATTTTTTGCCTTGTGAACCTATTGACTCCTGCTCTAGAAGTTTATTCCAACGACTTTTCTTTTTTCTTTTGCCATGTTCTTGTGCCAGAAAGCTTGCAAAACCATGTCTAAGTATACTATCAAAGACATTTACCAAGCCTACTCCAGATCACTAATTAGGCAACCATGAAAATGCTCATGAACTAATTTATACCTCCTCTGAAGATGATATAAAAGTGTGCATGTGTCTCTGCTTGTGCCCATCACAACATCAATTCTACTATGTCCAAACTCCACCTCCAGGAATGCCTACAGTGCCTACTCACCGATCATCAAAACGTAGACAAACTCTTTCTGTGCAACTACTTATTACATATACCGGTATATATGGCCATGAAATTTTCTAAAAGCCATTTTTTGCATGTCAACAGGCTTTACAGGTAGAAAACAGCTTTATAAAACCGCCCCCAATCTGTTTGCGTATCTTTTCTTAAAATTTGCTATCAAGGAACATAAGGGCATGTTCACTAAGCCCCATACTAGCAACACAGGTTTGGGCCACTTTACTAGTATAGGGCACTTCAGTAGATGCAGGAGGGCAGAGACAGCTATAACCCTGAATTTAGTGTGGCTTGCCATGTTAAAACCACCACAGGAAGCAACTCAGGGCTGGCTCAAGAGTTTCTGCCGCCCTAGCCAGACGTCCTGGCATGCCGCCTCCCCGTGTGCCGCCCTGCCCTCTTTCTCCATGCTGAGCCATGCTATTGCTGATTGTGGTGGTGGGGTCAGGTGGGGGCGGCTCGGCAGCAGTGGCAGGCCATGTGCTTTGACACACATGTCCTGCCACTTCTGACCTTTCTGATACAACTTTCGGGGTGGGGGGCGGAGGTGTCAGAAGCGGCAGGCTATGTGTGTCAAAGCACACGGCCTGCTGCTGCCACTGAGCCGACCCCACTGCCAGAATCAGCAGAAGCAGGGGGCGGTGGCACGGCATGGCACAGCTCAGATTAGCATGAGGGAGTGGCAGGCCATGTATGCCATGCTGACTACTGAGGTATGCTGCCCTAGGCAACTGCCTAGGTTTGCCTAGTGGACGGCCCGGCCCTGGAACAACTACTACCACACATTGTGCTGGTGGTACTTTCTCCGTACCAAGCCCCAGCAGCACAGGTTTTCATGGACCAAGATAAAGGCGCCATGGTGAGAACGCCCATGCTCTGCCTAGGTGCCACCCATATTCGTGCTACCCAGACAGTGTGGGTTTTTTAGCGCAAGGTACCATGTTACTTTTTAGCACAGTGCCAATAATGCGCATGTACTCCGTGGTACTCGAGTAGCGCCCTTTAATAAACATGCCCCATAGTCCTAAAACTGGCCAGCACCTTAACAGATCAGGGGATGGATATAAAGGTGTTGTAAATTCCTTGACTATCTCTCAGATTAAATCCCTCACCGCTGCTAACTTTATTCGCCACATATATGAGAAAACCTTAAATTTCACTTAGGGGCAGGTTTACGTGGGACCTAGTTAGAAAAAGCGCATATCTTAACTGTTAACCCAGCTCAGTAAGCATGCCCCTTAGTAATGTGGAAAATAACAAAAATATCAAACCAGACATACTGAATAGAAAGACATTTATAAACCGCTTCCCCTGTAGCAACTGGTCAAAGCAGTAGACAATAGACATACACATATGGCATAAAAATAAAGAGGAATTTATTCTGCATACTCTGGAACATTTCCCTTGAACTATATCAATTAATCAAAAGCTTTACATTCTCTTTTGAAGGACTTACGAGGTGATAGCAATCACCATAGAGACTAAAATTTGCAAATGTAAATGAATAAAAGAAGATAGTCAACACATTGTATCCTGCCGCCGTGGCTTCTCTTCCATTACCCAATGCCTTTTTTTCTGTAGTTTTGTGTATTCTGAGCCTTTTACATATTTTTAAAAGCTTTAAATGCCTAGTTACACATTAGCTTCATAAATTTTTAATTAGGAGTATCATATTCAATTTAGATCTAAACAAGACTAATATCTATGTCATGATATAGAAATTTAGCCTTTTTCTTATGTCATTGTTGTCGCGTCCACCCGTCCAGGTGGTAGCCTGGGAGCAGGTGGGCTCGCCTGTCTTACTGTCTACTATTACTTCTGTCCAAGATGACTGCCGAGGAGGGCTGCTGGGTAATGTAGTTTTAGAGCAAGGAGTGTGACCACACGGTAATTAGGCAAAACAGAGAATTTATTTCGGGATTTCCCCTCCGCATTGAATTCATGACCCCAACTAAAATTGGATAATTCTCCAATAATGCAAACAAAGAATGTGAAAACAGGCTTAACACAAAAATACAGGAATGTCCTTTTGAATATCAGCTCTTAGCTTCCAGCGAGGAACAAGCTTCTAAGGCTCAATCTGTTGTTCAGATTAGCTTCTTGCTTTTCACTTTCAAAAGAGCTTTTCACTTTACACAATTTATGCAGGCAAACACTTGGCAGTATTTCAACTACCAGCACGTTTCCTTTCTTTAAGCAATGTGCATTATCTTTAGTTGAGTGGGGGGCAGGAGCAGTGCCCACACTCTATTGCCTCCTTGCTGCCATTTCTCAAAATATTGGCACCTGATTCCTTGTAGTGCATCCCAGGGATCCACTGCCTGAGGGGGATTGGGGGTGGTTCAGTCTGCTAAATAAGGAAAATAATTCCTTTTTTGGCAGACTGACTTACCCCCCCCTCCCCCCACACCCCTCCGTGGTGCATACTGGGACATACAGAATGAAGTCTGTCAGTCTGTGGACACTGCCCTGTGTGCCCCAAGATTTATGCAAGGGCCAGTCTGCCAAATAAAGATTCTTTTTCTTATTTTGACAGATTGAGCCCCGCCCCCCCCCCCCCCCCGGGTGGTGAATCCCCGGGATGCACCACATAGGATTTGGCGCCATTTCTCAAAATGGCAGCAGGGAGCAGAAGCATGTGGGTGTAACTCCTGCCTCCTACTCAACGACTCTGGGGGGGGGGGGGGGAGGGGGCATGGGAGTGGGCCATCAATGATGCTTTTGAGAGGCTGGGGAGAGTTAAGGCCCATAGTGCCAGAAATGATTTTTGTGATAGGATGTGGGGGGTATCAGGGCTACGGGGCCACCAACATGTTTGGTTCTAAGTGTGGGGCCCTGTGGGGGTGTCATGTCTGAAGGGGACACTGGGGTCTTCCCTGGTGCGTGCATCATCGTAGGTGAAATGGCACACTTCATCTCAGATGACCCTGTTTCTCTGGGGACAGCATGCCAAAAACCTGTGCAACATACGGGGCTGCTAACGCAAACCCTTGTGTGCATGTGTTTGGCTTTGTCTTCCAGCTTAGCACTGATTTTTGGTGCACAGTTTATTTCCATGTTGTTTGCTTACAGCATCGCTGCACAAAAACTTGTGTTATGAAACCCTGTTCTGGAGCTTTAAATGCTGGGCTCTAGTGCAGGGTTTCTGTATCAGCCTGTAAGTTTGTCAAAGGGCTTATTCCGTTCTGGACGTAGATCCCCTCTGTACGTCCGTTCTGAGCTGGACGTACTGAGGGGATCGAGATTGTTCTATGTAAACCACACTGATTTCAAAGAGCGTGGTATATAAAAGCAAATTAAATAAATAAATAAATCGTGAACATCCTGTATATGCAGGCTGGGACTGTGATTCAGTCCGGCCTGCACATACAGGACCTTCCTGGCTAACTCAGTCAAAGCTCTTCAATGGAGCCGCGGCACCATGGCTTCATGTTGCCATGGCATCACGGCTTCATTGAAGAGTCGCAATTCCGGCCGCCAGCTTCCCAACTTCATTCGCCACAGCCCCATCCCCGATCTGGCCTCCTAAGGCCAGGGTTGGGCTGCGGGGAATGTCTTCGGGCCCCCCCTGCCCCATCCGCGTGCCAGGCCTGCAGTAAAAAAACATGCAGGGAAGATATTTCACCTTGGAGGTGGAATAACTTCCCTACACAAGTCGCCGTCCAGACTCCGCCCCGAGCCACCCAACCGGGGGGTGTGGGGGGATGGAGTTAGACGTTAGACACGGCCAGAGAAGGCATGAATAGCGGGGATGGATGTGGCACAGAACTGGGCCCCAAGTGAATATCTCAAGGAGTCATTAGCAGGATGGGGCCATTTAGGGGAAGTAGAAAAGCAGGTGGCAAAATGGAAAGGAGATATTTTTAGGGCAACAAACCTTTTTGATAGGAGAGTAAGAAAAAAAGGAGGCTGCTTTGGTTCTTGAAAAAAGTAGATGAAAAGTTAAGGAAAAAGAGTTTAGCCTTCATAAAGAGTGAGAGATCACAAAAAAAAGAAAACAAGCAACAATATCTGGAAAAATTAGGAGAAGCTGGGAAAATAGCCAGGAAAAGAAAAATGCAAATGGAATTAAAAATAGAAAATACAGTAAAATGGAGGACAAGGTTTTTTTTTAAATACGTGTTAGTGAAAGGAGGAAGTACAATTGTTATTGTCAGACTCAGAAGTGAAGGGGAAAATATTGAGAAGCTAATGAGTGTAAAGTGAAATAGCATAATAAAGATTTGTGTTCTGTATTCCTGGAAAATAAATACAAATAGGAATGGAAGTGAGGTAGACCTTGAATGATTGGCAGATTGTTTGTGAAGAGTTAGCTAAACTAACAGTAGATAAAGCTATTGGTTAGATGGGATATATCCGTGGGTACTGAAGAAACTTAGGGAAGTTCTGGCAGCTGTACTATCTGACCTTTTCAATGCTTCTTTAGAGTGTGGAATAGTACCTGATGAGTAGAAAAGGGCAAATGTACTTTTTTTCCATAAAAGGGGAAGTAAGGAAGAGGTTGGGAACTATAGACTGGTTGGTCTGTGGTGAGTAAATTAATAGAAACATTGCTAAAACTGAGAATAGCACAATTGCTGGAATACAATGTTTTGCAGGATCTGAGGCAGCATGGATTTACTAGAGGTAGGTCTTGTGAGATGAATCTGATTAATTTCTTGGACTGAAAAACCCGATAGTTTGAGGAGGTGCTCTAGGTATAGAGTACATAGATTTCAGCAAAGTTTTTAACATACTGTTCCACATGGGTGACTTAAAAATGAAATGAGTCCCACACTATAATAATTCTTTTAAATTGTAATGTAACCAGAGGTTAAAAAACTAAAAAGATTTATCTGGAAGGGGTGACCCAGGTCTCCCTCGGGGCAGCTGAGGGCTGTCCTGTGTATTTTTTTTCTTAGGGCTGCTTTTCAGCCGATTGCACAGTAAGGATTTTTTTTTTTAAATAAAAAAAGGGAGGTAGAGGATTGGGTTTAAGATAAAATAAAATTAGAAGTAAATAAAAGTGTTCCCCAGAGTAGGGAGGCTGAGAAAGCCTCTAATACATTTATGCCTTATTCAAAGAAATCAGAGTTAAAAGAAATGTGAGGTTTTCAGATCTGCCCTGGGCTTGTGTAGGCTTTATTGCTAATGAGACAGGATTGCTTTAAAGGAACAGTAGCTTCAATGTAAAAAGTGCTGATTTTTGGCAAGTTTAAAAGTTGAAATTAAAGAATTTTAAAGTTAGAGTTCAGGTGCAGGAGATGTGCTCTCCTGGAAATATACTTGGTCTTGTGAAAAAATGTTCATTATGACTAGAAAATCCCTTGTTTTCCTCCAGGGGCGGGGGTTTCTCCTCAAAGTTTAAAAGCAATCCTAAAGGCTTGAAATTATTCTAAAAAGGACTAATTCATGGTTTTCAGACTTTAAAAAGACTATCTTGGGGTAAAAAGATTAGTTTTATAAAAAACAAGTTCCGGTTTCAACTGTATGGCAGGATATAGGAATGGTGTAGGGATCCCTTTGAAGTGTCTGTATCTAAAGGGGAGCCAGAGGAGAGCAGCGGAAGTAATGACCACAGCCTACCAGGTGATAGATAAAATTCTTATTTAAGGACGTTTTCCCACCTCTCACACCGTGTGCAGATTGGGAAGAGTGATTGCTCCACCGCATAGACGTGTTTCTCACATCATCTATGTGGTTCCCTGACCCCTGACGAAGGCTGCGGCCAAAACTTGTTAAGTTGGGTCCTTAATAAAGAATTTTATCTATCACCTGGTAGGCTGTGGTCATTACTTCCGCTGCTCTCCTCTGGTTGTCCATTTGCAGAAGAATATCTTCTTTGTCCTTCCTCCGTGTCTGTATCTAAGGCAGGAAGAAGCCATTTGTGATGCAGTAAGGTGTTGGTGTTTAAACTGTCTAATGAGGTAAGATAAGATCTCTGAAAATTTAATTTTGAGCTATCCTTTTAGGGAAAAATAATTTGAAGTGGAGGGTTTAAACTTGTAGAGTTCCAAATTCTGGTTGCCAAGGGTCTCCTTTGTCTGAGGTGGGGGGAGGTGTCCTGGAGAGCAAGAGAGTAAAGAACATAATTAGGGTTGCCAACTGGCTCCAGATGTGCCTGACAGGCTTGATCCAGTGCTGGGTTTACCCCATTGCATGCAGGGACATGTAGTCTTGCTTTTCTTATGGAGTGCAATGGAAAAATCAGAACTACATGTTTCGGCATGCAGTGGGGTAAACCCAGGACTGGATCAAGCGTGTTGGGCGCATCTGGAGCCAGTTGGCAACCCTATGGGTAACTAGTGATATAGTGGAAGGGCTTTCAGGTAAGGTTTGCCTCTTTGCGGATGATACCAAAATCTGCAATAGAGTAGACACCCAGGAAGGTGTAGATAACATGAGGAGGGATCTAGCTAAACTTGAAGAATGGTCTAGAATTTGGCAGCTGGGATTTAATGTTAAAAAATGTAAGGTCATGCATTTGAGCTGCAGCAATCCAAGGGAGCAATATAGTATAGGGGGTGAAGTACTTTTGTCCACTAAAGAAGAGCGGGACCTAGGTGTGGTTGTGTCTGATGATCTTAAAGTAGCTAAACAGGTAGAAAAGGCGATGGCAAAAGCTAGAAGGATGCTTGGATGCATATCGAGAGGAATGGCTAGCAGAAAAAAGGAGGTGATAATGCCTCTGTATAAGTCTTTGGTGCGACCTCATTTGGAGTATAGTGTGCAATTCTGGAGACCGCACCTTCAAAAGGATGTGAACAGGATGGAGTCGGTGCAGAGGGTGGCTACTAAAATGATTAGTGGTCTTCATTATAAAGCATATGAGGACAGACTGAAGGATCTTAATATGTACACCTTAGAGGAAAGGCGGGATAGAGGTGATATGATTGAGATGTTTAAATACCTCTGTAGAATAAATGTTCAGGGAGAGAGCCTCTTTTAATTGAAAGCAAGTTCTGCTACGAGGGGACATGGGATGAGGGTGAAGGGAGATAGATTCAGGAGTGATATGCGGAAATATTTCTTTACGGAAAGAGTAGTGGATCCGTGGAATAGTCTCCCAGTGGAGGTGGTAGAGATGAGGACAGTAACTGAATTCAAAAAAGCATGGGACAAACGCAGAGGATCTCTACAGGTAAAAAGGGGACTGTTGTAGTTGTTGTTATGGAAGGACAGACTAGATAGGCCATGTGGTCTTTTTCTGTCATCATATTTCTATGTTTCTATGTTCCCTCTCTCTCTCTGGCAGTTGAGGCTGAAGAAGGAAACATGGTAGGATGTCTGTGTGTGTATTGTGGCATTAAGCAAAGTGAATTTTAAGCTTAAAGTGAAGTACTTGATTTGAAATATAGTAGAGCTTGATTGATTTGTTGTTTTCTGTGGAGTCTTAGAAGAAAAAGAGTATTTGAAAGCTCTTTTGAGGTACTCTGGTGAGCACAGTGATTTATCAGAAACTGCTATTGCTGTGAGTATTAAAACTAGTCGCAGTGGCAGCTGAAACAGTTTGATTTGTTACTGAGTCAAATCTCTCTCTTTGTAGAGACTCTGAGTTGAGGTGGTGTGCTAGCCATCTAGTTTTAAATTCTTGTGAATTCTGGTTTGAGTTGAGGAAGGAGGGGACGTGATTCTAACTGTAATCCTGTGCACCTTTATAAAAAGGATAAGGGAACAGGGTTGAGAATTTTGAGGACTAAAGGGTCCTAATAAAAGGAATTAAAACCCTCTGTATTGTCTTTGGTGTAAAGGGCTCTCCTTACTTTATTAAATCTCAGGAACTAATTGAAAGAGAAAATCCAGAAGACTCTCTGAGGAAAGGAAAGAGTTTAAACAAGACTATTTCTCTGAGGAAAGAAAAGAGTTTAAACAAGATCAGTTTATCAGTGACTGAGCTGTGCTCTGACTGGATTAAGCTCCGAGTTGTTAGAATAATTGCATACGAACCTGGCTGTGCTGACAAAAGCCAGAAGCAGTTACTGAATTGCTAGTGAACTGGTCTGAGTGTGTCTGCTTTACTGAAGGGGGAAAAATTAGATAGGGATTCATTAATTATCCTTTGTTTTCTTAGTACAGGGACAGTAAATAGAAATGATTCAGTCTTTTCCTTAATTTAAACCAGACTGATTAGCTTCAACTTATTAGAATAAGGTTTTCCCTTTTTGAGTTATTAAAGATAGGTTAGGGAATAGCAACTGAATATCTCTGGACTGGCTGCTTGGAAGGAAAAGGAACCTGGAACCTGATAAGCTACTGCCACAGACGGCACTGGGTCCCAACTCAAGAGAAGAACTTGGAAGATTTAAAGATTGAGGTACCTCCACTATCTCACACACCCAAAAAGAACTGTAAGGGGAAATTGATGAGCTCATTTTTTACACAGAGTACTCAGGTCTGAAACTTGTTAAAGGGTACAGCTTATGTAAAACCTGAAAACTAAACCTGAGTGAAAATCTAGTACTGATTTTGAATACATAAATGTAAAGAAACTTCCCACAATAAGAATAAAGCTAAAAATGATTTCTCTGAATGATGTGTTAAACTAAAGTGCTGAAATATTGTTGGCGGTTTGCAACCTGAACTTCCTTGAGTTACAGTTGTTGTAAGCTCTGGAACAAATCTTCTCAACTGATTTACTTTAATTTATCTAGTTAAAAAATTCTTTCACAATCCCATCCACCCTAGTAAATGTGATTATTTGTTTTTGTGTGGACATCACCTCCAGAATAAATCAATGATAACATCACATTGGTATACTAACTGAATTCATTTAGATTATTTTTCTCTCTTCTCTGGTTCCTGTATGGGAAAAGCGAGAAGAGATGTGGGTAGTGAAAATTCCTTATGCCTCTACTCGGAGGACTACTAGACTAGGAGGTAACCGCTTGGCCTAGACTACTGGAACAACATCTCAGGGGTAGGAGTAAGAGTCTGGTAGCTTCCTCTTGGGGCGGAGCTACAGTAATGAGGTCTATTGTAACTTTTCTATTTTTTATTTCAATTTTTCAATTTTTTAATATTCATATTTATAATATGGAAGAAAAGATCTCGGTGTTTTCTTATCAACTATGTTTGCTGCAGAAACCTTTAGCTTCCACTATGCTTTATGCGGCAAACTTTAGCTTCCGTTTTATTTTATTTCCACATCTATCATTGTTTGTTCATAAATATCTTTTTAAAATGCCTTTATTAATGACCGATGAAACAACATTACAGTCCCCAGTACAAATGAGTAGTACAGCAAATATCGTCCAAATATCACTAGGCAAGTTCCAACCCAATCATAATCCTTGCCACATAGCCAATGCTGTCCCATCCTGGTCTTTTATTGAATTCCCCCTCCCCCCTCACAACTGGTTACACATACTTCATGGCACATCTCTTAAGAATTGCTGCCGAAACTCACGATACCCTCTCTTCACTCTTTTTCCTGCTCTCTTCTGGTCCCTCCCCTCCCGCTCTGCCATTTCTCTCATATAACCTGCTCATTGCTGCTGCGTCGGTGCAGCCTTTATCCAATATGACAAGATGGCTTTCCTTGCCAGCATTAAAGCCACCTGAAGGAATTGTGTCTCGGCCACTACTTACCATGACACTTCATAGGTATCTCATTGCCCAGCAGCAGAACAGCACATGCCCATTCCATTCTAGCCCCAACCATCCCCTGCAACCTTTCCAGAGCTAATTTTGACCTACAGAAAAAAATAGAATTTTAAAGGGGAATTTTAAAAGGCACGACCGAATGCAGTCTGGGACATCCAAGCCAGAATGTTTGAAAAAAAAAAAAAGCAGGCACATTCAGGTGCAGACATGATTTCACAAACGTGGACGTGCCCGATATGGACTTCTGCAGGGGTATCTATATAGACATCCCAAGAACCATATTTCAGGATCTAGATGTGTAGGATTGCTTAATGGTTAGAGGAGTGGGCTAGAAACAAGGTAGCCAGGGCTCAAATTCCACTGCTGCTGTCGTTGACTTTGTGCTGAGTACTGGGGGTGATAGAGTGCTATTCTACCGTCTCATAGAAGACGGTTGTTTTTCTAAATCGGTGGGATAGCACATTAAAAAGCATTTGCTTGACCTCCTTATCATTTGTGTGGTGCTAGACAGCGTACGCAGCGCTGCACAGACATATGTAAGAGACAGTCCTTGCTTATCAGAGCTTACAGCCTAGTCAAGACAGACAGCACAACAACTGGGGACTAGGATATGTCGAGGGGAATGCTAAGGAAACACATAGGACGTGAACAGGAGGCTGAGGAGATCAAGATCCGAAAGCAGCCTCCAAGAGGTGAGTTTTTAGTCTAGATTTGAACAGGGCCACAGATGGAGCCTGACGAACCAACTCGGGTAGTTTGTTCCAGGCATAAAGAGCAGTAAGGTGGAAAGACTGAAGTCTGGAATTGGAAGTGGAAGAGAAGGGCACTGATCAGGGCCGATCCCAGAGTTGAGTCAAGCTGTTGGCATCCTAGGAAGACCTTAAGCGTTACACCCCCTTGGCTAGCAACATCTATGGTTCAGCTTTGAATGCCCTGCTCTTTGCCACCCCCTACAAGTTGCTGCCCTAGGTGACCATCTAGTTAGCCTAATGGTTGGGTTGGTCCTGGCACAGATAGAAGAGATCTGCCAAAAGAGTATTGTTCTTGAGGAGGGAAGTATGGAGAGATAACAGAGGAAAGTTAGTGAAGAGCAGCTGAACGAAGGCACATATAGGTCAGTAATAGAAATTTGAATGGGATGCGGAAACTGATAGGGAGGAAATGAAGTGACTTGAGAAGAGGGGGTGACATGAGCATAGTAACATTGGCAGAAGAGTAACCATGCATCTGAGTTTTGAACAGATTGAAAAGGGGAGAGATGATTCAGAGGAGGCCCAGCAAGGAGGAGTTTGCAATAATCTAGATTGGAGGTGACTAGAGAATGGAAGTGAGTCTTAGTAGCGTGTTCAGAAAAGATACATTTTGCTGATTTTAGATCTTCCCAGCTGAAAGATCATAACTGATGGAAGCACCGATAAGTGTTCCTCATGGGATCGCAAGGAACAGATAGGCTGATGAACCTAGTTTATCCCCTATATATTCTGGGGCCATACTGTGAAGCATAGGTGTCAGAAAGGGGTGGACCACATGGGCCCTGGCCACATCAAAATGTTGCTGCTGCAATTGTGACCTTCCTGTACTTTTACCCATGGGGATCCAATCTCCCACTGGCAGAAGTAGGAGAAGGCTGCAACCCAGCAGGCAACAAGCAGCCCGTGGGGATCCCATCCTCCATGGGCAGAAGATTGATGCAATTGCAGGCCTTCCACTCCTGCCTGCCCATGGGAGATTGGATCCCCACATGCAGAGAGGAAGAGAAAGCTGGCGATCGCAGCTTCACACGGTTCAGCAGGCCTAGAGGTGGAGCTTGGCTCCCCCAAACAGCATTCCGGCGCCCCTGATGAAGGGTTTGAAAAGCTAAAACTAACATCTTAAAACAGGCCCTCTCAGATATAGCAATCAATGCATGGATCTTAAAATAGGAGAAATATGCTCCCTAGGATATGCAGTGTTCTGGACCCATTGCAACTGCCTCATAAATGGCAACTTTTGGTACAGGGTGCTACAGTAATCCAGCTGAGGCATATCAGCACCACATAACAATTGAGCAAAATCATTCTGGTTAAAGTAGGGATGGGACTTTTTAAGTTGCTGCAAATAGAAAAAACAGGACCTAATAACCCATGAAGCAGCATGGAATCTGTCTACCTTTTGGGAACCCGACAGGTACTTGTGACGAATGCTACTACTACTACTGATCATTTGTATAGCGCTACAAAACGTACACAGCGCTGTACAGAGACATGTAAGAGACAGTCCCTGCTCATCAGAACTCACAGTCTAGTCAAGACAGACAACAAAACAGCTGGGGACTAGGAGATGTCAAGAGGAATGGTAAGGAAACACATAATTGGAGAGCAGGAGACTACACAAATTAGGATCCAAAAACAGCTTCGAAGAGGTGAGCTTTTAGCCTGGATTTGAAAAGGGCCAAAGATGAAGCTTGATGTGCTGACTCAGTTTCTTCCAGGCATAAGGAGCAGCAAGGTGGAAAGATCGGAGTGACCTGGATTAATCACTGTTAGAAACAGGATACTGGGCTTGATGGATCTTGGTCTGACCCAGTATGAAATATCTTATGTTCTTATGTAAATTTGGTCATCAAAAGTTAACCCAACATCAAATTCAACCCCCAAACTGAGTGCCTAGTCTTTAGCCACTATCTCAAGTCCATCCCCACTTATAGAGGATGTAGAGTTGAATGGCACCTCTTATGAACCCATAATACTTCTGTTTTTTTCAGGCTTAACTGAACCTTATTCTTTCCTTTATTACTACTATGCAGAAACTATGTTTCTCCAACTCCTTTTTTTTTTCTCAGTCAGCACCCAAAGGAATATACATCTCTATAGTCTGAAAAAATGCAAAATAAACTCTAAACTTGGATATAATTCCTGGCAGAGGTACTAGATCACGGGTGTGAAACTCCAGCTTTCAGGATATCCTAAATGAATATTCATAAAATATTATATATCTGCATGCACTGCTTCCATTGTATGCAAATCTATCATGCCTGTTCATTAAGGATATCCTGAAAATTTGACTGGTTTGTTCCCCTCCAGGACTGAAGTAAGATATAAGTGCCAATCCTGCTCCAACTCCACCTATGTTCAGGCCCGTACCTAGCCCTGTGCGAGCGGTGCGGCCGCACAGGGCGCAAAGGTTTAAGGGGCGCATTTTAGCTGTCTTGCGTTGCCTGCCGCCGCCACTTTTTTCTCTCAGTGGCGGCAGGGAATGGCAGGACAGCTAAAATGCGCCCCTTAAACCTTCTCGCCGGCATGCTAAGCAGATCTTAGCATGCCGGCAACTTGCACATTGGGCGCACCTCTTCTCTCCCGTCAAGGGGGGGCGCCTGATGTGCAAGTCACACAGGGCGCGATCTTCCCTTGGTACGGCCCTCGCTATGTTCTCCCCTCCGAACACCTATGCTTATCTGGATTGCAGCTTAAGCCAGCTTTTCATGCAGCCTAAGTTGGCTGGATAAGTGCCGATTCAAAATCTACTAACCAGGTAAGTGTTGGCACTTATCCAGATAGTGCTGCCATTGCAATTATCGTGGAAGAAATTGAAGGAATACAATGTGTCTGCTTCAAATCACTTGATTTTTAGGGTAAACTTAATAAAATATGTTAGCCTTTATTCTTGAGTCTTTTCTTTGCAGGGTTCTCATGTCTGTGATGAATAGGACTGTAGTACACTCTGCATCACTCGGAGGGAACCTTAGAGCACCTCTTCACCTGGATGAATGTGAAAAGGATAGTTTACTTAATCTATGGCCTCCTCGCTGAAAATGACAAGAGTACCAATTAGTGCCATGATGGTAGTTTTAATGATGCAGAGAGCTTTCCACTGGGAACTGCACCGACTTTCTCTGTAAGGAACACACCCATTGCCTGCAACTTTGAAAAACAGAGACAGATCTTTATTATTTGGTCCTAAACCTACTTATTTTAACAGGAACCTCTCCATAGTCAGGGCGGCAAGATAGGTGCAGAGTAATTTTATAACAGGATGCCTAAGGAAGAAATCTGGAAAGGCATAGATTTTTGTTAAGGCAACATAGGTACGTCTATGCCTTTATGAGATAGGATCCTGGAATCAGCCCCTGTAGCGTGTAAATTCTGCCAAACACACACAGGGTCGGGCCAAGCACTAGGCAAGCTAGGTGATCACCTAGGGAGGCAGCTTCTGGGGGACAGCAAAGAGCAGGAGATTCAAAGCCAGCCAATAGATTCTGATTGCCAGTGGGGCATAAGGCTTAACATTTGCCTAGGGTGTCATCACTTCGAACCAATTCTGGGGCCAGCCCTGTGCACACATTTACACTTGCATGTACTCTGTGCATGTGCTTGTATATTTTTATAGCTTTGTTGCTGCTAAGCCCAAACTGTGCCCCTGAGAGTTCCTACATGAGGCGCATATAAGTATGCACTGTTTATGTCACTGTTGTGCAGTCATTTTATAAAAGGCCTTTTCCTTGTATAAAACAGTCTTTACATGCGGAATATAACATTACCCCCTTAGAAAGAAATGGAGCACAGGGAGATGAAAACCCTACGTGGTCTGTTCATCACAAAGCCTATGGATTTTAAATTATTAAAGCCAAAGAAGATTGTAGTGTGTTTGCTCTTAGAAAAGCAAGGCAATATACCAAAAGACGTTTTATGAAGGTAAAAGAACTACTAGGTGCCAAAGTAGCTTCTGCTGGCAATAGTCTATTAATACCAAATACAGACAGGTTTTTACAGAATTTTTCGAGATAAACATCAGAAGATCCATTATGAACTGCAGACTTTTTTCTCCAGCAGTGTTGTCAATAAATATTTAGGACCCAGATAAATGCTGGTGACCAGGTCCAGCCAATGAAATTCAGCAGCATTATGCCGGGGTGGAGTCATGGTGAAGTACCAACTTGTTCAGAGAGAGGCCATTTTCAGCACCACTATCCAGATGACTTTCTTCATAACTTAGGATAGCAAAATAGAAATAGTAGACAAGTTTAATCTGTTTGGATCAATAAGAAAGAAATGACAAGCAGTCAAGAAATCTGACGACGCGTTGCTCTTGGCGGAATGGCATTGAAGGACCAAGAGAAGACTCTTGCGTGTAGAGACACATCTGCATGCAACGATTTGACTTGTCCAAGCCACAGTATTTTTAGTAATGTCATATGGATGTGAAAGTTGGACAGTGAAGAAGAAAGACAGGAAGAAAATTTGATGCCTTCAAATTATGGTGCTGGTGAAGAATATTGTGTATACCATGGACTGCTAGAAGAACAAATCAGTTGGTACCAGTTCCTCAATTCAGTCTCTCAGATTCACTGCTAGGACGCGCCTCAAGAGTTACCGGGTTATTGGGACCCATTTTGAAGGCCCCAGCGCCAGCTCAAAGGTTTTTGCTGCCCTAGGCAGACCCACCATACCACTGCCCTCCCATACCGTGCCACTCCCCTGGCATCCATCCTCTCACCTGGGGAAGGTAGGTGGCGCGGCAATCCCACCTACAAAGCAGTAGCAGAGTTGGTGCTTCATGTCCATGCCGAGCCTTAAAGCACCCACGCACATACGTGCATTCATGGTCTGCTGCTCCTGTCCCCTCTGACACAACTTCGCAAGCCGTGACTGCATGCCCATGCACAGGTGCTATAAAGCTCATCATGGAGCTGAAGCAGCGGCTCTGCTGCCGCATTCAAGAAGCAAGGAGGGATTGCTGTGCTGTGCCATGCCACCCACCAGGGTCTGCCGCCTTAGGCTCCTGCCTAGTTTACCTAGAAGATGGGCCGGCCCTGGAAGATTCTGTGGTGCAGGATTTTTCACCTGTAAACTCTTTGGTGTGCATGTGAAAGGCCTCTTAGAAAATTAACCCACACATTAAAGTACATGCAGTGACAAGAAAAACACTGGACATCCTGAATCATGTCTAAAGTTAAACCTGCTACAGGCATGAAACGTGCTCAGTTTATTAGGCAAACGTCTGGAAGGTGTGGAGAAGGAGTTACACCAATACCCCCTGTCAACCAACACTGACAGGAATGTTTTCACTTGGCTATACTGCTGTATGTCCCCTTTTGCTAGCTTTCCTAGATGGACCTTCCCAACCCGCCTGCACACATGTCCACATCAGAGATATCTATGTCCTTGAAGTCAACCGAAGACCCTGTATGTTCTGCCCTGGACATCCCTGATTTAATATGGACGCCCTTTCAGCCCCCCTCCCCCTCTTAATGTGTTTCTTTGTAAAATGGTTGTTGCTATTTTAGATGCTGCCAACTATACATTTTTTCCCAGGGCCTTCTAGATATTTTATGGAAGGCTCCATGTGCAGCAAGCCGTTTGTAAAATACCTTGCAAATTCTGAACATTCTAACAATGTTTCTTTTTCTACCCTGACGACATATGCAAAATGGGTCTTATAATCTAATTGCTGCAATTATGTAAATCCTGAGAAACCGTTTCTAAGTTTTCCATTCAGGATGCTGCCTGCTAGACCAGGGTGGCAATTTTGGAGGTTACTAGTTCTATTCTAATTAAGGGTAGCCTTGTTATAGAAGCCAAGAAGGAAAGTTTGGAGAATGTGATTCATTTTAAGAAGTTGTGGTTCTTAAACTGTCCTTGAAATCAGTGGATATTAGCTTAGAAATTATTTCATTTTAAAATTAGCCTCAGGGCTTTAGCCACTCTCTCTAGGGCTTTATTATATACCTAGATTGCAGTGTCAAGTGAATTTAGTTCAAGGAAAGGGGAAATGGATTTAGTTTAGGCCTTTCTCAGAAGTTCAAGGCAAGCTACATTCATGTACTGTAGTTATTTTCCTATCCCTGAAGGGCTTAGTCTAAAAGGCTGATGGAGAAACTGGCATTAAAGTTGAGCGCTGTTAGCCGTGCGCAAGGTTTCATAGTGTGCGAGAACCGCAAAAGTGACAGTATTCGCCGATATGCGGCAAAGGAAGCACATGCAAATGAGGTTCCGCAAAACTCAGCATAAAGTGAGAGGCGGGGCGGGGGCGGCAGACGGACATGTTACCAGTGGTGCTGCATACATGCACATGGATTTCACATGCTAACATGTGGCTCAGTTCTCTGCCATATTCCATTTCTTTTGTGCCGAGCTCTAGCTCCTGCAAGGAGAAAAAGCCACTAATGGGTAAGAAGCAAAAGATGGCAGTTCTGTTTTCTCCTACACTCTGAGGTTTTCTCCTATATGCAGAAGCTTCATGCCAAAGAAATGACTGTTCACTGGCACCCTTGCGTCAAAACGGTCTTTTCCTACATGTGCCAGAATTTTGTGTCATCTCCAACAAGGTGTTAGAACACCAGCGCTACTGAACCCTGCGCTCCGTATTCTGATCTTCTGAGTGTTTCTCTGCATCAGGGCAAAGTGCTTGACGGCTTCATTAACATCTCATTTCAATACGCGTAGCTCATTTGGAGATCATTTTGATACGCGTCATGCTGCTGTGTGCGCACTGCTTTCTGCACAGCTAACATGTGTGCCGATCTATTCTCTGCATCCCTCACAGTGGTAATTGTATGCAGATGGGCAGCAGCAAGCAACCCCAGAGGGCTGGCGCTCTAGGCAACCGACTAGTTCTCTTAATTGTAGTGCTGGCTCTATTCATTCTATTATTTGTGCTGTTTTGCCCCTGTTGGTGTCTTGAGGTGCTTTTGTATCTGCTGTTGATACCTGCTAAGATGTTTTCAAGTAAATTTCATCAAAACTGGATGGAAATCCTCACTATTAAGCCTAAATAGCTTCACTCATTGACTAAAATGAAATGAATGATGTATAAACTGATCCAAAAAAGAACTTGTTTGAAAACCTTTACCACCATGGACATCCCTAATATGAATGCATAGTGCATACTGGACTGTATTTGGTAGTAAGATAGTACCTTTGAAATTTGCAATACATATTTCAAGATGCTGAGATTAGAACATAAATACATTCCTATGGAAATGTGTTCCTATGGAAAAATAAGCAGGCTCTGATACCAATTTTATTGTCTTTGTGCTTCTATGATTTTCAATGAGATCTACTGTCAAAAAAAGGAACTGCGTCACTGACCTGGATTAAAAGAAGCTGATTTGAAAATACTTTTAACATAAATAGATTTTTCACTGCCGCCTTTATTGCACATACAGTACAGTAGAGAAATAGAAAAAAGACCTTTTGGATTATTGCAGCCAATATTTTCTAAAGAGACAAACAATTACTGGTGCACATAGGAAGGTGTCATGTTTAGAATTCTATCGGGCCGATGTACAAAACTACTTATCTATTTAGCAGCACCACCCCTGCCAGTCTTTGGGCCAAGCCAGGGCGGAGTTTTGAGTTATCTGTTAGTAGCAATATTCATACCACTAACTAGTTAACAAAAAGCATAAAGTTGGGCCAAAAAAAAAGCAGGCCTAACATTGAGTTTTTTGCTATGTGGATAGTAGCTGAATATCATTGTTATCAGCATAGAGCTGATGGTCTGCAGTGAAACCGGATATTAAATGCCAGAGAATATCGGGATTCCGGTGCCGAATATCTAGTTTCATTTTTAAATGCTGCGGTCAGCGCTTAAAAAAAGTTTTATTATTACCCCCTATAATCCTATGAATTTCAGTAAATTATTAGTTGATACTCTCATAATGAAAATAAAAGCATGGGTTATGTTTACAAAGTATTTTCTCTTATCCTGTGCAAGTGGGAAAACTCATCAGTGAAGACAGTCCTGTGGTTTCATTTTTTTAGATCAAATTCATTGTTTTGGTCATGTGCATACCTAGGTCACTATTTTTCTTATGAAATTAGATCCTATTTATTCCTGATAGTTGCTTCAGAGTGGCTTTTTGATGGAAACCCTTTTTATTTGGCACATTTCAAAAATATTGTAAGTTGCTAACTCACTGAACTGCATTTTGCTCACTGAGGATGGAGAGGTTTCATTAAAGACCAATAAAGATGCTGTGCATTTTCATTTCTACTTATGAGTTTTGAATCTACCGTGTTTCCCCGAAAATAAGACCGGGTCTTATATTTATTTTTGCTCCAAAAATAGCACTAGGGCTTATTTTTTTTACTGATACCGGTAGCACTTGCTGATTGGCTGCCATCTCCTGACAGTCAGCCAATCAGTGAAGTGTTACCACAGAGCGCACAGGGAAGCAGTGGATGCGGGCAGCGACAGCCCCTTGGAGAGAAGGAAGAGGCCCGCAGCGCAGAGACAGCACCGGCAGCTGATCGGCGTCGGGGAGTGGAGCAGGAGGAAAGCTCCTCCCCGGTCCTCCCACCAAAGCCAATCAGCAGCAAAAAAGGAAATACAGCCCCTTGGAATGAAGAGGCCCGCAGCGCAGCACAGCACCGGCAGAGCTGATCGCGTCGGGGAGTGGAGCAGGAGGAAAGCTTCTCCCTGGTAGGGACCCCCCCCCCCCCCCCCCCCCAGGTACCGAATCTGTCCATCCGTCGATGATCTGCACTAGGTCTTAGTTTCAGGGTAGGGCTTATATTACATAAATCACTGAAAAACTTGCTAGGGCTTATTTTCGGGGTAGGTCTTATTTTCGGGGAAACACGGTAGTAGTTATAGCCAGTCAGAATGAAACTAAAGGACGTGGCGCCATTAAGGATTAAGTACTCGTCCTGCAGATCCAGACTTAAAAGTCATGATACTATTGTAAACAATATAGAAAAAAAAGAGTTCTATAATTACCTCAGTGGGGTGGAAGTGAAGCTCCAAGACTCCAGATAGACATAATCAGGAAGCAGGAAGAGGCATCAGCAATGGCTCCCCCTTTCCGAACACAGGAACCAGGAAATCATTAACCCCAGGTGCCTGCATTACAGGAGATGACACCAAGAGAGAAGTGACCCCCCCTCCCCCCCAGAAGGGGAAGCACTGACCATATAAGGAAAGAGCACATGCGGGCACATGCTGCAGGCCCAGAGAATCAAGAGTTCCGCCTGAAAAAGAAAAAAAAGCATGAGGGAAATGGGAGGGGAGGTGCAGTCTGAGTTGAGAAGCTTCTCACCTCTCCTCTGGAAAAGAAGAGATCCTTGAGAGTCAGTGTGTGCTGCCTAAGAGGCCATAAGAAGAAAAAAGGAAGTAAGAGAAGGATAGAGGGAACACAGCTGAGAACAGCACTACACAGCCTGGGGAGGAGATAGCCTCGGTGCTTCATTCTGGCTAAGGTGGAGTAGCAAGAGTGGCTGAACTCTATAATATGTCTCTGGAAAAAGACTCGGGCCAGCTAAGAGCTGTGGAAGCCAGCAGGACAGCCTGTGCTGTTCCTGAGTAGGGTTGCCAACTTTTTCACCGAGAAAAACCCGACACCTGTGGCTCGCCATGCTCCACCCATTCTCCTCCCCCAGTCCCGCCCCTGCCCTGCCCCCAGCCCCACCCACAAAAATTACCGAGGATTCACTCACACCCCCCTCAGTGCTTGTTCACTCACCCCCCCTCCCCTCAGTGCTGGTTCACTCACTCGCCCCCCCCCTCCCTGCTGGTTCACTCACTCACCCCCTCCCCTGCTGGTTCACTCACACCACCCCTCCCCTCCCCTCCCTGCTGGTTCACTTACCCACCCCCGTGTCACTCACTCACCCCCCCCTTGCTGGTTCACTCACACCATCACCCCCCCTCTCCTGCTGGTTCACTCACACCAACCCCGCTCCCCTGCTGGTTCACACCAACCCCCCTCCCATGCTGATTCACTCACCCCCCCCCTCCACTGCTGGTTCACTCACACCACCCCCCCCTTCCACTGCTGGTTCACTCACCCACCCCCCTGTCACTCACTCACCCCCTCCTGCTGGGTCACTCACACCAAACCCCCCCCTCCCTCCCTCCTGCTGGTTTAATCATACCATCACCCCCCCCCCTTGCTGGTTCACTCACACCCCTGCCCTGCCCTGCCCTGCCCTGCCCAAGCCGCTGCTTCTGCTTTGTACAGAGCAGCGGCTGCAATACACTTACTTTGAAAAGCAAAGAAACTGTGTGAGAAGCCCTCCGGTCATCGCAGAGCCCGAGGAAGTGATGTCATGGGGGCGGGCTCCTCACGGGCTGTCTTTCCTTTTCAAATTAACTTTAGCTGCAATAAAGTTAATTTGAAAGGAAAGACAGCCTGTGAGGAACCCGCCCCCATGACATCATTTCCTCGGGCTCTGCCATGACCGGAGGGCTCCTCATACAGTTTCTTTACTTTTCAAAGTAAGTGTAGTGCAGCCGCTGCTCTGTACAAAGCAGAAGCAGCGGCTGCACTATTATGGGGAATCGCGTTCGCGTTCGCATTCGCGCTGCGGACTTCGGGAGGAAAGCCGGTTTTTTGCTCTGGCCGCTCCCGATCTTGCGGCCAGAGCAAAAAACTGGCTTTTCAACGGCCGGTTTGACATCTGCGCCGGCAGCCGGCCTGGCCATGGAAAAACCAGCCAGGCCGGCTGAAAACCGGCCGGTTGGCAACCCTATTCCTGAGGGACTGTCGATCCAGAACAGACCCTGTTAGGGAAGTAAGTGTGTAGCGGCAGAGCGCAAACAATCCAATAATACCAGGAGTCTGTTCAGAAGGTCCAAATCATTTATTTGTGCACAAGACTCAAGCAGAATCACATTCAAAATGGCTGAGCAATGGCTGTTAGTAAAACAACAACTTTTATACTGTTCTTTTCCATTCTAGACATAGGCAAACTTTCCATTGGTCCCGGTAAACCCTCTCGCTCCATCTATTGGTCCCGGTACCGTTACGTAGTTGTCCAATGAGGACCTTGGTCTGGGCTCAGCACCTGTTTCCCCCCTTACAGTCCTCATTACAATGGTCAGTTCTTAGACTCTTGATACAATTCTCCTCCAAGGTCACTGGCTAACCAAAACATATGGGAAAACAGGGCACTGTAACTTTTCTTTCAGCAGAGTTAATTAATTCCATAGAAGCTTCACACATCTTATCAGTTCCAATTAAAGTTGTTTTTCTATCTCTTCTAAGTTTCGTTTCTGCTTAGCTATGCTTGGTTATGCTTAGTTAAGTTTCGATTCTATGGAAGCAGTATTGGGGGGGTTTCACTCCTCTGGGCCTAACCATATGCTTCATTTACAGGTCAAGCTGCTTCAGCCTGTCTGTTTAGTTCAAGCAGCATGGATCATAGGCCTTCGCCTACCACAAGTGCAATAGTTACTAGTTAATTAGAAAACTGAATTCTACTTTTATTTCTATTTCTATCTTAGTTCCAGTGTCATAGTGGTGCACACGCTAGAGCAGCCATAACTGGGGCAAGGCCTGAACTCTGGAGACCATGTAGAAACCAGCAGATCAGAACGCCAGCAGAACATGGGATTCTAGACCCCCCTGTGGTGAAACTGGTGCATTCACCTACACACACAGTGGCCAGTGATTTGGTGGGTGATTGAGCTCAATTACTGGGTTTTGTGTGGGGCAACTCTTAACTCAAATTCCTGATACCACTGACACACATACTGGGGAACTGAGATGCACCTGCCTGGAATTTTGGGTCGAATTGACTGGCCCAGTACAAAGAGGGTACATTCAGAACAAACAGCCAGTGGTCCCCAGTGGTCCTGGCTTGGCACTAGTGATACAAGAGGATCCTGGACTTCTGACTCCCCCCCTCACAGGTGTGAGGGTTACAATATAATAGCTAATACCATGGAAATGCTAAACAAAATATTTTTTAGGAGGCCAGTATTCTAAAGGTATTGCTGTAGCAAAGTGCAATCAATGAATAAGTCCAGGAGTCAATTGACAGGGTCCAAGCCAGTTTATTGTGCACAGGCCAAGTCAGTCAAAGCTTCAAAAGGAACTGAGCAAAGGTTTTAACAGAGACATAACCATTTATACCTCTTTTTCAGTTTGATACATGAGAACTTTCTATTGGTTCCAACTCGATACATGCAAACTTCTCATTGGTTTTACATTCCCTTCATTTGTCCATTTAGAAATCCCTCCGGAGCTTAGCAACCGGCCCCCTCCCTTGGGATTGCTTGAACAATGGTACAGTTCTTGATTTCGTTACTTCTCTACTGCAAGGTTATCCCTAGCTCTAGGAATGCATATATTGAAACATTTCTATTCTTTCACACACAAGAGAATAATGGAAGACTTATGAATTCATAAAAACTTCTTATTAAGCAGTTTAAAACAGTTTTCTCCTTTTTCACAGGTTTTTGGTTCTTTTCTAGCTATAATGGGAGTTAGGATCCAGGCCTAACTTACAGGCCTTTCATAGTAGCAGGCCATGCTAGGCCATAGCCTACCACAGTATGTTCTGGTACCTTTGGGAGTTGCTGGGAAAGATCTTTGCATTTTAAAATCTGTCCCTCACTGACTAACATGCTTTTGTTAATTACAAATCTTTAGCAGGCTTTAGTAAAAGGGGCCCTTTTAGATTAAAGCCCTGTGGGGACAGGGTAATAGCTTCTGTACCTGAATGTAACTCCCCTCGCGCTATTGCTGAAAAGGTGGGAGCTATATCCAAATGCAATCCAAAAGATATAAATATATACAGTTCACTTTCTCACTCCCCAGGCTGCCGGATATCAGCGCCTAGATTTCTTTCACTGAGGATACTTGGAGGGCAATTTTAAAAGTCATTTCTACAGGTAAAATAGTGTATTATGGATATGAGTTTTTTAAAAAAATTTCCTGCCCTATATAAGAGTGTCTGTGTGTCAAAAAAGCATCTATTACATGCTTGTTTTATAAAGTCACTATCCAATAATCCAGTGATAGCATCCCATTGAACCACTTAACGCCCCCTCCCCCCTATAATACTGTAAGCCAGCTTTTTATATATACTAACTATTTTGAATGTCCTCAAGGAGACATCAACAGAGGCTGCTTTTAGTTTGTCAACTTCAAAATTGAAATTTTAGCACCCTGATCTCATCTCATCTCATATATCTTCTGGGCCTTATTGATGAATATATATGAAAAAGTGTTTCAGTGTTGCATGTGGCCCAATAATATCTAAGAAATGAATATTCAGCTTCTATTCTTTAAAAAGGTGGTAGCACATCCACAAAGGCAAACTTCAAAAAAACAAACTCAGTCTTCAGTGCTGAAATTTCAAGCAACCCACCAGCGATGTTTCGGTCACAAGGGCTTTCTTCAGGGGTTACATGTAAACACAACTTCTTAAAATTCTTGCCGTGTGTTGAAGGATGTCGTCAAAGCTACTAATATAAAGGGTTTCAAAAGAAGTTTGAACAAGGCCCAGGAGGAAAAGTTCATACAAATTTATTAGCCAGGTAGACTTGGGAAAGCCATCACTTATGTCTTGAAATCTGAGAAATTTGGTCTGCTTTTTGGACCTGGACTTGCCACTATCAGAGTAAGGATGCTGAGCTTGATGGGCCTTGGTCTGGCTCAGTATGGCTTTTCTTATGTTCTTTATGTGGAAGTACATATGTACCTTCATTTTGAAAAACCAGGGCCCAATATTCAATAGTGGCAGCTAGCTGTCGCTGCTGAACTAAAGACCGGATATTCAATGCTGGGGCCATATCCGGCCAGCGGCATTGAATATCCAGATCAGACGGATATCAGAGAAGCTAACCAGGTAGCTCTGATATTCTTCTGCTGCCCAGTTAGGCCACCCTTTCAGGTGTCTAACTTTTGCCATTTAGTGATAACCGGGCAACGGCTCAATATCACTGTTGCCAGGGTAACACCGGGTGCCACCTCCGCTTTGTCTCCAGAATACCATGATGCTAGCTGGCTAGCATTGGGGTGGTCAACGGAGGCTCCAGTGGGTATTCGGAGGCACTAACCACTTTAGTGCCACTAAATATTCCAGGGGCCGCAATTTATGGTGTTAACAGATCTGCTGACCACATTAATCATGTTTGAATATCCCTCCACAAAGTCCACCAAGTGAAAAGTATATACCCCCTTTCCACCAGCTTTGGCAATTATAAACTTATCCACTTGGATGATACGGACAATTCAGATGACATGAAGGTATTTTAATGAAGTGATTTGTACAGTATTACTGCCTCAGTAGCTTACATGGTAAATTGCTGATATATTCCCATGTATTCTTCATAATAATTAGAAAATCAAAGATATTTTGCAAGCGCAAGATCGTAAAAATGCTGTGATTACACAGCAACATTCTGGATATTCAGACTAGTGTAAAAATAACTAATACAAATATATTTGAGTATAGTACACTAAACAGTTGTTATTACCTCCATTTTCCCCAAGAACACCTGTTAACATAATCTATTATAACTTACTCAGGTTTCCAGAAAATGGTAGCCCTTCAAATCTCAAGCTATATTTTAATTTTCACACCTGCTGGAAGGAAGTTGCCTTATTGAAGCAATTATAGAAAGTTTCATATCGCAGCAGTTCACATAGTTCTGAAATAAAGCCCTTTGTGTGCTGAAACTGCAAAAGAAATACACACTTCAAACCTCTAATCTAAATATACCGTTTTAGAGAACTCTTGACTACTTAAAGAACTCTAAAGCGGATTGGTTCAACTAAAGTAGCCCTCACCATACTCAAGTGACTCTCACCATAAGCCAATTACAATTGTTGCATTAACCCATGTCACTTAGCTTTTGAGGTGAGTTGAGTTTTAAACAGGCTCATTAAAATAAGTACTTCTGCTTTAAAATATACGTAGGCTGTCACCTACGGGAGAGAGGGAATGTTGTGAGCTTCCCCTGTCACAGTGCCGCCATCGCCGAAGCATACCAAAACACTTGACAAACACGAGAGGCTATAGAAAGATACTACCCCTTGGTCACTGTTGTGATAACGACAATGGCTTCTATGATGGTCAGAGTGGTGAGTACACAGAGACAATTAGATAAGAAAATATTGAGTGAAGTGTTATTCATATTTAAAATAATCGGTATAATTTTCAAAGGAAATTAAAGATTTATTTAAACTAAGATGGCAACAAGAAATTATAAATGTAACAGGTATGTATTCATATTGGTATAAGCAGCATTTATCAATGCTCAGCAGTATGGTCTCAAAAGTAATCTTCACTTTAATTGTGGGATGGGAGACGGGGTCTGATGCTGGTATGTGATTGGGTTGGGGGTTGAACTGGGAGAAGGGGATTGATTTTGAGAGAAGGGTCTGATGAGGTTAAGAGAGAGAGAGGGGCTAGAGGCTGACATAAAGGCTGGGGTTGAGAGAAAGGGGCAGACACTGAAGATCTTGGAGATAGTGGTGGGAGAAGGATGCTGATGGAATGAGAAGGAAAATGAGGACAGAAACTTTGAGGGGGGAGCAGGGGGGTTGGAATGGAGGGGCAGAGGGGGGGCCAGAAAAAGGAAGTGCATGATGAGTAAATATTGGAAATGGAGGTAGATGCCAGGGAAGGGGGAAGGATGTATAGATGAAGAGGTGGGGGAATGGATGCTAGGGATGGGGGAGAAGCAGGGGCAATGGATGCTGGTGAAAGGGGACAAAGAAGGAAGGGGTATAAGCAGGCTGTGCTCTTCTTTGGAATGGTTTCAGGGATAACCTTGACTTAGACTCTGTAATGTTGGTAACCATCTCCTGCAGCTAGTTCTTCTCGCAGGCTTCTCTCTCATGGCAGTTTTTCCTATCCTTGATCTCTAGGGGTGAAGAAAAGTTCTATTTAGATGTCACCCTGCCTTTTTGTTAAGGTAAGAACATTGGTGCCTTGCAACCCTACTGTCACATCTAACTCTGTCTTTTCCTCTTTTGGAATTATTCTGCTCCTTCTGAAGGAAGTTAAGATTGGGCTACTCAGTGTTAGCTCTCTAAGAAACAAAAATACACTAGTGCAGAAGTTAACCTTGAACATCATACCTCCATCTTTATGATGTAGACTTGATGAAAAAGGGGGAGGAGGCCTATCTGGTCCAGTCTTCCTCTCCAGGTTACAGTCATCTTCACAAGTATCAGTCTGGGAGGTCAGGTGATAATATTGCTCTACTCCATAGTAACTCTTTACTGGTCTGTGATATACTTGTGACCTGGATTGGCCACTGTTGGAAACAGGATACTGGGCTTGATGGATCTTGGTCTGACCCAGTATGGCATTTCTTATGTTCTTATGATATCACTACTTCCATCTTGGCTTACCCTAAGGCTCTTAGTAAGGATTGATTCCCCTGCTGTTTATGCCTACTTTAACTTTACCAACATCCTTCCTTCTTGCTGTTGACTAGGAAAATGTTATTTCTATTATCTCAGATGTTGCATCATGTTATTCTAATCTCCGTGTCTTAGGTGACCTCTGCGTCCACTTTGATTCTCTTCTGACTGCTAGTGAAGGGAATTTATACTCTATGAAAGCACTTGTTTTTTTCTCAACAAGTTCATGCCTCTACTCATACTAGGGGCCACGCTTTCGATTTGGTATTTTTTTTCCTGGTCCCTCAACTGCTTGCACAACAAATATTTGTCATGTTCTCTATCATGGACTGACCATTTCTTTCTAGCTGTCAGCTTTTTCTCTTCCAATTTGTAAACTTTTGTTCAAACAAAGTTATTAAGTACTATTGTGGTCTCAAAAACATCAATCTTTAGCTTTTGGCTACAAAATGCCTTGTACTTCCTACTGCTAAAATATAATACCTAAAACCCAGTCACATCAAAATCTACAAAAACAGACCCGGATTTTGAAAACACCAGTGCGAAAGCAGAAAACTCTTTTTGTTGGAATAGCCAGCTCAGTAGAGAGGAACAATCCTCACACCGCCGTGGCAAGTTCCCTTTTATTGGTTAATTTAATAAAATTCAGCTTTTTACTTAACTGAAGTGTGTAGGCATGGCAGTCCAATCAGCAATGTAGAAGCACGACGTGGCACGTTTCGGGATAATAACAGTAATATCCCTGCATCAGGTCAAAAAAACATTGCTCCGTAGCCCAAACTTCTAAAGCACTGCTCCAAAAAAGCTGTTTTTTTAAACACAGCGTCAGCAACGTAAGTTCAGCCGTTTCCATTCAGCTGATTAGAGGAAAAAACACGGAAGGCCAATCAGTGCTGCAGAGGGAGGAGTCACTTCAGGAAGACCACCCCCTCGCACCAAAAAGTGCCAAAAATCAATCAAATGATAATGTACCAGTCCATTTGTTGATTTAGTCCTGCCGGAGAGACAGAATTTAGACGATATATCCACCGTTGTTCTCGATATTGTAAAGCCTGCATCCGGTTGCCCCCACGAGGGTTGGAAGGTATATGATCAAGAATCCGCCAGGTAAGCATGTCAAAAGTGTGAAAATTAGACACGCAATGTTCAACAAGAGGCACTGTCATTGATCGAGTGCGAAGTCTGGAGGCATGTACTTCCTACTGACTTTGTTTCCCTATCCTTTTGGGTTAACATACTTAAAGAGGAAATTGGGGCACACTTTGTAAGGAGGTGCCTTTTTTTTAGGTGTTTACAGTGCACATAAATGCAGGCATTTTAGTAATCTACATGTGAACGTGGCCACTTATGTGTGTCAATGACCTCTTCTTCTAAAATAGCCACCAGTGTAAGAGTACATGCGTTGATTGCGTGGTGTGTACTTTCATGCTGGGCGTGCACAGAAGTGGAGTTTGGGTGGACCATGGGTAGTATGTGCAAGCACCTGTGGTGTTTATAAAATATGATCATTTACATATGCATGTGCAAAATGTAGCTGTGTTCATTTACACCAGCTCTAGGGCTGGTGTAATTGATCGTGCCTTCATTTACAGGTGGAAATGGGGAAGCAAAAGGGAGAATGGGAGTCTGGATGAGAGAATAAGACATAAGAAAGAGACGAGGTGGAGATGGGATTAGTGACAAGAAAGGAATTAGGGTTGGTGAAGGGACGAGAGGCAGAGATATGAGACTGAAGAGGTGAAATGGGGCACTAGAAAGTGGGTGAAAGATGAGGATGGGGAAATAGAAGGCTCTGGAAGGAATGAGAGACACAGATAGGAATGGGAGGGCTAGGGAGGCAAGTATATGAAGTGGAAAGCTGGTAAGTACATGTAGATGAAAGGTAAAAAGAGGGAGACTGAGGATTGGGGGGGGGGAGGAGGAGGAGAAGGAATGAAATCTATCATTAGGTAGATAAAAAAACATAAATGGAGAAAATAAGATGAAACCGAATGATTTATAGGTACAAGGGAGGAAGGAAAGAAGACAGGGATAGTGAAGAAATAAATCAAAAATGAGTTCCTGGAAAACGACTGAAGAGAGAACCACCAAAAGAAGTAATAAAAAGAGATCGGGATCAGTCCGATTGGAAAAACAAATTGCTCAGATAACAAAGGTACAAAAAAATTATCTTAGAGCATGAAATTCCAGCTTTAAAAATGTGCATATCTCCAGGAACAAGCAGGAATGTAGTCTTCACATATGTGTATCGTCAGTACCGATGGAGCCTGTGCAGGAACGCCCCCTAGCGTCCAATAGGAACACTTTTGGGAGCATCCCTCAGCACATGCGTGCAGCCTTCCCGCCTTTCCAACTGTCCCTCTTCAGTTCTTCATTTTCCATGGAGCTGACAGGACTCATACCCTGTCACCGCAGAAAATTTCTTCTTTAATCTTGTTGTCTTGTGGTCGCCTTGCCTCCGCACGACGCCTACCGATACCGCTGGTTCTTTTCTTTCTTTTCTTCTTGAAACAATTCAGAATTTTTTTTCTTTTCTTCAGAAACTTTCTTTTTCGGTGCTAGGCGCCATTTTGGGCACTAGGCCCCATTTTTTCCTTAAAGATGGAAAAACCAGCTAGTGGTTTTAAAAAATGCACTAAGTGTGGCGGTACCATTTCCTTCACCGACACCCCTGACGAGTGTCTTAAATGTTTAGGCCCTGACCATTCTCCATCTGAGTGTCTCTCTTTATTTATTTAACAGTTCTTCTATACCGCTCTATTTTAGATCAGAGCGGTTTACATTCAACATCAACCATACAACACAGGGACCCTGAGTTGTATTTACAATAAACAGGAGATCAACTTGGAAGTAACTGGGGGGAACTATGTACATTGTATAACATATCTACATCTTATTTACACTGGGGGTCCTGATTCCATTTCAGTGGGTACCTTCTGAGCGATCAGTTGATTATCCTCTTGTATGGGAATGACTGAAAGAGGAAGACAGAACTGGGCTGCAAAGCTCGGTACCCTCTTTTCTTCGGATGCCAGGTCCATTGCATCGACGACTTCAAGAGCCTCTTCTTCCTCCCATGGATCTCAGGTAACTAAACATAAAAGCCGGTCCTCAAAGGGTAGCTCTCCTGCAAAGCATCGAGAGGCCATTGGCATTGCCCTTGAGGGAACCACACCGGCAAAACAGCCCCGGTGGGAGGCTTCGGCCTCCAAAGCATCAACAGGGTTCCAGGATGTTCTCGAGGCCTCGGCCTCGACAGAACTACTGGTGCCATGCTCAGGGGTCCCGGCCGCCTTCACCAGTACTGACACCCAGGCATCGGCAGCGTCTATAGACCAGAGATTCCTCACTATCGAGCGCAGTTTTGCAACTCTCCTTACAGCTGCGGTACCGTTGACACCGATGGTTCAACAGGCACCGGCACGGTACCGATGCCGATACCGGTACCAGCACCGATGGTACCGGCCCCGGTTGGAATTCTTCCCATGCCGTCTTTGCCTGGCATTGAAAGATCGATACCGGGACCGTGCCTTACATGAACATCGTGATCAGAGATATTTCAAATCCTCTGATAATTCTGCTGGTACCAGAGTTTTTCTTCCGGAAGACGACTCTTCTCCCCAACGCAGAATGTCACCTCCAGAGGACATGTCCTTTCAGGATTTTATTTGTGATGTTGCCAAAGGTCTTTCAATCATGGTAGCTCCTGAAAAAGAACCTAGAGCAAAGGAATTGGAAATTCTCCAATATCCTAAAGCTCCAAAGGAGGCAGCCACTCTGCCCATTCATGAAATTCTTCCTGATTTGATGCTCAGAATGTGGGAGACACCTTTGACCACATCTCCTCATTCTAGGAGGCTTGATACCATGTATTGAGTTCCACCATGTCCTGGATTTCAAAAGACTCAGCTGCCACACCATTCCATGGTAGTGGAGTCAGCCATGCATAGGATGAAAAGTGCAAAGAGACATGCATCCAATCCTCCAGGTCGTGAATGCAGGACTCTTGATGCTTTTGGGCGTCGAACCTTTCAAGCTTCCATGCTTTCAGCTAGGATCAGCTCGTATATCTTATATATGGGTATGTTCCTCAAGGAGGTCACAGGAGATTTGGAGCTTATGAGCCCACTTCTCCCAGATGACAGATGACAAGACTTCCTTACGCTTGTCGGGCATGCTCAAGATGTCTCCAAGTTTGTCAATCGTGCAGCCTTTTGACTGCTTTGAATGCATTAGCAGAACCTCTGCTATTGCCATTGGTGCATGACGGATTGCCTGGCTTCAGGCATCAGACTTGGAGATTTGGGTACAGGATAAATTAGGCAACATCCCCTGCACAGGAGAAAATCTCTTTGGAAAAAATTGGCAGGAAAAGGCTAAAGAGATAGATACATTGTCAAAGTCTACAGCCACTCCAGCCAGAAAGAAACCCTAAAAGAAACCCTCTTTCAGTAAAAAGAGGACGTTTTATCCATCTTATACCCAGCAAAGCCAAGCTCACAGTCAAGTTGCCCAAAAGGGACAACAACAGCAATTCAAACAGCAGAAGAAGCCAAAAAGCCCGAGAGCTCAACCTGCTCCGCAGGTTCAGCCCCCTCAAGGGCTTTGACTCCTTCCTAGAGAGCTTGGCCTTCCTGCCTCTGAGGGGTCCAGAACCCCTAAATATTCCAGGCAGGCTGTGTCATTTTGCCAACAGATGGCACCAAATAACAGCAGAAAATTGGACTCTGTCCATTGTAGGAGAGGGGTACAGGCTTCATTTTCCCAGCATGCCGCCTCCTACAATCTTAAGGCAGTTAAATTCCCACACATCTGCAGACAATCTGTTGGATCACGAGGTCTCAACACTTCTTGCCCAAGGGGGCAATAGAGGAGGTACCCATTCTCCAGCAGGGTACAGGGTTCTACCCCTATTTTCTTATTCCAAAGAAAACAGGAGGACACAGACCCATTCTAGACCTCAGAGAATTGAACAAATACCTGTTCCGAGAGAAGTTCAAAATGATTTCTCTAGGAACTCTTCTGCCATAAAGTCAGGATTGGCTTTGCTCTCTAGACTTAAAGGATGCATATACTCACATTCTGATCCATCCAGATCACAGGAAGTTCTTACGATTCCTTTTCAAGGGAAAACACTTCCAATATAGGGTTCTTCCCTTTGGTCTGGCTTCCGCACCAAGAATATCCACAAAATGCGTGGCAGTAGTAGCTGCATTCCTGCGAACCTTAGGGATTTTCGTCTTCCCTTACTTGGATGACTGGCTCATTCGAGCCCCCCACGGTTGCAGAGGCCAGCTCTGCACTGTCTCGCACAATGTGAATCCTCCAATATTTGGGATTGGTAATAAACGTCCCAAAATCCCAACTTGTTCCTTCCCAGTTTCTGGAGTTCATAGGAGCCTGTCTAGATACCAGACAGTCAAGGGCTTTCCTTCCACAGGCCCGGTGTCTTCGCATAGTGCAACTAGCTTCTCAAGCAGCGGGAAAATCCTCCCTAACTGCTACAGTTGCTGGGACACATGGCAACCACAGTCCATGTAGTTCCTTATGCTCGCCTCCACATGCGAGCAGCCCAGTGGACCCTATCCACACAGTGGACACAGGCCACAGGACGTTTGTCAGACAAGATAGCAAACTCTCATCAGCTGATCTTGTCCCTTGAATGGTGGCAATCACTGGAGAATCTTTCAATGGGGTCTCCTTTCCAGCAACCCCTATTCCAGGCCACCCTAACAACAGATGCATCACAGGTGGGTTGGGGAGCACACCTGCATCATCTCTCTACCCAGGGCACCTGGACTCCACAGGAGGCTTGTCTTCACACAAACCTCCTGGAATTAAGAGCAATCTATTTAGTTCTTCAAGTATTCCATGCCCAGCTCAGCTACAAGACAGTCCTAGTCCAAACGGACAATCAAGTAGTCATGTTCTATGTGAACAAGCAGGGCTGAACATGCTCTCTGTCGTTATGCAACCACGTTTTACGACTTTGGGCCCTCGCCAGAGAGCATCAAATCCACCTTCTTGTGGTATGTCTTCCAGGCATTCAAAACCTTTGGGCAGACAAACTCAGCTGAGTATTGCTGCCTCACGAATGGTCTCTCCACCCAGACCAGGTGACAAAGATATTTCACATCTGGGGGACTCCAGACATAGACCTCTTTGCAAGTCCACTGAATGCCAAACTTCCCCGGTTCTGTTCCAGGATTCCGGCTCACAATTGCCAGTCAAGGGATGCCTTCCTCCTTCACTGGGGTCAGGACTTCCTCTATGCCTTCCCACCCATTCCCCTCATCCCCAAAACACTTTTCAAGCTTCGGAGAGACAGAAGTCATATGATCTTCATAGTGCCACGGTGGCCACGCCAAACGTGATATCCCCTGCTTTTACATCTCTCTCAAGCTGCATCTCTGGAGTTAGGCTGTGCTCCAGATCTCCTTTCCCAGGAGAGCGGGACACTATGGCACCCGAATCCCCAGTCCCTGCATCTCATGGCCTGGTTGCTGAGAGCTTAAATCTTCAGGATCTCAACCTTTCCCAACAGGTAAAGGATATCCTTCAGGCTTCTAGAAAACCTTCTACAAGACGATCTTAGCCTTTTAAGTGGAAACGTTTCACTATATGGTGTTCCCAGAAGGGGTTAAACCCCCTGGTGATACCTTTGGAGTCGATACTAGAGTATCTACTTCATTTATCAAATTCTGGTCTAAAGACCAATTCAGTAAGAGTCCATCTTAGCGCAACTACAGCTTCCTATAAGCCTCTAAATGGACAATCAATTTCCTCTCATCCTCTCATATCCAGATTTATGAGAGGTCTTCTTTTAACAAAACCTCCCATCAAACCACCACCGGTGGCGTGGGATTTAAATCTAGTTCTTGGGCAGCTCATGAAACCGCCTTTTGAACCTTTAACCACTACTACCCTAAAGTTTTTGTCCTGGAAGGTCATCTTCCTAATTGCAATCACCTCTGCATGTCGTATTAGTGAATTGCAAGCCTTAGTGGCTGATCCTCCTTACACTAGGTTTCATCATAAGGTTGTCCTCAGAACTCATCCACACTTTATGCCAAAGGTGGTCTCGCCTTTTCATTTAAATCAAGCGATTTATCTTCCTGTATTCTTTCCGGGGCCTCATGCCTCTAATGCAGAGAAGAACCTTCACACTTTGGACTGTAAAAGAGCATTAGCTTTTTACCTACAAAGAACACAGCAACATAGGTCTTCTCAACTTTTTATTGCTTTTGATTCTAGTCATTTGGGACTTCCAGACTACAAGAGGACTTTATCCAAATGGCTTGCACAGTGCATATCCTTTGCTTATGAGAGTAAGAGTCTTCCTCTTCAAGGCCATGTCACAGCTCATAATGTGAGAGCTATGTCAGCCTCTATGGCTAGCCTTCCCTCTGTGTCTATTGATGACATTTGTCGAGCAGCCACCTGGGCTTCAGTACATACCTTTACAGTCTACTACTGCCTAGATAAAGCCTCCCATCGGGATGCCTTCTTTGGCCAGGCTGTTCTTCAAAATCTCTTTCAAACCTAATACAACTCCTACCCACCAACCCTGGTGGGATGCCAGAGATCCATGGGAGGAAGCATGGCCCACCTCACCATAGGTGGCAGCTTCCTGGGGTCATCTCCCTGGCATCTTCAGCTAGGGAGTCCCCATATGTGAAGACTACATTCCTGCTTGTTCCTGGAGATAGTGTAGTTACTCACCTGTAACAGGTGATCTCCGGGAACAGCAGGAATTTAGTCTTCACAACCCACCCACCTCCCCTAGGAGTTGTCTCTCTATCTCTCTGTCTCTTTCCTCTCTCCTTTCACTCAGCTACAAACTTAACTGAAGAGGGACAATTGGAAAGGCGGGAAGGCAGCACGCATGTGCTGAGGGATGCTCCCAAAAGCGTTCCTATTGGACGCTGGGGAGCGTTCCCGCACAGGCTCCATCGGTACCAACGATACCCATATGTGAAGACTAAATTCCTGCTGTTCCCGGAGATCAGCTGTTACAGGTGAGTAACTATGCTTTTCTTGTATTTTGTTCTGTATAGGAGGAAATACATTTCTGTTTTTTCTTTCTTCAGTATTACAAAGCTCATAGAATTTGGTTCCTTGGGTAACCATTTCATTTTTCGTCTGAATATTTATTTATAATTTCTAGTGTTTTATTCTTTACTAAGTAATGGTCGGTGTTTTCCTTGTGTAACCACAATGAGGGAATCTGTAGCAATCTGGAGGTATAATGGTGGACTAGAATATCTGCAGTGCTGACTTTTCATAGGTAGAGATGGTGCAGTTAGAGCTCTTGGACTTGGTGCTGTTATGGTAAGTTTCTGAGCAGAGCCGGCCCGTCCACTAAGTGAGCTAAATGGCTGGCCAGGGTGGGTGATGGTGGCCTGGGTGAGCAGTGGCCACAGCAGCACACATGGGCAGCTGTGCTGCCCCCCACCTGCTGCCAGTTCCGTTTGGGGGGAGGCGGGCAGTGGCAGTATTTCCACCACCGCTTCTGGAAATACTGCTGCCTGCCTTCCTCTCCCAAGATGGAAGGCGGCGTCAGCTGGGGGGGGGGGGGGGAGTGGCGAGGCCAAGGTTTCTGCCTAGGATGGCAGAAACCCTTGGGCCAGCTCTGCTTTTTGAGTGCCCATTTGCAGGGTTTTGTGTTGCTACGCACAGTGGCAGTGGAGAGATAAAAAGAGCATGCTGGAGGTAGTGGGAAGGAGAGAGTGCCTGGAGGAGAGAAGGTATGCCAGGAGGAGAGGGTGAGAGAGGGGGCTGGGGAGAGGGAAGATGAGAGGTGGAAGATAGATAAGAGAGAAGGGTGTGAGGAGGGGAAGGAAAAGAGATGGAGAGATAAAGGAAAGAAAGAAGATGGGCTAAAGAGATGGAAAAGGCAAGGGGGGGGGGGGGAGGAAAGAAAAGATGAGAAAGGAGGAAGAAAAGCCTAGGGAAGGATGGGGGAGAAATGAGTGGAAGGATAGAAATGGAGAGAAGGAAGAAGGAAATGGATGGTATGGAGAAGAGAGTAGGAAGGAGGGAGAGATAAAGGAAAAAGATTAGGAAAAGAGGTGAAAATGAGAGAATTGGGGGGAGGAAGTGACGTCACCTGGGAGATGGCAGCTTGATTTTGAAGCTCCCATTGGGACGCTAATTTAAAGGTGGAAAAAGGCAGCCTGACTTCCCCCAAGTGCGATATATCAGAGCGGGTGAGCTGGTGACTTACGGAGATGTCGGCCCGTAAGAAATCGGCCAGGTTTAAGTCCCCTTACGCTGCGACTGTGGAGCGCAAGGCCCGAGAGGCTCCGGAGCACATGGCGTCTAAAGAAGAGACTGAGGAGGAATTAGAGCGGGCGGATGAAGGCTGCATCCGAGGGGACTTCTGGGGCTGGATGCGTTCGCTTAAGCGTGACATCGGGGCTATGCGGGGGGAGCTGAAAGAAGCCCTGGTAGCTCTCAAGGAGGATGTACGAGATCTTGGCAACCGAGTCGAAACGCTCGAGGAGCAGACGGAGTGCTCTGCGGAGAAAGAGTTGGAGTTGGAGGCCCAAATGCAGAAGTACCAATTTGAGCAGACGCTATTGAAGGACAAATTGGAGGACCTTGAGAATCGCTCAAGGCGGAGTAATGTGAGAGTGCAGGGACTGCCGGAGACGGAGGAATTTCGAGATGCCTCAGCGGTGGTTCAGAGGGTGTGCCGTTTCCTGCTGGAGCGTGACAGAGAGGTGGAGGAGAGAGAAGTGGCGGTGGAAAGGGCGCATCGGGTGTTGGGCCCAGCGCGCAGAGGCCAGCCGTGGGACATTGTGGCCTGCCTGGGATCCTACGTGCTAAAGGAGAAAGTGATGAGAGTAGCAGCGGCCCGGAGGAGTTTTTCATGGGAGGGCCAGAAGGTGGAGGTGTTCCACGATCTGTTGGCGGCTACGTTGCAGAGGCGCAGAGAGCTGAAGCCAGTCACGGCTTATTTGCAGACTGAGAAAATGAAATATAGATGGCTGTTCCCCTTTGCTCTTTTAATGGACATCAACAGTCGGGGCTTTAGGGTGAGGACTGAAGCTGAGGCGTGGAGTACTTTGAAGAGGGAGGGAGCTCCTCGCCTGCCAGAACAGAGTAAGACGCCTGGTCCTGGAGCGAACAAGGAGAGGAGATCTGGTTGGGAGAGAGTTCCGGTGCAGGGGCAGAGGCTGCGGAGGAAGAACGGAGTGGTGGAGCAGGGAGTGATGCCCGATGAAGAGACCAGTGGTCCAACAAGTGGGACTGTGTGATTTTATGTAGGCGATTGTGAGGTCATTTTTCCTGCTTGTATTGTGCTTCCCCCTTGGGGGGAGGAGGGGGTAATGAGGTAACTACTAAGAAAGGGGAAGTGGTGGGAGGTGGGGTGGAGGGAAGGAGGGTGAGGGGGGAGGATGTTTGTAGGCTAAGGGTTGTTGTGGGTGGTGATCAATAAGGGGATGGGGGGGGTGCGGGTGGGGGGGAGAGGGGGCTGGTGCGTGGAAGGGAGGGGTAGCGTCCAAGGGGGTGTCATTTCCTCAGGGAAGGTCGGAGTGGGGGTCTGTAAGAAGTGGGGGTGGGGAAGGTCGGGGAGGGGGGAGGATGGGGAAGGGCAAAGTAGCAGGGGGGGGGGGCAGTGTGATCAGGGGAGGCAGGAGCGATTGTTATGGCATCTGGTTTATTAGTAGGGAGTCTTAATGTGCGGGGCCTGAATTCTCCACAAAAGAGGCAGCTGCTGTGGAGGGAACTTAGGTCTCAGAGTTGGGAAGTGACTTTTTTGCAGGAGACCGATCTTCGGAGGGGGGATGAACGTCTGCTGCGGTCTGGTAAATACCAGGGTTACTTTGCAGCCGAGGAGGGTGGGAGGAGGAAAAAGGGAGTGGCCATCCTTATTGGGCAAGGGGTTCCCCTTGCGGTAGATCAAGTCTACCGGAAGCCGGATGGGAGAGCGGTGGTGGTGGGGGGGGGGGGGGAGTTGAGTGGAGAACGGGTCTCCTTGATTTCAGTGTATGGTCCGAATAAGGGGCAGAAGGGGTTTTGGGCCGAGATGGGTACATAGTTGGAGGAGAAAATCCAGGGGAGGGTGTTGGTGGGGGGGGACTGCAACATAGATTTGGACAATAAGCATGGGGGGCAAGAGAGGGTGGAGGGGAGTAGGAAGGAGCTCCAGAAGTGGATGCAGGAGTTGGGGGTGGAGGATCTATGGAGGTTGGCAAGCCCTCGAGTTAAGGATTTTACCTTTTTCTTGGCGGTTCATGGCACTTATAGTTGCATAGACTATGTGATGGGGGATAAGTATTGGATGGAGTCCCTGGAGAGGGCGGTTATTGGTCCGGTGACCTGGTCGGACCACGCCCCGGTGAAGGTGTGTTTCGGGGTGTCTGGGGAAAGGGGGAAGAGATCTTTCTGGAGGTTGAATGAATATTTGCTGCGGGGTGGGGGAGTAGAGCAGAAGCTTAAGAATGTGATAGCGGAGTATATGGAGACCAACGACACTGGTGAGGTATCAATGGGCATCTTATGGGATGGGTTGAAGGCGGTAGTGCGGGGCCACTTGGTTCAGTTGGGAGCCCAGAGGAAGAGGAGAAGGGAGGAAGAGGAACGCCTCCTTTTGCGGCAATTGGAAGTGTTGGAGCGGGAATATAAGAGTCGGGGGGGGGGGGGAATACACTGAGGGGTCGCATGGAGGAGGTACGGAAGAACTCCACGCCCTTCAATTAGAGCGGATTTCTCGACAGTTTGCTCAACTAATGTTTAATGTAATTCAATATTGCACTGTTCTGCTATATTGTTGTTTAAGTTCCTTGTAAACCGCCCCTGATCTCTGGAAGGGGCGGTATAGAAAAGCACTCAAATAAATAAATAAATAAATAAATAGAGTGGGACAACGATACTACGAGTTTGATAATAAGTCGGGCAGATTGTTGGCTAATAAAATTAGGGTTCAGAGGCAGAAGCGCACAGTAGTTAAAATCAAGGGGCCCCAGGATAAGCTGCTGTACAAAGCACGGGACATTCGGGAGAGTTTCAAGGTGTATTATGAACATTTGTATGCAGCAGATCCTCGGAAGGAGACGGAGACGATCAGGCAGTATTTGCATAATGGGGGAAAAGGCAGTGCACAATTGGGGGAGTTGGAGGGGGAGGGGCTGGAGGCTGATATCTCTTTAGAGGAGGTGCGGGGGGCTATTAGGTCTCTGGTCCCCGGGAAGGCGCCGGGACTTGATGGGTTTTCGGGGGTATTCTACAGGGTTCTGTCTGACTCTGTGGCTCCTGTTTTACAGAGGGTGTTTAACGCGGTGTTGGGGGGGAGTCCTTGCCACCTTCTATGAGCCAGGCCGCAATTGTGGTCATTCCTAAGCTGGGGAGGGACCCAGCGATATGTGGGTCTTACCGCACTATCTCGCTGCCAAACACTGATGTTAAGATCTTGGCTAAAATTTTGGCTTTGCGTTTGGGACCGGTAATGCCGGGTTTGATACATCCGGATCAATCCGGATTTATAGAGGGTAGGCAACCGGCGGATGGGATTAGGAGGGTGATTCAGCTGGGATGGTTGGCGCGGCAGGAAGAGCAGCAGGCAATGTTCTTATCCTTAGACACAGAAAAGGCCTTTGATAGGGTCAGTTTCGATTTTTTGCAGGACGTGTTGAAACATATTGGTCTGGGCCCCCGATTTAGGGCGTGGATAAGGGCACTCTACGCTGCTCCGGTGGCAGCCGTGAATGTTAACGGAGGATATTCTGATTTTTCTCCATTGGGAAGAGGGACCCGCCAAGGGTGCCCGTTATCCCCATTGCTTTTTGCGCTGGTTATGGAGCCACTCGCGGCTAGAATAAGGTCGATGCCTGATATAAAGGGAATTGAAGTAGGGCAGAAGCAACATAAGATGGCATTATTTGCTGATGATGTGTTTTTTGCATTGACCCAACCAATTGTTTCTCTTCCGTTGTTGATGAAAGAGCTCCAGGAATATGGGGGTCTCTCGGGGTTTAAGGTTAATTGGGATAAAACAGAGGCTATGTCTATCACGCTGAAACCACATGTTATTGAAAGCTTGAAGAGCTCTTTTCCATTTCACTGGGCGGGTAGGTCCTTAAAATATCTGGGGGTGCAGGTTACTGCTCACCCCCTGGGTTTGTACCGGGCCAACTACCCCTCGTTGTTGAGTCAGTTGAGGAAAGACATGTCCAGGTGGAGGGGGTAGAGCTTTCGTGGATGGGTAGGGTGGCGGTTTTAAAGATGAACCTACTACCGCGTTTGCTGTATCTGTTTCAGACGTTGCCAGTTGGGATTCCCTCCAGGGAACTGCGGTTATTACAAAACTAGATCTTTGCCTTTGTGTGGGGTGGGAGTTGTCCGAGGGTGAGTCGACGAGTAATGTATGCGAATAGGGAGGCGGGGGGATAGGGGGTCCCAGACGTAGCTCGGTATTATGCGGCTGCTCAGCTGAGGCAGGTGTTTGAGTGGAGAGCTGCAGGGGGGATTGAGAAGAGGTTCAGGGAAATCGAGCAATATTGGGCTGAGGGGATACAGTTGAAATATCTGCCATGGATATTTGGTAAGCTGCCGGTGGGGAGATGGAGGGCTAACCCATTCATGTGGCATCTAAGTATGCAGTGGCGCAAGGCGTGGCGGTGCTTGGCCCCGGGGGCGGGGGCTTTCTCGTTGTTAGCGCCTGTGCGGGGGACCAGTGAGTTTGATCCGGGCAGGGAGGGGGTGTTTTGCAGATGGGAGCGGGAAGGGTTGGATACCTTTGAGAAATTCATAAGGGATGGAGACCTGATTACCTTTCCTGACCTTAGAGTGCAATACCACTTGAGGGGGGGGGGGGTGACTTCTTCCCGTATCGTCGGGTGAAGCATTTTTTGACCCAGCATCAGATCTGCGAAGCCTGGGAGGGGGTCCCGGATTCTAGAGTAGGACTATGGCAGGGCTGGGCGGGCTCTAGGGGTTTGATTACCCAACTGTACCATTGTTTGGGAGGAGGGGGGCTGAGCTGTTCCCCCATCAGGTGGCGTGGGAAAGGGACTTGGGTAAGGAGTTAGGGGAGCAGGAATGGAGGAAGGTCCATGTGAACATTGCTCGACAGGCTCTTTCAGTGGCAATCCGGGAGACCTCATATAAGTTGCTCTATCGCTGGTATTATACTCCGGAGCGCTTGCATAAAATGTTTCCGGCAACTTCGGATAGATGTTGGAGGGAATGTGGTGGAGAGGGGACTTTTCTGCATGTGTGGTGGGAGTGTCCTAAGGTTAGAGTTTATTGGGATATGGTGGGGGGGGGGGGCAGATACAGACCCACACGGGGGAGACGAGGGTCGTGGACTTGGGCTTGGGTTTATTGGGGATGGGGCCAGATACTATGGCCCGGAAGTTTGAACGCCCTATAAGAGCCTGTATTCAGGCAGCTCGAAGTGAGAGCCAGGGCCTGGAAGCAGACTCAGCTCCCAGGAGTGGAAGGGTGGAAAAGCAGGCTCCGACGGATTATTTTAATGGAGCATTTGACGGCAATCAGGCGCCGGAGGGAGGAGAAATTTAAGGAACGGTGGCTTCCCTTATTGGAGTACTTGAGGGAGTAATGGTTTTTGAGCTGGGGGGGATGGGGGGGGTTTGAGGGGATGGGGGAGGTGGAGGAGGGGGTGAGGGGCCAGGGAGGGGGTAGGAGGGGGTAGGAAGGGTGGCGGTTGGGGATTGAGCCGAAGAGGCGGGTGAAGGAGGGTAGGGGGGTCGTAGGGGGGTGGGGAAGGGGTCCTTTTAGTATATGGGGTAAGGAGGGGTATCAGGGTCTATGGGGGACTGCCCTGCTGGGGAGTGCGATATCGGGCACTTGCAAATATTGACTAAACTGTTCTTAGTTATGGGTGACTTGTTATTGGTTGCAATGTAATTTGCTAAATATGTTTGCTTGGTTTGTTCCCTGGACCATTAGTGTCCTGGCTTTGATCTCTGTTAAGGGAGAGGTGTATTTCATTGTTAAAACTAATAAAAAGAAATATAAAAAAAAATGAGAGAATTATGAAGATGGGAGGATGGGCGAGTGAGTGGGGAGAAGGGTATGTGGGAAGGTGAGGAGCAAGAGGTATGTGTGAGAAAGCAGGATGGGTGGGAAAGGAAAATGGAAGAAAATAGGTGTGATAAAGAAAAACACCAGGAAAAGGGAAATAAAAAAGAACAAGCAAAAGAAAAATGACAACAGGATGGAAAAATCTAGAGGAAATGCAGAATGTGCAACAGAATTAAAAAATTAGGGGCTGATATTCAAAAGGACATTTAATTAACAGGACTTTCTAACTGGATAAATCCCTTCAAGTGGGATATTCAGCAACACTATCTGGATAACAATCCGTGTAACTTAAGACAGCAAAAAAGCTGTCCTACATGCTATGCAGACTGGCTATCTGGATAGCAGCGCTGAAAATCACTGAATATTGTTGCCATCTGGACAGTGCTAGCGCTGAGTGCTAAATGTGGGCATTCAGCACCAGCCAGTATCTGGATATCAGCTCTCAATATCTGAATTTTTTTTTTATCTGCAGCATCCAGCATTTAAATAGAAAAGCTGACTGCTGTGGGCTGAATAGTGGCTCCTTGGAAATCAGAGGAGACAATAAAGGTTGAAAAATGACGATAAAAATGGCTATGAAAATGATGAAAATAAAAAAATAAAACAAGAAATAAAAGGAAGATAAAGAAATGCAAAGGGTTGAAAATATTTGCAACAGACTGGACAAATCTGAGAGAGTGGACAACATGAGGAAAGACCTACAAAAACTACAGTTTTTTAAATCTACAGTCGAGATTTAATGTGAAGAAATGAGGTGTCATGTACTTGGGATGCAGAAATCCAAAGGAATTGTCTGCAATAGGGAGCAAGAGGCTGGTGTGCACGGACCAGGAGAAGGACCTCGGAGTGATTGTTTCTGTGGATCTCAAGGTGGCAAAACAATGCGATGAGGCGGTGGCAAAAGCCAGAAGGATGCTGGGTTGCATACAGAGAGGAATTACCAGCAGAAAGGAGGAAGTTGCTGGTGAGGCCTCACTTTGGGTATTGTGTTAAGTTTTGGAGAGCATATCTCACAAAGGATATAAAAAGATTTGAAACGGTTCAGAGGGAGGCGACCAAAATGATTTGCAGCCTGTGCTAGAAAATGTATGATACTTGAAGACCTAAATATGTATACCCTAGAGGAGAGGAGGGATAGGGGAGATATTTAAAGGTCTGTATCATACTTAAAGGGTATTAATGAAGAAAAATCTTTTTCAAAGAAGGGGAAGCTGTAAAACTAGAGGGCATAACCTGAAGCTGCAAGGGGGTAAACTTAAAAGCAATATCAGGAAATACTTTTTCACTGAAAGGGTGGTGGATGCTTGGTATGCCCTCCTGATGGAGGTAGTGGGGGCAAATACAGTGACAGAATTCAAAATCGCATGAGACACACACACAGTGGATCCCTTTATAGCAAGAGGATGAAATCAAAGCAAAGTTAAATAGCTTTTATACAATAAATAGAGGGGGGTGACCTGCACAGAGCAGTGGGTGCAACCCTAAACACAGGCATAGAGGGGGGTGACTTGTATAGAATGGCGGTTACAACCACTTTAGCCACCTTACTGGGCAGACTAGATGGACCATACTGGTCTCTATCTGCCATTATATACTATGTTACTATGTTTCATCCTGATGTAGCTATAACCAAACAAGTAGGAAGGTTGAGGCTGGTGGGAACATGACTGGGAGGAGGGGGTGGAAGATAGTGGGTGTCATGGGTGGGGGCTCGGAGAGAAAGCTAATCGATTCCCATGTGAGGGGAGGGGGAGGAAGTTACCTCCATCACTAATCTGAGCTCTCTACTCCTTGCCCCCCTTCAAACAAAGCAGGCAAACTTCACCTATGATTCTGTGCATGAATTATATTGCCAACAAATCCTAGCTATCCAGTCATCTTCACCTGCTAATTCTACTTGCTGTATTTGCTAATAACAAGAGGGTGGTGGCATTCCAGAAGTGGTATTGGCACAGACAGTTACTAAATGTAAACATCGTATTTTTGTGCAATGCCAAGAGTCCTCCAAGTCAAGGATTCATTTCCAATACATTTAATAAGAAGTCAAGAATAAAAGCTTAAACTGAAAGCAATTAAAATGGAGGCTCTTATAACAAAGGACTCATCAAAAAATACAGAATCCAGTAATAAGAGTCAAATTAAGATAACTGAATTAGAATAATAGCAATAATTCATTTCCTAAGAGCACATAGTTGCTTATTCTTTTCCTCGTATATTAATTAAAGCAGCATGAAGGAGCCTTCAGGGTTTGGATTTATTTATTGTTGTAATGAGTTATGATATAGAGAACAGTAAGTCTTCCAACTCAGAATTATGGGAGGATGGATAATCTTCTAGGCAAACTAAAGAAAATGTCTTAAAAATAAGAGATCAAACAACTAGTAGTTTAAGTACAGTATTTAGGGATGTAGGATTTGCATATTCTCTTGTCCCCACCTCTATCACTTTAATCCCACATAATTTTCTCTCTTACTCTGTTGCTTGGTTTGCTGTCTTTCTTCATTCTCTAACTTCATTTTCTTCTTCTTCTTTCCATTTCCCTGAATCAAGATTCTAGATTTTTAGATGCTGCTGTTAATTATTCCTTTGCTTAAAGGGTTTAGTTCATGAAACTTGCATTCCTTTGGTATTAGCTATATTTTTGTTAGCATCTGTTGAATAGTTCTTTTTTAATAAGTTTAACTGATATTTCATTAAGTCAAAACTTGATGTATTTATACATTTCTAATGAACCCAAGGCGGTTATTCCAGAAACTGATTAGGATATTTGCACATACATGGGAGACGTGTATTTCCCAAAAACGTCTGTGCTGTATTCTGAAACATGGCTTTCGTACAAGTCCATGGTGCAAAGACAGGGATTAATTTATTTATTTAGCAAGGTTTATATACTACCTTTCACCATGGTCAAGGGGGTTTACATAAAACAAAGGTACAATTTTACATTGAACAATTGAACTTATGTACAGATAACTAGCAATTATATACAGTTAGGTAAATGATACATTCTTCTGAGGTCAAGCTATGTACAGTACAGAGAAATCAACTTTGGTTTCTTGAGTTGATTTTATTGTTGATGGGTTTCATGGGAGTGGGAGTTAAAGTGTTCGGCAAATAGAAGGGTTTTCAGAATGTGGGTAGGTCTGTGATGGTACGAATTGTTTTCATTCCAGGCTGAAAGTGCACACAGTTTGAAGGCTTGAGCACATGCTTGTTGGGCTGATTTTGTTCTTGCGTGGGGGATAATTAAGGGGTTTGTAGTAGCTTGTCTTCTTTCACGGTTATGTTGTGGTGTTTGGAGCAATGTGCTTAGGTGTGATGGGAGATTACAGTTGATTGCTTTGTGTATTATTAAAAGCATTTTGTATTTGATTTGCTAGCAACTGGGAGTCAATGCAGCTGTTTCAAGGTGTGTGTTATGTGATCATATTTTGATGATCCTGTTAGGGTGCGTGCCGCGGTGTGCAGTGCTGTATGGAGAGGGATCATGGTTGAATGAAACAGGCCTTGGTAAATGGAGTTACAGTAGTCCATGTGTGGCAGGATTAGAGCATGGAATGCTGACCGGAAGTCTGGCGGGTCGAGGAGGGGCGTAGTCATTGGAGGGTTCTTATTTTGTGGTACACAGCTTTCGTGGTGCATTGTATGATACTTGAAGACCTAAATATGTATACCCTAGAGGAGAGGAGGGATAGGGGAGATATTTAAAGGTCTGTATCATACTTAAAGGGTATTAATGAAGAAAAATCTTTTTCAAAGAAGGGGAAGCTGTAAAAGGGAGAGGTCTTGGTCCAGTATGATTCCAAGTTACTTGATTTTGGGTTGTTTCTTTACTTTGTTATTGTTATGGTGATGGAGTCTGGAGGGGTGAAGCTGGTGTCTTTTGTAATGAAAAGAGCTTCAGTCTTTTTGTAGATATTGCGATTTGTTTTCTTCTAAACATTGGGAGATATTCTCAAGGCATTGTGTGAGTTTTATGTTAGTCGATTGTTCCTGGTTGAATGGTCCGTAGAGCATGATGTCTTCTGTGTAGATGTGGAAGTTGTTTTTATGGGTTCTGATGATTTGGCAGAGTGGTTGTAGGTAGATGTTGAAGAGCAATGGAGATATGGTGGATCCTTGTGGAACACCTTGTGTCTGCCAATAAAGGGGAGATATGTTATTTGCAATTTTTCTTTGTTGCTCCCTGTTGGTGAGGTAGGATTCAAACCATTGCAGTACAGTGTTTTTGAATTCCGGTGGCTCGGAGGTGTTGAAGGATGTGATGATTTACTGTGTCAAAAGTTGCTGATATGTCAAGGAATATTATCTCTGTGTTTTTTCTGCATTCCTTTTATTAGGATGTCTAGGAGTGAAATCATCAATGTTTCTACATCGTGGACGGGGCAGAAACCATGCTGCTGGGGGTCAAGGAGGTTATTCTTATCGATGTGTTCCTGAATTTGATGCTGTACAGTTTTCTCAAAGATTTTAGTTAAGAATGGGAGACTGGCAATTGGCCTGTGTGATGCTGAGTCCATCGAGTTGAAGTTGTTTTTTTTTGAGTGTTGGTCAGATGGAGGACAACGTCACAAGATGCATTTATAATAAACAGAAACTAGGAGTGAGGGAATCTTGTAAGCTAAAGGTGCACTAATAACTATCCTTAAAGACATTTTAAGAAGAGCAATTGTGATTGTTCTTGCTATGCTCACATTTGCTGTTTATGCTAAAGGAGCTACTGGGGGATCCCAACAATTCCTGTGTTATGTAAAATGGGAATGTTGATGTAAGAGTTGTATGTGAGTGAGTCTGCAGCAGGATCTTGTTTGAGTGAGAAAGGGGAATCATATTTGTAGGTCTGGGACTCCATGCTGTCATGGTATACCAGCTTTAAGTTATAGGTTCTGAGCATCTTTTTCCTGAATTATGTGAATTTGTGACTGCAAGTGAGAGTGTGTGTGTTTGTGTGTGTGTGGTTTGAGGGTTGCATGGGAGGATCTGGTGTGCTGATCTGCAAGTCAGGGAGGGCATGAATGTCTGCCAGTACCTGGACCATATGGATAACTGCAGTGTCACCAGGTGCCAGTGTGATAGGGCATTCATACATCAGTTGGGCCAGGCACTGGGAGATATGACTGCTGTTGTGCCAATATTCTCCAGATTGTGCCATGAAGCCTACATCCTTACCCAGGCCAGGATCTATGCAAGCTGCGAGAGTAGTGATATATCTGGAGGCTGTTTACTTAGCATGATGGCACAGGAATCCCCCCTCCCATGCCCATGTAGGTCTAACCAGGGGAGCAGTGCCTCAAAGCAGACGGTGGGAAGGCAGACAGGGTTGCCCCACAGATAGCAGATGTATACAGACCAGCATAAACCAGGACAGAAAGCGGACATTGTATGGGACAGGTGTAGCCACATGTAGGGAGCTGCTGTGAGAAATGCCAGAACTCAGATATGTGGGGAATAGATGCCATAACCAGACAGCCATAGACATTAAAAGAGCATAACTATGTCGCTCAGCAATACAGTGCATCCTCTGGGGAGTTGCAGTTAGTTTAGGTTTTTGTGAGGTTGGTAAGGGTCCATATTTATCATTTTAAAGAATGTTTTTAGAGATGACCAATATAAGACTAACTGAGGAGTTGTTATATTGCCATGTACGTTTTGATGCAAGGTATGTCATGACAAACATGTTAATATCTACTTGATCTTATTATATCTTAAATTGCACTGAGATTACTCTGCAGTGTTCTGGGCATGAAACAGACTAGTATATATATAGTCTAGTTTGCATCAGCACAACACTGTCAATGAGAAGAGCATCTTAGGAGATGCATGTTTTAACTGAGGAGGTGTGGCCATCAGAGGCATCCACGGGTATATCGTGGAAACGGGTAGGATCAGAAACATGCAGCTTTCCAGAATACGGTGAGTGCGGGGATGTTCAAAATGATTGCAGCGTTTACTCGTGCCCCGTAATATTAGCAGGGATAGGCTTCTCTGCTTCACTCTGTGGCCCGTGCCTGCACCCATGCGTGAGCCTCGTGCTGGATATGTTCATGGGATGGCTGAATAGCATGTTTGACGTGCCATGCCAGACACGTCTATGTGCCGATTCCATAAATGTGGGCACGTCTATACCCGCAGATGCGGAATTGGTATGGAATCATACCAGTTTCCGATTTAAACATGTCTGCGGCCTGGACTTGGATTTTCTGGAATCAGCCTCCAAAATTATAAAGCAAAATAGTAAAATAACATTGTAATATGGCAAAGGACAACATGTGGAGGGTAGTTTTATAACAGGGCACCTCAGTTTAGAGGCAAGGAGACACATAGACATCTCTTTGTCTTTATAAAATACTATCATAAGTGGCAGAAATCATGTCCTGAATACAGACATAGACATACACTCTTGCTCAAGAGCAGGTCTAAATTTTTTTTTTTTAATTTAAATTTTATAAACCACACATTACATTAATAATCTATAACCATTCTCCATAACAGCACTCCGTTGCAGCGGAGTCTTTTAACTCGCACTTCGTATCCACATCTACCATATGGTACATTTTTGGTCACATTATACAATATTTCCCCCCCCCCCCCCATTCCTGCCATAATCTCTAATACCCCTATTTCAGCTCATTGCTTCCCACCTAACATAATTTCCCCCAAACTTTGAAAAACATTTGTGGTCTATGATTTTTTTTTAAAGCTGTTAACTTACACAGAAGGTAGACATTACCCAGTGAGGCTTGATACTCCTCCATCGTTGGCACTGCTTTTTGCTTCCATCTTCTTGCGATTAATAACCTAAAAGCTGCACATCCTAGATTGAGGAATGTATTTTCTGAGTTATTTATATTCCCCGGCTTTATCCCCAACATTGCAACCCCCGGGTGTGGAGTGATGTCTTTCTCTATGATTGCACTTAATAGACTGAAGACCCCTACCCACATCTTATATATAGTCTCACATTGCCACCAGATATGGAGATAACTCCCCCTCTTGCCACATTCTCTCCAGCACATATCCTCCATACCCTTGTACATATGGCACAATTTCTCAAGTGTTAAATGCCACCTATACATTACTTTGTAGTTATTTTTGATCAGATTAGCAGCTAGAGGCCCCTTATATCTGGTATGGAAGATACGGCTCCATTGGGCCTCATCTCAACATTCCCCCACATCTTGTTCCCACTGTTTCTGGAACCCCTTTTTGGAGCCTTCCCCCTCCATCATATTATAGAATTTAGTCAAAATTTTTTTTCTTCTGCCCCATCAAAATTACTTTTTCGATTTTCCGTCGGGTCGCCCTTAAGTTAAGGTAATATTTTGTGTCGAAGATAACTATCAATATCATCAGATATGTCATTATCTATTGCATCTAATCCATACTGCTTCATCAGTACTGGGGATTCCTTAATCTGCTTACCTTCTAAGAGCTGTCCTATATGGGTCAGTCCCTTCTTTGCCCATTTATCAAATGGACTTTTCCCCACCGACAGAGGGAAGTCGAAATTCCCTGTAATAGGAATCAGTCTGGATACCCCCCTCTCTCCCAGCCAGTTACGTTTCCACTTTCTCAACAGCCACAAGGTCTGTTGCACAAATGGATTTTTAAAACACTCTAACCCCTTCCCCGCTTGGGGAATCCACAACCATTCCCCCAGCTTCTCTTCCGGTAACTCACCGTTCTCCATTTGCACCCACTCCTTCCCTTCTTCTGCACCCCAATCCACAATGGCACTGAGCTGTGCTGCTTCCACATATCGTTGCATATCAGGTATGGCCATCCCCCCCTCCTCCCTCCTTTTAGTAAGAACCTTCCAGGCCACTCTATTTCTCTTCCCCCCCTCCTATAAATTTCACAATACACCTCTGAATTTTCATTAAGAACTTCCTAGACACCCCCACAGGTAGGGCCCTAAAGAGATAGAGCCATTGAGGTAGGATCATCATTTTAATCGCCGAGATCCGTCCCAGCCAAGACAGCCTCCTACTCTCCCACATCTCCAATTCCTTCCTCATCTTCTTTTCCATACTACCAAAATTAGCCTGAAACAACTCTGCCTCATTGGGTGTTAGATTAATTCCCAAGTATTTCACGCTATTCTGGACCCATTTAAAAGGGAAGTTTCCCTGAAATTGCTGTTACGTCTGCTTTGTTGCTGAGATATTTAATATCTCGGATTTTGCCGCATTTATCTTAAATCCAGAGTGTTCCCCAAACTCCTTCAACATATCATAGACTGCCGACACCAAGTCCTCTGGTTTTGTCAACATGAATAATATATCGTCCGCAAAGAGTGACACCTTACTCTCAAGTGCCCCCACCCTTACTCCACTTATATTAGGACACTCCCGGACCCACTGCGCTAAGGGTTCCATTGAGAGCACAAACAATAAGGGTGAAAGCGGACACCCCTGCCTAGTCCCCCCCCCCCCATTTAATTCAAAGGCTCTAGTATACTCTCCATTGATAGAAACTTTTGCCATTGGCTGCGTATAGATGGCCTCAATCCATTTCAAATATTCCCCCCCCCATCCCCATGCGCTCCAAAACTCTTAACAAATAAGGCCAGGATACCCGATCAAATGCTTTTTCAGCGTCTATGGTCAGTAAGATCATTTGCTTCTCTCCCCCTCTCCCCTTCCGTATGGTATTCAATACCCTCCTAATATTATCGTCTGTTTGCCTCCCAGGCATAAAGCCCCTTTGATTCTCATGAACCAAACGCAGCATAAATGGTAATATTCTATTAGCTAGGATCTTGGTAAAAATTTGAAATCTGTCCCCAGTAATGAGATGGGTCTGTACGACCCACACACACTGGGATCTTTCCCCTCTTTTGGCAACACCGTAATACCAGCTGTTCGCATAGTCTCCGGAATTTGCCCACCTTCTTTAAAGGAGTTGTACAGTCTAGTCAGAGGTTTACACAGTACATCTTGAAATACTTTATAAAATTTATTTGTGAAGCCATCTAGCCCAGGCGTCTTATTTAGAGGTAGGGCCTTAATCGCCGCGCATACTTCCGTCTCTCATATGGACTCCGAGATCTGAGCCGATTCCTCCCCCGTGAGTTTAGATAGTGTGCTTTGCAGGTATTCGTCTGTCTCCTCCCCCGTTTTCAGAGTTTCTGCCGTATATAACTGTTTATAGAATTGCACAAAGCGCTCTTGGATTTGTTCTCTCGATCTTACTTCCAGCCCACCTGCATCCCGAATTTTAGTTATGAAGTTTTTATTACACCATTGTTTCAGCCTATAGGCTAGCCATTTAGTAGGTTTATTACCGAGTTCAAAGAACTGCTGCTTTAATTGGTCCTGGGCAAATCTAATCTCCGCTAGTTCCAATTCATCTAAGTCCATTTTAGCCTTCTTGAGCTCCCGTATATTCAACTCTCTGCATATGTCCCTTTTCTGAAGTCCCTCTAACTCACGAATCCTCGCCCTTAGGGATTCTTTTTGCTCCGCTTTGACTTTTTTCACATGTATTCCTATGGAGATCAATTCTCCCCTCACTACTGCTTTCAAGCATTCCCACAAGGTACCAATTTTACAGTCTTCCCTATCATTAATCTCCATGTAATTTGTAATCGCCTGTGTTATTTTTGGTATTGTCTCAGGACATTCCAATAGTGTTTCATTTAAAGTCCACCCCCTCCTCTGTTGTACCAGACTCCCCAACTCACAGTCAATCCAGACTGGGGCGTGGTCAGTCCAAGTACGTTCTCTAATTTCACAGTTTTCCACCTTCTCCAACATAGACTTAGATACCCAAATCATATATATCCTTAAGCATGATTTATGTACCGGGGAATAGAATGTAAAATCTTTTTCCCTCCCTCTCAACTCTCTCCATGTGTCCTGAACCCCCAACTGAGTCCCCATCAGTTTTAACTTCCTCCTACTTCTCACATTGCCCTCACTATACCCCTTTGAATTATCTAACTGGGGGTTAAGTGTCAGATTAAAATCTCCCCCCATGAGCACCTGACCTTCCACAAATTGTTCAACCGTTAAGGCCAAGCTTTCAAAAAACGCCCCTTGTAGGGTATTTGGGCCATATGTATTCACCAAAGTGAGCAATTGCTCTTGTAGTTTGTTTTAGGAGCAAAAATCTCCCCCCCCCCCATCCTTCTGCACTGCAATTACTGAATAGGGAATTCGCTCATTAATCAAAATTCCCACCCCCCCTTTTTTCAAATCAATCTTATTTGATGCATATCATTGACCCCCGAACTGTCGATATGCCACCCTCCATTCATCCACTTTCCTCAGGTGAGTTTCCTGAAGAAAGATGATGTCTATTGATTTCCTTGTACATTCGTTTTTGTTTAATCGGGGAGTTTAAGCCTCTCACATTCATGGTTATTACTCTTATTTTATCCATTTCCCTTGCTGAGCTGTGAGCCAATACCCCACATATTCTGGCAGGAACACCCCTCTCCCCCCCTTCCTCCTCCTCCCCTTCCCCTCTCCCCCACCATGAAAGGCATGACGTAACAGACTCCTACTCCAGTATATATACACATCTACTTATACCTGTATATTACATCCTTCATCCTCCTCAGCTTATACTAATTCCCTATCCATTAGTGAACATATTAACATGCTCAAACAAAACACCCCTGCGATTGTCCATCTGCTCTTCCCCTCTCCTCTGCTTGAGCCACGCTCTTCTTCTGTCTCCTCAGGCGTCTGTCCCCCAGGGGTGCTCATCTCCAACCGCCTTCCTCCTCCAACCACTTTCCTGCTTTAGAGCCAGCCGATTCTGCCCCTCCATCCAGCCCGCATGTCGCATAAGCTTGTGCGCTTCCTCTACAGTGTGTATATGGGAGGACACTCCCTCCCTATTAAATTGTAATCCAAATGGGAAAGTCCATTTATATTTAATTTGTTCCTCATGCAGCCTTCTTGTCAGCCCTGCCATCTCTCTTCTTTTCTGCATAGTAAGTGCAGACAGGTCCGCGTAGATCTCTATTTTATGGTTCTCCCAAGTTATTCCATTCAGCTTCCTCGCTGCACTCATAACAGCATTTTTCATTGTGTACTCATGGAAACAGGCTATTATATCTCTTATTCGTTCCTCTCTCATAGGGCCAAGTGCTCTATGGGCACGCTCTATTTTCCAACTCAGTCCAGCTCCATCCACACCAGCCTGATCCAATATCTGGTGACTAAGTTGTTCCACAAGTTGTACACAATTTTCTTTATTTTTACTCTCAGGAATTCCCCGGATTCGGATATTCGCCCGTCGCGATCTATTTTCAAGATCCTCTATTTTCTGCCATAACTCCTCTTGTTCCCCCTCCATGGCACAGCATTTCATTTGTATATCTTTTATTGTACTTTCTTGCTCCTCTGCTTTACACTCCACATCATCCAGCCTTTGTCCCACTTCCCTCACATCCACCCTCAACTCCTCCATCCAAGTTTGGACTTCAGCCTTGAAGTGGGCTAGATCTTGCCTTAAGGTGGAAAACAACCCCTGTAGCTCTCCTTTTAGGCCCGCAATTTCACTGTCCCGGTGTACATCTGCCAGCACTACCACTTCTGCTTCTTCCGCGCTCATCGGATTCGCACATGGCACCGCCATCTTACTTTTCCCCGCTGCCCCTCCACTCGCGGCTTTAAAAGCAAATGCTTTTAAATCGGCTGTGCTTTTCTTCACCGCTGCCATCTTCGGGGGTTGTACTCCACCTCTGGTCCTGTGCCGTGGCGTTGCCTCTCTACCGGAGGTTGCTATTTAGCAGGTATTTGCAAATTACAGACGGAGCTCCACTCCTAAGCTGCCGTCTCAGTCTGTGACGTCATTTCCTCTCCAGCAGGTCTAAATTTTTAACATAGTAAATGACAGCAGATAAAGACCAGCATGGTCCATCTAGTCTGCCCAGTAAGGTGGCTAGGGTTATAGAACTGCTTTGTTGCTTTGCGTAGGTTACTCCCCCTCTATGCCTTTGTTTAAGGTTGTACCTGCTGCTCCAGGCAGGTTACCCCTCTCTATGTATAAAGTTATATACACTTGCTTTGATTCCACCGTTTTGTTATGTAGTAATCCTCTTTGTCTGCCCATGCCTTTTTGAATTTTGTCACCTCCTTTGGGAGGGCGTTGCAAGCATCCACCCCCTTTCCTTGAAAAAATATTTCCTGATGTTGTTTTTAATTTTAGTTCCTTGCAACTTCATTTCATGTACTCTAGTTCTACAGTTTCACTGTCTTTGAAATGGGTTTGTTTGTTAAAGGTCTGTGTCATATGGTTTATGGTTTATTTTATTTGATATGCTGCCTTTTTCAAAGCATACAAAATGGTTTACAATTCCCATACGTCTCTCTTCTCCTCTAGGCGATACATGTTTAGGTCTTCAAGTCTTTTCTCATATGTCTTCTGGCACATTCTTCTGAACCATTTCAAGTTGTCTTATATCCTTTGTAAGGTATGGTCTCTAAAACTAAACACAATACTCCAAGGGAAGCCTCACCAATGACCTGTAAAGAGACATTAATAAGTCCTTTTTCTTGTTAGGCTGTATACAGAGAGGAATAACTAACATCCTTCTGCTTTTGGCCATCACCTTATTACATTGCTTCGCTACCTTGAGAACCTGAGACACTATCCTTCCGAGGTCCCTTTCTAGGTCAGTATACACCAGCCTCTCATCTCCTATCATGTACAGCTCCTTTGGGTTTATGCATTCCAAGTGCATCACTCAGTTCTTGATCCAGTTCACCTTGGGATCCATCCCCAGGCTGCTCAATTTACAAGCCTCCTTTGAGGAACAGTATGAGAGGCTTTGCTGAAATCTAAGGAGACCACATCAATCTAGTGCTAGGGTCACCCGGTCAAAGAAATCAATTAGATTTGTTTGGCATGATCTTCCCTTGGTAAAGCCTTGTTGCCTCAGATCTCGCAACATGTTGGCTTCAAGAAAAACCTCTATCCTTTCTTTCAGCAGTGTTTCCATTACTTTCCCCACCACAGAGGTAAAGCTTACTGGCTTGTAGTTTACCACCTCTTCTCTGTTGCCATGTTTGTAAAGAGGGACTTGTCAGCCCTTCTCCAATCCCATGGTGCCTTCCCAATCTCCAGGATCTATTAAACACATCTTTTACAAATAAAGTTGCCAAGTAAACACCTAAATTAAGGTATTTTATAATCTATGCATGTACCTGTGAATTTCACCTGCAGTCTGCTCAGACAGCACCCCAGGCTACATCTGTCAGCAAAGAACTAACCCTCATGACAAGGCATGTACAGTACATTGAAACCAGTCTGAATTTTATACAAGGCCTTTTATGTGCAAATGTGTTCATGTAGGCATGAAAAACACTATAGAATTTCCCCTGAAAAGGCTAATTGTCCCTCAAGTTTGCTAATTATTCTGGCCCATATTATTAAGGATATATCCCAGCTGTCAACAGAGATTTGATCAAACTATGATTTCACTCCTTATCCAAGTCAATTTTCGTTGCTGTCGTCTTTGTTTTTTATACAATTCCAGGCAACTACCATACATGTTCTCACCCCCAATCCAATACCTATCAGTCCCCAATTCCTTCCTTCCTTTCTTGTCTCACCATCAAGTCTTGAAACAATCCAAAATAAGTGAGAGCACTGCCTGTTAAAAATGTGACTGTCTAATACGGTGGTCATTTTAAATTGCTTAGACCTATTTGGATGTCTGCAAACATGCACGTGGACATCCAAATCACGGAGACGTCCCTGGAGAGATTTCAGAAATCCACTGCAGGGACATCTAAGAAGGCAGTGAGTATGACAAAGATATGTTTGGGGTAGAGCTGAGGACATAGATGTCGCCAATCAATCTTAGAACCCTTGGGGAAGTCTGTGCCTGCCTCCAAACTTGCACCTGCTACAGGCACGAATAGCCATCGGAAAAGTGCTCATTTCGGCACTGATACCTCTGGAGTATGTGGAGAAGTTGGCATATCATTATGCTCACTACTCTTCGCAAGAGCAATGCTATGTTGTATGTGTTTGGGAAACTTGTTTTGAGTTTGCACTATTGCTGTATGTCCTGTAGACGTCGCTGGTACGTATTCCTATATCAGAGGTGCCCCTGCAGACATCCATATCGGGCACATCCACATTTGTGAGATCATGCCTGAACGTGGACATGCTTGCCAGTTTTATGAACATTCAGTCTTGGGCGTCCTTTGTAAAATGTGCTTTTCTGTTCCGTTGGCATTGCTGGATAGGACTTGGACACCGCCAGTGTGCCAACTGCATCCCAATTGGTTTCTGGGGAGTTTAAAGTACTTTGTAACCCAAAGGTCTCCCTTTGGCAAAGTGAATTTGCATGGACGGACATTTCAAAATGGTTTATCAATAGGTGCATTTTCAGATCCAGACAACTGTAAAAGAGAGAGAGATCAGTGCTTGATACTTCATTACATTTGGATGCTTACATTAGTTATATAACATAAATAAATAAATATCCTTCATTTCTGTAATTTGTTATATATGAGACTTTGGAAGAAACACTTGAATCATCTTCAATATGTGCAAAATGCTGTGGTTTGCCTATTGTTGCGTCTTAAATTTACAGGACCATATTTTACACCACTTCTTCACCAGGTTCAATGACCGTCGATTGCTGCCAGACTTAAAGTATTGATATTAGTTTTTTAAATTGTGTTTGTATTGCTCCTATTTATCTTAAAAAAAAAATAATTGATTGCAAGGAATGAAGCTGAATGTTCTAGAGCCATCCAGAGAAGAGATCTTTCTTTTTTGCTCCAAAAAGTTAAAATATTTTGCCTCTGGTAAGGTTTTGTAGAAATTACTTAGTCCTAGACATGTTATGGCGTGATTGTGATTATAGTTTATTTTATTTTTTTAATTTCTAATTTTATATTAGATTGATCTTGTTAGTATATTTGTGTTTTTACATATTTTTGGGTTCATGCATTTAGCTGACAAATAAGTCAAATGTAATCATGAATAAAGTAAATAATACTCTGTTGGTGAACAAATCAGATGATACCAGAGAAGCAGAGTCACACATCACTGCATTCCACATTTACTAAAATTACTGCTCCAAAGGGAAAAATAGTAATCATCCTGAAATGTTTTATAGGCAATTCACGTCTAGAGACCACGATTACCTATAGAAGGTGCAGGTAAGAGTGTCCTAAGAGGTGCAGAATCCCATCGGGCTACTGTTTACCTTCCATTTGTTCCATTCTTCAGTGCCGCCTGGTTGGCTGCTATGTTGCTGGTTGCTCAGAAACCGGTTAACAAAGACAGCAGTATGCTAGAGACTTGTAAACGTAAAGATTAGAACTTTCAGATAAGTCCTTAAATGGAGCTCATTTATCTCATTCTGTTTAGAGCTTAATTGTCCAGCCAGCATAATGAAACTTTTTTATGCAGAGTATTAAAGCAGAATGCCTCCTCCATCTTTGTATACACCTTGTGGAAGCTTTATCGGCTGATTTTGTATCAAGTTAATTAGTGTAATTAGCAATACATGATTCAATTCCACACCTGTAGTGGGAGACCACATTTTTATTGTGTTGTGCTCAATCATGCTGAGCACTCCAAGGCCTCTTTATGAAAGCAAACACGACCATAATTTGACAGAGGCAATATCTAAACACTACCAGCAGGCCAGTACAGGAAATCATTAGCCAATATGGTGGCAAACATCCATTGACAAATAACTCGCGGAGTGGGGTTGTTATCTGCACTTCATGTCAATAGATTTTAGGAGTGCTCCTTTTCCTCTGCCTGTTATATCTCAGCAGAGGCAGATGACGATAAATATAGAAAACATAAGCCCATTCTTGTTAAAACTGATTCACTTGTGTTACAGTATTTCTTTATAAGTTCAATGAAATGACCCTTAAAGAGAATATTGGTAAAGAAATGAATCATCTGGCAGTGTCACTAAAACCAGGGGAACCCCTTCTGAATGGGAGCTACCTAGGCAAAAAAAACGCACTACAAGAGCATCTGCAGTTCAGAACTAATCTGTATAAGCTGCTGATGCTAATGAATGATAATGCTTTGCCCTGTGAACTAACCATGTATATCTTGTAAGATGTAATAAATAGGATGTTCATGGCCAGGATAAAATTTATTTTGGCTGCTTATATAAATCTGTAAATACATACTTGGCACACTAAGCAATGATAAAAAACCCAAAATGATCATTTGGTCTCCAGGGTGGTTATTTATTGGGAAGTGCTTTGTCTTTATTGTAAATTGCTTTCTTACTGTTGTCTTGAAAAAACAGAGTTTTTTAAAAATAAATTAAACTAAACTAAACTTTGGATATTCCTTAGGCATAGGCGACCAAATCTCGAACACCCAAGTTATACCCAGTGCTGAGGCAGCTAATGTGCAGGGAGTACAGCAAATGCGAGATGGACATTACAAAAAGCCGACCTGGATGTTGTAAAGGCAGGCATGTGCCGAAGGCAATTTTAAAACTGGCCAGATCTGCATGTTCCTGTGGTTGCTACATCCAAGTCTGGGTGTCCTGAGGTAGGCATGTTTGAGGGGATTACTGGGCATGGCTAGGGTAGAGCAAGCAGCCACATGTCCCGAGATATATTTCACCTAGCGGTTGGGATGTGCTGGGCACGGTATCCAAATATCTTGCTCTACACCTACTGTACTGTAGTCTGCAATGCCCACTGCAAAATAACAGATGTATTTCCATGCTTCCCAGGGTCATGCCATGATTCCTATATCCTGGCACAATCGGGCATAGATGAACGATTTACCAGTGGAGACATCTTGAAGGCTGGCTCCTAGGTGAGCAGACTGAGAACCAATGCCACAGCTGGCATGTGTGTGAGGAGGACATCAAAAGGGACAACCAGCAGTCCCATAAAAACATACTTGTGCCATATGCCTTTACTGAGCAAGATGCAGTAGTGCCAGAAAGGAGGGTCATTGTAGCTCGATGGAGAAACATGGTGGGCTGGGGAGCTGGGTTCAAATCCCACCACTATACCACATTGTTTTTTTGGTGGTGTTCTGCACTTTCCTATCTCCTGGCTGCAACTGACTGGACAGGACCACATGCCAGAAGTGCAGGGAAGAAGGCCCCCAAATACAGCCCCCAGGCCTAAAACTGAGGTGCACAAGCACCTGCCCAGCCCATTGATTTTGCGGTGGAGGGCACTTGGAGGTGGGAACCACAGCGCAGCTAGTGTTAAAGTGATTTTTGTCACTTAGGTTGTTAAGATGGAAACGGTGGTGGAGGTTCAGAAGCTGCAGAGCCAGCTGTATGAGCTGGAGAGTCACGTGTATGGGGCTGGAGGGAGCAGTAGGAAGATAGCAGATGACTTGATAAAATTGCAGGTAGCCCTGAAAAACATAGCAAGCAAAAGAGAGCAGATAAAAATCTTATATAAGAACACTGAAGACATAATAAAATACCCACCTCACCCCTCACCCCATCCACCCCCGAGTTCCATGGCCATATAGCCTCCATATCATAGACAGACATCTGTCCTCTGATTAGGTAAAACACTTACTTTTTCTCTTTGTGCTAAAACTGCTTTATAACAGTTTTAATCAACATGCCGTGTATTCAATGGAATAGCTGTGGTGCCTTCATTCTAAGAAGAATCATTTAGAGCCTTAGAGTTTGCCCTATATGTCTCAAGCTATCTGATATGCATAAAGAATTGGTTTTATTAAGAGAAGAATTAGCTGCAGTGAAAAATTCCACCTCCAACATACAAACTAAAAGCAATCCACCACCGCTCTCACAGAGAATCGAACATCCCAGGAACAAATGGATCACAGTGGGCTCTGGTAGGTTGCAACCTGTAATATAGAGACATTCTCTGTATCAAGAGATATCCCTGCATAATGCCTTCTCTGCCTTGGAAAATGAGTGTCCAATTAGTGGAAACTGAAATGGCATTAAACAAGAAGGTTAAAACCCAATCTACTGATAATGCACCAAACATGAACAAAAAATCTCAAAACAGGAAACTGTTACTACTTGGAGATCCCATCATCAGAGGGATTAACTTGGGAACACAGTCCAGAGGACAGAAGATAGTCAAATGCCTCCCAGGCTCTTCAGCCAGCAGGAATACAAACCAAATTGTTAGCATAGTCAGTGCAGAAAGTGAGCACTCCAAAACTGATGTTATCCACTTTTGGGTATAAATGGCCTGGCTAGAAACAGTGCCTCTACAATACAAAGGGACTTCCAAATTCTGGGAGAAACTTGAACCCACTGTCAACACTATAACATTCTCTGAAGTTCTACCTGTTCATGCTAAGGGGAAGAGAGGCTGCATCACATGACCAATATATGTCTCTTAAGCTGGTGCAAACAAGAAAGATTTAGATATATATAGGCAACTGGGGAAATAGATGGAACAACAAGAGGCTATATTGTGTTGATGGACTGCATCTCTCTGTGGCAGGAAAAAGGATCCTAAGAGACACATATGATGATATAACCTACAGGTAGTTCCATCCAACATCTACATGCAAAATCAATATGTGTATTGTGAGACTATGCCGGTCCTAGGCGGTTGCCTAGACCCGGGTATAGCCTTGAGTTGTGGAAATAAGGACACTGTAGTCGTGACCAGAGTGAAATTAAGGTTGGGTTTTATTCCCTTTCCCTTGAGGATGTCATAGAATAAGGACAACATAAAAGAACGGTTGCTTCACCGGTGTACAGGATGCTTAACAAATAATAATTATGCTTCTTTCCAGCAAATAATAGTCCATCACATTTCCAATGTGCAGAAATACACTTTCTTCCTTGCTCCTTTTCTTAACAGAGAGACTCTATGTTATCAGCCACACATAAAGCACATTCCATGGGCTCAGGGATGTTTTCTGTGCTATAGCTCTCCCACTGCATAGGGCCAGGACCTGGTCCTGTGTATGGACACTGAGCCCCTGTGACGCTGCTCTCTGAGCCTTGCCCTGGGGAAACCTCAGTTGCTGCAAGTTGGAGCTGTTTTTGGGTGTCCCAGATAGCAGGAGCTGTGCTGGGGATTTCTTCCCACGGCTTAGGCCAATAAGAGTTCCCTAGCCTGTTGTAAGCCTGGCTTTTCCCACGGAGACCCCCTTCTCTCCCTTCAACAAAGATAGGGTACTTATCTCTTCCTGTGGAGAAGATGGTCTCAAACTCCTCTGCTTCTAGCCAAGGCTTTCTCTCTGCCCTGCAGCCTGCTCTTCTTTGGGAACACCGGTTACTGTGCTTGGCTGAAGGAAACTCACTTCCTGCCTTCAGTGAGCTTCCCTGGACGTGACCTCTGCCTTCTGTTGGCTGGGCTGTTTGCCTCGGTATGAGGACCCCTCTGGCTGGGAAGACTTTGCTACTGTCTTTCTTAGCTCTCCTGGGTTTATCAGCCTGCCTTTCTTCAGTCCTGGTTCTCCAAGGCAACGTGTCTTTCTGTAACTGCTTGGGAGTTCTGTTCTCACCTTCTCTCCAAGCCTGCCTGGAACTGCAGTCAGACTTCCTTTGGTCTCTGCTTTCCTCCTCACAATCAAACTCCTGCTCCAGCCCTAATCCAGGCTCCAGCTTCCCTTCTCCTTTCTCCTCCTCCTTCCCTTTCTGTCTCTGTGGGATTTCCCACCTGTTTTTATCTCTCTGCTCATCTAACGTAGAACGTGAGTCTGGGTCCAGGTGAGCCTGATTGGAACCCTCAATTCTTACTGCATCACTAAAACCATGTGGAAAGTTTGTTTTCCTTTTCCCTGCCTCTCTGCACTGTGAATGCTGCAACTGCATATGTGGCTGTAAGGTAAGCTCTTCTTTCTTTTTACTTTCTAATATTTCAGGGTCTGTGTTATCTAACTCATGGCAGGTAAGCTCTTCCTTTGCATTGTTCTTTAATGTTTCAGGCTTAGTGCTGTCTAGCTCATGACAAGTAAGCTCTTCCTCTGCACTACTCTTTAATATTCCAGGTTTTGTGCTGTCTACCTCATGACAGTATCTCTCACAATGTCCCTCTGATATAAAGGCCCAGTGCATCTGTGTCCCACAGTCTGATAAGTCTGAACAGGCAACCCCACTGATATTCCCTTTGTTAATGCATGGCCTCCAATAGTCCCAGAAGATCCCACCAGCAATCCTCCCAACAGCTGCCATCAAAAGAAAGCTCAAAATTACAGAAAACAAAGAACAAAAATTGCCTTGAGTGAGACACTGACAAGATCAATAAGATAATCACTCCACTAGATTAACAAAACCTCATATCAGGTACTCAACAAAACATTTACACAAGAATTTAAAAGCAGTAGTGAGACATCAGCAAGATATTTGCAGAGCACAACACAACATCTCTAACAGCCCCAGATACATATAGGATAACAATTCAGCCACACCCACCCATAAGAGCATTCCTGTGCATACAGGAGCTGCTGGCTGTGGGACCCGCAATACCAAAAGGATGCAACAGCAACTTTGCTTGTTTCCGTTATGTGATCTTTTTTTTTCTATTTTCAATTTCTTATTTTTTTATATTTTTTTTCATGTTTTCAAGTAGTTATTATGTTGCATTGTTTTTGCTTTTTGAGAGTCTTCCCTCCTCTGTTGCTTTTTTGGATTGGGTCTTTCTATGAGCCGCTATACATGAGTAGGGGAGGATACTGGTTTTCAGTGACTGACATCAATGGGGTGCGCCTTAAATCTGCACATACATGGCATTTTTTCGGTTCTGATGCTGGGCTGTACTGCGGTTGCTTGGTGCTGCTGATATCTTTGTGTCTGGCTTTCCTTCTTCCTGAATACCTTTTGAATTCCAGACTTCAGTATTATCTTTTTGGGGCATCATTATTATTTTTCATTGTGCTTTTCTGATTGTGTTCACAGGTTTTGGGTATCTGAGCTGTCGGGCTCTTGGAAGAAACTGAGAAAAGCGAAACAGCCAGTGTTGAGGCTTTGATGGCTAGTAGGATTTACGGATACATGTGGATTATTTCTAAGTGTTGCACATGCGAGATGCCAAACTAAAGGGCTTGTTTACAAAGCCGCGGTAGCGGCTTCTGCCCGCTATCAGAGCCACGGCCCCACTGAATTCAATGGGGCCGTGGCTCCGATATCGGGCGGAAGCCGCTACTGCGGCTTTGTAAACAAGCCCCTAAGTACCCTTGGGAAATTACAATTGGTTAATTACGATACAACTTTTCAGATGTTTTCATGTTGATGTTTTTCTGGCATATGTCAGAGCAACATGTGTATTGCTTGAGATTTCTGGCTTTCTATCTATCATGTGTGACTGAATCCAAAACTTTGTTTTAGATATTTGGCACACAATAGGTTTTTGTGACGGTTGATGTTTCAGTCCCAACCAGTCACTGTTATTTATACTCTGGCTGGCTCTTCCTCTTTCTTTATGGGATATGTTATGGCCCTGAGGGATACTGAGGTCTTTTCCTCTTGAGGAGAAAGAGTGCTATTTTTGATGTTTAGATTTTGATATAGACTATTCTGTGATTTTTTTTTTTGCCACAATAAGGAGTTTATTATTACAATTGATTAGATTAGAATAACATGGACATCTATCCAGCATTATCTGGAGGGTTCAACCTTTGGTGGATCTGTGTCCAATACGTCTTCCTACATTTCTTATCTCAATGAAGTAGAATTGTTACGACTACTTACATTTGTCTGTACATGCTGTGTATACTGTGTAGCACTACACAAATGATAAGAGACAGTCCCTGCTCATCAGAGCTTACAGTCGTCAAGGCAGACAACACAACAACTGGGGACTAGGATATATCTGTGGGAATGGTAAGGAAACATGTAGGAGGAGAACAGGAGGCTGAGGGGATCGGGATCTGAAAGCAGTCTCAAACATGTGAATTTATAGATTAGCCTGGATTTGAAAAGGGCCAGAGATAGAGCCTGACGTTACAGACTTGGTGGTTTGCTCCAGTCATAATGAGCAGCAAGGTTGAAACATTGAACTCTGGAATTGGCAGTGGAAGAGAGAGGCACAGATAGAAGGGATCTGCCAGAAGAACAGAGTTCCTGAGGAGGAGTGTAGGGAGAGAGAAGAGAGGAAAGGTACTGAGGAGCAGCTGAAGTAGGTCAGGAGGAGAAATTTGAATGTGATGTGGAAAGGGATAGGGAGTCAATAAAGTGACTTGAGAAGAGGGTGATGTTAGCATAGCGACACTGGTGTAAGATTAGCCATGCATCAGAGTTTTGAACAGATTGAATAAGGGAGAGATGATTCAGATTAAGACTGGCAAGGAGGAGGCTGCAATAGTCTAGATGGGAGGTTACTAGAGAATAGATAAGGGTTTTAGTAGTGTGTTCAGAAGGAAAGGGATGAATTTTGCTGATGTTATATTGAAAGAAATGAGAGGTTTTAGTTATATGTTGGATGTGTGTGGAGAAGGAGCAGGAGGAGTCAATGATGACCCCAAGGTTGTGAGCTGAGGAAATGGAGTAGAGTGCTATCCACAGAAAGAGAGAAATAAGTAAGGGGGCAGATGGGTGTAGGGAGAAAGATAAGAAGCTCGGTTTTGACCATTTTCAATTTCAAATGGTGGCGGGACATCCAGGCACCAATATCAGATAAGCAGGCAGAGATCTGGGCCAGGATTCCTGGAGAGATTTCAGGTGTAGAGAGGTAGATCTGAGAGTGATCAGCATAGAGATGGTACTGAAAATCATAGGAAGAGATGAGTGCACCAAGGGACAGGGAGTAGAGAGATCCCAAGACAGAGCCCTGGGGGAAACAAACTGAGAGCAGGATAGCAGTGGAGGAGGATCCACTAGAACATACATTAAAAATGTGGTGGGAGAGATAAGATGAAAACCAGGACAGAACAGAGCCCCTAAATCAAAGTGAGGAAAGGATCAAGTAAAGGCCCTTGGATATGTGAAGAACAAGTCATTTGACTTGACAAGAGCCGTTTCAGTAATATTGAGGGTGAAAGCCAGATTGCAAAGGATCCAGAAGGGCTTGAGAAGAGAGAAAGTCAAGACAATGGTGGTGAAATGTACGTTCACATAGCTTAGAAATAAAGGGGAAAAGGGAGATGGGTCAATAATTAGAGGGAGAATTACAGTCTACTGAAGGCTTCTTGAGGAGAGGTGTAACCTCAGTGTGCTGGAAGACTGAAGGAACAGTTGCAGTGAAAAGCAATAGGTTGAGGATATGACAGATGGAAGATGAAATTTAATGTGGAAAAGTGCAAAGTTATGTACCTAGGGAAGAACAACCCAAACTATGGTTACATGATGCAGGGTTCTACATTAGGAATCATCACACAAGAAAAGGATCGGGGCATCATTGTGGATAAAACTTGAAACCCTTTTGCCCAGTGCACAGGCCTGGCAAAGAAAGCAAATAGAATGCTAAGAATCATAAGAAAAAGAATGGAGAATAAAACCAAGGATATTATAATGCCTCTATCGCTCCATGGTGTGACCACACATTGAATATTGTGTGCAGTTCTGGTCACCATATCTTAAAAAGGATATAGCCGAATTAGAAAAGACACAGAAGATCGACCAAAATGGTAAAGGGGATGGAAGGATATCCCTATGAGGAAAGGCTTAAAAGGTTAGGACTCTTCAATTTGGAAAAGAGATGGCTGAGGGGAGATATGATAGAGGTCTATAAAATAATGACTTGCTTGGAACAGGTAAATGTAGATTGTTTTTTTACTCCCTCAAAAAGTAGAAAGACTAGGGGACATGCAATGAAGCTATAGTGTAGCACATTTAAGACTAATCAAAGAAAATACATTTTCACTCAACGTGTAATCAAACTCTGGAATTCATTAACAAAGAATGAAGTCAAAGCTGTTTAGCTGGATTTTGAAGAGTTTTGTATGAGTTCCTGGAAGAAAAGTCCATAAACTGTTGTTAAATTGGATTGGGGAAATACACTGCTTACCCCTGGGATAAACATGGAACATGGGAACATGAGAGGTACTTGTGACCTGGATTGGCCACTGTTGGAAACAGGATACTATGCTCAATAGACCTTTGGTTTGATCCAGTATGACATTTCTTATGTTCTTATGGAAGGGATAACGCTGGAGGAGATGGAGTTAATAGACAGGTAGGAATGGGGTCAGAGGGGCAGGTAGTAAGTTTGGAGGAGAAGAGAAGGTGTATGGTTTCTTCTTTAGTGATCTTAGAAAAGGAAGAAAGGATGACAGACGTTGAGGGAAGGATTTGGGAGTGAAGAGGGAAAGTGGGGATGGAAATGATCCTGGGGGGAACTCAAAAGCAATCTCGTGGATGTTATTGAAATAGCCGGCCAAAGTTTAGGCAAAAAGGGAAGGAGGGGTCGGAGGTGGAAGCACTTTTAGGATAATCGTAAAGAGAAGCGAAGGTCAGAAGCATGAGATCTAGTAAAATGAACATAGTAATCTTGCTTGCCGAGTGCTGTGGCTGACTGGAAAAAGGCTAGCATGAGTTTGAAATCCCGCAAGTGGGTGGGATTTGTACCAAGTGTGCCCAGCTGAGTGGGCACAGGAACATCGGTAGCAGGTTTTAGAGGACAGCCAGGGCTGAGGTACAGTACGCCTCACAGGACATGGAATAGGAGGAGTATGAGCATCTAGAGCAGAGGAGAGTACAGTGTTGTAGGAAGATATTGCCTCATCAACAGATCAGATGACATAGTGGAGGAAAGAGTTGATGAGAGAGCAGTGGAGAGTGCTTATAGGTCGATAGTATGAAGATTCATAAAGATGCTGGAGGAGAATATAAGAACATAAGATATGCCATACTGGGTCAGACCAAGGTCCATCAAGCCCAGTATTCTGTTTCCAACAGTGGCCAATCTAGGTCATATGTACCTAGCAGTTTCCCCAAGGGACACAGGTTCCACAATGCTTGTATTGGTTCAAGCATTGATATCCTGGGTCCCTTCTTAATAATGGTTTATGGACCTTTCCTCCAGGAACTTGTCCAAACCTTTTTTAAACCCAGCTACATTAACAGCCTTTACTACATCCTCTGGTAACAAATTCCAGAGTTTATTACACGTTGAGTGAAAAAATATTTTCTTTTATTAGTCTTAAATACTTTACCCTGTAGCTTCATTGCATGTCACCTAGTCTTTCTATATTCTGATAACGTAAACAATCGATCTACGTTTACCCGTTCCACTCCGTTCATTAATTTATAGACTTCTATCATATCTCCCCTCAGCCGTCTCTTTTCCAGGTTAAAGAGCCCTAACCTTTTTAGCCTTTCTTCATAGGAGTATCCTTCCATCCCCTTTACCATTTTGGTGGCTCTTCTCTGAACCTTTTCTAAAATCGCTATATCCTTTTTAAGATACGGCGACCAGAATTGCACACAATATTCAAGGTGCGGTCTCACCATGGAACGATATAGAGGCATTATAATATCTTTTGTTTTATTTTCCATTCCTTTCCTTATCATACCTAGCATTCTATTTGCTCTCTTGGCCGCCGCTGCACACTGGGCCGAGGGTTTTAACATGGTATCCACAATGACGCCTAAATCTTTTTCCTGGGTGGTGGTTCCTAATGTGGAACCTTGCATCGTGTAACCATAGTTTGGGTTGTTCTTCCCTAGGTGCATAACCTTGCACTTGTCCACATTAAATTTCATCTGCCATTTTGATGCCCAGTCTTCCAATTTATCAAGATCCTCTTGCAATTTTCCACAATCCTCTTGGGTTTTAACAACTTTAAATAGTTTGTGTCATCTGCAAATTTGATAACCTCACTCGTTATACCACTTTCCAGGTCATTTATGAATATGTCAAAAAGCAGCGGACCCAGCACAGATCCCTGGGGTACACCACTATTCACCTTTCTCCATTGGGAAAATTGGCCATTTAGCCCTACCCTCTGCTTTCTATCTTTTAACCAGTTCCTGATCCACAATAGTACACTGCCTCCTATCCCATGACTCTTTAGTTTTGCCAAAAGTCTCTCATGAGGGACCTTGTCAAAGGCTTTCTGAAAGTCCAGATACACAATATCAACCGACTCATCTTTGTCCACCTGATTATTCACTCCTTCAAAAAAAACATAACAGATTAGTAAGACAAGATCTTCCTTGTCTAAAGCCATGTTGGCTATCTCCCATTAGGTCATGACTATCTACATGCTGAGTAATTTTATTCTTTATGATGGCTTCTACCATTTTTCCCGGTACTGATGTCAGGCTCACCGGTCTGTAGTTTCCAGGATCACCCCTGGAACCTTTTTTAAAAATTGGTGTTACATTGGCGATCCTCCAATCTTCAGGTATTAGAGATGATTTTAATGATAGTTCACAGATTACTAATAGCAGGTCTGCAATCTCGTATGTCAGTTCTTTCAACACCCTTGGATGTATACCATCCGGCCCAGGTGATTTGCTACTCTTCAGTTTATCTAATAGTTGTAATACATCTTCCCGATGTATCGATATTTCCTTCAATTCTTCCGTACCTTTAAATACCACTTCAGTCATGGGTAACATCCCTACATCTTCCTCAGTAAAGACTGAAGCAAAGAATTCATTCAGTCTCTCCGCTATCGCCTTGTCGCCTCTTAGTGCTCCTTTAACCCCTTTATCATCTAATGGACCAATTGACTCTCTCACAGGTTTTTTGCTACGAATGTACTTGAAAAGGTCTTTACTTCGCATTTTTGCTTCCGCAGCAAGCTTCTTCTCAAATTCTCCCTTTGCCTGCCTTATCAATGCCTTGCATTTGACTTGCCAGTGCTTGTGCTGTTTCCAGGTTTCGTCGTTTGGCTCTTTTTTTCCATTTCCTGAAAGATGCCTTTTTGGCAACAACAGCCTCTCTGACCTCACCTTTAAACCATGCTGGCAGTTTTTTGGACTTCCTTCCACTTTTCTTAAAGCGTGGAATACAGCTGGTCTGGGCTTCCAAGATAGTATTTTTCAACAACAGCCAAGCCTGATGTACGTCTTTAACCTTTGCAACTGCTCCTTTTAGCTTTTTCTTAACTGTTTTCCTCTTGGCCAAGATTGAGGTGGGGGGTGATGAAGAGTGAAGCTTAGCAGGTAATGGTCAGATAAGGGAGGAACTGAGGTGCAGATGTTTGAGGGCAAGCAGTTAAGAGAAAAAGACATGGTAGAGGCAATGGCCTTGCTGGTGAGTAGGAGCAGTAGAGCACATCTGGAGGTTGAATAAGGAGGTAAAGCATGAGGGTCAGAGGGTTATCAACATGAATGTTAAAATTCCCAAGAATAAGAGAAGGGGAAGATGCATGCAGAAAGAGGGAAAGCTATGCGACAAAGTCTGTGGGAAAGGTAGAGGTGACTTATCAGTGGGTCGATAAATGAAAGCTATCTGGAGAGGTAAAGGAGTAAAAAGGCAGATGGAGTGGACTTCAAAGGAAGGAAAGGAGTGAAACTGAGGCAGAAGGAGGTGTTGAAATTGGCAGGAATGAGAGAATAGAAACCCAACACTACCACCATGGCCAACGGGTCAAACCGTAATGAGAAACTTGGTAGTCCCTGTAATCTTCTGAAATGTAATCTGAGAGAAGGCAACAGCTGAAGCAGTCTTCATGGAGAAGATGCAGAGTATTAGAGATAAAGAGATTATGAATGAAGATCAGCTTATTAGAGATGGAATGTGCATTCCACAAGACGACTGAGAAGGGGATAGAAGAGGGGCATAGGAGAAGGATATGAATTAGATTTGAGGGATTGCATGTGAATCTGCCCTGGAAGTGTGAACAAAGTCTAGGGGGGGCCAGGGTTGGTATTGATAAGAAGGAGAAGGAGCAGGAGAGTGCATGGCACAGAGGAAGAGGCACAATGGTAACGAGGCTGAGTTCTTTCAGAGAGAGGAGATGGTTGAATGAGAGGAAGAAAATGGTAAAGCAGAAGAACAGACGACGGGGTAGAAGACAAGATGGCAGGAGAGGTGAGGATGGTAAGGGGGAGGTGGTAAGGAATGGGGGCTTGAGATCATTGGAATGAGGGGAGAAGACTAGGGAGTGTCAGCAATAGGAAAAGAAAGTGATATGGAACCATCTGAATGAGATGCAATAGAAGTTGGAGGAGATATATGATGGATTAGGCAGGAGAGAGGTCCCAGAAGACTAGAGTGCACCTGTGAATAATAGTGGTAATAAGCACAGAACAGCTATAAGAGAACGTTAGCCTAGAGAGAGTGGGTTGTGGGGTGAGTAGGAGGGATAAAAAAGGCAGAAGATGGCAAAAAGCTGAATAAAATAAAAAAAATGCAGCTGAGAAGCACACAGACAATAATATGTATAGTAAGTAAGTAAGTAAATAAATAAATATATAACCTGAAAACCTAAGACAAGCACAGGTAAGAAAACAATCTGAGCAAGTCAGAATGCAGGGCAAATGCTTGCAATGAAGTTGCCCTCAGCAAAGCAGAGAACCAACAGAGAGGTCAGCATATATGCACAGAGAGGAAAAGGACCCAACAATGTTTCTGTAGTGGGAAAGGGCTAGTCCACTTTACCTTCTGCACACATACATGTAAATTAAGAACAAGCAGATTCAGAACAAAAGGCACAACTCCAAATAAAACAGGAAATAGAGATTAATTAAAATAAAAATTGAAAATTGGCCTCTTACAATGCCTAAGGATTGTGTGTAGCTTTGGGTGCCTTATCTACAGATAGAGGCTATGTAAAGATGATTCTCTGGTTCTTCTACAGTATGTGTAGGCCATAATTCATTCAGAACCCAGATCCCATCTCTGTGAGCACTAATGCCAGCTGAGCACACATCTCACAAATCCACATTTGTTCTTATCCTGCTAGATCTGTGGAATTCAGCCCCTCAGCAAAGCCCAATGGGGAGAGGTAGGCCTGGTGTCTGGGAAAGTCTCGCAGACACTCAAAGGGGTTCTGGCATGTGAATGTTGGTGTCACCTGGTGTCCTTGTTTCCTGGTTGTGAGCCCCAGTGCTGGTCATGTTGGTGGCACCCTACGCATCACCCTAGATCTGTGCTTCCCAAACATTTTTCTGGTGTAACCCCATTTTAGCTGAGGTAAAGTCACGTGACCCCAGATACTACTGAAATAAAATTATCACTCAAACAACATAAATATAAACATATAAATATGTAAATCTTTGCTTTTTAAAGTAATTATCCGATGTATTGAACATGCCTGACACATACGGGCTTCAAGGAATTCAACCCCCCTCCAACAATCCATCTGAATAACAATCAATTCAAAGTCAAACAGGAAATAAAATATCTAGGGGTTACTCTCGATAAAACACTTAGCATGGAGCCCCACCTAAGGCTCTTAAATAGAACCATATTCTATAAGAATTTTACAACCACTACGAAACCTCATCGACTTGTCTGATTTCAGAACAGTAGTGCAAGCACTTATAATATCACACTTGGACTACTGCAATGGCCTCCTACAGGGAATACCTATAAAAACACTAAACATACTTCAACTGGCTCAAAATGTCACAGCAAGAATCATAATGAAGGCACGTCTCTCCAACCATAAAACACCCATCCTAATCGGGCTCCATTGGCTCCCAATTTCAGCCAGGGTTTGATACAAAATAATTAATTTTTATAACAGGTTTTATATACCACTTTATCATTTCAATCAAAGTGATTTATGTTGTAACTTAAACCTATCAATATCCCTGTTTAACTAACTTGGTTTTTTCTGAGGCAGTGTAGGGTTAAGTGACTTGTCCAAGGCCACAAGCAGTGCTAGTGGGAATCAAACCCTGGTCTCTGGGTTAGCAAGCCAGTGCTCTAACCATTAGGCTACTCCTCCACTCTGATAATGATGCTGACTTTCAAACTAATACACAACATTGCCCCCTCCCACCTTTCCACACTCATCAAAGTTCAGCCCTCAAATAGAAGCAGCAGAACCCCCAACCAAAACATACTAAAAGTACCACACTCTATATACATTACCAAACAATTTACGAGCAATAGGGCATTTACATACGTAGCACCTCTACAATGGAATACCCTCCCTGACACCTTAAGGGGAAACAAGGACCTTCAATCATTTCGCAAAGATTTAAAAACTCACCTATTTAGAGAACATTATATCAACACCTAGAGCAGTATTGCTCGTGACACTACCTACCCCCCCTCTTTTCACCCCTTCCCATATTTCTCCCCCTACCCATTTCCTCATGCAAACTTATGATGTAATGCCTGATTTGGTACCCTTAAGAAGTATACTAATTACACACTCCTGTAAATTTGCTCTGTGAATAGTTAAGTGGTCCAACCCAGTACCACTCTATGTAAATAGTTTGAGGCGACACCTCAATTACCTTGTTCCATGTATAAAGTTCTTAAACACTGTTTCATGTGATCGTTCTAGTTTAACATGTTATGATGTAAACCACCCCTGATCTTTGGAAGGAGCGGTATAAAAATATGTGCAGATAAATCAATCAATCAAATAAATAAGGTAATGGCACAGTGTCTTGAACATTTGCAATGTGGGGGCTGAGCATCTGGGGGCAGTGTGTGTGTGCGTGTGTGATATCACTTTTCCTTTTTCTTTCTTCTCCTTTTACTATTTATTTGTCAGTCTTCTGCTGTTTACTGCATTTACCCACAGCTTTCCATCACCTTTCCTCATCCAGACCTCCTATTCACATCTCTCTCTCCTTCCCAAGTCTCTTATTGCCCAGTCTTTCACTAACCTTCCCCCTCTTTCTTCCACCTCTGTCCAGCATCTTCGCTTTCTCCTCTTGCCTTCTCCATCCAGGTTTCTCTCCTCTCTATCCCATGTTTAGTAACTCCGTTCTGTCTCCCTAGTCCCCCCCCCAACACATGCCTAGCATCTCTTCTGTCTCCCTAGCCCTGCCTTCATGTCCAGCATCTCGTCTCCCTAGTCCCCTCCCCCACCATTCCCAGTATCTCTTCGGTCTCCCCTCCTCCTTTGCATGCCCAGTGTCTATCTCTCTAGCCCCATCCTTAATTTTCAATCTCGCCAACATTGCACCTCTGTGTCTAGCATCCCTTCTCTCTTGCCTCCCCAATTACCCCCCAATGTCAAACACCTCCTGTCTCCTCCTCCTCATGTCCAGCATTTCCTGTTTCCATAGTTTCCTCCCATGACTGTTATCTTGTTTCCCTAGCTGCCCCCCAAAGGCCATCATTTCCTCTGTCTCATCAATCATCTTCCCACCCATGTCAAGCAACGCCTGTCTCCCTACCATGTCAAGCAACTCCTGTCTCCCACCCATGTCAAGCAACTCCTGTCTCCCTACCATGTCATGCAACTCCTGTCTCCCACCCATGTCAAGCAACGCCTGTCTCCCTACCATGTCATGCAACTCCTGTCTCCCACCCATGTTAAGCAACGCCTGTCTCCCTACCATGTCATGCAACTCCTGTCTCCCACCCATGTCAAGCAACTCCTGTCTCTCTACCATGTCAAGCAACGCCTGTCTATCTACCGCCCCCCCAGTCCAGTATCTCTGTCTCCCTTGTTTTCCCTCCTCCATGTCCAGCATATCCTCTGTGTCTCTACCCTGCACCACCCCCATATCAGGTATCTCTCTGCCATACAACCTATTCTATCCCACATAATGTCAAGCGTCTTCCCTATTTCCCCTTCCCTGGTGTTCTAGCATCCAACCTTCCCTTCCCCAACATCTTTCCCCAGTCCTACACCATCTTGTAGACATAAATTAAATTGAAACCCCCAAGAAGTCAGGGTCTGCATGCAGTGCAACACCAGAGAAATAAACTAATACAGTCCCCCTTGTACTGTGCAAAATATAAAGATGGCACATATAAAATCCAAAAATGGATATATTCCAGTCATTAAACTGACAAGAGGTTTTTTACCTTTGTGGCTGGCTATTTTAATTTTTCTAATTGCCTTGGTCCGGTGTCTTCTCTTAACTCTCTTTTCCAGTGTCTGCAATCCATCTGCCACTTCTCTTCCCTCCTGCCTTCTTCACTTGCTCTCCTACATCCATCTCTGGACATTTTATCTTTTCCTTCAGCTTTCTTCCATTTATAATTTCTCACTCTGCCCACTGAGATTTCACTCCTCTTCCTCTTTACCCTCCAGTCCCTAATTCCTCACATTTTACTGCATCCATTATAGCTCTCCAACCCTCATCCTATCTTGCCATTCTCAATTTCTCTTTCCCCAGCCTCTTATATCCCAGTCTTTCCTAACTCTCGCCCAATGCCTTCCCCCCTCTCTCTTTTATTCCCTGCTCATTTTTCCCCCTTCTCTCTCTCTCTCTCCCTATTCCCCCAAATCTAGCATCTCCCTAGCCTCAGCATCTCTAACTCCTTTGGCTCTTTCTCCCCACATCTGGCATCACTCCTCTCTCTTCCCTGATGTCCAGCATCATCCCCCTGTCTCCTTATATTCCCCTCTATGTCCAGCATCACCCAATGTCTCCCATCCCCCCGTCCAGCATCATTACTCTGTTACTCAATGCCTCTCTCCCCAGCATCTCCTCAGTCTTCCCCCACTCCCAAATTGCAGATTTCTGTTTCTTTTTCTTCTCCTTGCCCTGCATTGATCTATCAACCCCCCAAAATGCATACCTGTCATTTGTGTTCAAATCCAGCCCTCGACCTTGCTGCTGCCGGCAGAAATCAAAGATAGCACGGGCGCAGGGCCTTTGCAATACAGGCACATGCATGCCTCTAAGCCCTATCAGCCCTCCCTGTCCCTCCCTCTTTGATGCATCCTTGTTGCGCCAGATGGGACAGGACAGGGAAGGCTGGCAGGGATTTAGAGGCATGCGCGCATATATTGGAAAGATACCGCGCATTCAGTGTCTTTGATTTCTGCTGGCGGCAGCGAGGTCGAGGGCTGGCGTTGAAATGAGGTGGCTGCTGAAGTTGAGTGCGATTGCCTTTGTGCGGCCTCTGCTCCGGCTAAATGCCTGATAGAGCAACCGCCCTTCCCCCAAGCACAACATGTGATCGTGACCCCAAATGAGGATTTTGTGACCCCCATTTGGGGCCGCGACCATCAGTTTGGGAACCGCTGCCCTAGATTGTTCCCATGTGGTGGCTAAAGCAAATGCATCCCCTGGGTGCTTCATGGCCCTCACTGTGCAGTTGGAACCTTCACAGGCCCTGTAGTACTGTGAATTTCAAGTATAAACAACCTCTCACTAAGTCATTTCTGTCCTCAAAAAATATACTTTTATTAACAATATCTATGATACTTTATTTAAACATACATCTCCCCCTAACCAGACCCCTTTCCCCTGTGTGCTGAGGGAATAAGGGCAGAGACACATGCCAGCAGCTGCTGTGCTGTCTCAGTCAGAGCATACATCTTTACCCTTATTCCCTCCATGTGCTCCACCATGAGGTCCTGGGCCCAGGTGATAGTGCCAAAACCCTGCTGCATCTCCTGCCGGATGGCCTGGAGATGCAGCAAGACTTCAGGCTCACCTAGTCCTAGGGGGCCTCATGGTGGTACACCTGCTACCATGGTGCAGAGAGAGGCCATGCTTTGCCATCAGTAAAGTACAGAGTGATGTACCATGTCCTTCTGTGCCAACACTGCTATCCCTCCCTTTCTATCTTCTCCTACACCCCCAACTTTCTTCCTTTCCTCCCTTCTCCTTCCAAACCATTCCTCAACATCTCCTTGCTCCTCATACTGGGTGTATGGTGACACAGAGTCCAACATGTCATGTCCATCAGATGGCTCTGGGGTAGGCATATACTTTAGGGGGTAGAGGGATCACCACAGCACCTGTGCCTCACCATCCATACCCCGCCCACCCCCCTCTTCCACAACATCATCCTCCTCTTCTACAGAAGTGTCAATAATGAGGTGGTGACTGCTGTGACTGGAGAAGCTGTGGGTCGCCACTGGCATCATGTTAACTTCATTGCCACCTTCTGCTGCTGCTACTTCAGCTTTTATTGCCGCTGCCACTATTGCTGGAAGTGAGAGATTTCAGGTCAACTCTGGGATATAGCTAACACTGTGTTGGAGATAGGCTCCCTCTGTTGCCTGCTCCATTTCAGCTGGTTAATGTGACCCACCCTATCAAGATGTCAAACTTGCGTTTCATCCACATGGAGTAGGGGACAGGTTGACAAAGGGCATGTGTTGGCTGCACTCTTTATTCTGAGGGCCATGTGGGCTGACTTGGTCCTACATTGCAGCATCTGGCAGCTATGAGCTTTTTGTTCTGGCCAACAGCTGTCCTACACTATTTCCCAGGATGCTCATGACCTGCATGTGTAAATTGCCCATTGCAGTACTACCCCCACCTACACTTGTGATACCCATTTCGCTCTGGCTTCCGTCCATTCCACATGCAAGATCTGTCCTGCTTGCCATTCCAAAGTGGCATCTATGGATACTTACACATCTCTCTGCCACTCACATCTGTGTTCCTGCCCTACCCTCAAATAGGAATCTTCTGTGCTGTTGCTGGCTTCCTGACACACAATATAGTCACCTATGGACAGTTCAGCCACCTCCCTATTCAACATCTTGCCCATACTATATACATCCCCCCATGTCTGTCATACCTTTGAATGGCGTTTCCTGCTAACCTGTTGCAGATACTTTGCTCCAAGTCCCCACTTACTCTGATCCGGCCTGTACTGTCCTTCCTGTGTCTGTGTAACTCTTGAATACCCTTCCCTTTTGCTGTGCTGTCCATGTCATGTGCTCCTTGTCATGCACAGTTCTCGCTAGGGACCTCTATCATATGGTGCTCCTGCACCTGTGGCCACAGCAGTGCCCACAGACATACCACATACTTTGCCGATCCTGGTGCTGTCTCTGCAGGTGCTGTAGGAAATGGGCCTTTTGCGGCGGATGGCCCAGCACACTTTCAAATTATTTGATAATGTCATTCAACCATCTATATGGGAATGAAGTCTGGGGCCTATACATAGTGGGATAGAGCCTTAATGTAAACTCTACACCTCAACTTTTGTAACACATACAGCATCCACAGAAATTCTCCCAACAATGGGTTTCACAGAAAAGCTAGGATGCTTCCCCCTGCAAGTGACCATTTAAAAAAATAGATTCCAATCTTGTCATCTTGGTAACAGCAGCACAAGCTCCCTTCACCACCAAGGAGATTATGAAATGTAAAACTCTGCAAAAATAGCACATCCATCATGTATATGTCAAATTTTGCCATACCAAAACATTAGATAGTTCCTGCTCCCTGAACTAAACCAGATAGTTTAAATGTGCAGTTAATTGAAGAAGGGACAGTATTTACTGAGTGAAACTGCAAGATCTGAAACGTGTTAGGAAGCAGTGGAGTGGGTGGGTTTCTTTCCAAAAGATTTGAGTAACATTATACATTGACACCCTAAATTGACACCTAAACTCATCAGCATTTCAAGCTAATCTATACAATTCCAAACAATCAACTAAAAAAATGATTAGCAGGTATCACTTCAGGACAGGGAACGTTTAATCAGGCTATCGCAAAAACAGTCTATAAAAGAAATACATCAATACACCTAGTGCATTGTTCTCAAACTTGCCTGGGGACCCCCTAGTCAGTCAGGTTTTCAGGATATCACAATGAATATGGATGAAATATCTGCATACATTGAATTTCAGTGGCTGCAGGATAAAGAGCTGGCGGTGGCATCTTATTCACATATTCATGGCACAGGCTATTTAAATGTCTCTGCTGAATATGCGTTAGCAGAGACCACACATTGCTGCTTCTGTGCATAAGATAAGCCTGCTTTTTTGCTGTCCTAACTTAAGCACAGATGTTATAAGCAGAGAGGCTGAATTTAACTACTGTCAGGTCAATATTGAAACGTAGCGGCGAGCATTTTTTAAAAAAATGCTGCTCACCGTTGTATATTGATAGCAGCGTAGAACATATGTGGAAAGCACTCACCACCGGCAGCTGTACATATAGCGCCAATATTCAGCCACTATCTGTAGAGCTAAGCAATGTAATTTCAGACAGCTTTTTTGCTGTCCTAAATTAAACAGCTTATCTTTATGGATAATGGCTGCATTTCACCACCATCTGTATAGCTGAGCAGAACACCCTGAGTCTTCCCCAGCACTATCTGGATAGTACTGGAGCATTTGGAGAAAATTTTCAGCAACACTATCCATATAGTGCTGCAGAAATGTTCTTGAATGGGGACTTCTAAATTTAGCAGTAGTTGCTGAGCACATAAGTCCCTTTGAATATTGCTCCACCTATGTATCACTTTGGTGCTGCTCTCTGTCTGCTCCAAGCCACCTCCCAGTATACACATAGGTTTTAAGCCCCTATGCATAAAAAGGCACATTTTATATAGGACGTGACGATCAAAATTGAGGTGTCAAGGTCAGCACGTCTGAAATTGTGCAAGTATTTCAGAAACATCTCTGTAAACATAAAGCCATTTCTAAAATACGCATCCACGAGCTGCCAGAGAAGCCATTTCAGAAAGATACTGTACATGTGGGAAGACTTGATGGGGGAAACGGGCAACCTGCACGTGTCAGCATTTCATAGTGAGCATGTGCGCACGTGACACTTACTTGGGTATCTGGGCCGTTTTGCTGCAGATGCTCTTAATTACAGAGGACACTCTTTTGCCACCATTTCAATTTGAAGGAGGAAATAAGCACTGGGGGATTATGGGAGATATCCCCCTTAATTTCTCCTTGATAGGGAAGGAGAAAAGGTGCACTTTTTAAAAGCCTATTTGTGCCAGTGAGCAAGTGTACATATGGACCTGGGATGATTTTGGGCTTACATGTGCATACCCTATATGAAATAGGGGGTGGGGTACATGTGTAGACTTTTGCCCTGCCCAAGCCATTTCCTTGAAACACCCCTGTCTACTCTGGATGTAGTGCAGTCATCCACGTATGAATTTCACCATTTCTAAAATGGCCATTTACACATTGCCACAGTTTACACATGTATTTGGCTGCTTATACACATTTAAATAATGAATAAGGCTTCTAAAATAACCCCCCAAAGTGCATAAAATGAGGGCAAACACTTAAAAAAAAGAAAACTTTTATGCTATCAGCATTGGTGTCAACTGCTGTCTTTTTTTTTAAATATCAGGTCTCCAATATATACAAATTTACGTCTTGCATAGTAATTGTGGCTATCCTGTTGACTAGCAGAGGGAAAGATCCAGGAAGGAATGTCTCTAATAAGTATATTAGGAGGAGTGGGAGAAAGGGATTCTACTCTTGTTGCAGATTCTGGGACTGTTACATTGGGCTGTGCTTTTTGGACTGTTGTCCTTTGTTCATTTTCTGTAAGAATTGTAGGGGTGAGGATGTGAAAATTTGTTGATTCTTGTTTGGATCGTTTTTGAATATGTTGGCCAATTTACAGACAATTTTTCAGTTTGCTTCACAAATTTATAAGCACTTAGAACAGGGCAGGTGTGACCATTAGGTGAAATAGGCAGCCACCTAGAGCACCAATAGTCCGCTCCCTTCGGGTCTTCCTGGCAGCAATAGCTTCAAACAGTCCCACAGCACTTACAGTACCTCAACCTTCAGTGCTGTGGGGCTATTTGTGTTTCCATCCCCTCCAATGCTCAATGCAAACTTCCTTTTGCATGGAGGTGGAAGAGGCTGATTAGCTGCTTCCACCTCCATGCAAAAGGAAGTTGGCATCAGGTGTCAGAGGGGGCAGAAGCCAATTATCCTTGCCATGCCGGAGGTTGAGGGAAACACTGTGGGGCTGTTTGAAGCCCTTGCCACTGCTGCAGGACCTGGAGGGGGAGGCAGCAGTGGCAGTGGGGGCTGGGGGTGGGATGGGAATGGGCTTGTCTAGTGTTCCTCTTACCCTTACAATGGCCCTGGCCCAGAAAATGGGCTGAGGAGACCAGGGGAAGTCAGACGCTGGTCAGACTCAGAATCTTGTTTGGGGGGAGGTAAGAGATAGAGAGAGAGAGGAAGGGGTAGGGAGAGACAGGGTGGTGGTGGAGGCAAGTGGGGAGAGACAGGATGGGGATAGGGGAAGAGAGAGATGAGTGGGGGCAGGTGGACAGAGAGTAAGAGAAATGGTGAAAGGGAGGGGCTGGGGGTGGTTGGGGAGAGAGAGGTTTGAGGCAGGGGCAGAAGTTGCTTGAATTCGCCCCTGTCACAGACAAGTTCTTTTCCTCCAGATTCTTTTTCTGAATTCCTCGAAGTGATGGTTTCTCTGATAGCATAACTTCCTGTTCCCAGCTCTGGCCATTCCACTACATAGGAGTGGAGGAGTGGCCTAGTGGTTGGGGCAAGGTACTTCAGGCCAGAAGGTCAGGGGTTCAAATCCCACTAGAGGACAGCAACCTTGGGCCAGAAGGACTGGGGTTTCTAGTCCCACAGGTGCTCCTTGTGGTCTTGGGCAAGCCACTTAACCCTCCATAGCCCATGTTATCTGCAAGTTATAATGCCCTGTTCAATGTAATTTCAGTTGTTCAATGTAAACCACACTGATGCAGAATAGCACAGTATATAAGAGAAAATAAATAAATAGCAAAAAGCCTACTGTATTCTACCTTGGGGAGAACTACAGAAGGTTTTTATTTTTTCTAATACCCAGGCTCAGTTGAACTTCTCCATCAATTACTTCTAATAACAATTATGGATTGAAAATCAACCCATTTGGTTTCAGAGTTTATAGGAAACTTTTCCCCACTGTTACCATTCAATTTTCTCTCATTGGTACAGTTCAAACAGAAGCCTTACTACAGCTCTCAGTAGCAAATTTCTGTCAGTGATGCAACTGAAAATAGAAGCTTGGCTGAAGCTTTCAGAAACAAACATTTTTACATACATTTATTTATTTATTCTTTTATACTGCTGTTACAACTTAAATCAAATGCTTATCCAGGACAGGGCCAGTCCCAGCATTGGCTCAGTGTTGGCGCCATAGGAAACCTTAAGCTTTATAGCCCCCCACCCAGCTGTCAAAATCTATTGTTTAGTTTTAAATGCCCTGCTTATTGCTGCCCCCCCCGCCCCCGTTGCTGCCCTAGGTAACCGCCTAGTTGACCTAGTGGTTTGGCTAGCCCTGATCCAGGAATCTCCAGGAACAAGCAGGAATGAGTCTTCACATATGGGTATCGTCGGTACCGACGGAGCCTGCGCGGGAACGCTCCCCAGCGTCCAAAAGGAAAGCTTTTGGGAGCATCCCACAGCGCCTGCGCGCTGCCTTCCCGCCTTTCCTAATCGCCTCTCTCCAGTTCTTCTTTTCCGCGGAGCCAGCAGGTCGTGTTCCTGTCACCGCTGAAGAATTTCTTTATTTTATTTTATTTCTTTGGTCGTGCGTCTGCCTTCTCGACGCTGGACCGGTACCGCCGGTCTTTTCTTTCTTTATTCTAAAAAAAAACAAAAACAAACTACTGTTTTCTCACTTCAGTGCATTTTCTTCTTTGGCCTTAGGCCTAGGAAATTTTTCCTCATGGAAAAGCCCACCTCTGGGTTTAAAAAATGCACGAAGTGCAGCGGCACTATTTCTGTCACTGACACCCATGAATGGTGTCTAAAATGTTTAGGTCCTGACCACTCCATTGCGGATTGTGAGTCCTGCTCCATGATGTCTAAAAGAGGCCTACAGAATCGAGCAGCTAAGCTCAGTACCCTGTTTCCCTCGGATGCAGCTTCGGTTGCATCGACGTCTTCCAGGGCTTCTTCTTCCTCACATGGATCTCAGGTAACCAAACTTAAATCCAGCCGGTCCTCGAAGGGTAGATCTCCCTCTAAGTATCGAGATGCCTCCGGGCTTGCCCTCGAGGAATCCGCACCAGCAAAATTACCCCGGTGGGAGGTTCCGGCTTCCAAAGCTTTATCTATGGGGTCACAGGTTGACATCGATGGCTCGGCCTCGACCGATCACCTGTTGCCATGTTCTGGGGTACCGGTGGTTCCCACTGGTACCGACATCCAGACATTGGTTGCGTCAATGGATCAGAATATCCTGACCATGCAGCGTGCCATCACGGCATTCATACAAGCTGCGACGCCTTCGGTACCGCAACAAACTCCGTTGCCAGTACCGACTCCGGCACCGGTACCGACATCGGTTCCGGTGCCGGTACCGATTGCATCGACATCCGCTTCGGGGTCGACTGCAGCGGTACACTGTTCTGTGATGCCTATCGGTACCGAATTGGTACCGATCACTCCCGATGTCGATACCACCCGGTACGCGTATCGGGCTCTGCAGGAGCATCCAGACAGACGATACTTCGATTCCTCTGAAGACTCTGATGAATCAGAGGTCTCTGTTGAAGCATCGGTGATTCATCCTCTGGAGCCCTCTTCTCCAAAAAGGAGAATGTCTCCTCCAGAAGACTTGTCTTTTCAAGACTTCATTAGGGAAGTGGCCAGGGGCCTCTCCATCTCAGTGGCCCCTGAGACAGAGCCTAGAGCCAAAAAATTAGATATTTTACAATATCCTAAGGCTCCTAAAGAGGCAGCCACTTTACCAATACATGAGCTTCTTTATGATCACATGTTGGGCATATGGGAGACTCCTCTCACCACTTCCCCTCATTCTCGCAGGTTGGACACCATGTATCGTGTTCCTCCTTGTCCTGGCTTCCATAAGACTCAGCTTCCTCACCACTCCATTGTGGTGGAGTCTGCTATGAAGAAGATAAAGATTACAAAGAGGCACTCTTCTGCTCCTCCAGGAAGGGAATGCAGAACCTTAGATGCCTTTGGCAGGAGAATTTTCCAGGCTAGTATGCTTGTTGCCAGAATCAACTCCTATAGTCTCTATATGGGGATGTTTCTAAAAGAAGTTACAGATCACCTGCAAACTTTCCAGAAGATAAAAGGGAAGAATTCCTCACCTGGCTCAAACATGCCCAGGATATTTCCAAGTTCTCCAACCGTGCAGCCTTTGACTCTTTTGAAGGTGCCAGCAGAGCCTCGGCCATTGCCATAGGTGCACGCAGAGTTGCTTGGTTACAAGCTTCTGATTTGGAACCTTGGGTTCAAGATGGACTAGGAAATCTTCCTTGTACAGGTGAAAATCTTTTTGGCAAAGATTGGCAAGCAAAGGCCACCCAAATGGATGCTGAAAATTCTGCTTTAGATAGACTTTCAAAGTCTACTTCTGCTCCTTTTAAGAAAAAGTTGTTCAAAAAAGGGATTTTTTCCCAAAAAAGGGAAATATTATTCTGCTTATGGTCAGCAGTCCTCTTCTGCAGGTCGTTTTGCTACAAAGAGACAGCAACAACCGAAACAGGCCAAGCCTAAGGCTGCTAGGACTGCTACGGCCCAACAGCCTCAAACCTCCTCAGGGCCTTTGACTTAGAACTAGAGAGCTTAGCCTTTCTGGCTCTAAAACATCCAGAACCTCTCACCATTCCAGGAAGGTTGGCTTACTTTGCTCCCAGATGGGAACAAATCACAGCAGAGCAATGGACCCTCTCCATCATAAGGGAGGGGTACAAGCTTCATTTCTTAAACCTTCCTCCTCACACCATGGTGAAACAGTTCAATTCCCAGACATCTCTCCTCGACCTTCTGGGTCAGGAGATCACTACCCTTCTTGCCCAAGGGGCAATAGAAGAAGTACCCCTTCTTCAACAGGGCTCAGGGTTCTACTCCCCTTACTTTCTTATCCCAAAGAAAACAGGGGGCTACAGACCCATTTTAGATCTCAGAGACTTGAACAAGTTTCTATGCAAGGAGAAATTCAAGATGATTTCTCTCGGTACTCTCCTTCCATACCTTCAGAGTCAGGATTGGCTTTGCTCTCTAGACCTCAAGGATGCGTACACCCATGTCCTCATCCATCCAACACACAGAAGGTTCCTTCGGTTCCTTTATCAAGGGAAGCACTATCAATACAGAGTGCTTCCTTTCAGTCTGGCCTCTGCTCCAAGGGTGTTCACAAAATGCATGGCAGTAGTAGCTGCATTTCTACGCACTCTAGGGATCTTCGTATTCCCATATCTGGACGACTGGCTCATCCGAGCTCCATCCCAGTCAGAGGCCCAGGTTTCTCTAACCTGCACAAGCCATATCCTTCAGTATCTGGGACTTGTTTTTTTTTATTTTTTATTTTTTTATTTATTACTTTCAAGTTTACATCCAATGAAATACAGAAAAAAGAAAATAAGTGATATGAACAATAAATATCAAGACTCTTAAATCTAAGAGAAAAGGAAAAATATATATACAATAACATACCACTTAACCAACCACATCAAGAAGAACCAGCTAAGAGAGAAATACCAGGGCATAATCTATAAGGCTACTACACCCAGCCTACCACATTATAAAAAAGCAAAAAATAAAAAAGAATAAACCTATAACTCTCAAGCCTGTAGAGAAACCAAAAGTGATTCTAGCAAGGAAGGATCATAATATACATAACTAGAACCATGTATTGTCACCAGACATTTGCATGGAAACCGTAAGAGAAAGGTACCCCCCCCAGCCAAAACACGAGATTTCAGCTGAAGGAAGGACCTTCTACGGCTCTGCGTCTGCCTGGAGACATCCGGGAAAATAGACATCTTCTGACCATAAAAAAGAAAATCCTTTTTAGGAAAAAAAGCCTTCAAAATAGAAGATTTGTCTGAAAAATGAGCCAATGAAACCAACAAAGTGGTGCGAGTAGAGATAGGAGTCTGAGAATGTTCCAAAAAATTAGTAAGGTCCATAGAAGCTCCTTCCTCTTGCCGCGCCGCAGCGAGTTCCCCGGAGGTCGCCGAGGCAGACAAATAAAACATCCTATCTAACACAACTGTGTCGGCATTAGGAAGCATCAAAACTTCTTTACAATATTGTCTAAATAGATAATCAGAAGTCAATAAGTGAGTCTTAGGAAAATTCAAAACCCGCAAGTTTTTTGCTCGAGAAGCATTATTTAAGACTTCAAGTTGTTGATACAACAATACTGTTTCCTTTGAAGCTAACACACTTGCAGACTGCAATGAGGCCACCTGTGAATCTAGCTGATCAGCGCGCTGAAACAGCTGATTAACAGAGGTCTCTACAATTTGAAACTTGCTGGAAACCTGTTGAGAAAACACAGCTGTTTGATTCATAAATTGAGATATCATTAAATTAGTTGCAGTAACCTGTTTCCAAATGTCTGCTAAAGTAACAGTATCGGGATTCTCAATTTGAGGAAAACTAGGAACCTCAATACCGACAACCGTGGAGATAGGAGCTAGAGAAAGTACCTCTGGTGAAGATACAGAAAGAGAAACAGGAAACTCTTCCTCCTCCCCCGAAGAAGAAGACGCTCCAAAAGTGGATAGGGAATCCACAGACGCTTAAGAGGATCCTGGGTTGGGTGGGGGAGTCCTTTCGATGGAGCTCAAGGTAATGCCGGAAACAGGTGACGAAGAGTGTTGGACAACAGAAGCAGATTGGGGAAGAATTACAACATGTTGATCCATGGGCCCAATAATAGTAGAAGGAGTAGACGTAACTGCAGCAGATTGTTTAGCAGGCTGACTTCCCTGGAGCTTCTTACTCTTTCTTTTCGCGTGTCCTCGCGGCATACCTGCGGCGAATAATTCGAAGGCCCTAATTGGCCCCGAATTGGCACCGAAGGGGCACCAAAGAGGCGTTCCCCCTTTGGTCACGCCCCCTTCGGGCGCGCGACCGCGGCCGCGAAGGCAGCCGGTGTTGAAATATGCTGCCGAGAACCGCCGGGGCAGACGGGAGGAGTCTGCTGCAGCCTATCAGATGGAGTTCACTGCCACACAGCACCGGATTCTCACACAGCTGATTCTCACACTCCCAAGGCAGCCGGTGTTGAAATATGCTGCCGAGAACCGCCGGGGCAGACGGGAGGAGTCTGCTGCAGCCTATCAGATGGAGTTCACTGCCACACAGCACCGGATTCTCACACAGCTGATTCTCCAGTATCTGGGACTTGTAATAAACTTTCCAAAGTCCCATCTCACCCCTACTCAGTCTCTAGAGTTCATAGGGGCCTGGCTGGATACCACAACTGCAAGGGCCTATCTTCCCCAGGCCCGTTGCCTACGCTTGGTGCAGTTAGCCTCACAAATTCAGTTAAAATCCCATTTAACTGCTCGAGAGATGTTACAACTGTTAGGCCACATGGCATCCACTGTGCATGTGGTTCCTTACGCTCGCCTTCACATGAGGGCAGCTCAGTGGACTCTGTCCACCCAATGGACCCAGGCATCAGGTTGCCTGTCAGACAAAATAGCCACCTCCAGTCGCCTCTTTTGGTCCCTCCAGTGGTGGAAGTCCACTCAAAATCTGTTGCTGGGGTCCCCCTTTCAACAGGTGTTACCCCAGGCAACCCTTACAACAGATGCCTCTCCAAGAGGTTGGGGAGCTCATCTTCAAGATCTCTCCACTCAAGGCATCTGGTCTCTAGAAGAGACATCTCTACATATCAACCTCTTAGAGCTCAGAGCAATTTTTCTAGCTCTCAGAGTCTTCCACACCCTGCTCAGCTACAAGACAGTCCTCATCCACACGGACAACCAAGTAGCCATGTTCTACGTGAACAAGCAGGGCGGGACTGGCTCTCTGTCGCTTTGCAACGAAGCTCTGAGATTGTGGGCCTTCGCCAGAGAGCATCAAATTCATCTCATGGCAGTGTATCTTCAGGGGTTCAAAACTCTTGGGCAGACAGACTCAGTCGAGTTCTGCTCCCACACGAATGGTCCCTCCATGGGGACCAGATAGCCAGGATCTTCCGAATTTAGGGAACCCTGGACATAGACCTCTTTGCAAGTCCGTGGAATGCCAAACTTCCCCGGTTCTGTTCCAGAATTCCGTGTCAGGGAGTTCAGGCCAGGGATGCCTTCCTCCTTCATTGGGGGCAAGACTTCCTCTATGCCTTTCCACCCATTCCCCTAATTCCCAAGACACTCTTCAAACTTCAGAGAGACAAGGGGTCTATGATCCTCATAGCACCACATTGGCCACGCCAAGTGTGGTACCCTCTACTTCTGCATCTCTCCCAAGCTCCCTCCCTGGACTTGGGATCTGCTCCAGACCTCCTGTCCCAGGAGGAGGGAACGTTGTGGCACCCAAATCCCCAGTCTCTTCACCTCAGAGCCTGGTTGCTGAAGGCCTAGACCTTCAAGATTTGCATCTTTCTCAGCAAGTGAAGGATATCCTTCATGCTTCCAGAAAGCCTTCCACTAGACGTTCCTATGCTTTTAAATGGAAAAGGTTTACCATTTGGTGTGCAGAGAAGGGTCTTAACCCTCTTGCAATACCTCTGAATTCTTTACTAGAGTATTTGCTGCATTTATCCCAGGCAGGCTTTAAAACGAATTCAATGAGAGTCCATTTGAGTGCTATTGCAGCATCCCTTAAACCTCTCAATGGACAACCTATTTCCTCTCATCCTCTTATAGCAAGATTCATGAGAGGCCTTCTTTTGACTAAACCTCCCATCAGACCACCTCCAGTGGCATGGGACTTGAATCTGGTTCTTGGCCAGCTTATGCAGCCGCCTTTTGAACCCTTAGCCACTACCTCCTTGAAATTTCTTTCCTGGAAGGTTATTTTTCTCATTGCAGTCACCTCAGCTCACCGCATCAGTGAGCTGCAAGCCTTGGTGGCTAATCCTCCTTATACAAGGTTCCATCATGGCAAGGTAGTCCTTAGGACTAATCCACACTCTATGCCTAAAGTGGTCTCACCTTTTCATTTGAACCAGGAGGTTTATTTACCTGTCTTTTTTCCAGGACCTCATGCTTCAAGTGCAGAGAGGAATCTTCATACCCTGGATTGTAAAAGAGCGCTTACTTTTTACTTACAAAGGACACAGCAACATAGAAAGTCCTCTCAACTCTTTGTTGCTTTTGATCCCTCTCATTTAGGACTTCCAGTCTCTAAGAGAACTCTGTCTAATTGGATTGCTCAGTGTATTTCTTTCGCCTACCAGAGTAAGAACCTTTCTCTGGAGGGCCATGTCACAGCTCACAATGTGAGGGCCATGGCAGCCTCTATGGCTCATCTAAATTCTGTGTCCATCGACCAGATCTGTCGAGCGGCCACATGGGCCTCGGTTCATACCTTCACAGCCCATTACTGCTTGGACAAGGACTCCCGCCGGGATGCCTTGTTTGGTCAGGCTGTTCTCAAACACCTGCTCCATACCTAACCAACTCCTACCCTCCATCCCTGACTGGATGCCTGAGATTCATGAGTGGAGGTAGAGCCCTTCCCAGGTTCTCACAACCTGGGTGATCTCCCAGGCATCTCTAGCTGGGGAGTCCCCATATGTGAAGACTCATTCCTGCTTGTTCCTGGAGATAGCACAGTTACTTACCTGTAACAGGTGATCTCTGGGAACTGCAGGAATAAGTCTTCACAACCCACCCACCTCCCCTAGGAGTTGTATCTCTCTATCTTTCTTTCCTTTCCTCACTCTCTCTTTGTCTCAGCTTTAAAACTCGAACTGGAGAGAGGCGGTTAGGAAAGGCGGGAAGGCAGCGGGCAGGCACTGTGGGATGCTCCCAAAAGCTTTCCTTTTGGACGCTGGGGAGCGTTCCCGCGCAGGCTCCGTCGGTACCGACGATACCCATATGTGAAGACTTATTCCTGCTGTTCCCAGAGATCACCTGTTACAGGTAAGTAACTGTGCTTTACTGTCTAGCAAAAGTTTGAGTTTTTATAAGCTCTCAGGCTTTGTGCTTCTATGACCAGAGAAACTGGGTGCAGTGCAAAGTCAGAGAGAAATAGCAGTGTAGCAGATAAACGAGTGAAGGAAGAAACACCCAAGGAGTCAGAAGGAGACAATGGTTTAATGTGCACAGACCCAGAGAAAATAGTTTTTCCAAATTCTGGGCCCCCACCAGAGGGCTCAGAGAGATTATATAGACCTCATATCAGATTATTACAGCATTTCTTCATGATTGGTCACTTTATTACAGTATAGTCCTGAATGGAGAAAGTCTACTGTACTCTTATTTATTTATTTAGCTGTATTTATATTCCGCTTTTCACTGGGTCAAAGCAGTCAATTGGGGGATACATTTAACACGAGGGGATATGACACACATATGTTAATACTTACAGGGAACATGGGCAATGGAGGGTTAAGTGGTTTGCCCAAGACCACAAGGAGTGCTTATAGGAATAGAAATCCCAGTCCCTCCGGCCTGAGATTACTGTCCCCAGGTGGGACTTGAACCCCCGGCCCTCTGGCCTGAAGTACCTTGTCCTAACCACTAGACCACCCCTCCCTCTTATCTCTAGCAAAGCAGAGAGAGCAGCAGGACAAAGGAATAAGGGAGGGGACAAGCGTGTACCAGTGTATGACTTCACCAAGAGGGGTGTATCCTTTTCACTTAACCCTTCCAGTCTCTAAGAGAACTCTGTCTAATTGGATTGCTCAGTGTATTTCTTTCGCCTACCAGAGTAAGAACCTTTCTCTGGAGGGCCATGTCACAGCTCACAATGTGAGGGCCATGGCAGCCTCTATGGCTCATCTAAATTCTGTGTCCATCGACCATCCCAGTGGCAGAGAAAAATGAGTTTTAAAATTCTCTCAGGCTCTCTAGCTAGAGTGTCAAAGAGAGAAGGAATCCAAAATGAGCACAGACAGGAAAGACAGGCAATGGCAAGCCATCATTTGCTGTTACCACTACCAATACTACAACTTATTGTTTCTAAACTGCTGCCAGGCATGCACAATGCTCTGCAGACACAGACAGGGGTACGATCAAAAAGTATTGAGACTTGTACAATAACACAAGAAGTATAACACTGATAATTATTGCACTCAGCCTCCTTCAAAGTAGTCCCCTTCTGATAAAACACACTTCCAGCATTCTTGCCATTGCTGGAAACAATTTTGAAATGCCTCTTTCATTATGCTGTGAAGCTGCTGTGTTGAATTTTGCTTAATGGTCTCCAAGTCATTGAATTTCCTTCCATTCAGTGGTAATTTCAGTTTTGGAAACAAGACAAATTCACAGGGTGCGAGGTCAGGTGAGTATGGAAGCTGACGGATTTGCTTGATTTTGTGTTTGGCCAAGAACTGCTGGACTAGATGTGATGCATGAGCTGGGGCATTATCATGATGAAGCCACCATTCACCATTCCTGTGTAACTCTGGCCTCTTACAATGAAGTGCATCTCTCAAGTGAGTCAGAACTTGGACATAGTACTCCTTATTGATGGTTTGGCCTTTTGAAGCATACTCATGATGAACAATAATCTGGTAATCAAACAAAAAATGTGAGCATGACCTTGACATTGCTCCTCACCTGATGGACTTTCTTGGGTCTGGGAGAATCTGGAGTCTTCCATTGTGAAGACTAAACCTTAGTTTCTGGGTCATAACCTTAAACTCATGATTCATCACCATTATTAATCTGTTTGAAGAAATCTGAGTCATTTTCAACACAGTCCAACAACTCTCTGGCTGCAGACAGTCTATCTTCTTTTTAGTCAGGGGATAGGAATTTTGGCACATATTTGCAGACACACGTCTCATCCCCAAATCAACAGTAGGAATGGACTGTACCAACCCGAAACTAATGTCCTCAGCAAGCTCTCTGACAGTCAATCAATGATTTGAACGTATTGTGGCATGTACTGCTTCAACTTTGTCTTCATTCCTGCTCGTGGATGACCTTCCAGAACATTCATCACTGTCAACACTTTGGTGGCCCTCTTGGAAACATTTATACCAATGCATTGATTGCCATACACTTGCTGTAACTTGTCATAAGTCTCTGCACTTATCTCCCAAGTTTCTGGCAGAATTTAATGCAAATTCGCTGTTCAATTTTTTCATTCATCGTAAATCTGATGAACTGCTTTTACATGATACCAAACATCAAGTGACTAAAAAAGTACAGGTGTGCTGAGGCTACGCTACACTCTGCACATGCTGAGCACATAACTAGATCACTGAATACTTAATAGCGTATTGTGTTACAGCTACACAACAAGACTCTATGCTTTTTGATCATACCTCATGTACCACAGTTTCTGTGCCATAGACCTTATAATCTAATATAATTGAATCACAATGCTAGGAAGAGATAGGCATAGAAATGGTGGTAGAGGTAGAGGAGGGAATTAGATGTTCCCAAAAGATCTTGGTCCAGCAGCACCACTACTGGCAAAGAACAGACAGGATGGTCTCCAGTGCCCTGTAGACTACCAGCTAGGCTTAGGAGAGGTTTAATTAAGAGGAGAGTAGCAATAGTTATATCTTCCAGTGGAAATATGAAAGACTAATCTGTTCCCATCTCTACAGAGGTCCAAAAGAAGGCAAAGACAAGGCAGGGTAGGTGACACAGGAGACTAGCAATAGGTAAAGCTATTGCCAAGAAAGTAAAGTAGTATCTCCAGGAACAAGCAGGAATGTAGTCTTCACATATGGGTATCGTCGGTACCGATGGAGCCTGCGCGGGAACGCTCCCCAGCGTCCAATTAGAAAACTTTTGGGAGCATCCCAAAGCGCCTGCGTGCTGCCTTCCCGCCTTTCCCAACTGCCTCTCTCCAGTTCTTCGTTTTCCGCGGAGCCAGCAGGTCGTTGTTCCTGTCACCGCAGAAAATTTTTTCCTTATTCCTTCTTTTTTGTGGTCGCGTCTGCCTTCCTCGACGCTATACCGGTACCGCCGGTTCTTCTTTCTTTCTTTTAAAAAAATATATATATATTCTATTTTTTTCCAAACTTTTCTTTTCCAGGTGCACGCGCCATTTTGCCTTAGGCAGAAAATTTCCTCCATTATGGAAAAGCCCGCTTCGGGTTTCAAAAAGTGCACGAAATGTGGCAGTACCATCTCCGTCACCGACACCCATGAGTGGTGTCTTAAATGTTTAGGTCCTGACCACTCCATCTCCAAGTGTATGGCTTGTGCCATGATGTCCAAGAGGGGTCGACAAAACCGAGCTGCTAAGCTCAGTGCTCTTTTTCCCTCCGATGCAGCTTTTGTGGCATCGACGTCATCCAGGGCTTCGTCTTCCTCCCATGGATCTCAGATAACTAAACATAAATGTGGCCGGTCCTCAAAGGGTAGATCTCCTTCCAAGCATCGAGATGCCTCTGGCATTGCCCTTGAGGTTTCTGTACCGGCAAAACTGCCCGGGCGGGAGGCTTCAGCTTCCAAAGCATTATCGGGGCTCCAGGATGTTCTCGAGGCCTCGACCTCGGCAGAACTACTGGTGCCATGCTCTGGGGTACCAGCTGCTTCTGGTACCGATACCCAGGCATCGGCAGTGTCGATAGACCAGAGGTTCCTGGCTATTGAACGCAGTCTGGCGGCTCTCCTTGTGGCATCGACACCCTCAGAACCACGTCAGACAGTTCAACCGGTACCGGCACCGACGCCGGTACCGGCATCGGTATCAACAGCATCGACATCGACGTCTGCTTTGCCGGCACCCAGTCATGCGATGCCTTCCGGTACCGATACACCGGTTCTGATTCCCCTCGGTACCAACTTCGGTCGGTACGGGTATCAGGCTCTTCAAGAGCATCCGGACAGAAGGTACTTCTAATCCTCGAAGGACTCCGAGGATTCTGACAGCTCTGCCAGTACCAGAATACTTCTCCCGGAGGAGCCTTCCTCTCCTAAATGTAGGATGTCTCCTCCAGAAGATATCTCCTTTCAGGATTTTATCAGGGAGGTGGCTTGAGGTCTGTCCATCACTGTGACTCCTGAGACAGAGCCCAGGGCTAAGGAGTTGGAGATTTTACAATATCCCAAAGCTCCTAAGGAGGCAGCTACTTTGCCTATCCATGAGATCTTACATGATCTCATGTTGAGAATATGGGAGACACCTCTTACCACCTCTCCTCATGCTCGCAGACTGGATACCCATGTATCGAGTCCCTCCTTGTCCTGGTTTCCAAAAGACTCAGCTTCCTCACCACTGTATTGTAGTGGAATCAGTTATGAGAAGGATCAGGAGTGCAAAGAGGCATGCCTCTAATCCTCCAGGACGTGAGTGTAGAACCTTGGATGCCTTTGGACGTCGTACTTTCCAGGCTTCCATGCTTTCTGCCAGGATCATTAACTATATTTTATATATGGGAATCTTCCTTAAAGAAGTCACAGGAGATTTAGAGGTTCTAAGCCCTCTTCTTCCTGAAGATAAAAGGCAGGATTTTCTCACTCTGGTTAAACATGCCCAGGATGTTTCTAAATTTGTCAATCGTGCAGCTTTTGACAGTTTTGAGTGCATAAGCAGAACCTCTGCCATTGCCATAGGTGTACGTAGAATTGCCTGGCTCCAGGCATCCGATTTTGGAGCTCTGGGTGCAGGACAAACTGGGCAATATCCCTTGTACAGGTGAGAATCTATTCAGCAAAAATTGGCAAGAAAAAGCCAATGAGTCGGATGCTGACAACGCCACTTTGGATAGATTATCCAAAGCCACAGCTGATCCTGCAAGAAAGAGAAATCTTTCAAGAAACTATTCTTCTCAAAAAAGAAGAGATTTTATCCCTCTTATTCCCAACAGGGACGTTCTGCAGGTCAGCCTGACCGAAACAGTCAGCAACCACCTAAACAAAGGAAAGCAAAGACTGCTCAGCCTCAACCGTCTCAGCAGTCTCAGCCTCCACAAGGCCTTTGACTTTCATCTAGAGAGCTTAGCCTTCCTGGCCCTCAATGGACCAGAGCCTTCCACCATTCCAGGAAGGTTGTGTCACTTTGCCCCCAGATGGGGGCAGATAACAGGAGAACATTGGACACTCTCCATTATAAAAGAGGGGTACAAGCTTCACTTTCTGTGCATGCCCCCTCCCACAATGGTAAGACAGTTCAATTCTCAGACCTCTCTCATCAATCTGTTAGATCAAGAGGTCACTATGCTTCTTGCCCAAGGGGCAATAGAAGAAGTACTCATTCCTCAACAGGGTACAGGGTTTTACTCCTCCTATTTCCTTATCCCAAAGAAAACAGGGGGACACAGACCTATTTTAGACTTCAGAGAATTGAACAAATTCCTGTTCAAGGAGAAATTCAAGATGATTTCTCTGGGAACTCTGCTGCCATACCTTCAGAGTCAGGATTGGCTTTGTTCTCTAGATCTCAAGGATGTGTACACTCATGTTCTCATCCATCCAACTCACCGAAAGTTCCTTCAGTTCCTTTTTCAAGGAAAGCACTACCAATACAGGGTGCTTCCTTTTGGCCTGGCCTCAGCACCAAGAGTGTTCACGAAATGCATGACTGTGGTGGCAGCATTTCTTCGCACTCTAGGGATATTCATCTTCCCCTACTTAGACGACTGGCTCATTCGAGCCCCATCAGAGTCAGAGGCCAGGACTTCTCTATCTTGCACAATGTGTATCCTTTCGTATTTGGGTCTGGTCATAAACATCCCAAAATCCAGTCTAACTCCCACTCAGTCTCTAGAGTTCATAGGAGTCTTGCTGGATACCAGAAAAGCAAGGGCCTATCTTCCCCAGGCCCGTTGCCTTTGCATGGTGCTGTTAGCTTCTCAAGCAGTGCTAAAGCCTCATCTCACTGCCCGAGAAATGTTACAACTACTAGGCCACATGGCATCTACGGTGCATGTGGTTCCTTATGCTCTCCTCCATATGAGAGCAGCCCAGTGGACTTTATCTACTTAATAGACCCAGGCATCAGGGTGCCTGTCAGACAAAATAGCAAACACAAATCGCCTTATTTTGTCTCTCCAATGGTGGCAGTCCACTCAGAACCTGTTGCTGGGGTACCCATTTCAACAACCTTTACCCCAGGCAACTCTTACAACAGATGCTTTACCAATGGGTTGGGGAGCTCATCTGCAAGACCTCTCCACCCAAGGCATTTGGACTCCACAGGAGTCTCATCTACATATCAATCTCTTAGAGCTCAGAGCAATCTTCCTTGCTCTTCGAGTGTTCCACACCCTGCTCAGCTACAAGACAGTCCTCATTCATACGGACAATTAAGTAGCCATGTTCTACGTTAACAAGCAAGGGGGAACAGGCTCTTTGTCGCTTTGCAACAAAGCTTTGTGACTATGGGACCTCGCCAGAGAGCATCAGATTCATCTCCTGCAGTGTATCTTCCAGGCATACAAAACTCTTGGGCAGACAGACTCAGTCGAGTTCTGCTTCCACACGAATGGTCTCTACATGCAGACCAGGTGGCTAAGACTTTTCAAATTTGGGGAACCCCGGACATAGACCTCTTTGCAAGTCCATTAAATGCCAAACTTCCCCGGTTCTGTTCCAGAATTCCGGCTCAGGGCTCTCAGGCCAGGGATGATTACCTCCTTCACTGGGGTCAAGACTTCCTTTATGCCTTTCCACCCATTCCCCTAGTTCCCAAAACCCTGTTCAAGCTTCAGAGAGACAGAGGCCATATGATTCTCATAGCTCCACATTGGCCACGGCAAGTGTGGTACCCTTTGCTTCTACATCTCTCTCAAGCTCCCTCCCTGGAGTTAGTATCTGCTTCAGATCTCCTGTCTCAGGAGGACGGAATGTTATGGCATCCCAATCCCCAGTCTCTGCATCTCAGGGCTTGGTTGCTGAAGGTCTAGTTCTTCATGATCTTAACCTCCCTCAGCAAGTAAAGGATATCCTTTATGCTCCAGAAAGCCTTCCACAAGATGCTCTTATGCTTTCAAGTGGAAAAGGTTTACCATGTGGTGTTCACAGAAGGGTCTTAACCCCCTTGCGATACCTCTGGAATCATTACTGGAGTATCTCCTTCATTTATCCAATGCAGGACTTAAAACTAACTCAGTAAGAGTCCATTTGAGTGCTATTGCAGCTTCTTTCAAGCCTCTAAATGGACAACCTATTTCCTCCCATCCTCTTATTGCAAGATTTATGAGAGGCCTTCTTCTAACTAAGCCTCCCATTAGGCCACCACCGGTGGCATGGGACTTAAACCTGGTTCTTGGTCAGCTCATGAAGCCACCTTTCGAACCCTTAGCTACTACCTCATTGAAATTCCTTTCTTGGAAAGTTATCTTTCTCATTGCAATTACATCAGCACGCCGCATCAGTGAATTGCAGGCACTAGTAGCTGATCCACCTTATACAAGGTTCCATCATGACAAGGTAGTCCTTAGGACTCATCCACACTTTATGCCAAAGGAGGTCTCTACCTGCCTGTGTTTTTTCCAAGGCCTCATGCATCTAATACAGAAAGGAATCTTCATACTTTGGACTGTAAAAGAGCTTTAGCCTTTTACTTGCAAAGAACACAGCAACATAGAAAGTCCTCTCAACTCTTTGTTGCTTTTGATCCTTCTCATTTGGGACTTCCAATCTCCAAGAGAACACTGTCCAGCTGGATTGCTCAGTGTATTTCCTTTGCCTATCAGAGTAAGAATCTTCCTCTGGAGAGCCATGTCACAGCTCACAATGTGAGAGCCATGGCAGCTTCAATGGCTCATCTGCACTCTGTGTCTTTCGACGACATCTGTCGAGCAGCCACTTGGGCCTCGGTTCATACCTTCACAGCCCATTACTGCTTGGACAAGGACTCCCGCCGGGATACCTTGTTTGGTCAGGCTGTTCTTCAACACCTGTTCCATACCTAATCAACTCCTACCCCACCATCCCTGGTTGGATGCCAGAGATCTATGGGGGGAAGTGGAGCCCTTTCACAGGGACACACAACTTCTGGGGTCTCTTCCTGGCATCTAAAGCTAGGGAGTCCCCATATGTGATTGAATGATAAGGCGGCATATAAATACCATTAAATAAATAAATAAATATGTGAAGACTACATTCCTGCTTGTTCCTGGAGATAGCATAGTTACTTACCTGTTACAGGTGATCTCCGGGAACAGCAGGAATTTAGTCTTCACAACCCACCCACCTACCCTAAGAGTTGTATCTCTCTCTCTATCTCTTTCTCTTTCCCTCTCTCTCTCTCTCTCTCTCTTTGTCTCAGCTTTAAACTCAACTGGAGAGAGGCAGTTGGGAAAGGCGGGAAGGCAGCACGCAGGCGCTGTGGGATGCTCCCAAAAGCTTTCTAATTGGATGCTGGGGAGCGTTCCCGCACAGGCTCCGTCGGTACCGATGATCCCCATATGTGAAGACTAAATTCCTGCTCTACCCGGCAATCACCTGTTACAGGTGAGTAACTATGCTAGACCCACCCAGTTCTCTGCTGACAGGTATATGGAACAAGTTTTGGAAGATACAGAATCCAGTGAATTCTAATGTATTTCAAGAAGAATCATCAAATACTGAAAGTTTTGTAATTGAGGAGGGTCTGGAAAATCACAGTTAGCATGGTAAGGAAGTAGGAATTCTTTTAGGGTCATTATCTCAGTGCTTTTCCAGTACAGTACTGTTATACTATTTACAAAGTTTGCAGTGGATGAGATGTGCCACTTTATTGTGCCTTTTTATATAAAGATTTTCTGCCATCAGAACTTCAGTTAGGTACAAGATGAGAACCCATTTCCAGCTCCTTTTTAAAAAAAATTACATATATCTGCTTTGCCAGTTTTTTTTCTATGTTTCTTCTATGTGAACCATCTCATCTATAGTGCACTGTCCTGGGCTGCAACTATCAATCTCTCATTCTTCAATTTTAGTTCACCTCTCCTTATCCATTCATTAGCAGCATTGAGGGTTGTGATATGATACAGTGGGAAAAATGATTTCTCTGGATGACCAGCCTCTGCAGGAGTTTGAATCAGCTGTATCTCTTGCCTCCAGTTACCTAGTGCCCTCCAGGATGATGTTTAGTAGTCAGGTGATCCCCAGCCTGTAGGATTAGTATTGTGCCTTGCTGTAGGCACAGCTGGCTAAAGGCAGATGGACAGTATATGAATGTATGAAAGACAGATTATGGCATTATTACGAGGGCAGGATCTCTGTTCTGTACAGGGACACCAGTTGGCTGTTCTGGGGATGGAAATGATTAAAGAAGCGATATAAAGGACAAAGGGATTTCAGACAGCTGTTCCAGAGAATTGAAATAGATTTCCAGATGAACTTACAGGATGTATTAGTTTGCTGGATTTTAGGAAAGTTCTTAAGACTAATTTATTTCCTCAATGAATGAGAGGACAGTGAGTAATGGGGAAAGACAGAAGTAGATGTATTTTATTGTTTATTTTAAACTGTTTTATCTTAATTGTTTATGGAGTAATATGTAAACCAGTGGTCCCAAACTATGGGTTGGGACCCCAAAGGGGGTCATGTCATCAGTGGATGGGGGCCACAGAAACAGGGCATTCCTCTTCGCTCTGGAATTTCACTATGACCTATGCCTAGTGGTAGCAGTCAGCATGGAGCCTTTGAGGCAAAGAATATTCACAGGCCCTGTCTCCCCTAGGCTAGGGGAGAATGGAAACCCATACAAAGTACTGGGGTCTGTGATGAATGCACATACTACGACCCTGTGCTGACTGCTGCCATTGCTGCTACCACGCTGCTGCTGCCTTTTGGCTTTGGGACTGGGGGGCAAGAAGGTGGAGGGTGGGAGGGAGAACTGAGACCTGCTATTTAGCTTTCATTCATCATGTGGGATTTCAGCCGATAAAATGGGGTCATAGTGGATAAAGTTTGAGAAGCACTGATGTGAACCCTTTTGAAAGGGGAATCATAAAGATGATATATAATAAATAGGTTTATCTGATTTTTTTTTTTTTTTTTTTTTTACTGAGGCTGCAAAATTCAAGGTGTGCTGCTGAGTCAATGCTAACTCCTGGTGATCCCAAGTCCCTGGGTTTTCTTGGCAAAGTGTGACCAGAAATAGATTGCCAGGTCTTTCTTCTGAGGCAATGGAGGTTAAAATAACTCGCCCAAGGCATGCCAGTGGGAATCAAACATGGTCTTTTGGTTACCAGGAAAAGGGAGCAGGTACCATAACACAATATGGAAAGCAGAAAATCCTTTATTCAAGTGTCCAGCAGGTCTACCCTACACGTGTTTCAGCTGGAAGCCTTCTTCAGGGGTATAGAATCTCGATATAAAATATTGAGTCATACATTAAGAGAAGGGGAAGTCCATACATAAAACTGGGATATAAAATTGTCCACAGAGAACAAACAAAAATAACGCATAGAGGAAAGAAATAAAGGGTTGGATAAAACATTTAATGTAATCAATCATAAATATTATAAACCAGTACAACTCAATAATAACATTAAAAAATGGGGGATGAAGAATCCAAACCTAAATATATACGCTAATAAAACTATTTTTCAATAAAACAAATGAATGGAAGACTTAAGAAGTAACAAGCCATATAAAATATAAAATTGAGCAACATATAACATTCCAATAAGAAAATAAAACCTAAAGAGTTAAAAACTTAAATGTATCATGCCAAGAAACTGATCTGATGCATTCAAATAAATGGCTTACCTAAAAGCAGGGAACACTTCTTATACAGAACAGCTGGTAAAAAGCCAATATTTCCAAAGTTAAAAGAAGGAAGCGGACACTATTAAATAATGCATAGTGCTTGATCTTAATGGGAAAAAGAAGGAGGACGACAACATATGCACCAGGCAGGGCACCGGTCCCAACTGAAAACGAGAACCAATCTTTATCAAGAAATAGACAAATCATGAAACATACTATAACCTCATAAAACTACCTTATAAAATAATCTTGGCTATCCATAAATGACAGAAAACCTGGGGACAATGCCCTCCATGTACGTCAGTCAGTACTTAAAAAAAGCATGGTCTGTATAGTTACACTCATTAGAAACACTCAAAATAAAGAAAATTAACTAAATATACTGCAGATATGACAAACACCTCAGTGGGTGTATGAGGACTTGTAAATGAGGCCACAATCAAAAGAACAGAAATGGAATAAAAGCAAAATAACTCACTCTCGATGTCTACCATTGAACCAACAAAAAACAAAAAAGGAGTGTCAACAACTAATAGAGCACCAAAATTATAATTTTTTTTGTGTCGGAAGATTGGCCATGAGGTTAGAAACCACAAGGTTAAAAGCCTCTCGAAGCCATAACTTCCTTTTAATCAATACTCCTTTTTTGTTTTTTGATTTTGGTGTGAGGAGTGGTAGTTGTTTTGGTTTTGGTTTACCATTGAACCAACAGCATACTTGGAAATGCATTGAAGAGGACATGGCAGCTCACTATTGCCATTTAAAACCAGTTGCTTCCTGCCAAAGCTGTTACAGCGTCATGTCACTATGGCAATCATAGTCGGTCAGTAGGAAAAAGCTTCCATAAGTCCAAAAATGCCAAGATTGTGTCTAAAAATTATATCATATATAAATACATAAAAATTGGATGCTGGACATAGCTGGGAAGGTCAGCATGCGATGTTGTTGTTGTTAAGTGCCGTCGAGTCAGAGTCGACTCATGGCGACCCTCTGGATAGCTATCCTAAATTGTAGCAGCAGGGGATAGCTAAAACTAAATAAGAATGTGAATAAAAGCTTGATCATAAGTTACAATAAATAATAAAAAGAATTGAAAAGAAACAAAATCTTATCCAAAAGGGGGGGGGGGGGGGACAGATCACAACTGCCATCCACTCCCCCCCCCCCCTTTGGATAAGGAGGACCCCAACAATTTGATCTTCAACTGAGGAAGAGGCAGCAGGTACCACAACAGAAGTAGAGGCCAGTGAAGAAATCAATCATTCCTCAGTTGAAGATCAAATTGTTGTGGTCCTTCTGTGGCAGGTGAAGGCCTGTGATCCACAGTGTCTGACATAAGCAGGTAGGCCTAACTAGCTTGACCTGTAAATGAAGCCTGTGAAGAGGCCTATAGGAATTGCACATCCCCCAATAGGCTGCTATTGTAGAATTAGAATTAAATTAGTTTGAACAAGCAGAGCTGAAACTTGGAAAAATACAGAAAAATATGTTTAAATGCCCCTGATAAGAAAGTACAGCTGTAAGGGATTTAATTAAAACTACTGACAGAAAGGTTACAGAGCCCTGCTTCCCTACACGTACTAACTAGCTAAATGGCCTTGGAAGTAGGAAAGTAACAAGTTGGTGAACTGGCCATTGTAATTGGGACTAGAAGGGGGGTAAGCAGGTGCTGAGCCCACTCTAAGAACATAATTGGATAATCATATCAGTACCGGGACCAATAGAAGGGGTACGGGAGGTACGGGAGGTTACCGGGACCAATGAACTAGTTTTTCTATACCTAGAATGGAGCAAAAATCTATAAAAGTTGTTGTATTGCCAGAGAACATCGCTCAGCCATTTTGAATTTGACTTTGCTTGAGACTTGTGCACAAATAAATGATTTGGACCTTCTGAACAGACTCCTGGTATTATTGGTCTGTCTGCGCTCTGCTGCTACATATTCTTGGTGCGTTGGCCGGGAAGGTGTGGTATTAGAGGGTATATAGGGCAATATACCACGTCTTTCCGCCTCTACAGGTTTGGTCCTGCCGGGATCGCGCCCTTCCGACGGGGGCTCGCTCCCTGGCGCCACCGGTCCCTTGCATCGGAGGGAGCTGGTCGGACCTCGGCGGGTGCCGAGCCCGGCTGGAGCCAACACCTCGAACCCGAGTGAGGGGAGTCCGAGGTCCAACTCATGCGCTTGCTTGGGAACTTTGAGGACCGGATCCGGTGAGTAGAGTTTTGATTTTAGCATGTGTCTAGACAGATAAGAAAGAGCAGTACTGCCACTTGAATCTTGCATGAACTTGGAACTAGCACTTGTAAGAGAGCTTGATCACCTCTCAAAGACGGACCGACTACCCCTGCGTAAGTAAAGCAGGGCGAAACTCCCGTCTTCTTGCATTTGGAACTTGCAAAAGACTAGTCAGAATAGATAGAAATGAATGCATTCTGGGATACGTTGCTAGCATGATTGTGTGAATGAAGTGTGAATGAGAGGTCTGGCAGCACGGACCAAGCGAAGGCGGACCCCTGAGTAACGCAGTTCCTGACCGGGCGACCGCGTTCAGGTCGTAAAAAGGGGGAAGCGACTGTCGTCTTGTCTTGTTATTTGTTTCCCTCATATGTTTCTAGGGCCGTGAGGACCCCTTACCCACGGTCCGCCCTCCTTTTCCCTTCTGTCTGTTGTTGCGCACACACATCGAAATGGGAGGGGCGGGGTCTACTAAAAACACTCCATTAGAATGTATGATCGCACCTTTTAGGGAAGGATATTCAGGAGATTATGGTATTAAAATGACTGCAACCCGTTTACAGATTTTGTGTATTAGGGAGTGGCCCGATCTAGACCCCACCTGGCCCCGAGAGGGAACTTTTAATGTAGGAATTATTCAGTCAGTTCACCAGAAGGTGCGAGTATTGCACCCCGATCAGTACCCATATATAGATTCCTGGTTAAGTATTTGTGAAGATCCGCCCCCTTGGGCGAGGCGCTGTTATGAAGAGCAGTGCAGAATAATGTTAGCAAAGACAGATCATAGTCAGAAAGCGGAACAGCCTAGAAAGAAAGAGAAAGGTGAGAAGTCCAGACAGAAACCCGTCCTGGCAGATCCTGATTCCCCAGAAGTAATTACCCGACAGCCCCAAGCTCAGTGCCCAGTAAGGGTAGCCCCGCGTCCTGCCCCAGAACCCCGAAGACAGCAGGAACGGGATCCAACCCCCGAGCCATCACCCGAAGAACAGGCAGATGAGCTCCCTTTAAATGAAGAAGATGATTCTACCGAGACTGAAAAAGGAGAATCAGAGACAGAAACAGAACAGGAGGAAACTGAAATTTTTCAGAGCGATACTGACAGTATGAAAGCGGCTGCCAGTGTTAACTCGCCAGTAAAAAGTAAATCTAAAACAAAGCATATAGAGAAGAAGATAACCCCTGACAGGAAAGTTACGAAAATATCTCTCAGATCCCAAAAGACATCTACTGCCAAGATGATGCCTTTACGGCAAGTCCCAGGAATACCTGTAAGAAATGAGGATAATGAGGTGGTGGCAGGACCCCTAAGTTATGTGTATGTCCCCTTCTCTACCACTGATTTGTTAAATTGGAGGACACATTATGCCTCCTATACCAATAAGCCCCAGGAACTCACAGAATTAGTGAATACTATTATGGAAACTCACCAACCAACATGGGCAGATTGTCGCCAGCTCCTGTCCACCTTATTCACTACAGAGGAGCGGACACGAATTAGAAAAGCAGCTATTGACTGGCTGGCAGATAACCCGGTAGCTCCAGGAGAAAGGGGGGAGGAAAGAATAGATAATCGGGAAGCGGCCCAGAGAGAATTCCCGAATGAAGACCCCCGATGGGATCCAAATACGGAAAGAGGATCCAGACCCCTAGCCCGTTTTCGCCAAGGCTTTATACAAGGCCTGAAAAGGGGGGGCCAGAAAGCTATGAACCTTTCTAAAGTTACTGAAGTTATCCAAGGCATAGATGAGAGTCCAGCAGTGTTTTACGAAAGATTAACTGAAGCATATAGAATGTATACTCCCTATGATCCCGATGCACCAGGAAGTTTATGCATGGTGAATTCTGCTTTTGTAAATCAGTCTCAACCAGATATTAGACGTAAATTACAGAAATTAGAAGGGTTTGCGGGCATGAATGCAACTCAGGTACTGGAAGTCGCTCATAAAGTGTATGTGAATCGTGATAATGAAAGGCAGAAAGAATGTGATCGAAAGATGAAGAAGAAAGCTGATTTTTTTGCTGCGGCCATAGTTGAACAGAAAAGGGGAGGTTTCCCTAGTCGACGGAGCAGAGGAAGGGGGCGGGGCCGAGGCGGAAGCCAGCCCCAGCTAGGCATAAACCAATGTGCCTATTGCAAGGAGGAAGGACATTGGAGAAATACATGCCCACAACTCGAAGACGCCCATCAAGATGACGAAAACAATCATCAATGGAGAGAAGGAAGACGAGGCCGTCCCCGAAATCGCGGAGGAGCCAATCGAGAACAATACCAGCGAGAAAGAGGAGAAGCCGTACAAGCATTGGCTGCAACAGCCCATGATGAAGATGACGTGGATTAGGACAGACCGGGCTCCGAATTTGCTTTAGGTCTCCAGGAGCCTATGGTCGGAATACAAATAGGAGACCAAGTTATGAACTTTATGGTTGATACTGGAGCAGAACATTCAGTAGTAGACAAAAAGATAGCCCCATTTTCTGCAAAAGCAGTCACCATTGTAGGAGCAACTGGTGCCAAAGCCACAAAACCTTTTCTTCAGAATCGCATATGCAGTCTAGGAGGACAACAAATAACCCATCAATTCCTTTACATGCCTGAATGTCCAGTGCCACTACTGGGACGAGATATGCTAGCCAAACTACAAGCCCAAATATCCTTTACTGAAAAAGGAGAAATGCAAATGACCGTGAATTCTCAAGCCAAACCTGCAGGAATAATGCTGCTTACAGTTCCCCGAGAAGAAGAATGGAGATATTACAGTGATGAACCTGCCCAAGACACCTATTTTGAACAGACTTTGAAAAGCATTGATGCCCCACCTGGAGTATGGGCAGAAGGCAGTCCTCCAGGCCTAGCTAAGCATATAGCTCCAGTAATTGTAACTCTCAAACCTAGTGCTACACCAGTACATGTCAAGCAGTACCCTCTCCCAAGAGCTGCAATTGAAGGTATCCACCGCCACCTGCTAAGATTACTAGAACATGGCCTACTAAAAGTATGTCAATCCCCATGGAACACTCCACTTTTGCCAGTGAAAAAGCTTGGAACAGATGACTACCGACCAGTGCAAGATCTAAGAAGAGTGAATGAAGCAGTTGAGACCATACATCCAGTTGTGCCAAATCCTTATACACTTCTAGGACTGATTCCTGCTGAAGCTACCCACTTTACTGTTCTGGATTTAAAAGATGCATTCTTTTGCATAAGATTAGCCCCCATAAGTCAGATATTATTTGCATTTGAGTGGCAGGACCCTATCTCTGGAAGAGGGGGCCAACTTACTTGGACACGATTACCCCAAGGATTCAAGAATTTGCCTACCATCTTTAGTGCTGCACTAAATCAAGATCTTTCAAGCTATCCAGTGGCCCCGGGGAAGAGAGTGCTTCTCCAATACGTGGACGATCTGCTGATAGCTGCTGTATCAGAAAAAGAGTGTATACAAGCCACCAAAGAGCTCTTGCAGCTACTGAATGAAGCTGGATACAAAGTTTCCAGAGCAAAAGCACAATTATGTCAGAAGGAAGTAAAATACTTGGGCTTTCGTATAACCAAAGGAAGCTGAAAATTAGGCAGAGAAAGAAAAGAAGCAGTATGTAGAATCCCAACCCCAACTACCAGAAAGCAAGTTAGAGCCTTTCTGGGAGCGGCAGGATATTGCCGAATCTGGATTCCCAACTTTGCTCAAATCGCTAAACCATTGTATGAAGCTACAAAAGGAGAAGAAAAATCACCATTAGATTGGGGACCGGAGCAGGATACGGCCTTCAAGACGTTAAAGGAAGAATTGATGTCATCACCAGCACTTGGACTACCAGATGTTCATAAGCCTTTCCATTTGTTTGTACATGAAGAACAAGGAAATGCTTTAGGCATGTTGACTCAGAAATTAGGAAATTGGGAGAGGCCTGTAGCATACCTATCGAAACAACTAGACACTGTGGCCAAAGGATGGCCACCTTGTCTGAGAGCAGTTGCAGCTACAGCATTGTTAGTGAGTGAAGCAGACAAGCTCACATTAGGACAGAATTTACGAGTCACTGTGCCACATGCAGTCCTTGCCCTTATGGAACAGAAAGCAAATTATTGGCTCACCAATTCCCGAATGTTGAAATATCAGAGTATGTTATGTGAGAACCCACAGATACAACTGGAAGTGAGCCATGCCTTGAATCCAGCCACATTGATACCTATTAGTGAAGAACTCCCAGAACATGACTGTATAGAAGTCATGGACACTGTATTCTCAAGCCGACCTGACCTGACAGATGTGCCCATAGACAATCCTGATCAAATTTATTACGTAGATGGAAGCAGTCTCATTATCAATGGACGACATTGTGCCGGATATGCAGTAGTCACCCAACATGAAGTCGTTGAGTCATCAGCCCTAGCCTCAGGCACATCAGCCCAAAAAGCAGAATTGATTGCGCTTACTCGAGCACTACTGCTAGGTGCAACACTCGTGTTAAATGTATATACAGACTCCAAATATGCCTTCACCACCCTACATGCCCATGGAGCTCTCTATAAAGAACGAGGGCTCATCACGTCCGGAGGAAAATCAGTCAAGTACGGCCCAGAGATATTGATGTTACTTGATGCAGTATGGGCCCCAACTCATGTAGCTGTCATGCACTGCAGAGGACACCAAGTAGGAAAAGGAGAAGTTGCTCGAGGAAATAGGTTTGCAGATGCCTCAGCACGACAAGCAGCCATGACAGGACAAATTTCACCACAAGCCATGCCAATGCAGGCAGCATTGTTTCCAGTACCCTTGAACCTATGGACACCACGATATACCACCAAAGAATTAGATTACTACTGTAATAAGGAAAATGGAGTACTGAAAGATGGGTGGATTGAGCTGCCACCAGCAGAGGGCAGTCAACCCCCAGGACGCATAGTAATCCCGGAATTAATGGGTCCAGCTTTTGTCAAAGCCTTCCACGAAGCCACGCATTATGGCAAAAGTGCTATGGAAAAAGCACTCAGACCACATTTCTGCATTACCATGTTAGCGGCCCTATCAGCTTCAGTGGCACGTCAATGTCTAATCTGTGCCAAAAATAATGCTAAACAAGGTCCCACACCACCACCCCGAGTTCAGTCAGGAGGTGTAACCCCCATGCACCACCTGCAAATTGACTTTACTGAAATGCCAAAAGCCAATGGATACCGCTACTTGTTAGTATTAGTTTGTACTTTCTCTGGGTGGGTAGAAGCCTTCCCAACCAGAACTGAAAAAGCTCGAGAAGTCACCAAAGTCTTGTTAAGAGAGATTATTCCAAGATTTGGAATACCAGCAGTAATAGGGTCGGACAATGGACCCTCATTTGTTTCTCAAATTACTCAGCAGTTAGCAAAAGCCCTACAGATACAATGGAAGCTTCACACTGCATACAGACCCCAGAGTTCAGGGAAAGTTGAGCGAATGAATCGCACTTTGAAAGCCCAAATGTCTAAGCTTTGTCAGGAGACTCACCTAAAGTGGCCCCAAGTACTTCCAATAGCTCTACTTAGAATACGTTCAGCCCCTGTAAAGTCAACAGGATTTTCCCCTTTTGAGGTTCTGTATGGTAAACCCCCACCAATAGTGCAGGGAATCAAAGGAAGTTTAGCTCAGATTGGTTCAGAAATAACCAGGCAAGAACTCCTAGCTCTTAGTTTTGTTCTACAGACTCCATGTGTGGATCCAAGACCAGTTGCCTATCAATTTGACGGAACCCCTGCATCCCTACCAGCCTGGTACCTCGGTGTGGATCAAAGACTGGAAGAAGACACCGCTGGAACCCCATTGGAAGGGACCATACACCGTCATCCTGTCTACCCCAACTGCAGTAAAGGTAGCAGAAATCGACTCCTGGATCCACCACAGCAGAGTCAAGCCCGCAGCTGATCCAGAGCCCGAGCAGTGGGCAGCAGAGCAGCATCTTGATGCACCTTTGCGAATTACCCTGAGACGGCAACCAGCAACTTAGACACTCTTGGGATCATCCCAACAACTAAAGTGCCTTGCAGTAGCCAAGTCTTTCGAAGAGGATTGCTGTTTCCAACACAGCAAGAGTTTGTTTAAACGAACCTCATATGTGTGGTTTTACACACTACTTTGATACTACATTGATTGACAATATTAAAACTCAACTAAAAGTTGATAAGTTAGTTAATGCACGATGCACAGATCCGATCTTCAATCAACATTCAGCACCCGTTGAATTGCTTCATTAGCAAACGGGACGAAGAAAAGAACATCGAGGTCAAGATCTGCAAGCTGAGGATTCAGAAGAACTCCAAGCAACATGCATCTTTGTCTCTACCTTGCCCTGGTTGCCTGTTTTGGAGGTTTTAAACTGACTTATGCCTTGCCTCCGTGTGCTGCCTGCATTACTTCTACTCGGACTGGAATGAAAATAACTCAAACTTTGATTTATCATTCTTACTATACTTGTACTGGTAAAGTGACTCGGTGTATTTATAACACCACTGAACTGAATGTTTGTACCACAGGTAAATCTAAAGTATGCTTTAATCCGCATCAAAATCCATCCTATTACACCTTGGAAATGCGATGGAAAGATGCAGATGGACCTTTGATCAATGCTACACTTCCACTTAAAGATCTCAGGAGATATGCTGTTTTGTATTTTGATGCTTGTGAAGTAATCAACAGAGATAGCCGTTCTAGGTGTGGTAATTGGGAGAAAACATACTCAAAAAATGACAAATATATGTGCCCAGAAGGAACCACTGGGTGGGGAATATGTACAGGGAAAAAGGTCTCAGCTGATGAATATAGTACAGCCCCAGAGTCAGATTACTTTTGCCCAAAATGGGAATGTGTCTTTTATGCCACCTGGAAAAATGGTATGCTAGAGAATACCAAAGATAATCGAATGGCTGTATTAAAACAACCATATGTCAGAGACCTAGACAAATGCAAGAAAGATGCTTGCAATCCCTTAGAGTTTGTTGTAATGAGACCTGAGGTTTGGAAACAAGGGTTCCGATTTGGCCTACGAATTGCCGGGACTGGATCGGATCCAGGAACCATAGTACATATAAGATTAAATACCCAAGCCCATAAATCATCCAAGTACCATATTCATGACACATTCTATGACGCCATGCATGTGAATAAGTTTGACATCCCTCATCCCTCCCAGAACTTATTTCTGGAATTAGCTGGAGCGGTAGTATCCAGTCTAAAAATCTCAGATTGTTACTTTTGTGGGGGGACACAAATGGGTGACCAGTGGCCATGGGAGGCCCAAGAATTAAACTACTCTATGACTTACAATCAAACTGAACTACATAAGACCACCAGCGAATGGGTGTTAGCGCACTCAATAGTTGGACGTCTTTGCTATGCACGAACTGGACCCCAGTTCAATCAACAGGTAGGACAGCTGGTCTGTCTCAGCCAGAAGTTCTATAATGACACCACCAAAAAGACGTCTTGGTGGTCAGGAATTAAAGAACCTGAACCCCCTAATCCATTAGTCAAATTTCCTGAGCTTGCTAATTTATGGACCAATCTTGCCAAACCCCATGCCTGGCAAGCTCCGCCTGGCCTATACTGGATCTGTGGAAACCGAGCATATGCCCGACTCCCTGCACACTGGGGAGGGGCGTGTGTCTTAGGGACCATCAGACCTTCTTTCTTTCTTCTAAACACAGAACATGGAGAACAATTAGGATACCCAGTGTACACTACAAATCATAGACACAAAAGAGCACTGAGACAGAAGAGAGCACCCCTCCAAGTAGGCAAGTGGGAAAAGTGGAAGGGTGATGATTGGCCACCAGAAAGAATTATTGATTATTATGTGCCTGCCACTTGGAATGATGATGGTATGTGGGGATATCGAACCCCAGTCTATATGATTAATCGTATTATCCGCTTACAAGCAGTAGTTGAGATAATAACCAACGAAACTAGCCAAGCTCTTACACTTTTAGCTAGACAGAGTACCCAAATGCGCACTGCCATATATCAAAATCGCTTAGCACTAGATTATTTGCTGGCAGCTGAAGGAGGAGTATGTGGTAAGCTGAATTTAACTAATTGTTGTTTGAAAATAGATGATAAAGGTCAAGTAGTTGAAGAAATTGCTGAAACTATGCGAAAACAAGCTTATGTGCCAGTACAAACTTGGCATTCACTAAAGTTTCCTAACTGGTTTGCTAATCTTTTCTCATGGCTGGGAGGACTTAAGACTTTCCTTATACTAGTACTAATAGTTGTTGCTGTGATTTTACTATTACCATGTATACTCCCATGTTGTATGCGTTCTATTCATAGTGCTATTGATAGTGCAGTAGAGCGGAAGACCGCAACTAAGATTATGGCCTTATGGCAACCTAGTCCTCCTGTGTACAGTCGGCATCCTCCGACCATGGTATAACCAAAGATAAGTGATTTAACTCTCACACCTTATTAAGTAATAGGGTGAGATTAATCAAAGGGGGGAATGTGGCAGGTGAAGGCCTGTGATCCACAGTGTCTGACATAAGCAGGTAGGCCTAACTAGCTTGACCTGTAAATGAAGCCTGTGAAGAGGCCCATAGGAATTGCACATCCCCCAATAGGCTGCTATTGTAGAATTAGAATTAAATTAGTTTGAACAAGCAGAGCTGAAACTTGGAAAAATACAGAAAAATATGTTTAAATGCCCCTGATAAGAAAGTACAGCTGTAAGGGATTTAATTAAAACTGCTGACAGAAAGGTTACAGAGCCCTGCTTCCCTACACGTACTAACTAGCTAAATGGCCTTGGAAGTAGGAAAGTAACAAGTTGGTGAACTGGCCATTGTAATTGGGACTAGAAGGGGGGTAAGCAGGTGCTGAGCCCACTCTAAGAACATAATTGGATAATCATATCAGTACCGGGACCAATAGAAGGGGTACGGGAGGTACGGGAGGTTACCGGGACCAATGAACTAGTTTTTCTATACCTAGAATGGAGCAAAAATCTATAAAAGTTGTTGTATTACCAGAGAACATCGCTCAGCCATTTTGAATTTGACTTTGCTTGAGACTTGTGCACAAATAAATGATTTGGACCTTCTGAACAGACTCCTGGTATTATTGGTCTGTCTGCGCTCTGCTGCTACACTTCCTTTTATGAAGAGCGTTGTGGAAGTGACCTCAGTGTTGTAACGGCATTGGCACATGGTTCAATTGCATTCCAGTTTCAAAAAGGACTTGATTGTATACAGCAGAGGACGGAATATTCGTGACACAGTGGTTCAAACTTTTGATGCTATCAACAGAGTGTCTTTGACTGATTTGAGCTAATTTGTATGTAGTGAGTGTTCCTTTTGTAAACAGTTACTTGTCGGCCCTTCTTGGGTGGACAGCATGATGGAGAAGATCTACCATGCTCAGTGCATACAAATTTGTAGTTCAGCTTTTGTGGTCTATATGCTGTTATGCCCTTTTGGGGTGAAATATATTGGATGGACTACTAGACCAGTGAAAGTCCGTTTGATTGAACATGCATCGTGGATACGTACTTCTACAATGACAGCTCCTATTCTTTATCTTTATCTTTTTTAAAGCGTTTGATTTACTGCACCTTCAGGAACCAGCAGGGCGGTGTACAATAATACAAAACAAAGGTGGCCCGGGCTGGAAAACAGAAAAGGAACTACAATTTTGGAAAGGAAAGCAAACAATCACACCAGAGAAAGGAAGAGAAGAAAAAGGAAAAGAACTTAAGCAGAAGAGGATTATGGGGAGCCGGGAGGGGGAGGGTCATAGGCGGCACTGAAGAGGTGAGTTTTTAGGAGTGAATTGAAGCTAGGGTAAGACTGTTCTTGGCGAAGTGTGGAGGGAAGGGAGTGTGTCCGAAGGGACATTCTTTTCAACAATTTCATTGGAGGGTACTCGATCACGTCCCACAGAGTCCTTGAGGAGGCAATCGGGTAGCTGTTCTCCAGAAATTAGAACAATGCCGTTTTATTTGTTGAAATCGGTCAAAGCCAGTGGACTACATCTGGAGGTTGATTGGTACAGCATGTCATAACTACCTACCAGCCTTTATCACTACATTTCTTCTTTTGTTGATTGCAGTTGCTAGGTTGGTGGGCAGTGCTAAGCTATCAGCTGTGTGAGACATCAGATGCGATGTTCCTTTTAAGAAGAGCATTTGGGGCGGGTCTTCTCTGAGAAAGCTTTTATGAACTGTGGTTTTTTCTCATGGAGTTCTTTATGTTGGCTGACCCTGATGCAGGACCTTGACTGGATTGTATTGAAGTGTTGTGGGTCCTAAACGCAGTGCTGTGTCAGTGAAAGTATATCAGCCCTATTGTGTAACTTCTTGGAAGTACCGACTCAAGTGTTGACTTCACACAAAAGCTAAGTTTCATGTTTTAAACATCTGCATTATAAACCAATTAAAAGGAATGTTTGTTTCCTGAGGGTTTATCCCCCCCTCCACTACAAACAATCTGACATAAAAATATTTTTCTGCCTCATTTGGGTGCTCAAAAGCCTGACTTAATTGCTGAGAGTGAAGATGTGTTGACAGTACGTGTCTTTGATGCTCATCTGAAGAGGGACGGCATGTATTGAGCACTTTTGGACCACAGAGTTAACAGGGTTTGGTCAGTGCTGATGGCACACGGGACAATTTCTCCAAATGGGTTTAATTTTGCAGATACCATGACAGTTGTGAACCTCATTTGAAGTCTTGAAGCACTATCAAAAGGGACTGCTACAACTGGAAGTAGATGTACACCGGTGAATATAATCTTCTGGAATAAACTCTAAATCTTAGGGTAAAAGGAACTTCTTGGGGTTAAAGCTGATACACTGAATTCTAAAATACACAGATTTATCTCCAGGAACAAGCAGGAATGTAGTCATCACATATGGGTATCGTCGGTACCGACGGAGCCTGCGCGGGAACGCTCCTCAGCGTCCAATTAGAAAGCCTTTGGGAGCATCCCACAGCGCCTGCATGCTGCCTTCCCGCCTTTCCCAACTGCCTCTTTCCAGTTCTTCTTTTTCCGCGGAGCCAGCAGGTCGTTGTTCCTGTCACCGCAGAAGAATTCTTCTTTATTTCTTTCTTTTTTGTGGTCGCGTTCTGCCTTCCTCGACGCTTTACCGGTACCGCTGTTTTTTCCTTCTTATTTTCTGTTCTTAGGAAAAATCGTAGTATTTTTTTTTTTTCTTCAGGTGCACGCACCTTTTTGGGCCTTAGGCCCAAAAACGTTTTCTTACAATGGAGAAACCTGCCTCAGGTTTCAAAAAGTGAACCAAGTGTGGCGGTACCATTTCCGTCACCGACACCCATGAATGCTGTCTAAAATGTTTAGGTCCTGACCACTCCATCGCGGATTGTATGTCCTGCGCCATGATGTCTAAAAGAGGTTGGCAGAACCGAGCTGCTAAGCTCAGTAACCTGTTTCCCACTGTTGCAGCTTCGGTGGCATCGATGTCTTCCAGGGCTTCCTCTTCCTCCCGTGGATCTCAGGTAACTAAACATAAGTCCAGCCAGTCCTCAAAGGGTAGATCTCCTTCTAAGCATCGAGATGCCTCTGGCGTTGCCCTTGAGGATTCTGCACTGGCAAAATTGCCCCGGCGGGAGGCTTCGAATTCCAAAGCATCATCGGGGCTCCAGGATGTTCTCGAGGCCTCGACCTCGGCAGAACTACTGGTGCCATGCTCTGGGGTACCGGCGGTCTTCTCCGGTACCAACATCCAGGCATCGGCACCGTCGATAGACCAGAGAGTCCTGGCTATTGAGTGCAGTCTGGCAGCTCTCCTTGCGGCATCGATGCCCTCGGAACCGTGACAGACAATTTGGCCCCGGCATCGGTATCGGTACCGGTAGCATCGGCATCGGTGTCTGCTTTGCTGGTACCCAGTCATCTGATGCCTTCCGGTATCGATACCCCGGTACTGATTACTCCCGGTACCGACTTCAGTCGGTACGGGTATTGGGCTTTTCAAGAGCATCCGGACAGATGGTACTTCGAGTCCTCAGAAGAATCCGAGGATTCTGACAGTTCTGTCGATGCAGGAATGCTTCTCCCAGAGGAGCCCTTCTCCCCTAAGTGCAGGATGTCTCCTCCAGAGGATATTTCCTTCCAGGATTTTATCAGGGAGGTGGCTCGGGGTCTGTCCATTACTGTGGCCCCTGAAACAGAGCCAAGAGCCAAGGAGTTGGAAATTCTACAATATCCCAAAACTCCTAAGGAGGCAGCTACCTTGCCCATTCATGAGATTTTATATGATCTTATGTTAAGGATGCGGGAGACACCTCTTACCACCTCTCCTCATTCTCGCAGACTGGATACTATGTATTGAGTCCCTCCTTGTCCTGGTTTCCAAAAGACTCAGCTTCCTCACCACTCTACTGTAGTGGAATCAGCTATGAGAAGGATCAAGAGTGCAAAGAGGCATGCCTCTAATCCTCAAGGACGTGAGTGCAGAACCCTGGATGCTTTTGGACGTCGTGTCTTCCAAGCTTCCATGCTTTCTGCCAGGATCATTTCCTATAGTCTCTACATGCGAATATTCCTGAAGGAGGTCACAGATGATTTAGAAGCTTTAAGTCCTATTCTTCCTGAGGATAGAAGACAGGATATTCTCACTTTGGTCAAACATGCCCAACATGTTTCTAAATTTGCCAACCGTGCAGCCTTTGACTGCTTTGAGTGCATAAGCAGAACCTCTGCTATTGCCATAGGTGCACGTAGAATTGCTTGGCTCCAGGCATCCGATCTGGAGCTCTGGGTACAAGACAAATTGGGAAATATCCCGTGTACTGGTGAGAACCTGTTTGGTAAAGATTGGCAGGAAAAGGCCAACAAGATGGATGCTGACAACTCCACCTTGGATAGGTTATCCAAGTCCACAGCTGATCCTGCTAGAAAGAAATTGTTCAAGAAACCATTCTTTTCTAATAAGAAAAGATATTATCCTGCTTATGTTCAGCAGGAACGTTCTGCAGGTCAGCTTGCCAAGAAAGGTCAGCAACCACCCAAACAGAAGAAAGCAAAGACTGCTAATCCTCAACCGTTCCAGCAGTCTCAGCCTCCACAAGGCCTATGACTTGCAGCTAGAGAACTTAGCCTTTCTGGCTCTCGGGGGACCAGAGCCTTCCACCATTCCAGGAAGGTTATGTCACTTTGCCCCCAGATGGGGGCAGATAACAGCAGAGCATTGGACAATCTCCATCATAAAGGAGGGGTACAGGCTTCATTTTTCAAGCATGCCCTCTCCTATAATAATAAGGCAATTCAATTCTCCGACACCTCTCATCAACCTGTTAGATCAGGAGTTCACTATCCTTCTTGCCCAAGGGGCAATAGAAGAAGTACCCACTCCTCCACAGGGTACGGGGTTTTACTCCCCCTATTTCCTTATCCAAAAGAAAACAGGGGGATACAGACCAATTTTGGACCTCAGAATTGAACAAATTCCTTGTTAAAGAGAAATTCAAGATGATTTCTCTCGGAACTCTGCTGCCACACCTTCAGAGTCAGGATTGGCTTTGTTCTCTAGATCTTAAGGATGCGTACACCTGTGTTCTCATCCATCCAACCCACAGAAAGTTCCTTCGGTTCCTTTTTCAGGGAAAGCACTACCAATACAGGGTGCTTCCTTTTGGCCTGGCCTCAACACCAAGGTTGTTCACGAAATGCATGGCTGTAGTAGCAGCATTTCTCCGTACTCTAGGGATATTCGCCTTCCTCTACTTAGATGACTGGCTCATTCGAGCCCCAGCAGAGTCAGAGGCCAGGACTTCTCTAGCCTACACAATGCGCATCCTTCAGTATTTGGGTCATAAGAACATAAGAACATAAGATATGCCATAGTAGGTCAGACCAAGGTCCATCAAGCCCAGTATTCTGCTTCCAACAGTGGCCAATCTAGGTCATATGTACCTAGCAGTTTCCCCAACGGACACAGGTTCCACAATGCTTGTATTGGTTCAAGCATTGATATCCTGGGTCCCTTCTTAATAATGGTTTATGGACCTTTCCTCCAGGAACTTGTCGAAACCTTTTTTAAACCCAGCTACACTAACAGCCTTTACTACATCCTCTGGTAACAAATTCCAGAGTTTGATTACACGTTGAGTGAAAAAATATTTTCTTTTATTAGTCTTAAATAGTTTACCCTGTAGCTTCATTGCATGTCCCCTAGTCTTTCTATATCTGATAAGGTAAACAATCGATCTACGTTTACCCATTCCACTCCGTTCATTAATTTATAGACTTCTATCATATCTCCCCTCAGCCGTCTCTTTTCCAGGTTAAAGAGCCCTAACCTTTTTAGCCTTTCTTCATAGGAGTATCCTTCCATCCCCTTTACCATTTTGGTGGCTCTTCTCTGAACCTTTTCTAAAATTGCTATATCCTTTTTAAGATACGGCGACCAGAATTGCACACAATATTCAAGGTGCAGTCTCACTGTGGAACGATATAGAGGCATTATAATATCTTTTGTTTTATTTTCCATTCCTTTCCTTATCATACCTAGCATTCTATTTGCTCTCTTGGCCGCTGCTGCCGAGGGTTTTAACATGGTATCTACAATGATGCCTAAATCTTTTTCCTGGGTGGTGGTGCCTAATGTGGAACCTTGCATCATGTAACCATAGTTTGGGTTGTTCTTCCCTAGGTGCATAACCTTGCACTTGTCCACATTAAATTTCATCTGCCATTTTGATGCCCAGTCTTCCAATTTATCAAGATGCTCTTGTAATTTTCCAGAATCCCCTTGGGTTTTAACAACTTTAAATAGTTTTGTGTCATCAGCAAATTTGATAACCTCACTCGTTATTCCACTTACCAGGTCATTTATGAATATGTCAAAAAGCAGCGGACCCAGCACAGATCCCTGGGGTACACCACTATTCACCTTTCTCCATTGGAAAAATTGGCCATTTAGCCCTACCCTCTGCTTTCTATCTTTTAACCAGTTCCTGATTCACAATAGTACACTGCCTCCTATCCCATGACTCTTTAGTTTTGCCAAAAGTCTCTCATGAGAGACCTTGTCAAAGGCTTTCTGAAAGTCCAGATACACAATATCAACCGACTCACCTTTGTCCACCTGATTATTCACTCCTTCAAAAAAACATAACAGATTAGTAAGACAAGATCTTCCTTGTCTAAAGCCATGTTGGCTGTCTCGCATTAGGTCATGACTATCTACATGCTGAGTAATTTTATTCTTTATGATGGTTTCTACCATTTTTCCCGGTACTGATGTCAGGCTCACTGGTCTGTTGTTTCCCGGATCACCCCTGGAACTCTTTTTAAAAATTGGTGTTACATTGGCGATCCTCCAATCTTCAGGTATTAGAGATGATTTTAATGATAGTTCACAGATTACTAATAGCAGGTCTGCAATCTCGTATTTCAGTTCTTTCAACACCCTTGGATGTATACCATCCGGCCCAGGTGATTTGCTACTCTTCAGTTTATCTAATAGTTGTAATACATCTTCCCGATGTATCGATATTTCCTTCAATTCTTCCGCACCTTTAAATACCACTTCAGTCATGGGTAACATCCCTACATCTTCCTCACTAAAGACTGAAGCAAAGAATTCATTCAGTCTCTCCGCTATCGCCTTGTCGCCTCTTAGTGCTCCTTTAACCCCTTTATCATCTAATGGACCAACTGACACTCTCACAGGTGTTTTGCTACGAATGTACTTGAAAAGGTCTTTACTTCGCGTTTTTGCTTCCGCAGCAAGCTTCTTCTCAAATTCTCCCTTTGCCTGCCTTATCAATGCCTTGCATTTGACTTGCCAGTGCTTGTGCTGTTTCCAGGTTTCGTCGTTTGGCTCTTTTTTCCATTTCCTGAAAGATGCTTTTTTGGCAACAACAGCCTCTCTGACTTCACCTTTAAACCATGCTGGCATTTTTTGGACTTCCTTCCACTTTTCTTAAAGCGTGGAATACAGCTGGTCTGGGCTTCCAAGATAGTATTTTTCAACAACAGCCTGATGTACGTCTTTAACCTTTGCAATTGCTCCTTTTAGTTTTTTTCTTAACTGTTTTCCTCATTTTATCATAGTCTCCCTTTCGAAAGTTAAAAGGTAGTACTGTGGATTTCCTTACTATCCCTCCTCCACTAATTAAATCAAAGGCGATCATGCTATGATCACTATTGCCAAGTGGCCCCAACAACCTTATCTCTTGCACTAGATCTGGTGTTCCACTAAGAATTAGGTCTAATATGGCTTCCCTTCTGGTCGGTTTATGAACCAGTTGCTCCAAGAAGCAGTCATTTATTTCATCTAGGAACTTTATCTCCCTAGCATGTCCTGACATGACACTGACCCAGTCGATACCGGGGTAGTTGAAATCACCCATTATTATTACTGTGCTGTAACTTTTGTTAGCTTCCTTGATTTCTTTGAGCATTTCATCATCCATTTGGTGATTCTGGCCAGGCGCTCGATAGTACACCCCCACTGCCATTACCTTCCCCCTTTTACATGGAATTTCAATCCATATAGATTCTACAGCAGATTTTGTTTCCTGCAAAACTTTAATCCTTTCTGACTCAATGCCCTCTCTAACATAGAGAGCAACCCCTTCACCAATTTGATCAGCTCTATCATTACAATATAGTTTGTACCCAGGTATCACAGTGTCCCACTGGTTGTCCTCCTTCCACCATGTCTCTGATATTCCAATCATATCTAACCTTTCATTTAGTGCTATATATTCTAACTCTCCCATCTTATTTTTTAGACTTCTAGTATTTGCATACAAGCATTTTAGAGAATGTATTTTATTCATATTAATTTGGCTATTGTTAGACATGGGCAATTTAGGATCTTTAAGCTCTGTCTGCTCCATACTTGAGGGCATTTGGGCTACTTTACTCTTTTGTGGAACCTCTCTGCTTTTGGTAGTATCCTTCATAGATACATTCTTCCGAACCATCCGCTCTTGGGCGACTGTCGGCTTTCCCCTAATATCTAGTTTAAAAGCTGCTCTATCTCCTTTTTAAAGGTTAATGCCAGCAGCCTGGTTCCATCCCGGTTAAGGTGAAGCCCATCCCTTCGGAAGAGCCCCTCCTTTCCCCAGAATGTTCCCCAGTTCCTAACAAATCCAAACCCCTCATCTCTGCACCATTGTCTCATCCATGCATTGAGACTCCGGAGGTCTGCCTGCCTTTTGGGTCCTGCGCGTGGAACAGGAAGCATTTCGGAGAATGCTACCCTGGAAGTTCTGGATTTCAACTTCCTACCTAAAAGCCTAAATTTAGCCTCCAGAACCTCCCTACCACATTTTCCTATGTCATTGGTACCGACATGTACCAAGACAGCAGACTCCTCTCCAGCACTATCTAAGACCCTATCTAGGTGGCGTGTGAGGTCCGCTACCTTCGCACCAGGCAGGCATGTTACCAGGCAATCCTCACGTCCACCAGCCACCCAGCTATCTACATGCCTAATGATCGAATCACCAACTATAACGGCTGTCCTAACCCTTCCCTCATGGGCAGAGGGCCCTGGAGAAACTTCCTCGGTGCGAGAGGGTTTTACATCACCTGGAGGACAGGTCTTAGTTACAGGATCACTTCCTGCCACACCAGGGTGATGCTCTCTTGTCACGTGACCTCTCTCCTCCATGGCAACAGGGATGCTGCCAGACTGGAGGTGGGACTTCAGGACTATATCCCTGTAGGTCTCGTCTATGTACCTCTCTGTCTGTCTTATGCTTTCCAAGTCTGCTACTTTAGCCTCTAGAGAACGGACTCGTCCCCTGAGAGCAAAGAGCTCCTTGCACTTAGTGCACACGTAAGACCTCTCACCAACTGGGAGAAAATCATACATGTGACACTCAATGCAAAAGACTGGAAAGCCCCCATCCCGCTGCTGGACTGCTGTCTGCATCTTAGTTTTAAGTTTGTGGTTAGATCTAAGTTCTTTACTTACTAAGGGTTGCTATGGATATTTATACTAATAAAACTGTACCTAATACGTGTAATATACCTTGTTCACCTGAAGCTTAACTAATCTCAGGTCCTTAGTGTATGACAGATTTGGGTAATGAGCTTTACCTGAGAGCACCTCCTGTCTTGTAAGATGTGTAAGTACCTATAAAGCTACGATTATCCCAGGTGTGGGTGGGTGTGGGGAGGGAGGGAAATAACACATTAAAAGAGGGCTGCTACACAGTACCCTGTCTTGTGCTGCTGAGGTAAGCTATATTCTGATTTGATTTAAATTATAGCTTTTAGCTGCTGCTAGGCTCTAACTTCTTATGAAATTTAAACTACAAGCTCTCTGCTGGGTTCTAAATTTAACCAGAAAGCTCTCTTCTGTGTTTTAAATTTAAGCTAAAAGTACTTTGCTGATGCTAGGCCCTGAGTGACTATTAAATTTAAACTACAAGCTCTCTGCTGGGTATGAAATGTAACCAGAAAGTTCTCCTCTGTGTTTTAAATTTAAACTTAAACTGCTGCTACTAGGCCCTGACTGATTTAACAAAAATAGTGGGTTCACAGATTAATTAGCTTTAATACAAAGAATTCCTTTTAGAAAATTACCAGAAGTATATACTCACAGTTGCAGATCTCTCTCCAGAAGTAACAGTCCCTTTTTCTAGTCCTTCAAGACTGGTCATAAACATCCCAAAATCTAGTCTAACTCCCACTCAGTCTTTGGAGTTCATAGGAGCTTTGCTGGACACCAGAAAGGCAAGGGCCTACCTCCCCCAAGCCCGTTGTCTTCGTATGGTGCAGTTAGCTACTCAAGCAGTGCTAAAGTCTCATCTCACTGCTTGAGAAATGTTACAACTACTAGGCCACATGGCATCCACCATACATGTGGTGCCCTATGCTCGCCTCCATATGAGGGCAGTCCAGTGGACTTTTTCCATTAAATGGACCCAGGCATCAGGATGCCTGTCAGACAACATAGCAAACACAAGTCGCCTTATTTTGTCCCTCCAGTGGTGGAAGTCCGCTCAAAACCTGTTGCTGGGGTCCCCTTTTCAACAACCCTTACCCCAAACAACTCTCACAACAGATGCTTCTCCGATGGGTTGGGGAGCTGATCTACAAGACCTCTCCACCCAAGGCACCTGGTCTCCACAGGAGACTCATCTACATATCAATCTTTTGGAACTCAGAGCAATCTTCCTTGCTCTTCGAGTGTTCCATACCCTGCTCAGCTACAAGACAGTCCTCATTCAAATGGACAATCAAGTAGCCATGTTCTATGTGAACAAGCAGGGGGGAACAGGCTCTCTGTTGCTTTGCAACGAAGCTTTGCGACTATGGGCCCTCGCCAGAGAGCATCAGATTCATCTCCGGGCAGTGTATCTTCCAGGCATAAAAACTCTTGGGCAGACAGACTCAGTCGAGTTCTGCTTCCACATGAGTGGTCTCTGCATGCAGACCAGGTGACCAAGATTTTTCAAATTTGGGGAACCCCGGACATAGACCTCTTTGCAAGTCTGTGGAATGCCAAACTTCCCCGGTTCTGTTCCAGAATTCCGGCTCAGGGGGCTCAGGCCAGGGATGCTTTCCTCCTTTACTTGGGTCAAGACTTCCTGTATGCCTTTCCACCCATTCCCCTAATTTCCAAAACCCTATTCAAGCTTCAGAGAGACAGAGGTCGTATGATTCTCATAGCTCCACATTGGCCACGGCAAGTGTGGTACCCTCTGCTTCTACATCTCTCTCAAGCTCCCTCCCTGGACTTGGGGTCTGCTCCAGATCTCCTATCTCAGGAGAACGGAATGTTATGGCATCCCAATCCCCAGTCTCTGCATCTCAGGGCTTGGTTGCTGAAGGCCTAGATCTTCATGATCTTAATCTCCCTCAGCAAGTAAAAGATATTCTTTTTGCTTCCAGGAAACCTTCCGCAAGACACTCATATGCTTTTAAGTGGAAAAGGTTTACCATATGGTGTTCGCAAAAGGGTCTTAACCCCCTTGCGATACCTCTGGAATCATTACTGGAATATCTCCTTCATTTATCCAATGCAGGACTTAAGACTAACTCAGTAAGGGTCCATTTGAGTGCTATTACAGCTTCCTTTAAGCCTCTAAATGGACAGCCTATTTCCTCTCATCCTCTTATAGCAAGATTTATGAGAGGCCTTCTTCTAACTAAGCCTCCCATTAGGCCACCACCGGTGGCATGGGACTTAAACCTGGTTCTTGGGCAGCTCATCAAGCCACCCTTCGAACCTTTAGCTACTACCTCCTTAAAATTCCCTTCTTGGAAGGTTATCTTTCTTATCGCAATCACATCAGCACATCGCATTAGTGAGTTGCAAGCGCTAGTAGCTAATCTACCTTATACAAGGTTCCATCATGACAAGGTAGTCCTTAGGACTAATCCACACTTTATGCCAAAGGTGGTTTCGCCTTTTCATCTGAACCAAGCGGTCTACCTACCTGTGTTTTTTTTCCAAGGCCTCATGCATCAGATGCAGAGAGGAATCTTCATACCTTGGACTGTAAAAGAGCTTTAGCCTTTTACTTACAAAGAACACAGCAACATAGAAGGTCCTCTCAACTTTTTGTTGCTTTTGATCCTTCTCATTTGGGACTTCCAGTCTCCAAGAGAACACTATCTAACTGGATTTCTCAGTGTATTTCCTTCACATATCAGAGTAAGAACCTTTTTCTGGAGGGCCATGTCACAGCTCACAATGTGAGAGCCATGGCAGCCTCAATGGCTCATCTGCACTCTGTGTCTATCGACGACATCTGTCGAACAGCCACCTAGGCCTCGGTTCATACCTTCACAGCCCATTACTGCTTGGACAAGGACTCCCACCGGGATGCCTTGTTTGGTCAGGCTGTTCTCCAACACCTGTTCCATACCTAATCAACTCCTACCCACCATCCCTGGTAGGATGCCAGAGATCCATGGAGGGAAGTGGAGCCCTTCTCAGGGACACACAACTTCTGGGGTATCTCCCTGACACCTAAAGCTAGGCAGTCCCCATATGTGATGACTACATTCCTGCTTGTTCCTGGAGATAGCATAGTTACGCACCTGTAACAGGTGATTTCCGGGAACAGCAGGAATTTAGTCCTCACAACCCACCCACCTCCCATAGGAGTTGTATCTCTCTATCTCTTTCCTTTTCCCTCTCTCTCTTTTTGTCTCAGCTTTAAAAGTCAACTGGAGAGAGGCAGTTGGGAAAGGTGGGAAGGCAGCACGCAGGCGCTGTGGGATGCTCCCAAAGGCTTTCTAATTGGACGCTGGGGAGCGTTCCCACGCAGGCTCCGTCGCTACCGACGATACCCATATGTGAGGACTAAATTCCTGCTGTTCCCGGAGATCACCTGTTACAGGTGAGTAACTATGCTTTTTGCTGAGTCAGTCAGGTCTTAGTACCACCAGTGAGCTTTGTATTTAAGTCAAAGCTGAGTATAGCTTAGCATAGAACATAAAATAAGAGTAACTAGACTTTGAAAAAAATTTGATTCTAGAGAACTTTTCATTTAAATCAAATCAGAGTTTAGCTTAGCCTCGAAAATAAAAGAGAGTAAATAGTTGCTGAAATAAATTTGTTTCTAGAGAGCTTTTTTACTTAAATCAAATCAGAATATAGCTTAGCATAGAAGTGCAATAGTCTCTGAGTAGAAAGAAAAATAAACTTGTTTCTAGTGACCTTTACAAAGAGCTCTTCCAATTAGGAGGCAAAAGATCTGTGAAGTTGCCTTAATTTATGTTAAAGGCAAGTGACAGATCAAAGAGGCAATTTAAAAGGCCCCTTCTATCAAACCAAGGACTGTGTGAATCGCCCAGGAAATTGGTAAGCCCTTTACCTTAGAAGCACAGGACAGGGCACTGTGTAGTAGCCAACTTTTAATTTATTTATTTTATTTTATTTATTTACTTCTCTTATATACCGCACTATTAAAATCAGTGCGGTTTACAATTGAACAAAAAACATACTGCAATGTCACACGACAATTGAGTTTTTACATTGAACATGGACGAGATAACCTGGAGGTAACAGGGGTAACTAATTACAGAGTAATTATTCATGGAGTATGGTGAGAAATTATACATATAGTATGGTGAAAAATTATACATATAGTATAGCTTGGTTTCAACATATTTATAAGAGGTTTAATCAATAAGATGTGTGATCAGTACCAATAATAAATAAGAGAGGGGATATGGTGGTAGAGCTAGTCATTTTCTTTATGGTGTTGGATTTTGGGTGGGGTGGAGTAGGGTGTAGGATGTGAGGATGGGTGGTTGTTTCTGGGATTGGATTCTGGGTAATGGATGAGGAAAAGGTGTTGTTTGAGGGCTTTTCTAAATGACAATAGGTCTGGGATGGAACGGAGCTCAGTGGGGAGGGCATTCCAGGTCATGGGTGCAAATAGGGAGAAGGCTCTATTGGCAGTAGCCTTTTTGCACTTAGTTAGAATGTAAGGGATCTCTAGAGTGTTTGCTTGATTAGATCTCCTGATCCTGTTGAACGGCCGTCTTTGAATGAGTTTGCTGATGGGTGAGGTGATCTGGTTCCTTAGGGCTTTGAATGTTAGTACTAGGGACTTATACTGGATTCTAGCCTGAAGTGGAAGCCAGTGGAGATCCATCATGACTGGGGTTATATGTTTAGCTCTTGATGTACCTGCAAGTACCCTTGCTGCAGCATTCATTGCAAGGCGAAGAGATCCTAGTATTGATTGAGGGAGGCCATGAAGGATAATATTTGCAAAAGTCTAGATGTGGGAGCACCAAGGCTTGGAAGATAGTTCGGTAGTCATTAAAGTCCAATAGGGGGCGCAGGTGACGTAGTATCTGGACCTTATGATAAATTGCTTTCGTGATGTTCTTCACATGTGTAAACATGTCGAGTCGTTGGTCAAGCGTGATGCCAAGATAGCGGATAGTTGATTTTGCTATCAACTCAATATTGTTTACTTTTAATGTGGGGGGTGGGGAGAACATCTGGTTCTTGGTGAGGAATAAGACATCTGTTTTACTATGGTTGATCCTTAAATTTTGTGTTGTAAGCCATTGTGATACAGCTTCGAAGCAGCTTGATATAGGTGAAAAGTCAGGTTGATCAATCAGGAATGGTGAGTAGATTAGGACGTCGTCTGCGTAGACTAGGCACTGGATGTTGAAGGAGCGGATTAGGGTTTTAGCGGATTAATAAGTCTTTTTTTCCCTCCCTGACTCCTACCCACCCCTGGGATCATCATAGCTTTATAGGTGCTTAAGCCTCCTAAAGGGAAGGAGGAGCCCATATTCACTCTCAGGTGCAGCTGTTTATCCTCATTAGGCATACATTAAGGAGCTGAGATTAATTAATGTTGAGGTAAACATCCCCACTATTTGACCCCCTCTGCTGTCCCCGACTAACCTCCCCATACAACAAGGGGTTTGTATGGGGAGGCTAACAGGGATGGGAAAGGGGCAGTATGGAGACGAAGTTAGGGCGGGCAGTGGGTGGTCTGCGGCCCCGGACATACAGGGCCGATTCTGATGTCAGCCCTGTATGTCCGGGGCCAGCAGACTGAACGGGGAACTTATTCAACTTCTGAGGTGGAATAAGTTCCCCTATATGGCGGAAGAGGTAGGAGGGGGTGCAGGGGATTACCCCGCAGTCTGACCCTGGCCTTGGGGGGCCAGATCAGGGTCAGGCTGTGGGGAATGAAAGAGCAGGTCGGCAGCCGGGGATCACGGCTCCTGAATGGAGCCATGGTGACATGGCAACAGGACGCTATGGCATCCCGACTCCATTCAGGAGCCTTGACTGAGTTAGCTGGGCAGAGGCCTATATGTGCAGGCCAACCAGCATCAGGTCCTGGCCTGCACATACAGGCCTAGACAGGATTCTGATCCCGCGGGGCTAGACGTGCCCAGTGGGATCAGAATCTCATCTACCTCTGTGCGTCTGGTTCCGACTGGGTGTATAGCAGGCCGGGACATCCACAATGGAATGAAGCCCATTAGGTATAGTTTTATTAGTATAAGTATTCCCGACAAAACCTAAGTAAGTAAAAACTTAAATACCTAAATGCAACCTTAAAACTAAGATGCAAACAGCATTACAGCAACGAGATGGGGTCTTTCCAGTCTTTTGCATTGCGTGTCACATGTATGATTTTCTCCCAGTTGGTGAAGGGTCTTATGTGTGCACTAGGTGCAAGGAGCTCTTTGCTCTCAGGGAATGAGTCCTTTCTCTAGAGGCTAGAGTAGCAGACTTGGAAAACATAAGAAAGACAGAGAGGTACATAGACGAGACCTAAAGGGATGTGGTGCTGAAGTCACACCTCCAATCTGGCAGCATTCCTGTTGCCATGAAGGAGAGAGGTCGCGTGACAGGAGAGCATCACCCTGGTGTGGCAGGAAGTGATCCTGTAGCTTAGACCTGTCCTCCAAGTGAAGTAAAACTCTCTCGCACTGAGGAGGTTTCTCCAGGGCCATGTGCCCATGAGGGAAGGGTTAGGACAGCCATTATAGTTCAATCATTAGGCATGTAGATTGCTGGGTGGTTGGTGGGGATTGCCTGGAAACATGCCTGCCTGGTGCGAAGGTAGTAGACCTCACGCGACACCAAGAAAAGGTCTTTGTGCTGGGGAGGAGTCTGCTGTCTTGGTATATGTTGGTAGCAATGACATTGGAAAATGTGGTAGGGAGGTTCTGGAGGCCAAATTTAGTCTTTTAGGTAGGAAGTTGAAATCCAGAACTTCCAGGGTAGCATTCTCCGAAATGCTTCCCGTTCCACATGCAGGACCCCAAAGGCAGGCAGAGCTTCGGAGTCTCAATGAGTGGATGAGAAGATTGTGCTAGGAAGAGAGTTTTGGATTTGTTAGGAACTGGGGAGCATTCTGGGGAAAGGAGAGGCTTTTCTGAAGGGATGGGTTCCACCTTAGCCGGGATGGAACCAGGTTGCTGGCATTAACCTTTAAAAAGGAGAGAGAGCAGCTTTTAACCACTATGGGAGTGGAGGAGTAGCCTAGTGGTTAGAACATTGGCTTGGTAACCAAGCAACCAGGGTTCGATTCCCACTAGCACTACTTGTGGCCTTGGGCAAGTCACTTAACCCTCCATTGCCTCAGAAGAAAGGCCTGGCAATCTACTTCCGGTGACACTGCCAAGAAAACCCAGGAGCTTCTGGGTCACCAGGAGTCAGGACTGACTCAAAGGCACACATTGCATTTGCAATAGGAGAAAGCTGACAGTCACCCAAGAGTGCATGGTTCAGAACAATGTATCCTTGAAGGATACTAGCAAAAGATTGAAATTAGGGCATATTGACAGAGAGGTTCCAATAAATACAAAAGTAACCCAAATGCCCTTAAGTATAGAGCAGACAGTGCTTAAAGATTCCAAATTACCTCTGCCTACTGATAACCAGATTAATATGAATAAAATACAGCCTCTAAAATGCTTGTATGCAAATGCTAGAAATCTAAAAAATAAGATGGGAGAGTTAGAATATATAGCATTAAATGAGAGGTTATATATGATTGGTATCTCAGAGAGCAGCTGGTTCATGAACTGAGAAGCAGGGAAGCCATTTTGGACTTAGACCTTTAGTGGAACACAAGATCTGGTGCAAGAGATAAGGGTGTTGGAGCCACTTGGCAATGGTGATCATAGCATGATCGCATTTGATTTAATAAATGAAGGACAGAAAGGAAATCCATAGTACTACCTTTTAACTTTCAAAAGGAAGACTATGATAAAATGAGGAAAATAGTTAACAAACATCTAAAAGGAGCAGTTGCAAAGGTTAAAGATTTACATGGCTGCTGTTTAAAAATACTGTCTCGGAAGCCCAAACCAGCTATATTCCACACTTTAAGAAAAGTGGAAGGAAGTCCAAAAAACTGCCAGCATGGCTTAAAGGTGCAGTCAGAGAAGCTGCTGTTGACAAAAAAGCACCTTTCAGGAAATGGAAAAAGGAGCCAAATGATGAAACCTGGAAACAATATAAGCACTGGCAAGTTAGATGCAAGGCAGGAAAAGAGAGAATTTGAGAAAAAGATTTCTGTGGAAACAAAAATGCATAATAAAGACTTATTGAAGTACATTCATAGCAGAAAATCTGTGAGAAGGTCAGTTGGACCATTAGATGATGCAGGGGTAAAAGGGACACTAAGAGGGGACAAGACCATAGCAGAGACACTGAATGAATTCTTTGCTTCGGTCTTTACTGAGGAAGATGTAGGGATGTTACCCATGACTGAAATGGTATATAAAGGTGATGCCACAGAAGAACTGAAAGAACTATTTGATAAATGGAAGAGTAGCAAATCACCTGGACTGGATGGTATACATCCAAGGGAGTTGAAAGAACTGAATATGAATTTGCAGACGTACTATTAGTAATCTGTGAACTATCATTAAAATAATCTGTATTACCTGAAGATTGGAGGATGGCCAATGTAACGGCAGTTTTTAAAAAGGGTTCCAGGGGTGATCTGGGAAACTACAGACCAGTGAGCTTGACATCATTACCGGGAAAAATAGTAGAAACCATTATAAAGAACAAAATTACTGAACATGTAGATGGTCATGGCTTAATGGGAGACAGCCAAGGAAGGTCTTTTACTAATCTGTTATGTTTTTCTGAAGGTGTGCATAAACAGGTAGACAAAGGTGAGATGGTTGATATAGTGTATCTGGATTTTCAGAAAGCCTTTGACAAAGTCTCTCATGAGAGACTCTTGGTGAAATTAAAAAGTCATGGGATAGGAGGCAGTGTACTATTGTGGATCAGGAACTGGTTAAAAGATAGAAAACAGAGGGTAGGGCTAAATGGTCACTTGTCCCAGTGGAGAAAGGTGAATAGTGGAGTATCCCAGGGATCTGTGCTTTGTAACATATTCGTAAATGACCTGGAAATGAGAATAACGAGTGAGGTAATGAAATTTGCAGATGACACAAAATTATTCAGTTATTAAAACCCAAGAGGACTGTGAAAAATTGGAAGATACAGGCACAGGGTAACATACATTACTAAACAAGCACATATATGAAGATGAATAACGACACAAGCTGATATCACACACTATACACATGTAACTCTCATTGTTTTAAATTAATGTAAATATGTAAAAAGTTTGCCTACATCCTCATTATACCCTCAGGATGTAAACAAGTTCGAAAGTTATAATTATCCTGTTAATTGTATATAGTTAAACTTGTTCCCTGTAAATGACTAGGTATGATCAATCATGTACCTTGCATTCTACAGTTCATTGTAAACCGCACTTGATACTTGGGAAAGAGCGGTATAGAAATGTGTGTTAAATAAATAAATAAATAAAATAAATAAGATTGGTTATGCACCTAGGAAAGAACAACACAAACTATGGTTACATGATACAAGGTTCCATATTAGGAACCACCACCCTGGAAAAAGATTTAGGCATCATCGTGGATAGGAAGTTGAAACCTTCTGCTCAGTGTGCAGCGGCAACCAAGAAACCAAATAGAATGCTAGGAGTCATAAGGAAAGGAATGGAGAATAAAACCAAGGATATTATAATGCCTCTGTATTGTTCCATGGTGCAACTGCACCTTGAATATTGTGTGCAAGTCTGGTCGCGTATCTTTTAAAGGATATAGCATTATTAGAAAAGGTATAGAGAAGAGCCACCAAAATGGTAAAGGGGATGGAAGGATATCCCTATGAGGAGAGACTAAAAAGGTTATGGCTCTTCAACCTGGAAAACAGATGGCTGAGGAGAGATCTGATAGAGGTCTATAAATTAATGAATGGAGTGGAACGAGTAATCGTAGATCGATTGTTTACGCCACCAAAATATAGAAAGACTAGGGGACATGCAATGAAGCTATAGTGTAATCTATTTAAGACTAATAAGAGAAAATATTTTTCACTCAATGTGTAATCAAGCTTTGTAATTTGTTATCGGAGGATATAGTAAAAGCTGTTAGTGTAGCTGGGTTTAAAAAAGATTTGGACAAGTTCCTGGAGGATAGGTCCATAAATCGCTATTAAAGGGAAGCCGGGAAATCCACTGTTTGCCACAATACAAGCACTGTGGAACCTGTGTCCTTTGGGGAACCTGCTAGGTACTTGTGACATAGATTGGCCACTGTTGGAAGCAGGATACTGGGCTTTTTGGACCTTGGTCTGACCCAGTATGGCATAACTTATGTTCATTTCTAAGCCAGGGTATGTGGAGTATGATCTCAGTCTCTCAATTTCATTGCTAATGCTCAGCGTAATACTTGCATCACTCCAAAGAGAGCTTCATTCTGGAGTTAGTAAGATGTAACATATATAGGTAGTTTAAGATGTGCTTGGAAATTCTTCTTTATCAAGCCTCTCTCCCCCAGTACAATGGGAAAGATATCTGTATCTTTCTGCCACATTTTCTTCATCTCGACTGCGTTTCTTGGTACTTCAGGATCTTCTGCCTCTCCATGTGATTCACAGAATAATCACTCAGTACTGACACTTCTATAGGAGGAGTTGTCTAGTGGTTAGGACAAGGTACTTCAGGCCGGAGAGCCAGGGGTTCAAGTCCCACCTGGGGACAGCAATCTCAGGCCAGAGGGACTGGGATTTCTAGTCATATAGGCACTCCTTGTGGACTTGGGCAAGCCACTTAACCCTCCATTGCCCATGTTCCCTGTAATTATTAGCATATGTGTATCATATCCCCTCGTGTTAAATGTATCCCCCAATTGACCGCTTTGACCCAGTGAAAAGCAGGATATAAATACAGCTAAATAAAGAAATTCTTGTTACTTCCTTTCCTGTGTGTGCTTGTGGATTTTCACTCATTTCTTCTAATTGTTGGAACGCTTGTCCAAGTTTGTTGATGAAGACAGATTCTGGACATTTACTTTCATATTTCAGCACTTTTTGCATATTTGGATCCAATAATGCTGTCAGGCAGGCTTGGAGGCCTATGATAATAGCTCTGTAGGTGTAGTCAATCCTAGCCCTCCAACTCTAGGAATGTACAGTCTTGGCATACACTGATTCTTATAAATTACTTCATGAGCATGGAAGAGTTTTATTGTTTACACATCCAGTTTTTCAAGATCTTTATGAGGCCAGTCCACAATCCCAAAGCTGTATGAGAGTACGGGCATTGCCAGCTGATTGATGGTTTGTATCTTATTCCGTGATGTTTAAGCACTTTTCAATAACAATTTTAATCTCCTGTAATGTTCTTTACTGATCTTTTCTCTCAATAGTTTCTGCTTGAGTGTCATTCCTTCCTTTATTCCGAGATACTTATATACGCCTTCCTGTTTAAAATCCTTGATGTCACAGCCCTCAGCATGGGAGATGTTTTCGGTTTTGTTCAATTTTACTTTGACAAGTCTGCTAAGGCAACCTTTTTCAAAGTCAAAAGTCATCCTAATGTCATCAGAAATGTTTTCACCACACGAAGTTGCTCTGCTACTTGGTTGCTGGAACTGTAGAAGGGATGAGCACATGTCTGCAAATGGCACAGTGGAAAGGGCACTAGCAGGACATAGAGATGCTAGGGATGCAAGGCATGGTAGTACAAGATGTCACACATATATCTGATGTCCTGTAGTTACAACAATGGCTGTTGCAAAGTCCACAATCCACCACCAATTGCACTACATGCATATGTGACCTCCCTCTCTGACTCCGCAGAAGATAGGGGATACCTGCTGAGGACCTGGCTCATGATGCTGTTGTGAAACCCATAAACAGCCCAGAAGGAGAACTGCAACAGAGCGCTGACAGTGGTGGAGCATACATTTGGGTTCCTGAAAAGCAGATTCTGATGTTTCAACAGGAGTGGAGGAGAGCTGAATACAGTCCTGCCGCATATTTACAGTATGCTGCATCCTCCACAACATATCCATCCAGTGGGGGATAGAGCTGCCACAGGAGGAGATGCTGGAATAAGGGGCTGGAGGAGGAGTACCACATTGGAAGCCAGCATATGACATCAGTGGCACAAGCAGCAAGGAATAGATTGATCTGGGAGAACGTCTAGTTTGAGTAGACCCATTTATTTCCAGAACAAACATTTCATCAATACAATATTTTTGTGCTCTCTTCCCGTCCTGACTCTCCTCCTATAACCCTTCAGCCACAATGAGACTAAGCCTTCTGGCCCTCGCCTGCAAACCAGCGTCATCTGGCCCACCACTGCAGCACGATCAGAGGAACAGCAAGAGCACCGGAGGTGGTAAGCTCCATTCCTCAGGCAACGCAATACTCCTGTGCTGACCAGGCAAATTTAAACCCCTGCACGCTTGCGCTCATTCTCTCTTTGGCTGGCTGCATTGAGACAGGCTTCTGTCCCTCACCTGCAAACCAGCATTCTCCAGCCCACCACTGCAGCATGATCAGAGGAACAACAAGAGCACCAGAGGTGGTGAGTTCCACCTCTGCAGGCAACACAATATTCCCATGCTGACCAGGTAAATTTAAACCCCTGCATTCCGTAAGCATGCCTGTGCTTGGTGGGCCTCACCAAAGGACCCTTAGGTGTGGCCCTTAGAGTGGACTCCTGACCCACCAAAGAATCCCGTTCACATAAGAAGTGGTGCACAAAACATCACCTACAAACACAAAAGGAAGGTAAGAAACTCCTACTTCCTAACGCTCAACTTATTACAACTGATCGATTTAACAGATCGATTTAACAGATCAATATTCTATGTATATAGTTCCCCCATATTATCCAAGTTTATCTTATCCAAGTTTATCTTCCTGTTATATGTAATACTGAACAGCCTGTTGTTCTGGTCTTTGGTTCTCTGTAAACCGCGCTGATTGTGAATAGCGCGGTATATAAAAGATTGAAATAAATAAATAAATAAATAAACTGACACTGAAGCGAGCACCAACACTCCCCTAAGCCAACACTACTACAGTGGAACTAACCCTACCTCTGGTCCAAAACTCTTACCCCAACACCAGCACGCACAAACCATACAAACAACACTCCATGCGTTACACCTATTCACAGCACTCAAACTTTGCAGCTATATAACATACAAATCACAACTCACCCAACCCAAGTATGGCACTACTAGCCATCCTGCTCAGCCTGCCTTACCTCACTGCCATCTTAGCACATACTACATCACAGGCCCAATCCTCCACTCACACACCAAACATATACTCATACCCTTACCACCTGATAACCTCCCATTTTTCCATACCAAGACCTAGATTATACCAGCATCTCATTTGGATCAAGCCACAGTATGCCTTCTTCAACACACCCCAACATGACCTAACAACCAATAACCTTCACCTAAGCTGCGCCCTAATATACGCATGATCAGCACATAACAAGATACAGATCCTCACCGACTACCTCATTGACAACAGGCTAGATATCATGTGTGTCACAGAATCCTGGTTTGCAGAATCCGACAACATGCTGATCAATCAGCTACTACCACCCACCTTCAACGTATTTGCTTGTTCAGGATTCAAGCATAGAAGCAGAGGAGTCGTCTTCATCATAGCCAGAAAACACCTTAATTTCCGCATCCTTAGCAACAGCACAGATACAGGTCTAGATGCCTTATCTATCGCAAACAACTTCTTAACCTTATGACTGGCATATAGACCACCAAGCACTTGCCCAGCCTTACTCAAAATAGTATGCAATCACCAGTCACACTCCAATCAACTTCTTCTGGGTGATCTCAACCTCACTCCCTCTGCCCGCAAGACCGCAAAAACCTTCCTAGATGCCATGGATGCCCTCCAATACCCACAACTCATCAATAAACCAACACAGAACCAAGGAAACACACTCAGCCTGATATTCACTCCACAGCAGATGCTCAGGACCACCAACTTCCTCCCACCCACAACAACCACAGTCCCATGGTCAGACCACAAAGCAATCCACTTCAATCTCCCAATCAGGACAAATACTCAAACACATCACCACACTCAAGCCTCAAACCACAGATTTAACCACCTGGAAAAGAAGGAATTACTAGACAAAATCATGCTGCAAATCAACCACAAATCAGAAAATCTTGACATACTCATCCAGAACTGGAACCAGATGATAAGCAAGATAGCCATAAAACAACACGCTCCAGCAATCCTCTGCAGACAGAATATAGCAACATAGTACACCATACAACTAAAAGACATGAAACGCAACCTCAGACTTCTAGAAAGGAGATGGCAACGCTGTAAATCTGTGGACAACCTTGACACATACGTGGCCAAACTGCAGAAATATCAGACAGCTACATACAAAGAAAAAATGGATTACTTCTCCAAACTCCTCCAAAGCTCCTCCAATGGTCCTAAAGAACTATTTGACCTAATTAAAACACTGATAAGGAACACCAAACAACAGAAAGAAGAGAGAGATCTATCATCTCAACTCATGGCAGACCACTTGGTTTTTTTCAACATGAGGAAAGGTTTGTTAGACCTAGGCTTTTTTGTTCCATTGCTGTAAGCCCTTTTGATAAAGCCTTTTGGTGAAACGGAAGCTTGCGTCAAGGGCAAGCATGGAGAGTTGAAGTTTTAAGTCTAGAGCAGGGGTCACCAACCTCCAGAGGGCCGCGGGCCGCACAGCCGACTACCGGCAGACCCGCGGGCCGCACCCCCCCCCCCGCGCGAAAAAACAAACAAACCAAAAAAAACCTGCTCATACCTATATTTTATGTCAGCTCTCTCCCTTCTTCTGCAGCCGCGGCTCCCTGCCTCTTAGGGAACCGCGGCTGTGCTTGTAAAATCATCGCGGCTCCGTGCAGCATTGTCCCGCCTCTAAAGGAAGTGGTAAACAACTTCCTTTAGAGGCGGGACAATGCTGCACGGAGCCGCGATGATTTTACAAGCACAGCCGCGGTTCCCTAAGAGGCAGGGAGCCGCGGCTGCAGAAGAAGGGAGAGAGCTGACATGAAGGAATCCGTGAGTTTGCCTTGGCGGGCCGCACCGGGGTAGAGTCTCGCGGGCCGCAGGTTGGTGACCCCTGGTCTAGAGCCTGAAAGAGAAGTGTTTTTCCTCAAGTTCTGGCTGGTTCATTGAGCTGGCTTTGGGCAGTGTGCTGAAGAGCCGTTGGTTTTGGTCCCATTGAGGCTGTGTGCTGTTTAAGCTGCTTACTTCAGATAAGTACAGTGTGCTCTTATTTGTGAGCCTATATTTACATGGGAGTAATTCTGTGTTATGTTTTTTCAGCTTTGGGACTGCACTGATGACTCCAGATGTACTGCCATGATTATTTAAGTGAGACGCTTTTAATGAGTGTGTGTTATTTATGTGGTGAATGTTTGTGAAGATTACTGGATATAGGTTTCTGAGTGAATTGTTTGGGGTGTATTAAGTTTGTAAAATTGGTTGTATTTATTAGGTTGGATGGTATAGGCTATTTGACCTGTGATGTGAAGCGTCTGCTATTTCCCTATAGTGACTTGTCACTGTATGAGGGATATTAGCCATCCTGAGGTCATTTTTGCCTGCTAAAAGAAATTATTGTAATAAGATTAATATTGGTTGTTACTATTTGAGTAAAGCATAGTACAGGGTTTGATTTGTATTTTAGACCACTTCCAAAGCCAAACCCACACTCAAAATAATAGAACTGGTACAATTCCTACAGAATTATGCCAAAAGCCTGAACAAAACAAAATCACATAGGACTCACTGTCTACTACCTCACCCGAAAAACTGGAAAGAATCATCAGCAACATTAATACTACCACATCCCCACTTGACCCCTGCCTGGTGAGCAGGGTCAAGATTGCAAGAGCGGAACTGATCCCTACAATTCTCAAAAACGTGAAACTATCACTCCAACAAGGATATTTGCCAGCAGAACTAAAAAATAAATTCATCCGCCCAATTACAACAGGAGCAAGCCCTGATAAAAATCAGCCAAGCTCTTACAGGCCCATCACCAGCCTGCCATTCCTGGCAAAAATAATAGAAAAAGATCATACTAAATCAACTCCAGGACCACGTCAACACTCACTTCCCACTGGACCCTCAGCAGTATGGATTCAGACCCCACCACAGTGTTGAAACTCTATTAACTGCCCTCACTGACAACCTAGTAGGTTTGTCCATGCCTCTTAACAAAGGATTTATCCTCATTTTTCTTGACATCAAGGCAGCCTTCGACTCCGTCCCACATAACCTAATCCTTCAACACCTACAAGACATAGGGCTGAGTGGAACTACTCTAAAATGGTTCAAATCCTACCTCGCTGAGCGACAGATCCAAGTCAGAATGGGCACCCAGCAATCAGCACCATTCATTCTGGATCAAGGAGTTCCCGAAGGATCTGCAGTATCATCCTTACTCTTTGTGCATATGGGCTGTAGGAAGATGTTAATAATGCAAGCACATAACATACTCTACCACATTTATGCGGATGACATCACGATCTACCCCCATTCTCAACTAACAACCCAATAGTTTCACCCATTGAGAAATGTTTCAGATCCATCACAAAATGGCTCTCCGAACACAACATGACCATAAACTATAGAAGACAGGAGTGCTGTACTTCACCAAAGACAACTTTATACCACCTGATACAGCATAGTTACTCACCTGTAATAGGTGATCTCCGGGAACAGCAGGAATTTAGTCTTCACATATGGGTATCGTCGGTACCGACGCAGCCTGTGCGGGAACGCTCCCCAGCGTCCGATATGAAAGCTTTTGGGAGCATCCTACAGTGCCTGCGTGCTGCCTTCCCGCCTTTCCCAACTGTCCTATTTCCAGTTGAGTTTAAAGCTGAGACAAAGAGAGAGGGAAAGAGAGAAAGAGAGAGATAGAGAGATACAACTCCTAGGGGAGGTGGGTGGGTTGTGAAGACTAAATTCCTACTGTTCCCGGAGATCACCTGTTACAGGTGAGTAACTATGCTATCTCCAGGAGCAAGCAGGAATGTAGTCTTCGCATATGGGGACTCCCTAACTGCAGATGCCAGGGAGAAACCCCAGAAGTTGTGTGCCCTTGTGAAAGGGCTCCACTTCCCCCCATGGATCTCTGGCATCCTACCAGGGATGGTGGGTAGGAGTTGATTAAGTATGGAACAGGTGTTGAAGAACAGCCTGACCAAACAAGGCATCCCGACGGGAGTCCTTGTCTAAGCAGTAATGGGCTGTGAAGGTATGAACCGAGGCCCAAGTAGCTGCTCGACAGATGTCGTCGATAGTGAAGATGAGCCATTGAAGCTGCCATGGCTCTCACATTGTGAGCTGTGACATGGCCTTCAAGAGGAAGGTTCTTACTCTCATAGGCAAAAGAAATACGCTGTGCAATCCAGCTGGACAGTGTTCTTTTGGAGACTGGAAGTCCCAAATGACCAGAATCTAAAGCAACAAAGAGTTGAGAGGACTTTCTATGGTGCTGTGTCCTTTGCAAGTAAAAGTCCAAAGCCCTTTTACAGTCCAAAGTATGAAGATTCCTTTCTGCATTTGAGGCGTGAGGCCTTGGGAAAATACAGGAAGGTAAACCGCTTGGTTTAAATGAAAAGGTGATACCACCTTTGGCATAAAGCGTGGATGAGTCCTAAGGACTACCTTATCATGATGGAACCTTGTATAAGGAGAATCAGTCACCAATGCTTGCAATTCACTGATGCGACATGCTGATGTGATTGCAATAAGAAAGATGACCTTCCAGGAAAGGAATTTCAAAGAGGTAGTAGCTAATGGTTCAAAAGGCAGCTTCAGGAGCTGCCCAAGAACCACATTTAAGTCCTATGCCACTGGTGGTGGCTTAATGGGAGGCTTAGTTAAAAGAAGGCCTCTCATAAATCTCGCTATGAGAGGAAATAGGTTGTCCATTTAGAGGCTTGAAAGAAGCTGCAATAGCACTCAAATGAACTCTCACTGAATTGGTCTTAAGCCCTGTATTAGACTAATGAAGGAGATACTCCAGTAATGATTCCAGGGGTATCGCAAGAGGGTCAAGACCCTTCTGCGAGCACCATATGGTAAACCTTTTCCACTTGAAAGCATAAGAGCATCTTGTGGAAGGTTTCCTGGAAGCATAAAGGATATCCTTTACCTGCTGAGAAAGGTTAAGACCATGAAGTTCTAGGCTTTCAGCAACCAGGCCACAGCATCCCGTCCTCTTGAGAAAGGAGATCTGGAGCAGATCCTAACTCCAGAGGAGGAGCTTGAGAGAGATGTAGGAGCAGTGGGTACCACATTTGCCATGGCCAATGTGGAGCTATGAGAATCATATGACCTCTGTCTCTCTGAAGCTTGAACAGGGTTTTGGGAATTAGGGGAATGGGTGGAAAGGCATACAGGAAGTCCTGGCCCCAATGGAGGAGGAAAGCATCTCTGGCCTGACAACCCTGAGCCGGAATTCTGGAACAGAACTGGGGAAGTTTGGCATTCAATGGACTTGCAAAGAGGTCTATGTCCGGGGTTCCCCAAATTTGAAAGCTTTTGGCCACTTGGTCTGCATGGAGAGACCATTCGTGTGGAAGCAGAACTCGACTGAGTCTGTCTGCCCAAGAGTTTTGAATGCCTGGAAGATACACCGCAAGGAGATTAATCTGATGCTCTCTGGCAAGGGCCCATAGTCGCAAAGCTTCGTTGCAGAGCGACAAAGAGCCTGTTCCGCCCTGCCTGTTCACATAGAACATGGCTACCTGATTGTCCGTTTGAACTAGGACTGTCTTGTAGCTGAGCTGGGTGTGGAATACTCGAAGAGCAAGGAAGATTGCTCTGAGTTTCAGGAGATTGATGTGTAGATAGGTCTTCTGTGGAGTCCAGGTACCCTGGGTAGAGAGGCCTTGCAGGTGGGCTCCCCAACCCACCTGTGAGGCATCTGTTGTCAGAGTGGCTTGGGTTGTTGGAAAGGGGACCCTACCAAAAGGTTTTGGGGTGACTGCCACCATTGGAGGGACAAAATAAGACGATCTGAGTTTATTTTGTCTGACAGGCAACCTGATGCCTGAGTCCATTGAGTGGATAAAGTCCACTGGGCTGCCCTCATATGGAGGCGAGCATAAGGAACTACATGCACGGTGGATGCCATGTGGCCTAGCAACTGTAACATTTCCCGAGCAGTGAGGTGAGGCTTTAGCACTGCTTGGGAAGCTAACTGCACAATGCGAAGGCAGCGGGGCTGTGGAAGATGGCCCTTGTCTGTCTGGTATCCAGCAAAGCAACTATAAACTCTAGAGACTGAGTGGGAGCAAGGTTGGGTTTTTGGAAGTTTATGACAAGTCCCAAATACTGAAGTATGCGCATTGTGAGAGAGAGAAATCCTGGCCTCTGGCTCTGAAGGGGCTCGAATGAGCCAGTCGTCTAAGTAAGGGAAGACGAATATTCCCAGGGTGCAAAGAAATGCTGCCACCACAGCCATGTAGTTTGTGAACACCCTTGGTGCCGAGGCCAGGCCAAAAGGAAGCACCATGTATTGGTAGTGCTTCCCTTGAAATAGAAAGTGAAGGAACTTTCGATGAGTTGGATGGATGAGAACATGTGTACGCATCCTTGAGATCTAGAGAACAAAGCCAATCCTGACTCTGAAGGTATGGCAGCAGAGTTCCTAGAGAAATCATTTTGAACTTCTCTTTGAATGGGAATTTGTTCAATTCTCTGAGGTCCAAAATGTGTCTGTGTCCTCCTGTTTTCTTTCGAATAAGGAAATAGGGGGAGTAGAACCCTGTACCCTGTTGGAGAATGGGTACCTCTTCTATTGCCTCCTGGGCAAGAAGCAAAGTGACCTCTTGACCTAACTGGGCGTTGAGAGAGGTCTGAGAATTGAACTGTCTTACCATTGTAGGAGGGGGCATGCTGAGGAAATGAAGCTTGTACCCCTCTCTTACAATGCACAGAGTCCAATTTTCTGCTGTTATCTGCCCCCATCTGGGGGCAAAATGACATAACCGTCCTGGAATGGTGGAAGGCTCTGGGCTGTTCAGGGCCAGGAAGGCAAAGTTCTCTAGATAGGAGTCAAAGCCCCTGTGGAGGCTGAGTCTGCTGAGCCGGTTGAGGCTTAGCAGCTTTTGTTTTTCTTTGCCTAGGTTGATGCTGGTGTCCCTTTTGGGCAGACTGACCTAAACGATGCCCCTGCTGGGTATAGGAGGGGTAAAACTTCTTCTTACTGAAGAATGGTTTCTTGTAGGATTTTTTCCTTGCAGGATCAGCTGTAGATTTAGACAATCTATCCAAGGTGATATTGTCAGCATCTATCTCATTAGCTTTTTCCTGCCAATTCTTGCCAAAGAGATTCTCTCCTGTGCAAGAAATATTCCCCAGTTTATCCTGTATCCAAAGTTCCAAGTCAGATGCCTGGAGCCAGTCAATCCTACGTGCACCTATGGCAATAGCAGAGGTTCTGCTTATGCACTCAAAGCAGTCAAAGGCTGCACGATTTACAAACTTGGAAATATCCTGAGCATGTTTGACAAGGGCAAGGTAATCCTGCCTCTTATCAGGAAGGAGAGGGCTCATAAGCTCTATATCTCCCGTGACCTCCTTAAGGAACATTCCCATATATAATATATAGGAACTGATCCTAGCAGAACGCATGGAAGCCTGGAAGGTTCGATGTCCAAAGGCGTCAAGAGTCCTACACTCACGTCCTGGAGGATTAGATGCATGTCTTTTTGCACTCTTGATCCTTCTCATAGCTGATTCCACCACCATGGAATGGTGTGGTAGCTGAGTCTTCTGAAACCCAGGACAAGGAGGAACTCGATACATGGTGTCGAGCCTTTGAGAATGAGGAGAAGTGGTTAGAGGTGTTTCCCACATCCTTAACATGAGGTCATGCAAGATCTCATGAATAGGTAAGGTAGCTGCCTCCTTGGGAGCTTTAGGGTATTGCAGGATTTCCAATTCCTTTGCCCTAGGCTCTCTTTCAGGATCCACTGTGATCGAAAGACCTCGAGCCACATCTCGAATAAAATCCTGAAAGGACATATCCTCTGGAGGAGACATCCTACACTGAGGAGAAGAAGAATCCTCAGGAAGAAGTACTCTGGTATCGGCAGAGCTTTCAGAGTCTTCAGACTCATCCGAGGATTCAAAGTATCTCCGATCCGTGTGATCGTGCAAGGCACGGTACCAGTACCGATCGAAGTCGGCATTGGAGAGGTCCGGTACTGACCTGTCGATACCGGATGGATAAGCATGACTCGGTCCCGGTAGAATACCTGCCAATGTCGATGCAGTCAGTACCGGTACCGAAGTCGGTGCCGGTACTGGTTGAATTGTCTGAAGCAGTTTCAGGGGCATCGAGGCCGTGAGAAGAGCCGCCAAACTGCATTCAATAGCCAAGAATCTCTGGTCTATCGACGCTGCCGATGCTTGGGTATCGGTACCGAATGAAGCAGCCGGTACCCCAGAGCATGGCACCAGTAGTTCTGCCGAGGCTGAGGCCTCGAGAACATCCTGGAGCCCCGTTAGTGGTTTGGGAGCCGAAGCCTCCCGCCGGGGCAATTTTGCCGGTACAAGTCCCTCAAGGGCAACGCCAGAGGCATCTCGATGCTTAGAAGGAGATCTACCCTTTGAGGACCGGCCAGATTTATGTTTAGTTACCTGAGATCCATGGGAGGAAGATGAAGCCCTGGAAGACGTCGATGCCACAGACGCTGCATCGGAGGGAAAAAGGGTGCTAAGTTTAGCAGCTTGGTTTTGCTGGCCCCTCTTCGACATCATCCCACAGGCAACACACTCCGAAATAGAGTGGTCAGGACCTAAACATTTGAGGCACCACTCATGGGTGTCGGTGACGGAGATGGTACCGCCACACTTGGAACACTTTTTTAAAAACCTGAAGCGGGTTTTTCCTTTTTAAAGGAAAAGTTGGGCTTAGTGCCCAAAATGGCGCGTGGCACCTGAGGAGAAAATACCTGGAAAAGACTCCAGAAGAAAAGTTTTTTTTAAGAAAAAAGAAAGAAGAACCGGCGGTACCGGTGTAGCGTCGAGGGAAGGCAGACGCGACCACAAAAAAGAAGAATAAAAGGGAATATTTTCTGCGGTGACAGGATGTGCGACCTGTCAGCTCCGCGGAAAACGAAGAACTGGAGAGGGACAGTTGGGAAAGGTGGGAAGGCAGCATGCAGGTGCTGTGGGATGCTCCCAAAAGCTTTCCTATTGGACGCTGGGGAGCGTTCCCGCGCAGGCTCCGTCGGAACCGATGATACCCCATATGTGAAGAGTACATTCCTGCTTGTTCCTGGAGATTATAACCATAGCTGTAACACAGCTGCAAGTCAGAACCCAAGTTTGCTACCTGGGAATAACACTAGATCAAGGCCTAACCCTCACCCCTCACATCAGCAACATCACAAAAGCCATTTATTTATTTAACTTTCTTATATACTGCGCTCTTCAGTATCAGTGCGGTTTACATGTAACATATCTGTCCAGTGCAGGAGGTCTGCACTGGACTTACAATATAACAGGGGGTTATGTACAGGTTCGAACAGGGTAACTATATACAAATATATTCAACATATGTTAAGGGGTGACCCAACTATTTACATATTGGTTCAAACTGAGCATGTGCAGTTGTTAGGGTGAATATGTTGCTATCACAAGCTTAAAACAGAATAATACCTCAAACCACTTCTGGACCCCCATGCTAAGCTTGAAGAATGCTACACAAATTCAGTAATGGTCTTCTCGCTCAGAGCCAAATCCAGTACTCCTAAAGTCCAACACTCTGAATCAAATGTGGAAAGTGATGAAAATCACACTACTTCAACTATCTATTCTGTGATACTCCGTGATATTCATAAATAAAACTACCCGTAGTGGTCGTTAACAGGTCTCAGATCAGGGGCTGTAAAAGCAATAGCTTATAGCTTAGAACTTTGAAATAAGCCCTGTTCGCATCACCGACCTTTTACCACCACCACCTACGGGATATGTGTTTAAATAAATACTTAAATAATTAAAGATTTGCTTAGCTTGTTAGCGTCTAGTGTAAGGCTGTATCCCCAACGCCATCAGCCGCGCTTAGTTTGCGTTTCACCGGCAACGGTTTCTTCAGGGGGTCGCCTCAGCGATGCGCACTAGAACCAAACTCATCTCCACCAGCGTGTTCAATCTTTCCGACAAATCTTTGTAACTAGTCTATAGGTGGTTAGACTAGACTAGTCTAGACTAGTTACAAAGATTTGTCGGAAAGATCTCAGCTGCCAAATTCTAGAATGGTCTAGAATTTGGCAGCTGAGATTTAATGCTAAAAAAATGCAAGGTCATGCATTTGGGCTGCAAAAATCCAAGGGAGCGGTACAGTGTAGGGGGTGAAGTATTTCTGTCCACAAAAGAAGAGCGGGACCTGGGCGTGATTGTGTCTGATCATCTTAAAATAGCTAAACAGTAGGAAAAGGCGATGGTGAAAGCTAGAAGGATGCTTGAGTGCATAGGAAGAGGAATGGCCAGCAGAAAAAAGGAGGTGATGGTGCTTCCGTATAAGTCTTTGGTGCGGCCTCATTTGGAGTATTGTGTGCAATTCTGGAGACCGCACCTTCAAAAGGATATAAACAGGCTGGAGTCAATGCAGAGGGTGGCTACTAAAATGGTTAGTGGGCTTTGTTATAAAGCATATGAAGACAGACTTAAGGATCTTAATATGTATACTTTCGAGGAAAGGCGGGATAGAGGAGTTATGGTAGACATGTTTAAATACCTCCATGACATAAATGCACAGAAGAGCCTCTTCCGATTTTATTTATTTATTTGTGTGCTTTTCTATACTGCACCTTCCAGAGATCAGGGGCGGTTTACAAGGAACTTAAACAACAATATAACAAACAGTGAAATATTTATTTATTTAGACAGTTTTGTATACCACCTTATCCTTCAATCAAAGCGGTCACAACACAATTGGGGGATACATTTAACACGCAGGGATATGAGACACATACACTAATACTTACAGGGAACATGGGCTATGGAGGGTTAAGTGACTTGCCCAAGACCACAAGGAGCATCTGTGGGACTAGACACCCCAGTCCTTCCAGCCCAAGGTTGCTGTTCTCTGGTGGGATTTGAACCTCCGACCTTCCGGCTTGAAGTACCTTGCCCCAACCACTAGGCTACTCCTATTGCATTACATAGAACATTAGGTGAACATAAGAACTATGTTATAAGGAAACAAGGTGTAAATCAGTTACATAAGAACATAATGGAACATACAAACTATGTTACAAATAAACAATGCGTAAATTATTTACATGGTTGAACAAAACTATTTATAATAGTTATTTGTAATCATATGTACAGTGTTGGGAGGAGGACTATTTAGAAATGGTTATTTAAGGAATTAGTTAGGATTCAGTGAATGGGAAGTATCAGAGATGGTTATAAGAGATGTTAACAAAAATGAGTCTAGAATTAGGTGGGATAGACTTGTGTTTGGTTAGTTGTGTATTCTTGTGTAGTGTATTTGATTGTGGGTTGTAGGTTGCTGTAGTGTTGACTAAACAGGTAGGTTTTAAGTTCCTTCTTGAAGGAGGTAAGGTCCTTAATCTCTCTTAGGTATATTGGAAGTTTGTTCCATTGGCTGGGAGCATAATATGAAAAAGCAGTGTTGGTGGTTATTTGTTTCGATTTTATCACGGCATTGGGAATTAGTAGCATGTTAAGATTAGTTTTTCTTCTAAGTCTGTTTTCTAGTGGAGTCTGAAGTAATGTTGCTAACTGTGATGGGGCTAAGTCATTAATGAGTTTAAAAGTGGTGACAAGGGTTTTATATTGAATCCTCCTAGAGATTGGAAGCCAGTGGAGAGCTATAGGATGGGGGAGATATGATCAAATATTTTGGCTTTCACAATGATTCGAGCAGTGACATTCTGAGCTCTTTGAAGGATGTGTAGATTCTTTTTAGATGTCCCTTGGAGTATGCCATTACAGAAGTCTAAATGTGGCATAATGAGAGCCTGGACAACTGTTCTGAAATCGTTGATGTCAATGAGGGGTCTGAGTTGCTGTATGGTTCTGAGCTTGAAAAATATAGTTTTGGCAGTCTGTTTTATGTGGTGTGTCATGCTTAGCGTTTTGTCTAGTGTAACTCCAATGTATTTAATTTCAGATTTGACTGGGAGAGTAATGTTCATCAGGTTGATGGAAGCTGGAGGGGTGAAGTTGGTATTTCTGGTTACGAAGAGTGCTTCAGTCTTTTTGAAGTTGATATCCATATGGATTGAGTGGAGCCATTGTTCAGCTTCAGAGAGGCGGGTGGCGATTCTGCTGAAATTAAGGTTAGCTATGTCCAAAGGGGTGAACAGCATGATGTCGTCTGCATAGATAAAATAGTTTAGTTTGTGGTGTTGAAAGATTGCGCAAATAGGTTGGATATAAAGGTTAAAAGGTAATGCGGAGAGTGAGGATCCTTGAGGGATACCACGTTCTTGAGGGAATGGTAGTGAGGGGGAATGATCTAAATGGACATATTGGAAATGATTAGAAATGTAGGACTTAAACCAGTTAAGAGTGGTATCTTTTAAACCTAGTTGAGATAGTCTGGATAGTAGAGTATTATGATCTACACTGTCAAAGGCTGAGGAAATGTCAAGGAATATGAGCAAGAAGGTCTGCTTTATATTATCCATACCTCGCATTAGTGAATCAAAAAGGGATATGAGTAAGGTTTCTACTCCGTGATATGGGCGGAAGCCATATTGGTAATCATCTAAAGGGAAGTTGGTATCAATATGATCTTGTAGTTGTATCTGAGCAACCTTTTCAATGATTTTGGCTAAGAAAGGTATGCTGGCAATGGGGCGGTATGAGGAAGGGTCAGTACTGTTAAGGGTTTTATTTTTTAGTAGAGAGCGAATAGCCGAATATTTGAGGTCATCCGGTATGAGGCCTTGAAGTAGAGATTGGTTTACCACTTTCAAAATGTATGGAGCTAGTTCAGATTTTGCTGCTTTAACCCAAGACACCGGGCAGAGATCAAGTAATGAAGTGGTAGTATTGAGATTTGATATAATCTCTAGGAGTTGTTTGTTGGAGATTGTATGGAATGAGCTCCACTCAGTGATGGTATTTGATGCAGTAGGGGTCAGGATAATACTTGGACAGGTGCTTAGTTTAAGCTTATTGGCAAAGTGGTTTGCCAGGTGTTGTGGATCTATTGGTGTTTTGTTTGGGGTGTGATCGGGAACCTTAGTTAAAGATTTAATAATCTCGAAGAGTTCCCTGGGTCGGTTGATGGCCTTAGATAATGTTTTATTGTGGTATAGTCTTTTTGTGGTGTTAATGGCTTCCTTGTAAGTTTTAAGGCTTGCGAAGTATTGAACCCTGAGTTCAGTGGTTTTTTTCTTCCTCCATTTAGTCTCTAATTTCCGAAGGTTTTTCTTTAGTGCAGCAAGCTCAGAGGTGTACCATTTCTCGGACGAATTAGTTCTAGGTTTTCTTTTAATTGAAGTTGAATATTTAGCTTCTGCCTCAATAATAGAGTTCCAGGTAGAAACAAGTTCATTGAGATTGTTTGAGGTATTGTTTAATTTTGGAGAAATAGATTCCAGAAAGCTTTCCTTGTTTAACTGGCGGAATTTTTGTTCTGTGCATTTGGCGTTACGATTGAAAGCAAGCTCTGCTATGAGAGGACATAGGATGAAGGTGAAAGGGGATAGACTCAGAAGTAATATGCCAAAATATTTCTTTACGGAAAGAGTGGTAGATACATGGAATAGTCTCCCAGTGGAGGTTGTAGAGATGAGGACAGTATCTGTATTCAAAAAAGCATGGACAAACATGGAGGATCTGTAAATGAAAAAAGGAGACTGTTGTAATAGTTAATATGGAAGGGCAAACTAGATAGGCCATGTGGTCTTTTTCTGCCATCATGTTTCTATGTTTCTAATTATATACCACCAAACGTTTACAGGGAAATCTTAGATGAAAAGTACCCCCTCAACTGCAGCACCCCAGCTTTAAGAAGCAAAAATTCCTTCCTTCTTCTTCGAGTCTCTTTCGCAGTGTCTGGAAACACAGAGATCGTGAACCCACAAAAGGGCTCTAACCTCCTTTTGTAAACATTCCTTATCTGCAACCAATGCACATTAGCAGGGCCGGCCTGTCCATTGTGCGAGAATGTTGTTTGCATAGGGCCCTGTGCTTCAGGGGGCTCCGCGCGAACTTCATTCTCGCACAAATGAACGGCTTCAGAGGTGAGCCAGGGAAGCCGCCACAAGGCCCCGGCTCCCTCTGCAAAGCAGCCAGTGTGAAGAGTGTTTTCCATCATGCTATCGGCTGTTTCTGTGGCGTGTGCGAGTGCCGGGAAATGCCCTTTAACGTTTCCTGGCATTCAGCGCGTTTCACAGAAATGGCCACTAGCATGAGGGCAAACACTCTTCACGCTGGCGGCTGTGCAGAGGGAGCCGGGGCCTCGCATGGGCTTCCCTGTCTCCTGCTGATGCTCCTTAGATGGCCACGGGGCTCTTTGGCGGGGGGGGGGGGGAGGGGGGTGTGTAAAGCATAGGGCTGGAAATGGGCAGATGGGGGACAAGGATTGGAAATGGGCAGCTGGGGAGGGGCAAGGATTGCAAATTGGCTGATGGGGGTACTAGGACTGGAAATGAGGTGATGGGATGGGAAGCTGGGACTGGAAATGGGCTGATGGGGGGGAAGCATGGACTGGAAATGACTGATGGGGGGCTAGGATTGGAAATGGGCTGATGGGGAGCTGGAATAGGACTGGAAATGGGCTGATGGGGGGGATCTTGGAATGGAAATGGGCTGATGTGGTGGGGGAGCTTGGACTGGAAATGGGCTGATGGGCTGGAATAGGACTGGAAACTGGCTGATGGGGGAGCTTGGAGTGGGCTGATCGAGGACTAGGAATGGGACTGGAAAGGAGCATATGGGGGCTAGGACTGGAAATGGGCTGATGGGGGGACATGGGAGAATGGGACTAGAAGGGAGCAGATGCTAGGTGAGTCTAGAACTAGAAGGGAGCTGATTTTGGGTGAGGACTAGAAGGGGATGGGGATGGGAAATGAAGATGGGGACAAGATATTTTGTGTGGGAGGGAATAAAAATCTACAATTGTCCAGGTATTGGGAGAGTAAGTGGGGATTGAGAATGGAAGGGTGAAATTTGAGTGGATGATAAAAGAATAAAGAAAGAAATGGGGGAAAGAGCAAAAGAGGAAAGATCAGTATGTTTATTTGCTTTTATATACCGTGCTCTTTGAAATCAGTGCGGTTTACATATAATGTGTACAGTAAAACAGTTAAAGCAGATAGAGAGAATGGAAAATATCTAGAAGAGAGAAGAAAGGACAAATGGACATCTTGCAGAAGACACAAAGAAACCAGAAGAAAGTGACTGGAGCAATTGCAACTGAAAAGTAAAATGCCCAAAGAAAAGGTAGAAAAATACTTTTTCTTTTGAATATTTTAACTGGAATATGTCAGGTCTGGGGACGTGTGTATTGCTAACATCTTTGCGTTTTTTAGTGCAAGAGGAAATTACTTTATAGTTTTATTTCTCCAGTGTTGTTGTGCATTTTATGTTTGGCTTTTGGGGTTCCTAATTTAATTATTATCCTCCTATTTCTAAATTGTGATCCCTTGTTCTTTGTGCGGTGACAGTCTATGTTCTGCATGTGTAACCGAGCTGAGATATTCTGTTCATGTAGTTTCTATTTGACAGTCCCACTTGTTCTTTTTCCCCCCCAGTGAGATGAATTGGTATTCTTTGAGATGTATTGGTGTAATATGTGCAGTGTTGCCTTTTTGATAGGTAGGGTTTGGTTCTTTGTGAGTCCTGGTAGTGCTGTTATGATATAGTGGATTTGCTATGGGTTCTAAATGGTCAGTTTTATAGTACTTCCTAATGGGTCTGGCGGTTAGCACTAGAATATGGTAATTTAGAAATCTGGTAATCTTTCTTTATCCAGACACTCATTAAGAGGCATGTTTACTAAAAGCGCATGTTAACATTATGCAAATATTTATGCAGATGAGACCCCTTATGAAAATGAGGCCCCACAATGAATCTCAGCACATAGCCCTGCACTTCCCTTGGGCCACCCCTGCACATGAGACCAAAAGCATTGCAGGTTTAAACCCCTCCATTCAGATCCCTCCAACAATTCAGAAACATTCAATACATCTAGATTGGAATCTGTTCCCATGCCTGCTGACTCTGTTTTTCCAGATGGGAGATAGTATGTTTTAGTTAGAGGTGGCAACAAATCATTTGGAACCTTTAAGATCTCAATCATATATTTTTTAAACATATCTAGAGCTGACGTATGCTCAGCCCTACACAAAGATTCACAGCTGAAGCAGAATTTTCCAATACCTCCAACTTTAATCTCAATGTGATATTATCCTTAGTAAGAGCAGAGCTCAAATCAGACAACACAGTCAGTTGGTGAGCATGATCTTCAATCTTTACTTTCACAATATCTAATGTAGATGTTATCAGCTCTGAATGCTGTTGGATTCTGGAGGAGAGGTCAGCCGTCTGTCAAGAAACTGAATCAGTAAGCATAGCAATGGCTTCCCAGATATTTTCAAGTGTAAACTACTTAGGAAACAGCAGAGAGAACAAAGGAGTGCAGGAAACAGCTGGGACTAACTGAAAGAATCTTCATCAACGGCTACACCGCTGCTCAATGATGTTCCCACCGCCTTCTCACTCGGGGTGTCTCCGATAAAACTAAAGGCAAACCCAAGTTTGCAATCCACAGGCACCTCCCGGACAGAGATCAGACTTGCGAGGGAGTGGTCTCCAAATCCACCAGATCAAGAACCGGCCCTCCAGGCATGGCGGTGTTCTCCGCACCTCAGGGGAAAGTGAGATATCAATGTCGGAAGACTGCGGGGGTTCCTCCTTTTCCACCACAGGTAAGCCCAACCTTATCCCCTTGGGCACCTCCACAAAATGATCCATTGGACCTCCAATGGGTGGCTGGGACTCCGAGAGGTATTTCCTCACCTTCCCCTTTCGTTTTGGCAACCTTGTCAACCTTCAAACAGGAGCAGGACATTCCTCAAGGCTCACCCCTCTCTGCCCTTCTCTTTAATCTTTACATGCAGCCACTATGCAACATCTTTAAAAAGCACAAAGTAAATTATCATTTCTATGTGGATGATATAACTTATTTATTTAACATTTTTTATACCGCTTTATCATTTTAATCAAAGCAGTTTACATTGTAACTTAAACTTGATAAAGTACATTAAACAGGGACATTGATAACTTGGATTTTTCTGAGCAATGGAGGGTTAAGTGACTTGTCCAAGGCCACAGGGAGTTCTAGAGGGCAGGGCCGGCCCGTCCATTGAGCAAGAATGTTTTTTGCACAGGGCCCCGCGTTTCAGGGGGCCCCGCGCAAAGAACATTCTGCTTTTTTTCAAAATTAAATAATAAAAAAAAAAAGCTGGCTGCTACCGCTGCCGCGGCGGCAGCTGCAGAATGGAGTGTCCCGCGGGGCCCCCTCTGCCCGGCTGAGTCCCTCCCTCCCTCTGCGACGGCTGAGCCCCTCTGTGCCGGCTTTCAGATTCGCGAAGGGAGAGTGTCTCCCTCGCGTCTCTGTTAAGCCTGCAGGGGCAGATGGGAAATTTCTGCAGTTGGAGTGGAGGAGTGGCCTAGTGGTTGGGGCAAAGTACTTCAAGTCGGAAGGTCAGGGGTTCAAATCCCACTAGAGGACAGCAACCTTGGGCTGGAAGGACTGGGGTTTCTAGTCCCCCAGGTGCTCCTTGTGGTCTTGGGCAAGCCACTTAACCCTCCATAGCCCATGTTCCCTGTAAAATAGTTATCTGCAAGTTATAATGCCCTGTTCAATGTAATTTCAGTTTGTTCAATGTAAACCACACTGATGCAGAATAGCATGGTATATAAGAGAATGTAAATAAATAAAAATTTATAGTTTTATTTCTACAGTGTTGTTGTACATTCCAAGTTTGGCTTTTGGGGTTCCCAGTTTGATTATTGTCTTCCTATTTCTAAATTGTGATTCCTTGTTTGGTGATGGTCTATGTTCTGCATGTGTAATTGAGCTGAGGTATTCTGTTTATGTAATTCCTATTTGACATTGCCACTTGTTCTCTTTCCCCAGTAGGTCATGTATTGTTATTCTCTGAAATGTATTGGTTTAATATTTGCAGTGTTTCCTTTTGATAGGTAGAGTATGGTGCTTTGTGAGTCCTGGTAGTGCTGTTAGGATACGGCAGGTTTGCTATGGGTTCTAAATGGGCAGTGTTTGTAGAAGTTCCTAATGTGTCTGGTGGTTGGCACTGGATTATAGTAATGTAGAAATCTTTTAGTCTTTCTTTATCCATACACTCATTAAGAGGCATGTTTACTAAAAGTTAGTATATGGTAACATTATGCAAATATGGCCTCTTATGCAAATGAGGCCCCACACCAAGTCTCCGCACATGGCCCCACACCCCCCTTGGGCCACCCATGCTAGAGGGAATTGAACTCTGGTCTTTTGGTTCCCAAGCCAGTGCTGTAACCATTAGGCTACTCCTCCACTCCACTCCACTCTGTTGACGTCACAAACCCTAACTGCCCTCAGATCCAAACATGCCTCACTGATGTTATTGACTGGCTAAATTCACACAGCTTAAAAATTAACCTAAAAAACCCCAGAAGTATTATATCTCCGGAAATCAAAGCTTTAACCCCTCCCCTCCCCCCCCCCCCTTCGCTAAAATCCACATAAAAGACTCAGATTTAGAAGTTAAAAAGGAAGTTAAATACCTATGAATCATTCTAGACCAGTCCCTAAACATGGCCTCACATATAAAATGTATTACTAAGACCATGTATTTTAAACTGTGAATGATACAACACCTTAGACCCTTGCTGGAGAATAATGATTTAGATCAGTCCTTCAGGCCCTGATTACACCCCACTTAGAATACTGTAATAGTCTTCTGTATGGATTGCCCAAGAAAACTATTCAACAGCTCCAGATGGCACAAAATCTAGCTGCACACATAGTTTATAAGGCCCACTACTTTGACCATATCACTCCTTTTCTCCATAACCTCCACTGCTTGTCTATTGATGTTGAAGCTTTGGTGGGAGTGGCTGACTTGGATTTAGTGCCAGTTACAGAAACATGGTTCACAGAAAACTATGACTGGGATGTAACTATGCTAGGCTATACTTTATTCAGAAAGGACAGGGTAGGAAGAAGGGGAGGAGGAGTGGCACTATATGTAAAAAATAATATTAGAGCTTTGGAATTACAGAGCTTAAAAAGGAGAGAGGAGGCACAGTGGGTTAAATTAGAAAGAGGGAAAGAGAAATCTATTTGCATTAGTGTGATATATACACCTCCCTCAAAAGAGGAAGAGGTGGACAGAGAGTTAATTGAAGACATACGCAGCATTGCTAGGAATGGGGAAGGGCTCTGATAGGCGATTTCAATATGCCAGATGTTGACTGGCACATTCCTGCTGCAGTATGATCTTGAAGTAAGGAGATCCTGGATTCTCTACCGGGAGAACTATTCAGGCAATTGGTAACAGACCCCACACGTGAAGGGGCCATACTGGACTTGATGCTTACCAATGGTGAAAGTGTTTCTGATGTTATAGTGGGAGACCATTCTGAATCCAATGATCACCAGATGGTGTGGTTCAGTATTAAGACTAGGGCTGTTAGAATCCATTCAAAAGTGTGGGTCTTAGACTTTAGGAAAACTAACTTTGTCAAGATGGGCCAATACCTCAGGGAGTCGTTAGTGGGGGATGGAGAAAAACAGTGGGCAAAACTGAAAGGGGATATTTTAAGGGCAACCAACCTTTTTGTTAAAATGGTAAAGATAAAAGGAAAAGGAGACTACTATGGCTTTCAAAAGAAGTAGCTGAAAAGGTGAACAAAAAGAGGGAGGCCTTCGTGAAATAAAAGAGATCACAGAAAGAAGAAGACAGGCATCTATATTTGGAAAAACTTAGAGAACCTAGCAAAGTAGTCAGGAAAGCAAAGATTCAAAAAGAGGAGGAAATAGCCAGTGCAATAAAATGGGGGGGATAAGACATTTTTCAGATATGTTAGTGAGAAGAGGAAGGGCAAAAGTGGTATTGTCAGACTCAAGGATGAAGGGGAGGAGGATAAAGCGGAATTGCTTAACAAATATTTCTGTTCTGTGTTCACAGATGAAGAACCAGGAGCAGGACCTCAGAAAACACCCACAAATCGGAAAAGAAGCGAGGGGCATCATAAACAATTTTCAGAAGACTGTGTTTGTGAGAAACTATCTAAACTTAAAGTAGACAAAATGATGGGACCGGATGGGATACACTCTAGAATACTGAGGGAATACTTGGGGACATTCTAGCAGCTTCACTGACTGACTTTTTCAATGTTTCGTTGGAGTCAGGAGTGGTGCCAAAGGACTGGAGAGAGGCTCATGTAGTGCCTTTGCACAAAAGCGGAAGTAAGGATGTGGTTGAAAACTACAGGCCAGTTAGTTTAACTTTGGTGGTGAGTAAATTATTGGAAATGCTGCTGAAAGACTAAATAGTGAGGTTTCTGGAGTCCAGCGGATTACAGGATCTGATGCAGCATGGATTCACCAGAGGCAGGTCTTGTCAAAGAAATCTGATTGATTTCTTTGACTGGGTGACCAGGGAGTTGGACCGAGGGAGAGTCCTATATGTGGTGCATTTAGATTTCAGTAAAGCCTTTGATACCGTTCCTCACAGGCGACTAATAAACAAACTGAACACCCTAGGGATGGACCCTAAAGTTACTGATTGGGTTAGAAATTGGTTGAGTGGGAGGCGACAAAGAGTACAGGTAAATGGAACTTACTCTGAGGAGAAGGAAGTTACCAATGGTGTGCCCCAGGGATCTGTCCTAATCCGATTCTTTTCAACATCTTTGTTAGTGATATAGCAGAAGGGCTGTCGGGTAAGGTTTGCCTCTTTGTAGATGATACCAAAATCTGCAATAGAGTAGACACCCAGGAAGGTGTAGATGACATGAGGAGGGATCTAGCTAAGCTTGAGTTATGGTCTAGAATCTGGCAGCTGGGATTTAATGTTAAAAAATGCAAGGTCATCCATTTGGGCTGCAGCAATCCAAGGGAGCAATATATTGTTGTATAGGGGGTGAAGTACTTTTGTCCACTAAAGATGAGCGGGACCTCGGTGTGGTTGTGTCTGATGATCTTAAAGTAGCTAAACAGGTAGAAAAGGCAACAGCAAAAGCTAGAAGGATGCTTGGGTGCATAAAGAGAGGAAGGGCTAGCAGAAAAAAGGAGGTGATAGTGCCTCTGTATAAGTCTTTGGTGCGACCTCATTTGGAGTATTGTGTGCAATTCTGGAGACCATACCTTCAAAAGGATATAAACAGGATGGACTCGGTACAGACGGTGGCTACTAAAATGGTTAGTGGTCTTCATTATAAAGCATACGAGGACAGACTTAAAGATCTTAATATGTACACCTTAGAGGAAAGGCTGGATAAAGGTGATATGATTGAGACATTTAAATATCTCTGTGGCATAAATGCACATGGGGAGACCCTCTTTCAATTGAAAGCAAGTTCTGCTACGAGGTGACATGGGATGAGCGTGAAAGGGGATAGATTTAGGAGTGATATGTGGAAATATTTCTTTACAGAAAAAGTGGTGGATCCGTGGAATAGTCTCCCAGTGGAGGTGATAGAGATGAGGACAGTATCTGAATTAAAAAAAAAAAAGCATGGGACAAACACAGAGGATCTCTAAAGGAAAAAAGTTGTTGATATGGAAGGTGGTCTTTTTCTGTCATCATTTTTCTATGTTTCTATTGCAACAAGAACAAAATACAAATACATAATGATAGTCTTCAAACTGTACAATAAAATAGCTCCATATCTTCCCTTCATCTTCAGTTTACCTGACCCTACAAGAACTAGAAGGAATTGTTTCCAGGACACACTAGTAATACCTACTCACATCCGCAACACCAATAAAGCTACCAGCTCCAGAGCTTTCACATATATTGCTCCAGCACTCTGGAATGCTCTTCCAGACAATTTAAGAGAGATAAAGGACCTACAAACATTACACAAAGAACTCAAGACATACCTTTTTATTGAATATTATGGTATATCCATCTATAATCCTCAGTTTCAAACAACCTAGCTTCACCACAAGCCCTTACCACTATTAAAGTTAACTCATATATAAAAGAATGCTCTATATTCAGCCAACTGCTTACTTGTATGTAGTTTTTGCAACATAGTTCTGCAGCCAACCTTAGATTGTGGTTGAGTTAAATTATTGTTTTAATGTAAAGTTACTTGTTATGTTTCCTGTAAAGTTACTTATGTTCTCTGTAAACCGCCCCTGATCGCTGGAAGAGGTGGTGTATAAAAACTTGCAAATAAATATGTAAGAAAGACCAAATGCACTGTACGTACCCATACTGTAGAACATTGGAATTTGAGATGCAAGATTGCGACAAAACCCTTGTTTCTCATTGGGGGGGAAGTATGACACACTATTTCAAATCTTAGGTTTACTGTAATAAGTTGTGAAATCCTGCTGGAGAGGTGGTGATATTGAAATAACCCTTTTATGATTGGAACAGAGATACATTTTTGATTTAAATACCATGACACCAAATGGTCTATGATGTATGTTTACTAAAGAGCATTAAGTGATCAAGTGTGCTGTAACCGCTTGTTATCGGCACCCTTGTGCACTTAATGCTGCTATAATGCTGCATTAGTGAGCGTTAAAGGCTCCCGCAGCATTAAGGGAACAGGAGGCAGAGAGTGGGCATTGACACCAAGTGCTCCCTTAACACTAGTTATGCAATCATGCATTAGAGCCCTTTAATGCTGGGAACCCTAACGCCAAGAAAAACCTTGCAGAAAGGGGAGATTTTGAGAGGAGAGAGCCCATTCCAGTGTCTGCAATGTGATCTACACACAGGGGAACCCTACAAGAGAAGGCAATAGCCAGAGAAGTGGATGGCAGTGGGAGGTGGGTGAGGAGGGGGTAGCGTGACCGGGCATATGTGTCACTGCTGCTCCAACTGGCAATGCCTCCCCAGGCACCTGTCTAACCTGCCTAGTGGATGGGCTGGCACTGCACCCCACCCCCACTGTCACCATGTTGTCATGTCAGCATGGTATGGTGGTGGCTGGGGCTGCGCCCCCTGCCAGCAGCAGACAAAGGCTCTGATCTGGCCCTGAATGTCTTGTGTGATGCTACATTTGCCTAAGTCACCCTGAGGACGAACAGTCCAACCTCAGGAATAGTGGAGCACTTGATCCCACACCACTGAGGTTGAATGTATCAGGATGCGTGCCCAAACCCCGGCAGAGGGGACATGAGCGCCAGGACGGGCACAGCTGCACAGATGCAACAACAGAGATGCCACCTCCAGCACTGAACCAGGGGCTCTGCCATGATGGCAGAGAGGGATGCAGCAGCTAGCAGGCTGCCCACAATGACCATTGGCCCATGACACCAGTCCAGTTAACAGAGTGGAACACTTGTGCTGTGGATCAGGATGCCACCCACCCACACAGAGTGAGTGGATATGTGCATATGTGGGGGAAATATGGGCACTCTGGAAGGGATACCACACAGTATCAATGGTAGTGGCAGTGCCCCTAAAGGTACTGCCGCTACCACCACACAGATATCTGAGTGTGTCCTCAGTTCATAGAAGGTCTACTGACCAGGGACACTTGTGATATATAGCTGCTTGGAATAAAAATATACATTGCTTTTAGACTTGCAGAGACCTGGTCTTCTACTTAATTTTGCAGCAGAGGTATAATTTTAAGGTTACAGGGACCTTTGCATAGTGGGCTGTGTCGTGACCCCAGCCCCGGCCGAGGGCCTAGAGGCATAGGGCTGCCAATTTTAGTCCTCTAATAAAGGAATTAAACACTATTCTTGTCCAAAGGGAGGCATTCTGGGACTTGTAGTTTTTCCTCATTCAAGGATAGTCGTGTAAGCCAAGGGTTAAAGGCAAAGACAAAAGTTTATTTTTCCCCAAAAAGCACTAAGGTTCAAACACACAACGTCAGGATATTCTTCTCCAAGCAATATTTCAGAAATTATACATAAGCTGGAACTGAGGAAGTTTCATACGCTTTTAAAACATGTGCAGTTGTTTTCATAAGGTAACCAGCAAAAGAAAATACAGCTTCTCTGTTTAAGCAAAGTTAAATGTCCTCATTTACCTTCTGCTCCTTTAAACACAAAAATGTAGAAGCTGGCAACGTTCTCTTGAGTTAGTAGGTATTTCTTAGAAAAACGCTGCTCACAATCGTGTTCTCTTTACCTTAGCTGTCTCCCTTGACCTTTCTGCAGCTTTCGACTTAGTGGATCACCGTACTCTCCTCACTCGCCTTCGGGAAGCAGGTCTTTCTGGTGTGGTTCTCCAGTGGTTTCATTCTTTTCTTTCCTGTCGTTCTTTTTCTGTAGTCACCGGGTCCTCCTCCTCTGCCCCACTCCCCTCACTTGTGGGGTTCCCCAAGGCTCTGTCCTCGCTCCCCTTCTTTTTAATGTCTTCTTAGCTCCTCTTGCCCTTTTAATCCAACAGTTCGGTATCTCTGCGTATTATTACGCAGACGACATTTTTCTCTTACTTCACACAGACTCTCTCTCCCCTGACATTGCCCCTCTTAATCATTGTCTCACTGCTGTCGCTTCTTGGTCTTCTTCCAATTTCCTTCACGTGAATCCCGCTAAATCTTTCGCTATTTGGTTCACGCTTGGGAGTCCCTCCCCCACTTGTGCCCCTTCCCTTTCTTCACAGTCTATTCCTCTTGTCTCGTCACTCCGTTATCTGGGTGTTACTCTTGACTCTTCCCTCTCTTTCAAGGCGCACATCTCTTCCATTATTCTCCCTTAGGCAGCTCCGAGCTGTCCGCCCTTTCCTTTCTTCTTCCGCTCTGGCTGCCCTCATTCTCTCCCTTGTGATGTCTCGTCTCGATTACTGTAATGTTTCCCTAGCTGGTCTGCCCCAATCCCAACTGTCTCGTCTCCAGCGTGTTCAAAATACTGCCATTCGTCTTCTAACTCATGCCTCTCATTTCGATCATGTTACCCCTCTTCTTCTTCATCACCACTGGTTACCTGTTCCTTTTCGTGTCCAGTACAAAATTCTTATCCTTACGCACAAGGCTGTCCGCACTGGCACCCCCTCCTATCTTGCTGATCAGATACACTTCCGTACCCCCCACCGTCTGCTTCGCTCTATCCACACTAATCGCATGTCTCTTCCCTCCCCCTCCCAGGCCCATCTTGTTTCTACTCGTTCCTCTGCCTTCTATTTCTTGGCCCCGAGCCTTTGGAACTCGCTCCCTCACTCGCTTCGTGCAGAAGAATCTTACCACTCCTTCAAAGCTCAGCTCAAAACCCACCTTTTTAACCTAGCATTTGACCTTCTGTCCTTGTTTTCCCCCTCCCTCCCCGTCCCATGATGTTGTATTGTGACTGCTGCTTTGTATTGCTTTCTTTATTCTTTCCTCTCTCCTTCTTTCCTATTATTTTAATGGCGTTCCTTTTCCTTTTCCCGCAGCCTCATTTTTAAATTGTTTTAAGTTTTATTGTAAACAGCTCAGGTGCCTATGGTGTTGGGCGGTATAACAAGTTTTTAATAAACATAAACATAAAATAAAACTAGGTTCATTCACACTGCTTCTCAAGACCTTTCTTTATCAAGCATTTCTTATCAACAGACTTTCATAGCTTCTGTCTGGCATAATGTACAATCCATTGGCCATTCACCTGATATGGAGTTTTGCTCCGCACAGTCCACTTGCATATCCTCTTGTTCTAAAGCATATACGTCTGGCTCTGAACTCCCACAATCTGCTCCTCGGTGAATGCTCTGGGGAAATCCCTGGACCTCCCTCCAGCACTGGTTTCCCCGGTAAGGAATGTCTATACCTCTAGTATGGGATATCTCTCCCTGATTCATTTGCCTTGGTTCCTCTCCGCTGTTCAGCCATGTTTCCTTGCTCCAGGCTGGGTTCTGGTTACTTCTAGCTATAGCCTTGTTCACCCACCTTTGAGCAGCTTGAAACCTTCGGTCCGAGACCCGAGGTAGAAGACTTCCCTGCTTTCTTTCTCTAAGCAAAGCACACGTGATTTCTTGGCTCTCAGGCTCCTTCCACGTCCTCCTCCTTCCCCTGATGTTTCCTCCTCTGAGTTCCTCTCTCTGAACTCCTGGAATAGCTGAAACACGCTGAACTCTCTGAACTTGCCCACGATTCTGGACTGGAACTGGAACAGAAACAGTTTGAAACGCAACCTGATCCTGAACCCCTTTCTGCCCTTTTGAGCAGGGTTTATAAGGCTGCTTCTTAGCTAGCCTTTCTCTGTCTCTGCACAGGTGTTTGCCATTACTCCCTAAGCTTGCACTTACGTCAGCAGAGCTTGGGTGTGGCAAACTGGCTCTATCAACTCCGTGCTTTCTTTCTTTGACTGCAGTCTGGAACCTGTGAATTTCAGAAATGTCTCTTTCCTTAAAGGTATATTCACTATCTTTTCCTACTTCCATCGGTTCAGCAGGGCTCTCCTCATCACAGCTGATACATAGAAGTAAGATTTCAGTTTGAATATTTCAGTTTCCATTCTCTATTACAAGCCTGCTTCACAGGGTATGGCTAATTAAATTGAATCAGCTCTGCAACTGACCAAATACTTGAACTAGTCTGCTCATCAGAACTTCAAGAGACTACACATTCAGCTAAGGCTTTCAAACTTTACAATTGCCTGTTTTTTGATAAACTTTAACTGTTGAATATAGTTTTTTAGGAATCTTCAGCCTGCCTACATTTCTTGCATAGCCTTTAAATCAGATATCTGAGTGTACCCTCAGTTCATAGAAGGTCTACTGGCCAGGAACACTTAGGTTTCTGCCTACCCTACCCCTCATCCCACCCACCCAGGGTTGCATTGCCTATATAGTCATCATATACATTGACTTTTTCTCCTTTTCTCCTCCTAGGACAGCAGAATCAAAATGTTGTGTATTCCGTGCAATAACTTTGGCGCTTTCATTCTGAGAAGAATCATTTGGAACCTAAGAGCTTGTCCTATATGCTTTAAGTTAGTTGCTATGCATAAAGAATTGACTCTACTAAGGGAAGAATTAGCTACAATTAAACATACCTCCTCTAGGGTACAAACTGAACAAAATCCACCACCACTCCCACAAAGAATCAAACAGCCCAGGAACAAATGGATCACAGTGGGCTCTGGTAGGTTGAGACCTGTAACAGAGACACCCTATACATCAAGAGATATCCCTGCATAATGCCTTCTCTGCCTTGGATAATGAAGGTGCCCAGTCCGTGGAAACTGAAGTGCCCTTAAATGAAAGACTTAATGCCAAATCTATTGATAATGTACCAAATAGGAAGGAAAAAAATCACAAAACAGAAAACTACTACTACTTGGAGATTCCATCATCAGAGGCATAAACTTGGGAGCTCAGTTCAAAGGAGAGAGGATGGTCAAATGCCTTCCAGGCTCTTCAGCCACCAGGAATACAAACCAAATTGTTGGTATAGTTAGTGCAGAAAGTGAGCACTGATATTGTCATTCTCTTGGGTACAAATGACCTGGCTAGAAACAGTGCCTCTACAGTTCAAAGGGACTTCCAGACTCTGGGAGAGAAACTCAAGCCCATTGCTAGCACTACAGCATTTTCAGAAGTTCTACCTGTTAATAGTAAGAGGGCAGAAAGACTGCATCACATAACTAGATATATAGGCAACTAGGGAAACAGATGGATCAACAAGAGACTATACTGTGCTGATGGACTACATCTCTCTGTCGCATGGAAAAGGATCCATAGTGAAAAATTCAGGGAGTATGTGGACAGGCATTTAACTAGGGAAAGGGGGTGATGGATGGAGGACAAGTTCAGTATGTCACTCCCAGCAAAATCAAAACAACTTTGGAAACAGCCACACTTTTGAACCACATATAAATGGCAAGCAGGAAGGGGCGTGTAGAACAAAATCCATGCAAAACGCATGCAAGGCAATCAACAAATGCTGAAAAGCAATGAGCACAAATGCTCGAAGCCTAGCCAACAAAGTTCCTGATCTGGAAGCCCTAATGGTGGAAACGGATTTGGACATTGGGCCATTACAGAAACATGGTTTGAGTCATATGAATGGGATATAGCCATAGCTGGCTATAATCTATTTAGAAGAGATAGAGAGGGTAGAAAAGGAGGAGGAGGAGCAGCCCTATATGTCAAAAACAATATTAAAGCTGCTGAAATGCAGGAGACGTGGTGCTATGGATTGTGTTGGAAAGAGGAGATGGCACTGTCATCCATACTGGTATGGTCTACAGGCCTCCAACTCAAACTGAAGAAATGGATAGCAAATTGATTGATGTTGTAAAGATAGCCATGAAGGGGGAAGTGATTATATTGGGTGACTTTAATTTACCTGATGTGGACTGGAGTGTTCCTTCTGCAAATCTGGAAAGAAGTAAAAAAATTGTGGATGCCTTTTGAAGATGCAATACTTAAACAAATAGTGATGGAACCAACCAGGGAGAGCTCGGTGCTGGATTTAGTGCTCACCAATGGAGATAGTGTGTCGAATATCCAAGTGGATGCCCATGTGAGCAACAGTGATCATCACATGGTATGGTTTGAGATAAAAGCCAAGGTAGAATCCAATCACAGCAAGCAGAGTCCTAGACTTCAAAAACACTGACTTCAGTAAAATGGCCAAGTACCTGAAGGAGGAGTTGGCAGGATGGGAGAGGATTAGGGAAGTGGAATTGCAATGGGCTAAACTAAAGAAGGCAATAAAAGGGACAATAGATAAATACATAAGGCAAGTAAATAAAAACAAGAGGAAAGGGAAACCTATTTGGTTCTCCAAAGAAGTGGCTGCACAAATAAAGGCAAAAAAACATTGCTTTCACAAAATTCAGAAGCTTGCAAACAGAGGAACATAGAAAAGAATACAAGATCAAACTAAGAGTCCAAAAGAGAAATAAGGAAAGCAAAATCAAAGGCAGAAGAAAAGATGTCTAAAGATGTGAAGTGTGGCAACAAAACCTTTTTCAGGCATATTCAGGAGAGGAGGAAAATCAGAGGTAGAATTGCAGGACTCAAAAGTGCTAGGAATGGATTCGTGGAAAGTGACATTGAAAAAGCAAAAATGCTAAACAAATACTTCTGTTCTGTTTTTACTAAAGAAAATCCTGGAGAAGGACCACCTGTGATTGACAAATATACAAATGGGAATGGAGTAGATACCACACCATTCACAGAAGAAGATGTGTTAGAGTAGCTTGCAAAACTGAAAGTGGACACGGCTTTGGGACCAGATGGGATACATCCCAGGATACTGAAAGAGCTCAGAGAGAGTCTTGCAGGGCCATTAAAGGATGTTTTTAATAGATCCTTGTAGACAGGAGAATTCCACAGGATTGGAGAAGGGCTGATGTGGTACCTCTTTACAAAAGTGGTAGTTGGGAAGAAGTGACAAATTACAAGCCTGTAAACCTTACCTTGGTGGCGGGAAAAGTAATGGAGGCGCTCGTGAAAGAGCGAATAGTGGACTTCTTCAAAACCAACAGGTTGCATGATCTGAGGCAACAAAGTTTTACCAAAGGACGATCTTGCCAAACAAATCTTATTGAGTTCTTTGACTGGGTGACCAGAGAACTAGATCGAGGGCATGCGATGGATGTAATCTACCTAGATTTCAGCAAAGCCTTTGATACTGTTTCTCATAGGAGACTTATCAATAAATTCAACAGGTGGTGAACTGGATCAGAAATTGGTTGACTGACAGGTAACAGAAGGTGATGGTAAACACAACTCAATTGGATGAAAGGAAGGTGATTAGCGGTGTCCCCAGGGTTTGTTCCTGGGACCAGAACTGTTCAATATATTTTTGACTGATACGGTTGAAGGACTGAATGGAAAAGTCTGTCTTTTTGCAGATGGCATGAAAATTTTCAACAGAGTATACTCCCCTGAGGGAGTGGAGAACATGAAGAATGATTTACAAAAAGCTGGAAGAATGGTCTAATGTTTGGCAGTTAAGATTTAATGTGAAGAAGTGCAGTGTCATGCACTTGGGAAGCAGATATCCAAGGAAATTGTATGCGATAGGAGATGAGAGTTTGGTGTGCACGGACCAGGGCATAAAAGATGGGTAGGCAGAGAAGAGCGAAGTCCATGGGAAACGGTATAGGGATAGAGGAGAGATGAAAGGTGCTTTGGGGAAGTTCAGAGGATGCATTTATAGGCTAGCCGAAGATGTCTGAGATGGATAAGTAAACGTACGGGGAGTCAGTGAAGCAATATCAAGAGAGGGGTGATATGAGTCTCGGGACTGGCAGAGAATGAGCCATGAAGCAGAGCTCTGAATAGATGGATGGGGAGAGAGATGTCTCTAAGGGAGACCAGCAAGGAGCAAGGTGCTGTTGCAAGATGGGAGGTAACTATAGTGTGTACACCAGTTTTCGTTCAGCGTTCAGAGAGTAAAGTGCTCTGTGTGAACCGGGGACCCCTCCAAATTAACAAACCCAGTCGTCAACAGCCTTCTGAGACACATGTGAATCCACATCAGCCAAGTCCATCTGCAGGATGTGAAGTCATGGCCTGACCACACCACAAGCACACACCAGGTATGGGGGACCAAGGCCATTCTGCTTGTTCCGCCATGTCATGCAATGTGTGTGCGTGCCTGTCACATGGGCTGTCCCCCTGAGTGGACATATTCCATGTGTTAGACAGGAATGTCAGTTTCACCAGCAGCATAGACAGCCAGTGCAGCATAGAAACATTGAAATATGACGACAGAAAAAGACCACATGGCCTATCTAGATAGTCCTTCCATATCAACAACTACAACAGTCCCCTTTTTTCCTTTAGAGATCCTCTGTGTTTATCCCATGCTTTTTTGAATTCAGATACTGCCCTCCACTGGGAGACTATTCCACGGATCCACCACTCTTTCCGTAAAGAAATATTTATTTATTTAATAGTATTTCTATACCGCCTTATCTTACAATCTTTCCGCATATCACTCCTGAATCTACCCCCCTTCACCCTCATACCATATCCCCTCGTAGCAGAACTTGCTTTCAATTGAAAGAGCCTCTCCCCCTGTACATTTATGCCACGGAGGTATTTAAACATCTCAATCGTATCACCTCTATCCCGCCTTTCCTCTAAGGTGTACATATTAAGATCCTTAAGTCTGTCCTCATATGTTTTATAATGAAGACCACTAGCCATTTTAGCAGCCAGCCTCTGTACTGACTCCATCCTGTTTATATTCCTTTGAAGGTGCGGGCTCCAGAATTGCACATTATACTTCAAATGAGGTTGCACCAAAGACTTATACAGAGGCACTATCACCTCCTTTTTTCTGCTAGCCTTTCCTCTCCGTATGCACCCAAGCATCCTTCTAGCTTTTGCCGTCGCCTTTTCTACCTGTTTAGCTACTTTAAGATCATCAGACGCAACCACGCCTAGGTCCCGCTCTTCCTTAGTGAACAAAAGTACTTCACCCCCTATACTATATTGCTCCCTTGGATTGCTGCATCCCAAATGCATGACCTTACATTTTCTAACATTAAATGCCAGCTGCCAAATTCTAGACCATTCTTCAAGCTTAGCTAGATCCCTCCTCCATGTTATGTACACCTTCCTGGGTGTCTACTCTATTGCAGATTTTGGTATCATCCGCAAAGAGGCAAACCTTACCCTGACAGCCCTTCTGCTATTTCACTAACAAAGATATTAAAAAGAATCGGACCAAGGACAGATTCCTGGGACACACCACTGGTAACATCCTTCTCCTCAGAGTGAGCTCCATTTACCTATACTCTTTGTCACCTCCCACCCAACCAATTTCTAACTCAAGCAGTAACTTTAGGGTCCATCCCTAGGGTTCTCAGTTTGTTTATGTCGCCTGTGAGGAACAGTGTCAAAGTCTTTACTGAAATCTAAAGATACCACATCTAGGGCTCTCCCTTTGTCCAACTCCATTGTCACCCAGTCAAACAAATCAATCAGATTTGTCTGACAAGACCTGCCTCTGGTGAATCCATGCTGCCTCGGATCCTGTAATCCGCTGGACTCCAGAAACCTCGCTATTTTCTCTTTCAGCAGCGTTTCCAATAATTTGCTCTCCACTGAAGTTAAAGTAACCGGCCTGTAGTTTTCAACCACATCCTTACTTCCGCTTTTGTGTAAATGCACCACATGAGCCTCTCTCCAGTCTTTTGGCACCACTCCCGACTCCAACGAGGCATTGTAAAGGTCAGTTGGTGGAGCTGCTAGAACATCCCCCAGTATTCTAGGGTGTATCCCATCTGGTCCCATCGCTTTGTCTACTTTAAGTTGAGATAGTTTCTCACGAACACAGTCTTCTGAAAATTGTTCAAGATGTCCCTCGCTTCTGTTCCTGTTTGTGGGTGTTTTTCTGAGGTCCTGCTCCTGGTTCTTCATCTGTGAACACAGAACAGAAATATTTGTTAAGCAATTCCGCTTTATCGTCATCAGCTTCTACATATTCCTCCCCTTCACCCTTGAGTCTGACAATACCACTTTTGCCCTTCCTCTTCTCACTAACATATCTGAAAAATGTCTTATCCCCCCATTTTATTGCACTGGCTGTTTCCTCCTCTTTTTGAATCTTTGCTTTCCTGATTACTTTGCTAGGTTCTCTAAGTTTTTCCTCTTTCTGTGATCTCTTTTATTTCACGAAGGCCTCCCTCTTTTTGTTCACCTTTTCAGCTACTTCTTTTGAAAGCCATAGTAGTCTCTTTTTCCTTTTATCTTTACCATTTTAACAAAAAGATTGGTTGCCCTTAAAATATCCCCTTTTTAGTTTTGCCCACTGTTTTTCTACATCCCCCAGCTGTTCCCATCCTGCTAACGAGTCCCTGAGGTATAGGCCATCTTGGCAAAGTTAGTCTTCCTAAAGTCTAAGATCCTCATCTTTGAATGGATTCTAACAGCCCTGGTCCTAATACTGAACCACACCATCACTGGATGCAAAATGATCTCCCATTATAACATCAGAAACACTTTCACCATTAGTAAGCACCAAGTCCAGTATGGCCCCTTCACGTGTGGGGTCTTTTACCAATTGCCTGAATAGTTCTCCCTGTAGAGAATCCAGGATCTCTTTGTTTCTAGATGATACTGCAGCAGGAATGTGCCACTGAACATCTGGCATATTGAAATCCCCTATCAGTAGCACTTCCCCATTCCTAGCAATGCTGCATATGTCTTCATTTAACTCTCTGTCCAACTCTTCCTCTTGTGAGGGAGGTCTGTATATCACGCCAATGCAAATAGATTTCTCTTTCCCTCTTTCTAGTTTAACCCACAATGCCTCCTCTCTCCCTTGTAAGCTCTGTAATTCCAAAGCTTTAATAGTATTTTTTACATATAGTGCCACTCCTCCTCCCCTTCTTCCTACCCTGTCCTTTCTGAATAAAGTATAACCAGGTATAGTTACATCCCAATCATGGTTTTCTGTGAACCACGTTTCTGTAACTGCCACTAAATCCAAGTTGGCCACTCCCACCAAAGCTTCAACATCAGGGATCTTATTTCCCATGCTATGGGCATTTATACACACTGCTTTCCATATGTTACCCCTGTTACCCATTTCCATAAAGGTATTTAATGTATCACTTACCTGAGGGCTTTCTACTCCCATCCCCAACGAATCTAGTTTAAAGCCCTCTTCAGTAGATTAGCCAGTTTTCTACTGAAGACGCGTCAACCTTTCTTGGACAGATGGATGCCATCTCTGTTCGGAAACCCTTGGAACAGCATCTCATGGTCTAGGAAACCAAAATGCTGTCTGACACCATCCATGCAGGCAATGCATTCATCTCCAGGATGCGAGCCTCTCTGCCTTGGCTTTTACCCTCAACAGGGAGGATTGAAGAGAACACCACCTGTGCACCTAACTGCATCACCCTCTGTCTCAGAGCTATGAAGTCACTTTTGATATGCTCAGAGGGATACCTGGCAGCATCATTTGTTCCAACATGGATTAGCAACATTGGGTAATAGTCAGTGGGCTTGATGAGTTTTGGCAAACTCTCCGTAACATCTTGGATTTTGGCACCAGGCAGACAGCATACCTCTCTGGACATCAAGTCTGGTCGGCAGATGGATGCTTCAATACCCCTCAGAAGAGAGTCACCAACCACCACTACCCTTCGCTTCCTTGTGGTCAATGATTCTATAACTTTGGGGTACTTGAGCTCTGGTTCTTCCCTTTCCAGGGATGATTTCACCTCCTCCACTTCCAGGGCTGCATAATGGTTCTTCAATTCAAGAGCTGGAGAAGTTGGATTGGTGATTCTGCAGGCCCTGGTGACTTGTGTCCAGCCTTCGTCATTCTGTTGGCACCCATCTTCTCCTCTGCTGGAGAGCTTGGTTGCTGCAAGAAGCATCTTGTCAGTGTACTTCTCACTGTCTTGAATGCTCCTTGGTCTCGCCACCTCCTCTCTGAGTTCCTCCACTTATTTCCTCAGAGCTTCAGCATGCAGACACCCTGCACATGGAACTGGTCCTTCAACTGGCATTAGGACCTCTGTCTGGACAGAGGCAGAAGCTGTAACGGGGGCAACAGCTTTAGCGATATGATTTTTCCCAGCCATTGTTCTGTTCGTGGAGCTTAGGTATCTGTTAAAGCAAAAGAGAGAGATCTACCAAAGTACCAGCCGGTTCCCCAGCTGTCCTTTCAGAGAAAAAGCAGCTAAATCGCTTTAATTACATTCAAAATGTGCTGTTCCAAGTCCCTGTGTTTTGTTAAGTGGGGAGGTGCCCTATAAAGCAAGACTGCTCACTAGGGATGGATGGGGGTTGGGGGGTAGGGAGGGAACTAACACCTAATTAGGTGTCCACAGTTCCCAAGAGCTGAGAAAGTTACCTAAGCAGAGTTTTAAACCTACCCCACTAAAGAATATATTTCTACTAAAACACCAAAAGAATGTAACTTTGTTTTAAAAATATACCAAAACCCGGAATGAACAACCATATTTCCCTTGCACACCCGCCAAACAGACCTTGTCAGACAGGTATAGTCCAAGGCCTGCAGAGATAACAGCAGATATGGGCAGATCCCGCTGCATGGCTGCATCCACCCTGACAATGACCACATCTACACCCATAGGTTACTAAACCCATAAGGCAGCTCTGTGGCTCAACACACACGGTCCATGTGTATATGAGAGGAGGCTTACAGGTCCAAGACTTGGTTGTAGATCATGTATAGCATGTTGTGTGGGTAAACGTTATCTCAAATTGCAGGTACAGCACCAGCATATGCAACCCCCAATGACCCATCCAGCAAGGGGCTGCACAGACAGCCTCCACTACCCATGCCTGAATTGAGGGGCAGGCTGATAGTGCCGGCATTAACATGCTACCATTTCAGAGCATGCTAATAGCACCTGCACAATGAGCACACATTAGGAATGCTTGAGCAGATAAAGATAATAAAGTGGCAGGCAGGAATGCGAACTATCACCACTTTTATTTATTTATTTGTTACATTTCTATATCGCCCCTTCCAGAGATCAGGGGCGGTTTACAAGAAACCAAAAACATGTTACATAGAATAGAAGTAAACTTTTTACATAGAACAGAAATACATTTTTTATATAAAACTTGGTTTGAGGGTAGGAATGGTAATTTGGGAATTTAGGAATGTACTAGGTAGGGTTTAACTATATACAGGAAGTCTTAAGTATATGTGGTAGTTTTTTTTTCCTTAGACATCTCTTGTCCTGGTTGTGTTAGTTGATGGGGTGTCTTGGTGGTGTGTGTGTGTGTGTTTGGGTGCGGGTCGTTTGCTCCATAGTGCATGGTGAAAAGGTGGGTTTTGAGTTGCTTTCTAAATTCTTTGAGGTCTTTGATTGTGCAGATGTGTAGTGGGAGGGCAGAGTATGTGAACGCTCTGGAATTGGGGGTATGTTTTGTTTTGCGGATGGAGGGTGGGATGGTTGAGTGAAGAACATTTTTCCTACGGGATCTGGTGCATTCAGGGGCGAGGAGGAGGGCTGAGAGGAAGGATGGGACAGTCTTGTTGATGAGTTTGAAAGTTGTTATGAGGAGCTTATACCTTATCCGACTTTCTTTTGGGAGTCAATGTAGGCCATATAGTAGGGGTGTGATATGATCGGTTAGTTTGGCATTGCAGGTGACTCTAGCGGTGATATTTTGCATTCGTTGGAGTATATGAAGGCTCTTTGCTGGGAGACCCTGCGATAGGCTGTTGCAGTAGTCGAAGTGGGGGGTAATGATGGATTGAATGACTGCTCTGAAGTCGTTATCTTCTAGGATGGGTCTTAAATACTGAATGGACAGTTTGAATAGGATTGTTCTGGCTGTTCGTTTCAAGTGGGGTATCATGCTGAGGGATGTATCCAGGATTATACCAAGGTATTTAACTTCTTGTTTGATAGGAATTGTGGAGTTGTTGAGGATGATGGTTTGGGGTAGGTTTGTGTCTTGGCTCCTTGTGATAAGCAGCTCTTCGGTTTTTTGGTAATTCAGGTTGAGGTTGTTGGATGTTAGCCAGGAGTCAGTTTCATTAATGCAGTCAGTTAGGTTCTTGTAGGTGGGATTGTTTATATCTATTGGGAGTGACAACATGATGTCATCCGCGTATGTGTAGTATTGGATGTTGTGTTTTTTGAATATGTGTGTGATGGGTTGAAGGTAGAGGTTAAATAGGAGGGCGGAAAGGGCGGATCCTTGTGGTATGCCTTGTTCTTGTGGGAAGGTGCTCGGGGGTTCTTCTCCTATTTGGATGCGGAGCTTGCGGCCTGTGATGTAGGATTTAAACCAGAGTAGAACTAAGCCGCTGAGTCCGAGATATTCCAATCTCGCGATGAGGATTTCATGGTTTATGTTGTCAAATGCTGATGCAACATCCAGGAAGACTAGGATGTATGCACAGTTGGGGTTGTCTATGCCACGGATCAGGTTGTCAGTTAGGGCTAGGAGCAATGTGTGTGGGCGAAATCCATATTGGTGGGTATCTAGGGGGTCGTTGGAGTCTAGGAAGTCCTGGAGTTGGTTAAGGATGGTTTTTTCGATTATTTTTGCAACAAACGGTATGCTTTCTATCGGCCTGTATGTGTTAGGCTCATTTCTGTTTACATTCTTGTTTTTTAGTACAGGGCGAACGGAGGATGTTTTTAAGTCGGTGGGAATTACTCCTTGGAGTAGGGATTGGTTGATTATTTGAAGGAGATATGGGGAAAGCTCAGTTTTGGTGGTTTTGATCCATGCTGCAAGGCATGGATCCATGGGGGAGGTAGTTGTATTGATGCTGGATATTATCTTTAAGAGGTGTTCTTGGTCCAAGTGCTGAATGTGGTCCAGGCGTTAGGGTTTGTTGAGGGGTAGGATATGGGGGGGAGTGAGATTGTGGTGTTTGCTTTTTAGTTTGTCAACAAAATAGTTGGCGAGGGTCAGGGTTCTATGCTGGTTATGTCTGAGTCATTTTGATTATTTTTGGTTAGGGACTGAATAATGGCAAACAGCTCTCTTGGTCAGTTTAGGGTGCGATTTATGATTTTGGTTTGGTCTTTTTTGATTGTGTTGATTGTGTCTTTGTAGGTTGTGAGTAAGTTGAGGTAATGGAGTTTATTCTGCTGTGTGTGTGATGTCCGCCATTTATTTTTGAGTTTCCTCAGGTATCTCTTGAGTTTCATGAGTTCTGGGGTGTACCACTTTTCTGAGCACTTAGGTGCGTGATTTGTATGGTTGGTGGAGGGGGATGCTGCCTTTTGTATGGTGCTATTCCAGGTGTTTAGAGAGACGGTTAGGTCTGTATTGACCTGTGATAGTTGGGGGATGACATTGTGGAGAAAGTCGTCCTTGTTAAATAGGGTGAAGTATTTTTTGGGTGGTTGGCTGTTTGATGTGTGGGTAGTAGTGCTCACTAGTGGGATGAGTTGGATGCTGAAGGTAATAAGGTGATGGTCCGACCAGGGGACTGCAGAGATGGATGGGGGGATGTCGTGGGCGTGTTGCGCATTGATGGCGGGGAGGAAGACAAGGTCTAGGGTGTATCCCTTGTTGTGGGTGGGTGCCGTTATGATTTGTTTGAAGCCTAAATTGGTCATTGAGTCTAGGAAGGATGTTGCTTGGGAGGGATCGAGTGAGGGGAGGTTCAGGTCCCCCAGGATGATGTGTGGTTTGTTGGGGGGGTCATGCAGGCTGACTCCAGGATGTGAGTCAGGTTGTTGTGATCAGGTGTTGTTGGCCTATAGATAAGGCTGATGGAGAAGGTCCTGTTAGACCTTAAGGACGTCCAAGCCAACTATATTGGTGGTTAGGGAGGGGGAGGCTTTGTGTTCAGACTTGCATAGTATGAGCACGCCGCCTCCCCTTTTGGAGTCTCTAGTGCAGTTGAATAGGTCTTAGTCTTGTTTTTGTAGTGCGTTTGTTAGGACGTTGTCCATGGGACACAGCCAGGTCTGATACAGAGGAGGTTGGGTCTTTCTTTTATTTATTTATTTATTTTATTTATTTAATGTTTCTTTTATACCATGCTATTTAACATCAGTGCGGTTTACAGGTAACACATTTGTGCAGTGCAGGCAGGTCTGCACTGGACTTACAATAAAACGGGGTTCTTTATACAGGGCTAACAGGGAAACTATGTACAATTTGGCTGTCACAGGCTATATGGGCAGCTCAGCATTATTTATAGGTCTAACAAAGTAAATATGTACATTCTAGATGGCTGTCTCAGGGTGTGTGGACAGTTCAACATTATCTACGGTTAGGGTCAGCTATACACAGGGTGGTGATTTCGAGGGGGTGGAGGGTCTCTTCTTTCAGTATGTTTGTGATTATTGGTATTTTATTCCTTACTGACCTTGAATTGATGAGGATGCATTAAAGGGTTGTGTGTGTGGTCGGGGGGAATGAGGTTTTATAGACTTGCGTTGGGTTGACATATATTAGCCTGTTGTGGTGTTTACGGTAAGTTGCATATAGGGTCTGCGGATAGGCCGTGTTGGATAGTGGTGTGTTTGGTTTGCGCCTGTGTGGTGTGTGGATGATGGGGATGTAGTATGTGAGGTGAGTGTTTCTTTTGAGTGCGATTGTTGTCTGGTCTGGTTCCCACACTCCGCTATCTTGGTGTGACTCTTGATCCCTCGCTTTCTTTCCACCAACACATTTCTGCAATCGTACATAACTCTTTCTTCCATCTTCGTAAGATTCGGGATGTTCGGTCATTTCTTCCAGTCTCATCCCTCACCACTCTCGTCCTCTCACTGGTGATCACTCGGCTTGACCACTGCAACTCACTCCTCACAGGTCTCCCCCATTTTGATGCCCAGTCTTCCAATTTATCAAGATTCTCTTGCAATTTTCCACAATCCTCTTCGGTTTTAACAACTTTAAATAGTTTTGTGTCATCTGCAAATTTTATAACCTCACTCGTTATTCCCCTTTCCAGGTCATTATGAATATGTCAAAAAGCAGTGGACCTAGCACAGATCCCTGGGGTACACCACTATTCACCTTTCTCCATTGGGAAAATTGGCCATTTAGCCCTACCCTCTGCTTTCTATCTTTTAACTAGTTCCTGATCCACAATAGTACACTGCCTCCTATCCCATGACTCTTTAGTTTTGCCAAAAGTCTCTGAGGGACCTTGTCAAAGGCTTTCTGAAAGTCCAGATACACAATATCAAACGACTCACCTTTGTCCACCTGATTATTCACTCCTTCAAAAAAACATAACAGATTAGTAAGACAAGAACTTCCTTGTCTAAAGCCATGTTGGCTGTCTCCCATTATCTACATGTTGAGTAATTTTATTCTTTATGATGGTTTCTACCATTTTCCCGGTACTGATGTCAGGCTCACCGGTCTATAGTTTCCCGGATCACCCCTGGAACACTTTTTAAAAATTGGTGTTACATTGGCGATCCTCCAATCTCCAGGTATTAGAGATGATTTTAATGATAGTTCACAGATATTTCAGTTCTTTCAACACCCTTGGATGTATACCATCCAGCCCAGGTGATTTGCTATTCTTCAGTTTATCTAATAGTTGTAATACATCTTCCCGATGTATTGATATTTCCTTCAATTCTTCCGCACCTTTAAATACCACTTCAGTCATAGGTAACATCCCTACATCTTCCTCATTAAAGACTGAAGCAAAGAATTCATTCAGTCTCTCTGCTATCGCCTTGTCGCCTCTTAGTGCCCCTTTAACCCCTCTATCATCTAATGGACCAACTGACTCTCTCACAGGTTTTTTGCTACGAATGTACTTGAAAAAGTCTTTATTTTGCGTTTTTGCTTCCGCAGCAAGCTTCTTCTCAAATTCTCCCTTTGCCGGCCTTATCAATGCCTTGCATTTGACTTGCCAGTGCTTGGGCTGTTTCCAGGTTTTGTCATTTGGCTCTTTTTTCCATTTCCTGAAAGATGCTTTTTTGGCAACAACAGCCTCTCTGATCTCACTTTAAACCATGCTGGCATTTTTTTGGACTTCCTTCCACTTTTCTTAAAGTGTGGAATACAGCTGGTCTGGGCTTCCAAGATAGTATTTTTCAACAACACTCAAGCTTGATGTAAGTCTTTAACCTTTGCAACTGCTCCTTTTAGTTTTTTCTTAACTATTTTCCTCATTTTATCATAGTCTCCCTTTCGAAAGTTAAAAGGTAGTACTGTGGATTTCCTTACTATCCCTCCTCCACTAATTAAATGAAATGCGATCATGCTATGATCACTATTGCCAAGTGGCCCTAACACCCTTATCTCTTGCACTAGATATGGTGTTCCACTAAGGACTAGGTCTAATATGGCTTCCCCTCTGGTCGGTTCATGAACCAGCTGCTCCAAGAAGCAGTCATTTATTTCATCTAGGAACTTTATCTCCTTAGCATGTCCTGCCATGACACTGACCCAGTTGATACCGGGGTAATTGAAATCACCCATTATTATTACTGCGCTTTAACCTTTTGTTAGCTTCCTTGATTTCTTTGAGCATTTCATCATCCATTTGTTCATTCTGGCCAGGTGGTCGATAGTACACCTCCACTGCCATCGCCTTCCCCTTTTTACATGAAATTTCAATCCATAGAGATTCTACAGCAAATTTTGTTTCCTGAAAAACTTTAATCCTTTCTGATTCAATGCCCTCTCTAACATAGAGCACAACCCCTCCACCAATTTGATCAGCTCTATCATTACAATATAGTTTGTACCCAGGTATCACAGTGTCCCACTGGTTGTCCTCCTTCCACCATGTCTCTGATATTCTAATCATATCTAATCTCTCATTTAGTGCTATATATTCTAACTCTCCCTTCTTATTTTTTAGACTTCTAGCATTTGCATACAAGCATTTTAGAGACTGTATTTTATTCATGTTAATTTGGCTATCGGTAGACATGGGTAATTTGGGATCTTTAAGCTCTGTCTGCTCCATACTCGAGGGCATTTGGGCTACTTTACCCTTTTTTGGAACCTTTCTGCTTTTGGTAGTATCCTTCAAGGATACATTCTTCTGAACCATCTGCTCTTGGGCGACTTTGCTATCTTTCTCTCTGCCTTTTGTATTTGCTTTTCTATCTGTTTGATGGCGTTGTTTTTCTTCTTTTGTTTCTAGCAGTTTTGATTTTTTATTGTACACCGCCATGACACCTCGGTAAGGGCGGTATATCAAATGATGCAAATAAAGATAAAGGAGGGTCATTTTGAGGGAGCCCATTTTGTGGCTTCCGTTGTGTGTGGTGTCAGGGGGTCGCAGGTGACGTTTTTTGTTATGTGGTCAGGTAGAGGATGTTGTGCAAAGTTGTGAGTAGGGTGGTTGGTTTGATGGATTATGGCAGGGGTGGTGTCAGATAGCAGTAGCGGCAGAAAACAGCTATACGATACAATTATTGCTATGTTTCAGAGTGCATTTTTCAGATAGTGGTGAATGGACTTACGTTTGCTGTGCGATCACATAGCAGTAACAGCGGTAAGCAGTTATGCGTTACAATTATTGTTATGTTTCAGAATGTAGTTTTTTGTAATAGTCATGGACTTACATATCCGCTGGCATCACAAAGCAGTATCAGCGGTAAACAGTTATATCTTGCAATTTGTGTTATGTTATAGGATACAGTGTTCATAACTTGGTCTTGGACTTACGGTCATGCTGGTAGGGGTTGCAGGCAGTTCTTGTGCTGATTTTTTGGTCGCTGTTGAGATGGAGTCCTGGAGGTAGTGCTGGGGGTTTCCAGTTGACCTGGTGAGGTTCCCGCCAAAGGGCCCTCTGGCGAGGCCCTCCGGCGCGGGCATGCCATTTGATGAAGAGAGTATATGTTCTCGTGTAGGGCCCGATTGGTTTCGTCGGAGAGGAGCGGGTAGGAGCTTACCTGCCCGCTCTCCCTCGATGCCGCCGATTGGGTGCAGGAGCAGAGGTTTTCCCGATGCAGATGGAGGCTTTTTATCGTGTCCAGCTAAGGGGTTTCCTTCTTGGGCCCGATTGGCTTCATCAGAGGCACATTGCACATTGCGGTAAAGTGTGTGTGTATGTGTATATGTCTCTCCAGAATACTGGGGCCGCCTTCAAGGCACAGTGGCCACAATGCATAAGCTGTTCCCAGCATTGGTCTTGAAATGTGCATAGAAACATGACGGCAGAAAAAGACCATATGACCTATCTAGTCTGTCCTTCCATATCAACCACTACAACAGTTTTTTCCTGTTAGAGATCCTGTGTTTGTCCCATGCTGTTTTGAATTCAGTTACTGTCGTCATCTCTACCACCTCCACTGGGAGACTATTCCACGGATCCACTACTCTTTCCGTAAAGAAATATTTCTGCATATTACTCCATGATGAGGAGCAGAGGATTGTGGGTATGGCCTGAAACTGAGCAGTTAGCCAGCATATGTATGCGTCAGAGGTGGGGGTCAATGGCTAGAACTTTGTAGTCCCTGTCTGCCACGTGCGTGGCCTGGAGTTCACAGCCTGTCATGCTGAAAAAGCACTCTCACTGTGACCGAGTCATGGCTAGGTATCCACATAATACTCTATAGTGTCAAGCTGCAGTGATGTGGGTGCTCCTGTGGTAGGCTATGGCCTAGCATGGCCTGCTACTATGAAAGGCCTGTAAGTTAGGCCTGGATCCTAACTCCCATTATAGCTAGAAAAGAACCAAAAATCTGTGAAAATTGAGAAAACTGTTTTAAACTGTTTAATAAGAAGTTTTTATGAATTCATAAGTCTTCCATTATTCTCTTGTGTGTGAAAGAACAGAAATGTTTCAATATATGCATTCCTGGAGCTAGGGATAACCTTGCAGTAGAGAAGTAACGAAATCAAGAACTGTACCATTGTTAGAGCAATCCTAAGGGAGGGGGCCGGTTGCTAGGCTCCGGAGGGATTTCTAATTGGTCAAATGAAGGGAATGTAAAACCAATGAGAAGTTTGCATGTATCGAGTTGGAACCAATAGAAAGTTCTCATGTATCAAACTGAAAAAGAGGTATAAATGGTTATGTCTCTGTATAAACATTTGCTCAGTTCCTTTTGAAGCTTTGACTGACTGGGCCTGTGCACAATAAACTGGCTTGGACCCTGTCAATTGACTCCTGGACTTATTCGTTGATTGCACTTTGCTACAGCACTCCCACTTTCCTGAAAGCCCTAATCTCTGTGCTGATTGCTGGGTGTCCATGCTGTTTGCCTCAAGCCAGGGTGTACATGGTTGCTCTGTGCACAAGCAGTGTGCTTGCCAGCAGACTGGGCACAGTTGGTTTGTACATGATTGAGACAGCCCTGTGGTGGGCCTCAAATGCCCACTTCCTGTGCTTGCTATAATGGATTGATAGCTCAAGATGGTTAGGACAGCAGCTGTTCTTTGCTTGCTCACTATGGTCCAGGCAGGCCCACACCAGCCTGGACAAACCCCCATTGCATTCTGGTTCTATGGAAACAGCTGCCACAACTCTGGATACTGACATGAGATGTTCTAGGACAGCGATGGCGAACCTATGGCACGCGTGCCAGCTGTGGCACGCGAAGGCCTTGCAGCTGGCACGCGTGAAGGTCCGCAGAAAAAGAAAAAGCGGGCTCTGGCTGCTGCCGCGGAGGCGGACGCGGCAGCATGCAGTGTCCCGCGGGGCCCCCTCCGCCCGCTAAGCCCCTCTGCAAGGGCTTTCAGATTCGCGAGGGAGACAGCGTCTCCCTCGCGTCTCTGTTAAGCCCGCAGGGGCTAATGGGAAATTTCCCATCAGCCCCTTTAGACGCGAGGGACTGATGGGAAATTTCCCATTAGCCCCTGCGGGCTTAACAGAGACGCGAGGGAGACGCTCTCCCTCGCGAATCTGAAAGCCCTTGCAGAGGGGCTTAGCGGGCGGAGGGGGCCCCACGGGACATTGCATTCTGCCGCTGCCGCGGCAGAAGCCAGAGCCAGCTGCTTTTTTTTTTTTTTTAAATTTGCCATGGGGGTGGGTTAGGACTGCTAATGGGCTAGGGGGGGGTTAGGACTGATAATGGGCTAGGGGGGGGTTTAGGACTGCTAATGGGCTAGGGGGGGTTAGGTTAGGACTGCTAATGGGCTGTGGGCTGATGGGGGCTGTCTGGAAATGGGGTGATGGGGGGTTAGGACTGGTAATGGGCTATGGGGGGGGGTTAGGACTGCTAATGGGCTAGAGAGGGGGGGTTAGTACTGCTAATGGGCTAGGGGGGGTTAGGACTGCTGATGGGGAGGGGTTAGGACTTGAGGTGGGCTGTTGGGCGCGGTCAGGACGGGAAATGGGCTGATGGGGGGTTAACACTGGAGGTGGTCTGATGGGGTTAGGACTGGTAATGGGCTATGGGGGGGTTTAGGACTGATAATGGGCTATGGGGGGCTGGGACAAGAAATGGGCTGATGGGGAGGGGTTAGGACTTGAGGTGGGCTGATGGGGTTAGGACTGGTAATGGACTGTGGGCTGATGGGGGGGGGGGGTTAGGACTGGCAATGGGCTATGGGGGGCTGACTGGAAGTGGGCTGATGGGGGGTTAGGACTGGAAGTGGGCTGATGGGGGGTTAGGACTGGTAATGGGTTATGGGGGGGGGCTTAAACTGAAAATGGGGTGATGGGGGGTTAGGACTGGAAGTGGGTTGATGAGGGGGGGATAGGACTGGTATTGGGTTGGGGGTTGCTAGGACTGGAAATGGGTTGGGGGCTGCTAGGACTGGAAATGGGCTGATGCAGGGACTAGAAGGGAATGGATGCTGGGTGAGGCTGGAACTAGAAGGGAGCTGGTGTTGGGGGAGGATTAGAATGGGATGGGGCTGGGAGAGTAAAATGGAGAGGGGAAAAATATTTTGTGTGGGAGGGATAAAAAATCTACAATTGGCCGGGTATTGGGAGAGTAAGTGGGGATTGAGGATGGAGGGGTAAATTTTGAGTAGATGAAATAGGAATGAGGAAAGAGCAAAAGGAGAAAGATTAGTATGTTAAAGCAGATGTAGAGAGAGAATGGAAAAAAAACCCAAGAAGACAGAAGAAAGGACAAATGGACAGCAGATGGAGAGTTAGCAGAAGACACGAAGAAACCAGAAGAAAGTGGCTGGAACAATTGCAACTGAAAAAAAATGCACAAAAGGTAGAAAAATATCTCTTTATTTTGAATTTATTAATTGGAATATGTCAGCTCTGGGAAATGTGCATCATTAATTTTTGCGCTTTGTTTAGTACAAGAGGAAATTAATATAGTTTTATTTCTACAGTGTTGTTGTATATTCCAAGTTTGGCTTTTGGGGTTCCCAGTTTAATTATTGTCTTCCTGTTTCTAAATTGTGATTCCTTGTTTGGTAATGGTCTGTTCTGCATGTGTAACTGAGCTGAGGTATTCTGTTTATATAATTCCTATTTGACATTGCCACTTGTTCTTTCCCCAGTAGGTCATGTATTGTTGTTCTCTGAGATGTATTGGTTTAATATTTGCAGTGTTGCCTTTTGATAGGTAGAGTATGGTGCTTTGTGAGTCCTGGTAGTGCTGTTAGGATACGGCGGGTTTGCTATGGGTTCTAAATGGGCAGCGTTTGTAGTAGTTCCTAATGTGCCTGGCGGTTGGTACTGGATTATAGTAATGTAGAAACCTTTTAGTCTTTCTTTATCCATATACTCATTAAGAGGCATGTTTACTAAAAGTTAGTGTATGGTAACATTATGCAAATATTTATGCAAATGAAGCACCTTATGCAAATGGAGCTTTAATTGACGTGCTGGCACTTTGAGGAAATTCTTTGGTTTTGTGCGGCAGTTTGGGCACTCGGGCTCAAAAAGGTTAGCCATCACTGTTCTAGGAGAATCCCTGGCCAACAGGAGCAGGACACAGAGTCCAGATGTGACAAGCAGTTCCAGCATGCTGCAATTGTGCAGAAAACCAGATGACTAGTAGTAATATGGATGTGCAACAGAGTCCATCTCTAGCAGGGCAAGCTCTGGGGACCAGGTGCTGTGTGCCCCTCCTCACCTTCAGAGTGACTGCTGAAACTGGTCAGTAGCACAGTTTGCAGCTGTTATGTGCTTGTAGCAAACACTGTCAGTGCATATTACTGAGCTGATGTGATGGATGCTACTTCCCCCATTTGGTGATCAGCTGCAGTATGCTGTTCTGCGTGTGCAGTGCATACTGGGTAATGGAGGGGCTTATTCTGGCGCACACAACAGACATTGCAGGCAGGGATCTGCAGTCTGTGATTCCAGACATTACTATCCAGTCTGGTGTAGAGCTATAGCCTAATGGTTAGGGCACTGTCTCTGTAAGCAAGGGCATGGGTGCTAGTCCCACTTGTTCTCTGTATGCTACTCATTTCATTTTCATGCCTAGGACAGTCCGGGGTCTGCTGTGACACACATTTTTATGCTTTATGTGTTCTCCCCACACTTTGGGTCTGCAAACATGCAATTTGCCATCCTGCTCTTATGAGCACATGACATTATTGGATATGTTGAATCCCATTGCAGGGGGTCAGACATGCTCACCTTGCTGATGTCTGCCACCTGACTGGAGCATAGCCTACTGGTCATGGTACTAGCTTAAGAGCCAATATACCTAGGTTCAATATCCACTACAACTCCTTGTGGGACTGGTATGATGATTTAACTGCAGCTTTTTACGTATGACACAGCCTTCATAGGATGTCCACAACTGCTTTTGACTTTGGGCAGGTCCATTGCCTCAGCAGACTGCAACTTCTCACAGTCCCTGTTGTTCATCATACATTACCAAGGTTTTGGTACACTGTACCCCACTTTGACTGCACATACAGATATCACCTACTTGTGATAACTGAATGAGGTATTACATCGTGACTGTACAGCTTTGGCTTCATCACATTTCTGCATTACATGCGAATGCATCCTAAGCTTCGGATGGCCACCTGCAGGGCTCAACTCACGTCCTTACATGCCCCATTGGCCCAGTTTGAGCAGCTCCTGTCCAGTTGTTTGTATGCACATTTTTCTGGAGAGTTGAATGGTGGTTAGGTGGCTGGGACAGGTGTGTGACCAACATGTCTGGTATCAGGCCTTCCATGTGCCACTTGCACATGTTTTTCCCTCACAGTACAAATGCACTGGAGATGGCACCTCAGGTACATTGGTGCCGCCAGCCCATACCACACTTTCATCTGCTGCCATCCCTCCTTCAGCCCTCACAGGCCTAGCTACAGAAGCCCTGTCCTAGCCTGTTCCGGCTCGGGTCCAATTCTCAACAGAAGATAACACGTCACTGTTATAAGCTTTTAAGATTCTTGGGCTGATACTAACACTAGTTCTTTATTCCTTTTTTTGGTCCATGGGTTCTTTCACATTGCAGTCTCCTGTCTGGTTGAACATTGTATGCTAATAATATCCATGAATTACATCTAATTGTCCCACACTGCCGAATTTCAGAGTCTATAGTTACTTGCAATTCAGTCAAATGTGGTTTTACCTTTAGATGATTGTGTGTGGCTTTCTTTGCATTATCATAATATGCGTTGACTACAGTATATCAAATCTCATCACCCACTAGGTGTGTCTATCCGTTGTGCATCTGGAAAGGTTATCAGAATGGTTGTCTGAAAGAGCTTTTTATTGCAGAAAAACACATGTCTTTTGAAATCAAGTAGGGTTAGATTTGTTTAACCTTCTTATGAGCAGTGTCCCACATAAATTATCCCATTTTTTTGGCTTGCAGTAGGCAGTGTATTTTTTCACAATATGTGTGTTTTATTTTGTCATTCATATTTAAAATAGGTTTCATTGTTTGTAGCCTATATTAGTTTATCATAAGCATTCCTAGTCAATTTAAGATCCGTTGGCAATGTTCTTTAAGTTTCAGGTCAGCAGTGCCTTATGCAATATGCACTGCGTTTACAATGACATTCTCATGCAGTTAATGGTGGTCTTTTTCAACATTTTTCAAAAAAATGTGCGTCTCCCCTAAATTTTATTATTACTATTCATTTGTCATGGTAGTACCATCATTTTTTATTTATCCCTCCCCTTTGCTCCTTATTTTTAAATTCACAGTTGGTTACATTTTTATTATTTATACTTTTCTGTTCATTTTTAACAGAGTAGTCCTTATATTTTCATCTTTTAAGTTTGCCAATGAATGGTTCTCCTATTGCTCATGAGTAAATTTTCAGATTTTTTTCAGCCTCCCTCCCCTCAGTGTTTCTAATGGTACTTTACTTTTTCCAGTGTTTGTATTGATTTCAGTTTTTTCACTGTAATGGTTTTTGAGGGTATCTTTCCCTCTTTCATATTTGTCCTGCACAAACTTATTATTGCCAGCTATATTCTAAATTTTAGTACTTGTTCAGGGACCCATATATAATTGTCTTTGATGGGATGTCATCCTTATGTTTTTATATGTCCTTTATTTATAATTGTTCTATGTGACTATTTACATTATATATTAGATTTGCTGTTTAATGCTATTTATGTTTTTAATCTAGGAGTACATGTGACTGTTTTACATTTTGTTTTTATACTTTAGCAAATTAATGTATTATTCTCTTAGAGGTTCCCCCTGATGAAGACTGCAGAAACGTGGCCATAGTGGAGTAATTAGTAAAGGACCATTGGGTTACTTCTCGCTTCTTTGTGTTTTGTGAGAGTGCGTGTGCTCCTTTGTGGACCCCATGGGGGATGGGCCATGGGGCTCTTGCCTGTCTGCTGGGGTGTATACCTTGACCCCCTCCTGGGAGTGGAACAGTGTGATTCCATGATAAGTGTCTATGTAGGCGAGGCCTGTCATCCATCAGTGGAGTGCTGCGAATGTGCTGGTGTAATCATAGGTAGGGGAGAAAGGCCTGCACCAATGGCATTTGTAGCCGCCTACAAGCAGGTATGTCTGTGCAGTATTCCCCCATACCTTGACTCCCACCCTTAGAAACGCCTACCTGTAAGGTACACCACACAGCCTACCAAGGGGGAGCCTCCACTGCCTATAAAATAGAGCCAGACCAAACACGGATGCATGTATTAAAATGATGTTATAACAGGGGGATCAAGTAGAATAATTCAGAACTACATAATATATCATGCTGCAAAACATTTGTACACATCCCCCGACCCAGTCCCCCACCACCCTTCCACCCTTCCCTTCCCAACCACCTCCCCCCACTTCCCCCACCACCCCCTCTCCCAACCATTGCCCAACGCCCCGTCCCCCTCCACCCCATTCCCTGAATATGAGGTGTAGTAGGCCTACCCTCCCACTGTGGGTCCAGGACTGACCCCTGCATATGGGTGCTGCTGGCGCAGCAGGTTGTCTGTGAGGACCCCCAGACTATCGCATATGGTCTCTGCTGAACCCTCCACTGCCTCCCTCAGGAGCCACAGCTTGTGTTCAAACTGCTTCCACAGAGCCCATGGGTCTGCCTTACATCGAATTCCCTGTGGGAAAGATATACGGCATGAGGAGGTGGTTCTTTTGGCTGCACACACTACCTGGGGCCTATGCCCCTCTCCCTCCATATGCACACTTTACCCAACAACCTCCACCTCATCTGCCTCCCTCTGTACCTTCTCGAATGCTGTCTCCCATCCTTCCACCCCTGCCCCTGTAGTACCCTCTGCAGGCATAACAATTGGCCTTTGGTTTTGAGGCACATACTCATAGGTTGTAGGCCAACTGACATCCAGCCTATTGGCGACCACTTTCTCCTTCTTTTAAACACATATTGGTACCCTGCCTCTACAGTGCTGCTACTCTGCCCCTGCCCTTACACCATCCTTTCATTGGAAAGTGTACCTGATTCCCCTGATGAAGAGAAATCGAAACACGGCCTGTGTCGGGCTTTTGGGCTTAAACTGAGTGTAATAAAGATTCTCCTTCCTTAATACCATGCATTAGTACTGGGTTTCTTCTCTTTACGTGGTTACGTGCTTTTTTGGTGGATCTCTTACACCATCCTTGGCCTTCTCCTGCGGCCCCCTGTTTACCATTCCCCTCTTGGCCTCTCAGATGACGACTGCCCTCTCTGTGTATACCCCCACACACTGCTATTCTTCCTATGTCAAGGGCTGATTGGTACAATTTCCTTGCATGGGACCATACAGGTGCTGAGAACATACACCACTTCGGCCAACATATGTATCTTTGGGCTGCCGCATAGCAGAGATTAGCAATGATAAAAATAACAGCTGATAGTGGGAACATCCTGCACAATGTGCTGATTGTGTGGCACTGTGCCAGACCTAAACTTCTGTCTTATCAGTTTGGCATCATTGCTTCTCCAGGACGAGCTATTGTGTTGGCTTAGTAGGGAGCTGGCTGGTTGGTATAGTGGCAGCACTGGCCGTGACTCTGATGAGCAGGGTTGTATGACATTGCAGGGCTGGCTGCAGTCTTCTCCTTGTTCTCCCTTGACTGATGGATATCTTTTGAGGAGCAGCCCTGGGTTGTGGGTTTCAGGGCCATCGCCTCCTGCATGAGTTCCACATATGGGGCATGGGCTGACAGCTGTGCACCCTGTATGCATGCAGGATCTGTCCCTAGCATCACCAACACAGCACATGAGCCACCCCCAACACACACCATGTCTGTTCACAACTTCTGGTGTCCTTCCTTACACAGCCACTTTGTGTGTCTCTCTTTCCCTTTGTGTGCTATGTGGCTATTAGCAGTCCAAAAGTGTCATTTCAGTTGACATGTAGGCCCTTTCAGGAACTTATGCCAGGACCCTTGCCCCATATGTCTTGCCTTCACTGCCACATGGCAAGCAATATAGTGACACTGTGGCTGCTGCAGGATGTGGTCATGGGCTCTACATGAGTTTGGTGATTGGCCTGAGAAATGTTGTAGCACACTGATGTGTCATGGTTGCATGATTGTATTCACTCTATGATGCAGCTCCACTATCCCTCACCTCTGCCTACTGCAGCTGCTCCTAGCCTGCCAACTGCCATGCCCCTCCCCATCCATTGCCTGCCACCCATGGCTTACTTACCCATGCAGCCACAACTGGATGGCCCTCCAGATGCATGTGGCCAGCTGTAGATTGGCCCTGCAGTGGCCCCTAGGGTACAGCATCCCCCTTCCACTTCAACACCATGCATGCCAGGGCCTCTGCCTCCTCCATGCTGAAATTCTCCTGTCATCTTCAGGACACCATTTTATCAGTAACTGCTTGGGGGGGGGGGGGAGTTCCTACTTGTGGAGTGTGCCAATGGGAAACTGTGCAGTGGTGCACTGGGCCTTGCAACGCGGGTTTTGTGGTACCCATGTGTGGGAGAGTGCTATTGTGGTAGGCTATGGCCTAGCATGGCCTGCTACTTGAAAGGCCTGTAAGTTAGGCCTGGATCCTAACTCCCATTATAGCTAGAAAAGAACCAAAAATCTGTGAAAAAATAGAAAACTGTTTTAAAATGCTTAATAAGAAGTTTTCATGAATTCATAAGTCTTCTATTATTCTCTTGTGTGAGAAAGAACAGAAATGTTACAGTATATGCATTCCAGAAGCCGAAGTTAACCTTGCAGTAGAAAAGTAACGAAATTCAGAACTGTACCATTGTTCAAGCAATCCTAAAGGAGGGGGCCGGTTGCTAGGCTCCGGAGGGATTTCTAATTGGACAAATGAAGGGAATGTATAACCAATGAAACGTTTGCATGTATCAAGTTGGAACCAATAGAAAATTCTCATGTATCAAACTGAAAAAGAGGTATAAATGGTTATGTCTTCGTATAAACCTTTGCTCGGTACCTTTTGAAGCTTTGACTGACTGGGCCTTGTGCACAATAAACTGGCTTGGACCCTGTCAATCGACTCCTGGACTTATTCATTGATTGCACTTTGCCACAGCACTCTCACACGGCTATTACTGGGGCACATTCTATGCCCACATGGGTACCACAAATATATGGGTACCACGCAGATAACCACGTAAGACTACCTGGCATTGTGCATAGTCAGCCACACAGGTGGAACTTTGCGTGATACACAGGTTGCTCACTGCGCTCGTGCTTCATACACGGGCATTTGGTATGATGCGCAGATTACCTGGGTGTCTCCAATATGGATGCCTGGTTTCAGATTGCATACACGGATTAGTGCACCATCTGCTGTTTTCCTGAGTATCCTCCGCCTTTCTGACGCTTCGGGCCTTTTTTTGCGCATGTGTTTTTTGGTGCATTTCAATGCCTTCAACACCTTTCTGAGTATGGGGCCCTTTATTCTTATTTTTAAAGGTGTTGTCTCCGTATGGATGGCTGTGGAATATGTTTTGAATGTTTTTGTATGGTATGAGTATGTATATGTATCTATGTGATTTGTGTGGGAGGGAACGGGTTTAATGCATGTCAATTATTGTTCCATTTCTTTATTCATAAATAGCGGTGATTAGTGTTTTATATACACATGCCATCTTTTCTAATTTTCGTTTGGTAGTTCTTCCCCATTGCATGACTTTCAGGACCGTTACTTGGGAATGTTGACATTTAGTTTTCTGAAGTACATTTCTCATTTATTTTTCTTTTCAGCAAGTCTGAAATGCCTTCTACATTTGTATTAAATTTATAAGAAATGTGAAGTTAACAGCTGTGTGCAGCTAGCTGAAACATGACCTCATATCACTCCAGTTTAAATAACATTTTTCCATTTGAACTTTCTTCGCATTAGCTTGGAACATAACCAGCTGAGAATATTCTTGTCTTTTGAATTTTTAGTTCTATATCTCATTCACTTTGCATTCAGTGCCAAGATCATAGGGTTTCCCTTTTGTAATATAAGAACATTATGATACACCATCTTCTTTTTTACAAAAGTTTCTTTTATCTAGTAAAGCAAGTCGCTTGCTTCCAATAAGTATCTATTGTCTGTGCTTACAATGCATCAAATAAAAGGCATTAAACTGTATTGAGGATAATTAAACTCTTGGTTCTGATTTTTCTGTCAAGATGTACTCCAATCAATGACTAAACTCACAGCCAAAAAATAAGCTTGATTTCACTAAACCATACAGTGCAGCCTTGACTGCAGAAAATATGCCATAAATATGGTACTAGTCCCTTTTCATTTGCCGTGTCTAGAACATTTCTTGTCATTTTTTCCACAGATTGTAAAGCCAATTTTAGCAATACCGTGTGCCAGTCTCTGTAGATTTTATTGTTTCTCCATATAACTACCACTATTGCTGGGCAGCAAGAATCTCTGTAAATAACTCACTGGAAATATATCACATACCATTTAGGCCCCTAGTGCTTAAGTGTGCAATGATGCCATTATTGTGCATTATCTGTTGTAAAGGCCAATTTATGCGATGGATTTAGGACAGATGAAACATGACAATGGTGTTATCATGCACTAAGCATTAGTATATAGGGGCCTAATTGGTTTGTGATAATTTATTAATTTATTAGGCTAGATACTATGTAAGCACTTTGAGTACCTACCTCCCACCCCCCTCCCAGATCCTTTCTTGGGTGGTTATACTTAATGTGGAATCTTGCATTGTATATCTACTGTATAGTTTGGGCTGTGCTTCCCTATGGGGATCATTCTGACCAGCGAATAGCGGGGATGTATGTCTGGGATGAGCGTACAGCTCCGCTATTTGCTGGCACTGTATGCAGTGCTGCTGGCTCCCCACACATTCAGAGGCATTGTTTGGGGAGTGCTGGATGGGAGCAGGAGAGAGAGGGCCATAGGCAGAGGGTGGGCAGAATGGGGGTGGGCAATTATGGGGAAGAAGAACATTGGACTTATTCCACCTGGGAGGTAAGGTCTGTGGAACGAGCAAGTAGATGTCGTGCAGAGGCTCTTCTGTTATGATTATTAGGTGGTACCCTTATTAGAGATTAAAGGTATTGAGAGGATAGTTTGTGATAGATTTTGAATGTTGTCATAATAGTTTTGTATTTTATGTGGCTTGTCAATGGAAACCAATTAGCTCTTTAAGAATGGGTGTGATATGGGCAAGGTCTAGGAGCTTTAATGAGTATTCTTGCTGCTGCATGCTGTGCAAATTGAAGTGGGTATAGAGAGCTTTTTGGAATCCCCTGGAAGATTGAATTGCAAAAGTTAAGGTGGGGGAGGATCATAGCTTGGAAGACTCACTGGAAATCATGGTTTTCAAGGAGTGGACACAGTTGCTGGAGGGTTCTAATTTTGTTGTAAATGGTTTTTGTTGCTATATTTATATGTGATTGTAAGTTGAGGTGATTATCAGTGGTTACTTCAAGGTATCTGGTTTCATTTTTGACTGTGAGATCTGCATTATCTACCCTCAGCAGAGCTGGTGAGGAGAATGATTGGTCTCTGGTTATGAAGACTACTTCTGTTTTGCTATAATTTATGATTAGAGAGTGCTCAAAGAGCCATTGGGCTATTGCATTGAAACATGTTATTATTGGTGTGAGGTTCATATTAGTAGTAGAGAATATAGATCATGATGTCATCTGCATAAAGGTGAAATAAGACATCATGAGAACATATGAAGTCACAAATAGGCTGACTATAAATGTTAAATAAGAGGGCTAATAAAGCTGAGCCTTGAGGTGCCACTTGCTTCTGAGTGTATGGGTCAGAGATGTTGGGTTCACATTGAACATATGGCTGGCATCCAGATAGATAGGATTGCAGCCAGTTTAGAGTTAGATCCCGGATTCCAATGCATTGTAGATGATGTAGTAAAGTAATATGGCATACTGTATCTAAAGCCACAAAAATATCTAAGAATATGAAGACAAATCTTTGTGTTGGTTTTTCTATACCCTTTATCAGTTTATCGAAAAGAGAGATTAACAGTTTTGACTTCATGACCAGATCGGAAACCATGTTGTTTTTGGATCAAGTGGTGCATTGAAGTCAATATGATCTTGTAATTGAAGCTGGACAACCTTCTCCATTATTTTTGCCAAAAAGGGAAGGCTGGAGATTGTCCTGTAAGAGCTTGGTTCTAATGGATCTAGTTTGGGGTTCTTAAGTGTTGGGCGTATGGATGCAGTTTTTAGTCTGGAGAGCATACGAGGTGTGACAAAAAAGAAATAAGACTGTCCCATAAGTGTTTTATTACAAAATCTACAGAGAAATTACGCATTGTCCCCTTAAAGAAGTGAATGCAGAGTTAATGAACTTCTGCATTCGCTTCTGCCACATACGGAAGCACTTGGTAAAGTCCTCCTCCTTGAGGTCCCTCAGCTCCCTCATCACAGTGGTCTTGATCTCTTCTACAGAGGTGAAATGAGTTCCTTTGAGCACAATCTTCAGCCTAGGGAAGAGCCAGAAGTCGCACGGTGCAAGATCTGGGGAATAAGGAGGATGGTCGAGAGCTGTGATCTGTTTGTTGGCCAAGAACTGCCTCACACTGAGCGTGGTGTGTGCGGGTGCATTGTCGTGGTGGAGCAGCCACGACTTGTCTCTCCACAGAGCCCGCCTGCTATGCCGAACCCAGAGGTGATTGAGGACCTGCTGGTAGAAGTGCTGGTTGACTGTCGGACCTTCAGGCACAAACTTATGATGGACCACTCCCTTCTGGTCGAAGAATGCGATCAGCATGATCTTGATCCTTGATTTGGACATGCATGCCTTCTTGGGTCTGGGTGACAGTCGAGTCTTCCACTGTAGGCTCTGTTTCTTGCTTTTAGGGTCGTACTGGAAGACCCAAGTCTTGCCTCTTGTGATGACTTGACCTTTGAACTCTGGATCTTCTCCGATCTTCTCTAGCAAGTCTCGACAAACATTGACCTGGTGCTCCTTCTGGTCATCCGATAAAAACTTGGGCACCATCTTGGCGCACACCTTCTGCATCCCCAGCTCCTGCACCAAGATGGTCCGCACTGACTCCCTGTTAAGGCTGAGCTCCTCAGCTATCATCCGCACCGTCAATCTGTGATCACTCCATACCAGCTGGTTCACTCTGTCAATGTTCTCAGCCGTCTTTGTCGTGGAAGGCGGTCCTGACTTGGGGTCATTCTCCACCTCCTCGCGGCCAGTCTTGAAGCGTTTGTGCCACTCGAAGACTTGCGGCCTTGACAATGCATCTTCTCCATAAGCCTTTTGAAGAAGTTGGAGACACTCAGTTGGGCCCTTCTCCAACTTAACCAGAAATTTCAAGTTGATTCTTTGCTCTATATTTCTGCCAACTCCAGTTGCGTGACAAAGCGATGGAGCAGTGTGCTACCAAAAAACCTGAAAAAGAAAGACAGAGTGAAAGAGAGATGAAAAATATTATAGCAGAATAGTGGTGAGATGTTGCACAGCACAGTGACATAAGCAGTTAGCCAATTGGCATTGAGTCATGGGCGTGGCTGCCACAGTCTCGTTTCTTTTTTGTCACACCTCGTATATCCTTGAGAGAAGGAAATATGGTGATATCCCTTTCATAAAACTCATTAAATCATGTTTCTGTAATGACTAGAGTGTCCAAGTCGATTTCCAGTATTAGGGCTTCCAGGTCAAGAACTTTGTTGACTAGACTGTGAGCATTTGTGTTCATAAACTTTCAGCAATTTTTAATTGGCCTGCTTGTATTTTATAAAGATGTCTCTCTTTATTTTCAATATTGCTGTGATGCTTTTGCTTGGGATAGACATCCTGAACTTGTTTTCTACCAGCTGTTACCCCCGTCTCTAGTTTAAATGCCTGTCCAAATATTTGAATTTTTAGCTTAGGATAATTTTGGCTGCCACACAAAGATGTAGTCCATCAATACAGTATAGCTTCTTGGTTCATCCATTGCCCCAGCTGCCTATGTATCTAAAACCTTCTGGTTTACATCAGGTTTGGAGCCATGCATTAAAGCTGGTTTTGTGATACAACCTCTCTCCCTTACTATGATCAGTAGCACATCCAAGAATGCTATAGTGTTAACAATGGGTTTACATCTCTCTCACAAAATTTGGAAGTCTCTTTGAAATGCAGAGGTACTGTTTTTAGCCAGATTGTTTGTACCCAGATGGATAACAGCAATTTAAAAATCCTTGCTTTCTTCTCTAACATCATTAACAATTTGGTTTGTATTCCTACTGGATGAAGATCCTGGGATGTATTTGACCACCTTCTGTCCGTTGAACTGTATTCCCAAGTTAATATAGTAACATAGTAAATGATGGCAGATAAAGACCAGTATGGTCCATCTAATCTGCCCAGTAAGATGGCAAGAGTAGGTGCACCTGCTGCTCTGTTCAGGCCACCCCTCCCCATGCCTTTGTTTAAGGATGAACCCACCGCTCCATGTAGGACACCCCTATTTGTTAGAAATTAGATAGTTAAGTTTATTTTGATTTTATCGTGTTGCTGTAAAGGGATCCACTGTGTCTGTCCCATGCCATTTTGAATTCTGTCACTGTATTTGCCCCACCACTTCCATCGGGAGGGCATTCCAAGCATCCACCACCCTTTCAGTGAAAAAGTATTTCCTGACATTGCCTTTCAACTTACTCCCTTGCAGCATCATATTATGCTCTAGTTTTACAGCTTCCCCGTCTTTCGAAGAGGTTTGTTTGTTCATTATTTCTCTTTAAGTATTTAAAGGTCTGAATCATATCTGCCCTGTCCCTCCTCTCCTCCAGAGTGTACATAATGCCTCTGATGATGGAATCTTTAAGTAATAACAGAGATTTTCTGGTATATTGAGGCATTTCTCATACATTGGCCACCCTTCTCGTCTAAGGCGACTACAGTCTCCATTAAAGGAACCTCCTCATTTGCCAAGGCAGAGAAGGTATTATTTAGGGGCATCTCTAGGTAGAGTGGGTGCCGCCATATTAGAGATTTTAACCTGTCAGAACCCATTTTCCATTTATTCCTGGATTGTTTGATTCTTTGTGGGAGTGGTGGTGGATTGTTTTCAAGAAGAGCCACCAAAATGGTAAAGGGGATGGAGGGATACTCCTTTGAAGCGAGGCTAAAAAGGTTAGAACTCTTCAACCTGGAAAAGAGACGGCTGAGGGGAGATATGATAGAGGTCTATAAATTAATGAATGGAATGGAAAGGGTAAATGGAAATCGATTGTTTACGTCATCAGAATATAAGAAGACTAAGGGACATGCAATGAAGCTACAGGGTAACCTATTTAAGACTAATAAGAGAAAATATTTTTTCATTCAACGTATAATCAAACTCTGGAATTTGTTACTGGAGGATATAGTAAAAGGTGTCAGTGTAGCTGGGTTTAAAAAAGGTTTGGACAAGTTCCTGGAGGAAAGGTCCATAAACCATTATTAAAAGGGACCCAGGATATCACTGCTTGACCCGATACAAGCATTGAGGAACCTGTGTCTTTTGGGGAAACTGCTAAGTACTTGTGACCGAGATCTGCCGCTGTTGGAAACAAGATACTGGGCTTGATGGACCTTGATCTGACACAGTATGGCATATCTTATGTTCTTATGTTGTATCTCCAGGAACAAGCAGGAATGTAGTCTTCACATATGGGTATCGTCGGTACCGACGTAGCCTGCATGGGAATGCTCCCCAGTGTCCAATAGGAAAGCTTTTGGGAGCATCCCACAGCACCTGCGTGCTGCCTTCCCGCCTTTCCAACTGTTCCTCTCCAGTTCTTCGTTTTCCGCGGAGCCGACAGGTCGCATACCCTGTCACCGCAGAAAATTTCATCTTTAATCTTCATTTTTGTGATCGTGTCTGCCTTCCCTCGACGCTATACCGGTACCGCTGGTTCTTTCTTCTAACCCCCCCCCAAAAAAACTATAGTTTCTGAAGTGGTTTACTTCAGAAACTTTTTTTCCTTGGTGCTAGGCGCCATTTTGGGCACTAGGCCCAATTTTTCCTTAAAAATGGAAAAACCTGCCTCAGGTTTTAAAAAATGTTCTAAATGTGGCGGTACCATCTCCGTCACTGATACCCATGAGTGGTGTCTCAAATGTTTAGGTCCTGACCACTCTATTTCAGAGTGCCTCTCCTGTTGAATGATGTCAAAAAGGGGCCAGCAGAACCGAGCTGCTAAACTTAGTACCCTTTTTCCCTCAGACGTGGCATCTGTTGCATCGACGTCCTCCAGAGCTTCATCTTCCTCCCATGGATCTCAGGTAACTAAACATAAATCTAGCCAGTCCTCAAAGGGTAGATCTCCTTTTAAGTATCGAGATGCCCCTGGCGTTGCCCTTGAGGAATTTTCACTGGCAAAACTGCCCGGTGGGAGGCTTCGGCTTCCAAAGCATTAATGGGGCTTCAGGAAGTTCTCGAGGCCTCAACCTCGGCAGAACTACTGGTGCCATGCTCTGGTGTCCCGGCCGCTTCTACCGGTATCGACACCCAAGCATCGGCAGCGTTGATAGACCAGAGATTCTTTGCTATTGAATGCAGTCTAGCGGCTCTTCTCACGGCTTCGGTACCGTTGAAACCACTTCAGACACCTCAACCTATAGTGGTACCGACTGCATCGACATCGGCGGGTATGCCACCCGTACCGAGTCCTGCGTCTCTCTTCGGCATCGACAGATGGGTACCTGAACAACCCGATACCGACTTTGATTGATACCAGTACCATGCTTTGCACGATTACCGGGATCGGAGATATTTTGAATCCTCGGATGAGACTGAAGACTCCGAAGACTCTGCCGATACCAGAGTACTTCTACCCGAGGATTCCTCTTCTCCTCAGTGCAGAATGTCTCCGCCAGAGGATATGTCCTTTCAGGATTTTATCCATGATGTGGCCCGAGGCCTTTCCATCACATTAGCTCCTGAAAAAGAGCCTAGGGCTAAGGAGTTGGAAATCCTTCAATACCCTAAGGCTCCAAAAGAGGCAGCTACTCTACCTATTCATGACATCTTACATGATCTTATGCTAAGGATGTGGGAAACACCTTTAAGCATATCTCCTCATTCTCATCCTCATTCCACCTTGTCCTGGCTTTCAAAAAGCTGTGATAAGGAAGCTTATCATAGCTCAGGAAGGAGCTATAGAAAAGGTGAAGTGACTCTGAACAAGCAACCTGTCAGTTCTGGTAGAAATAAGAAAACAGAATTTTCCCATAAAAGACTACCAGTCCCAGAATGCACCAGGTTTCCAACAGCCATTAGAGGAGCTGAAGTGGGGAAACGTGTGTTCAATCAGGAGGGCTATGAGGTAATCCCTAAGCACTCATCTCAAAGGGCAGGGCCTGATTCAGCACAGCTGCGCTGTGTTAGGGAGGAGCACTCATCTAAGCAGAATAAAGGTAGAGTTTATTCTACAGAGAATCATCCTCATTATCCTGAGAATCAGCTTGAGCTTGATCATCAGAAGCAGAAGCCAAACCGGACGGACAGAGAGGGAAAGAAACCCTTTGGAAGAAGGAAGAGAAAAGCCTTTGAGAGGTCTAGAAGAGTCCAGAGCAGTACGTATACTGGGAGGCATTTCAAGGGCCAGCATACACCATTGGACTGGGGAAAACCAGAGGAATGGTGTTGCAGAGCTAGGAATCTCCAGACACTACCTGTGAGGGAGACGGCTGCACGTGGAAGGGACCCTAAGACCCGTGCCAGAAGGTATGTGAAGAGAGATCCAGTGTCCAGGGATCTGGATTGGAAGGCTGGACATAAGAACTGGACTACATACTGGCCAGGCTATATAGAGAGGAACTCTAACAGCAATGGAAGCTCAGGTATGAACACTGATCTATGCCCTAGCTATAACCTTGAAAGACAGCAGGGAAACAAGTATTCTCCTGAAAGTGCTCCATTGAGAGATTCATCTGTGCCAATCCATGATATTGAACCCATGCTTGTTGAAGAAGGGGGAATGATTGCAGATGAAGAATGTGTTTATATGGACTGCTCTCTGTCCAAACTCCTTTGGTGATTTTCTGTTATAAAGTACAGCAACCATCACAAAGAAATACAAACTTGTTCTTTAATCTACTCAGAAAAGCTCCTGAAGCAGGATTTGACCCACACAATAGAAAGCAAGCCAGCTAAGGGGTTTCAGCTGGATAACTGCTAGCAATTGAGCCTTACCTAATTGCTTGTGAGCTAGGAGAGAATCACTTCTGAATCTATGTGGGAAGTTATCAGAAGTTAACCTGAAAAGAACAGTTTTTTTCTTTCTTTGTGGCTTTTCGTTTGTTGTTTGATATATGCTAAGAAAACATTAGCTAATGCCTGACAAGTTTGAATGTTGTTTTCCTTATTTTGTTTTTCCAAGTTAAACACTGGAAGCAAGTAACCTGATTTATGTGCTACCAAGCATATCTGTGTTGGGAGAAATAACCCCATAAATAAATATCTTATTGGCTTTAATACTTGAGCACAACTAAATTATTGTCAGCAGCTGTGTCTGGTGTGAATGAACTACATTGCCCACAATCCCTTGCAAATCATATAGATATATGCACTTGCCAAGACTGTGAAGATTCTCACCCAGGCGGCCGTCTGACAAATGGCGTAGTTTTTCGGATTGCTTTTGCACAAAGGGGATTTACTTGCTGAGGATTACAACTAAAGTTCAAGTTTAAAGCTGGAAAAAAAGATTTTCCCTCAACTGCACTTTGGAGGAGAAGTGGTTGTTCCAGGAAGCTGTCCCAGGAGGAAAAGACCCTGTGCAGAGCTGGATTCATCACTGACACAAGGTAATGAGTACCTGGGCATGTCTAGTGGTGGATGGGAGTAAGGCACAGGGGTAATTGAAAAAAAAAATAGAAAAGAACACACCTGTTTGGAAGGTGGTGCACTTTGTTTTTTTTTTGTTTCTTGCAGGGATCAAGATGGATCCAAGGGAACTAGCTGATTGGATGGCAGCCCAGTTTAGCAGGCAGCAGGAGCTAGCACAGCAGGCTCAGGACACTGCTATGAAAGCCTTAATGGAACAGCAGAAGCCAGTGGTTGATCTGGTGCAAGCCCTAGTTAAGCTGCAGAACCAAAGTGGAACAGATGCAAGACCAGCAGTAAATACTGTTGCACCACATGTGGACAGTGTGGGACTCAATCAAGGGACTGGGGCATTTAGTTTTGGGAAGCTAACTCCAGATGATAATGTTGATGATTTTCTAGAGTCTTTTGAAAGAGTGGCACAAGCATTAGCATGGCCAGAGACCCAGTGGGCAGTAAGGCTGGCAGCCTCATTAACTGGAGAGGCGCTTGCAGCTTATAGAGCAATGCCAGCAGCCCAGGCTTTGAATTATAAGGATGTAAAGGCTGCTATTAGAGATCGCCTAGGGTTGTCTATTTCAGAGTATAGGCGAATGTTTAGAGCTACTACATTGAGAGTGGGTGAAACACCCAGGGCTCTGAGTCAGAGAATCAGAGGTTTAGCTGTAAAATGGTTGGAGCCTGAGCAAAAGACGGTAGAAATGTTATTAGACATTATAATGCTTGAACAATTTATGTCTGCGGTCCCTAAAGATTTGCACACTTTCCTTATACAGCAAAATTGCCAAAATCTTGGAGAGGCAACCATGCTAGCAGAGAGATTCTTGGAAGCCACGCAGGCTTGCCATAGAATGGGTGGCCCTCTGAAGATTGGTGCTGAGGCAAGATGTGCTGTATCAGAAAAGAAAATAATTAAAAATGTTTCTGAAAATGAATGTACTGTATCAAACCAGATGACACAGTGGAATAGAAAGAAATGTTTCAAGTGTGGAAAATGGGGACATTTAGAAAAGAGATGCCAGACACACACTAGCTTAGTGGGTGTGGATTTAAAACAGCCCAAAGAAGGATTTCTTTTGATGGTTGATGTGCAAGGAATTACCACAAATGCTTTGTTAGACTCTGGGGCAGACCAGAGTATGATGTCAAAAAGGCTTTGGAAGAGAATAGAGGCCCAAGAAGGATTTGTGCCTAGAACCCCTGAAAGCCAAGTTCACATCAGATGCATTCATGGTGCTGCAACATCATATCCCACCTATAGGCTAAAGGTTAAGTGCCTGGGGGAACAAGAGGGAGTCCTGTTAGCAGTGGTGCCTAGGCTACCCTTTGATTTGGTTCTAGGAAGAGACTGGCCAAGATTTAAGCAGGGTCTAGTGGAAGGACTAGGAAAGAAGGAGGGAGAAGGTTTAATGGTAATAGCTCCCGGGCCTTTATTTGGAAGTCCTCAGACCCCAGCTAAAAAGATGGTTAAGCGTCCAGAAGACCAAGCTACCCCAAAGCAGACATTCGTCCTAAAGTACCATAGGGTCACAGAGAAGGCCCAAGCTCCTAAGCGGGCAACCCCTCAAGCTGCTGGGTTTGACCTGTGCAGCATAGAAAATGTGACTGTACCTAACCAAGGGAGAGCCCTGGTTGACACCGGTCTCCAAGTGGAAATACCTATTGGATGCTATGGGAGAGTAGCCCCAAGGTCCGGATTAGCCCTTAAATATTTCATCGATGTGGGTGCGGGAGTAATTGATCTCGATTACAGGGACAATATTAAAGTTCTGTTATTTAATTTTGGACAGAATGATTATCACGTGAAGACAGGAGACAGAATTGCCCAATTGATCTGTGAAAGGCTGGGTTTTCCACCTGTGGAGGAGGTCACATCCCTGGAGAATTCTGAACGTGGAACCAAAGGCTTTGGTTCTACTGATGTCAAAGGGGTTAAAAGCCTAGCTGCCACCTGTGCCCGAGAGAGGGAGGTGAATGAAGAGGAAGATTTGGGACCCCAGGTATCTGATTGTAAAGAAAAATCAGAGCCCCAAATAGGTGAGGACCTGACAGTGGTACAACAGGAAGAAATTAGGAAGTTGCTTAAAGAATTCCCAGATGTGTTGACACCCATACCTGGGGAGACACATTTGATTGCCCATGAAATAATAACTCCACCTGGGAAATTAGTTCGTCAAAGGCCATACTGCTTGCCTGAAGCCAAGAGACAGGAAGTAGTGGCACAAGTCCAGGAGATGTTGGACATGGGAGTAATAGAGGAGTCAAAGAGTCCCTGGAATAGCCCCATAGTCCTGGTGCCGAAGCCTGATGGATCTTTAAGATTTTGTATTGACTTCCGGCAGGTAAACGCCATATCAGTTTTTGATGCATATCCAATGCCAAGAATTGAAGAGCTGTTGGACCAGCTGGGACAGGCTCAATACTTAACCACCCTTGATATGACAAAAGGATATTGGCAAATCCCTCTCACCAGGGAGTCGAAGCCGAAGACTGCGTTCAGCACCCCCGTTGGCCTTTTCCAGTTCAAGAGGATGCCTTTCGGACTGCATGGAGCAGCGGCTACCTGCCAAAGGTTAGTGGATCAGGTACTTCGACCCCACCAAAATTATGCTTTTGCATATATGGATGATGTCATAATCCATAGTAACACCTGGGCGGAGCATCTGAAGAGGATCAGGGCAGTCTTGTGCTCCATGAAGCAAGCGGGAATCACTTTAAACCCGAAGAAGTGTGCCTTTGCAAATAGGAAGGTAAAATACATGGGCCACCTAGTGGGAAGAGGAAAAATTAAACCTCTAATGAGTAAAGTAGATAGCATCAGGAATTTTCCTCCTCCAACAACAAAGAAACAACTAAGAAGTTTCTTGGGACTTATTGGATACTACCGCAGATTTATACCGCAATTTGCAGAGAAAAGTGCAATTTTCACGGATATGCTGCGGAAGAATTGTCCAAACCAGCTAAAGTGGACACCTGAAGCTGAAAAAGCTTTTTCAGTCCTAAAAGGAAAATTGTGTACAGGACCGGTACTGAAAGGGGTGGACTTCAAGAAACCCTTTCTGGTTCAAACCGATGCATCGGATGTAGGGCTAGGAGCGGTTCTATCCCAGTGTCATGAAGGGGAGGAGCATCCTGTAATGTACCTGAGCAGGAAGTTGTCATCAGCTGAACAAAAGTATTCCACAATAGAAAAAGAATGTTTAGCTATTAAGTGGTCAGTGGAGGCGTTAAGGTTTTACCTTACAGGGAGAAAGTTCCAGTTGGTCACAGACCATGCCCCACTTAAGTGGTTGCAGCAAATGAAGAACCACAATGCCAGGTTGACACGCTGGTACATGGCCTTACAGGCATTTGATTTTCAAGTTGAACATCGTGCTGGGAAGTTACACAAGAATGCAGGTGCCCTTTCCCGTATTACGGACTGTAGAGAAGAAGTTTCACCAGTTACACCAGTCCGTAATAACTTAAGCAGGGGGTATGTGATAAGGAAGCTTATCATAGCTCAGGAAGGAGCTATAGAAAAGGTGAAGTGACTCTGAACAAGCAACCTGTCAGTTCTGGTAGAAATAAGAAAACAGAATTTTCCCATAAAAGACTACCAGTCCCAGAATGCACCAGGTTTCCAACAGCCATTAGAGGAGCTGAAGTGGGGAAACGTGTGTTCAATCAGGAGGGCTATGAGGTAATCCCTAAGCACTCATCTCAAAGGGCAGGGCCTGATTCAGCACAGCTGCGCTGTGTTAGGGAGGAGCACTCATCTAAGCAGAATATAGGTAGAGTTTATTCTACAGAGAATCATCCTCATTATCCTGAGAATCAGCTTGAGCTTGATCATCAGTTTCATCTGAAGGATCATCAGAAGCAGAAGCCAAACCGGACGGACAGAGAGGGAAAGAAACCCTTTGGAAGAAGGAAGAGAAAAGCCTTTGAGAGGTCTAGAAGAGTCCAGAGCAGTACGTATACTGGGAGGCATTTCAAGGGCCAGCATACACCATTGGACTGGGGAAAACCAGAGGAATGGTGCTGCAGAGCTAGGAATCTCCAGACGCTACCTGTGAGGGAGAAGGCTGCACGTGGAAGGGACCCTAAGACCCGTGCCAGAAGGTATGTGAAGAGAGATCCAGTGTCCAGGGATCTGGATTGGAAGGCTGGACATAAGAACTGGACTACATACTGGCCAGGCTATATAGAGAGGAACTCTAACAGCAATGGAAGCTCAGGTATGAACACTGATCTATGCCCTAGCTATAACCTTGAAAGACAGCAGGGAAACAAGTATTCTCCTGAAAGTGCTCCATTGAGAGATTCATCTGTGCCAATCCATGATATTGAACCCATGCTTGTTGAAGAAAGGGGAATGATTGCAGATGAAGAATGTGTTTATATGGACTGCTCTCTGTCCAAACTCCTTTGGTGATTTTCTGTTATAAAGTACAGCAACCATCACAAAGAAATACAAACTTGTTCTTTAATCTACTCAGAAAAGCTCCTGAAGCAGGATTTGACCCACACAGTAGAAAGCAAGCCAGCTAAGGGGTTTCAGCTGGATAACTGCTAGCAATTGAGCCTTACCTAATTGCTTGTGAGCTAGGAGAGAATCACTTCTGAATCTATGTGGGAAGTTATCAGAAGTTAACCTGAAAAGAACAGTTTTTTTCTTTCTTTGTGGCTTTTCGTTTGTTGTTTGATATATGCTAAGAAAACATTAGCTAATGCCTGACAAGTTTGAATGTTGTTTTCCTTATTTTGTTTTTCCAAGTTAAACACTGGAAGCAAGTAACCTGATTTATGTGCTACCAAGCATATCTGTGTTGGGAGAAATAACCCCATAAATAAATATCTTATTGGCTTTAACACTTGAGCACAACTAAATTATTGTCAGCAGCTATGTCTGGTGTGAATGAACTACATTGCCCACAATCCCTTGCAAATCATATAGATATATGCACTTGCCAAGACTGTGAAGATTCTCACCCAGGCGGCCGTCTGACAAAGCTCAATTACCACACCATTCAATGGTGGTGGAATCAGCCATGAGAAGGATGAAAAGTGAAAAGAGACATGCATCCAATCCTCCAGGTCGTGAATGCAGGACTCTTGATGCCTCTGGACGTCGATGCTTCCAAGCTTCCATGCTCTCAGCTAGGATTGTATATGGGAATGTTCCTTAAAGAGTGTTCCTTAAGGAGTGGAGGAGTGGCCTAGTGGTTGGGGCAAGGTACTTCAGGCCAGAAGGTCAGGGGTTCAAATCTCACTAGAGGACAGCAATCTTGGGCCAGAAGGACTGGGGTTTCTAGTCCCACAGGTGCTCCTTGTGGTCTTGGGCAAGCCACTTAACCCTCCATAGCCCCTGTTCCCTGTAAAATAGTTATCTCCAAGTTATAATGCCCTGTTCAATGTAATTTCAGTTTGTTCAATGTAAACCGCACTGATGCAGAATAGCGCGGTATGTAAGAGAATGTAAATAAATAAGAGGTCACAGGAGACTAGGAGCTTATAAGCCCCTTTCTTCCTGATGACAAAAGACAAGACCATCTCACTCTTGTCAAACATGCTCAGGATGTTTCCAAGTTTGTTAATCGTGCAGCCTTTGACTGTTTTGAGTGCATAAGCAGAACCTCTGCTATAGCCATTGGTGCACGTCGGATCACCTGGCTTCAGGCATCTGACTTGGAATTTGGGTACAGGATAAATTAGGAAACATTCCTTGCACAGGAGAAAATCTCTTTGGCAAGAATTGGCAGGAGAAGGCTAATGAAATAGATGCTGACAATATCACACTGGATAGATTGTCCAAATCTACAGCCGATCCTGCAAAGAAAAGATCCTCTAAGAAACCATTTTTCAATAAGAAAAAGAAGTTTTATCCTTCCTATACCCAACAGGGACATCGTCCAGGTCAGACTGCCCAAAAGGGACAACAGTAACAACCTAAACAACAAAAGATGCCAAAAGCTGCAAAACCTCAGCCAGCTCAGCAGTCTCAGCCTCCTCAGGGGCTTTGACTCCTTTCTAGAGAACTTTGCCTTCCTGCCCCTGAAGGGTCCAGAACCCTTAACCATCCCAAGCAGGGTATGTCATTTTGCCCACAGATGGTACTAAATAACAGCAGAAAATTAGACTCTGTCCATTATTCGAGAGGGGTACAACTTCATTTTCACAGCCTGCCCCCTCCTACAATTATAAGACAGTTCAATTCTCAGACCTCTCTCGATAATCTCTTAGGTCAAGAAGTCACAATGCTCCTTGCTCAAGGAGCAATAGAGGAAGTACCCATTCCCCATCAGGGTACATGGTTCTACTCCCCCTATTTCCTTATTCAAAAGAAAACAGGAGGACACAGACCCATTTTAGACCTCAGAGAATTGAACAAATTTCTGTTCCGAGAGAAGTTCAAAATGGTCTCTCTAGGAACTCTGCTGCCATACCTTCAAAGTCAGGATTGGCTTTGTTCTCTAGATCTCAAAGATGCGTATACAGTCAAACCTCGGTTTTCATGATTAATCCGTTCAAAAGAGTCTGACTAAAACCGAAACGTATGAACACTGAAGCAATATTTACCATAAGAAATAATGTAAATCCAATTAATCCGTTCCAGACACCCAAAAATATTCACAAAAAATACATTTTATAGAGAATAACTACATTTTTACATACAGAAAACAATGAGAAATAAATATAAATGACTAATGAAATGGATAAATGAACATTTAACATCACTGAAAGCAAGCTAAGTACAGTACTGTACAGTACAGTATGTTAACATCTGGCCTTAGCCACCCCTGACAAGCTGCTGTGCCCAGCTCTCTTCGGAATCACATTGGATTCAGCCCATTAAAATACCTTTACATTATCTGCTCAATGCTTCAGAATGGCAGAAAATCTTAATGATATAGCTTCAGACGTACCCTGCAAGAGAAAGAACTGCCTCCCACATTCATGCAACATCTCCTGCTTACGTTGACAGCTTTTCTTCCCTGCTACCATCCGAACCTGAGGGAGCGCTCCAGAGAACGGGCAGGCGGTGGACGAGATCGGGGCCTTCCTCTCTGCGCAATCCTTGCCTCTCTAACTCTGACCAGGCTCGAGAATGTGTTTCATTTACGTGCTCAGCTGGCTTTCGCTTCTCATCACGCTGGCGATCAGTGAGTCCGGGGGGCAGTGCTGCCGGGACCGGGTGGGCGTTCTGGCAGTGTATAGAGACCAGTGTGCAGCGCGAGGGTGTATGTATTTACAGTACTGTACTTTACGAAAACCGAGGCGATGTACGAGAACCGGGACAAAATCTCAGTCAAAAAAAGACGTTGAAAACCGAAGCGATGTATGAAAACCGGGACAAAATCTCAGTCAAAAAAGACGTTGAAAACCGAAGCGTATGAAAACCGGGGCAAATGAAAACCGAGGTTTGACTGTACTCATATTCTCATCCATTCAAATCATAGGAGATTCCTCCGATTCCTGTTTCAAGGAAAGCACTACCAATACAAGGTTCTTCCTTTGGCTTGGCATCTGCACCAAGAGTGTTCACAAAATGCATGGCTGTGGTAGCAGCATTTCTCCGCACTCTGTGATTATTCAACTTTCTTCTATCGAGTCCACTTCCACCCTAGGCATGGACACTATTACTGTCTCCAACTCTACGCTAGCCCTACACCTCATATACCGTGCACCACAAACAGACTCCTCAGACCTCTCCACGATCCTAGATACTGCCTGCTCCCCCCAGCCTGCATCACGCCCTCTAATAATCTTGGGTGACTTAAACCTACATTCCACTTCCTCAACTAATTCCGCCTCCTTCCTCCAAGCTATGAATGCCCTCCATTTTATCCAAATACTTCATCACCCAACACACTCTAAAGGAAACATCCTCGACTTAATTTTCATCCCTCAACACCCTCATCTCAATGATCAGGTCCAACACACTATCCAACCCATACCCTGGTCTGACCATTCTATTATCTTCTTCTCCGTCCCCTACTCATCTTCTCGAAATAAACCTCACACTCACCCCCAACCTACTCGAAAATTCAGACCATTCAATGCAGCTAACTTCCTAGAGCAAATTACTCCTTCACTTGACCAATTAAGCGACAAAATCCTCAACCAAAATTCTACTATCTCTACTTAGAATCAAACACTATCCTTAGCATCCCTACTTCCACCTAAGCATCTCTCTCACAAACATCGCAGAAGATCCCCCTGGTTTTCTACAAACCTGAGAAACCTCAAAAGAGAGCTTAGACGTCTTGAACGCAAATGGAGACATACACAAGACCCAGATGTACACAATGCTTATACAGCCAAACTTCGATCCTACTGCGCAGAAACCACTAATCATAAAAGAGAATACAATGAAAATATAATCCAGCGTGCCCTCAACAAACCAAGGGAGCTCTTCTCCATCACCAAATCTCTAATAAAAGACCCCCTCCCACATGACCAACCATCTAAAATATCCGCCCAGGCTATAGCCGATCACCTGGCCTCTAAATTCCTCCCCCCTCCCCCTCTAACATGCAATCCCCAACCAACTGAAGACTATAGTACTCTACTTCTAGAGAACTCATGGTATGAATTTCACACCGTCACAACAGAAACTATATCTAATGTCATAAACAGTTTGAATGCATCAACATCTGCCCTCGACCCTTGCCCTGCCCCCTGGATCAAATCCACCAGAACATCCCTCATGCCCTACATCCTGACTATTGTACAATCCTCCCTCCAGTCTGGTTCTGTACCACCCCTACTTAAATGTGCCTCTATCCGTCCTATCCTAAAAGGATCCAAACTTGACCCCACCTCCCCTTCCTCCTATAGACCCATCTCCAGTATACCCTTCCTTGCAAAGATTACTGAGAAAATTGTCCAAGCCCAACTACAGGATTACATTGATGACCACTCTCCCCTTGACCTATACCAACATTGATTTAAAAAGAATCACGGAGTTGAAACCCTCCTAACCTCCCTCCTAGATTCATTGTACTTACACACCCATAACCCTACCCAAGGATGCTTACTTATATTCCTCGACCTATCCGCTGCCTTTGACTCTCTTCCCCACAATCAACTCCTAACCAGACTTCATGAAATAGGTCTGAGAGGCACAACACTAAAATGGTTTCATTCCTACCTAGACTCCAGAACACAACAGGTCCGTATTGGAAGTGATACCTCCCTCCCATTTACGCTAAAGCAAGGTGTCCCCCAAGGATCTAGCCTCTCTGCCTTACTTTTTAATATCTTCCTCCAACCTGCCTGCAAAATTTTCCAAAACCACGGCATTCAGTACCAATTATACGCAGATGATATGATGTGCTTCACCACATTTAGCCTCTCTAACCCCGACTTTACTAAAATAAATGAATGTCTAACCAATCTCAAATCCTGGCTTTCCCAACACAATCTACTTATTAACCAATCCAAAACTGAGATCCTTCAAGTATTCTCCAACCCCTCATATACCCCTCCCCCAACACTCACCCTTGGCGATCTCACTCTCACTATAAAAAAACAAGTGAAATATCTTGGAATCATCCTCGATCAGAACCTCTCCTTTATTGAGCACATAAAGAAAACTACCAATACAATTTACGCAAAGTTGCGTACCCTCCGGAACCTCAAGCCCCTCTTAAGCCCCAACTCCTTCCGTACTGTCTGTCAGGCCCTCACAACCCCTTCACTTGACTATTGTAACCTTATCTATCATGGCCTCTCTAAGACCACCATCCAACCTCTCCAACTTGCCCAGAATACACTAGCACGATTAATAACTAACAACCCTAGACGATCCCATATTACACCTGTCCTCTATGACTTACACTGGCTCTCAATCCAACTCCGATCCAAATTTAAAGTGCTCACCCTCATTCATAAGATTATTTCAAAAGAATCAGCTCCATGCCTTTCCCCACTCCTTGCCTTCCTTAACAACACAAGAACACGCCGCTCCTCCACCAAAAACCTTCTAACCATTCCTACATCTAAATTACACTTTAAACAATCTACCAACAACAGGGCCTTCTCTCTCTACGCCCCATCCCTATGGAATACCCTTCCCCATGACCTACGTAACTTATCACGCCGCCCGCTCCCTAACCTTGAGGGTTAAGGAGGGGTTGCCTTGTGATGCCCTTGAGGCAGTTAGTTGTAGTTGTGTTATTGTGCTTCGAGCAGTAAGGCAGGCAAAGAGAAATTTATTTTTCATGAGGTTTATTTTTCATGAGGCTTACTTTGGCCATTGTGCAGTTCAAAAAGGCTACAGACGGTGCAGAAGTGTAAACCAAAAACAAGATTAACTGAAACTTGCCAAACAGGCTTGCAATGCTGTATTATTTCACATTCACTTCATGTGGTTCAAACATACAGGATGCAACAGAAAAGTTCCTTTAACAGTAGTGCTCTGGTTCTACCAGGGGCGGCCCAAGGGGGGTGCGGGGCCATGTGCGGAGACTCGGTGCGGGGCCTCATTTGCATAAGGTGCCTCATTTGCATAAATATTTGCATAATGTTACCATACACTACTAACTTTTAGTAAACATGCCTCTTAATGAGTATATGGATAAAGAAAGACTAAAAGGTTTCTACATTACTATAATCCAGTACCAACCGCCAGGCACATTAGGAACTACTACAAACACTGCCCATTTAGAACCCATAGCAAACCTGCCGTATCCTAACAGCACTACCAGGACTCACAAAGCACCATACCCTAACTATCAAAAGACAACACTGCAAATATTAAACCAATACATTTCAGAGAACAATAATACATGACCTACTGGGGAAAGAACAAGTGGCAATGTCAAATAGGAATTACATAAACAGAATACCTCAGCTCAGTTACACATGCAGAACATAGACCATCACCAAACAAGGAATCACAATTTAGAAACAGGAAGACAATAATTAAACTGGGAACCCCAAAAGCCAAACTTGGAATATACAACAACACTGTAGAAATAAAACTATAAATTAATTTCCTCTTGTACTAAACAAAGCGCAAAAATTAATGATGCACATTTCCCAGAGCTGACATATTCCAGTTAATAAATTCAAAATAAAGAGATATTTTTCTACCTTTTGTGCATTTTTTTTTCAGTTGCAATTGTTCCAGCCACTTTCTTCTGGTTTCTTCGTGTCTTCTGCTAACTCTCCATCTGCTGTCCATTTGTCCTTTCTTCTGTCTTCTTGGTTTTTTTTTCCATTCTCTCTCTACATCTGCTTTAACATACTAATCTTTCTCCTTTTGCTCTTTCCTCATTCCTATTTCATCCACTCAAATTTTATCCCTCCATCCTCAATCCCCACTTACTCTCCCAATATCCGGCCAATTGTAGATTTGTCTTCCCTCCCACGCAAAATATTTTTCCCTCTCCATTTCACTCTCCCAGCTCCATCCCATTCTAATCCTCCCCCAACATCAGCTCCTTTCTAGTTCCAGCCCCACCCAGCATCTGCTCCCTTCTTGTCCCTGCATCAGCCCATTTCCAGTCCTACTCCCCCATCAGCCCATTTCCAATCCTAACGCCCCCACAGCCCATTACCAGTCCTAACGCCCCCCACAGCCCATTACCAGTCCTAAACCCCTATCAGCCTACTTGTAGTCTTAGCCCCCCCCATAGCCCATTACCTGTTGTAACCCCCCATCAGCCCATTACCTGTCTTATCCCCCAGATTGCACTTTACCTGTCTTAATCCCCCAAATCGCCCTCTTGTTGTCTTACCTCCCCATAGCCCATTACCTGTTGTAACCCCCCATCAGCCCATTACCTGTCCTAACCCCCCCATAGCCCATTACCTGTCCTAATCCCCCCATCAGCCCACTTGTAGTCGTACCTCCCCATAGCCCATTACCTGTTGTAACCCCCCCCATAGCCCATTACCAGTCCTAATGCCCCCCACAGCCCATTACCAGTCCTAACACCCCCCACAGCCCATTTCCAGTCTTAGCCCACCGCCCCATAGCCCGTTTCCAGTCCTAATCCCCCCATCAGCCCACTTGTAGTCGTAGCCCCCCACAGCCCATTACCTGTCATAACTTCCCCCATCAGCCCATTTCCAGTCTTAGCCCCTCCATAGTCTATTACCTGTCCTAACCCCCCATAGCCCATTCCCAGTCTTAACCCCCCCCCATCAGCCCACTTCCAGTCCGTATCCCCTATAGCCCATTACCAGTCCTACCCCCCCATCAGCCCACTTGTAGTCTTAGCTCCCCATAGCCCATTACCTGTTGTAACCCCCCCATAGCCCAGTACCAGTTCTAACCCCCCATCTCATTACCAGTCCTAACGCCCCCACAGCCCATTACTAGTGCTATAGCCCCCCACAGCCCATTACCAGTCCTAACCCCCTAACAGCCTACTTGTAGTCCTAGCCCCCCCATAGCCCATTACCTGTTGTATCCCCCCATCAGCCCATACCTCTCCCAATCCCATCAGCCCACTTGTAGTCGTACCTCCCCATATCCCCTTACCTGTTGTAACCCCCCCTTAGACCATTACCAGTCCTAATGCCCCCCACAGCCCATTACCAGTCCTAACGCCCCCCACAGCCCATTTCCAGTCTTAGCCCACCGCCCCATAGCCCGTTTCCAGTCCTAATCCCCCCATCAGCCCACTTGTAGTCGTAGCCCCCCATAGCCCATTACCTGTCATAACTTCCCCCATCAGCCCATTTCCAGTCTTAGCCCCTCCATAGTCTATTACCTGTCCTAACCCCCCATAGCCCATTCCCAGTCTTAACCCCCCCATCAGCCCACTTCCAGTCTGAATCCCCTATAGCCCATTACCCGTCCTACCCCCCCCCATCAGCCCATTTACAGTCCTTACTCCCCTCCCTCCCCCATCAGCCCATTTACAGTCCTTACCCCCCTCCCTCCCTCCCTCCCCATCAGCCCATTTACAGTCCTTACCCCCCCCTCCCTCCCTCCCCATCAGCCCATTTACAGTCCTTACCCCCCCCTCCCTCCCTCCCCATCAGCCCATTTACAGTCCTTACCCCCCATCAGCCCATTTACAGTCCTTACCCCCCCTTCCTTCCTCCCTCCCCATCAGCCCATTTACAGTCCTTACCCCCCTCCCTCCCTCCCTCCCCCCCCCCTCCCCATCAGCCCCTTTACAGTACTTAACCCCCTGCCTCCATCCCCATCAGCCCATTTACAGTCCTTACCCCCCCCCCTCCCTATCAGCCCATTTACAGTCCTTACCCACCCCCCATCAGCCCATTTACAGTCCTTACCCCCTCCCTCCCTCCCCATCAGCCCATTTACAGTCCTTACCCCCCTCCCTCCCCTCCCCATCAGCCCATTTACAGTCCTTACCCCCCTCCCTCCCTCCCCATCAGCCCATTTACAGTCCTTACCCCCCCCCTCCCCTCCCCTCCCTCCCCATCAGCCCATTTACAGTCCTTACCCCCCCTCCCTCCCTCCCCATCAGCCCATTTACAGTCCTTACCCCCCTCCCTCCCTCCCCATCAGCCCATTTACAGTCCTTACCCCCTCCCTCCCTCCCTCCCTCCCCATCAGCCCATTTACAGTCCTTACCCCCCTCCCTCCCTCCCTCCCCCCCATCAGCCCATTTATAGTCCTTACCCCCCTCCCTCCCCATCAGCCCAGTTACAGTCTTTACCCCCCCATCAGCCCATTTACAGTCCTTACCCCCCTCCCTATCCGCCCATTTTCAGTCCTTTCCCCCCCATCAGCCCATTTACAGTCCTTACCCCCCCATCAGCCCATTTACAGTCCTTACCCCCCCTCCCTCCCCATCAGCCCATTTACAATCCTTACCCCCCCCTCCCTCCCCATCAGCCCAATTACAGTCCGTACCCCTCCCCCCCTCCCCCCCTCCCCATCAGCCCAGCTAAGTTTAAAAAAAAACAAACCAGAAACCGGCTGCTGCTGCCGCTGCCGCCGTGGCAGCGGCAGAATGGAGAATCCCGCGGGGCCCCCCTGTCCAGCAGTCTTCTAAGCGGCCTCAGCGCGGGCTTTTCAGAGCCGCGCAAAGGGAGAGTTTCCCTTTCTCGCAGCTCTCTTAATCCCGCCGCGGGGCTGATGGGATTTCCCATCAGCCCCGTGGCGTGATTAACAGAGCTGCGAGAGGAGAAGCTCTCTCTCTTCGCGCAGCTCTGACAGCCGACGGAGGCCGCATAGAAGACTTCAGGACAGGGGGGCCCCGCGGGATTCTCCATTCTGCCGCTGCCACGGCGGCAGCAGCAGTCGGTTTCTGGTTTGTTTTTTTTAACTTAGCTGGGCTGATGGGGGGGGGGGGGGTGGTAAGGACTGTAAATGGGCCCCACACCATTCTGCCGCTGCCACGGCGGCAGCGGCAGCAGCAGCCGGTTTCTGGTTTTTTTTTTAAAACTTAGCTGGGAATCTGGGATGCAAGATGTTTTTTGCGCGGGGCCCCCTGAAACGCGGGGCCCTGTGCAAAAAACATTCTTGCTCAATGGACGGGCCGGCCCTGGGTTCTACCAATCCCTGGTACATTAATTCATTCACCTCCCACAAGCTTTCTTGTGTAGGTCAAGTTAAGTGCCACTGCTATATTTCTTCATATACCAGAAAATCCTTTTCTCCTTAATTGCCTCTGTCAATTAAGCATGTAGAGCAGTCCATTAATATATCTTCATCAGGGTAAAGCAGAGAATTAGAAACAGGCGTTTTTTCATTACAGCCAGTAACTGGTTCTGGAATACTGTAGTTAAAACTTGTCCTCTGTTCTAAAAACTCTTGGAATTCTTTGAGAAGTGATTCAGCTGGTGACTTCCCTTCACTTAGCTGTCTTCCCTTCCCCTCAGTGAGCAAATGTTGGCTGAGCTTCTCTATCTCAGGCTGCTTATCATGTTTGTTTGTATCAGGAAAACAAACATTTGCTGTGCTTCCGTTATCTCCCCACCTTTCTCTACACGTGGGTGCTGTGCATAAAAACTTAGCTGTGCTAGGAGGGTACTTAAAAGCATTTACGTCAGCCCTTTCTTGGCTAGGTGTTTCAGCTAGCTTAAAGGAATAATTAGTGTTATTCAAAGCTTCTCTGCTGACAACAGCTGCCACCATTTTGTCTGACTTGGCTTTTAAAACTAGTACACAATCTTTCTGGCTTTAGAGCATAAACTTCTCCCCCACTGGGTACCTTATACAGAAGCTTTTCCTTTGGAGAATTCTTTGTCCTTCTGCCTTTATTCCATAGCTCTGCCTGGTCCTGTAGCCTTGGATCTCTCAGCGTTCCGAAAGAGTTCTGCCTCCAGCAGTTTCTTTCCTCATCTGAATCTTCCACCACGCTACCTGCCAGCTGCAGACTATTAGAGGAATTACCACAGCAAGGATACTTCCTTTCAGACTTTCCTTCTGAAGCACTTGTGTCTCCCTCTGGGAATTCTCTTAGCTTCTCTCGGTCCTGCTCTTGCTCCCGGTTCTGTTTGTCTTGCCTCCTCCTCTCTCTCCTTTCACTTCCTGGTTTCTGAGTATTTAACCAGGTGCTTCTAGCCTGCACTGCCCGCCTCCCCTTGGGGCGTGCCCAATCAAAAGCTTTCCTACTCTCCTCCCTCGAGGTGAGCTGTTCTGCTTGATTGAATCTGGGTTTTTTTCTTTCTGCAAAGAAATCCCTGCTTTCTCCTGCAGTACCGGCTTCTACCACCGGATGCTCATTTGTGTCCATCGGTTCCTGGGGAGCTACTGTGTCACAAACTGTGTGAGCTACGCAGAATTCCAAAAGAGATTAAAAACCCACCTCTTCCTTGAACACTTTTCCCTACCACCCTAGTTCCTCCCCCCCTACTCCTCCCCTCCTCACTAGTCCCTCCAATTGATATCCTAGTGACCCACAGTTACTTCTTATGTAAACAAATGATCCATATTATTGTAAATAATTTATTGTAAATAGTTTATTAGCTCATTAGTTCCTTAGTTCTTATGTTACCTATGTAGCCTGTTACCTTGTTCTATGTAAACAGTTGTACAATACTGTCAGTTACGTTCCATGTAAACCGTCTTGAATTGTAGAAAGACGGTATATAAAAACTGTTAAATAAATAAATAAATAAATCTTCCCTTACTTAGACGACTGGCTCATTCGAGCCCATACAGTGCTAGAAGCCAGCTCTGCTCTATCTCGCACAATGTGAATCCTTCAATATTTGGGACTGGTCATAAACCTCCCAAAATCCAATCTTGCTCCCACTCAGTCCCTAGAGTTCATAGGAGCTCATCTGGATACCAGACAGACAAGGGCTTTCCTTCCGCAGCCCTGTTGTCTTTGTATAGTACAACTAGCTTCCCAAGCAGTGCTCAAACCTTATCTCACTGCTCGAGAAATGCTACAATTGCTAGGCCACATGGCATCCACCGTGCATGTGATTCCTTATGCTCGCCTCCATATGCGAGCAGCCCAGTGGACTTTATCCACTCAGTGGACACAGGCCTCAGGTTCCCTGTAGGACAAAATAACAAACTCAGACCATCTTATTTTGTCCCTCCAATGGTGGCAATCACCTAGAAACCTTCTGGTGGGCTCTCCTTTCCAGCAACCCCTATCCCAAGCCACCCTAACAACAGATGCTTCACAGGTGGGATGGGGAGCACACCTGCACAATCTCTCTACCCAGGGTACCTGGACTCCATAAGAGGCCTGTCTTCACATCAGCCTCCTGGAGCTCAGAGCAATCTTCCTTGCTCTTCGAGTATTTCATGCCCAGCTCAGCTACAAGACAGTCCTAGTACAAACGGACAATCAGGTAGCCATGTTCTATGTGAACAAGCAGGGCGAAACAGGCTCTCTGTTGCTATGCAAGGAAGCTTTGCGACTGTGGGCCCTCGCCAGAGAGCATCAGATTCATCTCCTGCGGTGTATCTTCCAGGCATTCAAAATTCTTGGGCAGACAAACTCAGTTGTGTTCTGCTTCCACACGAATGGTCTCTCCATGCAGACCAGGTTGCTCAAATATTTCAGATTTGGGGAACCCCGGACATAGACCTCTTTGCAAGTCCGCTGAATGCCAAACTTCCCCGGTTCTGTTCCAGAATTCCAGCTCGAGGTTGTCAGGCAAGGGACACCTTCCTCCTTCACTGTGGTCAGGACTTCCTATATGCCTTCCCACCCATTCCCCTCATCCCCAAAACCCTATTCAAGCTTCAGAGAGACAGAGGTCATATGATCCTCATAGCTCCACGTTGGCCATGGCAAACGTGGTATCCTCTGCACTTGACATCTCTCTCAAGCTCCGCCTCTGCAGTTGGGATCCACTCCAGATTTTCTCTCCCAAGAGAATGGGATGCTGTGGCATCCCAATCCCCAGTCTCTGCATCTCAGGGCCTGGTTGCTGAAAGCCTAGAGCTTCAGGATCTTAACCTTTCCCAATAGGTAAAAGATATCCTTCATGCTTCTAGGAAACCCTCCACAAGACGCTCGTATGCCTTTAAGTGGAAAAGGTTTACCATATGGTGCTTGCAGAAGGGTCTTAACCCTCTTGCGATACCTCTGGAATCGATACTGGAGTATCTCCTTCATTTGTCAAATGCGTGTCTCAAAACAAATTCAGTAAGAGTCCATCTTAGTGCTATTACAGCTTCTTACAAGCCTCTAAGTGGACAATCTATTTCCTCTCATCCTCTCATAGCGAGATTTATGAGAGGCCTTCTTTTAACAAAGCCTCCCATTAAGCCACAACCGGTGGCATGGGACTTAAATGTGGTGCTCGGGCAGCTTATGAAACCGCCCTTTGAACTATTAGCCACTACATCTTTGAAATTCCTTTCCTGGAAAGTCATCTTCCTCATTGCAATCACATCAGCAAGTCGCATCAGTGAATTGCAAGTGTTAGTGGCTGATCCTCCTTATACAGGGTTCCACCATGATAAGGTAGTTCTTAGGACTCATCCACACTTTATGCCAAAGGTGGTTTCGCCTTTCCATTTAAACCAAGCGGTTTACCTTCCTGTATTCTTTCCGAGGCTTCATGCCTCCAGTGCAGAAAGGAACCTTGATACCTTGGATTGTAAAACTGCTTTTGGCTTTTACTTGCAAAGGACACAGCAACATAGAAAATCTTCTCAACTCTTTGTTGCTTTTGATCCTAGTCATTTGGGACTTCCCGTTTCCAAAACAACATTGTCCAACTGGATCGCACAGTGCATATCCTTTGCCTATGAGAGTAAGAACCTTCCTCTTGACGGCCATGTCACCACTCACAATGTGAGAGCCATGGCAGCCTCAATGGCTCATCTTCACTCCATGTCTATTGACGACATCTGTCGAGCAGCTACTTGGGCTTCGGTACATACCTTCACAGCCCACTAGTGCTTAGACAAGGACTTCCGCCGGGACGCCTTGTTTGGCCAAGCTGTTCTTCAACACCTTTTTCAGACTTAATCAACTCCTACCCACCATCCCTGTTAGGATGCCAGAGATCCATGGGGGGAAGTGGGGCCCTTTCACAAAGGCTGACAACTTCCTGGGGCCATCTCCCTGGCATCTGCAGCTAGGGAGTCCCCATATGTGAAGACTACATTCCTGCTTGTTCCTGGAGATAGCGTAGTTACTCACCTGTAACAGGTGATATCCAGGAACAGCAGGAATTTAGTCTTCACAACCCACCCACCTCCCCTAGGAGTTGTATCTCTCTCTCTCTTTCTCTCTCTCCCTCTCTCTTTTGTCTCAGCTATAAACTCAACTGGAGAGGGACAGTTGGAAAGGCGGGAAAGCAGCACGCAGGCGCTGTGGGATGCTCCCAAATGCTTTCCTATTGGACGCTGGGGAGCATTCCCGCGCAGGCTCCTTTGGTACCGATGATACCCATATGTGAAGACTAAATTCCTGCTGTTCCTGGAGATCACCTGTTACAGGTGAGTAACTACGCTATCCTGGAGGAGGCCTGTTTGAGTACAGCTAATTCTTCCCTTAGTTGAGTCAATTCCTTCTTCATGGCAGATAGCTTGAGACAGATAGGGCAAGTTTTAAGACTCCAAATGGTTTTCCTTAGTACTAAGGCACCACAGTTATTGCATTAAATAAGTCATTTTGATTACTTGGTATGATACTGAGCAGTTGTTTAAAAAAAAAAAAGCAACACAGGTTTGCTTTCGACTTAATTGAGGATAAGTGACTATAGGACATGCTAACTAAAGCCCACCCTGGTTACACGTGTATGGGCCATGTTACCAGCATAGGGGGCCCATGCTAACTACAGGGGGCATGTGCAGTCATTCCTCTTCAGTTTGCACAGTGCAGCACTGTGCAACAGGCACATGGGTATACTTAGCACCACCTATTTAGGGGGTTAGCATGAGCTACTAAAGCACACACTAGCTGCAACTTGTCATCAGTGCCTCCATTCCACCTCGTCCCTACCTCATAACACATTTTGTGGTTAGCATGGGATTGTTAACGCAAGGGCCCGTGCTGTTTTTTTAGCATGGTGCCCAAACCCCATTTACCAGGTTGCACATTTTAGTAAATATGCCCCTATGTGTTTTAGGAAAACTATATAGGAAAACCTAGCCCTGGAGTGGGCGAGGTATTTTAAGTGCCCAGGCCTACAGACTTTGTCTGAACTGAAGGCAGTTTCAAAATATCTTATTTATATATGCCAGGAAAGAAATATAGAGAAGCTAGATTTGAGCTTATAGCCCAATAAAATCACCGTCGTTTGCCACTAGCATATAGAAAGGTAGTAATTAGCAAGACTGTTCCCTTTTAAAGAAAGAAAGGCATGGTTTATATATATATTTATTTACTTACATTCTCTTATATACCGCGCTATTCTGCATCAGTGCGGTTTACATTGAACAAACTGAAATTACATTGAACAGGGCATTATAACTTGGAGATAACTATTTTACAGGGAACAGGGGCTATGGAGGGTTAAGTGGCTTGCCCAAGACCACAAGGTTTTCTTAAAATTTTGTTTGCATGTATATAGTTCTCCAGGACCAAGCAGGAAGTCAGTCCTCACATATGGATGACGTCGGCGCCGACGGAGCCCCCATGCGGAGCATTTCCCCAGCTTTCATAGAAAGCCTTTGGGAATGCAGCGCGCATGCGCGGTTCCCTTCCCGCCCAAGGGTGCCATCTTGCTCAGTCATCTTTTTTCCACGGAGCCCGACGGATGTATATTCGTTTCACCCGAGGAAGAAGTTGATTTTTCTCTGCGTTAACCTGTTTTCTTCGGTTCGACGCCGGTTTCCCTTTCCCGCCTGGGCCCGATACGTCGGTATCGAGCCCAGATCTCTTTTTCGGTTTTTGTCCTTAGTGACTAGCGTTCGCGCCATTTTTTCTTTTTTCACTGTTAGCCCTGTCTTTTGACCTTGCAGGGGCCCTTTTTCCCCCCATGGCTGCCAGCGGGTTTAAAAAGTGTGATCGGTGCAAGAAACTTATGTCTCTCACCGACACACATGACCGCTGCCTCCGGTGCCTCGGACCCTATCATGACCCGATGATCTGTGGTCCGTGTGGGAAAATGTCCTCTAAGGCGTTACGGAGTCAGCAGAACCAAAAGGAAAGAATCTTCTCTGACTCCGCGTCCGGTCGGGCCCGGACCTCGTCAGAGGCCTCGACATCTCGGGACTCCGGCCCCAAGCAGCGTCGAGGCTCCTCTGAAAGGGGGTCTCCCTCGCGGGAGCATCTTAAGAAGAAAAAACCCGCGAGGGCAGTGTCGGTGGACGCACTTGGCTCCTCGAGGGCCAAGTCGCATAGCCCCGAGCGCCGTCCCGGGTCTTCGGAGTCGGAGAGGCCTGCAAAACAACCTCATGTGGAGATGTAGTCCCCAGGTCACGTGAGTACTGTAGTCCTCGTGGACTCACCTCCAGGGGAGCCGACGTCGGGCTCGGCGTCACCAGGGCTCGAGTCGGGGGCTGCTGAGTCTCCTGAGCTCGGACTCAGGTTGACAGCCTTGGAGAGCAGCTTGGCTGCCTTCATGGAACAGCAGCGGGCACTGATCGCTGGTCTCACCGGTGCATCTGCCCCGACCACCGGGACATTGACGTCCAAGTCGACCCCGGAGGCCGAGCCGATCCTCGAGTCCATGCGAGCTCGAGTCGATCATCGGCCAAGGTCGTTGACGCCGGTACCCTCGGTGTCGGGGTGGATGGCATCGATGCCTGCCCGACCGGAGCCGCTCGATTCCTCCTCCGAGCCTCAGAGAAGGTCCCCCCCGGAGGATACCCAGTTCTCGGATTTCGTGCGGGACATGGCCAAGGCTTTGGCATTCCCCGCGGATCCTGAGGAGGAGCCTCGAGCTGAGGAGCTCGAGGCCCTCCAGTATGACTCTCCTCCAAAGGAGGCCTTTACTGTTCCGGTTCCTCCGATGCTAGAACGGTTGCTCTTCCGCATGTGGGAGGCGCCGGCCTCGATGCCGGTTTTGAGCAAGCGGGTTGATTCCATCTATCGAGTCCGCAAGAGGCCCAGGTTCCAAAAGGCACAGTTACCGCACCACTCCATGGTTGTGGAATCGGCCATGCATCGTCTGAAGAGTCAGAAGATGCACTCCTCGGTGCCTCCCAGCTGGGAGGTCTGGAACCTGGATGCCCTCGGTAAGAAGTGCTTCCAGGGCTCTATGCTTGCTTGCCGTGTCCAGACCTACCAGCTGTACATGGGCATGTACCTTCGAGACCTGGCAAAGGAGATTGCCGGGTTCTCTGCTGGTCTCTCCGAGGAACCTTTGCAGAGGTTCAATGCTCTGTCCTCGGGTATTCGTGAGTGCTCAAAGTTTATATCTCGAGCAGCCTATGATGGCTTCGAGGCTTCGGCCCGAGTAGCCGCGGCCGGCATCGGTGCACGCCGTCAGGCTTGGCTACAGTCATCGGACCTCGAGCCATGGGTGCAGGACAAGTTGGTCGATGTCCCCTGCCGAGGTGAAAACCTCTTTGGAAAGCCCATGGCTGACAAGGATGCCGAACTCGAGACCGAGATTCTTACCCGGACAAGGCTGTCCAGAAAAACCTCTGCCCCTTCTCAGAAGAAGAAGGGCTCGGGGAAAAAGACCTTTTACCCAAGGAAGTCATCTGCCTATAAACAGTACCCTCATTATCAGGCCTCTGTAGCTCCCCAACAGGGTCAGCAAGCCAAGGGGCAGGGTCATGGGCCCCGTAGGCAGAAGGCCCCCAAGCCTCCTACTCCGGCTCCTGCTCAGCAGGGAGGGGGATTTTGACTGCATTGGCATAGCCTCTCCTCCTCAGCTGGCTCCCATCAGCACTGGAGGCAGGCTGGCCCTGTTCGCCCACAGGTGGTCAGCCGTCACAAGGGATACCTGGGTTCTAAGTATAGTCCAGAAGGGCTATCTCCTCCACTTCCACCAGGTACCCCTCTCCTATTTTCCAGGGGAGCCTCCCAGACTCCCTCTACACAGGGACTTACTCCTGCAGGAGTTGGCAGGTCTTCTAAAGGATCAGGCAGTGGAACCGGTGCCCCACCACCTGAGAGGTCACGGCTTCTATTCCAGGTACTTCCTAGTACCAAAGAGAAATGGAGGCCTCAGACCCATCGTAGACATGCGAAACCTGAACAAGTTCCTGGAGAGGGAAAAGTTCAAGATGCTTACCCTTGGAATCCTGCTGCCCTACCTCCAGCAGGGAGATTGGCTATGCTCCTTAGATCTAAAGGATGCTTATACTCACATCCTTATTCATCCAGACCACAGACAATATCTCAGATTTGTAGTGGGAGGAAACTATTATCAGTACAGAGTACTGCCTTTTGGCCTTACATCCGCCCCCAGAGTATTCACCAAGTGCCTGGCGGTGGTAGCGGCCTATCTCAGGGTTCAGAGCCTCTTTGTCTTTCCATATCTGGACGATTGGCTCATCAGGGGTCAGTCCCCACAAGAGGCCAATCAAGCCACCCTTCGCATTGTCGCTCTGCTTCAGCACCTGGGGTTTGTCATAAACTTCGCAAAGTCCAGTTTGCATCCCTCCCAGAACATGGAGTTCATAGGAGCTCGACTAGACACATTTCAGGCAATGGCCTTTCTACCAGTGGACAGGGCCCACAGATTGATGGCTCTAGCCAGGCTGTTCCACAGCAATTCTCTAGTCTCTGCCAGACAATTTCTGAGGCTCTTAGGCCACATGGCATCCACGGTCCATGTGACTCCAAATGCCCTTCTACACATGAGACCAGCTCAGTGGGGCCACAGGACTCAGTGGCACCAGGCCACAGGAAGCCTCGCGGACAAAGTGAGGGTGTCCAGCCTACTACAGTCTTCTCTGCAATGGTGGCTTCATCTTCCAAATCTAGTGCAAGGGGTGCCTTTTCAGGTATCTCCACACTCTCAGGTGCTGACAACCGATGCTTCTCTTCAGGGTTGGGGTGCACATTGCCAAGGGGCATGTACTCAAGGCCTGTGGACTCCTTGGGAGGCCACACAGCAGATCAATCTCTTAGAGCTGAGAGCTATCCACTTAGCCCTGAGAACTTTCTCTCATCTCCTCTCTCACCAGTCCGTCTTAGTTCAGACAGACAATCAAGTGGCTATGTTCTATGTGAACAAACAAGGGGGCACCGGGTCCCGCCTTCTCTGTCAGGAAGCACAGAGGCTGTGCTCCTGGGCAGTCAATCATGGCATTCTTCTCAAAGCAGTCTACCTCCCAGGTCAGGAGAATTACCTGGCGGACAGATTGAGCAGGATTCTGCAGCCGCAGTAATGGCAGTTGAACCCTTTAGTGGTTCAACAGATCTTCCTGAGATGGGGTCTTCCAACCATAGATCTCTTTGCCAGTCCTCTGAACCGTCAATTTCCCAGGTTTTGAATGGATATATGTGCTCATTCTAAACAGCAACTAAAGACAGAACTCCTGGAACTGAAATTTAAAAGACTTCCAAAAAAAAGTACACTTTTGCTCTGGACACTAACACATAACTTTAAAAACAGGTGAATTTATCCTAAAATCCAATATCGTAGCAAATAAAAACTGGGAAGATGAGTGAACGCCCATGGTGGCACTGGCCTGTTCATCAGTCATCAGTGCAGAGCTTAACAACACACACAGTAATTTACCTTGAATCTCACAGTTCGGGGAAGCAGACATTTAAAACTGATATAAAATCCCTGTTTAACTTTTAATTTTGCTTAATAGCATAACAATCAGAACAAAATCCAAACATGATTAACCTCTTACTCACTCAGGATTTAAACCATTCTCAAGTTGCAATCTGGCAACCACTGGCCCAGAATACCACATTATCCTGCAGGGCTCTTAACCTCTACTTTGAAGGTCAAAGGAAAAAACGGAAACAGTTTTCCTTTGTTGTATCAATAGCAAAGAATTCTAAGCAGTTCAATTCCAGAGATCATAAAATCGAATTAACAAAGCATTGATTGCGTGAGTGTTATACAGAACTAGGCACTTCCAGAAGGGAAACGGCTGCACTGGTAATTCTGCTTCAAAAGCAAAGTAACTTTTGAATCACACTCTGCAGGTATCATAGCTGTTATTGTTCCTCTATTACCAATTTTGTTTCCAGAATATATTACCACAAAACAATAATCATATATCAAAGCATGGAAGATCTTCCCATTCATTCATTCATAACAATTTATAACTAAAAATACATCACACATAGAATGGAATCAGGTCCCTAAGGTTTCTAAACAGTTTTTTCTTTCTCTCAGCGTCATTTCCGTACCTAGAGAGCTAGCAAGCTAATTACAGAGGAAAAAATTCTTCACCAAAAGAGTTCTGAACTTCATCTCCTGTTTTGACTGAATAAATCCTTTATTTAAACAAACAAGAAAAACTGCTCAATCGAGAGTTTCCTCTAGGTAATGCGTCCATTCCCAGAAGAAAATCCCTTAGCAGACTTTCTCCCTCTCCCTAGCTGAAACAGACAACCATTTTATCCTGCTGCAGACAATTAGCTATCTTTCATCAGGCGACATATAGGAGCAATTATTCATTAAATACAGCTAGGCACTGGCCAGGTGACCGGCAATGTTCAAAGAACAAACCTCAAAGTTCAGAACTCCATAATTACAATTGATGTGTACACTGTTATGTAACTAGACTAGTTCTTTTCAATTGATCTAATTGTCGCCCTCTCTGGTCTGTGAGCATCCCAGATAAGGAGATTTCTTCCAGTGTTTTCTTTTAGAACAATCTTTTATTCTCCTTCACTGTCCCTCAGCCTATAATCAGTAAACCTGGTGTTTTCACTGTGTGGGGGTGAAAATAGACAAAACTTTCTCTATTTCCTTTCCTAATAAGGGATTATCTCTCATCATCCGTTCGACCGGAGTCACTGGGGAAACTTGATTTACCATCATGTCCTGATTGCCATCTTTCTTTCTCCTAAACAGAGACATGATTCCTACGTGCAACCTTTTATTTAAGGATCTCAATATCCACCCTCTTTATTTACAGAGGAAGGAAGTGCACGAAATGTCCAGGACACCTTTCAAACAAGAATTTGCTTCGTTCAAGCCCAACCAATCTCCTTGCGGAGGTAAGGAACCGTGAGCAAGAACACACACACGCTTCGTGTCAGACGACACGTACTGTCTCAATCACTTATCATTCAGTCCCAGTTTATAACAGCAAATTATTCTTACACTTTATTCATATAACAAAAAGAAAAATTAAACAACACTTACCAAGCTTGGTTAAAAATACTTATACTCACGACGTCGTCATCACAGCCGCCATCATTCTAGGGAATCCGTCACTCACTTCTTCTCCTCCGGTCTCTACTACACACCGGGAACGTACCTTCCTCTTCTTTATTGAGGGGAATCCAAATCTTTACGTACCTCCCTCTTCTTTCTTGAGGGGAATCCAAATCTTTAAATTTGTATCTTGGTCATAAAGACCCACCCGTACCCCAATCCCGGGTGTTCGGCACCAATTGTGAGGCCCTGTTACTCACAAGAGACCGATTACTAATTATCACTAATTTCCTGTATAGTCCAGATCCAAAAGTCAGTACAGGTGCAATCAGAATCTCTGTTTATTAGATAACTGATGGAACAATACAGGCAGGAGAGGAGAATTTCTGTCAGTCATCAGACATCAGAATTCCTCCTCCCCCTGAGTATAATAATCATATTACTTATATACATTTTTTGCTTCCGTGTATTGCTTCCGTATATGCATACAGTCTCCACATTCATCCCTCTGTGAGGCCCCCTCTCCTCCCTCCTTCTGTTTCCTGTCATTGACCTTTCTGTCCCCTCTGTTCCTGTTTCAACATTCCTCAGGCCTCTGTCTTGCCTATACTCACCAACTGTCAACCGTCTACTGTCTTCAGGACTAACGGCTCAGCTTATTCTCTTTGCATGGTTTCCTGTGTTTGTGCTCTCTGCACAAAGCCTCTGCATGTCTATGTCTGGACCCTTCAGTTCGGACATATGCATTGCTAAGGCCTGTGATATCCTTATGCTGGCCTGCTTCTCCTTGCCCACTGTATAGTAGTTTGGTTGACATATTTTTATTAGAGCAGAATAAAGGCCATTGAGTGATTATGAACCAGGAACATATCCCTAAACCTTATAATCCCTACAATCTCAATCATATCACCTCTATCCCGCCTTTCCTCTAAGGTGTACATATTAAGATCCTTAAGTCTGTCCTCATATGCTTTATAATGAAGCCCACTAATCATTTTAGTTGCCACCCTCTGCACCGACTCCATCCTGTTCACATCCTTTTGAAGGTGCGGTCTCCAGAATTGCACACTATACTCCAAATGAGGTCGCACCAAAGACTTATACAGAGGCATTATCACCTCCTTTTTTCTGCTAGCCATTCCTCTCCGTATGCACCCAAGCATCCTTCTAGCTTTTGCCGTCACCTTTTCTACCTGTTTAGCTACTTTAAGATCATCAGACACAACCACGCCTAGGTCCCGCTCTTCTTTAGTGGACAAAAGTACTTCACCTCCTATACTGTATTGCTCCCTTGGATTGCTGCAGCCCACATGCATGACCTTACATTTTTTAACATTAAATCCCAGCTGCCAAATTCTAGACCATTCTTCAAGCTTAGCTAGATCCCTCCTCATGTTATCTACACCTTCCTGGGTGTCTACTCTATTGCAGATTTTGGTATCATCTGCAAAGAGGCAAACCTTACCCGACAGCCCTTCCGCTATATCACTAACAAAGATGTTAAAAAGAATCGGACCAAGGACAGATCCCTGGGGCACACCACTGGTAACATCCTTCTCCTCAGAGTGAGCTCCATTTACTTGTACTCTTTGTCGCCTCCCACCCAACCAGTTTCTAACCCAAGCAGTAACTTTAGGGTCCATCCCTAGGGTGCTCAGTTTGTTATAAGTCGCCTGTGAGGAACAGTGTCAAAGGCTTTACTGAAATCTAAATACACCACATCTAGAGCTCTCCCTCGGTCCAACTCCCTGGTCAGCCAGTCAAAGAAATCAATCAGATTTGTCTGACAAGACCAGCCTCTGGTGAATCCATGCTGCCTCGGATCCTGTAATCCGCTGGACTCCAGAAACCTCACTATTTTCTCTTTCAGCAGCGTTTCCAATAATTTACTCACCACCGAAGTTAAACTAACTGGCCTGTAGTTTTCAACCACATCCTTACTTCCGCTTTTGTGTAAAGGCACCACATGAGCCTCTCTCCAGTCCTTTGGCACCACTCCAGACTCCAACGAGGCATTGAAAAGGTCAGTCAGTGGAGCTGCTAGAACGTCGCCAAGTTCCCTCAGTATTCTAGGGTGTATCCCATCCGGTCCCATCGCTTTGTCTACTTTAAGTTGAGCTAGTTTCTCACGAACACAGTCTTCTGAAAATTGTTCAAGATTTCCCTCGCTTCTTTTCCTATTTGTGGGTGTTTTCTGAGGTCCTGCTCCTGGTTCTTCATCTGTGAACACAGAACAAAAATATTTGTTAAGCAATTCCGCTTTATCCTTATCAGCTTCTACATATTCCCCTCCTACACCCTTGAGTCTGACAATACCACTTTTGCCCTTCCTCTTCTCACTAATATATCTGAAAAATGTCTTATCCCCCCATTTTAATGCATTGGCTATTTCCTCCTCCTTTTGAATCTTTGCCTTCTTGACTACTTTGCTAGCTTCTCTAAGTTTTTCCAAATACAGATGCCTGTCTTCCTCTCTCTGTGATCTCATGAAGGCCTCCCTCTTTTTCTTCACTTTTTCAGCTACTTCCTTAGAAAACCATAGTGGTCTCCTTTTTCTTTTGCCTTTATTTACCATTTTAACAAAAAGGTTGGTTGCCCTTAAAATATCCCCTTTCAGTTTTGCCCACTGTTTTTCTACATCCCCCAGCTGTTCCCATCCCACTAATGACTCCCTGAGGTATTGGCCCATCTTCGCAAAGTTAGTCTTCCTAAAGTCTAAGATCCTCACCTTGGAATGGATTCTAACAGCCCTAGTCCTAATACTGAACCATACCATCTGGTGATCACTGGATGCAAAATGATCTCCCACTACAACATCAGAAACACTTTCACCATTGGTAAGCACCAAGTCCAGTATGGTCCCTTCACGTTTGGGGTCTGTTACCAATTGCCTGAATAGTTCTCCCTGTAGAGAATCCAGGATCTCCTTACTTCTAGATGATACTGCAGCAGGAATGTGCCAATCAACATCTGGCATATTGAAATCTCCTATCAGTAGCACTTCCCCTTTCCTAGCAATGCTGCGTATGTCTTCAATTAACTCTCTGTCCACCTCTTCCTCTTGTGAGGGAGGTCTATATATCACACCAATGCAAATAGATTTCTCTTTCCCTCTTTCTAGTTTAACCCTTAATGCCTCCTCTCTCCCTTTTAAGCTCTGTAATTCCAAAGCTTTAATAGTAGTTTTAACATATAGTGCAACTCCTCCTCCCCTTCTTCCTACCCTGTCCTTTCTGAATAAGGTATAGCTAGGTATAGTTACATCCCAGTCATGGTTTTCTGTGAACCATGTTTCTGTAACTGCCACTAAATCCAAGTCAGCCACTCCCACCAAAGCTTCAACATCAGGGATCTTATTTCCCATGCTACGGGCATTTATACACACTGCTTTCCATATGTTACCCCTTTTACCCATTTCCATAAAGGTATTTAATGTATCACCTACCTGGGGGCTTTCACTTACCTGGGGGCTTTCTTCAGCTATCACCAACGAATCTAGTTTAAAGCCCTCTTCAGTAGATTAGCCAGTCTACAAATACCAAACTGCATCAGGAGGTAAATTCAAATCCAGGACTGGCCAAAGAGTCCTCTTCTTGGACTACGATAGCTTGTCAGTTCTGGGGATGAAGGGGGGAAGAGGGGAAAAGAAAGAGTGTGTCTGCTGGGCACAAGACAAAAGGCGGAGACAATTTACATGAATGGCCGGAATTGTGTATCAGTTGCTCTTACTGCCCTCCATTGCCTTAGGTAAAAATTTAAGAGGGGATATTCAGTGGCAGCGGCTAGTTCTTCTACAGTGGCTAGCCATCACCGCTGAACTTTAAAGCCCGATATTCAATGCCGGAGCCATATCCGACCACCGGCATTGAATATCTGGGTCAGCCACATAGAATGGAAGTTAACCGGGTAGTGGCAATATTTCCCCCTGCCCAGATAGCTTCAGCAATGAAAGTTAGGCCAGCCTTTCAGGTGCCTAACATTTGCTGCTGAGGATAATCGGCTAGCAGCTGAATATCACCGCTAGTCAGATTTCCCCAGGCTCCACCTCCAATCTATCCTTGGAACACCTGGATGATAGCCAACTAACGTCGGGGCATTCAGCGGCGGCATCTGGGGATATTCAACTACACTAGCCGCATTAGTGCCACTGATATTCCGGTGGCCTCGATTAACGGGGTTAGCAGATCTGTAACCATGTTAATCGCTTTGAAAATGCCCTTCTTAAATCTTAACCCCTCTTGGAAAAGAACCTACCCATTGTACATTTGTCACTTCCTGTGAGACAGGAAGCACTTCTATTCACTCTTTTAAAAGCTTGTGGTACCAGTGTCTGAAATGTAGCACAGCCATGGGAGTGAAGGGAAACATTTCCGCAGCTGTAAAGCAGTGAACAGTGAAGAAGACTCGAGCGTCCTTAAAGCTTGCGTGCTCTGAGCCTGCCTCACTGCTCGCTGATGTTGATGCCAGTACCTGTGCAGAATTCCCACAGGAGCATTATTGTTCCTGCTGAAGTACATATATGTAATTTCCCATGTACCATGTGAAGTGTGGATTTCAGTTGTGCACACATGAGCCTCCGGAGGAGGCATAAATATGCACATGCAGTCAAAATCTCATCAGAAGAAAGCAGAAAGTGAGAAAAATCAAAGAAAACTGAACTTTGCATCACTGGATAGTCCCATTTCCAATAAGATCACACGTGCTGAAGTAAACGTTGCCATTCTTTCTAAAGCCAGGAAGGTAACATGGGAAAATAACAAACGTCACAGTAAATGACTTATGTCAACTCTATCAAGATGACATAGCTAACTAACTCTGTGAAAGCTTTTGTTGAATATCCGGGTTTATTTATAGCAGAAGTGGGCTAGGTGCTTTAAAGATACTGACCGCTGTCACTGAATAGTTCAAAGAATACAATTTGCGTCGACACTATGAAACTCAACTTAAAGATAAATATGATTGTTTGGTCGGAGAAGTGAGAAAAGATAAAATATTAAAACTGAAAAATACATTGACAACTCAGCAAAATACTTTTGTGAAGCAGAAGCAGCTAAATATTTCATCACTGCGAGCAAGTTTTCAAGTTGCCAAGCTAATAGCGTGCACTGGCAGACCATTCGTGGAGGGAGAATTTGTTAAAGAATGCCTTCTTTCTGTTGCCAAAGAGATGTATCCAGAAAAGGCCGATTTATTTAGTACAGTGAGTCTTTCAGGACCTACAATTACATGAAGGATTGAAGAAATGGGAGACAATTTGCATCAGCATTTGCAAAACTCCGCAAAAAAACATTCCTATTTTTCCTTGGCACTCGACGAAAGCAATGATGTTCGTGATTCTGCACAACTTCTAATTTTTATTCGTGGGATGAATGACTATTTCGAAGTCACAGAAGAGCTTGCTGCACTGCAAAGCATCATAGGAACAACTACAAGAGAGGATATCTATGAAAAGGTTTACCAAACTGTGAATGGTTTGGAGCTGGACTGGGCTAAACTAGCCAGTGTGACAACTGATGGTGCTCCTACTGGTAAGTTTGTTGATTTAACTTTACTTGTTCTTCATTTTAAATATTGTATTTGTTCCCGTTTTGTTTTTTTACTTCGAAATAAGATATGTGCAGTGTGCATAGGAATTTGTTCATAGTTTTTTTTTAAACTATAGTCCGGCCCTCCAACGGTCTGAGGGACAGTGAACTGGCCCCCTGTTTAAAAAGTTTGAGGACCCCTGCTGTAAATGATACCTTGAACCTGCTGTGTTTTGTGTTATAGAAATAAACTTTCTGTTACAAGCCTTACCCTCGGTTACCTCAACTACAAACCTTCTACTTAAAGCACCAACATAGTTTTAGCAGTACTACACTTCCCAGAAGCCAACACGAAGAAATAGGCTGCTAGGAGCTGATAGAAGAAGGAATCCTCAACCACCACGCCCCTCGACCACTAGAGGCAAGTGGCTTCGGGCGTTGTGCTTGTGACACTGACCAACAATGACTGCCACTCCCGCTCCCGAGTCCACTTCAGGGACGCCACAATTTTTCGTATATTACGCACCACATACCTGCCCTTCACAAAGCCCACTTGAGACTCGTGTATCAGCTCTCCCAACAGCGGGGCTAGCCGATCTGCTAGTACTTTCGCCATCACTTTCAAGTCAAAATTCAACAATGAAATTGGTCGATAAGAAGCGGCCTGCGTATGATCTTTGCCAGATTTGGGTATTAATACAATATGTGCGTGGTTCTCCTCCCATCTAGTCACCCCTTGATCTGCTCTTTTATGATATACTGCCACCAACGGGGGAGGTATCAAATCTGCTAATTTATAAAATTCGGCCCCCAGTCCATCCGGACCAGGTATCTTGTAACAGCTAGCCTTTTGGATGGCTTGGTGGACCTCATCAAGCGTTATGGGTCTCTCCAGTTGGGCCCGCTGTTCCTCCCCTAGTCTCGGCAGCCTCAACTCCCGTAGGTATTCCTCCAGACCAGGTCCAGAGCCCTCCTCCCTCTGGTATAGTTTCTGATAAAAGGAGCGAAAAACCCGAGCTATCTCCCACTTCCCCTTTTGCAGTTTACCCGGATTGTCCCAAAGCGCCGCCACGGTCTTGGCTCCCCTACTACCCTGAAGGCAGCGTGCCAGCAGTTTCCCTGGTTTGTCTCCATAACCGGTATAACTGATGCTGGTAGTAAATAAAAGATTTCTTTTATGAAGTAGCTCGTTAAAGGCCATTTGAGTTTCCTGTAATGCCTTCCTATTAGCCGCACAGGGATACCTCCCATACTTACGTCTGTCCCTAATCGTTTGTTTTTCAAGATGGAAGATTTGCTCCGTTAACTGCCTCTTTTTCCATGCCGAATACCCAATAATGTCTCCACGCAGAACCACTTTGTCCGTTTCCCAATATAATTCCGGGTCAGTCTTATGTTGCTTGTTATTCAATGCAAATTTCTGCCAACACTGCTTAAGGAAAAGATGAAAGTTGGCGTCTTTATACAGATCTAACGGGAACCGCCAAATACGGGAATGCGGATCGGCCCGGGCCCATTCCAACTCCACCCAAATCAAGGCGTGGTCGGAAATCTCTGATGGGCCAATTTGAGCAGCTTCCACCCAAGTAAACAGTGGAGCCAGGGGTAAACTGAACATTACCCTGCAAAGGCAACCAGCTTGACCCAGCCAGAGTACTGTGTTCAGTACTCTTTGAGCAGCAAATAAAGTCTTCTAGAGACCTTTACAAAGAGGCCTTCTACCTAGGGGGCAGGAGACCTGTGAAACTTTTTCAATAGGTGTTAACACCAGGTGGCAGGTCAAAAGGCCATTTTGAAAGACTCCTTCTATCCAAGCAAGGACTATTAATCATCCAGGAAGTTGGTCACAGCTTACAGCAGCAGCACAGGCATAAATAGCTCAACCAGAACTCTGTGATCCTCAGTCTTGAAGGACTAGAAAAGGGGACTGTTACTTCTGGAGAGATCTGCAATTGTGAATATATACTTCTAGGAATTTTCTGAAAGGAATTCTTTCTATTAAAGCTATTTAATCTGTGAACCCACTATTTTTTGTTAAATCAGTCAGGCCCTAGTATCAGCAGTTTAAGTTTAAATTTAAAACACAGAAGAGAACTTTCTGGTTACATTTCATACCTAGCAGAGAGCTTGTAGTTTTAATTTAATAGTCACTCAGGGCCTAGTATCAGCAAAGTACTTTAGTTTAAATTTAAAATGCAGAAGAGAGCTTTCTGGTTAAATTTGGAACCCAGCAGAGAGCTTTAGTTTAAATTTCATAATAAGTTAGAGCCTAGCAGCAGCAAAGAGCTATAATTTAAATCAAATAAGAATATAGCTTACCTCAGCAGCACAGGACAGGGTACTGTGTAGCAGCCCTCTTTTGATAAAGCAGGCAAAGGGAGAATTTGAGAAGAAGCTTGCTGCAGAAGCAAAAACGTGAAATAAAGATTTTTTTAAGTACATTCGTAGCAAAAAACCTGTGATAGAGTCAGTTGGTCCATTAGATGATAGAGGAGTTAAAGGGGCCCTAAGAGGCGACAAGCGATAGCGGAGAGACTGAATGAATTCTTTGCTTCGGTCTTTACTGAGGAAGATGTAAGGATGTTACCCATGACTGAAGTGGTATTTAAAGGTGCGGAAGAATTGAAGGAAATATCGATACATCGGGAAGATGTATTACAACTATTAGATAAACTGAAGAGTAGCAAATCACCTGGGCCGGATGGTATACATCCAAGGGTGTTGAAAGAACTGAAATATGAGATTGCAGACCTGCTATTAGTAATCTGTGAACTATCATTAAAATCATCTCTAATACCTGAAGATTGGAGGATCGCCAATGTAACACCAATTTTTAAAAAGGGTTCCAGGGGTGATCCTGGAAACTACAGACCGGTGAGCCTCACGTTAGTACCGGGAAAAATGGTAGAAACCATCATAAAGAATAAAATTACTCAGCATGTAGATAGTCATGGCCTAATGGGAGACAGCCAACATGGCTTTAGACAAGGAAGATCTTGTCTAACTAATCTGTTATGTTTTTTTGAAAGTGTGAATAAACAGGTGGACAAAGGTGAGTCAGTTGATGTAGTGTATCTGGACTTTCAGAAAGCCTTTGACAAGATCCCTGTAGTAATGTAGTACTATGTAGGATGTAGTAAAGGCTGTTAGTGTAGCTGGGTTTAAAAAAGGTTTGGACAAGTTCCTAGAGGAAAGGTCCATAAACCATTATTAAGAAGGGACCCAGGATATCAATGCTTGACCCAGTACAAGCATTGCGGAACCTGTGTCTTTTGGGGAAACTGCTAGGTACGTATGACCTAGATTTGCCACTGTTGGAAACAGGATACTGGGCTTGATGGACCTTGGTCTGTCCCAGTATGGCATATCTTATGTTCTTATGTTCTTAAACAGTCCCCTCGATACCAAAATATAATCCTAGCACTTGAACCATGTGCTCGCGATTGGTGTGTGAAATCTCGCTCCATCGGATGGAGCAGGCACCATGGGTCAACCACCCCTAGTCTCCGTTGAAGGCCCTGCAAAACTCTGGTCGTAGACGAACGCGTTCTGTCCTCTCCCCCCTTAGTTGTATCCAGCGCTATGTCAAAGACCCCATTGAAATCACCGCCCAGTACCAAGGGGACATCCGGTAGCATTTCAATCCGAGAAGCCAATCATGCCTATAAAGCGCGATCTAAAACATTTGGACTATAAATATTGCCTATCACCGCAGGCTGTCCCTCCAGGGTCCTGTACAATAAAACATATCGTCCACTTGGGTCTGAATGGTCCCTTTTCAAGACAAATCTTACACGTTTATGGATCAGAATGGCCACTCCACCCTTTTTCCCTACCGCTGGAGCTCCCCAACCCTGGCCCACCCACTCTCTTTGAAGTTTCAGATGCTCCTCGGCAGTCTGGTGGGTTTCTTGGAGCAGGGCAATATCACATTTTTGTCTAGCTAGGGCTTACAACAATTTGGATCTCTTAATTGGGTTCCCAATCCCACATACATTCCAAGATACAATCCTCAGGGCACCAAATACCTGATGAGTCTACGCCGTACGGTATGAAGATATCTCCAGGTAGGGCCCCCCCCAGCCTAGGGCCCCCCCCCTTAAGCCAGTCTTGCATGTTGTTCCCCTTGTGCCACTCCCCTTTAAGCTGTGTTACCCTCCCCACCTTCCATCTACCTCCCCTAGTTGTCTCTACCCCCTTCCTCAATTAATTCTCTCCCTCTGCCCTCCTCTTTGGTCACCAGATGTGTATGGACCCCCCCCCCCCAGGACTACGGCTCTCACGCCCACCCTCCCCCTCACCCCCATATTTCCTTCCCCACCCCAACCTCCGGTTGTGCCTGCAAAGAAGTTTACCCCGCCTCTCCTTACAACTACCCTTAGCAGGAAGAAGGAGAAGGTACAGGCAGAGAACATTGGAAAAACATAATGGACCTTCCCCCCTCTCCACCTATCCATTCATTCTCTCCCCTCCCCCACAATGCCCGCTTTAGCATGCCCACCTACCCCAACAGCAACATTCACCTCAACATCCCACCAACAAACAAATACAGCAACCATTCAACTACCCTTTGCATCTGGCAGTCCAGGAAGGAACACTCCTCCCTATCCACCTCATTTGTCCACAGGTATACCCTGCACTTAGTCCATGAGGCTGTCACAAAAGCCTCTCGTACAGGTGGAGCATCTTCCACTCTTCCATACTGTCCAGAGGCTGTGCTCTAGTCTCCATGTTCCTCAAGTTTCACCGCCATCACAGCCTGAGCTCCCCCGGTCCTCAGGGACTACCATCCTGCTCCCAGATAGTGATTGCCTGCTTCTGCGTCAATTCTTCCACATATTTCGCCAGCTCGGATGTTGTAGCAAAGCTCAGACGTATACCCTCATGCATAATTTGGAGTCGGGAGGGATACTGTACCATAAATTGAATTTTGGCTTCTACCAGCTTCTGGCAGAGGGGAGCATAGGCCCTCCTCCGTTGGCTCAAATCCGCCGAGTAGTCCTGTGCTACTCGCACTCTCACATTATCCTTGCCCACAGTTCCCATTTTCCTAGCTGTCTGCAGCACCGTTTCCTTTTGGGGGAAATGCAAAATCTTCGCAAGCACTACCCGGGGTCTGTGGTCCGTTGTTTGTCGAGGCCCCATTCTATGCACTCTTTCCAAATGCAGTTGTCTATGATCCTCTCCACCTTCCCACATGTACAGTATCAGGGACTCCAGATAACTCTTTAAGTCCTTGTCTGGTATACTGCTCGGAATCCCCATAAAGCGGAGATTATTGCAGCGGGATCGGTTCTTGAGATAAACTTTGGCCTCCTGCGCCTGCAACGCCGCTTGCATTTGCTTCACCTCTTGCGTCAAGGCCTCCACACTCTCCTCCGCCAGCCCTATATGGACCTCTGCCTCCTGCATCCTGCCGCCCAGCAAATCCACCGAACTCTGCAAGGCATCCAGTTTACCCTGCAGGGTATCAAATTGAGCCGCCAGTGCATTAGATACTGCTGCTGAAATCTCCTCAATGAGTGCCGGCGATGTTAGTGAGCTGGGAGCATGGGGCGATTCCGCCATCTTGTATTGCCCGGCCATCCGCTCCTCCTCCCTTCTGCCTGCTTTTACCGCCACTGCCATGTCCTGCGCACCGCGGGATTTGCTTGGGTGAGTTTCCCACCTCTCCTCCTGAGATGCTGACGACGCCCGAAGGCTTAGGCACGGCTCGTTATGTTGGTAGAGGAGAGGGAAGCCCGGAGCTCAAGCAGATCACATCCATTCGGTCTCACCACACCACATGACCTATCCAAACCTTTTTTAAACCTGGCTACACTATAGCTTTTACTACATCCTCCGGTAAGAAATTCCAGAGTTTGATTACACATTGAGTGAAAAAATATTTTCTCTTATTAGTCTTAAATAGGTTTTCCTGTAGCTTCATTGCATGTCTCCTAATCTTTCTATATTTTGATGGCATAAACAATCGATCTACATTTACCCGTTCCACTCCATTCATTAATTTATAGACCTCTATCATATCTCCCATCAGCTGTCTCTTTTCCAGGTTGAAGAGCCCTAACCTTTTTAGCCTCTCTTCATAGGGGTATCCTTCTATCCCCTTTATCATTTTCGTGGCTCTTCTCTGTACCTTTTCTAATAACACTATATCCTTTTTAAGATACGATGACCAGAACTGCACACAATATTCAAAGTGTGGTCGCACAATGGAACGATAGAGTCATTATAATACACTTTATTTTATTCTCCATTCCTTTCCTTATAATACCTAGCACTCTATTTCCTCTTGGGTGCCACTGTACATTGGGCGGAGGGTTTCAACATGTTATCCACGATGGTGCCTAAATCTTTTTCCTGGGTGATGGATCCTAATGTGCAACCTTGCATCATATAACCATAGTTTGGGTTGTTCTTTAGGTTTGTAACTTTGCACTTGTCCACAGTAAATTTCATCTGCCATTTGGATGCCCAGTCTTCCAATTTATCAAAGTCCTCTTGCAATTTTCCACAATCCTCATGGGTTTTAACAACTTTGAATAATTTTGTGTCATCTGCAAATTTGATTATCTCACTCGTTATTCCCATTTCCAGGTCATTTATGAATATGTTAAAAAGCTGTGGACCCAGCACAGATTCACCTTTCTCCATTGGGAAAATTGGCCATTTAGCTCTACCTTCTGCTTTCTATCTTTTAACCAGTTCCTGATCCACAATAATACACTGCCTCCTATCCCATGACTTTTTAATTTTGCCAAAAGTCTCTCATGAGTGACTTTGTCAAAAGCTTTCGGAAAATCCAGATATACTATATCAACGGGCTCACCTTTGTCTACCTGTTTATTCATAACTTCAAAAAAACATAACAGATTAGTAAGACAAGACCTTTCTTGGCTAAAGCCATGTTGGCTTTCTCCCATTAAACCATGACTATCTACATGTTCATTAATTTCTTTTATATAATGGTTTATATAAAAAGGAAAGGAATGGAAAATAAAACAAAAGATATTATAATGCCTCTATATCATTCCATGGTGAGACCGCATCTTGAATATTGTGTGCAATTCTGGTCACCATATCTTAAAAAGGATATAGCGTTATTAGAAAAGGTTCAGAGAAGAGCCACCAAAATGGTAAAGGGGATGGAAGGATACTCCTATGAAGAAAGGCTAAAAAGGTTAGGGCTCTTTAACCTGGAAAAGAGACGGCTGAGGGGAGATATGATAGAAGTCTATAAATTCATGAACGGAGTGGAACGGGTAAACGTAGATCGATTGTTTACGTTATCAGAATATAGAAAGACTAGGGGACATGCAATGAAGCTACAGGGTAAACTATTTAAGACTAATAAAAGAAAATATTTTTTCACTCAACGTGTAATCAAACTCTGGAATTTGTTACCGGAGGATGTAGTAAAGGCTGTTAGTGTAGCTGGGTTTAAAAAAGGTTTGGACAAGTTCCTGGAGGAAAGGTCCATAAACCATTATTAAGAAGGGACCCAGGATATCAATGCTTGACCCAGTACAAGCATTGCGGAACCTGTGTCTTTTAGGGAAACTGCTAGGTACGTATGACCTAGATTGGCCACTGTTGGAAACAGGATACTGGGCTTGATGGAACTTGGTCTGATCCAGTATGGCATATCTTATGTTCTTATGTTCTTATCATTTTTCCCAGTACTGATGTCAGGCTCACCAGGCTGTAGTTTCCCGGATCACCCCTGTAACCCTTTTTAAAAATTGGCATTACATTGGCCATCCTCCAATCTTCAGGTATTACTGATGATTTTAATGATAGTTCACAGATTACTAATAAATAGTAGGTCTGAAATTTCATATTTCAGTTCTTTCAACACCCTTGGATGTATACCATCTGGTCCAGGTGGTTTGCTATTCTTCAGTTTATCAAATAGTTGTAATACATCTTCCCCGTGTATCGATATTTCTTTCAATTCTTCTGTGGCATCACCTTTAAATACCGTTTCAGTCATGGGTAACATCCGTACATCTTCCTCAATAAAGACTGAAGCAAAGAATTCAGTCTCTCGGCTATGTCCTTGTCCCCTCTTAGTGCCCCTTTTACCACTCTATCATCTAATTGTCCAACTGACTGTCACTGTTTTTTTTGCTATGAATGTACTTGAAAATTCTTTTATTACACGTTTTTGCTTCCACAGCAAACTTTTTCTCAAATTCTCTCTCTGCCTGCCTTATCAATGCCTTGCATCTAACTTAAAAGTGCTTATGTTGTTTCCAGATTTTGTCATTTGCTCCTTTTTAATTTTCTGAAAGATGCTTTTTTTGGCAACCGCCTTTCTGACCTCACCTTTAAACCATGCTGGCAGTTTTTTGGACTTCCTTCCACTTTTCTTAAAGCATGGATTATAACTAATCTGGGCTTCCAAGATAGTATTTTTAAACACCCATGCTTGGTGTAAATTTTTAACCTTTGCAACTGCTCCTTTTAGTTTTTTCTTAACTATTGTCCTCATTTTATCATTGCCTCCCTTTTGAAAGTTAAAAGGTAGTACTGCGGATTTCCTTACCGTTCTTCCTCCATTTATTAAATCAAATGCGATCATGCTCTAATCACTATTGCCAAGCAGCCCCAACACCCTTTTATCTCTTGCACCAGATCTTGTGTTCCACTAAGGACTAGGTCCAAAATGGCTTCCCTTCTGGTCGGTTCATAAACCAGCTGCTCCAAGAAGCAATCATTTATTTCATCTAGAAACTTTATCTCCCTAGCATGTCCTGCTGTCAATACTGGGGTAACTGAAATCACCCATTATTATTACTGTGCTGTAACTTTTGTTAGCTTCCCTGATTTCCTTGAGCATTTCATCATCCATTTGTTCATTCTGGCCAGGCGGTCGATAGTACACCCCCACTGCATTGCCTTCCCCTTCCCCTTTTTACATGAAATTTCAATCCATAGAGATTCCTCACTTGTTCCGTTGGTGCATTAATCTTCTCTCATGAGTGCCAATACCATATTTATGTTGATGAGTCCTAGATCTACCTTTCCACACCATAAATTTCACTAGGGGTCCAGTCCCAGATCTCTGATTGCTTGTTTGACACTGTTGCCTGGATGTTCTGTTCTACCACCATCTGAAATGTAACATGACCAAGACAGAGCTTCTTCTCTTTCCCCCTCAGTCCTTTTCCTCCTTTCCTCCTTCCTCAGTTTCTTTGGATAACTCTGCCATCCTCCTGGTATCCTCAGTCCATAACTTCAGGGTTATCTTTGATTGCCATCTCTCTCTCTTTCGCTACATCTATCCATACTGCAATTTTTTTTCTCCATAGGATCATAAAAATTCATCCGTTCCTTATCCACACTCTCATCACTTCCCTCTTAGACTGCTGCTCCCTGCACTTCAGAAGTCTCCCACTGAACCATCTCTTGCCACTTTAATACATGTGAAATTCAGCTTGCATAGCTTATCTTCTACTAAAGTTGCTACAGTCACATAACCTCTCTTCTCAAATCACCTTATTGGCTCTATCTCCATTGCCACATGCAGTTCAAACTTTTCTTACTTCTAAGTGCAATTATTTTACAGTTCCTCATTGCCTTTCCTTTCTTATACCCCTTCTCAGGAAATTCCCTCATCAGGAAAGTTACTCTTACCTTTGCCTTTTCTCTCCATTGCCAATTCCAGATTCTTGTTTTCATCTTGCTGTGTTGTACACCTGCAATAGATTTCCTGAGTCAGTGAGTCATGCCTCCTCTGCTTTATTCAAACCAAACTTAAAAGCCCACCTTTATGAGATTCCTTTTAAATCTTAACCCTTTATTCTCCTGTTCATACTGTCACCAGAAAGGGATGCTCTGTGAGAACAGGTCCCTTGCTGCTGGTCCTCCACACGGAGCCACTGGACAACAATTGGACTTAATACACAAAGAAGCTTTAGTGATGCTGGCCCAGGCTTTTGGCATCAAAAAGAAAAAAGGAAAAGAAAAAAGGAAAAGAAAAACACATAGGGCTAGGTGTCTCCAGGGGAGAGCAGGGCTAGCCCTTCAGAGTCCTTGTAAATTCAGTACATTATTTACAACACAAAATCTTTACCAGTTTTCTCCAGTAATACAGTTCAAAGGATTTAGTCCTAGTCTTCCTTTCCTGGTCCTACAATCTACTGTAGACTTCAGCTCTTAGAAAGGAACTAGTCCAGTTCAGGCACCTTTCCCCCCGCCTCGGCTGCAACTTCTGCTGCTTGACACTGGCTTTCTTTTAAAAGTTGTAACTTGAGCCAGAGTCCCAGTGAGGCAATCCTTCTCTCCACTGGTAATTCAGTTCTCAGAACCATAGGATAGTCTTTATAAGCACTCAGCGGTTATTCCACAGTCTTTATTCTAGCTTATTACTGGTAACTGCAAGATCCCTCTTGCTTATGGAACACTCCATAGGTTCAGTACTTTGCTGAAGCAGTTCTCTTGAGGCAGAATCTGTTTCCATTGGTTCCATACCACCAAACCCCCCTTCAATCATGTATCCTTCTGGCTCAGGTGTTGCAGAGGAAGTGACCTCCAGGAACTCCTCCCCTTCTCTCAACCCTTCCTGATTTATATCTGCAACCCAAAGGCTAGAAAGGGGAGTGAACACTGTTGGTGAAGCCCTAGGCTTAAAGGAACCCTGCCCTTTTCCTCAGGTTCTGTCTCTAGCCCTCCCTTTATCTTCTTGCTGTGGCTTCCCCTTTACCTGGAAGGAGAGATATGGCTATTCCAACTCCTGCTGTGAAGGAGAGGGTCACAATATCTATGTTGTTTTTAGCCATTTCCAATAATTAATGAAGCTGCCTAATTATCATATTTTGTCCTGCTCGTCCATCTTCAATAGACTGTAAGCTCCACGGAGCAGAGACTGTCTCTTATGTGTATGTGTGTGCTAGAGATATGATAAGTGGTCTTTGTAAAATGCTTTGCTTTCTCCATAGACTTGATTGGGGCCGAATGAGCTGAAGAGGATTTTAATTTCTCAGAGGACTGCATCCATTCAGCTTAGAGCTGCTGAAGCAAACCAAAAATGGGCTCTTTCGGATCAGTTTCCTATTTGGTTCAATTGGAATGCACATTTATACTGCTAACCAGATAAGAAACCACATAAGATTAGGCCACCAAAATGGCAGGCCTCACTTTATTCGGTTGGCTATCTGGATAGAAGCTGAATGTCGCTCTATCCGGCTATGCTGGGGTGGTCACCGCTGAAACTGGATATTCAGTGGAAGCTGCTATCCAGGTACTTTCACTGCATTTTCAGTTTTGTTTTACCCATGGTGGCCAGCGTTTCAAACAACACTACAACACTACCTGCTGTGGGCTGAATATCAGCCTGGTATGTCTTTAAAGAACTGTTAATCTTTTGACTATATTCAATGAAAGGGATGCCTATCTTTAAGATGCTGGACGTTTGGAGCTATAATCAAACAACCCATACCAGTGCAAACCTTGTGAGTACTTTTTAGCCCCGGAGTTTGCACCAGTAATCAAAGCAAAACCACTTGGGTTGTATTGCTTTGATGACCGTTCCTGAACCATTACCCACAGAGGTTTGTACCTGCTTCCTCTGAGGGTAATACCTCTGTCCCAATGCTTTTATTATACAAATGCTGTGTGTTTCCCCCCCCCCCCCCAGCCCTTTCCTCTTTCCCAGAAATGCATCTTAACAACGTCAGCAAAATACCCACGTTCTTCCTCAAGGGGTAATTTTGCCTACATAAGGGTAAGCAATAATCAAAGCTACAATTTCTTCTTGTTACCCACAGAAATACCTTTGCCAACTGTCCTTGTTATTTTTAATAAATACTGATAATAGAAATGATTTTCCTATTTCATTGTATGCCTAGATTGTGCTGTGTGTTTGTTTATTTCAAGGATATATTTTTATTTCACCTTGGCATGTCTTTTATCAGAAATCATTCTGAAACCTTTTCATTTGTGTACTTTATTGCACTACTCAATTCACTATGAGTAGCCCATTATTAAGTGTTCTGAAGCTCTTATTGTGCTTTATCACAGGATTGTATCTGGGTGCAATTCATCTGTAGTCATTCTTCACTGCAAAATCTTTCATATTAGATTCCTTTCATCATATGATGACAACTCTTGAATGCATCATTATTCAGTGATGGGTTATAAATTATAATCATTAGGCAATTTTTCATATAATCTGATTTATAAACTGTTTCTTTCATTTATCTTTTGATGGAAAACAGTAAATGCAGCTCTCTGTTCTGATCTTCCGTGATAACAATAATAGAAATATTAAGCCAGAGGACTGGAGAAAACAAATGTCTCTGAAAGAAGTGCAGAGCCAAGGATTATACAACAAGCAATTAAACTTGCTACCCTAATTTATTTATTCGCTGAATAAACAGAAGCTTCCTGTTTCTGTTTTCAAGGTTAAACTGAGTTAAGATGTATTTTGTCAAGACAAAGACAAAAGACCCAGAATGTTTTTTCAGTAACAATAGGTATTTGGATCATGAATGAATATTTGGCTGTTAATCGATGACTGCCAAAGGCTTCTGTGGGTTGGTGTGGTGCATTAGCTATAGACACTGGAGTCTAATCAGGTCAAAACGTATCCAGGCAATTATTATAGCAATTTAGATCCAATGAACAATGTTCATTATTGGAATGGTTCTGGCAGAGAGGGAAATATACAAGAAGGGCAGTTTTCCAAAGATTGTCTAAGTATATGCATGCTGATGGAAGAAGGAGTGTGTTAAAATTCAACCATATTCACTAACAGATTCAATGGGCATTGCACTGTTTAGAAAATACCTGTATCTCTGCCTCCTAAGCTAAGCGTATACTGGGCAGATTACCTGCACACCTGTGAATATTGCAGCAGATGCAACCTTATTGTTCCCTGAGGCAGGGAATCTCCAAGAGCTGGCTCTCGGCCACACTTAGGCTGCCTGAGTAGGGCCAATTGGTTTCATTTGGTGGGAGGCTTTACAATTTACAATAGATGAGTCCTTAAGTGGGCAACCAATGTGCAGAGTATGGGCGGGAGCTGGATGAACTGAAAAGAGAGCCAGGAGCTGAATCTACTCTACGGAATGACTGGAACAGGTTAGGCTACAGAGCTTCCCGTGGTGGGTAAGTACTAATATAGCATTGATGTACAGTATCTCAAGATTTGGGGCCCTATATACAAAGAGGTCAATATTAAAAAATCAACAAAGCAAAGGCATTGGTGAGCTTGGTACAAGATGACAGCCCAGAGCGTCTGCTCTTAAAGAACCCTACTGTAGTAAGTCCCAAATTGCCCAGAATTTTGTTTTTTTATTGCTGATTTCTACTTCTATGTTTGTTTGCTAGAATAAAATCCACTAAAATGGTCTTTAGCAACCCACCAGCCCAAAGTGTAAAACAATCTAAGCAGGAAGCACCTTCTCCCTGCAAGATAGTGGCTGGCAAGCAGGGCCCAGAGTTGGTTCAAGATGTTGGCACCCTAGGCAAACCTTAAATCTTATGCTCTTCCTGGCTTTCAGATTCTGTTTAACTTTGAATGCCCTGCTTTTTGGTACACTTCCAGAAGCTGTCACCCTTGGCAGTTGCCTAGCTTGCCTGATGGTTGGCCGAGCCCTACTGGCAAGGGTGAGGAAATTACAATCAGTCTTTGATTCAGGAGCTCCTGCAGGTTAAAGATCAAGATGTTACGGAGAGTTTGCCGAGACTCATCAAGCCCACTGACTATTACCCAATGTTGCTAATCCATGTTGGAACAAATGATACTGCCAGGTATACCTCGGAACGTATCAAAAGTGACTTCATGGCTCTGGGACAGAGGGTGAAGCAGTTTGGTGCACAGGTAGTGTTCTCTTCAATCCTCCCTGTTGAGGGTAAAGGCCAAGGCAGAGAGGCTCGCATCCTGGAGATGAATGCATGGCTGCGTGGATGGTGTCATCGAAAGCGTTTTGGTTTCCTAGACCATGGGATGCTGTTCCAAGGGTTGCAGAGCAGAGATGGCATCCATCTGTCCAAGAAAGGTCAACGCATCTTCGGTAGTAGACTGGCTAATCTACTGAAGAGGGCTTTAAACTAGATTCGTTGGGGATAGGTGAAGAAAGCCCCCAGGTAAGTGAAAGCCCCCAGGTAGGTGATACATTAAATACCTTTATGGAAATGGGTAACAGGGGTAACATATGGAAAGCAGTGTGTATAAATGCCCGTAGCATGGGAAATAAGATCCCTGATGTTGAAGGTTTGGTGGGATGGCTGACTTGGATTTAGTGGCAGTTACAGAAACATGGTTCACAGAAAACCAAGACTGGGATGTAACTATACCTGGCTATACTTTATTCAGAAAGGACAGGGTAGGAAGAAGGGGAGGAGGAGTGGCACTATATGTAAAAACTACTATTAAAGCTTTGGAATTACCGAGCTTAAAAGGGAGAGAGGAGGCATTGTGGGTTAAACTAGAAAGAGGGAAAAAGAAATCTATTTGCATTGGTGTGATATACAGACCTCCCTCACAAGAGGAAGAGGTGGACAGAGTTAATTGAAGACATACACAGCATTGCTAGGAAAGGGGAAGTGCTACTGATAGGAGATTTCAATATGCCAGATGTTGATTGGCACATTCCTGCTGCAGTATCATCTAGAAGTAAGGAGATCCTGGATTCTCAACAGGGATAACTATTAAGGCAATTGGTAACAGACCCCACACGTGAAGGGACCATACTGGACTTGGTGCTTACCAATGGTGAAAGTGTTTCTGATGTTGGGAGATCATTTTGCATCCAGTGATCACCAGATGGTGTGGTTCAGTATTAGGACTAGGGCTGTTAGAATCCATTCCAAGGTGAGGATCTTAGACTTTAGGAAGACTAACTTTGCGAAGATGGGCCAATACCTCAGGGAATCGTTAGTGGGATGGGAACAGCTGGGGGATGTAGAAAAACAGTGGGCAAAACTGAAAGGGGATATTTTAAGGGCAACCAACCTTTTTGTTAAAATGGTAAATAAAGGCAAAAGGAAAAGGAGACTGCTATGGTTTTCTAAGGAAGTAGCTGAAAAAGTGAAGAAAAAGAGGGAGGCCTTCATGAAATACAAGAGATCACAGAGAGAGGAAGACAGGCATCTGTATTTGGAAAAACTTAGAGAAGCTAGCAAAGTAGTCAAGAAGGCAAAGATTCAAAAGGAGGAGGATATAGCCAATGCAATAAAATGGGGGGATAAGACATTTTTCAGATATATTAGTGAGAAGAGGAAGGGCAAGAGTGGTATTGTCAGACTCAAGGGTGCAGGGGGGGAATATGTAGAAGCTGATAAGGATAAAGCGGAATTGCTTAACAAATATTTTTGTTCTGTGTTCACAGATGAAGAACCAGGAGCAGGATCTCAGAAAACACCCACAAATAGGAACAGAAGCGAGGGACATCTTGAACAATTTTCAGAAGACTGTGTTTGTGAGAAATTAGCTCAACTTAAAATAGACAAAGCGATGGGATCGGATGGGATACACCCTAGAATACTGAGGGAACTTGGGGACGCTCTAGCAACTCCACTGACTGACCTTTTCAATGCCTCGTTGGAGTCAGGAGTGGTGCCAAAGGACTGGAGAGAGGCTCATGTGGTGCCTTTACACAAAAGTGGAAGTAAGGATGTGGTTGAAAACTACAGGCCGGTTAGTTTAACTTCGGTGGTGAGTAAATTATTGGAAACGCTGCTGAAAGAGAAAATAGTGAGGTTTCTGGAGTCCAGCGGATTACAGGATCCGAGGCAGCATGGATTCACCAGAGGCAGGTCTTGTCAGACAAATCTGATTGATTTCTTTGACTGGGTGACCAGGGAGTTGGACCGAGGGAGAGCTCTAGATGTGGTGTATTTAGATTTCAGTAAAGCCTTTGACAATGGAGCTCACTCTGAGGAGAAGGATGTTACCAGTGGTGTGCCCCAGGGATCTGTCCTTGGTCCGATTCTTTTTAACATCTTTGTTAGTGATATAGCGGAAGGGCTGTCGGGTAAGGTTTGCCTCTTTGCGGATGATACCAAAATCTGCAATAGAGTAGACACCCAGGAAGGTGTAGATAACATGAGGAGGGATCTAGCTAAGCTTGAAGAATAGTCTAGAATTTGGCCCATCTAGTCTGTCCTTCCATATCAATGTTAATGGGATTTAATGTTAAAAAATGTAAGGTCATGCATTTGGGCTGCAGCAATCCAAGTGAGCAATACAGTATAGGAGGTGAAGTACTTTTGTCCACTAAAGAAGAGCGGAACCTAGGCGTGGTTGTGTCTGATGATCTTAAAGTAGCTAAACAGGTAGAAAAGGCGACGGCAAAAGCAAGAAGGATGCTTGGGTGCTTATGGAGAGGAATGGCTAGCAGAAAAAAGCAGGTGATAATGCCTCTGTATAAGTCTTTGGTGCGACCTCATTTGGAGTATAGTGTGCAATTCTGGAGACTGCACCTTCAAAAGGATGTGAACAGGATGGAGTCGGTGCAGAGGGTGGCTACTAAAATGATTAGTGGGCTTCATTATAAAGCATATGAGGACAGACTTAAGGATCTTAATATGTACACCTTAAAGGAAAGGCGGGATAGAGGTGATATGATTGAGATGTTTAAATACCTCAGTGGCATAAATGTTCAGGGAGAGAGCCTCTTTCAATTGAAAGCAAGTTCTGCTACAAGGGGACATGGGATGAGGGTGAAGGGAGATAGATTCAGGAGTGATATGCGGAAATATTTCTTTACGGAAAGAGTAGTGGATCCATGGAATAGTCTCCCAGTGGAGGTGGTAGAGATGAGGACAGTAACTGTATTCAAAAAAGCATGGGACCAACACAGAGGATCTCTAAAGGTAAAAAGTGGACTGTTGTAGTTGTTGATATGGAAGGACAGACTAGATGGGCCATGTGGTCTTTTTCTGTCATCATGTTTCTATGTTTCTAGTAATGGATGATTTCAATTACCCCAGTATCGACTAGGTCAGCGTCACGGCACGACATGCTAGGGAGATAAAGTTTCTAGATGAAATTAAATGACTGTTTCTTGGAACAGCTGGTTCATGAACCGACCAGAGGGGAAGCCATACTGGACCTAGTTCTTAGTGGAACACCAGATCTGGTGCAAGAAATAAGGGTGTTGGGACCACTTGGCAATAGTGATCATAGCATGATCGTGTTTGATTTAATTAGTGGAGGAGGGACAGTAAAGAAATCCACAGTACTACCTTTTAACTTTCGAAAGGGAGACTATGATAAAATGAGGAAAATAGCTAAGAAAAAACTAAAAGGAGTGGTTGCAAAGGTTAAAAACTTACATCAAGCTTGGGTGTTGTTTAAAAATACTATACTGGAAGCTCAGACCAGCTGTATTCCACGCATTAAGAAAAGTGGAAGAAAGTCCAAAAACCTGCCAGCATGGTTTAAAGGTGAGGTCAGAGAGGCTGTTGCTGCCAAAAAAGCATCTTTCAGGAAATGGAAAAAAAGAGCCAAACAACGAAAACTGGAAAGAGCACAAGCACTGGCAAGTTAAATGCAAAGCATTGATAAGGCAGGCAAAGCGAGATTTTGAGAAGGAACTTGCTACGGAAGCAAAAACACGAAATAAAGACTTTTCCAAGTACATTCGTAGCAAAAGGCCTGTGAGAGAGTCAATTGGAGCATTAGATGATAGAGAGTTTTTTTTTTTTTTTCAAAACTCTTTTTATTGAATATTGCAGGATACAAACAACAAACGACAAGCCAACATAACAATTTTCACTGCAGCAAGTCCAACAGCGGCCCCGGGTGGGGTTGTGTCTTATCCACCACCCTGGGAACCCAGCAAAACAAATAAAACACATATCCAAGACCTGTTATTTCGGAAAAACCCCCCTCCCCCTCACCCCCCCTCCCCCCCCGCCGGGAGCACAGCAGCACCAACACCACAGGTACAAGCACCCCTTCGGGAGGCGCCCAATTCCCTAGCCCCCGTCAACCTAATTTAAGGACTTCGCTCCGGGCCTTAGGGCCTAAGCGCTGAATGTAGGGCATCCAAATCAACAAAAAAGTGGCCCAGGCCCGGGGATGCCTTAACGCCATCCTCCGCTCCATAATCATAAGTTGATGCAGGCTATTTCGCCACTCGCAGAAAGTAGGGGCCACAGTCTCTCTCCAACGGCTTAAAATAGGGCCCTTACCCACCAGACAGGCCTTACGCACCAACACTCTATCCCATCTGCCCTTCGGTTGGAGTGGCCCCAACTGATCCAGCACTACGAGGGTCCCCGACCAGCAAAGCCCCTGACCCAACAGCCCACTCATATAAGTCTCAATGTTCCGCCAATACTTACGAATAGAGGGGCAACCCCACCACATATGGCCCAGATCTGCCAGTGCACACGAACACTTAGGGCATCCCCCATGGGAGGCAAGGTGACTCCGAAACGCCCGCCGCGGGGAGAAATGAGCACGAAGGACGCATTTAAACTGCACTTCTCGCCAACGAGTGCCAACCACAAGTGGCGCGATCCTACCCAGGGCCGCCCGAACGGACCCCGGCGCGACTTCCCGACCCAGCTCTCGCGCCCAAAGGCTTTCCACCCGCGAATAATCCGGGGGCACACCCAGTTGGTCCAGCCGTTTCTTCAAGGCTGCTATCGTCGGCGGAGTATCCGCCCCCAGTGCGAAGAACTCCAAAATACGTCCCGAATGTTCTACTGTAAGCTCCTGCCGTGGTAGGGAGCCGATGTAATGGGAGATCTGGGCATGTGCAAACGCCGTTATTCCCATAGGCAACCCATACTCCCTACAAAGCTCCCCCAAAGACTTACAACAGCCAGCGGGATCCACTACGTGCCCCAGACGGCGTAGACCCATTCGCCACCACTGACGAAAGGGGGCCGAGTCCGAGCCTGGCAAGAAGCAGGCATTCCCCTGTATAGGCAGCCAGCAGGAAACCGCGGCATTGCTACCCCAAACACTTGTTGAGCTGCTGCCAAGTTCGGCGGGTTGCCTGCACCAGCAAACTGTTCAGCAGGCGAGACGGCAGATCCGCCCGCGGTAAGTGTAAAATCGCTTCCAAAGAGTGGGGCGCCACAAATGCCGCTTCAAGCCCCCTCGGAGTATAGGTCTCAGTGTCCCCCAACCAATCGCTTAAATGGCGGGCCTGACAGGCTAGTGCGTACTTCCAAAGGTCAGGAACCCCCACCCCTCCGGAGCGCCAGCTACCACGCAACCTCGCCATCGGTATACGGGCCTTGAGGCCTTTCCAAAGAAACCCCCGAATCTCCCTCTCCAAACGCATCAGGTCACGTTTCAAAAGCCACACGGGGAGTGTTTGCAACCAATAAAGCACGCGCGGGAAGATCACCATCCCCAGGGCGGCCACCCTACCGAGCAAAGACAAAGGCAGAGGGGCCCATGCCCGCAGCTGCGCGCGGACCTTAGCAAAGATACGCTCAAAGTTAGTGGGATACAGCAAGGTCAATTTCCGAGTTAACACAACACCCAAGTAAATAATCGAGTCCGCAGCCCAGCGAAGCGGGAAACTCCCAGGCCAAGTCTCCCGTAACTGACCCCCCACATCTAAGGCTTCCGACTTTGTCATATTAATACGCAATCCCGCGAACCGTCCGTATAACGAAAGCTCTTCAAGCAACCTCGGAAGTGACTGCTGGGGAGAGGAAAGGTGAACTAAGAGATCATCTGCAAATGCGGCCACCTTTAGATGATAGAGGGTTAAAAGGGGCAGTAAGAGGAGACAAGGCTAGAGCGGAGAGACTGAATGAATTCTTTGCTTCAGTCTTTACTGAGGAAGATGTAGGGATGTTACCCAAGACTGAAGTGGTATTTTAAGGTGATACTGCAGAGGAATTGAGAGAAATATCGCTACACCGGGAAGATGTATTACAACTATTTGATAAACTGAATAGTAGCAAATCACCTGGACCGGATGGTATACATCCAAGAGTGTTGAAAGAACTGAAATATGAGATTTCAGACCTGCTATTAGTAATCTCTGAACTTTCATTAAAATCATCTGTAATACCTGAAGATTGGAGGATCGCCAATGTAACGCAAATTTTTAAAAAGGGTTCCAGGGGTGATCCAGGAAACTACAGACCGGTGAGCCTGACGTCAGTACCGGGGAAAATGGTAGAAACCATCATAACGAACAAAATTACACAGCATGTAGATAGTCATGGCCTAATGGGAGACAGTCAACATGGCTTTAGACAGGGAAGATCTTGTCTTACTAATCTGATATGTTTTTTTGAAGGTGTGAATAAACAGGTAGACAAAGGTGAGTCGGTTGATATAGTGTATCTGGACTTTCAGAAAGCCTTTGACAAGGTCCCTCATCAGAGACTTTTGTCAAAACTAAAAAGTCATGGGATAGGAGGCAGTGTACTATTTTGGATCGGGAACTGGCTAAAAGATAGAAAGCAGAGGGTAGGGCTAAATGGCCAATTTTCCCAATGGAAAAAGGTGAATAGTGGAGTACCCCAGGGAACTGTACTGGGTCGGCTACTTTTTGACATATTCATAAATGACCTGGAAAAGGGAATAACTAGTGAGGTTATCAAATTTGCAGACGACATAAAACTGTTTAAAGTTGTTAAAACCCAAGACGACTGTGGAAAACTGCAGGAGGATCTGGATAAATTGGAAGACTGGGCATCCAAATGGCAGATGAAATTTAATGTGGAGAAGTGCAAAGTTATGCACCTAGGAAGGAACAACCCACACTATGATTACACTATTCAAGGTTCCACATTGGGAACCACCACCCAGGAAAAAGATTTAGGAGTCATCTTGGATAACATGTTAAAACCCTCCGCCCAGTGTGCAGCAGCGGCCAAGAAAGCAAATAGAATGCTAGGTATCATAAAGAAAGGAATGGAAAATAAAACAAAGGATATTATAATGCCTCTGTATCGTTCCATGGTACGACCCGCACCTTGAATATTGTGTGCAGTTCTGGTCGCCGTATCTTAAAAAGGATATAGCGTTATTAGAAAAGGTACAGAGAAGAGCTACCAAAATGGTAAAGGGGATGGAAGGCTACTCCTATGAAGAGAGGCTACAAAGGTTAGGGCTCTTCAACCTGGAAAAGAGACGGCTGAGGGGAGATATGATAGAGGTTTATAAATTAATGAATGGAGTGGAATGGGTAAACGTAGATCAATTGTTTACGCTATCAGAATATAGAAAGACTAGGGGACATGTAATGAAGCTGCAGGGTAAACTAGTTAAGACAAATAAGAGAAAATATTTTTTCACTCAACGTGTAATCAAACTCTGGAATTTGTTACCAGAGGATATAGTAAGAGCTGTTAGTGTAGCTGGGTTTAAAAAAGGGTTGGACAAGTTCCTGGAGGAAAGGTCCATAAGCTATTATTAGAAAGGGACCCAGGATATCAATGCTTGACCCAATACAAGCATTGTGGAACCTGTGTCCCTTGGGGAAACTGCTAGGTGTGTATGACATAGATTGGCCACTGTTGGAAACAGGATACTGGGCTTGATGGACCTTGGTCTGACCCAGTATGACATATCTTATGTTCTTATGTTCTTACGTCCAAGCTGGATATTCACAGTTCTAGATGCCCCCCAACCATATTTGCGTGCTGCAAGAAAGAATAATGAAAAATAACAATAAAATTTCATGGTAAAAGGAAAAATTATATTGGATGTTAGGACCAGTGTACACAGGACGAGGAAATGATGTAGCTTATGGGAGTGGACAAGCAGCACCAGGAAGCCTTTACAGTTTCCTATTCTGACCTGATAAGAAGGGAGGGAGGCACATATAGAAACAGAACAAAAAAAGGGATACTAGACTACCAGGGAGCACGTTTGTAAGCGAAAGGGGGGTTGGATGGGCGGGAGGGTCTGGTGGTCTGCTATGGGGGAGTCTGCATCGGGGAGGACGGGGGGACTGGAGCAGAGTCTTCATCAAGAGTTCTTTCTGTGGATGGGTGAGACCTGCATCAGGGGAACAGAGGTCGGAGGGGGGGTCTTCACTGAAGGTTATTTCTGCATGTGGGGAGGTCTGGATTGGCAGAGGGAGATCAGATGGTTGGGGCTTAGTTAATTGTGGCTGTAGAAAATGTTTTTTTAAATGGCTATGGACAGTTGCTCTGCTGACTTGAGTTAGTGTTAAGTGCAGATGTGCTATCTGCAGGTAACATATCACGCAATAGCTATAAGAGCTGGATACACCCAATCTCAACCCAGAACTCATCATGATCCTGCCCCAACCTGTGGTAAGCTCTTAATTTTTACCATGTTGAAGCTTTAAGTCCAGGGCTTGTGCTAATGGCTACTGCATGTTAACCCATGGTAAGTGCTTGCCGCAAAATAACCTGTGTAATCGGATTTCAAATTGGCTTTCCTCTGTAGAGGTCTTTCCTATAAATTACTCCTACGGGAATTCTGCACTCAAAATTGAAAATTCTGTGTCAAAAGGTTTGAATTATACAAAATTATGCATGCTTTATTTTAATTTAAAATACAACGCAGAAAATTAAATGCATTACAGTGTGTCTATATTTGGTTTTATTTTTCTGATTTTGTTGTGATGATTTCTTATTTGTATTCACTTGGGGCATGTTTACTAACCAGGGCTACCTGGTAACTTGGGGTTTAGTGTGTGGTGTGGGCACCATGCCAAAAAATAGTGTGGGACCGAGTACAGAACTCCCACAATGGTAGTGCATGTCGGGGTGGGCACTGCGTGGGACAGGAGTGGAACGCAGGCGTTTCCAGTGCATCATGGCTAGCATTTCTGTTAGTGGCATGGGTAGCATATGCGTCTTCATGCTAACTTGTATGGTGCCATGTCCTGAGCTGGTGCTAACTGCAGGGACGTTGGAAGCACATGTCCCCTGAAGTTAGCACTGACCCCCTGCTCTAGTGACATGGACCACGTGCACGTTACTAGTGCCCCTTGGTGTTCCAGTGCAAGAATATCACCGCTGCCCGGTTATCACATGGTGCTATCCCTGCTCCACCCCTGGAACATCCCGATGCTAGCCGGTGAGCAGAGGCCACACCTACGGATATTCAGCGGCACTAACCATGTTATTGCCACTGAATATCCCACTCAGCACGATTATTGTGGTTCACAGATCTGCTGACCGCGTTAATCGCTTTGAATATCCCCACCTTCATTTTTAGCACATGCTAGTCTTACATAATATGTGCTGTTCTTCTTAGTGCATGATATTCTTACATAGCGTACCTTATGCCAGAATGGTATGTGCTAAGTAATAATAGTGCATGCTAAGAATATTTATGGCTATTGACTTTGGAAACACACACAAATTTCTGGGGTTGTTTTCTATCATTCCATTTTGAAAATAATATGAAATACTGACGGATTCTGGTATCTGCTCCCTAGGAAGGGCTCTTGGACCATAGTATCTGCAGATTTCTCTTTTTTTTCTCTTCTAAGGAGTCTCATGTGTTTTAATCCATGCACATTTGTTAGTTTCTATTTAAAGTACAATCAATTTAATGCACTTTAATTTACAAATTAGCACACGTAGTCAATTGCATGTGTTAAAAAGCTCAATTTTTTTTTCTTAACGACTGTGTGGAACAAGTCACGAAAAGTCTGAAAAGCATGAAAAAATGCCCAAACTTCAAGAATAAACTGAGTTTTTCCCCATGTACAAAGTTCTTATATGTACTAATTTCTTGCAGAAAACTTACTGCAATTAAATACAGCCAAATGGGCCCTGCTTTCAAACAGAAAGAGCAAAGCAAATATGTCTATTTTATAACTTTTTCCCTCAGCAACTTGTCAGGCTTGGCTTGCAGAAATCCAGATGAGGGGTGGAATTGATAAGGCTTAAAGAATAAGAAGATGGTTTTTACCTTTTTGATGCTCTGTTGTATTGTTTATTCCTTACTTTCTTCCATTTTTAATTTTCTCTTCTGTTATACCCTTCCCAGGCCCATGATATTGAATTTTGACTGATGATGGTATTACCAGCAATAAGGACACTTCATAGAGTTGCTGTGAGCAGAAGGGTATGGGAGAGAATGAAGATAGGAAAAGGAATGGAAACTGATACTCTGTACGAGTCTTGACTTTAAAGGTACACATCCCTAATTACAACCACTATTAACCTATACAAAATAATTCTCAATAGGGATAAATCAACAAAGGGAGGAAGCAATATCAAGGGCGGGAGGAGGGAAGAGGGATATCCAAAGACATTTACTGCAGGTGGTTTGCAGGTCTGTAAACCGCCTAAATGGTGCTCAGTGGGATATTCCACAGAATTAATGTGCCAGCTAGCCAATGTCGGGGCATTTGGGGATGGGGCAGAGGCATCGCCTGAGGAGAAGCAGCTAGCGGTGAGCTGGGTATCCTACATTGGCTAATGATAGGCACTTAAAAGGCTAACCTAAATTTAGCCACTTTAGCCAAGTGGCCAGTAGCTGAAAATCACCACCAGCTGGTTAGTTAACTTGTTATCTGGCCAACCGGGGTATCCTTTGCCAATGCTGAGATACGGCCTCAGCATTGGATATGTGGGTTCAGGGTTCAGCAGCAACAGCGAGTCGCTCTATCAGCGCTATCCACTGCCACTGAATATCTCCCCCTTAGAATTTACTGGGATTCTCTTGAGTGAAATATTTATTGTGCATGAGCAGAAGGACAAGGGAAAATAAAAAAGAATGTCAGTCTGGTACCAAGGTCTATTTCAAGCTGGTACGAAGTATTTGCTATATCAGATAAGGATAGCACCATTAGGGAGAGGAACCTGGAGCACTGCTACTGCCTCTTTCAATATTATACATTATGGGCCCTATTTTCGAAAGCATTAACAAGGTTAACAATCCATGTTAACCATGTAAATGCCTTACTCAGGGATTTTCAAAGGCACCTACACAGCTAGTGTCTTTGAAAATCCCCGATTAAGTCCCCTATGCGGCCCGATGCTATATGGTTAGCATCGCGGTGTGTTGGGGGCATTCCAAGGCGGAGCGGAGGCGGGGAGTGGTGCTATCAGGCTAGCAGTGATTTTTGGATGCTGCCCGGTTAGCACTCTGTGCTTTAAAGCTAGGTGAGGAAAACCCTTGCCTATCTTTAAGATGCTGGGTCAATTATGCGATTTCACCAATGAGACTGTAACTAAATTGGAACTAACACCACCTCCATGGGAGGTTTAGTTGCCTCGAGGCTGCTGTCTGGCTGTGCTCTCTGTTTTCGCTGGGTTATCTACTGGGGAAATGCCATGCTATCTGCATTTTTTTGCTGTGTTAGCTGCAAAAGCCTCACACACTTTAGTAAGCAGAACCCCCTAGTGTCTCGGCTATTAAGGATAGCTTGCTAATTTACTTTAAATTTTAATCTCTTGGAAATTTGGTTCATTTTAGAAACTTGCATTTGCTAAATTTTCCTAGAATCCATTTGTATCAGCTGAGTCCTTGTTGAGTAAATACTTCAAGGAGGGTTTAATGATCCCTAAAGAAGAGGAAATGTCTTCTGTTCATTTGTATTATATTTCTAAAATTGTGTCTTTAGGTCAGGGAACTGCGGGACAGCCGGATGGGGCGTTTCTTCGAATAGCTCTGATTTAATAGGTTTCCTTGCTATGTTCTTCTTTCCAATAGAGGCTATAAGCTACCCTGTTAGTTACCTTTGCAAACAAAAGGGATACAGATATGGTCTTAAAAATGTAGGGGCATGTTTACTAAACCGCATGAGTCTTTTGTCGCTAACGTGCTGCGATCATGCAATAGCACCATGTTAGGTACAAAAGCTGTGCAGTATGTTTTTGGGGCATGCGGCAAACACCACCTAGCTGCACCCGCAATGTCTGCAAAACGTGTGATTACCGTGTGCTGTTGATGCCCATGGTAGCTGCGCATTGCAGACATGCCCGCTCTCCACCCACACCCTGCCCACATGGGCAGCTAACTCACAGTCTGCAGGTAGTGCAGAGCACTTGGCAAGCGCTATCGATGCATTAGCAGCTAGCGTGGTTTAGCAAACAGGCCTCTTCTTTTAAAAAGAACGATATATGTTTTTGTGAACAGAGTGTAGAGGTATTTCCTGATGTCTCTGGTGCTGCTCAAGCTAAGAGGACATCTTTTTTGCCTTTGAAATGAAAGGCTCTTGCTTTAGGAGGTACATTTTATCTATGGATTCCATATAAGTGTTTAATAACATTTAGTGGCAACAATTATGTTTTTTTGTATCCTTCTCAATTGGAAAAAATGTGGCTTGATAGTCGCTAGCCCTAGGATACGGGATCGCAGAAGGTGTCTAAGTTTTATGTATATGTAGAAGGATGTACAGTGGAAGATTGAATCCTTGCTATGTTCTTCTTTCCTTTTTCATCTCTCTCCCCTAGAAGTGGGCTATATTGAAGGCTTTATGGATTTTTGTGAGCTTTTGCCTGTTTTTAATAACGTGTTTGTTTTCTTTTTTCTATTATTTACAGAATGCATAATTTCAAACTCTTAATAAAAAATATTGCTAAGTTGATTAGACATTAGAAATCTAAAGTCCAAGTCGACACTGAAACCTAATCAATGATATTTTGTATCTGATCATTGCTAGTTTCAGTGCACAATTTGGATGGTCACGAAAAGCATCAATACAGATGAATGGAAAGACTGCCATCTTCTGGCAGAATATGAAATAAGATAGAGTATTATTCAGAACATATTCAGTTTCAGCAACAACACAGAAACTATTGCTTGCATACATTGTACAATTTTATTTTACTTCCATCTATAAACAATACATTTGATAGATGTAAATAATGTGGACCATATTCAAAGTGTTGGTCCAGCAAACCTTTGGAGTTAGCCAAACAAACCCTGAGATTTGGACAAATCTTCCTGCTCCTTGGAAAACGTTTGTTCAGACAAAATGTAGCCACTGCCCAAGAGGCTGGAGGTACTCCTGGATCATGTTCAGAATATTAGAACAGAAGATATGTCATATTGGGTCAAACCACAGGTCCACTGAGCCCAGTATCCAAAAGTGGCCAATCTAGATCACAAGTACCTGTCCAGAAGTTCACAAACAAGGAACACAGAAAAGAATGTTTTTTTTTTAAATTTATATATTTATAATTTTTAAAATTAATTAAACAACCATGCTTGTAAAGAAAAGATATATCCTGTAACAACAACAAAAGGAATAATAACATTGAAGCAATACAAATAAACAGGAAGTATCTATAGTCCCCAAGGAGGAGGTATGAAAGGAAAGTAATCAGTTAGGGTGAGGAATCCCTACTGAAGTACCAGGAATACATTGCATACTATAGATAATATCTGAGGGCCCAAGACATAATCTTACGCATGACTAAGAACATCCTCAACACAAGTAGAGACTACAGGAATCCGAGCACTAATAAATGCAGAAAGGTCTTCAGGTTGAAAAAAAATAAACTTCTGTGCTTTAAAAACTACTATGCATTTACAAGGAAAACGCAAAAGGAAAGAAGCTCCAAGCTGCAACACTCCTGACTTTAATAACAAAAACTGCCTACGCCTTTTCTGCATCTCTCTTGATACATCTGGAAAAACTGAAATGTTTAAACCATAAAACAAATTGGCTCTCTTCTTGTAATAAAGCCTTATCAATCAATCCCTATCTGAAGATGGAGCATAAGTAACAAGCCGAGTAGAAACCAGCAACTTATCCATAGATGGTGATTGAAGAAGATTGGACACATTCAGAAAATCCATGTCTATATTCACGTTAGTAGCCCTCGACTCCCTCTGCCTGCTGGTAGATAGAACGCCTTTGTAAAAGGTGGTATCAAATCCAAAGGAACAGAAAGTATCTCTTTTAAGTATTTTTTAAACAATACCATGGGATCCAAACCCGGAATCACAGGAAAATTCAACACACGAACATTTGCAGACCAGGTAGAATTCTCCAGTGTCTCTATATTCGCCCGTATGGCAATGTTATCCTTAACTAGAGTCGTGGATAAATCAGAAAATTGGTTTAACCTCTGTTCAATAGTCTCCACTTTTGATTGGGTTTCTACCGTTCCAGTATCCAGCTTTGTAATAGACTCCTCCAGACGGACAAGCTTAATAGAAGACAAAGTCAACTGTTGGCCTACCACCTGCGGCAACTTAGTAGTGGCTTCCCAAATAGTATTGGGAGTCACAGATTCTGGGCAAGGAAAATCAAAGGAAAAAGGAGTAGCGGCACCAGGCGTGTTATCCCTCAAAACACCAACTTTACTTTTACTCTGAAGAGGAGCACCCGCCTCTGCGACATTCCCCACAGGCAGATCATCTGGGCTCCCAGGGGCCATTCCTCCACTAACCTCCTCCAGCGTGGCCTGTCTCAGAGCCATAGACTCACTGCTTTCCAACAAGTCAACAGCTCCAACTGCCGGGGAGGGGGAGGGGGGAGGTATCGGTAGAGCCTGGAGGAAGAGGCAGGAATCGTGCATCCGGGGACCGAGTTACATCCAAGCTAGAAGTTGCCGAGCTTTCCTCTACCTGCACCACAACACACAACACCTGCTTGAATCTCCCATTTTGCTGTCTCAGAAAACTGTACGAAGAGATCCGCCCACCAGGGAAGGTAAAGGCTCAGTGGGGAAGGTTCTTGATTTGCCTTGATTTAGGTTCTTGATTTAGGCACTGCAGCATACTCAAACCTTAGCCTCCATCCTGGATAAGCCACACCTCCTCTCCCAGCCCAAAGAATGTTTTGAATAGATCTTTGAAGACAGGAGAAGTTCACAGGACTGGAGAAAGGCTGATGTGGTACCTCTTCACAAAAGTGGTAGTAGGGAAGAAGTGACAAACTACAGCCCAGTAAGCCTTATCTCTGTGGCGGGAAAAGTAATGGAGGTACTCCTGAAAGAGTGAATAGTGGACTTCAACACATTACATGATCCGAGGCAACATGGTTTCACCAAAAGAAGATCTTGCCAAACAAATCTGATTGAGTTCTTTGACTGGGTGACCAGAGAATTAGATCAAGGGCATGCGATGGATGTGATCTACCTAGATTTCAGCAAAGACTTTGATACTGTTCCTCATCAGAGGCTTATCAATAAACTCAACAGCTTGGGGATGGGTCCCAAGGTAGTGAACTTGATCAGACATTGGTTGACTGACAGGTAACAGAAGGTGATGGTAAACACAACTCACTCGGATGAAAGGAAGGTGATTAGCGATGTGCCCCAGGGTTTGTTCCTGGGACCGGTACTGTTCAATGTATTTGTGAGTGATATTGCTGAAGGACTGAATGGAAAAGTCTGTCTTTTTGCAGAAGACACAAAAATTTGTAACAGAGTGGACTTCCCTGAGGGAGTGGATAACATGAGGAAAGATCTACAAAAGCTGGAAGAATGGTCTAATGCTTGGCAGTTACGATTTAATGTGAAGAAGTGCAGTGTCATGCACTTGGGAAGCAGAAATCCAAGGGAATTGTATGCAATAGGGGGCGAGAGGTTGGTGTGCATGGACCAGGAGAAGGACCTCGGACTAATTGTTTCTGAGGATCTCAAGGTGGCGAAACAGTGTGACAAGGCGGTGGGAAAAGCCAGAAGAATGCTGGGTTGCATACAGAAAGGAATTACCAGCAGAAAGGAAGAGGTACTAATGCCACAGTACAAGTCACTGGTGAGGCCTCACTTGGAATATTGTGTTCAGTTCTGGAGACCGTATCTCACAAAGGACATAAAAAGGCTGGGTTGACTTACAGGTTCAGAGGAAGAAACCAAAATGATTTGGAGCTTGTATCAAAAGACTTATGAGAAGAGACTTGAAGACCTAAATATGTACACTCTGGAGGAGAGGAGGGACAGGGGAGATATGATTCAGACCTTTAAATACTTAGAGTATTAATGATCAAAGAAACCTCTTCCAAAGATGAGGAAACTGTAAAACTAGAGGGCATAACATGAAGCTGCAAGGGGGTAAACTGAAAGGCAATGTCAGGAAATACTTGGAATGCCCTCCCGATGGAAGTGGTAGGGGCAAATACAGTGACAGAATTCAAAATGGCAATGGACAGACACTGTGGATCCCTTTTATAGCAACAGGATAAAATCAAAATAAGCATAACTATCTTTTATATCTCAACAAATAGGGGTGACCTACATGGAGTGGTGGGTACACCCCTAAACAAAGGCATGGGGAGGGGTAACCTGCACAGAGCGGCAAATGCACCTACTCTAGCCACCTTGCTGGGCAGACTAGATGGAGCATACTGGTCTTTATCTGCCGTCATTTACTATGATACTGTGTCCAGTTCCCAAAAGGTAGACATATTTTTTTCTGCTCATCCCAGGTGTAAGCAGTGGATTTTCGCAGTCAGCTTTAATAATGGTTTATAGACTTTTCCTCCATGAACTTGTCCAAACCTCTTCTAAACCCAGTGGCACTAACAGCTTTTATTACATACTGTGGCAACAAAATCCAGAGTTAAATTACATGTTGAGTGAAAAAATATTTGCTCTGATTAATCTTAAATGTGCTACATTTTAACTTCATTGTGTGTGCCCTAGTTTTTCTACTTCCAGAAGGAATAAACAATTGATCTATGTTTATCTGTTCCACTCCACTCATTACTTTATATACCTTTGTCATATCTCTCCTCAGATGTCTCTTTTCCAAGCTGAAGGGCTGTAACCTGTTAAGCCTTTCCTCATCGGGATATCCTTTTATTCCCTTCTCTGTACCTTTTCTAATTCTGCTATATCCTTTTTAAGATAGGGTGATTGCAATTGCACCCAATGTTTGAGGGGTGGTTGCACCATGGAACGATACATAGGCATAATAATATCCTTGGTTTTGTTTTCCATTCCTTATGATTCCTAGCATTCTATTTGCTTTCTTGGCTGCTGCTGCACACTGGGTGGAGGTGTTTCAATGTATTATCCACCATGACACCCTGATTCCTTTCCTGGGTGATGATTCCTAATGCAGAACTTTGCATCATGTAACTAGTTTGGGTTGTTCTTCCCTAAGTGCATAACTTTGCACATGCCCACATTAAATTTCACCTGCCATTTGGATGCCCAGTTTCCCAGTTTATCAGGGTCCTCTTGCAATTTTTCACATGCTCTTGTGTTTTATTTTTTATTTATTCTTTATCAATTTTCCAATACAAATATTTCCAACAAAAGGAGAAGGAAATCCACAAGGGTATAGCATTACTAAACAGCAAATACAATCAGCGAAAGGACATACAGGGAAAACAAACCCATAACCCTTGTATCACTACTAGGCCAAATATATGAGAGGCAAGAAATAGGAAAAATGGAAAAAAAACAACCAAGGTTGGAAAAAAGGAAATTTAAAGCCCCGAAGACCAGAACAGCCAGCATTAAATAGGAGTCAACCTACAGCCCCCCCCCCTCCGCGCCAGCAAAAAGTTCAACAGTTGTTTTGGGTCAAAGAAAATAAATTGTTACCATTAAGAAAGACTAAACTTCTACAAGGAAATTTCAGAAGAAAAGAACCCCCCAAGGTAAGGACCCTGTTTTTTAACTCCAGAAAGTCCTTATGTCCTGCAAAGTCAGGAAAAATGTGTAATTTAGCCCCATAAACAACTTATGCATATTAAGAAAATATAATTGCAAAACAGTATTATGGTCCATTTCAAGGGCAAAGCTTACTGCCAATGTAAATCTACCAGTAACCACGTCCAGGGACCTTTCCAAGAACACTGTCAAATCTGCTAACCCACGCTGAGACTGCATCTGTTGTTGCTCCTCTACAGTGGATCTAGTTCCAGACCACAAGGATTTATAGTGTGTCCTTGTAATAGGTGGCAAATTCTGACTAGGCATATCCAAAACTTCCTGTAGATATTTCTTCACCATTTCAGCCGGACCAAGTAAGGGAGTCTTAGGAAAGTTTACAAACCTCAAATTCAGTCTGGATATATTCTCCAAATACTCTAACTTGCATGCCAGGATAGAAGAGTCTTTGATCTAGGTTCTCACAAGTTCTTGGAGTTTACCATGTCTGGCCTCCAGAAGATCCACCCTGGCTGCAGCCTTCACCTGTTCTTGAGATAGCACTGAATCCGTATCTTTTAATGTTGCCAGTTCACAAGAAAAAACCCCTGCTATTGCAAACAGTGAGGAGTTTACTGTGGCCACAGCCTCTAATAACGACTCCATCGTTACCACCGCAGGTTTTAACAAGACCACTGGGGCTGGAAACACTACTTCCCTCCCTACTGTGGAGCCAAACCCATCCAAAATGGAAGCGTTAGCTGTTATTCCCTGGTATACCAGCGGTGACCCGCCGCCAAAGGGGTTCCCTCCACGCACTCTTCCGGACCACCTCTTATCTGAGAAGCAGCCCTCTGAGGGATAGCACTGCTGGCTAAACTTCCAGGCTGCAATGGAGGGGCCTGTGGTTCGGGGCTAAAGATGCCCCACTTCCAGCTGACGTCGACAACGACGGCCCCGCTGAAGTTCCATCTCTTGGGACTGAGCCCAAACCGTATTCAAGCAGCATCCTCTTTGCCCCTGTCATGGGTAGACTTGCCCCAGAGGGAAACAGCCTGGGCTTCTGCTTCCTGTCCATCCCAGCAGTACTGAGGCACAGAACACTGAAGAACGGTAAGGGCTTGACTAAGTCAGACGCCATCTTGCCTGTTTGTCCCTTATCTCTTGTGTTTTAATCGTCCTTCCTCTTTCCTATATTTTATTGGTGTTCTTTTCTTCCTTTGAAAGTTTTTATATATACCACTCTGATACGAAGAGTAGTATACCAAATTTTAATAAACCATAACAACTTTGAATAATTTTGTGTCATCTGCAAAATTTATCACCTCACTCATTATTCCTATTTCCAGATCATTTATGAATATGAAAAGCAGAGAGCGCAGTACAGATGCCTGGAGTACTCCACTATTCACCTTTCTCTATTGAGAAGATTGGCCATTTAGCCCCATTCTGTTTTCTATCTTTTAACCAGTTCCCAATCCACAATAGTACACTGGCTCCTATCCCATGACTTTTTTTTTTCCTCAAGAGTCTCTCATGAGGGACCTTGTCAAAGGCTTTCTGAAAATCCAGATATACTAAGAGCCCAATTCCATAACGTGCATGTCCGGCCCACGGACATGTCTAAATCAAAAATGGGCAACCTTTGAACCTAATTCTGCATCTGTGGGTCAGAATCAGGGAGGTAGACGTGTTCAGTGGACATGTGCAACTTCTATACAGCCGGCCCTGTGCCTTGAACACGGGTAAACAGTTTGGACGTTCTCACGCCCACCGTATTCTGAAATGTTACACGTTTTGGATCCTGCCTGTCTCCGCGATGTACCTGCGTTCACCATGTCACTCGGGAAAAACGTGCATCCCCAAAGCTGCCCATCACAGACGTAGTGTGCTGATGCACACTAAACATAAATACCAATGAGAAATGACAGCTGCTGCAACCTAGACCATATACCAGTCCCCCTAATGCCCTGAAAAGTACTAGTTAAGCCCAGTGCACCCCAATGTGGTATACAAGAATGTAAATATGAACATGTATGTCATGGTACGTGGTATTAGGAACCAGCCCCAGCGAGTCCTGCCCTGGTCATCTCTACAAACATGCTTTAACTGTTAGGGATGGACCTTCACCAAGTCCACAAAACCCAGACCTAACCTTGCAGTTCCCCAAAGGATGCAAAATATTGCTGAGGAACAAATATATGCCCCTTCTGTGCCTCTGGCCTATAAGTGCACTCATTCCCCTCTTATCTCTCCCTAGAACCCTACCTGTGAACACTGCTCTTCTGTCAGATTCCTTCTATCTGTGCCCTCCCCCTTCTACTGCCAAATCCCTTCACTTTGCTGCTCCATATGCCTGGAACAAACTTACCTGAGTCTGTATGTTATGCTTCGTTCCTGGCCCCTCTCAAATCCAGGCTCAGTGCTCATCCCATTGGTGCCACTTTTGGATCAGATCTGCCTAAGCTCCCTTATGTTTTGCTGACCATCCCCCTGTATGTATCCTGTTCACAGCTGCTGTGTTGTCTGTCCCGACTAGATTGTTAGCTCTGCTGAGCAGGACCCATCTGTTGCATGTCTCTGTGCAGCGCTACGTAAGACTTGTGGCACTATACAAATGATCAGTAGTAGTTGTTGTAGCTGTAGTATGGTCTTCTGGCTATGGCATCTGAGGCCCACCTATCTGAGTACTGGTATTTTTCATAGTAGCTACATTTGTCCCATCGTGGTGTACATCAGTCTGTATACATCTGCTACCTGTGGGGTAACCCTGTCTGCCTCCCACAGCCAACTTTGTGGTACTGATCCCCTGGTCAGGACTGTGTGAGCATGAGAGGGGAGATCCCTGTGCCATCACACCATGTAGCCAGACTCCAGATATATCACCACTCTCGCAGCTATCGCTGATCCTGGCCTGGGTAGGGATGTAGGCCACATGGGGCTATCTGGGGAATGTTGGCACTACATCAGTCGTGTCTCCCAGTACCAGGCACAGCGGATGTGTGTCTGCCCTATCCCTTGCCAACAATATCTGATCTAATTAGAATATCCTATGTAAACTAATCCAGAAGGGATCAACATAGATTCCCTATGGCTAAATGTCAAAACATATCCCTGTCAATACTAGGGACCCTTAGAATAAGGGCATGCAGAAGTGCAAACAGCACTAATACATGCTTAACAGCAACACCAATGGTCCCACAAAATGTGCATTATGGGCATGCATTAGTGCTGTTTGCACTGCGTGCCCTTATTCTGAGGGTCCCTTATCATTGATGGTGATATGTTTTGACATTTAGCTATAGTGAATCCTTTGAATTTGACTGCACAATCACACTGGTGCCTGGCGATGCTGCGGTCATTCATATGGTCCAGGTACTGACCAGGCTTTCATGTTCCCCTGAATTGCAGATGAGCACACCAGATCCCCCTGTGCATCCCTCAAACCACACATAAACACACACAATCTCATTTTCTGTCATAAAAACATGATTCTGTCCAAAAGATGTCCTGAACCTATAGATAACAGCTATGACATAACATAATCACATAGGGTACTAGGACTATAAATATGATCTCCGTTTCTCACCTAAAAAGGAATTCTTTCCCTGCTCATGCTGATACTATCCCCGCATCAGCAAGTCCATTTTTCAGAACATGGGAATTATTAGAGTCCCATAGATTAGCTCCTTTAGCACAAACAGCACATAGGGACATAGCCTGAATAAACACTATTGCTCTTCTTCTTTTTTTTTTTTTTTTTTGAAATATTTTTATTGAGTATATCATGGTACATCATAAAGGAACATAGAGTAGGCATACAATGCTACAAGCAGAAACATAACAGATTCAAAGGGTACATAAGCATCACGATATGCCCCACTCCCATACACAGTATTTTCACACCCATAAGAGCAAACAATAAAACTATAACAATTAGAACATCCCCGTCTCTAAAGGAGTCATACAACATAATCAAGAGACAGTCGAGGAAAAAGGAAAAAAAAACAAAAAAAGCCCCAGACTCCCTCCCCCCCGAAGCGCTGCAGACAACAAAGGAAAAAGGAAAAAAACAAAAGGGAGCATCCTGGGGCCTTGAGCTCATATGACTATTATATAGCAGATAACACTCGACAGGTAAAGAAATACAATGTTAGCAAGTGGCACAGGTAAAAAGATCTAATGCTGACCATTTGGAGAGGTTTGGTACTCTACCCTTCATGCACAGGATTCTATCAGAGGCTTTCTCGTACTTGGCAAACAGACACAGTTGATTCCACCATTCTTGATAGGTAGGCTTACAGGGGTTCTTCCAACGGGTTAGAATAAGTTTTATTGCCACCATTATCATAAAGTTGAGAAGAAAGTAATTGCTTTCGTCCAGTTCTTGGATCCTTACGATATTCCGAAAGGCAATTATTTGCCAGGACAAGTCAGCCCTGAATTTCAATACGCGCTGAATCTGATCCCATACCTTCGTCCAAAACCTCTGAATGAGAGGGCATTCCATCAACATATGTCTTAACGTGCCCACCGTGTCGTGACAGGCCCAACACTGCTTGTTTTCATTCTTATTCCATTTACTCAGAGTATTAGGAGTGATGTAGGCCCTGTGCGCCAGGAAAAACATCGACTGAACAAGAGCCGCAGACTTCGATGCTCGAACCGAGGAGCTCCAGAATTTCTTCCATTCCAGCGGCGACAGCGTAAGCTGTGCCTCTTCTTCCCATATGCGGCGCAGCCCGAGATTAACTGGGGCGAAGTGATCCACAAACATAGCATAGATACAGGAGGCGACGCCTTTCGTAGCATTAATTTCTTCAACCACACTCTGTAATCCCCAAGAGCAGGTCAAGTTCGCTAAGGGTGGTAACGCCTTGCTGAGACAGTGCCGTAGCTGCAGCCACTGAAAGTAACAGGTGGATGGTAAGCCAAATTCTTGCTGAAGAGTGTTAAAGGGCTTCCATGTTGCACTTTCCATTAGCTGCCCGACAGTCCACACTCCTAGTCTTTGCCAGTTCACCCAGCAACACGCCCTTTTATTTATCTTGAAATCTGGGTTGAGCCAGATAGGCACTGACTGTGAGGGTAGGTTGCGGTGTGCAATGATAGGGAGAAATGATCAAAACACTGTTTGAGTTGAGATTATCACTCTCCCAACGCCAGAAATCTCTGGGTGAGTCATCCCCATAAGTAGCTTAAGAGGGCAGGGGGCAACCAAGCGTTCCTCCAACTGGAGCCATGTGGGCTTACGCTCCAAAGTTTCGCTCAGGGCCCATAAGGATCCCTGCTTCAGCAGAAAGGCTTTGTGGTACCATAAAAAATCAGGAAAATAAATTCCAGCAGCTGTCTTGGCAGCTTTTAATTTCTTTAGTGCGATTCTAGGAGTTTTCCCAGCCCAGAGAAAAACACTCATAGTCCGTTCCAGAGTCTTGTATACTGCAGGGGGAAACAAAACGGGGAGCATACTCAGAATATAATTTATCTTGGGCACCAAAGTCATTTTGATGGCTTCCATCCGACCCCACCACGTGAGGTGAAGTGGGGACCATGACAGAGTGTAGGAGCGGGCTATTTCCAGCAGCTTTTCAGCATTCTTATTTATTTATTTTTTTATTTAGCTGTATTTATATCCCGCTTTTCACCGGGTCAAAGCAGTCAATTGGGGGATACATTTAACACGAGGGGATATGAGACACATTCGCTAATACTTACAGGGAACATGGGCAATGGAGGGTTAAGTGGCTTGCCCAAGACCACAAGGAGTGCCTATAGAACTAGAAATCCCAGTCCCTCCGGCCTGAGATTGCTGTCCCCAGGTGGGACTTGAACTACTGGCCCTCCGGCCTGAAGTACCTTGTCCTAACCACTAGACCACTCCTCCCTTTCAAACACATTCAAACGCATAGTATCTTCAATGGAAGCAGAGTATAATACTCCCAAATATTTTACAACAGCAGGCTCCCATTGAAAGCGGAACTTATCGACCAGAGAAGGACTCGCCCACTTGTTCATCGGGAAAGCCACGGTTTTCGCCCAGTTCACTTTGTATCCTGATAGCTGAGAGTATAGGGAAATCAAGTGCAAAAGCGGCGGTATTGAGTTTGGCAGGAGGAAGACCAGTAGGTCGTCTGCATAAGCTGACAATTTAACATGAAGATCAGCAATCACAACACCATGAATCTCTTCAGATTGACGAATTAACAAGGCCAAAGGCTCCAAGGCAAGGTTGAACAGCAGTGGAGAAAGAGCACATCCCTGCCTCGTACTACGCCGCAGAGGAAAGGGCTGAGAGAGGATACCATTGGCTAGGATTCGGGCATTGGATCCGTACCATAGCGATGAACTCGCTGGGCAATCCGAACCACTCTAGAACTTGGTACAGGAAAGGCCACTCGAGCCTATCAAAGGCCTTTTCCGCATCTATAGAGAGGCCCAGTACAGGATCATCAATGTTCTGGGTCCTTTCCAGCACGTCGCATAATAGGCGGCCGTTATCAGCCGTAGACCGTCCCGATACAAATCCGCATTGGTCAGGATGAATTAACAGATGCAGCACTCTATTCAAACGCCAAGCCAATGCGCTGGAAAACAGCTTGTAATCAGCGTTGAGAAGGGAAATGGGCCAGTAATTCCCAACTGCAGTTGGATCCTTCCCGGGTTTTTCTAGCACTACAATAGTTGCTTCAGCAAAAGCCCCAGTCCCCTGAGCAGGAGAGAGAAATTTAACGTAATATTTTAATAGTTGCAGGAGCAGTTCATCCACAAACGTTCTATAGAATTCGACCGGTATCCCGTCCGGACCAGCAGCCTTGCCGGTCTGCATAGCAGCCAATGCCTCCCGCAGTTCACTGATAGTCAGGGGCTCCCCCAGGGTCAACTTCTGCTGCTCCTGCAGAGTCGGCCGTTTGACCTTAGCTAGCAGATCTTCACAGGCCTTGGCATCAAACAGTACCTCTGAGGTATACAATTGTTCGTAAAATGACCGAAATGCTGATACGATTCCAGAATTAGTAGTCAAAGGGTTCATCTGCGCATCCATGATATGAGTTATATGCGATCTGTTACGGGGGGCCTTCAACCTGGCAGCCAGCAGCTTGCCCGCCTTGTTGTTATCTATGTGGTACCGAACTCGGCTCTCAAACAGGCTCTTCTCCACTTCTGTGCTCAATATCGTGTTATATTGATATCTTAACTTCTGTATATGATTCAGAATGCTGGTATCAGAGCGTCGTTGTAGCAGTCTTTCACCTGCTCTAATCTGCTGATCGAGATCTTGGAGCTTCACTCGCGCCATCTTAGCTTTAGTTATGCTAAAACTGGTTACACGCGCTCTAATAGAGGCTTTGAAAGCTTCCCACCATGCCCAATTGGATGAATCCTCTTGCCTGTTATAAGCAAAGTACTCCGCTATAGCTTGTCTCATGGTAGTCTGAAATTCCGCATCCCCGAGCAAGGTTCTGTTAAAGGACCAAAATTGCTGCCTGGACAGGGCTTCTTCAGGATTAAGTTCCAACATTATTGCCGCATGGTCAGAGATGTGAGTACTGAGGATACTAGCTCCACAGACTTCTGAGATCAACGATCTGGAGATCAACGATCTGGAGATCAAAAAGAAATCGATCCTGGAGTGCGAGCCGTGCGGGCAGGAGAAGAACGTATAATCCCTCTCCTTCGGGAATAGGATTCTCCAAACGTCCACAAGCCCGAGCTCTTGCATAAGTGACAGAAGCACTATCTGCGCTCTACCACTTCTTGCGCGACTGGGGTTGCAGTCCAATAGGGGATCCAGAACCAGATTGAAATCGCCCCCAAGGATTAATGGATAAGCAGCATCTTCCTGTATCACTTCTGCTAGGGAACGGAAAAAAGCAGGCTGATCCCCGTTAGGGCCATATACATTGACAATAACCAAGTGCTTAGTTCCCATAGCTGCATGCACTTTAACCCAGCGCCCCTCCTTGTCCGCCCTGGTGGACAAGATCTGAAGAGGAATCCGTCCTCTGGCTAATACTGCTACCCCATTTTTTTTCCCCAAAGCAGGGGAGTGGGCAACCAGCTTAAAATGATTGGAGCCTAACTTCAGAGACTCCTTAGATGACAAATGAGTTTCTTGAAGGAGAAGAAAATCCGCTTTCTGCTTCTGGGCATACACTAGTATCTTCCTCCTTTTTGCAGGATGCTGAATACCCTTCACATTCAGAGACAGGATTTTAAAGGGAAGTGCCGTCATCAGAGTACTGAATATGATCTACCAGCCTCTCCATGGTCATGAACACACTCAGCCTGTAAACCTGTATGTTACCCCCAAAGGAAAAAAGAAAAACCCCTATTTGTCTGCAGCGCCTCGATCTTTTTCCCCCAAATAGGAACAGCAATAGTGGGTGAGACAGCATGAAAAACAAGAGAGAAACACAGCAGCACCCGCACGACCCAATACTAGTACCGCCCCGTTAACTCGAGTGAGAGAAAAGGGGACATAACCCAAAAGGGTACCTCCATATGATAATCAAATAACAGCATAGGGTCTATTATAGTATGACATAAAAACTATACTATATTATAGTTATTACAGTAGTGTAACTGATGCACCCCCCCCTCCCACAGGAACCTCAGGCAACAACATACATACCAGACCCAAATACCTCCCCGCAGTGCAACCAGGCCAAACACCATACCGGCCAAACACCATACCAATTTAGATCTAAAAAAGGTTACTTGCACAGAGTAAGAAAGAGAGTCCTTCTATAGCTGGAGCTATGGACCATTTTCCGTGTGCATTTTCAATGCTTCTTGCTCTTCTATAAAATGCAAAAGCCCCTCAGGGTCCTCGAATGACTTTGTCTGATTATCCAAAGTCACTTTGAGACGCTCTGGGTAAAATAGGCCATACTTCGCTTGCAACTGTTGAAGGCGGGGTCGCAGATCCAGGAACTTTTTTCTTTTATCCATCATTGCTTTACACAGGTCTGGGAAAAAGGAGCTTCTATGCCGCTCAAAAGACACTGATGCCATCGCCCTTGCCGCAGACATGATTTGCATGGCTTGCTGATGCCTTAGTAGGCAAAAAATTAGGGGCCTAGGCCTCGAGCTGCGACCGCCCGTGTGCATGGGTATTCGGTGCGCCCGCTCCACTTCCAGTGGTTTACTGAAATTTATTTTGAGAAGATTAGGCAGGACTTTTTCTATGAAGCCAATTGCATCCGATCCCTCCGCTCCTTCAGGGATTCCGACAAGTCTAATATTATTCCTACGGGACCTGTTTGATAAATCCTCAAAATGCGCCTCCAGTAAATTTACCTTTTTCAAGGCCCTGGTCAGTTTTTGCAGGCGATCCTCGTGCGCGAGCACCATGCCATCAATCTGTTCCACTCGCGTAGCAAGCCCCTGCGTTCTTTCCTTAAACTCTTGCATATCCGCCTGCATCTGCATCAGTGTGTCTCCGTTTGCCGATATCATTGCTCTCATCGCCCGAAGCTCAGCCAATATTTCATTTCTCCCCTCGTCGGCATCTCGCCCGGGCGCCATCTTAACGGGGGAAGGGGGGTCTTGCTTGGCCCGTTTAGAGCCCGCGCTCCCACTCGAGGCAAAATCTAATTTGGACTGTTTCCCTGCCGCCATCCTTCGGGTTCCCCTCAAACACAGTCCAGCAAGGGAAAGCACCCCAAAATATCAGGGCGATGGGCAGCTAAAACAGGGATATTTCAGTGGGTCTGCAGGAGCTGAGCGCCTATGCGTCCATCTCGCTTCTCCGCTAGGCTCCGCCCCCCCCCACTATTGCTCTTCTTAATATTTTTATAAGGGTGTTTAGAAATGTTTCTTTACCTTACAACATTTCCTCACCTCTGCGCCCTGTACCTTACGATTGCATTTTGTATTTTTCCAGACTGCAGTCACACCAGTTCAAAACATACCTGTCACAACCATTCTTCTATATAGGGCGCATTGCAGAGCACAGCAGTATATTTTCTAAGTCCTAGCCTTATACCACATGTCAGAAGGGCCTTTCTTGAATTTGCTTTCTACATCTCCGCAGCTGACCACACCCCCCATTCCGCCTTCTCCCACCCACATTCTGAGGTCCCTGTGCTGTCTCCATGGATGTGCATGTCAGCAATGTTTCAGAATACAGTTGGAGACATTTTCGGCACATAAACATCATCGCTGCATGTACAAGCCCCTTATTCATGTTCTAGAATGATCCCCTATATCAACCATTAAACCATGATTATCTATATGTTCAATAATTTTGTTCTTTATAATGTTTTTTACCATTTTTCCCAATAATGATGTCAGGCTCACCAGTCTGTAGTTTTCCAGATCACACCTGGAACTCTTTTTTAAAAATTGCTGTTTCATTGGCCACTCTCCAATCTGCAGGTACTACAGATGACTTTATTGATAGTTCACAGCTTACTAATAGTAAGTCCGCAATCTCATTTTTGAGTTCTTTCAGCAGCCTGGGATGTATATCATCCAGGCCAGGTGATTTCTACTCTTTAGTTTATCAAATTGCTGTATTACATCTTCGAGGTTTATCGAGATTTGTTTCAGTTCCTCTGATACATCGCCTTTAAATATCATTTCTGGCATGGACAACTTCCCTATGTCTTCTTCATTAAAGACTGAAGCAAAGAATTCATTCAGTCTCTCCACTATGGCCTTGTTCTCCCTTTGTTGTTGTAAAGTGCTGTCAAGTCAGTGCAGATTCATGGCGACCCTCTGGATAGTGGTCCTAAATTGTGTTTGATCTTCAGTCACACTGCTTCAGTTACCATTGTCCCTCCTGATCAGCATCACTGTAAGGGAGTGAGTAGGTGAGTGCCTCCCGCTCCCCCATGCCGGGATCTATCAGGAAGCAGCAGCCCCAAATCAAAAGCCGGCGGGCTCAGAGGACCTCACCATCTTCCCTCCTGATCACCATTGCCACAAGGGAGTGGGTAGGTGAGCTCCTCCCGCTCCCCCATGCCAGGACCAATCAGGAAGCAGCAGGTCCAAATCAAAAGCCAGCGGACTCAGGCACGACCATGCCTGGCAGGCCTGCACCTGAGGGCCTTGCCAGAGGGCCCTTTGGCATGGCTCAGAGGACTGGACCCCTACGCACAGCAGGGTCATCACAGCACAATTGCAACATTTCACTACCTGGCCACTCCACAAGACCTGCACAGCCAGCTAATGTTAAGTACACTATCATTCCACTATAGACACACATACCACATAAGCTCATCAATACCAAATCAACTGATGCATTACACCAAGCTTGCAACAATTAATCAGCAACTTAGTCTCCCCAAAAACTGACAAGCTCAGAATCAAATAAAAGCGCAGGAATTCAACTTCCAACACATCTTTCCACTTCAGAGAGAACACACACCACCTGCAACACCCACAAAACATGCAACCTGAAGTCTTGTGGCTCGTCATACTCGGACTAGTCCTTTCTGTCCTCATAGGCGGATCCTCCCTCCTCTATCCCCATGCCTCTATCCCAATCATCTACTGTCCAAGACATCTCTAACAGCCTACCCTCTGGACTTCCTCGCAACCACCAAGACAAGCCAATTTCTCCAATCTCATCAAAATCATCCCATAAACCAGCTCAAGCAAGGATCTCTACCAACTCAAGCACACAGGAATCTGCAGCCCTATCAAATGTGCCCTGATTAACACCAGATCCAGTAGAAACATAGTCCACATAATAAGAGTTCATCGACGACGACAATATTGACATCCTATGTCTGAACAAAACTTGGTTCTTAGATACAGATAATGTGCTCCTTAACCAGCTGAATACTTCCACCTATGACATCCACAACTGCCCATGAGCTTCTGACAAAGGTGGAGGGGGTTTGCATCCTTACACACAAACAATTTCACTTCAATAATGTAGAACTATCCATTCACAAGCAACCTGGAAATGAATACCATATCAAATAAGCAACACACAATCACCCTATTATACAGAGCAACCTCCTCCAGCCCAGAGGATCTCTCCACTATTCTTGACACAATATGCAGCTACAACAGTCAAAACACCTATTGCAGGTTCCTTCCTTTTGACAGTCAAGACTTCAGCCATAAAATACTCCTAAGCTAACTGCACACCCTCCAGATGATCACATAGACTTCCAGATAGCAACGTGGAACATCACCATCTCAGCTGCTGCCGAAGCTCCACATACAATCAACAAGTGCATACACACTAATACCTCTCCCTGGTACTCCAAAAACATAAAGGACCAACTGTGCCACATGGAATGCAAGCAATTTACCTTCAAGAGCTGAATAAATATTGTGACCTCACCAACAAAGCAATGCAAGGATACTATACAAACCTTATTAAGAATGACATCAACAAGCCCAAGGAGTTATTTGATATCACTAACTCACTCATAAAGCACCCTACCCTACCCTACCCTACCCTAGCCAGTACCTTCACTCAACCCACATCATGGCTTAACACCTTCAAGCTAAGTACAAGAACCATAACCACCCTCAGCTCAAGTCTCAGTCACAATGCAATAGCATAGACCAAGACCTTATATGGATCAATTTCAACTCTGTCAGTCAAGAGCATACTCTCAACTATAAGCACAACTACCTCCCCCCTTGACCCCTGCCCAGTGTGGTGGATTAAGATGGAAGCAGTTTGTGACAAAGGACCAATCATTCGCTCCCCCCTCCCCCATCCCTCAACCTAGGCAAAGCTAAAATAGCAGTACAACTGCCCGTAAAATATCTGGGAATCATCCTTGACAAGACAATATCATTTAAACAACAGGTTGCAAAAACCACAAGAGCTGTCTACTTCAAAGCAAAGATGATACAGAGACTCAGAACGCTCATCAACCCACAAGACTTCCATACAGTTATGCAGGCAATGACACTACCTCACTTAGTCTACTGCAATACAATATACCAAGGACTCACCACCACCACCATCAATCCACTACGGACTGCCCTTAATACCACAGCATGGATCATACAAAGGACAAAGAAACATGAGCACATAACCCCAGTCCTAAGAGAGCTGCACATCCTTCCACTAGAAGCACGCATAAAATATAAAGCACTGACCCTCATACATAAAGCAATCCACCAACAGCCTTCATCTCACCTGCAAACCCTGCTATCCTGGATGAACTCTGGAAGGCCTACTCGTCAGACCTCAAACAATACTCTCGTCGTTTCTCATGACAGAACAAAATTTAATACTCAAACCTTTAACCGTGCATTTGAACTTTATGCACCCTCACTATGGAATGCCCTCCCAAACCTAATCCGCAACAACAAGGATCTCCCTGCATTTAGAAAGCAGATAAAAACTCTCCTCTTCGGGGAGTATCTTGGGACAAAACAGAACAAAACTACACAGAACAGGCTGAGATAACGGAGAGAACCTGAAATGTAAATAGTAATGAAATGCAAATTTGACTGAAGAGAAGGACAGTAATATCAAAGAATGTAAATAATATAACATCATTGTAAATATGCTATACCCCCCCTCGGGTACTGGTATCCCCCCTCATTTGTATCTGTTCAATGTACTCTCCACGTGTTTGGTGTAACCTCTTTGACCCAGTGAAAAGCAGTATATAAATATGGCTAAATAAATAAATAAAAAATCTCTCTCATACCCTACATTTGCAGTTCACTACTAAAAGAAACCCTACTCCCCCCTACTCAAGTAATCCTCCATCCATCCTATCCTATCCTAAAGAAATCAAACCTTTACATGGCTTGCCTTCCTCATATAGACCAATCTCTAGCATCCCATTCGTTGCCAAAATTATTGAGAAAGTTGTTCTGAAGCAGCTTCAAGATGACCTGGACAAGCACTCTCCTCTAGACATACACCAACATGGTTTCTGCCCTCACCATAGTATAGAAACCCTCCTGACTTCCCTAATCAGCACTCTGATTAAGGGCACTGAAATGATAACACAAGGATTTATACTCATTTTTCTTGATATATCATCTGCTTTTGACTCCATCTCCCATCAACTCCTATTAAACAGACTCTACAATATCGGGATCCAAGGAACTCCTTTAAAATGGTTTGACTCCTACTTATCAAACCGGATACAAGAAGTCAAAATTGGCACCCTAACCTCCACACCATTCTCCCTCAGCCAAGGAGTACTACAAGGATCTGCACTTTCCTTTGTCCTGTTCAAGATCTACATACAACCACTCTGTGACATCATCAAGAACCTCAGCTTCAACTATCTTATTTAAGCAGATGACATAATGATATTTACCCCTTTCTCCACCATATCTCTAGACTATACCAAAATCTCAAACTGTTTCACTGCAATCAGTCTCTGGCTCAAAGAACACAACCTCATGATTAACCATAAGAAATCGGACATATTTCACATCATGAGAAACAAGAATTTCAAACCACCAACTACAATCATGATACACAATAACCCACTCACTGTCAAAATCCAAATCAATTACTTAGGTATCATATACAACCAAGAACTCAACTATCAGCCTCAAATAAGCCGCATCACGAAGTCTGTTTATTTCAAGTTCCACACTCTAAATAATCTATGCCATATGGACTTCCGCCCAGTTTGTCAGGCAGTAATCACCCTAATATTTGACTACTGCAACTCCATCTACCATGGTCTCCCAAAGAGCACATTATACCCCCTGCAGCTTGTGCAGAACACCATTGCAAGAATCATACACTTGAAATCCCAACAAACCCACATCACCTCCTCCTTAAACAGCTTCACTGGCTACCCATTACAAGCAGGATCAAATATAAAATCCTACTCAACATTCATAAAATATTAACCCATCAGTCAGCAGACAGCCTTGCTTCCTTATTAGCAAATAATAGCTCCGTCAGACCCAGAAGAAGAACCACAGTAAACACGCTGGAGATATCCATAGACAAACCTTCAAACAGCCAAAGAACCAACAACAGAGTTTTCTCTCTATATGCTTCCACCCTCTGGAACTCTCTACCACCATAAATAAGATCTATTCAACACACCAGTGAATTCTGCAAAAGCTTAAAGTCTCTGTTCCTAGGACACCATGGACCAAAAACAGAATAAGGAAGAGCGGTCCCAGTTACATATACAACTCACTGACACTTGGAGGCCAATTCCATTCAGGCCGTGCAGCCCCTGTGTCACCAAACAAATGCAGGGTGTACAGAAGTGGACGTGCAGGCCAGGCCTCAATTCTGATCGGCTTGTGTGCCCAGTCACATGCTGCGGGGAACCCCCTACGCTCCCTCACCTGCGTCCCCAGGTCCCACACCATGATCCCCCTCCATCCAAAGGGTCTTATTGACTAGTCCCCCATCTAGATTTGAGGCTCCGGACGTACAGGGCTGATCTCTGAATTGACTCCATATGTCCAGAGTCACGGCTCACCCATGCCCCGCCCTCACTCCACCTCAGGAATACTCCCTCCCTTTCCCATCTAGGCCTCCCCATACAAACCCACTCTTCTTACGGGGAGGATATTGCCGGGGCCGGCAGTACATGTATTGAATACACGTATTACCGAATGTTCCTTATAATGTGCACCTTTACTGTTCAAGCTATAATCATTAATTGTTGACCTTGGTGATGGCCCCACCCTAAAAAATTACCCTCTCCTATGTTACATGTTACACCGCTTTGACCTGGTGAAAAGCGGGATATAAATGCAGTTAAATAAATAAATAAATAAATAAATAATGATATTGCACTGAGTTTTCTGTAAACCGTTTTGACTAGTAGAAAGACGGTATAAACAAAATAAATACAAAAATAAATATATAATTGTTGCTAGAATGGCATCCATAGCTGCTGTCATTGTAATGATCCCTTGCATTGCTGGCCTTCCTCTTTTGTGTTGATCTTCAATCTTGCCAAGCATGGTGTTTTTCTCTAATGATCTCTCTCTTCATATGATGTGTCCAAAGTATGAAAGTCCAGTCTTGTCATCTTAGCTTCTAAAGGAAGCTTAGATTTGATCTCCTTTAGTACCGACTGGTTTGTTTTTTGGGCAATCCATAGTATACACAATATTCGACTGAGGTGAGATATAATAGAGGTCTATAAATTAATGAATGGAGGAGAACGGGTAAATGTAGATCAATTGTTTATGCCATCAAAAAGTAGAAAGACTAGGGGACAAGCGATGATGCTATAGTGTAACCCGTTTAAGACCAATGAGAGAATTTTTTTTCACTCAATGCGTAATCAAACTCTAGAATTCATTACCAGAGGATGTAGTAAAAGCTGTTAGTGTAGCTGGGTTTAAAAAAGCTTTGGAGAAGTTCCTGGAGGAAAGGTCCATAAACCATTATTAAAGCATCGTGGAACCTGTGTACCTTTTTGGGGAAATTGCTAGTTACTTGTGACAGGGATTGGCCAATGTTGGAAACAGGATACTGGGCTTGATGGACCTTGGTCTGACCCAGTATGGCATATCTTATCTTCTTTGCCAGCACCATAATTCAAAGGCATCGTTTTTCTTCCTGTCTATCTTTTTCACTGTCTAACTTTCTCATCCATATGATGTTATTGAAAATACTTTGGCTTGGACAAGTCAAATCTTTGTGTGGAGAAATATATCTCTGCTCTTAAGAATCTTGTTTAGATCCTTCATAGGTATAATGCCAAGAGCAATGCGTTGTCAGATTTCTTGATTGCTTGTCGTTTCTTTATTGATTATTGATTCAAGCAGGTTAAAGTTGTCTTCTTTTTCTATTTCTTCTCCATCAATGATGAACATTGATTTTGATGCTTTTACCCCTCTATCATTTAATGGTCCAACTGACTCTCTCAGTTTTTTTTGCTATTAATGTACTTTAAAAAGTTTTTATTGTGAGTGTTTCCTTCCACAGCAAACTTCTTTTCAAATTCTCTCTAATCAATGCCTTGCTTCTAGCTTGCCAATGCTTATGTTGTTTCCTGTTTTCATCATTTACCTCCTTTTTCCATTGTCTGAAAGATGCTTTTTTGGCTAAAGAAGCCTCTCTGACCTTACCTGGCAGTCGTTTTACCTTCCTACCACCTTTTTTAAATCATGGAATATATCTGTTCTGTGCTTCCAAAATAGTCTTTTTAAAGAACATCCAGGTTTGATGTAAATCTTTAACTTTTGCAGCTGCTCTTTTTAGTTTTTTCTTAACCATTTTAACCACAACTTTGGGGTCATCTTTGACTCCTCCCTCTCCTTCGCCACACAGATTGACCTGATAGCTAAAGCCTGTCGGTTTTTTTCTCTACAACATCAGTGAAATTCACCCCTTCCATTCTGAACACACTACTAAGACACTTATCCACTCCTTAGTCACCTCGCATCTTGACTATTGCAACTTCCTCCTTGCTGGTCTCCCCGAATCATCTCTCTCCCTTTCAATCTGTTCAAAACTTAGCTGCACAGCTAATCTTCCACCAGCCCTGATATGCTCATATAATCCCTCTTCTGAAGTCACTTCATTGGCTGCCTTTCCATTTCTGTATCCAATTCAAACTTCTTCTGACTTATAAACGCATTCGTTCTGCTGTTCCTCACTACCTTTTCTCTCTTATCTATCCCTACTCCGTTCTTCTGGTGGATCACTTCTCTCTGTCCCCTTTTCTTCTACTGCCAACTCCAGACTCCGATCCTTTCACCTTGCTGCTCCTTATGCCTCAAACAAACTCTCCCTAAGTCTGTATGTCAGGCCTCATCTCTGCCCCTTTTCAAATCCCTGCTAAAGGCTCACCTCTTTGAGGCTGCTTTTGGATCCTGATCTGCTTAGTCTCCTATGTGTCTTCTTACCTTTCCCTAGTTGTGTCCTTGTCCTCGGTTCTTGTATTGTCTGTCTTAACTAGATCATAAGCACTGATGAGCAGGGACCATATTATATAGGTATCTGTACAGCACTGTGTATACCTTTAGTGCTAAAAAAAATGTTCAATAGTAGCACTAGTAATGCAGTTAGTGCACGGTATGAACCCCACACTAACCACAGAGAGCACCCCATGCCCAGTCTCTGCTCCTACCCCACCCACTCGCCACCCTAATGCGAGTTAGACAATTAGCGCTGGGTGCAGAAAGAGTGATTTCAGAAGGCACTTATACATGCCCCCCTTCACTGCTGCCACACCCTGGATTTTTTGATATTCTGCTCTGGACAGTCAGTCTTCCTAATGTTCCTTCTAAAATCCCATTTCATGTGTCTTTATAAAATACCCTTAAAATAGGTGCATACTGGCCTCCTGACTTTGGTGACCTGCCTTAAAATTAATACCCACAAGGGATTGAGAATATGGAAAAAAATAATGCTTCAAAAATTTAATTGAACAGGACCACATTTAGTGTGGATGGAAAACCAGGAAAAAGACAGATTGAGTTTGAAAATGAGCTGGATAGAACTGATGGTTCCACAAAATAAAGTCCCTAAAAGTGTCCTATTGGAGAGACAGTTCCAGCTGCTGCTGTATATAAACACTAATGCACTGAAGCATAACGCTAAGGGAACTGCTTCTTTCAAACTGCCTCTTCTCTGTTCTCTACTCTCAGTCAGAGACATACAGAAAGCCAATACAGATGCACAAATATATCTACAGATACAGGCTCACATGAAGACATGCACACACACGTATACTCAGGCATGCACGAGGGTATAGATCCATAGGTATCCACACTCATACATGCAGATAAATATACCCATAAACAGACACATGCTACATACACAAACATATACAAGATGCACAGACACACACACACAAAACATAGACAGACACTCAAATACACACTGACAAAACACACACACACAAGCACATAGAAAACACAAACACTCAAATAACACACACACACGCACACAGATAACATAGATACTCAAATACACACAACACACACAGATAAACGAAACACAAATATACATATACACACATACTCATACACACAGATAAAACATAAACCTACACATGAGGAAAACACAGGCACTAAAATATGCATAAACACACACAAAACAGACATACACATAGGGAAAACAGATACTCAGATACACACACCCACCAGAAATATATATACACACGCATACTCACATGCACAAACAAAACACAGACATTCAAATACACACACACATATATACACAAAACATAGACATACATGCACAAACAAAAACATAGGAACTCAAATATACTCAACAAAAACTTACAGAAAACACACACACACACACACGGGGCTGGCCTAACCATTAGGTAAGACTAGGTGGTTGCCTAGGGCAGTAGCTTCGAGGCGTGGCAAAGAGCTGCAGCAGTCAAAGCAAATCAGTGGATCCTGACAGGGCCACAAACTCAAAGAGTCATTAGGACATTCTTTTTTACCTGTAGGAAGAGTGGACACACACACACACGAGTTGGTAATAAATTCATAATGTATGACACACACACACACACACGCGCGCGCGCGCCTACACGCCTGGTTCCACACTGGTTAAGGTGGAGTTCACCTTTTCAGAATAGGCTCCTCCTTTCCCAAAATGTTGCCCAGTTCCTAAGAGGACTCTATGTTTAAAAGTGAAATAAGTGTTCCCGAAATCTTTGGAAGAGTCATTAAGTAATCACTACTATATACTGCTGGTGTGATATCTTGACTACAGTAGTGGCAGTGGCCCTTGGTTCCAACCATGGCCCAGCAAGCTAGCACCTCCAGAACATAAGGAATGCCGTAATGGGTCAGACCAAGGTCCATCAAGCCCAGTATCCTGTTTCCAACAGTGGCCAATCTAGGTCACAAGTACCTAGCAGTTTCCCCAAAAGACACCGTTCCACAATGCTTGTATTGGGGTAATTAGTGGATTTCCTGGGTCCCCTTTAATAATAGTTTATGGACCTTTCCTCCAGGAACTTGTCCAAACCTTTTTTAAACCCGGCTAAACTAACAGCTTTTATTTATCTTCCGGTAACGAATTCCAGAGTTTGATTACACATTGAGTGAAAAAATATTTTCTCTTATTTGTCTTAAAGAGGTTACATTGTAGCTTCATTGCATGTCCCCTAGTCTTTCTATATCTCCAGGAACAAGCAGGAATGTAGTCATTACATATGGGTATTGTCGGTACCGACAGAGCCTGTGCGGGAACGCTCCCCAGCATCCAATTAGAGAGCTTTTGGGAGCATCCCACAGCACCTGCATGCTGCCTTCCCGCCTTTCCCAACTGCCTCTCTCCAGTTCTTCATTTTCCGCGGAGCCAGCAGTTCGTTTTTCTGTCACCGCAGAAATTTTCCTTCTTTTTTGTGGTTGCGTCTGCCTTCCTCAACGCTTTACCGGTACCACCGTTTTTTTCTTTCTTTCTTTCTTTAAAAAAAAATAAAAATTCTTAGTACTTTCCCATTTTTTCCAGGTGCACGCGCCATTTTAGGCCTTAGGCCCAAGATTTTTTCCATAATGGAAAATCCCTCCTCGGGTTTTAAAAAGTGCACCAAGTGTGGCGGTACCATCTCCGTCACTGACACCTATGAGTGGTGTCTGAAATGTTTAGGTCCTGACCATTCCATCTCGGAGTATATGGCCTGTGCCATGATGTCCAAGAGAGGTCGACAGAACCAAGCCGCCAAGCTCAGTACCCTGTTTCCCTCTGATGCAGCTTTGGTGGCATCGACGTCTTCCAGGGCTTCGTCTTCCTCCCGTGGATCTCAGGTAACTAAACATAAGTCTAGCCGGTCCTCAAAGGGTAGATCTCCTTCTAAGCATCGAGATGCCTCTGGCGTTGCCCTTGAGGATTCTGCACCAGGCAAAATTTCCCCGGCGGGAGGCTTCGGCTTCCAAAGCATTATCGGGGCTCCAGGATGTTCTCGAGGCCTCGACCTCAGCAGAACTACTGGTGCCATGCTCTGGGGTACCGGCGGTCTTCTCTGGTACCGACATCCAGGCATCGGCAGTGTCGATAGACCAGAGTGTCCTGGCTATTGAGCACAGTCTGGCGGCTCTCTTTGCAGCATCGACGCCCTCAGAACCGCGTCAGACCTTTCAATCGGTACCGGCACAGGTATCGGTACCGGTACTGATAGCATCGACATCGGTGTCCGCATTGCCGACACCCAGTCATCCGATGCCTTCTGGTACCGATATTCAGGTACCGATTACTCCCGGTACCGACTTCGGTCAGTACGGGTATCGGGCTCTTCAAGAGCATCCTGACAAAAGGTACTTTGAGTCCTCAGAGGAATCTGAGGATTCTGACAGTTCTGTCGATGCGGGAATACTTCTCCCAGAGGAGCCTTCCTCCCCTAAACGTAGGATGTCTACTCCAGAGGACATTTCCTTTCAGGATTTCATCAGGGAGGTGGCTCGAGGTCTGTCCATTACTGTGGCACCTGAAACAGAGCCCAGAGCAAAGGAGTTGGAAATTTTACAATATCCTAAAACTCCTAAGGAGGCAGCTACCTTGCCCATCCATGAGATCTTGCATGATCTCATGTTAAGAATGTGGGAGACACCTCTTACCACCTCTCCTCATTCTCATAGACTGGATACTCTGTATCGAATCCCTCCTTGTCCTGGTTTCCAGAAAACTCAGCTTCCTCACCACTCTATTGTAGTGGAATCAGCTATGAGAAGGATCAAGAGTGCAAAAAGGCATGCCTCTAATCCTCCAGGACGTGAGTGCAGAATTTTGGATGCTTTTGGACGTCGTGTCTTCCATGCTTCCATGCTTTCTGCCAGGATCAGTTCCTATAGTCTATATATGGGAATGTTCCTGAAGGAAGTCACAGGTGATTTAGAGGCTTTGAGTCCTCTTCTTCCAGAGGATAGAAGACAGGATTTTCTCACATTGGTCAAAAATGCCCAAGATGTTTCTAAATTTGTCAACCGTGCAGCTTTTGACTGTTTTGAGTGCATAAGCAGAACCTCTGCCATTGCCATAGGTGCACGTAGAATTGCTTGGCTCCAGGCTTCTGATCTGGAGCTCTGGGTACAAGATAAACTGGGAAATATTCCTTGTACTGGTGAGAACCTGTTTGGTAAAGATTGGCAGGAAAAGGCCAATGAGTTGGATGCTGACAACTCCACCTTGGATAGATTGTCCAAGTCCACAGCTGATCCTGCAAGAAAGAAATCTTTTAAGAAACCATTCTTTTCTAAAAAGAAATAGTATTATCCTGCTTATTCTCAGCAGGGATGTTCTGCAGGTCAGCTTGTCAGGAAAGGTCAGCAACCACCCAAACAATGAAAAGCAAAGACTGCTAAGCCTCAGCCGTCCCAGCAGTCTCAGCCTCCACAAGACCTTTGACTTTCAGCTAGAGAACTTAGCCTTCCTGGCTCTCATTGGACCAGAGCCTTCCACCATTCCAGGAAGGTTGTGTCACTTTGCCCCCAGATGGGGGCAAATAACAGCAGAGCATTGGACACTCTCCATCATAAAAGAGGGGTACAAGCTTCATTTTTCAAGCATGCCCCCTCCCACAATGATAAGGCAGTTCAATTCTCCGACCTCTCTCATCAACCTGTTAGGTCAGGAGGTCACTATGCTTCTTGCCCAAGGGGCAATAGAAGAAGTACCCATCCATCAGCAGGGTACAGGGTTTTACTCCCCCTATTTCCTTATCCCAAAGAAAACAGGGGGATACAGACCTATCTTGGACCTCAGAGAATTGAACAAATTCCTTGTCAAAGAGAAATTCAAGATGATTTCTCTTGTAACTCTGCTGCCATACCTTCAGAGTCAGGATTGGCTTTGTTCTCTAGATCTCAAGGATGCGTACACCCATGTTCTCATCCATCCAACTCACAGAAGGTTCCTTCGGTTCCTTTTTCAAGAAAAGCACTAGCAATACAGGGTGCTTCCATTTGGCCTGGCCTCAGCACCAAGGGTGTTCACGAAATGAATGGCTGTGGTAGTAGCATTTCTCCACACTCTAGGGATATTCGTCTTCCCCTACTTAGACGACTGTCTCATTCGAGCCCCAACAGAGTCAGAAGCCAGGACCTCTCTATCCTGCACAATGCATATATTTCAGTATTTGGGTCTGGTAATAAACATCCCAAACTCCAGTCTAACTCCCACTCAGTCTTTAGAGTTCATAGGAGCTTTGCTGGATACCAGAAAGGCAAGGACCTATCTCCCCCAGGCCCGTTGCCTTCGCATGGTGCAGTTAGCTTCTCAAGCAGTGCTAAAACCTCATCTCACTGCCCGAGAAATGCTACAACTGCTAGGCCACATGGCATCTACGGTGCATGTGGTTCCCTATGCTCGCCTCCATATGAGGGCAGCTCAGTGGACTTTATCCACTTAATGGACTCAGGCATCAGGATGCCTGTCAGACAAAATAGCAAACACAAGTCACCTTATTTTGTCCCTCCAGTGGTGGACGTCCATTCAAAACCTGTTGCTGGGGTCCCCTTTTCAACAACCCTTACCCCAAGCAACTCTCACAACAGATGCTTCTCCGATGGATTGGGGAGCTCATCTGCAAGACCTCTCCACCCAAGGCACCTGGTCTCCACAGGAGACTCATCTACATATCAATCTCTTGGAGCTCAGAGCAATCTTCCTTGCTCTTCAAGTGTTCCACACCCTGCTCAGCTACAAGACAGTCCTCATTCATACGGACAATTAAGTAGCCATGTTCTACGTGAACAAGCAGGGGGGAACAGGCTCTCTGTCACTTTGCAACGAAGCTTTGCGACTATGGGCCCTCGCCAGAGAGCATCAGATTCATCTCCTGGCAGTGTATCTTTCAGGCATACAAAACTCTTGGCAGACAGACTCAGTCGAGTTCTGCTTCTACACGAGTGGTCTCTGCATGCAGACCAGGTGGCCAAGATTTTTCAAATTCGGGGAACCCCGGACATAGACCTCTTTGCAAGTCCATGGAATGCCAAACTTCCCTGATTCTGTCCAGAATTCCATCTCAGGGGGCTCAGGCCAGGGATGCTTTCTTCCTTTACTTGGGTCAAGACTTCCTGTATGCCTTTCCACCCATTCCCCTAATTCCCAAAACCCTGTTCAAGCTTCAGCGAGACAGAGGCCGTATGATTCTCATAGCTCCACATTGGCCACGACAAGTGTGGTACCCTCTGCTTCTACATCTCTCTCAAGCTCCCTCCCTGGAGTTAGGGTCTGCTCCAGATCTCCGATCTCAGGAGGATGGAATGTTATGGCATCCCAATCCCCAGTCTCTGCATCTGAGGGCTTGGTTGCTGAAGGCCTAGATCTCCATGATCTTAACCTCCCTCAGCAAATAAAGGATATCCTTTATGCTTCCAGGAAGTCTTCCACAAGATGCTCTTATGCTTTGAAGTGGAAAAGGTTTATCATATGGTGTTCACAGAAGGGTCTTAACCCCATTGCCATACCTCTGGAATCATTACTGGAGTATTTCCTTCATTTATCCAATGTAGGACTTAAGACTAACTCAGTGAGGGTCCATTTGAGTGCCATTGCAGCTTCCTTCAAGCCCCTAAATTAATTTTATTTATTTATTTAGACAGTTTTGTATACCGCCTTATCCTTCAATCAAAGCGGTCACAACACAATTGGGGGATACATTTAACACGTGGGGATATGAGACACATACACTAATACTTACAGGAAACATGGACAATGGAGGGTTAAGTGGCTTGCCCAAGACCATAAGGAGCATCTGTGGGACTAGAAACCCCAGTCCTTCCGGCCCAAGGTTGCTGTCCTCTAGTGGGATTTGAACCCATGACCTTCTGGCCTGAAGTACCTTGCCCCAACCACTAGGCTACTCCTCCCTCTTGTCCCTAAATGGACAACCTATTTCCTCCCATCCTCGTACAGCAAGATTTATGAGAGGCCTTCTGCTAACTAAGCCTCCCATTAAGCCACCTCCTGTGGCATGGGACTTAAATTTGGTTCTTGGTCAGCTCATGAAGCCATCTTTTGAACCCTTAGCTACTTCCTCCTTGAAATTCCTTTCTTGGAAGGTTATCTTTCTCATTGCAATCACATCAGCATGTCGCATCAGTGAGTTGCAAGCACTAGTAGCTGATCCACCTTATACAAGGTTCCATCATGACAAGGTAGTCCTTAGGACTCATCCACGCTTTATGCCAAAGGTGGTCTCGCCCTTTCATCTAAACCAAGCGGTCTACCTACCTGTGTTCTTTCCAAGGCCTCATGCATCAAATGCAGAAAGGAATCTTCATACTTTGGACTGTAAAAGAGCTTTAGCCTTTTACTTACTTACAAAGAACACAGCAACATAGAAAGTCCTCTCAACTCTTTGTTGCTTTTGATCCTTCTCATTTGGGACTTCCAGTCTCCAAGAGAACACTATCTAACTGGATTGCTCAGTGTATTTCCTTTGCCTATCAGAGTAAGAATCTTCCTCTGGAGGGCCATGTCACAGCTCGCAATGTGAGAGCCATGGCAGCTTCAATAGCTCATCTGCACTCTGTGTCTATCGACGACATCTATCGAGCATCTTACTGGGCCTCGGTTCATACCTTCACAGCCCATTACTGCTTGGACAAGGACTCCCGCCGGGATGCCTTGTTTGGTCAGGCTGTTCTCCAACACCTGCTCCATACCTAATCAACTCCTACCCACCATCCCTGGAAGGATGCCAGAGATCCATGGGGGGAAGTGGAGCCCTTCTCAGGGACGCACAACTTCTGGGGTCTCTCCCTGGCATCTAAAGCTAGGGAGTCCCCATATGTGATGACTACATTCCTGCTTGTTCCTGGAGATAGCATAATTACTCACCTGTAACAGGTGATCTCCGGGAACAGCAGGAATTTAGTCCTCACAACCCACCCACCTCCCCTAGGAGTTGTATCTCTCTATCTATCTCTTTCCCTTTCCCTCTCTCTCTCTTTGTCTCAGCTTTAAAACTCAACTAGAGAGAGGCAGTTGGGAAAGGCGGGAAGGCAGCACGCAGGCGCTGTGGGATGCTCCCAAAAGCTTTCTAATTGGATGCTGGGGAGCGTTCCCGCACAGGCTCCGTTGGTACCGACGATACCCATATGTGAGGACTAAATTCCTGCTGTTCCCGGAGATCACCTGTTACAGATGAGTAACTATGCTATACTGATAGCGTAAACAATCGATCTATGTTTACCCATTCCACTCCATTCATTAATTTATAGACCTGTATCATTTCTCCCCTTAGCTGTCTCTTTTCCAGGTTGAAGAGCCCTAACCTTTGTAGCCTCTCTTCCTAGGAGTATCCTTCCATCCCCTTTACCATTTTGATGGCTCTTCTCTGTACCTTTTCTAATAACGTTATATCCCTTTTAAGATACAGCGACCAGAATTGCACACAATATTCAAGGTGCACCATGGAACAATACAGAAGCATTATAATATCCTTTGTTTTATTCTCCATTCCTTTCTTTATAAGTCCTAGCATTCTATTTGCTCTCTTGGCCACCACTGCACACTGGGCAAAGGGTTTCAACATGTTATCCATGATGACTTGTCCACATTAAAATTAATCTGCAATTTGAATGCCCAGTCTTTCAAATTATCAAAGTCCTCTTGCAATTTTTCACATCCACATCAGTTTTAACAACTTTGAATAATTTTGTGTCATCTGCAATTTTGATTACTTCATTTGTTCTTCCTAGTTCCAGATCATATATGAATATGTTAAAAAGCAGCGGACCCAGCACAGATCTCAGGGGTACTCCGTTGTGAAAATTGGCCATTTAATCCTACCCTCTGCTTTTTATCTTTTAACCAGTTCCTGATCCACTATAGTACACTGCCTCCTATTACATGACTTTTTAATTTTACCAAGAGTCTCTCATGCGGGACCTTGTCAAAGGCTTTCTGAAAATCCAGATACTCTATATCAACCGACTCATCTTTGTCTACCTGTTTATTCACACCTACAATAAAACATACGTAACAGATTAGTAAGATAAGACCTTCCTTGGCTAAGGCCATCTTGGCTGTCTCTCATTAAGCCATGGCTATCTACATGTTCAGTAATTTTGTTCTTTATAATGGTTTCTATCATTTTTCCCAGTACTGGCTTGAATTTTGGGTCTCTGTAAGCAGAGGGAGCCATTGGGTGACTGGGAAAAACTGGTAGAAATGGCAATCAGAAGCAGTATGCAGTGGACTTGGAAAAGACAAAGCCCTGAAAGTAGGTCTGCTTCCTCCTGTATCCTGTAAGTCCTCTATTTTTTATTTTAAGACTCGCATATATCATCAGGGCCAGTGCAAGGATATGAGGCGAGCCTCATTCCTGTTGCCCCTGCTCCCACCCTCGCTCCCTCTGCTGTCACTGCTGTCCCTCTCTGGTAACTGCAGCGACAGCGGCGGCAGCAATGTCTTTAAATAGCACCATAGTACTTCCTAAAACGTCCAGCACCGCATGTTGTTCCTACGTCTGCCCCCCCCCCTGACTTTCTTTTTTCATGGAAGCAGAAACAGCTGGATCATCCGCTTTTGCCTGCTTCCGCCCCCATGCGAGAAGGTGGCAGAGGCAGGAACAGCACGTAGCGCTGGAGATTTTGGTAAGTGCTTCGCTGCTGTTTAAAGACATTGCAATCGCCGCTGCCCTTGACATTGCTGCTGCTATATATCCTGGAGAGGGGTGGCGGCAATGGGCCGGCCTCAGACTGTTGGCACTCTAGGCAGTAGTTTAGTTCACTTAATGGTAGCACCAGCCCTGCGTATAAAGCAGTATTCTAAACATGTCCACCTCTCCGCTTTCTTTGTCATTGCTTCCTTCTTCATGTTCTCATGACTTGCCTCCTTGACTTTGCACTGTTCAGTTTGACCCTTCTCATTAGTACTATTTTAGACTGCCTTCAATAAGGAAATAAAAGTACCTTGTATTGTACATTTGGTTGAAAGCATTTCCTGTAGCTTCCTAACATTTTACTATGAGAAACTACTTTAAGAAACCTAATTACAGGCAACAATTTAAAGTAATTTGAAGATTCTTATCTTGCCTTAACTTTTAATAACGCTGATTAACAAATATATCCAGATCTGTAGTACAACATAGCTTTGTTGACCTTAAAATGTTGGCATTAACTTGGCACTAAGCATGATGTATGATGTTTGTACATTCTATTTAATCTACACTTTACATACCAGCCAAAACAAACTACCTCTTGTCTGTGCTAAGCAAGCAAAAATAAGTCCTTTAAAAGCATTTGGATTTGCTTTTTGAAATGTAGACTTTAGCATATATACTGTATATTATTAAGAACCATTAAGAAGCTTTGTCTATGTAGCCCCCCCATGGGAGTAGATTTCTGTGTGGCATATAGGGTTCTTGGGTTGGGACCAGCTAAGCTGGGAGGCCATTGGTCCCTGGGATTGCTTACTCTGCCACTTCCATGACAAAAAATGTAGTCCAGTTCAGGCATTGTTCTGAACCATTTAAGTTTACTGCAAGTCTTTAAATAATTAATTCAAGTGGAAAATTGATAAAGATGCATGCAACCTTTTTTTGAGGGGTTACATGGTAGTATAGAGTACTGGCAACTTTCATTGCTTGCTAAAATTGACCCATGGGCCTCTAGTATTAATGAAAGAGCCCTGCAAATGAGCATCGGCGCCTTTTATTCTTACGAAAAATGCACTGAAGATACAGGATCTAAAATAGTAAAAGGGGACACAGAATGTTGCAATCTCTATAGTAGGACCTAAATTTTGGAGTATACTTCCAGCAAATCTTAGGACACAGAAGAATTATATAGCCTTCAGGAAGCAGTTCAAAGCACACTCTTTTAAGCAGGCATTTGGGAATGAATGATTTCAGGCCAGGATTGGGTGAAAGTGTAGTACTCAGTGGCTATATTTAACAACTTGAAGTGTTGTGTGTTGCCTTGTGATATTGTGTTGTCTAAATTTTTATTTAGAATTTGTCTAAAACTTATTGTATAGAACCAAATATACGTTTTAAGAAAATAAATAAATTGAAATAGAAAAGACGCAGTTGATCTTTTTTTCTGCCCTTAGACTGAGAAAACTCTTCTTCAGTGCTTGGGATTCTCCTAAGTAAAGGAGAATTCAGTCTCCTCATGCAATGCAATGTGTGCCTTTGAGTCAGTCCTGACTCCTGGTGACCCAGAAGCTCCTGGGTTTTCTTGGCAGTGTCACTGGAAGTAGATTGCCAGGCCTTTCTTCTGAGGCAATGGAGGGTTAAATGACTTGCCCAAGGCCACCAGGACTGCTAGTGGGACTTGAACCCTGGTTGCTTGGTTACCAAGCCAGTGTTCTAACCACTAGGCTACTCCTCCACTTGAGTCTCTTCATAACATCAAATACCTTATTGCTTCCAGAAACTGGACACAGCAAGTAATAGGCACTTCTTTCCCACCGAACCCTGGCTCTTCTGGTCTCCGCTTCTGGGTGAGGTGGCTCTGAATCCTGTCCTCTTTCAGGATTAGCAATAACCTGTAAATCCTCTTCTCCAAAGGCCTCCATCTGCCCCTTGTCCCTTGATTGGTTTAGTGAATAGTGATGTATTGGCTTAGCCAGCCAAGGACTCAAAGTGCTCTATGGTGCAGTGACTTTGGACTGTGATATCTATACCAGTCACTTTTCCCTCCATTTCGAGGTCCCTTCCTACCGTTACCTCACTGGTAAAGAGAACCTTTCCAATTCTGGAAAATACTGGGTGGATATACCTGATAGAGCAGAGCATAACTTCTTTCAAATGGTATATTACAGGGATTGATATCTTCAGTGCAGCTGTTTCCAGTCCTGCGGGTACTTTAATGCACAGAGGTGACGACCTTGGGGCTTGATAAAAGTGCAGCCCCTTTCGCGGGTGCATCCCTCAGGTGCGTGCCTAAAGGGGTGTGTCCAAAGGGGCAGGACACGCTCCTTTGGTGCCCCTTCGGTGCTCGTTAGTGTGAGTCCAAGGAAACTAGTTTTGGAACAGGGGCAAGCAGAAGAAGAAAGTCTTCCCGGTAGAATCTATGGTAAAAGCCCCTAAGGGGGAGGGCCCCTTCGACAAGTTTCTTGCAGGGAAATAAATGAAGGACGCTTAATCCGTTTTGTCTGCTTCTGTAAGTACTGGTTCTCCCTTGAATTTGTCTCTGGTGGTGGAGGAGTTAACCCAATCCCTTTCCCTTGGGATGGCCGTATTTGAGAAGGAAGAGGGTACCCATGGTCTGGTTTCCTCTCTGGGATCGCAACTGGTGACCGGACTGTCTTTGGTGTTGGCTCAAGCTCTAATACTTACAACTGTTCCAATGCCTAAAGTTTTGCAGTTGCCGTCTTTTTCTGGTGATTTGCAAGAAGCCTCCCTGGAGCGGGAGATTTCACTTAAGGATATCTGGATGGTAGTTTTGAGAACTGAGGCTGCTCTGAGCGGCACTGTGAGTCAATTACAAGATTTTACTAGAGATTCTATGGCAAAATTAAGTGAACATGATTTAAAAATGAGTGCGCTGTCTCGAGCAGATAAGGTTGGGGCTCAAGTCGCCACTGTCCAGTCCGCCTCAGCCGTGTTTATTAAAGACAGTCTTTTCTCTCATCATCAGTCTGAAGCAATTGAAAATGTGTCTCATTCAAGAAATTTACATTGCCTGAATTTTCCCATTACTCATTATTTTGTCACCCTTGATACTGTTACATAAATATTTGAAGGAGGTCCTGTTATTGCACAATCCAGAGGAAATCAGGATCTCCAATATTTTTATATACCCCGAGGGAAGAAGACTGACTTGGTGGCTGGGGGAGTTCTGGATCAGGTGGTGACTCCTGAAAGCTTAGATATTTCTGAGTTTTTAGAGTCATCATCAGATGTTATAGCCTCTCAGTTTACTCTTAGGGGCATGTTTACTAAAGAACGCTATTTGCGCCGCGTCCCGTTATCGCGCGGTAAGGTACATTACCGCGCGATAATGGCGCTTTAACAGGCGATAAGGTACCTTATCGCGCGTTAAAGCGCCATTATCGCGCGGTAATTACCTTACTGCGCGATAATGGGATGCGGCGCAAATAGCGTTCTTTAGTAAACATGCCCCTTAGCTACATTTGTTTCTGAACTTGATAAAGGTTCGATACTTAAATCTTATTTTCCAAAAAAGGATTTTCTGTTTTGTGGACAGCGAGTTATGCTTTTCCCTGTTTTGTATTCCGGCTGACATAATTACATCATAAAGCTTTTCTAGAGCTTTGGTCTTGAACCTTGGCTCTGGGAGCTACTTTCTTCCGCAAAATTCCTTGTAAAAGCCAGGTGGTTTATCAGGGTAAATAATATTTTTTCTTTGATTCATTGCTACTTGAAGATTTTCTTAAATCCCAAAACTCTTGAATTATGCCAGGTGAATTGTATAATTTGTGTTTGTAAGTTATAGGGGCAGTCTGCTCTTTGTGAGTTTTCCTTTTTGTGTTTAGTTTCTGCAGAAATGTGTGCTCCTTTTTCTTATGTGGGCTAGTAGCATATGTATGTTTGTTTTATTTGAACTTTGTATCAAGTAATGATATTTGGTTTTTTTCCTTTTGCTAGTTCTTATTTTGTTTGCTGTATTATATAAGAATAAAGTTAAAAAAAACCCAAATGGTACATTACACCATATTGTACTCGAGAGATTTGCTTTTTTGCATTAGTAGTTTGAATTATACAATGATGTTATAGCTGACAGCAATAATGGGGCCCTTTTACTAAAGGTTAGTGCACGTTAATGAAGTTAACGTATGTTAAGTGCCATTGCACCCATAGATATGAAAGGACTGTGGGCACGCAACACTTGTTAACTTCATTAATGCGCGTTGAAACTTTTAGTAAAAGGGCCCCAATGTGTTTTTAGATCATATACAATTGCAATTATTCGAGTAAAAAGATACACCTTATGTTGTTTGAAGCCAGTATTCAAAGAATTCATGCTTTTAAAATGAGCGCTATTCTCCTAAATAGGCCACTTTGAAAATTTATTAGGGCTCAGTCCTTTAATCTGCACCTAAAATTTCACTTAACTCCTAAATTTAGATGTATCTAAAGTGGGGGGCAACAAGGTTGGATTTAGGCTGAGGAAAAAAAGTTAGGATCTTAACACCAGTTTTTAGAACTATGCTCATAAATCTAGGCAAATGGTGAGCTTAAATTTATAAACATGGGGGGGGGGGCAGGATTTTCAAAGCAATTAGTGAGGTTAGCAGACCAGCTAGCTGCATTAATTGTGGCAAGCAGGGTATTCAGTATATGCTGATTGTGGTTAGTGCCACTGAACCACTGAATGCCCCGATGCTAACTGGTGGAGTAGAGGTGGCACCTGAGGATGACCGACTAGTGGCAATATTCAGCCGCTAGTCAGTTATCCAATGGCGATGAAAGTAAGGCACTTGAAAGAGTCTCCTAACTTCCATCACTGTCGCTAACTGGCAGTGGCCAAATATTACCGCTGCCCAGTTAGCCGTGGCGCTATCTATCCAACTCAGCTATTCAGTGCCGCTGCTGCCGCTGCCGCTGAATATACCCCCACAACATTTAAGCTCCAAAATTAAGATGAATTTTCGGCTGAAAACTTAGCTTCCTAAATTTGGCTGAAAATAGGGAACATATTTAGGAGCCTAACATAGAAGCTCAGTTTTTTTGAATATTGGGCCCTTTGGGGGGCACTTCAAAGGCATTTGCATGGTCTTCAGATCTGCATGATTGGTGCTGCCACTCCATGCCCCAATGTGAAGCAGTTAGCATTGGAGTGTTCCAGGGGTGGCACCTAGCACTAACCAGTCAGCAGTGATATTGAGCTGCTGCCTGGTCAGTGATATGCAGTGAAAGTCAGCCACAAGTAACCTTGGCCTAGCTTTTGCTGCATTAGCTAATGGGCAGTGGCTCAATATCACTGCTACACGGTTAGCCTCACAGCAATCCAGCAGACCCACTGGGGCTGGATATGACCTTGGCATTGAATGCAATGTGTGCCTTTGAGTCAGTCCTGACTCCTGGTGACCCAGAAGCTCCTGGGTTTTCTTGGCAGTGTCACTGGAAGTAGATTGCCAGGCCTTTCTTCTGAGGCAATGGAAGGTTAAGTGACTTGCCCAAGGCCACAAGGAGTGCTAGTGGGAATTGAATCCTGGTTGCTTGGTTACCAAGCCAGTGTTCTAACCACTAGGCTACTCCTCCACTCCTGGTGCTGAATATCTGGGGTTTAAATCCAGTGCCAGTGGCTAACCACATTAGCAGTGCTAGCCACTGATGCTGAATACACCCCTCCTTTATTTCTGTGCATATAAGGTGGACTAACATCATGGCAACTGCACTACTTTCTCCTGTGGCCAAGAGTGCAGAGGTCACTAACATTCTGACTTTTCTGTCTGAGCTTTATTTCATTATTAAGGTTGTTTACATTTTGGAAACTCCTTTTGCATAACCATTCCTCCTCTATAGATCCAAGGAAATTGAGGAGGTGCAGCTATATTTTCATAAAACTGCACTAGAACCATCCTTATACATCTGAAGTGTGCCCCCCAGGAAGAAAATTTCCTAAAACATAGTATGTAGTAATAATATGTCTTAAGCATAGAAACATAGATAAGGAGTAGTTCACCCAAATCCTTTCCTGATTCACTGCCATAGACCTCATATGATCTCCGTTCACACCAAGAGATCCCCTGTATTTCTTCCAGGCTTCTTTGAATTCCAGTATTGTTTCTGTCTCTTCCGCCTTTATTTGGGGGACTTTCCATGCATCCACCACCTTTCTGTGAAGAACTATTTTCTGATGTTGCTCCTAACTTTACCTCCTTGGGCTGTCAGATCATGATTTCTTGTTCTAGAGTATTTTATTTTCTGAAAAAGTGTTTTTTTCTCTTGTTTATACCTTTGAGACATTTGAATGTTTTCATCATATCCTCTCTGTCTCCTCTCTTGTATACATATTTAAGCTGTTAAATTTCATTTGGATGTTGGTGCACATCCTATCCCATTTTGGTAATCTGGACTGCCCTTACCCTCGCTATATCTTTTTGGGGTATAGTCTCCATAAATGGACACAATATTTTATGAGAGGTCTTAATGACCTGTAGTATCACTTCTTTTAGCAATAGCATCCGTTGTGGATGATTGGTCCATCTGTCTGTCTGTCTGTCCGTCCATCACCAGGAAGATCCATTGCAAAAACGAAGTGGCTTGTTGGGGTCAAGAGTGCAGAAGCGTGCTGCGAGGAGCCCAGGCCTTTCAGCACCGGAGAAGGTGGCCTGCCATGGCTGATCTACCGTGAAGACTGCGTCTGGGCCCTGAAAAGAAAAAAGAGGCTTGGGGGAGAGGGAAGGGAAGTGAATGTAGAGTGGGGAAGAGTGTAAAGGGCGGAGAGAGTATGAGAGGGAAGAAGAGTGGGGGAAGGAGACAGGATAGTATAAGGGGGAGAGGGAGAATATGAGGGGAAGGAGAGTGGGAGAAGGGAAGCAGAAGAGTGTAAGGGGATGGGGTAGTATAAGGGGGGAAAGTAATGAGAATGGGGACAGGGACTTATAGGGGGGTTGGGGAAAGAAAGCAGGAGAAGAGTTAGAAGAATGAGAACATCACTAAACACATGCCCAGACCTCATCACACCACCCACCCACATCCCAAATAACCCAACATCCCAAGACCTTGACCCTATACCAGTCCTGATTAGACACTCACACAACACCCTCATATAAACACTGGCATATAGTCCCCCACTACACCCTTCCCATCCAAAATCCCAGGCCATCCTACCGCACACAACTTTCCAGCTCTCCCTAGCATCTCACATGCATCCTCCACACCTGCCACACATTCCTACAGATACAGACACACACTCTCTCTATAGACACACCATTCACAGATATACACAATTCACATTCACAACACAGACAGCATATACTTCCCGCCAACTAACCCAAACAGTCCCTTGTACTTGGAGACATACCTTACCATAGCTCTTATCACTGAATTCTGCACATAGACATTGAGTGGAGGAGTGGCCTAGTGGTTGTGGCAAGTTACCTCAGGCCAGAAAGTCAGCAGTTCAAAGCCCACTAGAGGACAGCAACCTTGGGCTGGAAGGGCTGGGGTTTCTAGTCCCACAGGTACTCCTTGTGGTCTTGGGCAAGCCACTTAACCCTCCATTGCCCATGTTCCCTTTAAGTATTAGTGTATGTGTCTCATATCTCCTCATGTTAAATGTATCCCCCAATTGTGTTGTGACCACTTTGATTGAAGTATAAGGTAGTATGCAAAACTGTCTAAATAAAATAAAATAAATAAATGCCTGAGCCTGTGAATGGAAGAAGAGGAAATGTGCCATAGGGTCAGTGTGCATTTTTCAACTTCTTTCTATTTTTTTTTTTAAATCTCAATTAACTTCTTATTCTGTCTACCTGAAATTGTGGTTGCCTGTTGAATTTTAAGTTTGGGTAGGTAAATTAGTTATGAATTACTATTGCAGTTTTTTAGGGTGTCCCAGGCTAGCAGACTATACAACTAATTGCTTACAGTTACAATCTCAGTTTATAATCTATTGAAGCAATGGGAAATAAAGAATGCATGTAATAGGTTCATTAGGTATGGACAGTACATCCAGCATTAACATGGGCCACTTAATGCAAGAAAGCCATTACAAGATCAGTCTTTGACAAGGGAACACAAAGTGCAGCTCACTCCAGAATCTGGCTTATAGTATGTGGATTCTGATTCTGACCACTAGGAGTCACTATTATGTAATGGCTGAGACTTCATCTTCCTGCAAGGATCTCTGAATACTGTCCCTAATTGGCTTTGGGAGCAGAGCCCTGACTTGCAAACTAATTCCAGGTTTCCCCCCACCAGTACAGAGCACTATTATTGAGCCACTGGGCTGGTCTTATTTTGCAAAATTTTATGATTTGTTAATCTGCAACCAATGTAGATTTTGTATTCATAAATTTCCATTTTCAAACATTGTAAATATAAAGTTGAGATGATTTATGGTTACTTGCAGATCTGATGAAGTCCAGCACCTTTATGGTTTTTCTGTTAATTCATAGAGATGTATAAGCTTATACCAGTCCCCAGAAAACACACAACCACACTCGCTGAAAGCAGGAAACACACAAGAGTGAGTAGGTAAATAGTCCTTTATTGAAAACCCCAACACGGCTGCTTTTCAGTGTTGCCTTCATTAGGGGGTACTGCATGGAGAACAGCAACACAAACAAACAAACAAACAAATAAATAAAAGTATAAATAACAATAAATACATATACATCAAACTAAAATCAGTTAGTAAAGATCAAAATATGCATGAATATCAAATATGTCTATATTAATTAAAAAGAAACTAATGAAAGCCAAATTGTGCTTATGTTAAAAACAAACTTTATATGTTTAAATAGATAAAAATTGAAACAACATACAATTAAGGTGTTAAAGAAGAGAGATAGAGAGACATCTAAAACTAGGAACCAATATTAAAGTAAAAACAAGCGAAGATGAGGCATTCGAAATAAGGGAGGGAGGGGACCATGAACCAAAAGCAAGCTTGAGCAGTCATAGTCTCTGGTATACATTAGCAGGTTTGGGCTGGTATCAAACCGGGCACATTTTTTTTTTCAGATGTTCTGACTTTGATGTCCCAGATTGCACTTGGACGTCTCATTGTGAAATATGTCTCAGTCTACTAGCTTTTTATTATATGTTTTTGCATATTTATTCGCCTTAGGCCCCAATATGGCAGACAACTATGATGAAACACCTGAGTGGTTTCGCTCAAAGAGGATCTCACCTTGAGTCTAGGAGAGAGTCTTACCCTACTGCTCTTGAAGTGGGCACTGGCTGTTGAAGAGCTATGCAGTGATTTGAGGTCAGAGTTTAGGCCAGACAGCCATATTGTGGAGGGAGCATCAGCCGTAAGTCTCACAAAAGGAGACTAGGGGCTTCGATGGGGAGTGTAGAGTAGCAGGTCGAACAGTCAAGAGGGAAGCACTGCTGGTTGAGTGGATCAGCAGCCCAGACAATGGAAGTTCATTGCCCAATGGAAGGAGTGGATACTTCCTTGTTAACAGTAGGAAATTTGATCACTGTTTCTTCAAGGCCTATTTCCCTTTTGCAACTTTGTCATCTCCCTTGACTCGATTTTGGTACTTGTTTCTCTGGATAAATCTCTCTTTGCTCTTGTTGCCATTTCAACTGAAATTAGGCAGAAGGTCAGAGGATTATGAGAGAAGACTGAAAGCTCGGCAGAACAAGGTATTGCAAATGAAATATCCATACAGTTATGGATAAATCAGGAGAAAATAATAGTACATAAGAGGCTTGGAAGTCTACATAATTCTGCAAGAGCCCTTAATGTGAGGGTGTTAAACTTCCTCAGGTACCCTTAATACTTCCATTGGACCACTTTAAGAAATATCTCTGTGAAGTGCTGGAGATACAGGAGGAGGTGTTAGCAAATGGGTTCATTTTGTGCATCCTATGACAGTAATGAGCCTCACTCCTAAGCCAGTGACTACGATTTAACATCTAGGCTGTCGGATGAATCATTCGAGGAAGAGTATACTAGAGCTATACTCTTGGTGACTTTCCCTAAGACAGAGACTCAGTCCTTCACCTGTTCATTCCTAGGTGTCACCTATTTTTGGGCCAAAAAGTTTTTTTTTCCCCCCCAGACCTATGCAGAGCTACCCAAGATAGTGGGATACGTTTCTTGTTACGTGCCAGGAGGTTTTACCTCTTGGCATTATCTTTTGAACCCTCACAATTACCTTGTTTTTAGGATATGAAGAAACAACTTAGCCAGGAGAAGGAGTCTAGTTGAGAGTCTAAGGTTATGGGGAGCTGAAGAACATGTAAGAGGCTGTCCTCTTGTGTTAGAATGCAGTGATTGATCATTTCTGGAATATAACCTTCCTCCAAGGCTTTTCTATTAGCAGATTAGGGTATTATTTGGCTTTTCTTTTCACTGTATTTATTGTTATAATATTGCTGGATTATTATTTATAGCTGTTTATGCCTTAATGTACTATGGACATGGAAATTTGAAAAAGAAAACTAGCACACCAGTGCTTGTATGGAAAGTTGCGTTATGAAATATCAATCTGCAACCACCAAAAGTGATTTAAGAATATAAAAATACCAGCTCTGGGCTAAGAGTAAAGGAAGCAGGATTGGATAAATGACAATAGCTTAGCTCATGCAAAAGATAGTGGGTTTTGCTCTAGAATTCTGTGGCCCCTTTCCTGGGTACCTCAGGATTCCAAGTAGAAACCTGGAGCTTTGTAGCAGTTTGTAAGTTATTTATTTACATTCTCTTATATACTGTGCTATTCTGCATCAGTGCAGTTTACATTGAACAAACTGAAATTACATTGAACAGGGCATTATAACTTGGAGATAACTATTTTACAGGGAACATGGGCTATGGAGGGTTAAGTGACTTGCCCAAGACCACAAGGAGCACCTGTGGGACTAGAAACCCCAGTCCTTCTAGCCCAAGGTTGCTGTCCTCTAGTGGGATTTGAACCCCTGACCTTCCAGCCTGAAGCACCTTGCCCCAACCACTAGGCCACTCCTCCACTCCAAAACACAACCAGTTGTTACTAATACTGTCTAAACATTGAATTGGCTCCTAAGAGAGAATCAAATAGTCACTAAGAGGACAGTATACTAAACTGTGCTAAGGCTAGCCCCATTCAAAAAAAGAAGTAACCACCACAGCTTAGGGGCTCCTCAGTCCTCCCTCAAGCACTCTTTCACCCCAAACCAAAGACGTCCAGTAAGGGGCAGGCGCAATCCAAATTCGCTTTTGTCTCAGAGCTGCCATTTTGCAAAATGGTAGGATCTGGCCCCTGAACTGTCTAGTTCTTCATAGGAAAGCTCTTAGATTCCCTTTAATCAGTTTCATAGTCTTCTTTGTACCTTTTCTGGTTTCGCTATATGTTACACTAATTAAAATGCAAGTGTGGGCATCCAAAAGAGAAGCCAGAGTCACACCAGATGCTAGCCAAAAATGAAAGGCCAGGTACTCTGAAAGTATAGCTGTAATCCAGTACGTTGAAAACAAAATCCCGCAGCATGTTGCTCCTATAATCAGACCTTCATCAAACAAATACTGGATTTAAAAATTATATAGCTTTTCTCTAGGACAAATTATTTTCTAGCGTTCAGTCAGTCACACCTTGCAATGTCACCTGCAATGATTTAGACCTATTTAGGGACATGGAGCATGAAAGGATTTGTGAAAGATGACATCTTCAAAGAGATTTTTTTTCTATTGTATGCATTAAAACGAAATCCCAGAAAGATGAATATAGAAGAAACAAAGGGCCTCGTCTAAAATGTTTTTTTCTATTCTGTTCGTGTTTCTTTGGCTAAATCTCTTTTTACTCTTGTTGCAGTTTCAACTGAAATTAGGCAGAAGGTCCAGGCATGGGCAGAGGTCTATGAGATAATAGTAGGAGAAAGTTTGAAACCGTTATAAAGCAAATTATACTTGTTCTCTATCACCTTCAAGACAGACAGTCATTGATAATGAATGGAAAACATTTTAGCTAACTTGTTGCATTCCTATTCAGTATATAATTTTAAAATGAGGCAATATTATTTTAAAATTTATATTTAACCCCATTTGACATTATTCTTTTCTTTTACATTTCATTCCTTTAAATGGAAACTTTTCATTCCAAAGTCCCTTCGTTGGCAGGATGGGCCCGCTATTAATGCCTTCTCTGGCCGTGTCTAACTTCCCCGCCGGTTGTGCGGGGAAGTTAGACAGGGGCGGGGAAGGGGCGGTTTGGGGGCAGAGTTTTGGCAGTTGCCGGCCCTGGATGTACAGGGCCAATTCTAATGTCGGTCCTGTGCGTTCAGGGCCGGGGCCATGTGCGGGGAATAACTTCCCTGGCCGTGTCTTTATTTAAATACCGGGGCGTGGATGGGGCAGGAAGGGCCAGGGGACATTCCCCGCAGCCTGTCCCTGGCCGTAGGAGACCAGATCGGGGGTTGGGCTGTAGGAAATTAGCTTAAATGTCCGGCGGCCGGCATTGTGGCTCTTCAATGGAGCCACGATGCCATAGCAACATGATGCCATGGTGCCACGGCTCCATTGAAGAGCCTTGACTGAGTTAGCTGGGGACAATCCTGCTCGTGCAGGACTGTTCGCGATTCTGATCCTGTGGGGCTAAGCATGTCCCGTAGGATCAGAATCATGATCCCCTCTGTATGTCCGGTTCAGACCGGAGATACAGAGAGGGAAACTGGACATACAGAGGGGATCGACGTCTGGGACAGAATCGGGCCCTGTATGTTCTGTACCAGTTGAACTGTGATACATGAATGTGGGGTTACAATGAGAAACAGCAGAGCAGCACCCAATTTATTTGAATCAGAAAAGCATAAATGATTTGAGAGGCAGATTAGAAATGTACAGCATTAATACTGCTTCAAAAGTGAAACAAATATCAGAATATACAAAATGGGCCTTAGTTTAAATCAACCATCTGATTTACCTGAACTGACATCAGTTTTCATACTTTCATGTTAAACTAAATCATAAAATTCTGGACACCATGGGTGGAAGTGTGTGTGTGTGTGGGGGGAGAGGGGGGGAGGGGGAGGGAAGAGAAGATGCTGGATGTCTGGAGGAGGAGGAGGGAAGAGGACATGCTGGACACCTGGGGGGGGGGGGAGGGAAGCGAAGATGCTGGACATCTGAGATTAGGGTTGCCAACTGGCTCCAGTTGCGCCTGACAGGCTTTATCCAGTCCATGTAGTCTTGCTTTGCTTATGGAGTGCAATGGGAAGAATTAGAACTACATGTCCCTTCATGCAGTGCGGTAACCTAGGACCACTGTTCCCTCTAAGCTGTGCACGTGTGCGCGCGCACACACCTTGCCGAGCGAGCGCACATGCTTTACAACAGAGCGCACAAAAATTACGGTTCTGATTCTGATAGAAAACAACACAGACGTCTTAAAATTTAAAAGTTGTTATGTATTTACAGTTTTCACAAGTTCTACAATGTTTTTTAGTGCAATCAATGTGGTGTACATACTGTATTCTGATGTGTAGTCAAATTTTAAAGTATATAACTTCAAGGGGCATGTTTACTAAACATCCCTAACGTGCGGGGCCGTGCTAGTGTGCCTGTGCCATATAAGGAGTGGGCGGGTCAGGCAGAAAATAGAAAAAAAACGGTAGTAAGCAACCGGACGTGTGTGCGTCGCGCTAATGTGCGGGGGTCGACATTAGCGCGTGGAAAGGCAAAGTGGCGCGCTGCTGAGTATACAAAACAACAGAGCCGTGGTACAACGGTGAAGACACTGACCAATGGTGCAGGGGCCATGGGTTCAATCCCCCAGTGTGCGCAACGACAAAGGTCAGCTGAGGCAGTAACTGTAATGATTAACATTGTTTTAGGAGGCAAATTAATTTGGAACGGCATAAGGCGGCGCACAGTTATTTTTGGGCAGCAGAAGGCAGCGCACAGTGCTTTTTGGGCGGCAGAAGGCGGCGCACAGTTATTTTTGGGCAGCAGAAGGCGGCGCACTGGTCCCCTTGGGCGGCAGAAGGCGGCGCGCTGATAGGCACAAGGCGGCGCGTTGATGCACAAGCACAGGAACAGAGCCACAGCACAATGGTTAAAACACTGACCAATGGTGCAGGGATCAGGGGTTCAACTCCTCACAATGCCCAGTGAAAAATGCCTGCTGAGGCAGTATGTATTATGTTGTGGAGTGCTGTAGGAGGCTGTATAATTTTATTTTGTTATCACTACTAGCAAACGCACTCTCCCAGCATGTTAACATACGGCGGCCCATAAGGCACATGTTACAGTGCACTGTTCGCCAAGGCACCCTTGAATGACCCCTATAGGGCAGCATGTATGTTGCGACACAGGATAATGTATAGTGCACCCTATAGGGATGGCAACCATAAGGGGCCTACAGGGCGCCCTATGAAGCACCCTCAGAGGCACCTAATGGGTATAGTAAGCTGAGGGTGGTCTTGCCGGCATAGACATATGTACAGTAAATAAAAATAAAGCTGTGGATAGCCCTACCAAAGGGCCCCACTGTGGGTTTGAACCCATGACCTCTGGCTGCACAGGCAGTGATGCAACCATTGCGCTACAGCTCCATAACTGTAAGCAGGCCCCTGGCTGGCTGCAGATAGCCTACACGTCACCTCACAGACAGTCTGCTGGTGTCAACAGGATAGGGTTAGGCCACCCGTACCCATGATGCACTGCACATGCAAATTAGCTGTCCGCAGATGGACACAAGATGGGGAATGCACCCCCACAGCACCTCGGCCCTGTTGGGGGAAGTGACCGGGTGCACCCACACAGCACCTTGGCCTAGTAGGGGGCACTGACCGGGTGTTTTACTGGCACAGAGTAGCCACACACCATTACATCGTGCGGGTACTGTGCTCACCCTGAGTGTGCAATGAGGTGGCCAGGACCAGGTCAACAACACCTGCCATGGCTGATGGAGGCCAAGCGGGCGTTCCAAAGCAGTGTTAATGTGTAAGATAGCTAGTTTCTGCACAAACACCATGGATATCCCTGTCTGCCGCCATCAGGCACACCCCCCCCCCGTGGCAAACATGGTCCCCATCAAGGGATCCACAGTCTACCTCCCTGCAAAGGTGGCAGTAGAGGGCAACATCAAACCCAGTCCTGCTGAGGAACACCCCCCCCCTCCCCCTCCCCCTCCCCCTCCCCCTAGGCAGGCAGCTCCATACACAGCCATAACACAATAGCAGACAGACATAAGCCCAGGGTATGGTAAGCTGCACTCCACCACCAGATATTCCCCTGCAGCAAGCCATTATAGCAAGACATTTACCAGCTACAAACAGTCTGCTGGTCAGTCCATAGTGCATGTTCCCAATGGAGACACATGCATACACAGCAAGCAGATAGATCAGTGACTGGGCCCCAAAGAGAAACCCATATCTATCACATGAGAGAACTACTATACAGCACTATGGGGGAGGCCTAGCCATGCTGTGGTCACTGCACAGTCAGGGTGAGCGTGATCCCCCAGAAGGACATGCTTTGGCCACCCTGTCTGTGTAGGTGGTGGCCGGACACTACAATATCCCAGCCAATGTCCCTGCCAGGGCCCTATGCCCAGTGCAGATGCATCCTGGCCACGCCACCCTGCCCTGGCTATACCCATGGTACCTTGCACCTCATTATGCACATTGACTGGCCAATACTGGCAACAGTGCTGGCAGTGCGGGCTGTTGAAGGGGCTTGCAGCCAACACCCACTGTATAGACAGACACACACTTCCACACCTCTGCCATCATGGTGCTACGATTGAGGGGGTAAGTAGCCTTGCCCACCAAACCGGTCCTGAGCATGGCAAGGCATGGATATGGTACGCATTACAGCTGGTGGTCACTCCCCAGGGTGGTAAGCACCGTCAGAGGCCAGGCCTGGAGCATGCCCCGCAAACACCTAACAGATTGTTTGGATGGGGTCAATTAGCAGTATGTACGTAACGTATGGATAACTGCCTGCCTGTGCTCCTAGCAAACGTCTCCGAGCTGTGTACCGTATACCTCAGGTGTAGGGTGACATTGGTAAGTTATGCAAGTGCTCGTTTTGGGTGCTGCATGCACGGTCCAATGTTCTGCCTTTCCAGGAGACATTGGCCAATGGGGCCTGTGGGTGTGGGTGTGTCTGCCCTTGATGGCTGCTGCTTTACGGCACAGATTCCCAACTCCAGTCCAGGTTTGCATCACACTGTTCGGGTTTTCCTGCTATCCCTCATGAATATGCATGGGCTACATCTACATGCCATGGGGGTGGTGCATAGATATACAGCACAGGCATTTGTATGAGTGTCAGCATGGAACCTGACTGGTGTGTGGCCCACCAGGACTGCATTTGGGTGATTCTGCTCTAGGTACTGCCCCTGTTCATGGTGTCTGTGCTCAGTGGGGTAAAAGATAGATGTCTTACCATTGCATATGTCCCCGCCATGAAAGGTGTGTCCTTACTATCACTGTTTAGTTGTGGGAAAAATATGTGGGCTGGATTGGCAGTAGCCCCAGCTGGGCTTTGAACCTGTAACCTTCTGTTCATGTATGCACTGTCTGTGTGCACTGCACCACTGTGTAGCCACAGATTGGTTGGATTCCCTGGACTGTCCATGACTGTGGATCCGGCAGGACCTGTCTGTTGCAGTGGACTGTGCCAGCCTGCACATGGCTAGGCCTCTGTCTTCTGTGGTTAGCAGCCACTGCCCCCTGCACCACATGTACTTGTCTGCCAACATGCTGGCATGAACTTCTCTCAGAAAAAGCAGTTGACCTGATTGCAATGTGGCAGTATGGGACTGCATTTGGGGGACTTGGCTGTAGGTAATGCCCATTGTTGTGGTGTGTGTGCGGTGTTGGGTAAAATATGGGTGTTTTCCCCATGCATACAGGGGTGTCTGCGCTATCTTTATTTAGTGGTGGGTAAAATATAGGGACTGGGCTGGCAGGTGCCCCAGCTGGGTTTTGAACCTCTGCCCTCTGGTCCTAGAGGTAATGACTCTGTCCACTGTACCACACTTTGGCCACAGAGACAGTGCAGCCCCTGGAGGCAGTAAGCCTGGCAGGATGGAGTCACAAACCCTGCTCTACGCAATTCTACTGTGGGCATATGCACCCTGTCTGGTGACAAACGTGCACATAAACCCCGGAAATGACCACGGGAAATGTGGGACAAAATATCACCACGCTGGGCAACAGTGATATTAATGGGCAACCATAGCAAACACTCCCAGGAAAGCTCCAAAACGTGGAAATGTTTTTTGGAAGAGTCTCCTCTCAGTAGACCCTTCCAAAATTCATTTCTTTTTTCTGGAGCTTTGCTGGGTGTGATTTCTGTATTTGCCCATCACTATAACTGTTCCCCAGCTGAATTACTATTTTTAATAGTTCTGTTGTGGTCATTTTCTATTTTTATTTTCACTTTTGTGCTGTGCACATATATCACACTGCTCACGTTTTGCTGGTTTCCCCGGTTTTCCTGTACATTGCTGACGGAAATGGTTTCTCTTCCCTTTAAATGCTTTCTACCGCGAGTGTTTCACTCGCGGTAGTTTTTACATGCAAATTCGGGCCCGATACTGTGCGGGGAGCCTCTCCCCTCCCACTCTCCACCCATTGACCCCGTCCCTCCGCCCCTCCGGAGCCTTCCTCCGCCCTCCTTTCGCCGTTCCACGCCTCTATCGGACATTTGCGGGCCCGCACTTGTACGGGGCCCGTTAGTGAGCCGCGTACCTGTGCGTGGGTGACACGCACGTGTGCGGGGCATTTAAACGCGTTTCTGCACGTTTCAGTGCCGTGTTGCCGTGCGCTATTTTGCGGCGCGCTATTTTGCGGATTTTAGTAAACATGCCCCCAAGTGTCATTATGTGGCACACAAAAATTAAACCTTCCTTCAAAAGCTGCACAGCTGATGTTTTATGCGCACACAGCCTACAGAAAATTAGAGGGAACATTGCCTAGGACCGGATCAAGTGTGTCAGGTGCATCTGGAGCCAGTTGGCAACCCTATCTGAGATGGGGGGAAGAGAAGGAGAGATGCTGGAAATCTCCAGGATGTAAGGGGAGATACTGGGTTGTGGGGAAGGAGAGAGAAGGAAGAGCCTTGAGCTACCCGAGGGGGGGGGGGGTGGCACATGGCTGAAGGGTAGCCTAGGACAGCAGCTACCCCTAGTCCAGCCTGCTGTGGTGGTAGCAGCAGGGGCGGCCCAAGGGGGGTGCGGGGCCATGTGCAGAGACTCGGTGCGGGGCCTCATTTGCATAAGGGGCCTCATTTGCATAAATATTTGCATAATGTTACCATACACTAACTTTTAGTAATCATGCTTCTTCATGAGTGTATGGATAAAGAAAGACTAAAAGATTTCTACATTACTATAATACAGAGCCAACCACCAGGCACATTAGGAACTACTACAAACACTGCCCATTTAAACCCATAGCAAACCTGCCGTATCCTAACAGCACTACAAGGACTCATAAAACACCATACCATACCTATCAAAAGGCAACATTGCAAATATTAAACCAATACATTTCAGAGAATAACAATACATGACCTACTGGGGAAAGAGAACAAGTGGCAATGTCAATAGGAATTACATAAATAGAATACCTCAGCTCAGTTACACATGCAGAACATAGACCATCACCAAACAAGGAATCACAATTTAGAAACAGGAAGACAATAATTAAACTGGGAACCCCAAAAGCCAAACTTGGAATGTACAACACTGTAGAAATAAAACTATAAATTAATTTCCTCTTGTACTAAACAAAGCACCGACGTTAATGATGCACATTTCCCAGAGCTGACATATTCCAGTTAATATGCCTCCATCCGTGATCACATCACACCCCTCCTCATCCATCTACACTGGTTGCCTATTCAGTCCCGTATCCACTATAAAATTCTGGTAATTCTTCATCGAGTCATCTACACCCGTACACCCCAGTACCTGTCCAATCTCGTACATTTGCATGCCCCCGCCCGTTCCCTCCGTTCTCTCCATCTTAACCGCCTCTATCTTCCCTCACCCTCCTCTGCTCGGCTTCAGTCCACCCGTGCATCTGCATTTTTCTTCCTGGCACCTGCTCTATGGAACTCCCTGCCCTCCTCTATCAGACTTGAACCCGAACATCCCACCTTCAAAAAAAACCTCAAGACTCACCTCTTTGCCCGTGCATTTGACCTCCCCAATCCTTTTGTGTGATCCACTCTTCTCTATCCTCCTCCCTTCCCCATCATGTCTTGTTGTATGATTCTGCTCTTTTGCTTTCCTGTCTTACATTGTAACTTCCTTTTCTTTTCCTAATTTAATTCTACTATGTAAACCGCTGCAATGTATTTTCCTCAGCGGTATATAAAATTCAATAAACATAAACATAAACCGCCTACCAAACTCACCTCTCAATTCATCGTGAAGCAATCACAACCAAAATGAAACAATATCACACCGACACACTAAAGAGATCATTGAATAAACCACGTGACCTCTTCAACTTGGTCAAATCCCTCTCGAAAGAACCATCACCCGATCAGCACAGCGTGATTCACCCACAAGAATACGCAGACTACCTGCAATCCAAGATCATTCAAACCAAAAAGGATTCAGCAATTCAGTTTCAGGAACCAACAGGCCTAACCCTACTTGACAAGTTCTCTACACCATCCACTAAATGCATTGAAGATATCATAACATCCCTCAACACCTCCACAGCACAGACTGACCCATGCCCAGCCTTTTGGATTAAGGAACTACGTGAGGTGTTCAGTCCATTCATCGCAAACCTAATGAACCTCTCCTTCACAACAGGATACTTCCCCACAACACTTAAGCAGACATCCATTAGGCCACTATTGAAAAACCCCAAGCTTGACCCGCAGAAGGCCGATTCCTATAGGCCAATAGCCAGTATTCCCTTGCTAGCCAAGATAACTGAGAAAGAGGTACAACGGCAGATTCAAAATCACATAGACTCCGCAGCTCCCCTAGATCACTGCCAACATGGGTTTAGAGAATATCATGGAGTCGAGACCCTACTTACCAGCCTATTCAACGCAATAATCACAGGCATAGACAACATCCATCAAGGTTTTGTGCTCATCTTCTTGGACATCGCCGCTGCGTTCGACTCGGTGAGTCACGAAATTCTCCTGGGAAGGTTGAAAGAGAAGGGCATCTGCAACAATGCACTAGAGTGGTGTAAATCCTATTTGGAAGCAAGATGGCAATACGTAAAGTCTGGATCTGAGGAATCAAAACACTTCCATCAAAAACAAGGTGTACCTCAAGGCTCCTCCTTGTCCTCCCTACTATTCAATATTTACATGCAGCCCATCTGCAACATCATAAGATCATTTAATGTGAGCTGTTTGATATATGCAGATGACATTCTTTTATACATGCCGTTCTCCACAGCCCAAATGGACCTAACACCAGCAATAGACTGTTTCAATGCTGTCTCAGCGTGGCTTCAATCACAGAATCTACGCATTCAACATAAAAAGACAGAGGTTCTTTTCATCTCCAGAGACCCCAACTTTACTCCTCCACCCCACGTCAGTGTTAATGAAGCGAACTTACTAACCAAAGAAACAATAAGATACCTCGGAGTTACGTTGGACCAACGCCTGGATATGAAACACCACATAAACAACATTGTCAAAGCTGTATACTTCAAAATCCGCACTATCAGGCATCTGCGCTCCCTACTGGACCCTGATGACTTCCGGACCATATACCAAGCGCTAATACTGCCACACTTCGACTTTGCAAACGCCATCTTTCAAGGGCTCCCCCACTCCACGCTGGCCCCTTTACAGCTGGCCATGAATGCTGCAGCAAGGGTCCTACACGGAGCCGCCAAAAGTGACCACGTGACCCCCATTCTCAAACAACTTCACTGGTTACCTATCCATGGAAGAATCATCTTTAAAACCCTTCTCCTAGCGTTCAAAACAATCAAAGGTATTTCATCCCCTTCACTCACAGATCTTATTCACATGGTGCCCCCCAACAGATCCAGAAGAGCAATAGCCATAAACCTACTAGTAAAACCAAAGGAATCATCAAAGTGCAACATATCAACCACAAACAGGGCGTTCCGCTACTATGTACCTAAATGCTGGAATGCCCTACCCCCTGACATTAGGGCGATTGCCGACCTATCACAGTTCAGAAAGGCACTCAAATACCATTTATTCCTCCAATGCTACCCAAACTCCAATGACACCCCTCTGAAGAGATGACCCACTCTAAGAAACAACCCTCACGTTCATTATGTTATTTCACCCACTCATTGCCATGTAAATATCTCATGCATATAATCAACCCTGTTATCCAAGCTACTCTTTACTATGTAAAAATCTCATGTATATAGTTACCCCTGTTATCCAAGTTTGGACCCCTGTTCGATGTAAAACCAAACAGCATGTTGTTATGGTTGTTGTGTTATAATGTAAACCGCGCTGATGCCAAATAGCGCGGTATATAAGAATTTGTAATAAATAAATAAATAAATAAATAAACATAATAAATTCAAAATAAAGAGATATCTTTGTACTTTTTGTGCATTTTTTTCAGTTGCAATTGTTCCAGCCACTTTCTTCTGGTTTATTTGTGTCTTTTGCTAACTCTCCATCGTCTGCTGTCCGTTTGTCCTTTCTTCACTCTTCTAGTTTTTTTCCATTCTACCTCTACATCTGTTTTAACATACTAATCTTTCTCCTTTTGCTCTTTCCTCATTCCTATTTCATCCACTCAAATTTTACCCCTCCATCCTCAATCCCCACTTACTCTCCCAACACCCGGCCAATTGTAGATTTTTCTTCCCTCCCACACAAAATATTTTTCCCCTCTCCATTTCACTCTCCCAGCCCCATCCCCTTCTAATCTCCCCCAACATCAGCTCCCTTCTAGTTCCAGCCCCACCCAGTATCCGCTCCCTTCTAGTCCCCCCATCAGCCCATTTCCAGTCCTAGCTCCCCCATCCATTTCCAGTCCTATATGAATCCCTTCATCAGCTCATTTCCAATACCAGCCTCCCATCAGCCCATTTCTAGTCCTTTCCTAGCCCCACCATCAGCCCATGTCAAATCCTAGCTCCCCTCCACTCAGCCCATTTCCAATCCAAGCCCCCCATGAGCCTACTTCCAGTTCTAGCCCCTCCATGAGTCCATTTCAATCCAAGCCCCCACCACAGCCCATTTCCAATCTTAGCTCCCCTCAACACCCAATTCCCAGTCCTATCCTAGCCCCTCCATCAGCCCATTTCCTGTCCTAGTTCCCTCCCATAAGAGCCCATTCCAAGCCCCCTTTCCCATCGGCTATTTGCAGTTCAAGCCCCCCACTTCCCCTCAGCCCATTTCCATTCCAAGCCCCGTCCCCATCAGCTATTTACAGTTCAAGCCCCCTTCCACTCAGCCCATTTCCATTCCAAGCCCCCCTCCCCATCAGCTATTTGCAGTTCAAGCCTTCCCTACCACTCAGCCCATTTCCAGTCCTAGCAACCCCCCAACCCATTACCAGTCCTAGCCCCCCATAGCCTATTACCAGTCCTAAGCCCCCATCAGCCCACTCCCAGTCCTAATCCCACCAGCCCATTTCCAGTCCTAACCCCCCATCACCCAATTTTCAGTTTAAGCCCCCCATAGCCCATTACCAGTCCTAACCTCCCCATCAGCCCACTCCCAGTCCTAATCCCATCAGCCCATTTCTAGTCCTAACCCTCCATCACCCAATTTTCAGTTTAAGCCCCCCATAGCCCATTACCAGTCCTAATCCCATCAGCCCATATCCAGACTTAGCACCCCCATAGCCCATCACCACTGCTAACCCCCACCCCCCAGCCCAGGGAAAATTTAAAATATAAAAAAACTGTCTGCTGCCGCTGCCGGGGCTGGGGGCCCCCCCTGCCCAGCAGAGCCTGCACTCCCCTGCATCAGCTCCCTCTTTGCAGCTGCAGTCACACACGCCGGCTTTCAGAGCGCGAAGGGAGAGTTTCCCTTTCGTGGATCTTTTAAGCCCGCGGGGGCTGATGGGAACTTCCCATCAGCCCCCGCGGGCTTAACAGAGCCACGAGGGAGAAACTCTCCCCTCACGCTCTGAAAGCCGGCATGTGTGACTGCAGCTGCAAAGAGGGAGCTGATGCAGGGGAGGGCAGGCTCTGCCGGGCAGGGGGGGGGCCCCGCGGCACACTCGATTCTGCCACGGCAGCCGCGGGTCCGGCCCCAGCAGTGGCAGCAGACAGGTTTTTTTTTATTTTAAATTTTACTTTTAGATCAGAATGTTTTTTGCGCGGGGCCCCCTGAAACGCTGGGCCCTGTGCAAAAAACATTCTCGCTCAATGGACGGGACGGCCCTGGGTAGCAGTGCATGCTGCTGGGGTGGTTCAGTGGCTACAGCAGTCTGACCCACTGCCACATCTGTGTCAGTGGCTGGCAGCAGTCTCCTCTCCCCACCTCTTCTCCATATCTAGAGGCCTCTCCTCCTCCTGTTCTCCCACCATCTCTTTCTCTTCCTCCTCCTCTTCCTCTTCATCAGTCTTCTCCTCCTCAGCTGAGGTGGCTGATGTGGAAGAGGATGAAGAAAAGGAGGACGGTGATGACAATGCAGGATCCTGCTTCCTTGCCTCCCCTGCATTCTGCGGCCTCCCTTGCTGGGGTGGGCAAGCTTTCAGAGAGGTTATACCAGATGTCAGATGACTAATGGGGAGATCTGATGTGCATGATGCCATTACATGGACAGTGGTAGCTTCGAAATGCACAAAATGTTGCCCAGACATTAACAGAGTGCACATGGCTCTCTCACTATGCAGACCTCATGGCCTATGCATCCTCCATCAGCTTTCTTTATCTTTATTGAGCATTTAATGTACCACCTTTCCATATAACATCAAGGCAGGTTACAATAAAATTAGCTATAAGAAAGGAATGCCATTAGTTAAAGTAAAGGTCAAGTGTGGAGAATCAAGCAACAGGGATAGATAAGTCTCTGCCTCTATTCATGCCAGCATCAATCTGGTCTCCGAAAAGCAGAATGAAAAAGATACCTCTTAAGATTAGTATGGAATGTTTTGTATATGATGTCTCAGTACCAGGGCCGGTGCTACCATTAGGCAAACTAACAGTTACCTAGAGTGCTGCTCTTTCGGGGTACCCATTGCCACGGCTGCTGCCCATCTCGGGGGGCCAGTAGCTTGGTAATGGAAAAAGAACCATGATGTAGTACTTACCAAATGCTCCAGTGCTGTATTGTGGTTCCTGCCTGCTATCTTTGGGCACTTCCACCCCCCCACCCTGATGCAGATTTCTGATTTGGTATAAACCAGAAGTTGGCGTCAGAGGGGCAGAAGCGCCTAAAGATAGAAGGCAGGAACCATGACACAGCACCGGAGACTTTGATAAGCACTACAATATGCTTTGTTTTCCATTGCTGCCACTGCTGGTCCTGAAGGGAGACGGCAGCATTGGGAATTGGGGCGGGGGTGGCAAGATGGAGGGGCCCTTCTAGGGCGCCTCCAATCCTTGCACCAGCTCTGCTCAGTATGTATATGTGAGGGGAATGACTTCCATGGCGGGGGGGGGGGGGCAGTAAAAAAATAATCCTGATGACCTGGTGGATTCAAGTCTAGCAAGGGATGCAGAGCTGATTTTCCTGGGCAGACCTCAAGGCTTGTAATGGAATGTAAAGAGTGATGAGTGATGCTAAATATGGAGGATGGAAGGATTTCACATATCTTGAGAGAGTCTGGGCTGACGCTTTCTGCATACTGCTATACCCAGATAACCCACTCGCTTGGTCTTGGAATATCACTACCATGCTGATAGCTGCTCGTGGTTCTCTGTGGTATAACTGGTGGCCAAGTTAACATTGGACCTTCTGTGCAGAACTGTTGTGAACTGTTGTATTACAACCCACATGATGTATGTGCTCTAACCTGGCTAGGGCTCCTCTTCTAGGCAAACAATGCTGGTGATATACACAGACAACAGCATTCCTGATCTGTAACATAGAGGACATGGAAGGGTTTATTGTCACACCTTGGCAATGCTGAAAAAGTCCTAGTCAGTACCACTTGGGCCATAATCCAAGGTCAGAGTACTTGGGCCAGTTTCAACATACACCTGCGTATATTGGTTGTTTGCATACCTTATATCTGATTGCATCTGACTAGGTTGGGGAACTCTGTGATATCTAACTGTCATACAGCTATAGTGGATATATAGGCATTACAATACGGAGGGCTGCTACATTGCACAGACAGGCCACATATTGTTTGTGGAGACATGGATGCACTTTGCCTTAGGCACATCAGGACCATAGGAAAGAGAGATACATTCATCCCCCTCCCCCTAGTGAGAACAGAAACTTATCTCTGCCATCTACAATCTCTTCTCTGAGGCACTGCACCAACTGGGGCCTCAGATGCTGCAGTATGTGAAATTTAGCCTTGATGGTCTCCAATTTGTATGTCTGCCACACTACAAAGTCACTGTAAGACATGTGACATCTGGACCACTGGGTATCCCTAGACAGCTCATAGTCCTGTGGCATTTCCCCTACATATACAACTCAGAATTCCCCTTGCTGTGGTCTGTCTTTCTAGGGAAATGCTACCTTCTTTACATTAACACCCTTTTCTGCAGGTTGCCCAACAACAGCACTTTGTACCACATCTGCTTTTCTCTATATCCCTCATTGATGGTGTTTCTCATTAATTGGCAAGGGGTGCTGGGCACATGGGATCAATGGGGTCATGTCACCTTACTTGTCATTCTCTGGCCCTGCTAGCTTCTGGCACCTTCCTATAGTCACGTGACATGCAGCCAAGGTTGGGACTGGCAACATTACCTACAGATGTTGACTGGGACACACTTTGCACACCTATTGCTCATGCAGAGCACGACATGCCATACTATATATTAGGTTTATATAGTTGCACATGTTACATCATGTAGCGGACACAGTCAATATAGTCATGGAGGTAGATAACCACCCACCCCACCAGTTCATATGATAGTGACCTTGTAATGAGATGATTCTGAGTGGAAAGAGCTGCACACATCCCTATACTATGGCTCTGAACCCCCAATGCCACCTTGTGGAAGAATGCAGGGCTGTCCCCATCCATATAGTACCTATTGCTGTAGTTGCACCTGGTTCCCATATCAGATTTCTGTTTCCAACATCATATTGGGCCTCCTGTGGCCCTGGGGATATTGGACTCTTTCCTGTGCCGCCACAAGGCACACAAGTTGTTCTGCCACCTCAGCAGAAACGTTTCTCTGTTACTGTGAAGGTGCTATCTTTGTTGTATGATAACTACAGCCACAGAGGATGCTTGTCTGCAGAAATGGTCAATCAGGTGGAATTTAGACTATCTAGATATTTCCAACCCTATCCAGATATAGGCAAGCAGGGCACACTCCTAGCAGGAAGTAAATTTCTGGGTATGTTTTACTATGTACGTGGTGCCATACTCCCAATATATCTGTCAATGGCTTTGCCCATTCAAGTGGACATTTCCTATTTTTTGACCAATGATGTTCAAAGGAGTGGAGGAGTGGCCTAGTGGTTGGGGCAAGGTACTTCAGGCCGGAAGGTTGGGGGCTCAAATCCCACTAGAGGACAGCAACCTTGGGCCAGAAGGACTGGGGTTTCTAGTCCCAGAGGTGCTCCTTGTGGTCTTGGGCAAGCCACTTAACCCTCCATAGCCCATGTTCCCTGTAAAATAGTTATCTCCAAGTTATAATGCCCTGTTCAATGTAATTTCAGTTTGTTCAATGTAAACCACACTGATGCAGACTAGTGCGGTATATAAGAGAATGTAAATAAATAAATATGCAGTTCTTGTTGTGATGGATATTCAGCACTACCTGGTTTCCCCTGTTATCTGAGTAATCTTGATATGGTGTCTGTGACAGCCACCTTAAATTTTCAGAGCGCCAAATAAGGTCATTTATGCACCTCTGGTCTTCACAGCTTCACAGCCCAGATTTGTGTATAAGCAACAGAGGCATTTGCCTCCAGCGCCAAGATTTAGAAGGCACTGATTATTTAATTGTCCCCTTCAACACAGAGGCAATACAAAGAAGAACTTGAGTCCTTTCATCTTGGCACAGACACCCCCCTTCCCTGTGCTTCCCATGTCCCTCACCACATTACTTGAGTCTTGTTTCACTTTTAAGGTGGCTAGAGTTGCATCTGCTGCTCTATGTAGCTCGGCCCCCTCTATGCTTTTGTTTAGGGTTGTACCTGCCACTTCCTGCAGGTTGCCACCTCTATGTTTTCAGTCAAAGCAAATGTAAATAACCTTTAGATTTTCAAAAATAGAAGGAGATAACCTGCACCAAGTGGCAGTTATATCCCTAAACATAGATATGGAGGGAGATAACCTGCACAAACTGCACCCCTCCCTTTGACTAAGAGGGGTGCTTCAAAATTCTATGCCTATGGGAGCCAAGAGCTTAAATTGGCCCTGAGCCTATCTGGTTATTTTCAGCCACTATTCAGATCAATGTTCTCTGGATGAAATCCAGGATTTGTTTTCTGCGGATTTCCTTAACTGGAAATGCTTCCACTCGGCTACTTACTGAATATTGGGTCCAGAGTTTTTATGATCACTGAGGTCATGACAAGTATTGCTTTAAGAGTGTTTTTTCACCGCGGCTTGTTGACACTGAGGTCTTTTCTCTGTTTTTTAGTCCCCTACCTGGCATCGTTAAAAGGGGTTGTTTGTATGACCTTACAATATTCGCCAGATAAAGTGGTTAGGATTGTGTTACCTTCTGCATAACATTGTAATAAGGTACTGTATTGAAGCCCATCTTAATCATCTCCCCCCACCTCATCCTCATCGGATGCTGGAATAATCCCGAGAAAGGGTAGTGATATACAAAGCAGAGTCATTGTGGATTACTTATCCTGAATGTGGGGAAGAAATGACCAAAACAGTTCTGTTTTCTCAATCTCATACTACATGCTGGCTAATTTTGCAGTGTTCTTTTTTGTCTTAGTTTGGCTCAATCTGCAGATTATTTTCTGCTACTTTCTTGAAGTGTATCCTCAGAAGAGAGGTACGAAGGTGGTCCTTAGCTTTTGAAGTAGAGTTGCCAACTGGCCGGTTTTCGGTTGGCCAGGCCAGCATCCGGCACAACTGTAAAACCAGTAGTGGAAAAGCCATTCTTTTGCAACAAGGGACAGCTCAGGGGTGGCTCTTGCTGCCTATAAAACTGCCCCCCTCCCCCGGAAGATCAGTGATTAGGTGGCACGAGCTCTGTCCTGCAGTCCAGCATCTCTCCTTCCCCTTCCGGCCCTGTTTTAGCCTCATTGCCCCCTCCCCACAGTTCCTGCCTGCTGACGCTGTCGTTTTTCTTGGGTTGCCATCAGCAGTGACAGCAGCAGGGCCTCCGAAGCAGAGACTTGGAAAAAAGAACCCGTCCTGAGCATCATTGCGCTCCTGTGCACAGCCCGGCTGGTCCCGGCCCCTGATATGACATCAGAGGGGGTGGGGCCAACCAGTCATGCACAGGAGTGGAATGATGCACAGGCCCGCACTTTTTTTTCTTTTGAAGTCTCATTTTCAGAGGCCTTACCACTGCCACTGCTGACCAGGGCCGGCCCGTCCATTGAGCAAGAATGTTTTTTGCACAGGGCCCCGCTTTTCAGGGGGCCCCGCGCAAAGAACATTCTGCTTTTTTCAAAATTTAATTTAAAAAAAAAACAGAAACGCTGGCTGCTACCGCTGCTGCTGCCGCTGCGGCAGCAGCAGAATGGACTGCCCCGCGGGGCCCCCTCTGCCTGGCTGAATCCCTCCCTCCCTCTGTGACGGCTGAGCCTCTCCGTGCCGGCTTTGAGAGTCGCGAAGGGAGAGTGTCTCCCTCACGTCTCTGTTAAGCCTGCAGGGGCAGATGGGAAATTTCCCTCCCTTCGCGACTCTCAAAGCCGGCATGGAGGGGCTCAGCCGTCGTGGAGGGAGGGAGGGATTCAGCCGGGCAGAGGGGGCCCCGCGGGACAGTCCATTCTGTTGCTGCCGCAGCGGCAGCGGTAGCAGCCAGCGTTTTTTTTTAAAATTTAATTTTACTTGAGCCAATGGGGGGGGGGGGGTTAGGACTGGTAATGGGCTATGGGGGGGCTAGGACTGGAAATGGGCTGGGGGTTAAGACTGGAGGTGGGCTGATGGGGTTAGGACTGGTAATGGGCTGTGGGCTGTTGGGGGGTTAGAAATTGAAATGGGCTATGGGCGGGTAAAGACTGGTAATGGGCTCTGGGGGGCTAGGACAGGAAATGGGCTGATGGGGAGGGGTTAGGACTTGAGGTGGGCTGATGGGGATAGGACTGGTAATGGGCTGTGGGCTGTTGGGGGGGGGGTTAGAACTGGTAATGGGCTATGGGGAGGGGGGTTAAGACTGGTAATGGGCTGTGGGCTGATGGGGGCTGTCTGGTAATGGGCTATGGGAGGGTTAGGACTGATAATGGGCTATGGGGGGGCTAGGACAGGAAATGGGCTGATGGGGAGGGGTTAGGACTTGAGGTGGGCTGATGGGGTTAGGACTGGTAATAGGCTGTGGGCTGATGGGGGGGTTAGGACTGGCAATGGGCTATGGGGGGCTGACTGGAAATGGGTTGATGGGGTTAGGACTGGAAGTGGGCTGATGGGGGGTTAGGACTGATAATGGGTTGTAGGGGGGGCTTAAACTGAAAATGGGGTGATAGGGGGTTAGGACTGGAAGTGGGTTGATGGGGGGGCTAGGACTGGTATTGGGTTGGGGGGTTGCTAGGACTGGAAATGGGCTGATGGGTGGCTAGGACTGGAAATGGGCTGATGCAGGGACTAGAAGGGAATGGATGCTGGGTGAGGCTGGAACTAGAAGGGAGCTGATGTTGGGGGAGGATTAGAATGGGATGGGGCTGGAAGAGTAAAATGGAGAAGGGAAAAATATTTTGTGTGGGAGGGATAAAAAATCTACAATTGGCCGGGTATTGGGAGAGTAAGTGGGGATTGAGGATGGAGGGGTAAAATTTGAGTGGATGAAATAGGAATGAGGAAAGAGCAAAAGGAGAAAGATTAGTATGTTAAAACAGATGTAGAGAGAGAATGGAAAAAAACTAGAAGAGAGAAGAAAGGACAAATGGACAGCAGATGATGGAGAGTTAGCAGAAGACACAAAAAAACCAGAAGAAAGTGGCTGGAGCAATTGCAGCTGAAAAAAAATGCACAAAAGGTAGAAAAATATCTCTTTATTTTGAATTTATTAATTGGAATATGTCAGCTCTGGTAAATGTGCATCATTAACGTCTGCGCTTTGTTTAGTACAAGAGCAAATTAATGTATAGTTTTATTTCTACAGTGTTGTACATTCCAAATTTGGCTTTTTGGGTTCCCAGTTTAATTATTGTCTTCCTGTTTCTAAATTGTGATTACTTGTTTGGTGATGGTCTATGTTCTGCATGTGTAACTGAGCTGAGGTGTTCTGTTTATATAATTCCTATTTGACATTGCCACTTGTTCTCTTTCCCCAGTAGGTCATGTATTCTTGTTCTCTGAAATGTATTGGTTTAATATTTGCAGTGTTGCCTTTTGATAGGTAGGGTATGGTGCTTTGTGAGTCCTGGTAGTGCTGTTAGGATACGGCGGGTTTGCTATGGGTTCTAAATGGGCAGTGTTTGTAGTAGTTCCTAATGTGTCTGGCAGTTGGCACTGGATTATATTAATGTAGAAATCTTTTAGTCTTTCTTTATCCATACACTCATTAAGAGGCACGTTTACTAAAAGTTAGTATATGGTAACATTATGCAAATATTTATGCAAATGAGGCCCCGCACCGAGTCTCTGCAGATGGCCCCGCACCCCCCTTGGGCCGCCCCTGCTGCTGACAGAACATAGGAAAAGCAGCAGCAGGCGGGGACTCCGGGGAGGGGGAGAAGGGGCTAAAATAGGGCCATGGGGGGAAAGAAGAGATGCTAGACTGCTTGAAGGGGATGGGAGATGTAGGGCTATGAGGAAGAGGAAGAAAGAGGAGAAGAGGGAGATGCAGGACTGTGGACTGTGAGGAGGGACAGGGGAGATGATGCTGGACTGTTGGAGGGGGCAGGAATTGGAAAGGAAAGGGAGATATGCAGGGTATCCGGGTGGGAGGAAGGAAGGCTAGGTGGGGATATGCTGGGCTGTGGAGGAGGGAGGGGAAAAGGGAGGAAGGAGATATGCTGGGCTAGGGAAGGTGATGGTGCTGGATTATTAGGGGAATGGGAAGGGAAAAGGGAAGAGGGGGATGCTCAACTGTGGAGAATGAGAGGGAAGTTGCTGGATTGTAGGTGGGAGAAGAGAGAGAGAAGGGAGAAGCTGGGCATGGTAGAACCATGTGGGAGAGGTTAGCAAAGAGATGAGTGAGAGGTGAATGGAAAGATGGGGAGGTGGTTAAAGGGGGAAGTCAGAGAGTGGGTGAAATAAGAGACAAAAGAAAGAGATTGAAGAGATGAGGCTGGTGAGGGGGTGGGAGACAGAAAAGGTAGGAGTGAGTACAGAGGGTGTAAGCAGAAGGAGGAGAGGGAATTGGTAAAAGATAGAAAGGAATAAAAAGCTTGGGAAGGAGTGAATGTGTGAGAGAGGAATGGGAAGGCTAGGACGAGGGGAAAATGGGTTGGGAAAGAGAAGAGAGAAAGAAATAGAAATTTGATAGGTGAAAGGTAAAGAGAGCTTAAGAAATGGAGGATGAGAAGGAGTGTGTAATTTGAGTGGATAAGCAGAAAAGAAATAAATGGAGAAAAGAAATGAGAGGAAAAAATAAATGCCAAAGAAGATGTAAGGGAGGAATGGACGAAGACAAGAGGAGAGAAAAAAAATGGCAAATAGACAGCAAATACTAGTATATTAGGAAAAAAACAAGGAAAGCAGAAGAGAGACTTGGACCAACACAACTGGAAAAATAAAATGCCCAGACAAAAATGATAGTAAAAATATTCTACATTGCCATTCTCCCACAAATCCACTCAGTCACACATACGTACACACCATTGCATTCATTCAGGTACATGTACACAAAGAGCACAATAAAGCACTTTTATACACCTTCCCACCCCTCTATCCACAGCTCCCACCTTCAACCAACCCTTTACACACATATCCCACCCACACCCACTCCAAATGACAGAATGAGCTTGGAAAACTTGAGAATGAGGGGATGAACCTGAGGGAGTGAACTTGCAGGTTTGAGAAAGGTGGCGAGTTAGCCAAAGGTGGATGATGGTCGGATTTGGAGGCAGGTGAGCCTGTGGTAGTTACCTTTTTTAACTAAGATGAAGAAGTGTAACAGTTGGTGAGCAGGATAAGGGAAGTTTTGGGCACATGAAGGGAAGAAGGGATGGGACAGAGGGGAATATGGAGTGTGGTCAGGAAGAGAGTGGATATGGCAAAAGGAGGGAGGGGAAGAGAAAGTAGTAGGGTGTTGAGAGGGTGGGTGTAAGAGAAAGGAGGTAAGGGGACAGCAGTAAAAGGGAGAGGAAAATGTGGGGTGAAGGGATAGAAGACAAAAGTAGAGAGAGAGAGCAAGGGATATTAGAGAAAGAAGCTGTTGGATACAGTATGCAGAGGAAAAGAAGATTGGGAAGGGGTATGGCTGGTGTTTTTTGTTTGAGTGGGAGATGTGGTGTGAGGGCTGCTGAGCCCCTTTTCTTGTTTTGACACATTTACTGAATCATCTATTGTAAATGTCACTGTATGTCACTGGTCACAACAGTGCCTGTCAGTCAGCCAAAGGTGTGACCCGGGCAGCATTGGTAGCCACGATCGCCCATTGCTGTTGTGCCCTGCTGTGCAAGCATGGAGTGAGACTGTGGGTGGTGAGTATGGGTGAGCCGAGCTGCCAGTACCAGCCAGCCAGACCAGCCCAGTCATTTACAGATGGGTAAGGATGTAAGGCAAGTCTGTTCAGTTTTCTCGGTAGGTGTACTGATGTTCTAGGACTCACTGCAATGTTTAATGTCCTACCTTTCCCTAGGTAGAGACCTTGAAGTGTGAGGTTTGGAAGTTAGTGTTGGATGGTGGCTTTGCTCTAGGACCTGAGCAACTTTCTGGTAGAGTTTTGTATTCACAATATGCCTGATACCGAGAGGGTTTATGTTGCTGTTACTCAGATGATACTAAGAGGGAAATGTCCTAGCTCTGTTCTGAACTCATTTTTGATGGAGGTGCTGTTGGGGGTTGGGGGGGCATTCTCTGGATACAGAATATAGATTTGGTTTAATATAGTATGGGGAGAATGTGTGTGTTGGAGGATTGAGGAGAGGACTGCCATTCAGTGGGGGTTGACTAGTGCAACCTTATGTACTCCCCACCTCCCCCTCCACCCCAATACAGCCAGCAGATGCTGAAGCTTGCACTGCTGCCATCACTGCAGTTATTTTGGAGAGTGGGGCAAGGGGTGGGGCACAGATGCAGCATGTGACAGGTTTTTCTCTTTCAAAAAGTTGACAACCCTATTTTGAAGTGAAAGGAGTGAATAATCAGGTGGACAAAGGTGAGTCGGTTGATATTGTGTATCTGGACTTTCAGAAAGCCTTTGACAAGGTCCCTCATGAGAGACTTTTGGCAAAACTAAAGAGTCATGGGATAGGAGGCAGTGTACTATTGTGGATCAGGAACTGGTTAAAAGATAGAAAGCAGAAGGTAGGGCTAAATGGCCAATTTTCCCAATGGAGAAAGGTGAATAGTGGTGTACCCCAGGGATCTGTGCTGGGTCCGCTGCTTTTTGACATATTCATAAATGACCTGGAAAGTGGAATAACGAGTGAGGTTATCAAATTTGCAGATGACACAAAACTATTTAAAGTTGTTAAAACCCAAGAGGATTGTGGAAAATTGCAAGAGGATCTTGATAAATTGGAAGACTGGGTATCAAAATGGCAGATGAAATTTAATGTGGACAAGTGCAAAGTTATGCACCTAGGGAAGAACAACCCAAACTATGGTTACACGATGCAAGGTTCCACATTAGGAACCACCACCCAGGAAAAAGATTTAGGCGTCATTGTGGATACCATGTTAAAACCCTCGGCCCAGTGTGCAGCGGCGGCCAAGAGAGCAAATAGAATGCTAGGTATGATAAGGAAAGGAATGGAAAATAAAACAAAAGATATTATAATGCCTCTATATCGTTCCATGGTGAGACCGCACCTTGAATATTGTGTGCAATTCTGGTCGCCGTATCTTAAAAAGGATATAGCGATTTTAGAAAAGGTTCAGAGAAGAGCCACCAAAATGGTAAAGGGGATGGAAGGATACTCCTATGAAGAAAGGCTAAAAAGGTTAGGGCTCTTTAACCTGAAAAAGAGACGGCTGAGGGGAAATATGATAGAAGTCTATAAATTAATGAACGGAGTGGAACGGGTAAATGTAGATCAATTGTTTACGTTATCAGAATATAGAAAGACTAGGGGACATGCAATGAAGCTACAGGGTAAACTATTTAAGACTAATAAAAGAAAATATTTTTTCACTCAACGTGTAATCAAACTCTGGAATTTGTTACCGGAGGATGTAGTAAAGGCTGTTAGTGTAGTTTGGTTTAAAAAAGGTTTGGACAAGTTCCTGGAGGAAAGGTCCATAAACCATTATTAAGAAGGGACCCAGGATATCAATGCTTGAACCAATACAAGCATTGTGGAACTTGTGTCCCTTGGCGAAACTGCTAGGTACATATGACCTAGATTGGCCACTGTTGGAAACAGAATACTGGGCTTGATGGACCTTGGTCTGACCCAGTATGGCATATCTTATGTTCTTATGTTCTTATGATCAATGAAGGTCTCCCTAAGAAACATCTCAGATCGTCAGAAACGGTATATGGCAGGGGACAGGATGAGAAGGAGCCCCATGTCCAGATCTGTCATTCAGCTACAGTTCTTTTACCAGCAGTTTTATGTTACAAAGAAACATACTAGCACACAGTTAAGGACAAGCTAAAGTGGAGAAGTAGTCTAGCGGTTAGAGCAATGAGCTGTATGCCAGGGATCAAACCTCACTGATGGTCCTTATGATCTTAGGCTAGTCACTCAGCCCTCCATTATCTCAGATATAAACTTAGATTGTAAGCCTTCTGGAGACAGGAAATGTAAATTGAAAAGGCATGTGCTTTTAGCCATGACTCAGCACCTAATTTAGAGGGCCAAATTTTGATCATCTAGGGCCTGATATTCGAAGGCCTTTACACGGGTAACTTTCGAAGTTACCTGTGTAAAGGCCTTATCCTGGATTTTTGAAGGGCACCTACATGAGTAGTACCCTTGGAAAATCCCAGCTAAGTCCCTAACATGCTATCCACATAGCTTCGGGATGTGTTAGGGGCGTTCTGAGGTAGAGCCGGGGCAGAGGAAGGGGCTACACATGTAGCAGTGATTTTCGATGCTACCTGCATAGCCCTTTGTGCCTTAAAGATTGGTGAGGTTTTTCCTCGCCTGTTTTTAAGACACAGAGGCTATGCGGGTAGCATTGAAAATCACTGCTACCCTTGTAGCCTCAGCGGCTGCCAGGGCGTCCAGGCTAACCCGGACTGGCGCGGAAGTGAAAATCTGGGTTAAGGGGGTCGGCGGGCAGGCTATGTGTCGCCGCGGCGCATAACCTTCCTATCTGAATATTGGGCCCCTAGTTTTTAATGAAATTTCAGCCAAATCTAGGCAGTTAGATTTTTGGCTAAAAAATTGTGATGAGGTGGGCTGAATTTGTCTACCCCGATTTAAGTTTTCAGCCTTGGTTAATAATAAACATCTAAACTCTAACATCCCTCTTGACCTCAGTGCATTTCGAGGTTGTGCCTGGTTGCCCTCCTCTCTTCCATGGCAGTTGAAATGTTGTAAGAAGAGGACTTGACACCAATCCAGGCAACCTTCTTTTCTCCTGAGATGAAATTAGGATGTAGCAGGGGGTGCTGCCAGCTGCCCATCATATTCCCATTCCTCCTGCAATTTAAAATCCCTTTGCCAGGAGAGGGAGTCACCAACTTCCCAGCAATCCTATCCTTTTCCTGATTAAAACAAACCTTTGCCAGGAAGGGGAAAGATCAACCCCTGGCATCCTCCAGCCTGAAGTTTAAACTAACATGCTTGCCGCCAGCCTTACCTCTATTTGTCCTCTCTGCTCACCCGCCTGAAATCAAAGACACAGTGCTGAAAGTCTCTTACCCTGATCTTCCTTCCCCCACTCCCTAGAACTCATCCCAAAGATCTGTAAGCCAAACTGGGAGTACACATACTGATGTCCTCTCAGATAGGCATTCCGTGTACAGGACTGGCCCAAGGATTTCTGCCACCCTAGGCAGAAACCCCGGCCTTGCCGCCCTCCCCAGCTGCTGCCACCCCACTCAGTTGCCGTTAATCTCATCTCAGGAGGGGGAGGCGGGCAGCGGCAGCAGCAGTATTTCCAAAAGCGGCTGCGTTTTGCTGCTGCTTTCTTGCCCACAACAGGCCATGTCCTTCAGCATACATGGCCTGCCGCTTCTGATCCCCTTCCAACGCAACTTACCGTCTGAGGGGGGTCAGAAGTGGCAGGCCATATGTGCTGAAGGGCATGGCCTGCTTTGGGCAAGAAAGCAGCAGCAAAAAGTAGCCGCTTTTAGAAATACTGTTGCAGCTGCTACCACTGCTCGCTTCCCCCCCAAACGGAATCGGCGGCAACTGGGGGGGGGGAGGGGGTGGCACGGCTGGTCATGTGTGCTGCTGCCAAGGCCCACCCGGGCCAGCCACCCTAGGCAGCCACCTAGCTCATCTAGTGGACGGGCTGGCCCTGCCCGTGTTGCACAGATAGCTCACACTAGACACTGGGAGGACAGCCCTCCTAGTGGCATCTAGCATTGTTCTGAGATGTCTAATCAAGATATCCTTAGTCCTATCCAGGAGGACACATGCTTGCGTCATCCTGGCTAAGCATGTATGCCTTGCAGCGCTATACAAATGGTAAGTATTAGCACTAGTAGTAGTTTCCTGGAGTGCCCTCTTGTTTTTGTGTTTGAAAAGTTAAACAACAAATCATATTTAACCATTCCACTCATTTCAGTCGTCTTTTCTCCAAGCGGAACAGCCCTAACCTAGAAAGAGAGAAAAAATGCTAATACTTAAAGACCACAGGTCTTAACCATCTGCCCTTCACTTTAGCCTTTCTTCATAAAGCAGGTTTTTTAACCCCTTAATCATTTTTGTCACCCTTCTCTGAATCTGTTCTAGTTCTACTTTATCCTTTTCGAGACAGAGCGACTGACAGCACCCCACTGCATATTGATTGCTTGCCAAGCCTTCTACACCTATTGTAAAATGAAGGCCCAGTGCAAGCAGGCCTAATTCTAAGAGAACAAAAGGCTTTACAGTGCTTGAGACATGTGCCATTTTTTATTGGTACTAACTACTAAGTGTTGCAAACCAATGCGTGTTAGTGTTAATTTTAAATATATTGGACCAATGTCTGGATTTATAGAGAGTAAACCTGGGCCTTGGTTTATAGAAAGTGAATCTATCCAGAAGGAGAATAAGAAATTATATAAAATGTTACCCAGATTTGGAATTTGGATTTAATTATTCAAACTTCCAAACCTGTGCACATGGCAAGCCACAGTTCGGGCACATGGGGCAGGTTCCTTCCCCAGAGGACTTAGAATCTAAGTTGGTACCTGAGGAAAGAGAAAATAAAGTGACCTGTTGAAAGTTGCAGAGAAGATAGATTTGAATGCTGGCTTCCCTGGTTGTTAGCCTTCAGTTCCAATTACTCAGCTATTCCAAAATTGTCAGCTGGAAAGGCATCAAAGGTTCCAGGTATATGAAAAAAGTGGTTAATTGGTAAGAAAAAGAACTTGTCAAAGCTACACAGAGTCCGTGGCAGAGGTGAGTCCTGAAATTGTGTCTCATATATACACACAACCAAACAGCCTAAAGGTACAATAAAAAAGGCTGCAAAAAGTACACTTCTCATCCTCACTAAATTCACTTCAACACACTCCTGCTTCTTCCTTCTCTCCTGTCGTCTTATGTTTAAAGTTTGTAGACAAGAAAGTTTGCTTTTGGACAAGCTCCACTAACATAGGTTTGCAAAGTACATTTTGAAGAGTTATTTTTCTAAATACCAATGCAGCTACCAACCCCACTCTGTTACAGGGAAAATCCATGGGAAAAAAGAATCCTTTACGCGCACACCAATCATAAGGAGCCAGGATTCAGTCCTTTTCATGGTGGACTTGAATTTCCACAGAATCATTTAGACCTCTGGAGGCTGCCTGTTGGAAAATATTGGGAGTTTTCCAAACAGCAGTTTTTATAAAAGGAGACATTCAGATGATATTTGTCATAGCTTCAAAAAAACATATTTAAAGTATTCTAGATGTGCAGCCCTCACAGATTTTCCACTAACACTCCCTACTCGGCCAACAGACCTGCTCCTCAGTATCTATTCAATCAAATACATACATGGATTTTACTTTCTCCCCACCTTCACTAATGCCCCAGAGATAAATATATTTAGTCCTGTGTAAACTGGCATAAATCCAGATCCAAACACTGCCTAAATCATGCAGCTCCCATTACGTCCTAGAGGAAAATTCTGACACTTCTAAAGCACTTTTACACTTAGGCATTTTTAAGAGGTCCTCTGACTCTAAGGATGCCTTCACAGGCAGGCCACTTGTTCCTCATTGCTACTGCACCTCCAGGACTTCTTCTCTCCTCAAGCCTCTCTAGTGATATAGTAGGTCCCAAAATACTCCTCTGTAGACATAGAAACATAGAAACATGATGACAGAAAAAGACCACAAGGCCCATCTAGTCTGTCCTTCCATAACAACAACTACAACAGTCCACTTTTTACCTTTAGAGATCCTCTGTGTTGGTCCCATGCTTTTTTGAATTCAGTTACTGTCCTCATCTCTACCACCTCCACTGGGAGACTATTCCACGGATCCACTACTCTTTCCGTAAAGAAATATTTCCGCATATCACTCCTGAATCTATCTCCCTTCACCCTCATCCCATGTCCCCTCGTCGCAGAACTTGCTTTCAATTGAAAGAGGCTCTCTCCCTGAACATTTATGCCACGGAGGTATTTAAACATCTCAATCATATCACCTCTATCCCGCCTTTCCTCTAAGGTGTACATATTAAGATCCTTAAGTCTGTCCTCATATGCTTTATAATGAAGACCACTAATCATCTTAGTAGCACCCCTCTGTACCGACTCCATCCTGTTCACATCCTTTTGAAGGTGCGGTCTCCAGAATTGCACACCATACTCCAAATGAGGTCGCACCAAAGACTTATACAGAGGCATTATCACCTCCTTTTTTCTGCTAGCCATTCCTCTCCGTATGCACCCAAGCATCCTTCTAGCTTTTGCCGTCGCCTTTTCTACCTGTTTAGCTACTTTAAGATCATCTTTTTCTACCTGTTTAGCTACTTTGTATTTAGAGTAAGGAGATTTCTGGAGACGGTGTTCTTAGTCGGTGCTTTGTAATAAGGTGATATAATGGAGGTTAGGCTAAAGTGATTTTGACTGCTAGTGGGAGTTCCCAGTCTGTGTTTTGCAGGAAATTGTAACAGGGCCTTTTAATCTGGACCAGGGGATTTTTTTTATGCCAGTATTGGCTAAGCATGCTGTAGAGCCCTTAGGCGCTCAGAGCTGCTGAGTAACAGGAGAGGGCTGCCTCTCTTTACGGTCAACTAGGCCTTGGCCAAAGACAAGTTACCCAGGCTGGCTAGGCGGAATCTGGAAAAGAAAAATTTTAAAGGAGTGTAGATAGGGTTGCTATCTTTTCCACAAACTGTCCGTAACTGGACCCCCATCAGTGAGTAAAAGGGGCAGTGGAAGGATTGGGGAGATACAGGACTACATTATATAATAATAACCGTTATGAATGTAGCATAATATTTTAATGATTAAATTAAAGGAGCAGAAGAGTAGCCTAATGGTTAGAGCAGTAATGTGTTAGTTTTTTGGGGGAAGTTAGTAAGTAAAACTTCCCTATGATTATAAAGGGCACGTTTATATGCCCGAGAAATAACGTGCCCTTTATAATCATAGGGAAGTTTTACTTACTAACTTCCCCCAAAAAACTAACACTGAGGAGACAAATGTCAATCTAATAACAGCTTATTCGCCTTTTAGTTATCGAATACAAAACATTTTGAAACGTCATAGTAATGTATTGAAACAAGTAAAAGGATTGGAAGATAAACATGTTAGATGTGTATGGAAACGGCAACGAAACCTTAAAGAAATACTTAGCCCTACTGAACTACGATCACCAGTGTCTGACAGTACTCTATTTAATTCAGGACATTTGAAATGTGCTGGATGCACTATATGCCCGGTTACTTTGGAAACGGGGTCATTTACATATGGGGGACAGAATTATAGACTGATAGGTTCCACCAATTGTCAATCTACTTATGTAGTATATGGAATATTTTGTCCGTGTTCATTATTATATGTGGGAAAAACGACGCGTTCATTGCAAACCCGTATGCAGGAACACCGCAGTAGACTAAAATGCCAGCGAAAAGAGGCACCGATGGTCGAACATTGCCTCCTATTTCATCATAGTTTTGAGGAGCTTCGGTGTTTTAATATTGAACAAGTTTTGAAGGGAATGAAAGGTCGTACTAGAGAACAACAACTTCTCTATCGTGAACAATGGTGGATATTTTCCTTGCCCACAGTTTCACCAAAAGGGTTAAATGCGCAGATAGACTGGCATTTATGCAATTAAAAAATTGAGCTTTAGGAATCCTGATAAGCATTTGTGAGATAAGCTCCACCCAGGGGCCTATGTATTTAAATGAGAAAACAAGACGAGTCCGCATGCGCGGCGTTTTTTGGACATCACAGAAGATCTCTAACGTCTGTTAAAAAACTTAAGCGTAGGCTGAAAAAGAAAAGAAAGATAACAAAAGGTATTGATTTTTTGATTGGTCCTTGATTATTAAGTGTTAATATTTGAGAGTTCAGTATGTGATATTATATTCCGTTTTTAGCTCGTGCAGTTACAAATTGAATGAAAGCTGGAAGTCTAAATTTCCTGAAGAACTAAAATTTGTCAAGTCACAAGACGGGTGGATAAAGACAGTACGATTCCCCTGAAGAAACAAAGAGTGAAACGAGTGAGCGCTTCACGGTTAGACGTCGGGATTATCTGAGACTACCTTTTGGAAACAAAACCATCTGTGAAGTTTCTTCGATTGGACACCTTCCGGAGTTTCTTATAAGCAGCAACAGATAAGCACAGTCTTTTCTACTTTGTAAAAGAATGTGGATAAGATCGAAAGACTAATGAATTTAGTTTGATGGACTGTGGAGACAAGTATTGAGCCCTATAAATTAGGGTATTGAGGGTTAGCAGAAACACTACCAACAGAATATTTCATTAGTAACTATGGATAAGCTATAAATAAGCAATAACAAAGATTATTGATTTTATTGAAAAGTTTAAGTATAACAAAAATTAACAAAAATTCTTAAAAGACAAAACAGATAAAAAAATATAAATAAAACCACACAATGCACTAAGACTAGAGGTTGTTGATGTTGTAAAAGGCACTGTCATCCCAGCAAGTCTGGCTGATTTAACGCCTCATGAAATTCTGAGACCTCTTTGCGTATGGTGGATAGGCTTAGATATAGTAATAAATAACTACTGAACTCAAGGTTAATTGTTGAGCTGATAAACACATTTTTATATGATTATATAAGCTCTATAAAGTGACCACATAAGATTTCTTTTTTTATGATGACAAGTTTAAGTGAACAACGTGCAGCTGTGAAATTTTGTTTTCTACTCGGTAAAAATGCTGCTGAAACTGTTTTAATGTTGAAAACAGCTTATCAAGATGACGCTATGGGAAAAAGTGAAGTGTACCAGTGGTTTGCTCGGTTTAAAAATGGCGACATGTCGATTGATGACAAACCTCGTTCTGGGCGTCCATCAACTGCCCGAATCGACGAAAATATTGAAAAAATTAGAGAGCTTGTGCTCACGGACCGTCGACAGACAATTGATCAACTGTCAGCGATTAGTGGGTTATCTTGGAGCTCAGTTCAGCGAATTTTAACGGAAGATTTGGGAATGAAAAGGGTTGCTGCCAAGTTTGTTCCTCGGGTTCTGACTGACAATCAAAAGGAACATCGAGTTGAAACATGTCGTGTTTTGAAACAACAGCTTGAAAATGATCCAGATTTTCTGTCAAAGGTCATTACAGGTGATGAGTCATGGTGCTATGGTTACGACCCAGAAACAAAGCAACAGTCAAGCCAATGGAAGACGTCATCATCACCCCATCCAAAAAAATGTCGTCAAGTCAAATCAAACATCAAAACAATGCTGATTTGCTTTTTTGATGCCAAGGGGGTAGTTCATTCAGAGTTTGTTCCCCCAGGTCAGACCGTCAATCAAACCTTTTATTTGGAAGTTTTAAGAAGATTGTGCAACAGTGTTCGTCAAAAAAGACCCGATTTGTGGCAGACAGGAGACTGGTTCTTCCACCACGACAAAGCACCTGCACACACAGCCATCTCTGTTAGACAGTTTTTGGCTAAAAATGGCATGGTTCCGCTGCCCCACGCACCTTACTCGCCTGACCTGGCTCCGTGCGACTTTTTCTTATTTCCACGCATGAAAAGGGGCATGAAAGGACACCGATTTGACAACATTGAAGAAGTCAAGAAAAAAAGGAGGGAAGAGCTGTCAGCCGTTTCTAAAGATGACTACAAAAAATGTTTCGAACAGTTGGAAGCACCGGTGGGACAAATGTATCAGTTGTAATGGAGAGTATTTTGAAGGGGATAAGGTTGTTTTGTAAAGAATTTGAAATAAATAGCTTTTAAAAAATAATTCCTGTTTTTTTTGGGTACCCCCTCGTATATGCAGCCAAGCTTTCACCAGAGATTTTTAAAAGGTACTTAAAAGACAACAGTTCAGTCAATGGATTAATTCAGCCCTTCTCTCTCTGTGCTTGTCAATTGGAAAATCCATCTTTGTTCTCTTTGTAATAAAACTTTACTGCAATTCCCATCCCGTATAATCTTAGGAATATGATCAATGGCAAAACATTGTAGAGCTTCAAAAGGATGCCACACACGAGCACAGTGACTGACCAGGGAGACCTCCCTCACACAATTCCTGACAGCACTGATGTTCTGAAATGCAGGCCCTTAAAGAACATGTGGTCCTCCGAAGGTAAAATTTATTACACAGGCATCTGATGACATAAACCACGTGCATGGTCACATAAATATGAAATAATGCAGATAGTAAGTGTGCCCAGCTACAGGTAAATTCCTTTTGACTAATATGGGATAGTTATTCTACAAGTGAAACAGCAGTCACATTCAAAATGAACAATCATTTTATTCTTTGACAAATCACAAAAGGATTGCCTCTTAACTGATGGTAAACAAGACTGATTCAACTTCTCTTTTAAATTCTTGGTAAGTGAATAGGCCACTCATAATATTTTCTCTACAAAATTAGGATCCACAAATGGTACATAACAGTACCAACAGTAATGTTTAAGTATATTGCAAGACAGATGTTACTGAAGAAGAAGGTTTTACCTTGGAAAGCTAGTCTACAATTGTATTACGTTAGTCCAATAAAAAGATTTCACCTTATTTTCCATTTTATTTAACTACTACAAAAATTGGCTAGAGAGGGAGTCGTCATGGCTCCTATTGGTATGTCCAAAGTTTTTGGATAACATTTATCTTCAAAAGTAAAACAATTTTCTTTAAGGCTAATGAGTCCAATCCCACTATAAAATTTCTTAGAACACGATGGGGTCCTGATCTTGAATCTAATACTTCTTTAATTACCTCTATCACCTCATCTTGTGGAAAGTGGGATATAAATGCAGTTAAATAAATAAATAAAACTGCTTTGACCTGGTGAAAAATGGGGTATAAATACAGTTAAATAAATAAAACTGCTTTGACCCGGTGAAAAGCGGGATATAAATACAGTTAAATAAATAAAGAAATACTCATATATAAAGAAATCCAATAATAGCTAGCCCAAATTATCGGCAATCATTGATAAGCAGCATTAAAAAAATCTGTTGAATCTCTTATATAAAATGGAATTGTCTTATATAAAATGGTCAACATGAAAAAAGTCATCACAAATAATTTCATGTGTATTAGATAACCTATGATGAACAATGTTCAAAACCAGTTTTGTTTTTGTTGTATCACATCAGGATTGAAAGATGATATTGTTGGAAGTTTTGCTATACTAGCTGAATTGACATAAACTGTGTCAGTGAGTACTCTACCAGTATTGATTGGTATTTATTTTGCTTCTCAGTTTAATTATTTTGATTACGTATTTGGTAATAATAACACTGAAGAAATCATCAGAAATAAAATAATCATGCCAAGACAGTGTAGAAATCATTCCAATGTTTTTTGTTACATTTGTGATTCATTTGCTACAGTATCTCAACTTCATACCATAACGTCAGATCTTCACAAAATGTACAGTTAAATTTTGGATGCCATGGGCACCTCACATCATTTGCACTGCCTGTGCAAATGGACTATGTGATTGGTTAAATGGAAGGAAAACAGTGATGCCATTTAATGTACCGATGATATGGAGGGAGCCAAGAAATCCTCATGATGGCTGCCATTTTTGTCAGCTTAATATCACAGGTTTCTCTGCGAAGAACAAGCACAACATTGTGCATCCAAATCTTATGTTTGCAATGCGACCAGTCCCACGTGATGAAACACTTCCTGTTCCAGTTCCTCCGCAGGACGGAGTGTCTTCTGTATCAGACGAAATGGAGCTAGATGAAGGAACAAGTGGCTGCTGACCGAAAGAGTCAGAAGATGCAGACTACATGGCAGATGAAAGTGAAGGCAACCCAGAGAAATTCAACTAAGAAGCTTAGTGATCTTATACGTGACTTGGCACTCTCAAAGATAAAGTGGAAGTCCTTGCTTCAAGGCTGAGGGAAAAGAATTTACTTCAAAAGAATTTACTTCAAAATCCTCTCTGCTCTCCCTGCACTCCGGCAGCCCATCTGCTCTCCCTGAGGGGATTTGAGCACGCCGGAGCAACGCAGCCACATCAAAGAAGCAAGAGCTGTCCAATCGGGGCAGCCCGGGACTGAGTTAAAAGCCGCGCCATTGGGCGCTTCGTCCTCTCTGCTCTCCCTGCACTCCAGCAACCCATCTGCTCTCCCTGAGGGGATTGAGCGCGCCGGAGCAACGCGGCCACATCAAAGAAGCAAGAGCTGCCCAATCGGGGCAGCCCGGGACCGAGTTAAAAGCCGCACCATCGGGCGCTTCGTCCTTTCTGCTCTCCCTGCACTCTGGCAGCCCATCTGCTCTCCCTGAGGGGATTGAGCATGCCGGAGCAACGCGGCCACATCAAAGAAGCAAGAGCTGCCCAATCGGGGCAACCCGGGACCGAGTTAAAAGCCGCGCCATCGGGCACTTCGTCCTCTCTGCTCTCCCTGCACTCTGGCAGCCCATCTGCTCTCCCTGAGGGGATTGAGCATGCCGGAGCAACGTGGCCACATCAAAGAAGCAAGAGCTGCCCAATCGGGGCAGCCCAGGACCGAGTTAAAAGCCGCGCCATTGGGCGCTTCATCCTCTCTGCTCTCCCTGCACTCCGGCAGCCCATCTGCTCTCCCTGAGGGGATTGAGCACGCCGGAGCAACGCGGCCACATCAAAGAAGCAAGAGCTGCCCAATCGGGGCAGCCCGGGACCGAGTTAAAAGCCGCGCCATCGGGCGCACCCGCGCCTGGTGGGCCCGCGCCTGAGGGCCTTTTGGCGTGGCCCTTAGGCGTGGAACTGAGCTCAGCACCATCGCATGTAGTTGAACCCCTCTGGCACCACTTGCTCTACACTCTGATCGGGGTCCAAGTCTCTTCACCGCAATTGCTAGCAGATCTTCTGAAGTCCATGAACTGACATCTCTCAGACTAACTATTCCACACGTGAGAATTTGTAAGAATTTCTTTTACCTCACTACCCTAAATACATACTGTATCCTCCAAGCTAATCTGTTCTCCTCTCTATGTTCTATATACATAACTTTGTATTGCCATACTCTTATAACTTGTTCTACAAGAACTTCTAATTACTATATCATGCACTGCTACCAATATTGTTGACTGCTCACTGCTACAACTATTATCTGTTATTTATAGTTGTAACAGTATTACTATCAATAACAGTATTATCTATCATTGCTGCAAACTGTTACAATTATTACAACTGCTACCATTTTGTTACATCCCCTGCTACGGAAGCTCCTAATTATCGTAACATTCTCAGCTGCTACGACTTTTACAACTGCTGCTACACTGTTACATTCCCTGCTACAGAAGTTCTTAATGTAACATTCGCTACTGCTATTTTTCCAACCTATCCAAATCACAGTGATACTCCCTGTTTCCTCTATTGCCTCTCTGATGCACCTTTATTCCAACCTGAACTCTGTCACTGCCATTCTCCTCTCTTTACATTACTATTTTCCATATCCTTATTCCCAATTTACTCCTACCTACCCTAGAATGGCCCCTCCTAAGTCCTACCCATTTTCCCTGAGGCTTGCCCTCACTACACTATACATTTCTTTGCTTACCTTCCCTTACATACTAACTCTAACCCATATTCCCTCCATCCCAATAATCTACTCCCCTAGACACCTATATATCACACCACAACTAACTCACTCTTACCATAACCCCCATTACCGCACATGCAGACTTAAACCCATTAACATAATTCCCAACCTTAAGCCTAACTCTCCCTCCAACATCCCCCTTCCCCCCCTCAAATGCGCCTTACTCAATGTGCGCTCAGCCAGAAATAAAATCCTCTTACTTACTGACCTCATAACTGATTATGACCTCGATGTACTTTGCCTCACTGAAACCTGGTTTCAAGACTCTGACATGGTCCTAATAAATCAACTATGCCCCAAGTCATACTCAATCAATATATGTAAAAGAACTCAGAGCAAGGGAGGAGGTGTAGCTATTATTGCCAGATCCAACCTACAACTCTCTACTATTGAATCTACCTCGACCTCAGGCATGGACTCCATCACAGTCTCCAACTCAACACTATCCTTACACCTCCTATACCGTGCACCCCTGACAGACTCAACTGACTTCTCTATGATTCTTGATGCAGCTTGCTCCCCACAACCTGCCCTACGCCCCCTTATAATCTTAGGGGATCTAAACTTACATTCCACAACTCCTCTTCAATCCTCTACCTTCCTCCAAGCTATGAACGCCCTCTACTTCACCCAAATCATAAACCACCCTACACATTCCAAAGGAAACATCCTAGACCTAATATTTATCCCACAACAAGTTCCATTTGCTGATCAAGTCCTACACACTATTCAACCCATACCCTGGTCTGATCATGCTCTAATCCTCTTCTCCTTCCCCTACTCTACTCACAAAACTCAACCTCCTACCCATCCTCAACATACATGAAAATTTAAACAATTCAATGCAGCCAACTTTCTAGAGCAAACTATTCCATCCCTTGACCAACTAAATGACATGAGACTCGATCAAGAGTCCCACATCTCTAAATGGAACGAAATTCTCTCTACAGCCTCTCTTCTTCCACCTAAACAATTCCCTCAAAAACCCCGCAATAGAGCACCCTGGTTCTCTACTAAACTAAGAAACCTCAAACGAGAACTTAGGCGTCTTGAACGTATCTTGAGACGTTCGCACGACCCTATTGCACATACTGCTTACATAACTAAACTTCATACCTACTGCTCTGAAACCCTCAACTATAAAAAGGAATTCAATGAAAACATGATCCAACGGTCCCTTAACAAACCCAGAGAACTCTTCTCCATTGCTAAATCCTTAATAAACGAACCCTCCCTACATGACCAGCCACCAAAAATAACTGCTCAAGCTATAGCCAACCACTTGATCTCTAAATTCCTCCCGTCATCCTCTGTAACCAATATCCCCCAATATACTCCTGACTACAGCACCCAACCTCATGAACCAACCCTCTTAACATCTTGGAATGATTTTGATCCCCTCACACTTGAAAACGTTTCCAATGTTATAAAAGACCTAAATGCATCCACCTCTGCCCTTGACCCTTGCCCTGTCCCTTGGATCAAATCTACTAGATGTTCCCTCAGCCCCTACATCCTGTCTATTATACAAACCTCCCTCCAGACAGGATCTGTTCCATCTGTACTTAAGCGTGCTACTATCCGGCCAAGCCTAAAAGGAATAAAACTTGACCCTACTTCCCCTACCTCCTACAGACCCATCTCTAGCATCCCTTTCCTTGCTAAAATAGCCGAGAAACTAGTTCAAACCCAACTCCAAAACAATATTGATGTCCACTCTCCTCTTGACTTATTCCAACATGGTTTCAAAAAGAACCATGGTGTTGAAACTCTCCTTACCTCCTTACTAGACTCCTTGTACTTGCACACCTTGAATCCTACTCAAGGATGCTTACTCATATTCCTCGACTTATCCGCTGCTTTTGACTCCCTTCCTCACCATCAACTCTTAAGCAGACTCCGTGAAATAGGACTTAGCGGAACAACCCTAAACTGGTTCCGTTCCTACTTAGAAGACAGAACCCAATAGGTCCGTATTGGTAATGATACCTCCCTCCCATTTACCCTAAAACAAGGTGTCCCCCAAGGATCTAGTCTGTCGGATCTCCTATTTAACATTTTCCTTCAACCTATGTGCATTCAGCTATGACATTCAGTACCAATTATATGCGGACGACATGATGTGCTTTACCCCTTTTAATCTTGCTAACCCAGACTTTTCTAAACTAAGCGACTGCTTAGCCACTCTAAAATCATGGCTCTCCCAACACAACCTCCTAATTAATCAAGCCAAGACCGAAGTCCTACAGGTGTTTTTCAATAGTTCATACAACCCACCTCCAACTATTACTGTTGGAGACTTCACGCTTGATATAAAAAACCAAGTAAAATATCTTGGAATTATCCTTGATCAGAACCTCTCCTTCACTAATCAAATAAAGAAAACTACCAATGCAATATATGCAAAGCTTCATACCCTCCGAAACCTCAAACCCCTCTTAAGCCCTAACTCTTTTCGCTCTGTCTGTCAGGCACTCACTATCCCATCTATTGATTACTGCAATCTTATTTATCATGGCCTTTCCAAGAACACCATACAACCGCTCCAACTAGCCCAGAACATGATAGCGCGACTTATAACCAATAACTCCAGACGATCACACATTACCCCAGTCCTATATGATCTCCACTGGCTCCCCATCCAATACAGGATTAAATTCAAAGTCCTTACCCTTATACATAAAATCATATCCAATGAGTCAGCTCCTTGCCTCTCCCCTCTCCTTCCCTCCCCCACTAACACTAGAACCCGCCGTTCTATTACCAAAAACCTCCTGACTATCCCTACAACCAAAAGATATTGCAAACAATCTATCTGTAACAGGGCCTTCTCCCTCTATGCCCCATCATTATGGAACTCTCTCCCTCATGAGCTGCGTAACTGCCCAACCCACTCTGAGTTCCGAAAGAAGTTAAAAACTCTTCTTTTCCTTGAACATTTCTCCTTGCCACCTTAGTACCTAACTTCCTACTCCCACTTTCCTGCTCCGGCCTCTCTAATTCTCTAAATCTACTCATACAGCCATTTGTATCCCGGTTTGTGCCGCTGTAAATAGTTGTTCATTGTTCTTGTAAAAAGTTCTCCTTGTTACCATTATTTATCCGTTACTTTGTTCCATGTAAACAGTTGAAACATACTGCCTTTCTTGTTTTATGTAAACCGTCTTGATTTGTAGAAAGACGGTATATAAATTCTGTTAAATAAATAAATAAATAAAAGAATGTTTCCATTTGCCACTATCACATGCGCAATCATAATGTAGCAATGTTCTTTAAAGTAGATGGTCCAATGTGTTATTGCAAAATTATCGACTGACTTTTTGGAGCCCTCTCACAAGTACACAGACTGTCAGAATGGCAATTATTCATTGATTCTTCAATAAAAAGCCTCAAGACCATTCTTATTCATAACAGCAACATAAAGCCATCTCTTCCTACTACTACTATGAAACATTTATAAAGCACTACAAGGCATACGCAGCGCTGTAAAAACAAAGAAAGAGACAGTCCCTACTCATCAGAGTTTATAATCTAATAGATAGGACAAGATAAAAGATAGGAATAAGGTTAGAATAGGGAAGGTAAGGAGACACAAGGAAACAAGGGATTAGGATCCAAAAGCAGCCTCAAAGAGGTGAGCCTTTGGCAAAGATTTGAAAAGGTGCAGAGATGAAGCCTGATGTACAGACTCAGGAAGTTTGTTTTAGGCATAAGGAGCAGCAAAGTGAAAGGCATTAGCAGTGGAAGAAAAAGGCAAAGAGAGGAGTCAGCCAGTAGAAGAGCGGAGTTCATAAAGAGGAGTGTAGGGGAGAGGAGAGAGGATAAGTAGTGAGGAGCAGAGGAATGAATGCATTTAAAAGTCAGAAGGAGGCATTTGAATTGGATACAGAAACGGAAGGGAAGCCAATGAAGTGACTTGAGAAGAGGGGTTATATGAGTATACTGAAGCTGGTGAAAGATTAGTCGTGCAGCAGAGTTCTGAATAGATTGAAAGGGAGAGAAATGATTCAGAGGGAGACCAGGAAGGAGGTGGTTGCAATAGTCGAGACAGGAAGTAATTAGAGAGCGGACAAGTGTTTTAGTAGTGTGTTCAGAGAGGAAGGGGCAAATTTTGTTAATGTTATATAGAGAAAAACAATAGGTTTTAACTAGCTGTTGGATATGTGAGGAGAAGGAAAGGGAGGAGTCAAAAATGACACCAAGGTTATGGGCTGAGGAAACAGGAAGTAGAAGAGTGTTATCAACAGAGATACAGAAAGGAGGAAAGGGAGAGGAAGGTTTAGGGGGAAAAAGAAGAAGTTTGGTTTTGTCTGTTTAGTTCCAAATGACGGTGAAACATTTAGATGGCGATGTCGGAGACACAGGCAGAAATATGGGCCTGGAGTGTCAGAGAAATATCAGGTGTAGAAAGATAGATCTGAGAATCGTCAGCATAAAAATGATACTGAAATTCATTGGATGAAATGAGAGCACCAAGGGACTGGTTGCAGAGAGAGAAAAGGAGAGGGCCCAGAACAAACCCTTGGGGTACACCAACTGAGAGTGGAACAGCAGTAGAGGAGGAATCACCAGAACAAACACAAAGAGCGATGGGAGAGATAAGAAGAGAACCAGGACAGGACAGAGCCCCTAAAACCAAGTGAGGATAATGTGTCAAGGAGAAGGCGGTGGTCAACAGTATCAAAAGCAGCAGAAAGGTCAAGAAGGATAAGGATAGAGTAGAGGCCCTTAGATTTAGCCAGGAACAAGTCACTGGAGACTTTAGCAAGTGCCGTTTCAGTAGAATGTAAGGGGTGAAAACCAGACTGAAAAGGATCCAGAAGAGCTTGAGAGGAAAGGAATTCAAGACAATGGTGGAGGACTGTGCGCTCAAGAAGTTTTAAAACAAAGGGAAGAAGGGAGATGAGATGATGATTAGGAGAGCTAGGATCAAGAGAAGGTTTCTTGAGTAGGGGTGTGACCACAGCATGCTGGAAGGCTGCAGGGACAGTACCAGTGGAGAGCAAGAGGTTGAGAATATCTGAGATGGAAGGGATGACAATGGAGGAAATGGAGTTAAGGAGATGGGTGGGGATAAGATCAGAAAAGCAAGTAGTATGTTTGGAGGAGGAAAGAAGATGAGAAGTTTTATCATCAGAGATCATGGGAAAGGACGAAAGAGTAATAGAGATTGATGGGAAAGTTGGTATTGAGGTGGGGGAAGAGGGGATGAAATTGTTCTAGAGGGGAACTGGAGAGCAATCTTGTGGATTTTGTTATGGAAAAAGTCAGCTAAGATTTGGGCAGAGGGAGAAGGGGGGGGGGGATCGGAGGGGGGGTGCCTTAAGGAGAAAGTTAAGAGTAGAGAATTAGTCAGGTGGATAAAGTAGTTGCATACTGTCCACCTCAAGGAGACATGATAACCTGTAGAAATTGCTCCAATCCATACATTATGGGGGTCATTCTGAGCCACAAATAGCATGCCTTTTCCCGGCCCCATCCTCCTTCCCCGTGCGTTGTACAAGGAAGCTAGATGGGGAGGGGGAGTGGGAAAGGGGCAGCTTGGGGGCGGCATTAGGGCGGGCAGTGGGCGGTCGTCAGCCCCGGATGTACAGGGCCAATTCTAATGTCGGTCCTGTACATCCGGGGCTGTCAACTTGAACGGGGAAGTTATTCCACCTCTGAGGTGGAATAACTTCCCTGATATGGAGGAAATGGCAGGACCGGGGTTGGGAAGGGGCAGCAGGGGGCACAGGGCATTCCCTGCAGCCCAACTGTGGTCCTGGGAGGCCAGATCAGGGGTTAAGCTGCGGGGAAAGCACTTTGGGTGCCAGTGGCCGGGGATCACGGCTTTTAAATGGAGCCGCAGCTCCATTTAAAAGCCCTGACTGAGTTAGCCAGGCAAAGCCTGTATGTGCAGGCTGGGCTGAATCGCGATCCCGGCCTGCATATACAGGCCTGTTTGCAAGTCTGATCCCATTGGGCTAGACGTGCCCCTCAGGATCATAATTGCGACTCTCTCTCTGTGTCTGGTTCCGACTGGGTGCACAGAAGGCCTGTATGTCCAGGATGGAATAACTCCCTATGACAGTTACCCATTTTTTATACGTTACCTAAAATACATAAGGCATCGGATCACCCTCCTGGACAATCCATCATGTCAGCAAATGATTCTTTATTAGACAAGTTGTTCATACATTGTCGATCAATTTTACTGGTGTACACCCAAATATTTTTTCTTCATCAAAAGTGAAATCAGGTTTTCCTAAAGCAGTTCTTCATGCTGATTCTAAATCTGTAATTAGTTTTTTTTCTAGCACGTAAGGTCTTAGAGATATCATGGTTTTAGAGTAAACATGATAACAGTAACCCTTACCACACACCAAATATGCAACAGCCTGGTAATAGTTATCTTGGGGCAGAGACTGAGAGGTCCAGGGATGGAACGTGCATGTTGCTGTTAGTGTGGGTGTCTTTAATGCATGCTACCCCTCAATGCTGCACTTAGCGCGGTGCACTTACCGCCACCTCAATGGGTGGCATTAAGTGTATCCACGGTAACTGTGGCAAATGGATTAGCATGGGGTGGAGTGGAACCCAACATGCCTTCATTTGCTAGCATGGGTTCGGCACCACCCCATGGTAAATTTGGGGGCTGAATGTATGGTAAGCTACCGCATTTTATTAAACATGCCCCTTGATCTTTCAAAAAACCCTCTTACATTGATGCAGATGTGCATTCACATATCTATTGGTAACCGTCTTATGGAGTCCTCCTGTAATATTTTATAAGTGTTGACACTTTTGATAAATGTCTATTTTCATTAACATAATCTTGCTGGTTTTCTTTCACTATAGTGCCCCTTGTATCATTCTTTTTTATATAAAAAATCGGAATAAAGGGATTTCAGAGCCTCTCTCTCCCTACTGTAATATTTGATCTATATCTAACATCTTAAGATTCTAACTCAAGCAAATCATATAAGATTAACTTCAGAAAATTTAAATAATAACAGATCCATGGACAATGGAAGAAATCAAATTGATTTTTCATAAATATAGAAGTTGAGTTACCAATGGACTGATTATTAGAAAAAATATATTCCACAGTCAATGTCAGGAAATACCTTTTCACTGAAAGGGTGGTGAATGCTTGGAATGCCCTCCCGATGGAAGTGGTGGGGGCAAATACAGTGACTAAATTCAAAATGGCATGGGACAGACACAGTGGATCCCTTTACAGAAACAGGATAAAATCAAAATTAACTATATAATTTCTCAACAAACAGGGGTGTCCTACACGGAGCAGTGGGTTCACCCCTAAACAAAAACCTCCTGACTATCCCTACAACCAAAAGATATTGCAAACAATCTATCTGTAACAGGGCCTTCTCCCTCTATGCCCCATCATTATGGAACTCTCTCCCTCATGAGCTGCGTAACTGCCCAACCCACTCTGAGTTCCGAAAGAAGTTAAAAACTCTTCTTTTCCTTGAACATTTCTCCTTGCCACCTTAGTACCTAACTTCCTACTCCCACTTTCCTGCTCCGGCCTCTCTAATTCTCTAAATCTACTCATACAGCCATTTGTATCCCGGTTTGTGCCGCTGTAAATAGTTGTTCATTGTTCTTGTAAAAAGTTCTCCTTGTTACCATTATTTATCCGTTACTTTGTTCCATGTAAACAGTTGAAACATACTGCCTTTCTTGTTTTATGTAAACCGTCTTGATTTGTAGAAAGACGGTATATAAATTCTGTTAAATAAATAAAAGAATGTTTCCATTTGCCACTATCACATGCGCAATCATAATGTAGCAATGTTCTTTAAAGTAGATGGTCCAATGTGTTATTGCAAAATTATCGACTGACTTTTTGGAGCCCTCTCACAAGTACACAGACTGTCAGAATGGCAATTATTCATTGATTCTTCAATAAAAAGCCTCAAGACCATTCTTATTCATAACAGCAACATAAAGCCATCTCTTCCTACTACTACTATGAAACATTTATAAAGCACTACAAGGCATACGCAGCGCTGTAAAAACAAAGAAAGAGACAGTCCCTACTCATCAGAGTTTATAATCTAATAGATAGGACAAGATAAAAGATAGGAATAAGGTTAGAATAGGGAAGGTAAGGAGACACAAGGAAACAAGGGATTAGGATCCAAAAGCAGCCTCAAAGAGGTGAGCCTTTGGCAAAGATTTGAAAAGGTGCAGAGATGAAGCCTGATGTACAGACTCAGGAAGTTTGTTTTAGGCATAAGGAGCAGCAAAGTGAAAGCTACCTCCTTCAGTTTCTCTATATTTATGTGCATCGTCTCATCTAGAGGGGCACAGTATTGTACACCCTGATATTTTATCGCTGAAGATTCCCATTGTAAAGGAAATTGTTCCACCATGGTGGCATTAGCTCGCTTGTTAATAGGAAAAGCTATAGACTTTGTATCCGGAGTTCCGAGAGTATTCATCGATCATTTGCAGTAGATGAGCGATTGAAGATGGACAGAGAAAGAGCAGCAAATCATCTGCATATGCTGACAATTTGACTTGTATATCGGCTACTGTAATGCCTTTACACTCTTCCGACTGTCGAATAAAGAACGCTAAAGGCTCTAACACCAGGTTGAATAGCAGAGGTGACATCGGACATCCCTTGCGCGTACCTCTACTTAGGGAGAAAGGCTGAGATAGCTCTCCATTGGCCAGGATCCTTGCCATAGGGTTGGCATACAGGACCTGCACCATATCCACATATTTCTTTGGGAAGCCAAACCAATTTAACACTTGAAATAGAAAAGGCCATTCCAGCCTATCAAATGCTTTTTCAGCATCTAGTGACAGACTAACATATGGTACATCTAAATGTTCTGTGACTTCAAACAGATTACATAATAGGCGAACATTATCCGTTGTAGACCTGTCTGAGACAAAACCACATTGGTCCGGATGTATTAACAAGTGGAGAACCTTATTGAGACAATTAGCCAAGATAGTCAAGTAAAGTTTATAGTTCGCATTCAATAGCGAAATTGGCCTGTAGTTGCTCACCAATTCTGGGTCTTTACCTGGCTTTTCCAGCACAACTATTGTTGCATTAGCGAAAGACCCTTTGTTATTGTTTTGATTCTGTAACAGCTGACAATATATCATCATATAAGGAGTAAGATCTTTCACAAAAGTCTGATAAAATTCCAACGGTATTCCATCAGGTCCCGTTGCTTTCCCACTCTTCATTTTTGAAAGAACATCTTTTATCTCCTCATAGGCGATATCTTTGCCGAGAAAAGTTACCTGACCTTGTTCTAGTTTAGGATGATCAATCTGCCTCAAAAAAGGTTTTATGGCAAATTCGTCATGGCCCGCTTCTGAAGTATATAGCGTAGTATAAAATTTTCAAAAGGTCTCAACTATTTCGTTAGTCTTCTTCAAGGGACCTAATATCTTGTCTTTTATGGTCACAATGTGTGATTTAGCACATCGTGCCTTTAATTTTGTGGCCAACAGTTTACCAGCTTTGTGATATCTTGCTTGTTGTAAGAACATACTTTGCTCCACTTCCTTGCTGAGTATTGCATTATATTGATATCTCAGCTTTTGTAGATGCATTAGGGCCGTCGAGTTAAATTGCCTCTGCAGGATTCTTTCTCCAGCTCTTATCTGCTGATCAAGGGTTTTAAGTTCAGTTTTCGTCTTCCTATCAGCAGCGATGGAATAACTAGTTATAGTCGCTTTTATTGAAGCCTTGAAAGCCTCCCACCATGCCCAGACAGGTGTATCTTCTGAAGAATTAATAGCAAAAAATTCACTAATGGCTTGCTGAACACATAGCTTAAAAGATTCTTCTACAAGAAACGATTTTGAAAAGGACCACCCACAGCTCTTATACTTGTCCGAATAGTCAAGCTCCATCATTATTGCTGCGTGATCTGAGATGTGAGTACTCAAGATATCTGCATGTCTGACATCTTGGAGTAGAGTTTTAGACATTAGAAAAAAATCTATCCGAGGGTAGGACCCATGTGGGGGTGAAAAGAAGGTATAATCCTTTTCTGAGGGACGTAGTAGCCTCCATATATCGATCAAACTCATATCTACCATAGTGGATTCCAGGACCGTCAAGGCTCTACCTTTTTTATTTACTCTTCTAGGGTTACGATCAATTAATGAGTCCAAGACCAAATTGAAATCGCCTCCCACAATAATTGGAAAAGAGGAGACTTCTTGCATTGCCGCGGCTAAAGATTGAAAAAATTTTGGGCATTCACAATTTGGAGCGTATACGTTCATTAGCATTACTTGCCATTCTTCAAATGCTAAATGCACACTCGCCCACCTGCCTTCATGATCTGCTCTTGAAGATAGAAACTGAGCTTTGAGCGACTTTGATGCCAATATTGCCACCCCATTTTTCTTCCCAATGGCTGGAGCATGTGTCACTAAGTTATACTTTCCCGTGGCTAATTTCATTGTCTCTTTAGTAGACAAATGAGTTTCTTGAAGCATTATTACGTCTTTCTGCTTCTGACAATATGTGAGTATCTTCCTTCTCTTAATAGAGTTTTTAATGCCCTTTACATTCAATTAGATTCAATTTAAGGGGGTTCATAATAGCTCTGTATTTTAAAGTTTCCTATGATCTGCCCTGAATAGCTCCGCTGAAAGGTATCAGTTACACTCCTCCTACATACGTGTGTTTTGCAATACTTCACATTCATCCTTCCTCGAAAATGCGAGTTAATTGGGTAAGACAATATACATGCAATATGGCCATAGTGAATCTCATTCTGAAAGTAAAACAAATGATAGAAAATCCCTGTTTACTTCACATTGTCTCTCTAAATTATCAGTATCTTGCATCCCCCCTACAGGAAATGCAATCAAACAAAACAGATAACAAAACAAGCCATCACATTACTTCCACTGTTATTTCAAACCATGAAAATTGACCACATGAATATCATATTCTCACTGTAAATTCAATATTTCCCTCCTTCAACTGATTCTATATCATCTATAATACACCTTTGCAATCTATTCTCATAAAACTATCTTTGCATTCTTCCTACTTATGCCTCTTTCCTTCTAATTAAATGGTCTACATACAACCATATTCTGTTGTGTAGTCTCATCCATAAGTCATTGTCTCTGATATGACCTTCAACTTCCATGGCTCTCTTCAGGCTACTTCACAAAAGGAGAAACGCCAACAATTTGTATCCACCTTCTTATCCAGGGGGATTTTATGCAAAGGAAAATGCTTAATAAGTTCTAGCAGAAAGCCTTTCTCCTTGCTTCCGTCGGCACTTATCTTCTTCGATTATCCAACACAGGAGAAACAATCTTTCATTGCATTTTTAAAGCTTCTTGATCTTCAATAAATTGCAATGCGGCTGCAGGATCATCAAAGGATTTAGTGTGATTATCCAAAGTTATTTTAAGTCTGGCCGGGTAAAAAAAGTCCATAACGTGCCTGCAAATATTGTAAGCGAGGTCTCAACTCCAAAAATTGCTTCCTTTTTTCCACCGTCGCTTTACAGAAATCAGGGAAGAAGGAGATATTGTGCCCTTCAAACGTTAGCGAAGTTTGTGCTCTTGCCGCTGCCATTATTTGTAGAGTGTGCTGGTGTCATAGCAAACAAAAGATTATTGGCCTCAGCCTCCGATTATGCGGGCCTGCTTGTGTTGGAACTCTATGGGCTCTTTTGAAGTGAAGTTTAGACGCAACAGTTTGGGTAGTGTCTTTCCTAGAAACGCTGATACATCGGAGCCTTCGGCGCCCTCTGGAATGCCCACTAACCTGTTATTTCTTCTGTTTCGATTACTAAGGTCTTCAATGTTCAACTCCAGGCGCTCTATCTTCCTGAAGGCCTTGTTAAGTTGGCTTAACTGCTCTTCGTGTTTTACTAAAACGCCATCTATTTTATCTATTCGCCCTGTCAGTGCTTTCATCTGCGTCTTCATATCATGTACATCTGCTTGCAGCCGGCCCAGAGCCTCACCGTTCACTACTACAATATCTCTGACCGAGCAGATTTCTCCCAGTAGTTCTCTTATTGTATCTTCAGGTTCTCTGGTGGTGGCCATTTTATGAGGGGAGAGGGGATCCGACTTTGCTCTTTTGGAACCCGAGCCAGTACCCACTGTGAAGTCCAACTTCGTAGGTTTGCCGCTCGGCATGATCCTCTTTTTGTCAGAAAATCAGAGAAATATTCGGTAAATTTAGTAGATCATTAATTTCGGGATATTTCACAGGAAATCTTGACGGATTCACCGGAGCAGAGCTCCTAAGCAGCCTTCTCGCTTCGTTGTTGGCTCCACCCCCCAAACTAACTTTCTTAATTCTCCTGTTTTCTTGCATCCACGGATAAATGTAACCTTTAGTATAATCAGCAGCATACCTTAATTGTCTGTGTTTTTAAGTCATTTCTAAATCAGCACATAAGAACGTAAGAATTACCATACTGGATCATATCAAAAAGTCCATCAAGGCCAGTATCCTGTATTCAAAAGTGACTAATGTAGGTCTCAAGTACATGGCAGGATCCCAAAGAGTAGATTAGTTTCCATGCTGCTTACCCTCAAGGATAAGCAATGTTTTTTTCCAGGACTATTGACTTTTGCCCAGGATTCATCCAAAACCTTTTTTAACCCATTTATACTAACAGCTTTTGCTACATCCCCTGGCAATGAATTCCAGAGTATAATTACTTGTTGAGTGAAAAAAATATTATCTCCAGGAACAAGCAGGAATGAGTCTTCACATATGGGTACGTCGGTACCGACGGAGCCTGCGCGGGAACGCTTCCCGGTGTCCAATCAGAAAGCTTTTGGAAGCATCCCACCACGCCTGCGTGCTGCCTTCCCGCCTTTCCCAACTGCCTCTCCTCAGTTTTTGTTTTTCTGCGGAGCCGGCAGGACGTCCTCCTGTCACCGCAGAAAATTCTTCTTTTAATTCTTAGTTTTCTTGTGGTTGCGGCTGTCTCCCCGACGCCACCGGTACCGCCGGTGTTTCTTTCTCTTTTCTTGTAAAATTTTTTCCTTTTAGAATATTTTTTCTTCTGAGTGTCTTACGGTTTTTCAGGCCTTCCAAGCCTCTCCATGTCCTTCATGGAACCGCCAGCCACTTTCTCCAAGAAATGTTCAAACTGTGGCGGTACAACTTTATTTTTAGACTCCCAAAATAGGTGTCTAAGCTGTTTGGGTCCTGACCTTTTTCCTCCGGAGCCCTCGGGCAATAGTATTGTGAGAAGAGGTTTTCAACATCGAGTTTCCCTCGATATGAGGTTCCCTTCCAACTTCAGGGCACCGACCATTTCTTCTACACAGGATCAGGTAACCCACAAACAGTCTGTTAAGACTAGCCAACCCTCAAGTGGTAGGTCTCTTGCACAGCATGTAGACGGCTCCGGCCTTGCCCTCGAGGACCCATTGGCTTCAAAACCCCGGCGGGAGTCTTCAGCTTCCAAAGCTAATGTGGGGTTTCAGGTTGTTCCTGGGGTTCACCCCCCACAGAACATACCTGAGCCGTGTCTGGTGGTGGCATCCGCTTCGAGCAGTACCGATACCCCGGCATCGGCACTGGTGTTGGACGAAACACTCCTCACCAGGGATCATCGTCTGGCGTCCTCGGTACCTACGGGACCGGTGCATACGTTCCAGACTGACTTTCCAGTATCGGTACCTGCACCGATACTACCTCCGACGTCGGTACCCTCCAGACATGCATCGATAAACTCGCTTCCTTTGATGCCGAGTCTGGAATTGATCTCCAGTTTGGAGGACTGGGTACCGACTCGCCTTGGTACCGGCTCCCGTCGGTTACCAAAGGCTCGGCTCCGATGGTTCGGATCCACAACTCTCGCCATCGGTATCAGACACGGTACCGAAGTCGATACCGATGTCTACATTATCCTCGATGCCGAGTTGGAATCGATCTCCGGTCTGGAAGACGCGGTTCCAACACGCCTTGGTACCGCGATCTATCGATACCGGAGGCTCGGTGCCGAGGGTGACTGCCGAAAGTTTTCGGTTACCTCGGTACCAATTGAGCTGTCACCGATGGCTGTTCCGATGTCTGTGTCTGGTTTGGTTCCGACATCGGTACCAGTATCGGTACCGATATCCACTGTAGCATCGTGGCCAGCTCCTTCCATGCTTCTTTCAACAGGATCACTCCCTTCTATACCAAGTTTGGAGTCGATACCTGGCATGGACGATGTGCTACTGACTGTTGCTGGTCCTGACCTCCAGTACCAGCGTCCATCCGTTAAGGATCCCATATTGCACCGTGCAGGATCCTATATTCCTATATACCCAGATAGATGCTTCGGTGCCCAGGCTAGTTCCTCAGATCTAACCTGTCCAAGGGAGGTTCTTTTTGGAGATCCTTCTTTTCAGAGTTTCCTCTGGGATATGGCAAGATCACTTGCCATCTCTATCCCTGGACATGATCCTACACAAGGCTCTGTTTCTACCGAAGCAAAGGAAAACATAATGCTTCCTTTGCATCATTCCTTGCAGGATCTTCTTCTAGGAATGTGGGAAGCACCTTTAAGGGTACCCCCACATTCCAGAGCAACTGATCTCCTATATCAGGTGCCCCCCTCTCCAGGGTTTCAAAAGACTCAACTTCCTCATCATTCCATTGTAGTGGAATCAGCAATGAGGCAGGTGAAGAGTAAGAAAAAGCACTCTTCTTATCCGCCAGGTCGTGAGTCTAAGACACTAGATGCCCTTGGACGTCAAACCTTCCAGACATCCTTGCTTTCAGCAAGAATTCTCTCATATATTTTTTATATGAGTCTATCTCTTGAGGAGGTCACAAAGAAATTGCATCTTTTGACTCCTTTTCTTTCAGAACCCAAGAGTGCAGACTATACCTCACTGCTTAGTCATATTCAAAATATCTCTTGATTTCTTACTCGTGCTTCCCTAGACTCATTTGAGTCTGTTAGCAGGACTTCTGCTATAGCTATAGGGGCACGACGTAGAGCCTGGCTCCAAGCTTCAGACTTAGACAAATGGGCACAACAAAGACTGGGTAATACTCCTTGCACTGGAGAAAATCTCTTCAATAAGGAGTCTTTACGTCAGGCTACTTAGTGGTTCACTGACTTACCTGTTTCTAAGGGCTGTTCTACGCCCTCTTCCTTCCCAGTAGGTAGGAAATGTCCTACCAAAGTTTCTTCCCCTAGGGGGAGAAGGTTTTATTCATCTTCTGCCCATCACACAGATGTTCCCAAACAGAGGAAACATCACCCTGGTCTGAAGAATCCAAACTCTCACCAGGCTCACCAAACCCAGCATTTGCAGGGTTTCTGATTAATCACATATTTTTTGTGTCTCTTGGGGTTTAGAGCCTGCAGTTGGCTTCTTCTCAGTAGAAGCTTTCCACTGCTTCATTCTAAACTCTAGGCATGGATCTCTTTTCACAAGACATCCATTTTTCTCTGTTATACGAGCTCTTAGGATGTTCATGCCTATAGGTCACAGCTTCTCCTCTTCTTCCTGCGAGGGAAAGAGGTTTAACAACTATCAAACGATAGTTTTCTGTACCAGCATGAATTTTTCCTTTCTGCAGACTTACCACATTGTAAGTCTCCATTCAGCTCCATCTTCTCTACCCTCTTATCAAGCATTTCCCCTGTAAGAATGGTACTATTACACTGGAGGGCTTCTCTTCAGCCCTTCTAGTTTTGTCACTATTCCAGTGTGGAGTTTTCCTCTCTGAGTTAACTCCTTCTTCTTTTTTGCTTTGGGGCAGCTTTCAGACAGGTCCAGAGTTTTCTTACTCCTGTTCTGTCTATTCTTTCTGTTTTTTTAACAGGAAGTTTCTTTCTGATGTCTTACTAGCAGCTGCCCATGCAGGAGCCCTAGTGATTGGACCACTGGTTCTTCCCCACAAGCATCCAGAGTTGTCCTCCACTATATTCTTTCTGGCCTTAGTAGTGACTCCAAGACAGTGGATTCATCTTTCTTGGCAAATCTTATCACTACAGGCTTCTCAGATTGTTTTCTATTCTTGCCATCTCCAATTCCGTTGGGTTTGGCAGCATAGTTGACCTAGGTACTGGGCAACCAGTTCTATCTCCTAATTCTTCTGCATTATGCTCTCTGCAATCTTACAGAGAAGCTTTCCACTATGGGCCCTTGCTAGAGAGCATTAGGATTTCCTCAAACAGCTGTCCTAGATGGTTGGAAAAGGCTCCCTCAGTCATGCCCCTCATGACTGGAAGGGTTCTTCCTACCCTACTATCTCCTTTCTAAAGCAAAGGACATGGGCCTTCTCTTACGTGAAAGCTTAAAGAGTTGTTCAATTCCCTCGTTTGGTCCTCAGGATTCCCACCAGGAATATGCTCTTTTTTTCCTTGCAGCTCGTCCTCATGGTATCCTAATCCTTCATGGACAGCGCATATTTATCTAAAGAACGCATGATCCCCTTTTTGCCCCTCAAGTAGGTCAACATGGTATCTCATTCCTATGCGTCTTCTGTCCATTTACCATGCCAGAGTTCTGGAGGACTGTCTATGCTCATATAGATATATATGTGTTTAAGGGCCTTCCACCCTGTCTGTGTTGGATCTCTTTGGATATTCTACCACCTCCTTTGGGATGGAGTGCCAGTAGACCAAGAAAATGTGAACCTGGCATGGCAAGGGGTCATTATTGGCCTAACACCATCAATGAGCCTCAAATTCTCTCTTTAAAGCTGTTTTCACATTTTCATTACCATAATTGTTGACTTTGTCCCATTTCTAAAACACTGCCTTTCCTGGTCCTTTAAAAATGCCTTAAAACAGGGCCAAATAAGTAGAATCCCAAATACCAGTGACCAAAATTACTACCAAACAATTGAAATAGTCACCAAAATTGTCCTAAAGATGTCCTAACATTTTTCAGACCGCGATATCCATTTTAATCATTTCAAGGTTCAAAAACATGTATATATATGTTATCAAAATTTTTTTTTTGTTACTTAGCTTAAAACAGTGCAACCATGCGATACATGCAGCCATCCAAAGGCACGATGTGCACGTTTCGGGACACACAATCCCTATGTCAAGTGCTTCGCTGCCTTCTGATCATTGCAAACTGACAAAAAACGCCACCGCTGCATACGGCCAATCTTCTAGGAACAAATGTTCATATTATGGGCTGATCTGTGCAATCACTCAAAGTGAACCACCAATGAAAGGAGGAAAATCCCCATCATCATCGGGGAAGCCCTACTTTCAATTGGACAAAATTACAACAAGCTGATCCAATCGATCTCGCGATTCAATCCAAAAGGATGGACCGTATTTAGAGTGTATATCCAGCTTTGTTCCAACCATTGGAGACGAGAGATTTAATCACCTCCCCGAGGATCATGAGGAACCTGATCAATGACAGTCTGAACTAGCTCCTCAAATGCATGATGGTGAGATAGACAGTGTTTCACAATCGATGCTAAGGTAACACACTGGTGTAGTCTAGAAGCATGTTCACTCAATCTGACTTTGATCGGAAGTGAAGTTCTGCCAACATATATTAAGGCACAAGTGCATTGTAAAGTATAAACCACAAAAGTAGACGTGCAAGTAGTCAACCAACGATGTTCAGAAGAACAACTAGTCGTTGGATCAGCCCATGTTGTCCCTGATAAAGTCGTAGAGCTAAAAAGTCATGCATTACATGGAGAATGTCCCCTGGTTTCCATAGTAGGGTGAATTGGTCTGCCAAGAGGAGATGCAGATTTCACAAGTAAATCCCTCAAATTAGAACCCCGAGAAAAAGCTATCATCGGAGGTTTCATAAAACAAGGGTGCAACCCCAGCACAGACCAATGTTTTTTCAATACACACACAATCTCAGGACTATGACACATATATGGGAGAACTCCAATGATAGAATCCTCAGAATAGGTAGAAGGTGACTCCACATCTGTGCCAAGCAACCACTCTCGAACGTGATAAGCCCGACGATAAGCTTGATCCACAACCCGTCTAGGATAACCTCTGCTTAACAATCTAAATTTTAAATCCTGAGCATTTGTTTTAAAATCCCCTCAAGAGGAACACAAATGTCGTAATCTAAGAAATTGTCCAATGGGGAGACCCTGACGAAGAGATCCAGGATGAAAACTCTGGTAGCAAAGAAGACTGTTTCTCTGTAGAGTTTTTCTAAAAAGAGTAGTCTTTAAACCTCCCCCTTCATTTAACACAAGCATGTCCAGAACCTCAATTTTGTGCTGGTTAATGTGTGCAGTAAACTTAATGTTAGGTTTTAAGGTATTCAACCAAGACACAAACCTCTGAAGGTCAGAAAGATTGGACGTTCACAATAAGAAAATATCATCCAGAAACCTTTTCAAAAACAATACATGGGTAAAAAATGGTGACACATAGATATATCGCTCTTCCAGCTCCGCCAAGTATAATGTTGCAATTGATGGGTTATATTGTTTTGGAACATTTAGTTCCTTGAAGGAGCTTAATCCACGATTCCTTAGAAACTTTCCAATATATAAAGAAGGAAAGGTTTCCCTGTTTCTTCTCAAATCCAACTCCAAGAAATCTTTTTTCAGGATTTTGATTGTATTTCTCAACAGACAAAAGCTGGGCCAATTTCTTATGCTCAGAAGCTTTTCACTACTTCAAAAAAATTCTTAAATTCCCTTCTGTTTCTTCCTTATACACTCTTAATTCTGTCCAAAACCAGAACTTTTAAAATGAAAACTCTGAGCTGTTTGGGCAAATCCTTTCCCTCCAATACAGCTTGTACCCTGCAAATCTGTGCTTCAAACACTCTGTCTTCCAATTCTCTATCTAAGCAGGCTCAAATAATAAGCAGACCAATGACTTAACAAAGTTAAACCTTTTTAGCCCAATTTCCAGTTACCTTAATCTTTCACAGCACACACAGACCTCCTTCCCTCACCTATTTCAGCTCCCAACCTTCTTTCAGTTTCACTTCACTCCTCCCAAGATAAACTGTTTAGTGGTCCTCCACTGCTAGAACTGCAAATATTACCCCAGCACTGCTCTGGGAAAGGGCAAAGCCCCAACAATCTTGGTGAAATTAAAAAGTCATAGGATTGGAGGCAGTGTAGTATTGCAGATCAGAAACTGGTTAAAAGAAGGTAGAGAGTAGGGCTAAATAGCCAGTTTTCTCAATGGAGAAAAGTAAATACTGGAGTACCCCAGGGATCTGTGCTGCACCCGCTGCTTTTTAATGTATTCATAAATGATCTGGAAATGGGAATAACGAGGTGATCAAATTTGCAGATGATACAAAATTATTCAAAGTTGTTAAAACTCAAGAGGATTGTGAAAAATTGCAAGAGAACCTTGATAAACCGGAAGACTGGGTGTTCAAATGGCAGATGAAATTTAATGTGAACAAGTGCAAAGTTCTGCACCTAGGAATGAACAACCCAAACTTTGGTTACACAATGCACCTTAGAAACCACCACCCAGGAAAAAGATTTAGGCTTCATTGTGGATAATACGTTGAAACCCAATGCCCAGTGTGCAGCGGCAGCCAAGAAAACTAACAGAATGCTAGGAATCATAAGAAAAGGAATGGAGAATAAAACCAAAGATATTATAATGCTCTGTATCATTCCATGATTCGACCGCACCTTGAATATTGTGTGCAGTTCTGATCTCCATATCTTAAAAAGAATATAGTGGAGTTAGAAAGGTAGAGAGAAGAGCCACCAAAATGGTAAAGGGGATAGAAGGATACTCCTATGAAGAAAGGCTTAATAGGTTAGGGCTCTTGGAAAAGAGAAGGCTGAGGGGAGATAAGATAGAAGTCTATAAATTAATGAATGGAGTGGAACGGGTTAACGTAGATCGGTTGTTTACACCATCAAAAGGTAGAAAAACTAGAGGACAAGCAATGAAGCTATATAATTAATTTAAGACCAATAAAATAAAATATTTTTTTACTCAATGTGTAATCAAACTCTGGAATTCGTTACCAGAGGATATAGTAAGAGCTGTTAGTGTAGCTGGGTTTAAAAAAGGTTTGGACAAGTTCCTGGAGGAAAGGTCCATAAATCATTATTAAAGAGGACCCGAGAAATCCACTGCATACCCCAGGCTAGCATTGTAGAAACTGTGGACTTTAGGTACCTGCCAGGTACTTGTGACCTGGATTGGCCACTGTTGGAAACAGGATACTGGGCTTGATGGACCTTGGTCTGACCCAGTATGGCATTTCTTATATTCTTATGTTATGTTCTCCAGATTCAAATATTTTCCCACAACACATCAGAATATATCCTAGGATTCTGTGCAGTTTCTGTAAGCCTCTGAAGCAGCAAATTTAAATACTGCCTCCTTGCATCAGTCTCTGCAGTTTCCCTCCTGAAATATTGCTCACTAAAGAGATCCCTGCCGGGACTGGGACTTGTTTTGAAATTAAATTTCATTTTTAGCATTAAAATAGGCTTTTTAAAGCCTGCAAATCCAGGATTGCACTCCTTTAAATTTATCTGAGGCTCCCTCGGGGTCCTGGGGTACAGCCCTGTACCCCTCCTGGGGCACCAAACAGGTAATCTATTAATTTTAATATACTGGTTACACTGTCAGTACACTATTGAAGTCATTCTGAGCCGCAAATAGCGAGGATGGATGTCCCCGCTATTCGGCAGCCTTTGCCATCCCCGACTAACCTCCCCATATGAACAAGGTGTTTGTATGTGGAGGCTTAGGCAGGAAGGGGCGGGGCAGAGGTGGAGTGGGGGGTGGGCAGTGGGTGGTCTGCAGTCCAGGACGTACAGGGCCGATTCTGACATCAGCCCTGTACGTCCGGGGCTGGCAGACTGGATGGGGAACTTATTCCACCTTGGAGGTGGAATAAGTCCCTCTAGATGTCGGGGGATGGGAGGTATGGCCAAAAAAAAAAAGGCGAGGTAGGTGCATGGGAGGTCAGATCAGAGGTCGGTCTGCAGGGAAAAGAGACAGTCATCCTTTCAGGAACCTTGTCTGAGTTAGCCGGGCAGGGCATTGATAAGGCAGGCAAAGCAAGAATTTGAGAAGGAACTTGCTACGGAAGCAAAAACACGAAATAAAGACTCTTTCAAGTACATTCGTAGCAAAAGGCCTGTGAGAGAGTCAACTGGACTGTTATATGATAGAGGGGTAAAAGGGGCAGTAAGAAGGCTATAGCGGAGAGACTGAATGAATTCTTTGCTTTTGTCTTTACTGAGGAAGATGTAGGGATGTTATCCAAGACTGAAGTGGTATTTAAAGGTGATACTGCAGAGGAATTGAGAGAAATATCGCTACACTGGGAAGATGTATTACAACTATTTGATAAACTGAATAGTAGCAAATCACCTGGACCGGATGGTATACATCCAAGAGTGTTGAAAGAACTGAAATATGAGATTGAAGACCTGCTATTAGTAATCTGTGAACTTTCATTAAAATCAGCTGTAATACCTGAAGATTGGAGGATCGCCAATGTAACGCCAATTTTTAAAAAAGATTCCAGGGGTGATCCGGGAAACTACAGACCGGTGAGCCTGACGTCAGTACCAGGGAAAATGGTAGAAACCATCATAAAGAACAAAATTACATAGCATGTAGATAGTCATGGCCTAATGGGAGACAGCCAACATGGCTTTAGATAAGGAAGATCTTGTCTTACTAATCTGATATGTTTTTTTGAAGGTGTGAATAAACAGGTAGACAAAGGTGAGTCGGTTGATATAGTGTATCTGGACTTTCAGAAAGCCTTTGACAAGGTCCCTCATCAGAGACTTTTGTCAAAACTAAAAAGTCATGGGATAGGAGGCAGTGTACTATTGTGGATCGGGAACTGGTTAAAAGATAGAAAGAAGAGGGTAGGGCTAAATGGCCAATTTTCCCAATGGAAAAAGGTGAATAGTGGAGTACTCCAGGGATCTGTACTGGGTCCGCTACTTTTTGACATATTCATAAATGACCTGGAAAAGGGAATAACTAGTGAGGTTATCAAATTTGCAGATGACACAAAACTATTTAAAGTTGTTAAAACCCAAGAGGATTGTGGAAAACTGCAGGAGGATCTGGATAAATTGGAAGAGTGGGCATACAAATATAGCTCATTATGTAAATAGTTCACCAATATAATCTAACGCACTGCCCCACACACTACACTTCTCAGTTCTCACACTGCATGCTACAAACCACACTTTATTATTGATTTTGCTTGATGTGCCACACCGCCTTGATTTAACGATAAGGTGGTATACTAAATCCTTCTAAATAAATAAATAAATACAAATGGCAGATGAAATTTAATGTGGACAAGTGCAAAGTTATGCAACTAGGAAAGAACAACCCACACTATGGTTACACAATGCAAGGTTCCACATTGGGAACCACCACCCAGGGAAAAGATTTAGGAGTCATCGTGGATAACATGTTAAAACCCTCCACCCAGTGTGTAGCGGCGGCCAAGAAAGCAAATAGAATGCTAGGTATCATAAGAAAAGGAATGGAAAATAAAACAAAGGATATTATAATGCCTCTGTATCGTTCCATGGCACCTTGAATATTGTGTGCAATTCTGGTCGCCGTATCTTAAAAAGGATATAGCGTTATTAGAAAAGGTACAGAGAAGAGCCACCAAAATGGTAAAGGGGATGGAAGGCTACTCCTATGAAGAGAGGCTACAAAGGTTAGGGCTCTTCAACCTGGAAAAGAGATGGCTGATGGGAGATATGATAGAGGTTTATAAATTAATGAATGGAGTGGAACGGGTAAACGTAGATCGATTGTTTACGCTAACAGAATATAGAAAGACTAGGGGACATGTAATGAAGCTACAGGGTAAACTATTTAAGACAAATAAGAGAAAATATTTTTTCACTCAACGTGTAATCAAACTCTGGAATTTGTTACCAGAGGATGTAGTAAAGGCTGTTAGTGTAGCTGGGTTTAAAAAAGGTTTGGACAAGTTCCTGGAGGAAAGGTCCATAAACCATTATTAAAAAGGGACCCAGGATATCAATGCTTGACCCAATACAAACATTGTGGAACCTGTGTCTCTTGGGGATACTGCTAGGTAGTATGACCTAGATTGGCCACTGTTGGAAACAGGATACTGGGCTTGATGGACCTTGTTCTGACCCAGTATGGCATATCTTATATTCTTATGTCCTGTATGTGCAGGTTGATGGGAATCGTGTCCCGGCCTGCACATACAGGCCTAGTCACCATTCTCATCCCACATGGACTAGACGTGCCCCGCAGGATCAGAATCGTATCTACCCCTGTGCGTCCGATTCCAATCGGTGCGCAGGGGCCTCAGCATCCCTAATTATATAGATAGTTGGAGTTAAGTTAAATGATGATTATGGAATTTAACTCAGGCCAGTGACTGTTCTAGCCGAAAATGTACCCATATTTGTGTGTCTCTTATAGCAAAATTGGGGTGTAAAAGCAAAAGCTTGCTCAGGGCACCATAACCCTTTAGCCGCTACTGTATTGGCACTATAATCCTGTTTTACATCCTTCCAGCCTGTCTTGCTGCTGTGTCGTCTCTCCTCTGGTATTGTATGGCCTTCCAGCCTGTCTTGCTGCTGTGTCGGTGCTCCTCTGGTGTTGTATGGCCTTCCAGCCTGTCTTGCTGCTGTGTCAGTGCTCCTCTGGTATTGTATGGCCTTCCAGCCTGTCTTGCTGCTGTGTTGTCTCTCCTCGCGTATTCTATGGCCTTCCAGCCTGTCTTGGTACTGTGTCGGCTCTCCTCGCGTATTCTATGGCCTTCCAGCCTGTCTTGGGACTGTGTCGGCTCTCCTCTGGTATTATATGGCCTTCCAGCCTGTCTAGCGCGTTGGCTCTGTTTGGGGGTTTTAGGGACTTGCAGGCTTTCTTGGTGCTATGCTTGTCCTGTTCTGTTTTTTTACGGTCTCGCAGCCTGTCTTGATTCTATGTTGGCTGTCTTCAGATGTTTTAGGGGCTTTTAACCTATCAAGTGTTGGTTCTGCTCAGGTGTTTAGGGTCTTGCAGCTCATGTAGAAGCTATATTTGTTCTCTCTGGGTGTTATATCACCCACTTTGGGATGCAGTTGCAAAACCCCCAACTCTAAGTAAAACTGAACCTGCCATGGTGGGGTAATGCTACTAACCTAATACCATTGATAAAGTCTTAAACTCTCTCTTCAAAGTTCTTTACAAATTTCCATTACTTTACTTGTTGACGATTGGTCTCCTGCCACTATTTAGCCTTTCACTCTAACTGCTTTTGGGGCCTCCATCACAGCAAATCCTCTACTCTCTATCTAAATGCCACAGCGTCTCATTTCAAGCAGTCCCTAAATTCTTCCCCAACTCAGAGAAATTGTCATCCGTACTTTAGGTTGCTATGCTGGGAAAAAGATCTCAGTCAGGGGAAGGGCTGGTGCAAGGATTGGAGATGCTCTAGGCAGCGCCAGCTGCAGCAGTACCACAATGCAGAGTTTACCTACGGCTCTGGCACCGCATCACAGTTCCTGCCTGCCATTATCTTCCGTTTTCTCCCCCCCTTAGATGCAGACTTCTGATTTTGCATTGGAGGGGGAAGAAGTGGCAGATAAGCAGATAGGAATTGCGACACAGCACCAGAGCCTTCTGTAAGCACTGTGTTGCAGTTCGCTTGTCATTGTTGCCACTGCTGGTCCTGGAAAGGCACAGCAGTGGGTGTCCCCAGAAGATCAGCACTCTAGGTAACCACCTAGATTACCTAATGGTATCACCAGCACTGGTCAGGGACATAGCTGTGGGTGAGTGTGGGCAGACACACAGCTTAGATGACTTTGCTTCACTCCCACAACCTAAGCTTGTTGAGCTTATCTTGTTACTCTGTTGGTCTGCCTCAGGAGCTCTGAGCTTCTGCAGGAAGTGCTGCTACCCCTTCAACTCGCTACCACTGCTTTTGGGGCCTTCTTCACAGTGCATCCTCTGCTCTCTGTCTAAATCCTTCAGCATCTCATTCTAAGCAGTCTGTGAATTATTCTCTCATCTTTCAACTTTATTTATTTATTTTATTTATTTAACAGGTCTTATATACCGCTTTATCATATACATTCAAAGCGGTTTACAATGAACAGTTATAGCAACAAGCTTTACATTGAACAGGGTTATTCTACTTGGAGGTTTAGCGGGGTCTCTTTAGTGCCAGAGTGGCAGGGTGATGATTGGCCACCAGAAAGAATTATTGAGTATTATGGGCCTGCCACTTGGAATGATGATGGTATGTATGGTTATCGTACCCCAATTTATATGATTAATTGTATTATTCGCTTACAAGCAGTAGTTGAAATAATAACCAATGAAACTAGTCATGCTCTTACGCTCTTAGCTAGACAAAGTACTCAGATGCGCACTGCTATATACCAGAACCGCTTAGCACTTGATTATTTGCTAGCAGCTGAAGGAGGAGTATGTGGTAAGTTGAATTTAACTAATTGCTGTTTGAAAATAGATGATAAGGGTCAAGTAGTTGAAGAAATTGCTAAAGATATGCAAAGACACGCTTATGTGCCAGTACAGACTTGGCACTCATTGAAATTTCCTAACTGGTTTGCTAACCTTTTCTCTTGGCTGGGAGGATTTAAGACTTTCATTGTTTTAGTACTAATCCTTGTTGCTGTTATCTTCTTATTACCATGTTTAATCCCATGTTGTATGCGTTCCATTCATAGTGCTATTGATAACACAGTAGAGCGGAAGACCGCAACTAAAATAATGGCTTTATACAAAGCTAGTCCTAGTAGAAATCCTTCAATCATGATGTGATTCTTCTAAAAAAAGTGATTTAATTCTCACACCTTATTGAATAATAGGGTGAGATTAATCAAAGGGGGGAATGTGGCAGGTGCAGGCCTGTGACCCACGGTGTCTGACATAGGCAGGCCAGCAGGGCTAGCTTGACCTGTAAATGAGGCCTGTGGAGAGGCATATAGGATTGCACATCCCCCAATATGCTGCTATTGTAAGATAGAACTCAGTAGAAGTATTGAATTAGCTTAGGTAGGCAGAACTGTAGAACTGAAAGATGGAAAAATACAGAAAAGACATGTTTAAAAGTTACTGATAAGAGAAAGTACATCTGCAAAGAAATAATGAGGAGTGCTGACAGATGAGTTACAGAACCTTGCTCTTCTGCATGCACAAATTGGTTCTATGGCCTTGAGAGTGTGAAAGTAACAAGTTGATGAACTGACCATTGTAATTGGGACTAGAAGGGGGGCATGCAGGTGTCATGCCCACAGAAGGGACATAATTGGATAAACTTATCAGTACCGGGACCAATGGAAGAGGTACGGGAGGTACGGGAGGTTACCGGGACCAATGAAATGCTTTTCTATACCTAGAATGGAACAAAAGTCTATAAAAGTTGTTGTAATGCTTGAAAACTTTGCTCAGCCATTTTGAAATTGACTGGTTCGAGACTTGTGCACAAATAAATGATTTGGACCTTCTGAACAGACTCCTGGTATCATTGGTTTGTCTGCGCTTTGCTGCTACACCAGGATTCTAATTTGGAGCATATAGGTTTGCTGAGCTCATACCACTCCCACTTCCTAGGCTTGTCTAGCCTATGTTACTGCTGCATTCTCATTTCTCTGGTGTTTTATAGCCTTCCAGCTCATCTTGGGGCTGTATCGGCACTCTTCAGTTGTTTTAGAGTCTTCCAGACAATTGGGGTGCTGTATAGGCCCTCTTCTGGTGTTCCTGCTTTGACCCACTCAATTGGTTTTCAGGTTGTCCAGACAGTTTTGGTGCCACTTTTCTGCTCTGGCAGTACCTTGGAGTCTTCCTCCCAATATTGATGCCATTTTACTCCCTTCAAAGTGCCATGCTGTTCTCCTGATAATTTTAGTGCTGCTTTGCTCTCTTCTACTCCTGTGGGGTGGTCATTCTACTCTTTGTGCTGCTTTTCCTGTCTGATACTGGTTTGTAGTCTTTCTGGCACTTTGCTCCTCTTCTGGTTCCATGGGGTTTTTTTGTGATGCTCTTGATGGCTCGTAGTGCTGTTGCCTCTGTTACAGATGCCTGCCAGCAAGTTTCAAGCAGGTTTTATTGAAAATGGATAGAAAGCCCCACTGTTACATTCTAAAATTGCTTGCCCCATAAAACTTCAATAGGGACGAAGGAAACCTGCACAGAAATGATTCACTCTATGAAGATGACCTGAATGGGGTTTGAAAATGACACAAAACGTTTTGCCATAGAAGCATGACGGCCGATAAAGACTGTATGTGCCAGTGGCTAAAGTTCTAGTAGGAGGCACCCAAGCAAGGTTTTGCTGAGGACCCCCCCTATTTTCACCCCCCCCCACAGTGCTCCCCTCCTTCAGCGGCAGCATGTCACCTCCCCATGCTCTGCTGGCGGTGGCATGACACCCCCCCTCCGGCGGCAGCAGCAGAGGCTATTGCGAAACTTCAGCCTGTGAGCTAACAGCCGGACCTGGAACGGAGTTAACATGGAAAACATATAAAGGTAAGTTTGCCATGCTGCCGTGAGGGCCCCCTTCTTGCCCGGGCCCCCCCATCCCACATTGTGGGGCTGCTTAGGCAGAATTTATGCTGCTGCATAAGGCCTAACCAGTCTGCCCTTCCATAGCAACCACTAAGCTCTATAGTCCCTTTTTTTCCTTTAGAGATCTTCATTGTTTGTCTCATGCTTTCTTGAACTCAAATACTGGTTTTGTCTCTACCACCTCCACTGGGAGACTATACCACGCATCTACCACTTTTTCCATTAAAAAATATTCCCACAAATTACTCCTGAGTCTATCTCCTTTCACCTTCATCCTGAGGTAGAAATCCAGGCAGGGCTGAGAGGTGGAAGGGTTAAGTGAAAAGGATACACCCCTCTTGGTGAAGTCATACCCTGGTACACGCTTGTCCCTCCCCTATTCCTTTGTCCTGCTGCTCTCTCTGCTTGCTAGAGATAACTACTCTCCCTCTGCTTCGCTAGAGATAAGAGTACAGTCGACTTTCTCCAATCGGGACTATACTGTAATAAAGTGGCCAATCATGAAGAAATGCTGTAATAATCAGATAAGAGGTCTATATAATCTCTCTGAGCCCTCTGGTGGGGGCCCAGAATTTGGAAAAACTATTTTCTCTGGGTCTGTGCACATTAAACCATTGTTTCCTTCTAAGACTCCTTGGGTGTTTCTTTCTTCACTCGTTTATCTGCTACATTTTTGGTTCCCTGACCCGGCTGAGACAGCGAGATAAGAAAGAAAAGGTTATCTTGCTACCTCTAGGTTCAATCAGTTTGAGCCGGGCTGGTGGGGAACACAGGGGGGAATACATGGCACTACCAGACCAGTTGTTCTGGAAAGTATTCCTTCCTGATTCACCTCTGCCACTGGCTTTATCCGACGGACACCTAAGAACCCGCTCTGGGGTCTAGGAAACAACTCATTCAACTCCGAAGGACATCTGAGTGGGGTAAGTGATAATGGGGTCTGTCTCTGTCTGCAGTTCAGAAATATTGGTCCTTCCTACGGGGAGAAGGAGAGCGTGATCACCTCTCGAGGGAATCGCCCTAGTACCCTGAACTGAGCTGGGGGAAACCGCATTCCTACTAGTTAGACTGTTTTCTACGGAGTTGGGAGAGGCTGTCTGTGTTGGTCTGTGCTTGATTTATGTGTTTAATAAACAAAAAAAACCCCCAAACTTCAGTGATAAATTATACTATTAACACAAAATCACCAAAACAAACCCCCAGAAAAATAAATCAAAATTCTCCTCTTTTTGTCGGATGTGTACAGGAAAGGAACATAGTAGCAGAACTATGTCCACCACACAGTTACATCCATTTTATTCTAAAACCAGAAAAAAACTTTACTTAGCTGGAAATTATTAAGTCGCAATAGCCTGTGACGTAATAATTTCCAGCTAAGTAAAGTTTTTTTCTGGTTTTAGAATAAAATAGATGTAACTGTGTGGTGGACATAGTTCTGCTACTATGTTCCTTTCCTGTACACATCCGACAAAAAGAGGAGAATTTTGATTTATTTTTCTGGGGGTTTGTTTTGGTGATTTTGTGTTAATGATTTATGTGTTTGGCACAAGCAGAGGCTTGTGCAGTGAGCATAGACTCCTGATTAGTGCGGTTCCTGGCCAGGCGACCGCGCCCAGGTCGGGGAAAAATGGCAAAAACGCCATTTTGTTAGGGTGTGGTGAAAGCGCCATCTTGTTAGTTACCCTTCTTGAGACTAGAGCAGCCGGATTCCTGGCTGTCTGTATTCCTTTCCCTCTGTGTTTTCAAAGCCTGGAAGAAAGATATGGGGAGATCAGACAAAATGCAACCCCTTAGAGTGTATGGTAAAGCATTTCAGGAAGGGATTCTCTGCAGATTATGGAGTTCGTATGACTCCATCCTTGTTAAAGAAATATTGTGAGCATTAGTGGCTAGCTTTAATACTGATTGGCCCCGAGAAGGAACATTTGATTATGACTTGGTTAGCTGAGTGCACCAAGTTGTGTTAGCTAAACATCCTGATCAATTCCCTTATATTGATTCCTGGCTGGATGTTTGTCGGCAGAGACCTAAATGGCTCAGGAGATGCTACGGGGAACACTGTTGCATACTTTTGTCTCATAGCCCACAGGAAATGCAGCCTAAATTAAAATCACAATTGCCCATTTTAGTACAGGAGCCAGAGACAGAAGAATTCCCCCTTTCCCACCTCCCAGGCAGAGTCCTGTGACTTCAGCTAGGTCGGCAGTCTCAGCAGGGAATTCGGCTAGTTCTCCCCACTCCTCTCACAGATACTACATTCTCTGACAGTCAGAAGAGCAGTGAGGGAAGCATACAAATGCCACTTTCAGATACAGACCTGCGCAGCACTTCAGAAAGTTCCCTGAGTCCCAGATCTGAAGAATGTCAGTTCCATGTTCGTACACCCCCCCCCCCCATACTAGAGCACTGCGACCTCATTTGGGGCCCCAGCAAGAAGTGCTGAGAGACTTTCCTGACCTAAAACCTCACTGGGCGGCAAACAGTGATGCAGGCCACCTTGCTCTGAATTATCATCGGGCTCTCCTTGAAGGCTTTACAAGGGGGGCCAGAAAGCGATGAATGTAGGGAAAATATCTGAGGTACTGCAAACCCCTGACGAGAGTCCTGGCCAGTTTTATGAAAGACTCTGTGAATCTTTCCGTGTTTACACTCCATTTGACCCCGAAGCATTTGAAAACCAGCGGATGGTGAATACAGCATTTGTGGGACAATCACAGGGGGACATTTGAAGGAAACTTCAGAAGCTTGAAGGTTTTGCTGGAATGAATATAACCCAGCAGATGGAAGTTGCTATGAAAGTATTTGTGAACAGAGATCAGGAGATGAGGCGTGAGTGTGAACGAAAGATGAAAAAGAAAGCTGATATGTTAGCAGCGGCGCTAGTCGAGAAAGGACAAGGAAAGTCGACGTGGGAACCAAGAAGCCGAGGCCAGGGTAGAGGAACCCGGCGAGGATCATTGGAGCAAGGACTATTGGAACGAGATCAATCTGCCTATTGCAGAGAAATGGGCCACTGAAAAAGAGAAGAAAAAAATGAATGTCCCAATTGTGTCAGGCAATATTCCCTGCCCCGAAGAGAGGTTGAGGGCATTCATAAACATCTCCAGCAACTACTTAAGGCTGGACTCTTGAAAACCATGCCAATCACCCTGGAATACCCCTTTGCTGCCAGTTCAGAAACCAGGTACTGATGATTACCGACCTGTGCGGGACCTACGGAAGGTCAATGAAGCTGTTGTTACCATTCACCCTGTTGTGTCAAACCCCTACAATTTACTGATTTTGATTCCTGCACAAGCAACCTGCTTCACTGTTCTGGACTTAAAGGATGCCTTTTTCTGCTTGAGATTGGCCCCTCCTAGCCAGCCACTGTTTGCATTTGAAAGGGAAGACCCTATTACTGGCAGTAAGGGTCAGTTGACATGGACACGGTTACCTCAAGGATTCAAAAATTCGCCCACGCTGTTCGGGGATGCACTTAGTCAAGATTTGCGTCAGTTCCAGTCTTGCCCTTCTCAATGGGTGTTGCTACAATACGTGGTTGATTTACTCATTGCTGCTGTTTCCCGGGAAGAATGTCTAGCTGCTACTTCAGAACTTCTACACCTACTTTGGATGTCTGGCTATCGGGTGTCCTGAAGTAAGGCCCAATTGTGCCAGACTGAAGTCAGATACTTGGGATTCCATGTTGCCCAAGGCCTTCGAAGTTTGGGCTCTGAGCGGAGGGAGGCTGTTTGTTCTATTCCTCAGCCACACAATCACAGGCAGTTAAGAGGCTTCTTAGGGGCTGCCGGTTTTTGTCGAATCTGGATACCCAACTATGCAGTGTTGGCAAAGCCCCTGTATGCCGCTACAACAGGGGGAGAACGAGATCCTTTCGACTGGGGCCCGGACCAAAAGGAGGCCTTTCAGAATATGAAGAAGACTTTGCTATCAGCCCCCAGTCTAGGACTGCCTGACGTGGAAAAACTATTCCATCTGTACGTCCATGAAGAAAGGGGGATGGCAGTTGGTGTCCTCACTCAGAGCCTAGGTTCCTGGCAACGACCGGTGGCTTATCTGTCCAAACAGCTGGATCCAGTAGCAAGGGGGTGGCCGCCTTGTCTCCATGCAGTAGCAGCAACACCTCTCTTGGCAACAGAGGCTGATAAATTGTCCATTGGGCAAGAACTGTATGTTAAAGTGCCGCATGCAGTACTGACCCTGATGGAGTACAAAGGCAATTATTGGCTTACCAACGAGCAGATGACAAAGTACCAGAGCATGCTGTGTGTGAATCCTCGGGTTCACTTGGAGATAGTGAAAAACACTCAATCCTGCTACTCTACTCCCTGTAGCACCTGGGCTACCTGAACATGACTGAATCCAGGTTATGGATGAAGTGTACTCCAGCCGTCCGGATTTGAAGGATGTACCTCTGGCCTCTCCTGATGTTCAATACTTTATCGATCGCAGCAGTCTCATGGAAGATGGACAGTGGAAGGCCGGATATGCTGTGGTCACTCCAGGGGTGGTTGTGGAGGCTGAGCCCTTACCCCTGGAAACGTCTGCCCAGAAAGCTGAACTCATTGCCCTTACTCGAGCCCTCCAGTTAGCTTCAGATCTGAAGGCAAACATTTTCACTGATTCTAAGTATGCATTCACTACACTCCATGCCCATGGGGCCCTCTATAGAGAGAAGGGGCTCATAAATTCAAGCGGGAAATCTATAAAGTATGGGAGGGAGATTTTGGAGTTACTAGAGTCTGTGTGGGCACCAGAAGCGGTGGTGGTAGTTCACTGCAAGGCACACCAGCGAGGAGACACTCTGGTCATCCAGGGTAACCGCAGGGCCGATAGGGCAGCCAAGTTAGCAGCCCAGCAAGGAACAGTCCCAGTAAGTGTTCAAGCCCCTTGTTTCCAATTCCTATGTCAGAGTGGGACCCACGTTATACCAGGAAAGAAATGGATTTCTTCACTCAGAAAGGGGCTACTCTCACTACTGCTGGGTGGTTGCAATTACTGGGAGATCCACCCCGATATGTTATCCCCGAGAGTCTAGCACCTGCTTTTGTCCGATAATTTCATGAGACCACCCACTTAGGCAAGACCTCCATGCACACCATTCTACAGTCTTATTTCTATGTCCTACATCTGTCTGCCTTAATGGCAGCTGCAGTACATCGCTGTCTCCAATGTCCCAGGAATAACCCCCGCCAAGGGCCTCTACCCCCAGTTTCCATACAGGCGATTGGTGCTGCCCCTATGGAGAAGATTGTAGTTGATTTCACTGAGTTACCCCGAGTAAGGGGTTATCGATATCTGCTGGTGATAGTATGTACATTTTCAGGATGGGTTGAGGCCTACCCCTGTAGAACAGAGATAGCCCAAGAAGTTACAAGGGCCCTGTTGAAAGAGATCATTCCTAGGTTTGGCCTTCCCCTTACTATAGGGTCAGATAATGGCCTTGCATTTGTTGCTAAGAGCCTTCAGGACCTTTTTAAGGCCCTCCAGATCACCTGGAAACTTCACACTGCTTACCGCCCACAGAGTTCGGGAAAGGTGGAAAGGATGACCCGAACTCTGAAGCTCCAGTTGTCTAAACTCTGTCAGGAAGTTCATCTTAAGTGGCATCAGGCTTTGCCGATAGCCCTTCTCCGGGTCCGGTCCTCCCCAACTCGGACCTTGGGAATATCCCCTTATGAAGTACTGTATGGTCGACCACCACCCATTGTTCAGGGCCTTAAGGGAGACCTAGAGCAGATAGGTAATGAACTTATGAGACAACACCTACTGGCATTGGGATCTGTTTTTCAGTCTTTGAACAGGTGGATACAAGAGCAACTGCCTATCTCTTTGTCAGAGCCGCTCCATCCCCACCAACCGGGAGATCGTGTGTGGATTAAGGAATGGAAACGTGAACCACTGTGCCCTACCTGGAGAGGTCCTTACACAGTTCTTCTAGCCACACCGACTGCAGTCAAGGTCACAGAGGTTACCCCGTGGATTCATCATACTCATCTTAAGAAAGCTGCTCCTGACTTGGATGATAAGTGGACAGCGCACGAACATTCTCAGGATCCCTTACGCTTCACACTGCGGAGAACCAGGGAATCGGCAGATGACGGAGCCCTGCGCTAGCCGCATACCAGAAGCTGGCTAGTCTACACACGGCAGAAGCTTGAGGAATCATCTTCAGATACTGTTAGTGGGGCATAAGCTCCATGGTCGGTATGCACCTGCTCATGCTGACTTTTGTTCTGGCATTCATGTGGGACCTTCCCTTGTTGGCCTGAAGAACTATAAATGTAGTAACACTAATTGTCGGGACTGCTTTGAATACTTCAAACTTTTGTGTACGCAGCTCATCGCAGCCTGGAGTTTTTGATCAACATGCCTTATTGCTGTACCCACTATTTTGTGTGAAATGCAAACGTTTACTGTAATGCATAATCTGAACTGCAAACAGCCAAAGCTAACCTTTTCTACATTTTTCTACTTCATTGGTGTTACTCGTCCTACCTCAGCCTATTTTAACAAGGCCCCTTTCTCCTTGCAGGTTGTCTCCATGCTTAAAGCTACAGATTGTTTTATTTTTGTAAATGCAACTGAAGGGTTTTTTTTTAATGTGTCTAACACTGTATTATCCTGCAAGTCTATTATGAAGGTATCTTATGCTTACTCAGAAATGTATCTTCCCTTAGGATGGTTTTTGTTATGTGGTAAAACTGCTTACACTTATGTTCCCATAAACGCTACTGGAGGTCCTTGCACTTTTGGCAGACTTACTACTGCTGCTTTCTCTCATACCCCTAGTAAGGTTAGTTCCCACTCGCGCTATCCTCGATCAAAACCTATGCCTCCTACCTGTAACTCTAATGTGGAACTTATAGTGATCAGACAGCTCTAGGACTGGCAATATCCATTGTAGGAGCACCTGGGTTAGCTTTGCACAACGCTATGGAAGTAAGCCGTATTGCTTGTTCCTTGGCCAAATCCATTAATCTTACCTCATCCATCCTAGCCACTATGAATCACGATATCTCCGGTCTGCGGACGGCGATTCTGCAGAATAGGATGACCATTGATTTTCTGCTCCTACGCTTAAATCATGGCTGTGAGGAATTTGAGGGTATGTGTTGTTTTAATCTCACTGATGAGTGTTTCCATTGAATGCTCTATTCAAGACCTACGTGACCTAGCTAATCATATCACCGCCCCTTCTATAGGTGCTGGGTGGTTTGTGGAATGGTTCAATTGGTTAGGTGAACTTAAAATCCTAGTGGTAGGAGTTCTCCTTATTCTCCTACTATGTGTCATCCTGCTATGCTGTATCCCTATCCTTATCCGATTTATTACCTCCACAATTGAGACCATGATGGAGCGGAAAACTGCTGCCTATGTGATGGCGGTATGCAAATACAAATCCCTTCCACAGTCAGATCAACTGCTATGAGGGAAAATTGGCCTCCTTCACTACAAGGCAAATCTTTCCCTTAAAAAGTGGGGAATGAGATAGAAATCCAGGCAGGGCTGAGAGGTGGAAGGGTTAAGTGAAAAGGATACACCCCTCTTGGTGAGGTCATAACCTGGTACATGCTTGTCCCTCCCCTATTCCTTTGTCCTGCTGCTCTCTCTGCTTGCTAGAGATAACTACTCTCCATCGGCTTCGCTAGAGATAAGAGTACAGTCGACTTTCTCCAATCGGGACTATACTGTAATAAAGTGACCAATCATGAAGAAATGCTGTAATAATCAGATAAGAGGTCTATATAATCTCTCTGAGCCCTCTGGTGGGGGCCCAGAATTTGGAAAAACTATTTTCTCTGGGTCTGTGCACATTAAACCGTTGTTGTCTTCTAAGACTCCTTGGGTGTTTCTTTCTTCACTCGTTTATCTGCTACAATCCTATGCCCCCTTGTTGCAGAGTTTTCTTTCAAATGAAAAAAGCTCTCTTCCTGTACATTTATGCCGTGGAGGTATTTAAACATTTCTATCTTATCTCCCCTCTCCTGTCTTTCTTCCAAAGTAAACATATTGACATCTTTAAATCTGTCCCATATGCCTTATGGCCCTCTGCACTGTTTCCATTCTATTTATATCCTTTTAAAGGCGTGGTCTCTAGAATTGCACACAATATTCCAAATGAGGTTGCACTAGCTACTTATACAGAGGCACTATCACCTCCTTTCTTCTGCTGCCCATTCCTCTCCCTAAGCAGCAAACATCCTTCTGGCTTTCGCCGTCACCTTTTCTGTCTATTTAGCCACCTTAAGATCATCAGAAACAATCACTCCTAGGTCCCACTCTTCTTTTGTGGACAGAAGCACTTCACACATCCTTATCCCTTTTCCTGCCTACATGACCCATGAAAATCAGACTTTTTTTTTGTTGTCGTTTGTATTCATACTTATTTTGGGGTTTCATCTAATAAATGTTTTGTATTATAATAATTCCATGGCATGGACTAGGATTTTTTTTTTATCTTTAGCAGAGTTTGGTGTTTCTTCCTGTAGTCAACCAGTGAGTCCTTTAGGCATCTGCCTCCTCCATTCCCTTGTCTACCGGAATACATTATTTTCTGTGTTTTCCCATCTTTTGTGTACCCTCTGGGAGTCACACCATTCTAGTGGTAACCCAGTATTCATCACATGCTGCAATTTGTGAAGAAAACATAAAGCATCAATAAATATATATAATATCAATAAATTATTGAATACTTAACAATGCTATATAAAATGACTGAAAACTGTAATAGGACTGTTGAGGGAAGCCAGCACAGGACATTGAGCCAATGTCTCCCTCAGAGCAGGCTATCTCTCTCTCAAAATGGAGCATGGGGACTTGACAGCAGACTCAGCTGCACACAAGACTTCCTCTATGCCTACAACACTAGCAGGGAGTGAAAAGCTTAACAATCTGATGCTTGATGGGGATAGGACTTGGGGAGTTCAGCTGGCATAGGAATGAGGAGGCCTTTCTACAGAGAGTGTTCAGGAGTCAGCCAGGGCCATCTTCCAAGATGGGGCTGGAGGGACAGGAATGACTAAGGATTGCTCATGTGCTCTATGACAATGACTTCCCTCAGGGGAGAGACTGGATAGGGAGAGGTCACATCTGGGGTTTTGGCCTCTTTTTTTTTAATGGAGCAGGATTAAATGAGATGAAAGGTTAATCCACAGTTCTGCATTTTTTAAACTTCATGTATCACCATGGGGGTGACAGGATAGAAGAAATGTGAGGTCCTCTGGGGTCATCTCTACAAGAGTCAAGCAGCCCTTTAAAATTATTTATTTATTATTGATAATTTATATTTTGCTTAACCAGTCAGTAAACAGTCCTAAGTGGATTACATGAAACACTCACAATGAAAATAGGGACAAAGCATATATTCCACAACATAAAGTCCATATAACAGTTAGACCAACTGCTTCCCTAGTCTACTAACCTTAAAAGTGCTACTAATCTGAAATATTTACCATAGGTCAGTATATCAAAAAGGTTATTTTAGAAGCAACCTCACGCTTTTAAACTTGTAGATTGCTGACATATGCAAATAATGATTTTAGAGAGTTGTTTTTACATGTGACAATCCATGCCATGCAGAGATTGCAAGGAGCTGTGGTTAGGGCATCTATACCCCATTTTACAAAGGGAATATATGTGTACAAAGTTTTAAACGTCTACATTTACACGTGCTCCGATGCACGCATAAGTACCTGCCTGAAAGGGAAGGTGCAAAGTTGGAAGTCAGCACCCTCGATTTCCCCCCCCCCCCCGATATCACCAACCTCTCCAATCCTTCCTGACATCAATGTATACTCCACAATCCTTCCAACTTCCAGTGTACACTCCCTGATCCTCCCCACATCAGTTCCCCCTGATGATTGCCCTCCAACATTCTGACTACCTGAGTGATCCCCTGGAAGACTCCACCTCCCCCCTCCCCGCCACCACCTAAATTCACCACTGGCTCTTACCTTAGTAGTATAGTGTGAGCAGGAGTGATCTCCTCCTGCTCACAGTGATAATCTTGTGGTCCTACCATTAGGATGCCATGAAATAAAGTGTCGAGAGGTGAGGGGATGGATGCTGTCGGGGAGCAGCGATTTTAAAAAGCTGCTGTCATTCTAAATTTGGGGAAAAGCTGGATGATTTTTCCCCCAAGTATAGCTTTTTAAAATTGCTTCTCCCATTGTTTGTCGTAAGATATCAACATGCAAGAGGCTATCTGGCACAGCCTTTGTGAAATACAGTGGGAATTTTGTACATCCTGATGTGGATGTCTTAATTCCCCTCTCCACAACTTTTCTAATATTAGCCTTCACACTCCTAGGGGCATGTTTACTAAACCGCATTAGGGTTTTGCAGGTTACGTGCCATATTCGTGCAAATAGCACCGTGTTAGCTGCAAAAGCCAAGCAGTAGGTTTTGGGGGCATGCACAGCATTTCTCCAGCAGATACAGCAGCAAAACCGCAGAGCATGCGGTTGGACAGCAGCCGGGATGAAGCTAATGCCACCCACTGAGGTAGCGTTATTGGCCTTGCACTGTCTACAAATGCAACGGTTATCACGTACTGAGTATGCCTGTGGTAACCATGTGTTGCAGACATTCCCATTCTCTGCCCTCACCCCACCCACACATTAGCTAATGTGCATTCGGCAGATAGCATAGAAAATTACTGCGCTATCTGCATTTGCCCGGCATTAGCTGTTAACACCCCATGCTTGGCAAGTGCTACCTACTGTGTTAACAGCTAACGCGTTTTAATAAACATGCCCCCTATTGTGTGCAATGCTTCAGAAATGGAGACAATTTCTTCTAATGTGATGCACCTGGAAGCCACTCCCCCCCCCCCTAAAATTCCTAGATGAATGTCTAATTGAATACCATAATGTAAGCTATGCTTTCTTTCAGTGTGAGTCATACGATTGTCCATGATGCCCAGAAGCTACTTCTCCCTTCAGGTTGATGCTCCTGATGGAAATGAGTTCCTCTCTGATAAAGTGAAGCCATTTTAATTTCTGGGTTTTTTGGGGGTTTTTTGCTTTCTGTTTTTCCTTTATTTGACTATGTTGCTCTAGGGTGAGACTTGGATATATACATTTGTGGACTTGTGTATGGATTTCTGTGGGATTATTGTCTAATATCTTTTGTTTTCATAAGCCATTGTTTTCTTTTCAAGAAATTTTCTTGAGATAGTAATGTAGCATGTCATTAATACTAAATAATTGTGAGGGGTGCTGGGTTCATCAGGTGGTCTGCATAGGCTTTGGGGTGTCGCTTGAGAATGAGCCAATAGGACTGTGATGCATGCCAATCTCAAAGAGACGGTTGAGGGGAGATATGATAGAGGTCTATAAATTAATGAATGGAAAGGAACGGGTAAACATAGATCGGTTGTTTACACCATCAAAAAGTAGAAAGACTAAGGGAATGAAGCTACAATGTAACTATTTAAGATTAATAAGAGAAAATATTTTTTCACTCAAAGCATAATCAAACTCTGGAATTCATTCCTGGAGGCTGTAGTAAAAGCTATTAGTGTAGCTGGGTTTAAAAATGGTTTGGACAAATTCCTGGAGGAAAGGTCTATAAACCGTTATTAAAGAGAACCTGGGAAATCCATCACTTGCCCCAGGTCAAGCATTGTGGAACCTGTGTACCTTTTTGGGAACCTGCCAGGTACTTGTGACCTGGATTGGCCACTGTTGGAAACAGGATACTGGGCTTGATAGACCTTGGTCTGACCCAGTATGGCATTTCTTATGCTCTTATGTTCTTAATTCCTAAAGAAAATTGCTTTTAAATACTTATTAAATGAATATGAACAATAATCAATTTAAATGTCATCTTTGTTAAGAATTTTGTAATATATGTTTAGTTCATGCCTTTTCATTGGCAGCTCATGGAGAGTAATATTCAGGTAGAATAAATATTTCCCTATTCCTGGAGGGTTTAAAACTTAGTTTTGTACCCAAGTCAGAGAAGGGCAACATGACATACCCATGGGTCACAAGGATGGAAATAGAGACATTTTAGAATTGTTTTCCCTTGAAGAAGCATTAAAGTCTGGTATAATAATAAAAGCAAAAAAATTGGCTGTTCTACAAACAGTAATTTACTCAGTGACCAAATCACAAATCTTTTGCAGTTCACAGGCCTTGACCACATGTTTTGAACTAGTAGCATAGAAGACACTAAGGACCTGATAAACCAAAATAGACAAAGCAATGTAGTCATATGGAATGCATTTGAGGGTAACGAGGAAACCTAAGGAAATTCTGACAATTCCACTGTTTGACCTTTTCAATGCTTCTTTAGAGGTCGCAGAGGACTAGAGATAAGCAGATGCAGTTCCTTTTTCACAAAAGGAGAAGTAGGGAAGAGGCTGGGAGCAACAGGGTGGTTAGTCTGACTGCTGCTGTGATAAATTAATGGAATAACTGTTAAACAGAGGCCTTGATAATAGTATCCAAAGCTCAGGGCCGGCCCGTCCATTGAGCGAGAATGTTTTTTGCACAGGGCCCCGCGTTTCAGGGGGCCCCGCGCAAAAAACATTCTTTTGTAAAAGTAAAATTGAAAAAAAAAAAGAAAACCTGTCTCCTGCCGCTGTCGGGGCCGCCGCGGCAGAATCGAGCGTGCCGCGGGGCCCCCCTGTACCCGGCACAGCCTCTCCTCCCTGTAGCAGCTCTCTCTTCTGAGCTGCAGTCAGACGCGCCGGCTTGCAGAGCGCGAAGGGAAGAGTTTCCCTTTCGCGACTCTGTTAGGCCCGCGGGGGCTGATGGGAACTTCCCATCAGCCCCCGCGGGCTTAACAGAGCAGCGAGGGAAAAACTCTTCCCTTCGCGCTCTGCAAGCCGGCGCGTCTGACTGCAGCTCAGAAGAGAGAGCTGCTACAGGGAGGAGAGGCTGTGCCGGGTACAGGGGGGCCCCGCGGCACGCTCGATTCTGCCGCGGCAGCCCCGACAGCGGCAGGAGACAGGTTTTTCTTTTTTTTAAAAATTTCCCTGGGCTGGGCTGGGCGTTAGGAGTGGTGCTGGGCTGGGCTGGGCTGGGGGTTAGAAGTGCTGCTGGGCTGGGCTGGGCTGGGGGGTGGTGTGTTAGGAGTAGTGATGGGCTGGGCTGGGCGGGGGGGGGGGGGGTGTTAGGAGTAGTGATGGGCTGGGCTGGGCTGGGGGGGGGGTAGGAGTTGTGATGGGCTGGGCTGGGGGGGGAGGTGTTAGGAGTAGTGATGGGATGGGCTGGGCTGGCTGGGGGGGGTTAGGAGTGGTGGTGGACACTGGGCTGGTTGGGGGGGTTAGGAGTGGTGATGGGCACTGGGCTGGCTGGGGGGGGTAGGAGTGGTGATGGGCACTGGGCTGGCTGGGGGGGTTAGGAGTGGTGATGGGTGCTGGGCTGGGGGGGTTAGGAGTGGTGATGGGCGCTGGGGGGGTTAGGAGTTGTGATGGGCGCTGGGGAGGGGTTAGGAGTGGTGATGGGCGCTGGGGGGGCTTAAACTAAAAATTGGGTGATGGGGGATTAGGACTGGAAATGGGCTGGTGGGATTAGGACTGGAAGTGGGTTGATGGGGGTTAGGACTGGTAATGGGCTATGGGAGGGCTTAAACTAAAAATTGAGTGATGGGGGATTAGGACTGGGAGTGGGCTGATGGGGAGGTTAGGACTGGTAATGGGCTATGGGGGGGCTTAAACTGAAAATTGGGTGATGGGGGATTAGGACTGGAAATGGGCTGGTGGGATTAGGACTGGGAGTGGGCTATGGGGGGGCTAGGACTGGTAATGGGTTGGGGGGGTTGCTAGGACTGGAAATGGGCTGAGTGGAAGGGGGCTTGAACTGCAAATAGCTGTTGGGGATGGGGCTTGGAATGGAAATGGGCTGAGGGGAAGTGGGGGGCTTGAACTGCAAATAGCTGATGGGACGGGGCTTGGAATGGAAATGGGCTGAGGGGAAGTGGGGGGCTTGAACTGCAAATAGCTGATGGGGAGGGGGAAGTGGAATGGACAGGGGCTGTGTGGATGGGGGCGGGTCCGGCGCATCGCTGATGGGAAGGGGGGCTTGGGATGGGCTGGGAGGGGAGGGAGCTAGGACAGGAACTGGGCTGATGGATGGGCTAGGATAGAACTGAGAATTGGGTGTTGGGGGAGCTAAGATTGGAAATGGGCTGTGGTGGGGGCTTGGATTGAAATGGACTCATGGAGGGGCTAGAACTGGAAGTAGGCTCATGGGGGGCTTGGTTTAGAAATGGGCTGAGTGGAGGGGAGCTAGGATTTAACATGGGCTGATGGTGGGGCTAGGAAAGGACTAGAAATGGGCTGATGGGAGGCTGGTATTGGAAATGAGCTGATGAAGGGACTCGGATAGGACTGGAAATGGATGGGGGAGCTAGGACTGGAAATGGGCTGATGTGGGGACTAGAAGGGAGCGGATACTGGGTGGGGCTGGAACTAAAAGGGAGCTGATGTTGGGGGAGATTAGAAGGGGATGGGGCTGGGAGAATGAAATGGAGAGGGGAAAAATATTTTGTGTGGGAGGGAAGAAAAATGTACAATTGGCCGGGTATTGGGAGACTAAGTGGGGATTGAGGATGGAGGGGTAAAATTTGAGTGGATGAAATAGGAATGAGGAAAGAGCAAAAGGAGAAAGATTATTATGTTAAAGCAGATGTAGAGAGAGAATGGAAAAAACTAGAAGAGAAGAAAGGACAAATGGACAGCAGACGATGGAGAGATAGCAGAAGACACAAATAAACCAGAAGAAAGTGGCTGGAACAATTGCAACTGAAAAAAAATGCACAAAAGGTACAAAGATATCTCTTTATTTTGAATTTATTAACTGGAATATGTCAGCTCTGGGAAATGTGCATCATTAATGTCTGTGCTTTGTTTAGTACAAGAGGAAATTAATTTATAGTTTTATTTCTACATTGTTGTTGTACATTCCAAGTTTGGCTTTTAGGGTTCCCAGTTTAATTATTGTCTTCCTGTTTTTAAATTGTGATTCCTTGTTTGGTGATAGTCTATGTTCTGCATGTGTAACTGAGCTGAGGTATTCTGTTTATGTAATTCCTATTTGACATTGTCACTTGTTCTCTTTCCCCAGTAGGTCATGTATTGTTATTCTCTGAAATGTATTGGTTTAATATTTGCAGTGTTGCCTTTTGATAGGTAGTGTATGGTGCTTTATGAGTCCTGGTAGTGCTGTTGGGATACGGTGGGTTTGCTATGGGTTCTAAATGGGCAGTGTTTGTAGTAGTTCCTAATGTGCCTGGCGGTTGGCACTGGATTATAGTAATGTAGAAATCTTTGTCTTTTTTTATCCATACACTCATGAAGAGGCATGTATACTAAAAGTTAGTGTATGGTAACATTATGCAAATATTTATGCAAATGAGGCCCCTTATGCAAATGAGGCCCCGCACCGAGTCTCCGCACATGGCCCCGCACCCCCCTTGGGCCGCCCCTGCCAAAGCTGCATGATTTTACTAGAGCCAGGACTTGTCAGATGAATCTGCTCAATTTGTGAGGGTGTCTAGAGAGTCCTAAATGTGGAGTACTTGAATTTTTCAAGGCTTTTTACATGGTTCTGATAGGTGGCTTAGGTATAAACTTAGTGCCTTTAGTATAGCTTTTAAAGTGACTGACTGGGTTAGAAATTGGTTGCGTGGGAGGAAACAAAGGGTAGTGGTAAAGGGATTTTACCAGAGGTGTGGCTCTAGGGTGATCCAAGCAACTAGGGGCCAGTGAGCTTGACAACAGTGCTAGATAAAAATTATTTATTGTATAGATCAGGCATGTACAACAGGTAGATCGTGATCTACCTGTAGATCACGGAGGGGTCAGAGGTAGATCGCCAGCCCCACTTGGCTCCATCTCTCCAGCAGCTTGCCCCGTCGCTAGGAGAGAGCTCATGCCGGCAGGTCATCTGCCAAGGGCTTGCCGCCGTTGCTGATCCTTTGCCTGTCTTTTTTCCCTGCCTGCGGGAATCTTGCCTGTGGGTGTATTGAGGGCGCTTGTTGTTTTCGTGCCAATAGTTTTACCCCAGGGGGCTGCTGCCCGCGCCCCACAACGAGACGCCACAGGCCCAGCGTCATATCTGGTCTCCTGCCTCTCAGAATTGCCCATTCCTGCCCCTGCCCCAACACCCCTTAGAAGTGTGTTATATACTGGGCGATATGCATTCACCCAGGCTTTACCTGAATACACTTACTGTATTTGTTGTGTCGTGTGCTGGTCGTTTTATAGTTTGCTTTCATTAAATGTTTTCGGGCAGACACAACAAAGTATCAAGAATTTGGTGATTTTGGCGGGCTTTTCCAATTTTGTTCTAACTTGCCTATGCCTTGCTTTTGAATTGGTTCAAATCAATGTGACTTTTGCTTGCCTCTGCAAGTTTATTTTGCCTAGCCTTTGCATTGATTCTACACTACAATTTTATTTCGCCTTGCCTTTGCGTTGATTCCACACTGTGTGCAGAATTTATTAAATCGCGTGTAGTGGTATTTGAACTTGTTTGGCGGTATTTGATTTTATCTGGACAGGTGGTTTGCTGGACAGGTGTTTGAGTTTTTTTGATGATTGTTTGGTGGTATTTGATTATTGGTGCCAGTATGATGAATTCTTATTTTTACTTTTAGAACTGCATGTGTGGTTTTGGCATCTCCAGTCCTTGTATTGCACATCATCCAGAGGTCTTCAGTTCCTGTTGATCTTTAATACTTTGGGACAGTGACAGTTTTGGACCAGATTCAGCCAGTGTTTATACTAACTTAAAAGATTTGGCCTTCTTACATCTAGCCACCCCAGTATAACGAAGATGAGTATTCCAAAGAAGAGCAAAACCTACCACTTTCATGATGAATGGGAAATGGACTACTTTTTCATCATGGTAAAAGACAAGTGTTGTTGTCTAATTTGTAACGCCCCAGTATCCTTGCCCAAAAAGGGTAATCTGGAACGTCATTATAAGGCTCTGCATAGCAATAAGTTTGATGCTGATTTTCCACCCAAAAGTGAAATTTGTAAACTGAAGCTCAAAGAACTTAAATCGAAATTGGCTACTCAGCAACAGTTGATGGCGAAGCCAAGGTTACATTCAGTCAATGCAACCATAGCATCCTTCAAGGTCAGCAACCTGATCGCAAAGAAATGCAAACCTTTCACTGAAAGGGAATTTGTAAAAGATTGTTTTCTTGAAGCAGCTGACAATCTTTTTGAAGGATTTAAAAATAAGAAAGAGATCATAGCTGCTAGTCAAGATGTACAATTGTCAAGAAACACCGTCGTGCGCCGAATAGAAAAGATGTGTGGAGACATAACTGAACAATTGTTGGAGGATGTTTCAAATTGTGTTGCTTTCTCACTCCAGCTGGATGAATATACAGACATGAGACATAGCCCAGTTACTAGTCTTTATCCGGATGGTTTTTGAAGAACTACTTGGAATGATTTCTTTAAAAGGGAGAACTACCGGTCAGGAAATATTCTGTTCTTTCCATTCTTTTGTGACAAAGTGTAATCTTCCATTGCATAGACTTGTTTCCATTACTACTGATGGAGCAAGAGCAATGACAGTTGAGGTTAACGGTTTCATAGCCCTCTGTAGACAGCATGATGACTTCCCAGATTTCCTTTTTTACCACTGCATCATTCACCAGCAAGTTTTGGCAAGCAAGAGACTCAATACAAAGACTGTCATGGACATCACTTTCAAAATTGTAAATTCAGTTCGTGGAAGATCACTTCAAAGACGGCTTTTCAATCTTACTCTTGATGAAGGGGCAGCGGAAATCATTTTGCACACAGATGTAAGGTGGCTAAGTAGGCACAAATTTCTGCAAAGATTTTGTGATTTGCTGAATGAAATAAGAAGTTTTTTGAAGGAGAGGGGAGATGACCAAGCAGAGTTGGAAGATGAGGAATGGTTATGTGATCTGGCATTTCTCGCTGACTTTACAGGCGAACTATGTGATATGAACCTTGAACTACAAGGTAAAAACAAATGCATTGGCGAGATGATGAGTACAGTTTCATCCTACAAGAGCAAATTTGAGCTAATGATGACTGACCTTGCAAACAACACTTTTGATCATTTTCTTAATATGCAGGACCATCTACGACAATATCCAAATTTTGTTTTTCAGAATGAGAAGTATGTGACAGAAATCTGTTCTGTTATCCAGGAATTCGAAAATAGATTCTGTGACTTCCAAAAAATTGGAACAGTTGTGGAGTACGTGTCATACCCATTCAAAGTAGATGTGGACATTAAAGAAACTGCACCTGCTATCAGTAAAAATTACTCATTGAACAAGCTATCTCTTGAAAACGCAATATTAACCCTTAAAAATGACATTTTTCTCAAGACCTGTGCTGAGCAAGAATAGTTTTGGAAGCTATTGTCTAGAGACAAATTTCCCAACTTGAGAAGATGCAGTGAAGCTCTACACTCCTGTTTCGGTTCAACTTATTTGTGTGAATGTGTTTTCCCATCTGAAAATGACAGAGAGTACACAACGTTCCAACATGACAGATGAACATCTCCAGGATTCCCTGAGACTGACCCTCACGCAATATTCACCCAACTTCAAAAAGCTGGTGGATGAAATGCCGGCTCAGACGTCTCACTAATGAGCAAGAGCGAAATATTAAAGATTGTGCAAGATCAGCCTGGATCAATACTCAACCTAAATTTAACACAAATTACTCAATAAAAGTAACAGAAAGTTATTACTCAATAAAACTTTAAGAAAAAATGTACTTTCCATTTCCCCTTGCAGTTCTTACTGGATCTTCATCTCTGTTTTGTTTTTTTGTTTTTTTGCTTAATTTGCTTAACAGCTGATCACATCCAAGTAAATGACAGAAGGTTCATTAAAAATGGGGGGGGGGGGGGAGGAATCCTCCAACTTTATTGGGTTAAAATTTAATTTGAAACTTAATTTTCATGGTGGTAGATCACAGGCACTATTGGCTGGAAAAAGTAGATCATGACCTTTTCGAAGTTGGACATGCCTGGTATAGATGAACATGGCTTAATGAAGATGAGCCAGCATGGATTCAAGAAATGGAAGCTGTACCTCATTAATCTATTACATTTCTTTGGAGGAGTGAGTAAGCATGTAGATAAAAGTGAACGGGTTCATAAACTGGGTTTAGATTTTAAGAAAGTATTTGCTAACGTCCCTGAGAGATTCCTTAGCAAATAAAACAAATCATGTGATAGGAGATAGCGCCTTACTGTGGATCACCAATAGTTAAAAGATAGGAAGCAAATGTAGAACTCAGCAGCTTTCCCAATGAAAAGGGGTCACTAATAGAGTGGATCTCTGCTGGGATCTGTGTTATGGAACATATTCATTAATGATTTGAAAAAGGAAACAAATTTAGCAAATTTGCAGATGACACAGGAATATTTAAAATCCTTAAAATACAAGCAGAGAGGGGAGCGATCCAATTTTCAGCCCGGTTTCCATCGCCGGAGAGAAGGTCGGTTTCGTGGCTGGCGACTGAGCAGGCAGCCTGCTGACGTCATCTTCAGGCCCTGATTTAAAGCTCCTGCTTGCTGCTCTCATTGGGAGTGATCCAATTTTCAGCCCAGTTTCCATCGCCGGAGAGAAGGCCGGTTTCGTGGCTGGTGACTGAGCGGGCAGCCTGCTGACGTCATCTTCAGGCTCCTTATAATAGTTCTTCTACGGCGCTTAGCCGTCGGCGCATTTTCTAAGGGGCGCTTTTCAAAGGGGCTTATTTTGCTCCTTGAGAGCCCCTTTGGAGCCACTTTGGAGCTGCGTGTGGCTTGCTTGGTTGAGTTATGCTGAGTGGGAAGCGCAAGAAGAAACCCCCTGCTGAGGATCCTCAAGCTGGTGCGATTGAGAAGCATTTGATTTCTACACCACGAGTTGCCGCCTCAGGTACTGTGCCTTTTGACCTCGTAACCGATGGTGCGAGTTTAAGCTCTTTTGAGCGAACACCCCTGCTTCCCCCGGGTTTCCTTGAACTGTCTGGGAAATTGTCTCCTGCTTTAGTGTCTTCGAAAGTTGTTCCTAAAGACGTTTCTTGGAGTCGTACTTCTCTTCCACCTGCTAAGCCCCCTGTTTCCACTGTGTCTCTCTCGGATATTTGGATTGTGGTCTCACGTACAGAACAAATGCTTGCAGGGACTGTTCCTAAGTTATGTCAATTTACTAAGGACGCTGTACAAAAGTTTCAGTCTCTTGATTCCCAGATTGGGGCCCTTAGCTCTGCTCTGGTGAAAATAGAGCCTCAGGTTAAAATGCTTTCTGATTTTTCCGCTGCTCATGCTAAAGATAGTTTTCTTTTGCATCAAAAGCTGGAGAATCTTGAAAACTTAAATCATAGTAAGAACCTTCGGTTATTAAATTTTCCCACTTGTCCGTTATTGTCTCCCTTAGTACTCTTTAGGAAATATCTGAAGGATACCCTCCTTTACCCGCAGGCTGAGTCTTGTTTAGTTACTAAATGTTATTATTTGCCCTCTAAAACTTCTACTGGCCTTGGGGACAAGGATGATTTCAATTTAACTGCATTTTTAGAGGAAACTCAAGATGTGATTACCACTAGGGCCACCTTATTGGTGACTCTATCCTTAGAGGGCGATAAGATTTCTATTTTGAAGTCTTATTTCAAAAGGAGGGAGTCCCAGTTTTGTGACGATAAAGTTTCTATATTTCCAGATGTTTCTCGTTCTACACAACTTCGTAGGAAATCTTTTCTGTTGTTGAAACCTAGAGTACTTGCTTTAGAGGCTACATTTTTTTTAAAAATATCCTTGTAAATGTTGTATTTCGTTACATTATGATAAGTTTGTATTTTTCTCCTCATCTGATTTAGAGAAGTGGATTTTGGATCGGGAAAAGGCATCTTCTGTTTCCTAATTGTCTAGCGTTGGGAAGCGAGGGAACTCTTCCGGCTGTACTAGTTGGCTTTTGACCTCTTTAGGTCTTTGCCTTGATTTGTACTGCTAAATTTTGCTTTTTAGTTGGATATCTCCCCGAGACATGGACTGTTAAATTTTGTTATATTATGTCTGTACAATCATCTTAATTTGTTTATTTCTTTATTTCTTGGTTGTAACTGGTTTCACAGTATAACTATGTAAAAGGTACCTTCATAAATAAATATTAAAAAAAAAAATACAAGCAGAGAGTGAGGAACAACAGAAGGACCTTGTTGTTGTTGTTAAGTGCCGTCGAGTCGGAGTCGACTCATGGCGACCCTCTGGATAGCTATCCTAAATTGTGTTCGGTCTTCAGTCAGGCGGCTCATTGTTGACAGGCTGGTACCCGTAGCTGCTGTTATTGTAGCGATCCATCTCATTGCTGGCCTTCCTCTTTTGCGTTGACCTTCTATCTTGCCAAGCATGATGTCTTTCTCTAATGATCTCTCTCTTCGCATGATGTGTCCGAAGTATGAAAGTCGAAGTCTTGTCATCTGAGCTTCTAAAGAAAGCTTAGGTTTGATCTCCTCTAGTACCGACTGGTTTGTTCTTCGGGCAGTCCATGGTATACACAGTATTCGCCGCCAGCACCATAATTCAAAGGCATCAATTTTCTTCCTGTCTGTCTTTTTCACTGTCCAGCTTTCACATCCATATGATGTTATTGAAAATACCATGGCTTGAACAAGTCGAATCTTTGTATGGAGAGAGACATCTCTGCTCTTGAGAATCTTATCTAGGTCTTTCATAGCCATTCTGCCAAGAGCAATGCGTCGTCTGATTTCTTGACTGCTTGTTGCTTCTTTATTGATAGTTGATCCAAGTAGGTTAAAGTTGTTCACGATTTCAATTTCTTCTCCTTCAACGATGAACCTGTTGATTTTGCCAGTTGTCATGATCTTTGTCTTCTTTACATTAAGGTGCAGGCCCATTTTGAGACTATGTTCTTTGATTGTAAGAAGCAAATGTTTCAGATCATCTTCACTTTCAGCCAGTAATGTGGTATCATCAGCATAGCGAAGGTTGTTGATGAGTCTTCCACCAATCTTCACACCTCTGTTGTCTTCATACAGTCCTGCTTCTCTGATGATTTGTTCTGCATATAAATTAAACAGGCAGGGGGAAAGTATGCAGCCTTGTCTTACACCCTTGCTTATTTTAAACCATTCTGTTTCTCCTTGTTCCGTTCGAACTATTGCTTCTTGATCAATGTACAGATTGCGCAAGAGAACGATCAGGTGTTCTGGTATACCCATTCTTCTTAATGTGGTCCAGAGTTTCTCATGGTTTACACAGTCAAAAGCCTTGCTATAGTCGATAAAGCACAAATAGATATCCTTTTGGTATTCTTTAGTCTTTTCAAGGATCCATCTCACATCCGCAATGATGTCTCTCGTTCCTCGCCCTTTCCTGAACCCTGCTTGCACTTCAGGTAGTTCTTGTTCTAGGTATGGCTGTAGTCTCTTTTGAATAATCTTCAGTAGAATCTTGCTGGCATGTGGGATCAGAGCGATTGTGCGATAATTTCCACAGTCAGTTGGATCACCTTTCTTTAGTATTGGTATAAACACAGATCTTTTCCAGTCAGTTGGCCATGATGTTGTCTTCCATATTTCTTGGCAGAGCCGTGTAAGTACGGTAACAGCTGCATCAGATTGCTGCAATACTTCTATGGGAATGCTATCAATGCCTGGTGCTTTGTTCTTTGATAAGGCTTTCAATGCTGCTTCAACTTCTTCTTTCATCACCAATGGTTCCTGATCATAAGGTATAGGTTGAAACGGCTGTTGGTCCACTTGATCTTTATCATATAAAAACTCTGTATACTCCTTCCACCTTTTCTTGATCTTCTCAGCATCATTCAACATAGAACCTTGAGCATCTTGTAACATTCCAATTCGAGGCTGGAACTTTTTCTTTAACTCTCGCAGCTTTAGGAAAGCCGATCTTGTTCTTCCTCTAATAGTTTCTGCTTCTATTTCCTTGCAAGTGTCATTGTAGTACTTTTCCTTGTCCTGTCTTGCTGCACGTTGGAAATCTCTGTTGAGTTCTGCAATTGTCTTTCTTTCTCCTCTGGCTTTAGCTTCTCTGCGTTTCTGGGCAATTTTCAGAGTTTCTTCCGTCATCCATTTTGGCCGTTTTTGCTTTTTCACCTTTTGTAGAGACTTCTCGCTTTCTTCTAGCACAACCTTCTTGATGTCATTCCATAACTCTTCCGGAGCTCTGTCATTTGTATCTAAAGCAGCAAATCGATTTTGCAGGCAGTCTTTAAATTCCAGTGGTATATTCTCAAGGTCATATTTTGCTGCATTCATGAGTGGTTTGCTCTTTTTCAACTTTAGCTTGAGTTTGCATACTAGTAGTTGATGATCTGTACCACAGTCAGCTCCAGGTTTTGTCTTGGTTGATGTTACAGAGCTTTTCCATCGTTGACTTCCACAGATGTAGTCAATTTGATTTTTATACAATCCATTGGGTGAAGTCCATGTGTACAGTCGCCGCTTGTGTTGCTGGAAGAAGGTGTTTGAGATGAATAGATCATTGGTCTTGCAGAATTCTATCAATCTTTCTCCAGCTTCATTTCTGTTGCCAAGTCCATATTTTCCAACTACTTTGCCTTCTTCTTTGTTGCCAACTTTTGCGTTCCAGTCACCCATGACTATCAGGATATCCTGTTTGCATGTTCTGTCAATTTCAGCTTGTACTTGTTCATAGAACTCTTCAATTTCATTCTCTTCTGCAGCTGTTGTTGGGGCATATACTTGAATTATAGTTGTGTTGATAGGCAATCCTCGTAGACGAATAGAGATTAAGCGTTCGCTGACTGCATTGTATTTCATTACAGTTCTTGCAAGTTTCTTCTTTATTATAAACGCAACAACACCATTTCTTCTTTGTCTTTCATTTCCAGCATAGTAGACCATGTGATCATCTGATGCAAAGTGCCCGATGCCAGTCCATTTCAGTTCGCTGACACCCAACAGGTCAAGTTGTACACGTTCCATTTCATTCTTGACCACCTCCAACTTCCCTTGGTTCATGCTTCGTACGTTCCATGTTCCAATGTGTAAGACATCTTACAGCTTCTGACTCTCATTTCATGCGCAGCTACATCAGCAGTCAGACTTCCCGAGGGCTTTGATCCAACCACATCATAAATGCTGGCTTTACTCTGAAAAGTCTTCAGCTCTTCCCCAGTAGCTAGTTGAGTGCCTTCCGACCTGGGAGTCTCATCTTCCAGCACCATAGCACAATTTGTTTTGTTGTAACTATCCATTGGGTTTTCATGGCAAGATACAGAAGTAGATTGCCGGGCCTTCCTTCCGCGCAGTTTAAGTTTGGTGTTGTTGCCGTTGTCACAGAAATGTGATCCTCCGCCGTCAACACTATCCCATTCTGCTGCTGCCCAGATGGGTGGTTTGTCTTCGTCTGGCACCTCAGCTGAGACCTGTCCATCTTGGGAGACCCTGCCAGTAGTTAAACTACGGATAGTTTAGCTCTCAGCATCACTGATGCACGCAAGCCCTCACAGCACGACAAGCTGCAAACCAAGTGACCAAGCTGCAAACCAAGGACCTTAGCAGACTGTATAAGCAGGCATTGAAATAATAGATGAAATTCAGTGGAAGCAGCTAATAATGCGTGTTAAAAAAATAACACATGATATTTTCTTCTTAACGTGGTGAATGGAAAAATTGTGCATTATTTTACTGTAACATTAATATACTGTAATGTGTGCTACATAATAATGAAACTACATCCAAGCAAATCCTATAAATTGTGGCCAATATATTTTTGTTAGACCTTCAGATATGTAATACTAGCCCAGAATCAGCTTGTGTTCAAAGCAGTCCATTTTACTCTTAATACATATTGTACTAGCAAGAACAATTCTTCACACTGTAAATTATAGAGTCATGTGTTCATATAAGGCCCGATTCAGTCCTAGACGTCCCGGCCCTCTGTGCACCCAGTCAGAACCGGATGCACACAGTTAGCCAGGATTCTGATCCAATAGGGCACGTCTAGCCCCACAGGATCTGAATCGTGTCCAGGCCTGTACATGTAGGCAGGGACCCCGATTCAGGTTGGCCTGCACGTACAGGCCCGGCCTGGCTAACTCAGTCAGGGCTTTTGAATGGAGCCGCAGCGCCATGACATCTGGTTGCCATGGCACCATGGCTGCATTCAAAAACTGTGGTCCCTGGCTGCCAGACCAAAATGTTAATTTCCTGCAGCCCAACCCCCAATCTGGCCTCCCAAGGCCAGGATCGGGCTGCGGGGAATTTCTTCTACCCCCTTCTGCCTTTTTCAGACCCCAGGCCTGCCCGATCCATCCGACTAGGGGAATTTATTCCACCTCAGAGGTGGAATAAGTTCCCTGTTCAGGCCGCTGGCCCCAGACGTACAGGGCCGACATTGGAATTGGCCCTGTACGTCCGGGGTTGCTGACCGCCCACTGCCCACCCTAACTCTGCCCCCAAACCGCCCTTTCCCGCCTCTGTCTAACTTCCCCGTACAAAGTGCGGGGAAGTTAGTCAGGATCAGAAGAGGTGCCAAATAGCAGGGATGGACGTCCATCCCTGCTATTCGTGCCTCGGAATAACCCTGATAACGTATTCCAACCTTAGATGGAAATTCACCGAACACAATATTGTGTTTTGAACTTCTCCCGATTAAAAAAAAGGTTCTGGGTCAGGGAAGAAACAATTTTTACTTCTCTATATTCCTTAAATTGAAATCTTCTTTCAAATTCTGGTTGACTTGAACTTCTCATTCTATTGCCAGCAGATTCCATAATGTTTACTAAACAGCACTACCCTGTAGCGTAAGGTTTAGTGCACAGTTTGGGCACCATGATAAATAGTAGCATGGAGCCCCTGTCAGGGGTCGCACAAGGGGGTGCGGGGCCATGTGCGGAGACTCATTGTGGGGCCTTATTTGCATAAGGGGGCTCATTTGCATAAATATTTGCATAATGTTAACATGCGCTAACTGTTAGTAAACATGCTTCTTGATGAGTGTCTGGATAAAGAAAGACTACCGGATTTCTACATTACTATACTCCAGTGTCAACCGCCAGACACATTAGGAAGTACCATAAACACTGCCCATTTAGAACTCATAGCAAACCTGCCGTATCATAACAGCACTACCAGGACTCACAAAGCACCATACCCTATCTATCAAAAGGCAACACTGCAAATATTAAACCAATACATCTCAGAGAATACCAATACATCTCCTACTGGGGAAAGAGAACAAGTGGCACTATCAGATAGAAACCACATGAACAGAATACCTCAGCTCGGTTACACATGCAGAACATAGACTGTCACCACACAAAGAACAAGGGATCACAATTTAGAAATAGGAAGACAATAATTAAACTGGGAACCCTAAAAGCCAAACTGGAATGTACTACAACTGGAGAAATAAAACTATAAATTAATTTCCTCTTGTACTAAACAAAAACGCAAAGACATTAGCAATGCACATTTCCCAGAGTTGACATATTCCAGTTAATAAATTCAAAATAAAAAAGTATTTTTCTACCTTTTGTTGTTTTGGCATTTTATTTTTCAGTTGCAATTGCTCCAGTCACTTTCTTCTGGTTTCTTTGTGTCTTCTGCTAACTCTCCATTGCCTACTGTCCATTTCCTTTCTTCTCTCTTCTAGTTTTCTTTTCCTTTCTCTCTCAACATCTGCTTTAACAGATCTTTCCCCTTTTGCTCTTTCTTCCATTTCTTTCTTTATTCTTTTTTCATCTACTCAAATTTTACCCTTCCATCCTTAATCCCTACTTACTCTGCCAATACCTGGCCAATCATAGATTTTTCTTCCCTCCCACACAAAATATCTTTTCCCCTCTCCATCCTCACTCCCCCCAGTCCCATCCCCTTCTAGTCCTCCCCCAACATCTGCTCTCTTCTAGTCCCATTCTTCCATCTCCCCGCATCAGCCCATTTCCATTTCTAGCCCCCCGTCAGTCCATTTCTAGTTCTATCCCAGCCCCCCATCAGCCCATTACCAGTCCTATCTCAGCCCCCCATCAGCTCATTTCCAGTCCAAGCTTCCTCATCAGCCATTTCCAGTCCTACCCAGCCCCCCATCAGCCCATATTCAGTCCAAGCCCCTCATCAGCCATTTCTAATCCTAGTCCCCCATCAACCTATTTTCAGTCCTATCCTAGCTCCCACCCAAAGAGCCCTGTGCCTGTCTGAGCAGCTTCAGAGGGAGCCGGGGAAGCCGGCTCATCTCTGCACAGCACTGGAGTGAAGAGCAGCATGTTCCTTTAGGCCTGCTGTGTTCTTGTGAAGCGCACTGAGTGCCTGGAAAGGTGAAAGGGCATTTCCTGTTTCCCCGCACTCTGTGGGCTCCACGAGAACTCGGCACTGCTCTTCGCTCCAGCGCCGTGCAGAGGTGAGCCGGGTCCTTGGGCCTCCCCGGCTCCCTCTGAAGCTGGCCCTGAAAACCCACTCAGCGGAATGAAGTTCGCGCGGGGCCCTTTGCGAACAACATTCTCGCACAATGGACGTGCTGGCCCTGGCCCTTTGCAACCCTGCTAGTGTGTGTCAGGATGGGGACTGGGCAAGACAGGGACAGATGACAGGTGTTCCCTGCGCTTCGTGGCTATGTCAGGCATTAATGTCTCATGCTAACCGCACTTGGCGCCTTTAGTGCGGGTACATTTAATGTCAATGGGTGCTATTAGTTGCACCCACATGGCAGCTTGAGCAGTGCCATAGCCTGGGCCCATGCTAACTGCAAGAGAAAGGAAGCACACGACCTCTGCAGTTACCGCTGACCTTCCGCACTGGCAATGCAGTCCACACACGTTACTGTCGTGGGCTTTAGTAAACATGCCCCTATGTTTTTAGACTAAAATAGACCGCTTTGAATACTAGCTTATTCTGGACTAGTATGATAGAGCTGAAGGTCCGAGAAAAACATTTGGGCTACCAATTTTAGGATTTTTTTGGATATAATTGTATTACATTGGAATCCGATTTGATGATCTTTAGGGTGGAGGAATTAACATAATAATGAGAGGCAAAGCATGCAAATGCATGGAAAGCAGCTGATATTATGCAAATTTAAAAAGGCAACATGTATTAACCTCTGCAAGCTGCGTTATTCATGGAAAAACAATGACAACTTTGAGATGCCATTATTTTTCCACTTTGGGAGCACTGGGCCACTAACACATAGCCTGATGCTTCCCGGGGTCTTTTTGAAAGGACTGGATGTAAATTAAATACTGCCCAGACCTTCCTTCCCTCAAGCAAAGACTCTACACCCACCCTGAAGACACCTCCCTTGACCTCGAGCAAAGATCCCCCATCCCCATGAAGACACACCCCAGACCTACTAGGGCAATCCCTGATATCTAGTGGTGGGGGCAGCACCAATCTCTAGTTGTTTCTTCCTTGCTGGTGGCCTGGGCTCACATGGCAGCTCTGACCCCTGGAAGTAGTACTATTAGGGGTGAAAACAGTCATTTTGCACCCAGGCTACAAATGGGAGAGAAGAGACTGGGGATCACTCTTGCCTTCCACTGCTAGACACTGGGGATTGCACTGGTAAATCCAGTGGATATTTTCAGTGATGAGGGTAGGGTCTTTGGGGGTGGAGGTCCAGGAGAGTGTTTTTGGGGGTGGAGGTTCTTTGCTGGGGGGGGGGCATACAACACTTAATTTGCCTCTGGCCCTTCTAAGATTCTCCCTGGGAACACTGGACCTCATCCCTTATGCCCAGGACAGGGTGACAGTCATTTTCGTGGCCCCCCTTTTGGCCCAGACAGCTATGGTTTCCGCAGTTCCTGCATCTATCCAACAGGCACTTATGCCTGCTGATGCACCCAGACCTCATCAACCAGGATGATGGGTAGATGCTCCACCCCAACCTGAAAGCGCTGGCGCTCACCACCTGGATGTTGAGTGGGTGACCCTGAGGCCTCACCAACTACCGCAGGATGTCATGGAGGTCCTCCTGGCAGCCAGGCGCCCTGCAACCCAGCAATCCTACACCGCTAAATGGGACAGGTTCAGAGCATGGAGTGAGACCGAATGACAAAACCCATTTGCCTGTCTCACTCCGGCATTCCTGCAGTACCTCCTTGCCCTCTCCAAGGTGGGGTTGAAGCCCTCCTCCATCAGGACACACCTGAGTGCTATAGCAGCATACCATGACAAAGTCGATGACAAGCCCATCTCAGGACATCCCCTGGTGGCCTGCTTCATGTGCAGCCTGAACCACCTACAACCCCCTGTGAATGGGACCTCAACATCATCCTACAACATAAGAACATAAGATATGCCATACTGGGTCAAACCAAGGTCCATCAAGCCTAGTGTCCTGTTTCCAACAGTGGCCAATTTAGGTCATAAGTACCTAGCAGTCTCCCCAAAAAATACAGATCCCTCCATGCTTGTATTGGCTCAGACAGTGATATCCTAGGTCCCTTTTAATAATGGTTTATGGACCTTTCCTCCAGGAACTTGTCCAAACCTTTTTTAAACCCAGCTACACTAGCAGCTTTTACTACATCCTCCGGTAACAAATTCCAGAGTTTGATTACAAGCTGAGTGAAAAAATATTTTCTTTTATTAGTCTTAAATAGGTTACCCTGTAGCTTCATTGCATGTCCCCTAGTCTTTTTATATTCTGATGACTTAAACAATCGACCTATGTTTACCCATTCCACTCCATTCATTAATTTATAGACCTCTATCATATCTCCCCTCAACCGTCTCTTTTATAGGTTGAAGAGCCCCAACCTTCTTAGCCTCTCTTCATAGGAGTATCCTTCCATTCCCCTTTACCATTTTGGTGGCTCTTCTCTGCACCTTTTCTAATAATGCTATATCCTTTTTAAGAACACAAAGTCCCAAAATGACAGGAACAATAGTGAAATCTCAATATAAAGGATCCTGCATCTTAACGGCTGTGCCAATAAATTCACCACACAACTCTAAATATCAAATATTGACAACAGAGAATATTTTTTGTCGGAGCTGCAGTGCGAGAGAAGGCAAAGCATCACCCCTCAATGAACAGCCGCTCCTTTTAATCATTTAGTAAAAGTAAAATTTTCATAGCTTATCTGAAACGAATTAAAGCTTTAATGCCGCTTCCGGAATGATATCAGCAACGTGCCACGTTTTGGGTCTACATTTCGCGACCCTGCTTCAGACTAAGAAACATTAGTCCTGCAGACAGCCGTTAAGATGCAGGATCCTTTATATTGAGATATCCTTTTTAAGAGCATTATAAGAGGGATAGACAACACAATAACAGGATTTATCCTCATCTTTATGGACATATCCTCGGCATTTGATAGTCTCCCACAGCATACTACTTCAATGCCTACAAGAAATTGGCCTACATAACGATACGCTAACATGGTTCAAATCATATCTCTCCAATAGACAACAACAAGTGAAATGTGGTACAGTCAATTCAAAGTCCTTCCCTATAAACCAAGGAGTCCCTCAAGGAGCATCCCTCTCTACAATTCTTTTTAACATCTACATAAAACCAATATGCAAAGTGATCAAAAAACACAAAATACAATATAACATATATGCTGATGACATCATGGTATACGCTCCTATAGGAATACACAATCCAGACCTCTCGAATATAACAGCATGTGTAGAAGACATGATCAACTGGCTTAATAACAACAATCTAACAATAAATTACAAAAAGACAGAGGCACTCTTCATCACCAGGGACATATAATTTACCTCAATACAATCAATCAAAATACAACAAAAACATATAACAGAAAACAAGTTAAATACCTGGGAGTCATAATAGATCAAAACTTAACCATGCAACCACACATTGCAAAAACAACCGCAAATGCCTACTACAAGATGAAGACAAGAAGAAGACTAAAACCATTTCTAGACCATGATCACTTCTGGACCATCTGCCAAGCAATAATCACTCCAACGCTTGACTATTGCAATTCATTATACATCTTACAAGACACTATAACAAGAGACACGAGTACCCGGCTTAGAAGGAATAACAAAAAGAATATGATTACTACACCCCTTGGATACCAAAAGACCATACAAAACACATCTGAAAGAGCACTATCATTCTATGTTCCATCACTTTGGAAATCTCTCCCAGATGACTTGTGGGCAACTTCAGACATCAAAGACTTTCGAAAAAAACTAAAAACTCATGTCTTCTCAACTTACTATGGAGTTATAACCTAACCACATAAACAGCAACATGATCCTATTTGACCCAAAGCAATGGACTAATAAACATAAAATATGATACTTAAAATTGTAAATAGTTGTCATATCCTCATGACCATATACATAGTTCTCAGGCTACCTTACCCCTAGATAAGATCCAATTGTTCCTTGTTCTTTGTAGATTATAATATAATACTGTTTACTGTTCAACTGTTCTTTGTAGATTGTAATATAATACTGTTTACTGTTCAGCTGTTCTATGGAAAATGTTTGTTATAATGTAAACCACTCTGATTGAAGGACAAAGCAGTATAGAAAAATGTTTAAATAAATAAATAAATAAGATACAATGACCAGAATTGCACACAATATTTAAGGTGCGGTCATACCACGGAATGATACAAAGGCATTATAATATCCTTTGTGTTATTTTCCATTCCTTTCCTTTTGATACCTAGCATGTTATTTGCCCTCTTTCCCGCTGCTGCACACTGGGCGGAGGGTTTCAACATGTTATCCACGATGACGCCTAAATCTTTTTCCTGGGTAGTGGTTCCCAATATGGAACCTTGCATCGTGTAACCATAGTTTGGGTTGTTCTTTCCTAGGTGCATAACTTTGCACTTGTCCACATTAAATTTCATCTGCCATTTGGATGCCCAGTTTTCCAAGTTATCAAGATCCTTTTGCAATTTGCCACAATGCTCTTTGGTTTTAACAACTTTAAATAGTTTTGTGTCATCTGCAAATTTGATAACCTCACTCGTTACTCCCTTTTCCAGGTTATTTATGAATATGTCAAAAAGCAGCGGACCCAGCACAGATCCCTGGGGTACACCACTATTCACCTTTTTCCATTGGGAAAATTGGCCATTTAGCGCTACCCTCTGCTTTCTGTCTTTTAACCAGTTCCTGATCCACAATAGTACACTGCCTCCTATCCCATGACTCTTTAGTTTTGACAAAAGTCTCTGATGAGGGACCTTGTCAAAGGCTTTCTGAAAGTCCAGATACACTATATCAACCGACTCACCTTTGTCTACCTGTTCATTCACACCTTCAAAAAAACATAACAGATTAGTAAGACAAGATCTTCCTTGTCTAAAGCCATGTTGGCTGTCTCCCATTAAGCCATGACTATCTACATGATGAGTAATTTTGTTCTTTATAATGGTTTCTGCCATTTTTCCCGGTACTGATGTCAGGCTCACTGGTCTGTAGTTTCCCAGATCACCCCTGAAACCCTTTTTAAAATTGGTGTTACATTGGCGATCCTCCAATCTTCCGGTATTAAAGATGATTTTAATGATAGTTCACAGATTACTAATAGCAGGTCTGCAATCTCATTTTTCAGTTCTTTCAACACCCTTGGATCTATACCATCCGGTCCAGGTGATTTGCTACTCTTCAGTTTATCAAATAGTTGTAATACATCTTCCAGGTGTATTGATATTTCTTTCAATTCCTCTGCAGTATCACCTTTAAATACCACTTCAGTCATGGGTAACATTCCTACATCTTCCTCAGTAAAGACCAAAGCAAAGAATTCATTCAGTCTCTCCACTATAGCCTTGTCCCCTCTTACTGCCCCTTTTACCCCTCTATCATCTAATGGTCCAACTGACTCTCTCACAGATTTTTTGCTATGAATGTACTTGAAAGTCTTTATTACGCGTTTTTGCTTCCACAGCAAGTTTCTCCTCAAATTCTGTCTTTGCCTTGCATTTAACTTGCAAGTGGTTGTGCTGTTTCCAGTTTTCGTCATTTGGCTCTTTTTTCCATTTCCTGAAAGATGCTTTTTTGGCAACAGCCTCTCTGACATCACCTTTAAACCATGCTGGCAGTTTTTTGGACTTCCCTACACTTTTCTTAAAGCATGGAATACAGCTGGTTTGGGCTTCCGAGATAGTATTTTTAAACAACACCCAAGCTTGATGTAAGTCTTTGACCTTTGCAACTGCTCCTTTTAGTTTTTCCTTAACTATTTTCCTTATTTTATTATAGTCTTCCTTTTGAAAGTTAAAAGGTAGTACTGTGGATTTCCTTACCATCCCTCCTCTATTAATTAAAGCAAACGTGATCATGTTATGATCACTATTGCCAAGTGGGCCCAACACCCTTATCTCTTGCATCAGATCTGGTGCTCCACTAAGGGCTAAGTCCAAAATGGCTTCCTCTGTGGTCGGTTCATGAACCAGCTGCTCCAAGAAGCAGTCATTTATTTCATCTAGAATCTTTATCTCTCTAGCATGTCCTGCCGTGACACTGACCCACTCAATACTGGGGTAATTGAAATCACCCATTATTATTACTGTTCTGTAACTTTTGTTACCTTCCCTGATTTCTTTGAGCATTTCATCATCTATTTGTTCATTCTGGCCAGGCGGTCGATAGTACAACCCCACTGCCATTGCCTTCCCTTTTTTACATGGAATTTCAATCCTTTGTGACACTATGCCCTCTCTGACATAGAGCACAACACCTCCACCAATTTGATCAGCTCTATCATTACAATATAGTTTGTACCAGGTATCACAGTGTCCCACTGGTTGTCCTCCTTCCACCATGTCTCTGATATTCCAATCATATCTAACTTCTCATTTAGTGCTATATATTCTAACTCTCCCATCTTATTTTTTAAACTTCTAACATTTGCATACAAGCATTTTAGAGTCTGTATTTTATTCATATTAATCTGGTTATCGGTAGCAGGGGCAATTTGGAATCTTTAAGCTTTGTCTGCTCTGTACTGAAGGGCATTTGGGCTACCTTTGTCTTTATTGGAATCTCTCTGCTGATGTGCCCTAACTTCATTTTTTTGGTAGTATCCTTCAAGGATACATTGTTCTGAACTATGTGTTCTTGGGGGACTGTCGGCTTTCCCCTATTATCTAGTTTAAAAGCTGCTCTATCTCCTTTTTAAAGGTTAATGCCAGCAGCCTGGTTCCATCCTGGTTAAGGTGAAGCCCATCCCTTTGGAAGAGCCCCTCCTTTCCCCAGAATGTTCTAGTTCCTAACAAATCCAAAACCCTCATCCTTGCACCATTGTCTCATCCATACATTGAGACTCCGGAGCGCTGCCTGCCTTTTGGGTCCTACGCGTGGAATGGGAAGCATTTCGGAGAATGCTACCCTGGAAGTTCTGGATTTCAGCTTCCTACCTAAAAGCCTAAATTTAGCCTCCAGAACCTCCCTACCACATTTTCCTATGTCATTGGTACCGACATGTACCAAGACAGCAGACTCCTCCCCAGCACTATCTAAGACCTTGTCTAGGTGGCGCGTGAGGTCCGCTACCTTCGCACCAGGCAGGCATGTTACCAGGCGATCCTCACATCCACCAGCAGCCACCCAGCTGTCTACATGCCTAATGATCGAATCACAAATTGTAATGGCTGTCCTAACCCTTCCCTCATGGGCACATGGCCCTGGACTAACTTCCTCGGTGCAAGAGGGTTTTACATCACCTGGAGGACCGGTCCTAGCTATAGGATCACTTCCTGCCACACCAAGGTGATGCTCTCCTGTCACATGACCTTTCTCCTCCATGGCAACAGGGATGCTGCCAGACTGGGGATGGGACTTCAGTGTAGCAGCAGATAAGCATGCAATAAATAAATCCAGGAGTCTTTTCAAGGATCCAAGCCAGTTTAATGTGCACATGGCTCAAGCAATAAGCAATTTCAAAATGGCTGAGCAATGGCTTCTAGTAAAACAACAACTTTTATAGCTTTCTTGTCCATTCTAAGCATAGGCAAACTTTTCATTGGTCCCAGTACCCCTCTCACCCATCTATTGGTCCCGGTACTGATATGGCTACCCAATCGGGACTCTGGTCTGGGCCCAGCACCTGGTTGCCCCCCTTCTAGTCCCAATTACAATGGTCAGTGTCTCCAACTTGTTACTTCTCTCCTCCAAGGTCGCTGAGCTTGTTAAAACATATGGGAAGCAGAGGCACTGTGACCTTGCTCTCTGCAGAGTTAATTAATTCCATAGAAGCATAGCACACCTTATCAGTACCAATTAAACTTGTTTTTCTTTATTTTCTAAGTTTTGTTTCTGCTTAGCTATGTTCAGTTAAACTGAGTTAAGTTTCAATTCTATGGTGTCATCATTCAGGGGGGTTTTCATTCCTCTGGGCCTAACTACAGGCTTCAGTTACAGGTCAAGCTGCTCAGGCCTGTCTGCTTAGTTCAATTAGCATGGATCATAGGCCGTCGCCTACCACATTCCCCCCTTTGATTATTCTCACCCGCATGTTAATAAGGTGTGAGAATCAAATCACATAATACTAGGTAAAGGTATCACTCTGTGGTATAGGGTAGTAAGTTCACATAGCTAATATCTTTGTAGCTGTCTTACGCTCTACAGTGTTATTAATAACTGAAGTTATCATTTGCAAGCAAAATGGCAAGAAACAAGGGAGCAACAGGCAGATAGTCAAAGTCCATAGTTTGGCAAGAGTGGGAAAAAGAACTAAAGGATTAGAAGGTTCGGTTGCATCTTTGTTGTGCTGTCGTAAAGCTTCTGATTTAGACAGACCAGCTGTCCATCCTTCGTAGTAGATTGTGGTCCAGTCCGAACAAAACACAAACTGTCAACAATGGGGTGGGCCAATACCCACTCACTAGTAGTGTTATGTAAATCAGTCTGATTGTATAGGATAGAATAGTTCAGTTCTTGCGTCTCCCAGGGCCACTGATCTCCCATCTTAGTTCCTCCACAATAGAAACAGTCAGAAGTGTGGAGACTAGATGCTATTGCTCCAGTAAGTTCAAGAAACAAGTTCTGGTGGTGGTATGAGGAATTGCAACGGTGGCTTGCATAGCCTTGTAGAAAGTCAAGATCTAGAACAACTTTTGGATTGGAGAGTATACCAATGCAAGTATAGGAAGAATGATAAAACAAGGTCTGAGTGACCTTCGCTCCAGTTCATGTTGTACTTATACAGGCTGCCCAGGGAGATAAGGCAAAAGTCATTTCAAAGCACTCCAAGGCTGCTGCCAAAATAAAGCAATAATAATAATTCATAATGGGCATAGTCTCTGGAAAATTGGTGGAACTGTCGACTTCCACAACAGATAACAGATGTAGGGTTGATTGTAGATCCTCAAGCTTCTGCCGTATGTAGACCTACCAGCGTTTTGGCAGGAGTAGGGCTGTAGATTCCAAAGTATCACTGTCCTCTGGGATGTCTCAATTTCTTAAAATATCATAGCATAGTCTCTTAGGCTATTATTGCTTCCTTAGAGCAGTTCACTCTTTAGGAGATCAAAACAGTCTTTTCAGAGTATTTAAACACAGTCTCTTAGAAGATTCAATTTCTTAACACAACACAGTCTCTTTCTGATGATTGCAGGTTTTTTCAGATGCGAGGCTTACCTTCAGATAAACAAACAGTCTTGAAATAGTGCAGTTTCTGAGGGACCAATAAGTCTTAGGTCCGTGGTTGTTGTCGTAGGGTGAGGTGCAATGGAGTCTCAGGATGCTGTACAGTAGTCCAGTGATCAGGTTCAAGAGCAGCTGCTGGCTTCACTTGATTATGATGGGTCCAAGGTTCAAATTCTGCGACTTTTACTGCAGTTGGAGTTGTTGACAGGATGACGACATAGGGTCCCCTCCAATGCAGGGCTAACAGTATCTTTCTCCACTCTTTGATCCACACCGAGACTCCAGGCTTGAAAGGATGCAGGGGTGCAGGCAAATTGATGAGTAATCGATTTTGTACTCAGGTATGAAGACTTCTGCAAAACAGAACTTAAAACCAATAGTTCATGTCTAATAATTTCAGATCCTATCTGTCTCATATCTCCTTTTATTTCCTATACAATAGGCAGGGGTTGCCCATACAGAATCTCAAAAAGGGAAACTCCTAAAGACTTAGCAGGGGCTAAGTATATCCTAAGAAGGGCTATGGGAAGAACCTGGGGCCACTTCAGGTAAACCTCTTGGCAAAGTTTAGACAACTGAGATTTCAGGGTTCTATTCATATATTCTACTTTTCCTAAATTCTGAGATCTATAGGCAGTATGTATCTATTAATATCAATATCTTGGGGCTATACTTAATGGACTTGCTTCCTAAGGTTATCCACCCTCATTCTTTGTACAGGGCCCCATATGCATGCAAGGTTGTAAGGGTATACTTGAAATCTGGGTACACATTTAGACAGGGCTCTTTTCCTATTGTTAGTGCTCTAGTGAGGACTATCAGTTCAGCTTTCTGTGGTGAAGTTTCTGGGGCCAGGGCTGAGGACTCAACTACCAAATCAGGGGTCATCACTGCATATCTAGCACAACAATGTCCATTGATGATGAAACTGCCTTCAGCCACAAAGAAAGTCTGTTCAGGGTTCTCCAGAGGGACATCAGTCAAATCCAGGTGGCTTGAGAATACAGTGTCCATAATTTCTAAACAGTCATGATCAGGGGATCAAGACCAACTGATAACAACATAGCAGGATTGAAAGCTTGACTGACCCTTCAGTTGTATCTGGGGTTTTCACACAACATACTCTAATATTTCAACATTCATAGATTTGTTAGCTAGTAATTTCCTTTGTGAAGGGATTTTTCTTTTAGTTTTTGCTTACTAGGAAGGCTGTAGCTGTAACAGCTTCTCAAATAAGGTCCAAGAGATTGAGTCAACACTCCCAGAACATTTCCTTGCGACTCATGAACATAGAGACTGTAAGGTTTTCTGGACATCTGGTAGACCCAGAATTGGTGACAACATCAGAGTGTTTTTTTCAAAGATCAAAAGACTGCATCCTGTTCAAGTCCCCATTCCTCTGGAGACTTTTCCATTCCTTTGATAGCTTGATACAATGGTTTTTTTTTTTGGTTTTTTTTCTCTAGCAGCGCAAAATTGGGGATCCATATACAACATACTCTGTGGCACCCAAGAAGGCTCTCACTTGCCTCCTGGTGATTGGAGTAGGAATACTGCATACAGCTGCTTTGCGTTCTGGTAAGGGTTCCAGGCGTCGAATTCCGCTGGACAACTGGAATCCTAGGTATTTAACTTGTTTGACATAATTATGCTTTGGCTCTTGAGACTTTGTATCCAGCCTCATTAAAAAGGTGCAAGAGTTCACTGGTGGCTGGTGGACATTCACTTTCTGAGTTGGTGGTTATGAGCAAGTTGTCCACATATTGAAGTAGAATTTTTTCTTTTTTTTTTCCTTGAGTTTCTGGATAACTTGTCAAATCTTTTGCTGAGTGAGGCGAGTTCTTGAATTCTTGAGGTAATCTTGTCCAGATGAGTTGGCCCCGCCTCCTTGTAGTGGGGTCTTGGGCTAAGCGTATACAGAAAAAGGCATCTTTTTAAGTCCAGAATGATGAAATGTATAGCTTCAGCAGAGATCAGTTCCAAGAGAATATAAGGATTTTGGTACCACTGGTTGTATAGTTTCAGCTGCATCATTCATTCTTTCTTAGATCCTGCACTGGGCGGTAATCACCTGTCCCAGGCTTCTTGACTGGCTTGAGGGTGACAATGGCAGGGGCTATGTTCTTCGCTAGGCCAGGTGGATTATCTTCTGCCCATCCTCCAGGTGGGGCTATGAGGTTGGTAAGTGTACAGCTTGTTGCTTTGGATGCAGGTGAATAGAACCGCCATTCTTCTTCTTGGGGACAGTTAACACCATCATGCCAGCAGATTTTGAGTTTCATTTTTTTCCCCTTCAACAAAGGATATCTGTGCTTGAAGCTTTGCAAGCAGGTCTCGGCCCAAAAATGGAATAGGGCATTCAGGCATATACAGGAACTGGTACATTATTATTATTATTTTTTTCTAGTTCACACATGTGGTTCTGCAGAAAAGGCTTTGCGAGAAAAACACAGGGGCTACTGGCTTTAGTATTCTGCTCCTGTATCCCCCATAAAAGTCCATATATTGGTCCCCTATTTTTCAGACTGACTCCTGGGGACCCAGGGAAACTGGAGAGTCCGGTCTGGCCTAGTCTTCATCCATGCTGTAGCCCTCTTCGGCTGCCACTTACGCTATAGCTGCTTCACTCTCGTGCTGAAACACTGTGCTTGGTTTATTGTTTTATGACTTTGCAATCAAGTACTCCCTCGGGAGTCAAGATACGGGCATTCACTTCTCTAATGTCCTTCTTTTTCTATAATGGGCGCACTCACACCCAGTTTTCACATCCGCTGCTCCTTCGATTAGGAAAACTTCCACATCATCCAACTAAAATATCTGTTCTCTTTTTCCCATCTTACAATTTTTACATTCTCTGTCCTTCTTCAACAATCCACATACTTTCTGATAAACTTTCATTTAACCATTATGCCCGCAAATTCATCCAGTTCTCTGCAATTTCCGTTCATTAGTTCAATCAAGTCCTAAAACTTCTCAGTGTATAATGCAGTTTTTTTCAGTTCTAAACAAGTCTGGTCAGCTGACTTTCACTTCTAGTCCGGAGGGGGTGGACATTCCCCTGTTGCAGAGGTGGCTAGCAAACTACTTGGGAATCTGTAGTCCCCCCCCCTCTCCTGGATTCTGTTTCTCCTAGCAATGCTCTATCCCGGAGGTTGATTTTTTTTTTTTTTTAAGGATCCACTTCTCTGCTGTGGGCACATTAGTTCACGCCCACTGGGGGGGGGGGGGGGGTTTGACATCATCGGTGGACTGGGCTCCATCCCCCCCTTAAGCACTCTGAACTGAACTACTTACAGAGAGAGAGAGAGAGACGAGACAGGATATCTAGAAATTCTGGGGCAAAATCCTGATTGGGACAGAGACATTTCATAATCTTCAGTAAATCCCTTACTGAAATTCTTGATCATACTTAAAAAGACACTTATTATTTCTGTAAACATAGGGCAGGCAGGAAACACTTAGATTGAGCACATACATCCATTATGCTTCTTATAGAGAGAACTATAGCTATCTGTCAGCATGTCTCTGCAAAAGAAATTATTTTTTTAGTTCAGGAAGCAAATATTTAAAAGACATTCCGGATATTTTTCATAAAATACAGTACACCTTTCCCTTTTTTTTTTAAATACAGAAAAGCTAACTGATTTGTTCATTAGTAACCAGCACAGAGGGGAAGCATGCATTCAAATGACTTATACTCATTCATAAAAAGATAAACTTTGTTTTTAAAACTTTTGGTTAGGGGGCGGAGCCTGATGTCCAGCGGGTAAGACGCTTCGCGCTGAAGCTCCCGAGAGGCCTACTTAGAATCCTGACTTAATACCTATACAAACTTACTATTTCGCTCCGGGCTGACCGGGGTACCTCGGGGGGGATGGCGGCCCATAAACCAGCGCGCTTGGACTTCGGGTCTCCTTCTTCTTCTCACGGAAAACGCTCCAAAACAGAGGTGTCCTCCCCACAGAAGATGGCTCCATTTCGGGAAAACCCCGAAATGCACCTGGAGATTTTAGAGGAAATACGCGGCGTGAAGGAATTGGTGCAATCCAATGGAGAAGCGCTTAGAGCCATGCGAGAAGACCTTGGAGTGCTCCAGGACCGACTTGAAAGTCTCTCATTACGGCAGGACAATATGGCGGGGGTCCTCGACTCGCACGCGGTGCGCTTGGGCACACTGGACAAGGCTGAGCGCCAGATACAGAATCTTCAAAAGGAGTTAGAAGATAGCAATAATCGAGCCCGTCGCAACAATGTGAGGCTCATTGGAATACCGGAGGGGGTGGAAGCGGGAGATATGAGAGAATTCCTGCTCAAAACTCTTCCCTCCTTGCTGAAGATCACCTTTCATAAAGAACTGGAAATCGATCGTGCACACCGTGTTCCTACCCACATGGCGCTCAACCGAACGACCCCCCGGCCTATTATCTTTCGCTTGCTACGATATCAACAAGTGGAACAAATTTTAAATGCTGCCCGGGGCGAACCATCATTTGGAATTTGAAGGTCACAAAGTCTCCTTCTTCCCTGATTTGGCAAAGCCTACCGTTGACCGACGGAAGAAACTCCTTGCTTTTCGCCCTCGACTTCAACAGCTACAGGCTCGCTTTGGCCTGTTGTATCCCGCGAAGCTCCGAGTGACTCTCCACAACCAAACCAGGACATTCGAAGATCCTGATCTACTATCAACATTTTTAGACTCCAAAGAAGCAGAGCAGATGCGCTAATCCAACGACTTGGACTTTTATTTGCCGGCTCTGTCCGCCATTTTGAAGGGCCCGATGCGGCGGTCATAGTCAAGCACAGAGACTACCTGGACTTTCTATCTCTCTTCCTATGACTTTTGTTTTTTGGTCTCCTATCCCTCCATGATGTGTGCCTCGGTCGGATTCGGAGCACGCACAGTCCTACAGGTTATGTGTTTTTTTTCAATTTCGGCCTTCTCTGGGGCTTCTCCCCGCAGACACATGGTCGCCAGTAATTTTTGGGGTTCTGCTTCTTCTCTACCGCGCTGCGGTTTTTCTTTTTTAATGTGGGGCGCTTCATTGTATTATCTAAGCTTATTTTCTTTTATGCCATATGTACAGCCAGATACAGTCAATATGAGGGACATTGTGAAATTATGTGCGCTATCATGCTCAGAATTTTTAACTTGTCTGAATGGCCTTATGTAAAATCTTATCACTCAACGTAAAGGGCATTAATAGTCCAATCAAAAGAAAGAAAATCCTTAGCTATCTTAGCCATGAGCATGCTGATTTAGCGTTTCTTCAGGAAACGCACTTAAACTCTGCTGAAACACTGAAACTCAATGTTAAGCCTTACATGGTGGCTGCCTATTCTCCCGCCGTTTCCAAACGGTGCGGGGTAGCCATTCTGGTTAAGAAATCTTTGCAAGCTACTGTAATTGATACTAGCGCTGACAAGGAGGGTAGATGGGCCCGAGTACATCTTAAGGTTGGAGATAGTGAATTTACATGTATTTGCATTTATGCCCCGAATGTGGACAATCCTGCCTACTATGCAAGTATTGCGCAGTTGGCACAGGCCTCTGCCAATACTCCATTAATACTTGGTGGTGATTTTAATCAAGTGTTAGACCCTCTGATAGATCGACAGCCGCCTAGAACGAGTAGTCCACCCAAAAGTCTTGCTACCCTTACAGCTCTGATGCAAGATCTTGCGCTGGTAGATATATGGAGGCTGCTTCACCCCTCCGACTTAGAGTTCACTTTCTTTTCTGCCCCCCATCACTCCCAATCTAGAATAGATTTCTTTCTCATTTCCAAAGCACTGATTTCTCAAGTAGACACGACTAGGATTCATCCTCTCCATATTTCAGATCATGCTGCCATATCTTTATCATTACATGTCACCGCGCGGGACGATTCTCCCCGAGCTTGGTTTTTTGATAGATCCCTACTGGGTCAAAAAGATTTTCAGGTTGATATAAAGGCCGCTATCCAAGATTATTTTCATTTTAACTCACCCCATGACACAGCGAGCTGGGCTTGGTGGGAGGGTTTTAAAGCATCTATCCGCGCAACTATAACTAGCTATCAAATTCGGCAGGGGAAACAAAGAAAGCAGCATTTACTGATTCTAGAGCAGCAGATACAAGCTGGGGAGCGTCTCCTCACGTCCCGTACTGACCCATGTATTTTACTCCGTTTACAACGCTTGCGTTTTCAATACAATCAGCTTTTGTACACTGCTGCTGTTAAAAATATTGAATCACAACAAGGGCTATATTATCGGGAAAATAATCGTGCTGGCAAATTATTAGCAAATGCCCTAAAAGGTCAAAAAGAAGCCAAGCGTGTTACCGCCCTCCGTAATCCGTCGGGGGGGGGGCTTGGTCACTAAAGATACCGAAATCTTAGAACTCTTTCGTGATTTTTATACTCGGCTTTCTCAATCTGAATGTGATTTTGAGCCAGATGTATTTGAACGCTTACTTGCAGGGGTACAAAGACCGACCCTATCTGACGAAGATAAAGTGGCCTTGGACACACCATTTACTGTCTCAGAAATTCATTCTGCTATCAAGAAATGTGCCTCAGGTCGAGCCGCAGGCCCAGACGGTCTCCCTGCTGAATTCTACAAAACCTTTCACGCTGACTTAGCTCCAGTTTTGAAACTTTATTTTTCTGCTCTGGCCGAGGAGGGTTCTCCTTCTGGGTCCTTTTCAATGGCAAATGTAGTAGTTTTTGAGAAAGAGGGGAGAGACCCGCAACTAACAGCTAATTATCGTCCAATTTCCCTCCTAAACGCGGACTATAAAATATTTGCCACCATTCTCTCCACCCGGCTCTCTGATAGGATGCCTACCTTAATACACCCAGATCAATGCGGTTTCATTCCTGGTCGATCAACTGCTGACAATGCTCGGACTCTATGCCATGTACTGACTACCGCAGTTAATCTTGATCGCCCATTTGTTGGCCTCTCACTTGATGCTGAGAAGGCCTTTGATCGCTTAGAGTGGCCCTTCCTATTTGCAGTCCTCCGCTGGTACGGATTCGGGGAAGGTTTTCTCCGTTGTCTTCGCACCATGTACGCACAGCCTGCAGCCAGTATATGTGCCAATGCTTTAAAGTCTCAGCCTTTTCCTCTTCAACGCGGCACTCGCCAGGGATGCCCACTGTCTCCACTTCTCTTCGATCTTGCACTCGAACCCTTGGCTTTACTAATCCGGCAATCGGAGGAGATTCATGGAGTCCCCTTCACCCATAGGGAAATCAAAATTTCAGCGTATGCTGATGACCTTATGCTTTTTGTCTCTATAGACTCAGTACCGGCTGTCCTAGAGCAAATTGGTAAATACTCACAACTGTCCGGTTATAAGATAAATTGGACCAAGTCGGTAGCCTTTCCATTAAATCCTTTGCTTCATCAGGCAGATATGCAATCCTTCCCCTTTTTATGGCAACCTCGCATGGTCAAATACCTTGGGGTTCACTATTGTTCTCCTTTGGAAGACACTATCTCCTTCAATGCCAAAGACTTAACCTCTAAAGTCCGGGCGCTTACTCACCGCTGGACTCCTTTAACACTTACCTGGTGGGGTCGATTAGAAACCATAAAAATGATGATTGTTCCGAAAGTGAATTATATCTTAGAAATGTTGCCCTGTCTTTTACCTCGACGTATATATAAAGATATAGAGGGCCTTCTGACTAGATACTTGTGGCAAAACAAGACACCTAGGATAGCGAAACATAAGCTGCAAGCAGATAAGGAAAATGGGGGTGTCAGATTCCCTGATTTCCTGAAGTATCATCAATCTTTTCTTCTCAAACAAGGCGCTCGTTGGCTGGAAGATCCAGTACCGAGTAGACCTGTGTGGCTAGACATAGAAGAGGACCTTTGCAAACCGATTCCTCTTACTTTTCTTCCTGGTATGACTCTCCCATCAGACTCCCACTTTCCACCAATGCTTTTAGACACCTTAGGTGCCTTTAATAATCTTATGCAATCTTTAGACTCCCGACTCTGTCCGTTAGACAAGCTCCCACTTTGGTACAATACTCGATTTCGAATGCAAAACAAGCCGATGGCGTGGAGCCCCTGGTACACTAGGGGCATTTGGATTCCTAGTCAGTTGTTCCATGAAGGTCGCTGGAAAACTTTTAGTGAATTGCAAATTGAATTTGGTCTCCCAGCGAAACACTACTTTCAGTTGGTGCAACTTCAGCATTGCCTTCGGAGTGCTAAGGTGCTCCCGCCATCGGCCTCCCCTACACAAGGTTGGTTGGAGACTATCCGATCTATCGGTAGTTCACCGGGTGTAGCATCCAATTTTTACAAAACCTTATGTAATGCTATAACTAGAGATACCCCTATAGCGCAGAAAGCATGGGAGAGAGAATTGCATGTGACTTTGACCCCGGAGCAATGGAGCCTTGTCTGGAGTAGAGTGACACGGGTCTCCCGATCCGCCTCACTCACTCAGACGCTCTTCTTTCTAGCCCACCGGTGTTTTTACACTCCTGACAGATTAGCCAAATGGAACACTACTCAGGGCAATAGTTGTTGGACATGTCATGCGGCCATTGGTTCACTACCTCATGTTATGTATGAATGTCCCGCACTACAGTATTACTGGCGTCGGGTCTGGGGTCGTATCCAGTCTATTTTGCACTTTCAAGAGCCCCTTTCTTGGAGGATAGTGGGACTTCGCTCAGCTGCGGGGATCCCCTCTCTTCCAAAAACGGCTTACTTCCTTTTGGACTTTATGCTTGGCATTGCTATTTCCCTAATTACGAAATACTGGAAAAATAGTTCCCATCTGAGCCCCAATGAATGGTGGAATCATGTCTGTCTCTACAGTAAATATGAACAAATACCTCGTATGTTTGCTTCCCCCATTCAGACTCCTCATCATCGGTCTAAATGGAAGATGCTCAATGACTATATACATTCTGCTCAATGCTCTCATCTGACTGTCTAAATTTGTATATATCTTTGTTCCATGATTATTCTGTATCGCAGATACTCTTTTGATTGTTTTGATGTATAATCACTGTTGTTTGGAAGCGCTCACATGCTGACACAATCAGCTAGAGAAGAAGCGTGGGGGTGGGGGGTAATTGGGTTTACTTTTCTTTATTGTATACTTGTTTTGTCTCCTTTGGTGTGTTGTTTCTTTTGTTTGTTGCAAAATGAAAATAAAAATTAAAAAAAAAAAAAAAAACTTTTGGTTAAACAGAGCTAGTGAAACCAGAGAAAAAACTAATTATAAATTCATCACGCTTCGATTAAATGAAGAGACTTTTCAAATCGGCAGTCCCTTTTCATTCCTAGGAGAAATCTCCTGCAGTCTCCAGCTGTCTCTCCAGAACCTTTTTTTTTTTTTTTTTTAAGGATATGTGGAAGCCACACCCCTCTGCTCGCGGGGAAACAATTGAACTGTGCTCATAAAAAGAGACTTCTCATTCACATGGACAGAGATGCCAGAAAAAAACAATTTAAATCAATGTTAAGTCGTGATCTAATTACTTTGTAGATCAAAGGAAAAACAAAAACAGTTCTTTATCATTTCCTATTTAAACTGTTTCAGTGCTTACTGAAAATTTGAACATACAGCCGACAGAAATTCCTCTCACTTGGTCCGCAACCCATAAGGGATTAATACAAACTTAATCCTTTTCAGGCTAAACCCAAAAACTATCGGGACCCACAATCCTGACTAAACATTCTTATTAAATGATAAATAAATGATATATATTACATAACCACAGCAGAAGGAACAAAAACATATTAAATAAAACAGGTACAATTTGCCTGAAATAAGCACAAACTACCAGCATTGAGGTTTAAGCCTGCACAAGATTAGAAAGACGACACTAGACATTCTTTCCTTCAGACACGCCCCCTGTCAGTTTTTCACACTGCAGTAGAAAAACTAACTGGGTCAGACCAGCTTTTTGATTTCTAAAAATGACTGTAGGTGTTTTGGGTCTTCATTCTGCTCTATTAATACAATTTCTTAATCAGTGAACTGTCACAAATTACTCAACAGAATAATCTCACATATATAACAAAAGGGAAACTCGCAGTTTCAACAGATAGCAAAAATCAAATACACAGGACGGACAATACACCAAACGCTTCATCCGTTTCGCGACCTAGACGCAGTCACCCGACTAGGAACTGCGCTAGTCCAGAGTCCACTCTGCTTGGTCCGTGCTGCCAGACCTCTCATTCACACTTCATTCACACAATCATGCTAGCAACGTATCTTAGAATGCATTCCTTTCTATCTATTCTGACTAGTCTTTTTCCCAATTACAAAAAGGATGAGGGTTTCACCCGGCGAATTCCCATGCGGGGTTACTCGGCCCTTCCTTGAGAGCTCTCTTACCAATTCCCAATATCTCGAGATTACAAATTCCAAGTTCCACTGGCAGTACTGCTCTTTCTATTTCTGTCTAGACATACCAAAAACCCAGTCCTGTCTGCTCTGACCAGGCTGAATCATGATTCTCTAAGTTTTCAAACTGCAGTTCTAACTCATCTGTCTAGACAGGTTTTCAAAACTATACTTACCAGATCTGGTTCCCAAGCTTCTGAGTTGGATCCTGGACTCCCCGGGTCGGAAGTGTTGGCCAGCTGGACTCAGTGCCTGCCGAGGCCAGGCAGAACTCCCTCCGATACAAGAGGATCGGTGGGCCCAGGGAAATTCCCCTGCGTCGGATTGGCATGGTTCCAACTGGACCAAACCTCAAGGCGAATTACGTGGATTTATTCACTTGAACACTATCCACCACTCGCACTTCTCGGCCAACGCACCAAGAATGTAGCAGCAGATAAGCATGCAATAAATAAATCCAGGAGTCTTTTCAAGGATCCAAGCCAGTTTAATGTGCACATGGCTCAAGCAATAAGCAATTTCAAAATGGCTGAGCAATGGCTTCTAGTAAAACAACAACTTTTATAGCTTTCTTGTCCATTCTAAGCATAGGCAAACTTTTCATTGGTCCCAGTACCCCTCTCACCCATCTATTGGTCCCGGTACTGATATGGCTACCCAATCGGGACTCTGGTCTGGGCCCAGCACCTGGTTGCCCCCCTTCTAGTCCCAATTACAATGGTCAGTGTCTCCAACTTGTTACTTCTCTCCTCCAAGGTCGCTGAGCTTGTTAAAACATATGGGAAGCAGAGGCACTGTGACCTTGCTCTCTGCAGAGTTAATTAATTCCATAGAAGCATAGCACACCTTATCAGTACCAATTAAACTTGTTTTTCTTTATTTTCTAAGTTTCGTTTCTGCTTAGCTATGTTCAGTTAAACTGAGTTAAGTTTCAATTCTATGGTGTCATCATTCAGGGGGGTTTTCATTCCTCTGGGCCTAACTACAGGCTTCAGTTACAGGTCAAGCTGCTCAGGCCTGTCTGCTTAGTTCAATTAGCATGGATCATAGGCCGTCGCCTACCACATCAGGACTATATCCCTGGAAAGCCCCCATATCGCTGCTGGACTGCTGTCTGCATCTTCCTTTAAGGTTGTGTTTAGATATTTAAGTTATTCAGTTACTAAGGGTTGCTAGGGATAATAAAACTAATAAATAATAAAAATAATAATAATAAAACTCTACCTAATATGTTTAATGTACTTTGTTCACCTGAAGTTTAATTAATCTCAGGTCCTTAATGTATGCTGATGAGAATAAACAGCTGCACCTGAGAGTGAATATGGCACCTCATTTACTTTAAGAGGTTTAAGCACCTATAAAGCTACGATTATCCCACGGATGGGTGAGTGTCGGGGAGGGAGGGAGGGAAAGAAGACTTATTAAAAGCTGGCTGCTACACAGTACCCTGTCCTGTGCTTCTACGGTAATCTGTGACCAATATCCAAGGGGAGTCCCAAAGCCCTTGCTTTGATAGAGGGAGTCTTGGGTTCTAAATGTAACCAGAAAGCTCTCTGCTGTGTTTTAAATTTAAACTGCAAACTCTTGCTGCCACTAGGCCCTGACTGATTTAACAATTACACTGGGTTCACAGATTAATCAGCTTTAATCTAAAGAATTCTTTTTTCCCCAAGATTTAGAAAAATTCCCAGAAGTAATACTTACAATTGCAGATCTCTCTCCAGAAGAGGCAGTCACCCTTTTGTAGTCCTTCAAGACTGAGAAGCACAGAATTCTGGTTAAACTAATTATGCTTGTGCTTCTGAGGTAAGCTGTGACCAATTGCCTGAGTGATTAACAGTCCTTGCTTAATAGAGGGAGTCTTTCAAACTTGTCCTTTGATCTATCACCTGGCTTTAACACCTATTTAAAAAATTTCACTGGTCTCTTGCCCCCTATGTAGAAGGCCTCTTTGTAAACGTCTCTAGAAATAATTTATTGCTCAAGGAATACTGACCCTGTTTTGCCTTTTATGCTAAGTTATGTTCTGATGTGATTTAAATTAAAGCTCTTTGCTGCTACTAGGCCCTGACTGAGTATTAAATTTTAACTGGAAGCTCTCTAATGGGTTCTAAATTTAACCAGAAAGCTCTCTGCTGTGTTTTAAATTTAAACTGCAAACTCTTGCTGCTACTAGGCCCTGACTGATTTAGCAATTACTCTGGGTTCACAGATTAATCAGCTTTAATCTAAAGAATTATTTTTCCCCAAGATTTATAAAAATTCCCAGAAGTAAATACTTACAATTGCAGATCTCTCTCCAGAAGTAGCAGTCCCCTTTTGTAGTCCTTCAAGACTGAGAAACACAGAACTCTGGTTGAACTATTTATGCCTCTGCTTCTGAGGTAAGCTGTGACCAATTTCCTGTGTGATTAACAGTCCTTGCTTGATAGAGGGAGTCTTTCAAACTGGCCCTTTGATCTGTCACCTGGCTTTAACATCTCACCGGGCACCCGTTTGATCCACTTGAACAGGTACCTCTGAAGTTTCTCACTTGGAAAATCATCTTGGTGGCCATCACCTCAGCACGAGCTCCAAGCCCTGGTCAACTACCTGCCCTACACACAGCTCCAACACAACCGAGCCATCCTCAGGACACACCCCAAGTTCCTACCCAAGGTGGCCTTGGCATTCCACATCAACCAAGTCATCGTTCTACCCAGCTCCAACCCGGAACCACACGCAACACAAGAAGAATGCCGCCTCCACACCCTTGACTACACCCGTGTCCTCTGGACCTACATCGACAGAATGAAAGTCACATGGAAGGCATCACAACTGTTCCTTGCCTACGACCTGTATAGACCAGTGACAAAGCACACCGATGGCAAAGCACATGCTGTCTCGGTGTCCATCCATCACATACTGCCACATACGAGTGGATGCCCATGTGGGAGAAAGAGTGCATGCCCACCAACTGCGGGCTATGGCGGCCTCATTGGCACACCTGCATGACATATCCCCTGCAGACATCTGCAACATGGCCACCTGGGCCTTCATCCATACCTTCACCAGGCACTATTACCTCGACCCCCCTGGACTCCTCCACTTCCTTTGGACAAGCCGTCCTATACACAGCAGAGTGGCAGTACAACGCAACCAGGGAACCCGGTGCATCCTCCACCCCTGGTCTGGCATAGCACCCACCCTACCTCAGAACAATGTACACCACTGCTGTTGCCTCCTGTTCTTGTTCCCAGCCCACTGTCTGTTGGACAACTACCCCTTCACTTGGTTTTGTTGCTTGGTTTTTGTTGCCTGAGTTTGTTTTTAAGGTTGCACTATTGAATAAATCACCTGGTATTACACCTGGACCCTCAAGGGTTTTTCTTTTTCTACGGAATGCCCTGAGTACACTCCTATCGCAGGCTCTCCCGACCACAGCACCCTGGATGTGGTGGGGAGCCCCCTCTCAGGACAACATCTCCACTGCCTCCCCACCCCATCCCTGCTTGGGAGCCACCTAGGCATGGCTGACTCAGACTGCTTGTCCATGGAGAAAGTGAAGTTACTTACATAACGGGGAGTTCTCCGTGGACAGCAGTTTGAGTCAGCCATGCCATCCCGCCCTCCTCCCCTGGGTCGAGCCCGCTCAAATAGGAAAACACTGAAGCAGGAAGGGCCAGGAACAGGAAGGGGAAGCAGGAAGCTCAAGAGGAATAAAAAAAATAGGATTCCTCTGAGCTATTGGGAGAGTTACTCCGGTCCCAGAGGGTGACACACTTAGGCATGGCTGACTCATACTTCTGTCCATGGAGAACCCCCATTACAGTAAGTAACTTCACTAACTGGATTAACCCTGTCAGGCAAATCTGGAGCCATCTAGCAACCCTACCTCGCTCCCTGAAGAGGAAAAGTTCCATCCCTCCCTCTCTTCATCCCTGCAGGGGGAACCCCCTCCTTCCATCCAGGGGAAAGGAGGGGGCTCTCCCTGCACTCCAGGGGCAAAGTTCCCTTCCTCACATCAAGTTAAAAGATCCCTCCCTCTCTTCCTGCAGAAGGAATATTCCCTCACTCCTTTCATTCCTACAATGGAAACTTCCCTCTCTTCCTCCCTCCACAGGAAAAGTTCTTTCCCTGCCATCATCCCTGCAGGGGAAAGCTCCCTCCTTCCATACAAAGGAAGGGTTCCTTCCTTCCCTGTGGAGTAAAAGTTCTTTCTTTCCCTCCAATAGAAAAGATTCCTCCCTCCTTGCAGGGGAAAAAATACCTCTATCCCTCCTACCATGCAGAGAACAGTTACCCTCTCCCTCTCTCCTCACCCAAGAGGAAAGGTTCCCTACCTCTCTTTCTCCAGACCAGGGGTTTTCAAACCAGTCCTTAGAACAGTCCTTGCAAGACAGGTTTTCAGACTAACCACAATGACAATGCATGTGAGATATTTGCATACAATGATGGCAGTGAATGCATATTCATTATGGTCATCCCTCTCTCTCTCTCTCTCCATGCAGTGGAAACATTCCTCCCTCCCTACCTCACTGCAGAGGAAAGATTACCTCCCTCCCTTCAGGGGAAATGGTTGCTCCCTCTCTCCAGGAGAAAATTCCCTTGTATCCTCCACAAGAAAAATTTCCCCCTCAGTGCAGAGAAAAGGATACCTCCTTCTCTCTCTGCAGGAGAAAATTTCCCTTTCTCGCTATACCCTTCAGATGAAAAGATCCCTGCCACCCTAGTTCCCTCCAGGGAAAACGTTTCCTGCCTTCCTCCCTCACTCCAGGAGAAACGTTCCTTCCCTTCCTCCACTAGAAGATTTTGTTCCCTCCTTCCCTCTCCAGCAATATTTTTCTCCCTCCATCCCTCACTCCCTACAAGGGAAATGTTTTCTCCCTCTCTTGGAGTGAAATCTCTTTCCCTCACTCCCTTTCTCCCTCCCCCCAGTGGACAGTTCTCCCCCTCCCTCCCTATTTACATGGGAAAGGTTCCCCCTCCTCTAGTGCAGGAGTCTCTAACTCCAGTCCTGGAGGGTCGCAAACCAGTCAGGTTTTCAGGGTATCCCTAATAAATATGCATGAGATATATTTGCATGCACTGCCCCCATTGTATGTAAATATATCTCATGAATATTCATTAGGGGCATCCTGAAAACCTCATTAGTTTGTGGCCCTCCAGGACTGGAGTTTGAGACCCCTGCTCTAGGGGAAAGTTTCCTCCCTCTTTCCCTCTCTCCCTCCTGGGGAAAAATTTGCCCTCACTCACTCCAGGGAAACATTTTCGTTAAGTGCTGTTGAGTTGGTGTCAACTCATGGCGACCCTCTGGATAGTTGTCCTAAACTGTGTTCAGTCTTCAGTCAGGTGGCTCATTGTTGATAGAGTGGCATCCATAGTTGCTGTTATTGTATTGATCCATCTCACTGCTGGCCTTCCTCTTTTACGTTTACCTTCAACCTTGCCAAACAAGATGTCTTTCTCTAGTGATCTCCCTCTTTGCATGAGGTATCCAAGGTATGAAAGTCAAAGTCTTGTCATCTGAGCTTTTAAAGAAAACTTAGGTTTGATCTCCTCTAATACTGACTGGTTTGTTCTTCGGGCATTCCATAGTATACACAATATTCTTGGCCGGCACCATACTTCAAAGGCATTGATTTTCTTCCTGTTTATCTTTTTCAGTGTCCAACTTTTGTATCCATATGATGCTATTGAAAATACCATGGTTTGGACAAGTCGAATCTTTGTATTGAGAATCTTGTCTAGGTTCTTCATAGCCATTCTGCAAAGAGCAATGCATCATTGGATTTCTTGACTGCTCATTTCTTTATTGATTATTGATCAAGCAGGTTAAAATTCTCCACTATTTCAATTTCTTCTCCGTCCACGAAGAACTTATTGATTTTGCTGGTTGTCAGAATCTTTGTCTTTACATTAAGGGGCAGGCCCATTTTAAGACTATGCTCCTTGATCTTGAGAAGCAAGTGTTTCAAATTGTTTTCACTTTCAGCCAGTATTGTGGTATCATCAGCATAGCGAAGGTTGTTGATGAGTCTTCCACCAATCTTCACACCTCGGTTGTCATCATACAGTCCTGCTTCTCTGATCATTTGTTCTGCATAATTTAAATTGGTAGAGGGAAAGTATGCAACTTTATTGTACATCTTTGCTGATTTTAAACTATTCTGTATCTCCTTGTTCCGTTTGAACTGTTGTTTCTTGATCAATCTAAAGGTTGTGCAAAAGAACTAGCAGGTATTCAGGTATACTCATGTGGCCCAGAGTTTCTCATAGTTCCACAGTCAAAAGCCTTGCTGTAGTCAATCAAACACAGATATCTTTCTGGTATTCTTTTGTCATTTCAAGGATTCATCTCACATCCACGATAATGTCTCTCATTCCTCGCCCTTTCCTGAACCTTGCTTGCACTTCAAGCAGTTCTTGTTCTAGGTATGGTTGCAGTCTCTGCTGAATACTGTTGAGTAGAATTCTGATAGCATGTGAAATCAGAGCGATTGTATGATAATTGCCATAGTCAATCAGGTCATCTTTCTTCAGTACTGGTATAAACACAGATCTTTTCTAGTCAGTTGGTCATGATGTTGTTTTCCAAATTTCCTGACAGAGCTTTGTAAGTATGGTAACAGCCGCATCCAATTGCTGTAATACTTCAATGGGAATGCCATCAATACCTGATATATATAGGTACCTATGTTGAGTGCATGGAGTGGAGGAGTAGCCTAGTGGTTAGAGCAACAGCCGAGTACCCAAGAGATCAGGGTTCAGTTCCTACTGGCACTCCTTGTGATCCTGGGCAAGTCACTTTATCCTCCATTGCCTCAGATGAAAAGGCCTGGCAATCTACTTCTGGTCATATCTTGCCAAGAAAACCCAGGGGCTGCTGAATCAAGTGCTTATGCAATGCAAAGAAAGAAATGACTTTCTAAGGTTTCTTGCCTTCTACCATAACTTATACATCCTGACCCACTTTGGCATATATGAGAGGTTTGAAAATGGACTAATCACCAGTGGATGGCTGCTAGGTAAACCCTGCACCAGTACAGTCAGTCACCTAGATATGTGCATGCTAGGAGGTCCCAGTGATCAGTAGTAACTGTAACACTTGGCAAACAGAACCCATGGTTGCAGTGCTTACCCAGTGCATGAACCACCCTGGTGCAAAACTCTAATATGTATTCATTCTCTCTCCACCCACACAGATGATAGAGGTCACCTGATCCTCATCACAGCACCGCATACAGATGCCAAAGAGTAGCACAACATGGCCCACAGGCACACCCATGCCATCAATGAGAGGACATTTGGCTAGCTCAAGAGCCGCTTCCACTGCCTTGATTGATCTGGAGGTGAACTTTGTCAGCATACATCAGCATGACATTTTGCCTAGCATAGGTGTCATGGCTTTTCCCAGAACTTGGATTGCAGGCAGCTCTGACACCCTGGTGATGTCAGTCTCCAGACTTAATGAGCGTAGTTTACCTGATAAGATTAGTTTGCAAGACAACATCTTCTCCTTGCTAATCAGGAGAGAACTTGATGGGCCTGGTTTGCCTGATTAGTCTGTAAGACAACAGCCCCTCCTTGCTAATCAGGAGAGATCAGACCAAATTATGACAAAGGGAGGTGCTGGAGAAGAATTTCACTATAAAATACAGAGAAGGACAAAAATATCTCTCTTCCTATTCATCGGACACACACACTTCTCTTTACACCCCCCCTTGCTCTCTCTCTCTCTCTTCCTATTCATCGGACACTCCTTACACCCCCCCTTCTCTCTCTCTCTTCCTATTCTCTCTCACCCACACACAGACAGACACACAGATTCATTGAAGTACACTGAAGCAGCTTTATAACAACCTTTTACCTCTGTTCTGTACCTATGTAATAAGCCTATTTCTATATAAAAACCATTTTCCAAGCCACACCTGTTTGGTTGTCTTGTTATGCTACAAACCCTACTGTCTCTGTGAAATGAACCCAGGACCAAATGGAGCATAACCAAAAGTAGAGAGCGGCGAAAGGTTACATTTTCTGGGGGCCCGTCTCGGATTTCGCAGCAGATCTCCAGTTGGGTAAGTAATAATTTTGTCTAATACATTAAAGTAGATTTCAGACAGGGTGCGACAGGAAAATCAAAAGCCCTTATGACCATTTACAATTGACAATTTTGGTCACAGGCTGGATGACATGTTAGTGAAAAGACTCTGTAGACAGGCAGAGTGCCACTATTTAGTGAAAAGTTCCAGTGATACCTTTGTTTTGTGGGTTTAGACAAGGTGAGATTTTCATTGTCAAAAGGCTCTGTAAGAATCCTGGATTTTAATATTACCTACACCAAGGGACATTACATAGGGTGGCTTGCAATTGTCTTATTTTTTATGTATAGGCTTGCTACAGATTTTTCTATAGTATTTGAGCTGCTAAGAAAAGACAGAGTTACACAGTTAAACATTCCCTCATTGAATACAATATACATCTTTCCTGGTAACACTAATTTACCTCCTGTCCCTTTGCCTTTTATTTCTCAGTCTCCTGTCATTATGTATCTTGGTGAGGGCAGGCTTAAAGTTTTCTGCAACTGATACAGTATCTGACAATTCTGTTAATCTCCTAAGAACCTTCTTACTATAATTTCACCCTAAACTTCCACCCTGTTAAAAGGTGGTAAGCACTTTTTAGTCAGGTATAATTTTAAGGTGTGGTCTTTATGCCAGTACTCTTTACTGAACATACATAAAATTTATGCCATTCCAACTATAATTCTAAGTCACACTTCTTCATAAAAATGAGCATTCCTCCTTCCAAGGTTTCACATTGAGATAGTCGCATAAAACCAAATAAAAACATAATAAGCGTAGGCCCCTGTACCAACTACAGTCTTTTCTGCAGTCTCAAATATGGATGCCTTTGATTTTAAGGAACTGAAAGAAATTGTACTGATATACTGTAAGAGAAAAGGTGGTCCCTTTGAAGGGGAATTCCCTGAGGCATCATGGTATAATATTCAAAGACAAATATTAAACCATTATCAGGAATTCAAAAAGAAAAGAAATAAAAGAAAATGCCTTTTTATTCAAGACATGTGCAGGGGGCTCATTAGCTTGAAACAGGACAATACTGAATTGACTACTCAGTGTACACAATTAACCAAAGACCTAGAGGAGGCACAAATTTGCATCTCCATGCAACGTGCTCAGGTGATACAAGCCACAAATTCCTTTATAACTGTTAGTGAGCAATTAGAAGCACTTAAACTTGAATTGAGGCACATTAAGGATGAATTGGCCTCTGAAAGACAAAAGAAATATAAGCTCTGGCCAACCACTATTTCACCCTCAGCCCCCCCCCCCTGCCTATGACACACCCTATAAACAAAAGAATACAGAAGTATGTATAGCTGGGCTTAGGAATGGGAAAAATAAAGAGGAAAACAGCACAGAGGAAGAAAATCCTAATAGTTTATCTCAGCCAGAACAGAGCAATAACCAGGACCTGTGTCAGGAGGATAATTCAGATGACTCAGACCCGGCACCCAGTACCGAACTCAGAGCACTAGTTAAAGTGATACTGCAGGACTCATTAAAAGATAGGGACATTGAAAGGATAGTTGAGAAAGCTGGCCCTATGCCTTTTAATGTAAATGAATGGTGCAAATGGGCCACTGATATTCTGATTCACTGGGGTCTAGGGAAATACAGAAGAAAACGATCAGACTTTGATAGACTTATGCATCTGGCTCTGGGGCCACACTATTATAAACTTGGCTCTCTCACTCACCCATACCAGTTGGTTAAAAGGGGTATTGAGAAACTATTTCACTGTTCTCCAATGCAAGTATTTAAAATTATTTCACCTCTATCAAATGATACACTGGAACAGTTTACACAGAGAGCCTGGATTTTAAAAGCAGTTCTTAATGAGCAGGAGTCCTGGCCCAATGCAGAAGATTATGGGGAGAGTACGTATAAGGCATTTTTATTAGAATTGCTATCCCCTAAGATTACAAAACACCTTCTGTTATTTTCTGAAGACCCTAAAGCAACCCCTTTTGATACTTTAATGCTCAGAATTGGGTCTGTTTGGAATACCCAGCCCTCACAGGTCCTAACAGTATCAGAAGCACGGAAGTGGCAAGCTGAGGGATCCTCTCAATACACAAAAAACACAGACAAAGGATACAGAGGACACACACCTTGGAGAGGACAAGGCAGAGGTACTTTTAGGAATTCCTCAGGTTACATTCCCTTTCAAGAGCTCAAAGCACAGAGAGATGGATTAGAAAAGGAGAAAATTAAATGGGAACAGGACAAACACATACTGCAGGTAGAGCTAGATAAATTAAAACAGGACTTACAAGCAGCTCAGGACAAACACAAGGCTAGTGCATAGGGGTGTTCTGACCTCCTGGGTTCAGATATCAAAATGTCTCAAGCCTTCATAGCCCAGCCTGCCTCCGTTCTCTCGGCAGAGGACTCGATTCCAGAGCCTCTGGATGATGAAACAGATACAGGCCCAGAATACAGTTTAAGGCTTGTAACATCTTTGATACTGGACTCTTGTGGACGCCCCAATGTTATCAGCAGAATAGGGGGTCAGGATAAACTGGCTTTGATTGACACAGGGGCTGGAATTAGTTTTACAAACAGAGCTTCTCCCACTGCAGATCAGAAAAAATGGAAATTTATGAAATTCAAGGAATTACCGACACAGCTTCCAAGTGTGTGGCTATCCCAGTTAAATGGGGTATCCCTGTGCACAGTGAACAAAACAAGAAAATGTTGGAAACCACTGCCTCCACTATAGTGAACACACCAAAATAAATAATTGGAATTGACGTTCTCAACCAGTTAAATTTGGTGGTGGATATGGCTAATCTTAAATTGTGGCAATATTCAGGAACTTCAAGTGCTTCTAAAACTTTAGTGCATGAAGTCATTCCCATGCAGTTAGCAACTCAGTGCACCAAGGCAGCTCAGCAGTATGATCTGTGTGTAATTCCTTCAGAGGTGGCTGATATTCCAGTCTGGGCTCAAGACAAGTTAGATTGTGGGAAAATGCACACGGAAATACTGTTGGAAGGTGAGGATCCTCCACCACAGAAGCAATACCCAGTACCTCATCAGGCTATAGAACCAGTGACTAAAATTGTGAAGATACTGGAGGAGAGGGGTCTGATTAGACCTATTTCTTCCACATGCAATTCACCAGCCTGGCCGATAGTTAAACCGGGGGGTTCCTTCAGGCTCACTATGGACTTCCGTGCCCTGAATCAAGTTTCAAAATCTGTAGTGCCCGTGGTAGCCTCATACCCTGAAATGATCTCTAAACTGAATCCCAAATCTAAATTTTTCTCTGTTTTAGACATATCCAATGGGTTTTGGAGTCTGCCCCTGGCCCTTGAGTGCCAGTACAAAACAGCCTTTCAGTGGCTGAATAAACAATATGCATGGACTGTTCTGCCACAAGGCTATAAAGATTCACCATCAATCTTCCATAAATACATGCAGGAAGCCCTGTCACTAGTGTCTTGCAGAGATAATATAATTCAGTATGTAGATGACATTCTGATTCAGTCTGAGAATGAAGCTGTACACTGGAATCATGTAAGAGAAGTTTTAAGAGCCCTCTTACAAGCTGGTCTTAAAGTTAATCCTGCCAAGGCTCAACTGTGCAAATCACAGGTTTCCTTTTTAGGGGTTACAATTGGCCAGGATGGTAAATCTGTAGATTCTCAGAGGATAGAGCTGATATGGAACCTTCCACTTCCTACAGATCAGAAATCACTCCAGTCCTTTCTAGGGCTCACTGGTTTCTGTCGTGACTTCATGCACAACTATGTTGAAGTGGCAGCTCCACTTTACTCCCTGCTAAAAAGTAAAGGTTATGTTTGGGAGGAAGTACATACAGAGGCTGTAACTAAATTAAAGCACATTTTGACTTCTGCTCCTGTTCTTGCACACCCAGATCACACACAACATTTTTTCCAGTACCCTGTAGTTGGAGAGAACAGTATAGATGCAGCTCTAACACAACGCCTAGGAGGAGTAGATCGCCCTATTGCTTTCTGTTCCAGAGTTCTCACTTCTCCTGAACTCAAAATGGGAAACTGTGAAAAACGTATACTGGCTTCCTATGCTGCTATGCAGAAATTTACATACATCATTGGTGCTCAAACCACATACATATGCAGCCATCACACCCCCCTCAAATTCATTGTAGAGGGAAAGTTAGCATGTAGCAAGATTAGGACTGAGAGAATAGTCCAGCGGACTCTCATGTTGCAAGCACAGAATGTAAAGTTTGAATTGTTGAAAGAACCTAATGTGCAAGTGGCTGGAATCTTGCTGGAGGGGCAACCTCATGACTGTCAATCCTCACCCAGTGCCCCCAATCACATGATCTTTAGGGAACTGGGACTAGACAAAATTTCACCTTTTCTACCTACAGTATATATTGATGGTAGTAGCCAATGTGAAGGAGACAGGCGACTAGCAGGTTTTGCAATTGTACAATTGGACCCAAATAACCAAGTGGTACTGCAGAGACAGTATTCCTGTGGGTCAGCGTCAGCACAGTACTATGAGCTGGCTGCTTTTGTGGCTTGTATGTAACAATATCAGGATTCACACCCAGAGATACAAATCATTTTAGATTCTGATTATGTCTTTAAAAGTGCCATTGCCCTGTTACCCTGGTGGCTGACAAATAAATTTAAATCTACAGATGGGTCCACGGTGAAAAATTCATCCCTGTGGACTATGGCACAAGAACTGAGTGAGAAGTTTCAGAGAGTACATTTAATTAAAGTGAAGGCACATAGGAAGAAAGGCCCTTTAGTAAAAGGAAACACATTAGCAGACTCACTAGCCAAGGAAGCATGCCATGTAGGCCTCATATGGCCCTGGTATGAGCAGACACGCATGGTTGCTATTGCTACACGTTCCACAGATTATGATCAGATAATACCACCAGATTACTTCGTAGCACTGCAGACAAAGGACCCTGAACTTTCCAATTTGAGGAAGCTTGTGCAGGACGCCCCAGATAACCTATATCAGCACACACCCTTTATCACACTCACTATAGAGAAAGACATTCTATGTGCAAAAAGAGAGGAAGGCTTGGTTATAGCTATCTCTAGAGCTCGAGAAAAAGAATGGATGCATTTGGTTCATGGTGCAGGTCCTATGGGACACCCTAAAGCAGAAGAAATGCAGACTATCCTCAATAGGTTGGTATGGTGGCCAGAAATGAAACATGATATACAGGATCATGTTTCCTCCTGTGTAATCTGTGCTTCATTTGGGAGGCAACCTAAAAAGAGAAGGGGACAGTTAATGAGAGCGCCTCTTCGTGGCCCATTTGAGAGATTGCAAATAGATCATGTGGGCCCTCTTCCGTTAACAGCTAGGAAAATAGATTTTTACTCACTGTTGATTCCTTTTCTCATTGGGTAGAATCATTCCCTGTCCCAGATCAAACTGCTCGAACCACTGCAGAAATCCTAACTATGCAATTTTTTACACGCTGGGGCATTCCTAAGACTATTGATTCTGATAATGGTCCTGCATTTGTTTCTCAGCTCATCAAGGAATTGTTTGATTTTCTAGGCATAGAACAACAACTCCACATTCCATACCATCCACAGGCAGCAGGGCAGGTAGAAAGAATGAATCAAACAATTAAGGCCCACCTCAGCCCTATGCTTAATCTGACTGGGAAAAATTGGGATCGGGTGCTCCCGCTAGTTCTTATGCGTATCAGAGCTAATGTCTGCAAATCCACAGACTTTGTACCCTACGAAGCCTTAATGGGAAGGCCAATGCCATGGTGGGAAAATCTGCTGCATCCTTTTCTTCCAGAAGACCAGACCATAATTCTTACCAATGAGTGGATGAAATCCCTGTAAGAACATCTAAAAGAAATTCAGACCACTGTGCTAGCTAACACAGAAAAAGCTAGAGATTATTTGCAGGAGGTACATGCAAAAGGTTCCGATTTAAGGCCCCTCAAGGTTGGGAGTAAAGTGATGATTCTGAGACCTAGACCAAACCTCCCCTTTGGAACTGCAAAGTGGGAGGGACCATACTTAGTTACTGATACCTTAGGCCCAAGCCTATACCAGATCCTAATGCCCGACAACCAGCAGTATTGGAAACACATCACCCAGTTGAAACCTTATGGGTAATACGTGTTTTATCAGTCTTTGTTTTCAGATACCACCTGAAGACAGCATGGACAGCTGCTTTCTGAAGACAGCACGGACAGCTGCTTTCTGAACAAAAGTCGCTTGAGGATGGTAACTATTTACTTCTGCTGTATAGTTGATGTGTCCTATATACTGGACATGTGTTTAATAGTTATGTAAATAAGTAGTAAACATTATTTCTGTTGTTGCATAGTATAAGTGGGGAGCACTAGTTTACTCCTTAGTAGAGTGAAACAAGTTAGCTTTTATTATGTCTCGGTTTCCTGTTGTTCTTGTATCTGCTCTCCTCTACCCAAGTCTCATTACAGGAACTATCATCCGAATATGCACGATTGGTTGGGCTAACTCCAAAGATGGGGTGTATCGCTTTCAAGAAATACCCCCACCTTTTCTTGAAGGAAAGGATCTTGTCATCCTGAGTTTCTGTTCTGTACAGGACAAGCCAGTGTTCTATTCATTAAACATCACTCAAGTACAGTGGGTGCCACCAGTTTCCACTTCTCTAGAAAGGACACAAGAATTGAGGGCACCTCCAGAACATTACTTTCTAGGTCCTCCTGCCTTGATTTTGTACAATATTTCCTGTCAGGACAAAGAATGTTTCTTTTTCAGTTGCTCCCAGAATGCATGACATCCGCCTTCCTAAGAACACTTTGTTGTACAGTTCAAACTATTTACTAAACAATACCTGGTGCAGTCATACACTACTGGTCTCCATCACCATTAACGGGACAACTTATTCCACACCGCTGGTTACCAATGACTCTATGGACATTCCAGACTTTATCTTATATGCTGTGCATCCATTACCACTTGGCATGGGAGAAGAGACATTATATAAACTGCTCAACTTTACAGAACTCCATGCCTATATTGATCACCTTAAAACAACATCCACTGAAGTGAATCACACCATCTCTTATGAGAATGGACACATTCGACAAATTGTTGAACACTTGCGACAAGATGCTCATGTGTCTGTGTGGGAACTGTTATTTGGTTACTCACCTACTGCTGATCATGTCTTTAATGTTTTTATTCACCCTATTATTATTTTAACTGCTGTACAAATATTGCTATGCATTATCATAATTTTCCTGTGTTGTAAAATGAAACAAATGTACATCTCCTTGCAGCACATGTCCTACAGAATACCTTCAACATTTTAAGGTAGTTACACTTAATTTCTCCAGCATCTACCTCTACATCCAGGCTCATTTGGCCTGCTAATTTGGCTAATTGGGCATTTCCTACTTCATGGAATACCAGAGTCAGCTGCAGTCTAGTATTGCTTCCTACCCTCACTCATAGCATCCTGGTACCTTTCGGCTTTAACCTTCTCAGAAATTCCTGCAGCCCTTATGCACTGTTCTCTCTAAGACGGGCACTGAGGTGGCATATTGGGTTCCGCCCCCCCCCCCCAGTAGTGGCTGCCCTACCTAAGACACGAGGTTTAGACTCATAATGGGACTTGCTTATCTCTAAAACACTAGAGACAGTACTGTGCAGGACAGGGGACCTGCTGGTCACAGCAAGGTATTTAATACAGGAGGTATTAGACAAGCTACCTACTATCATGTAATTGCAGCTGGGACAGGTACCACAGGTTTGCTTCCACCATTTCCAGGCACAAATAATAAATTAAAAATAAAAAAGGTGTGGGAGATGTCAGCATACATCAGCATGACATTTTGCCTAGCATAGGTGTCATGGCTTTTCCCAGACCTTGGATTGCAGGCAGCTCTGACCCCCTGGTGATGTCAGTCTCCAGACTTAATGAGCGTAGTTTACCTAATGAGATTAGTTTGCAAGACAACATCCCCTCCTTGCTAATCAGGAGAGAACTTGATGGGCCTAGTTTGCCTGATTAGTCTGTAAGACAACAGCCCCTCCTTGCTAATCAGGAGAGATCAGACCAAATTATGACAAAGGGAGGTGCTGGAGAAGACTTTCACTATAAAATAAATATCAGATAATAAACACATCTACACACATTAAAGGTGGAACTCTCGATCTTGTCCTTCTCCCTAATACACTCTTCAAACTAATCAAGCCAAATTCAGTTGAATGTACACAGATATCCTGGTCTGATCACTACATTATCAAATTAAATCTTACATATCCCTTCACTAGCACTAACAATCACACCAGAAATGTCCCAACTACAAGATTTAAAAAGTTTAACAATGCAGAATTTATTGACTTAACAATCCCCCACCTCTTATCACCTGCAACGAATTTAGATGACACTGTCAAAAACTGGCATGAAACCATCAACAATGCAGCCAAAATTAACCACACATACAAAAAGAACACCTACTCTGAGACTAATACCAAACCATGGTTCAACACTACACTAAAACAAATGAAAAGGAATCTTAGAAAACTAGAACACAACTGGCGCAAATCTAAATTGACGATACATAAAGAAATATACAATAATCACCTCACTAAATACAAAGAAACCTTGGACAGCACAAAAAAAGAATATTATGCTAAAATACTATCAAAATCTTATAACAGGCCAAGAGAGTTATTCTCCATTGTCAGAAATCTAACCAACCCCCAAACTTCTGACAGCGAAATTACTGACATCTCAGTTCAAACCTTAGCCCACCATTATCAAAACAAAGCAAAAATGCCGTCAATGTCTATAGACATTATCAACTTATCACACCAGCCTTCAGATGAATGGTCAGAGTTTCATCCCATAACTAAAGAGACACTAAAAAATATCATCACCAGTCTCAACACCACAACTTCTTATCTAGATCCATGTCCAGTAACATGGATAAAAAACACACTACCAATTTTATTACCCTACATTCTCTCAATAGTGAACCTCTCACTAACCCAAGGCTACCTCCCACCATCACTCAAACACGCACAAATACGACCAATCCTTAAGAACAGCAAACTAGATAAAACTTTGCCTGCATCATATAGACCCATCTCAAGCATACCATTCTTGGCTAAAATAATTGAAAAAGTGGTTCAATTACAGACACAGGATTTTCTAGACTCATCTTATCCTCTTGATGAGCAACAGTATGGCTTTCGGCCCTGCCATGGAGTTGAAACACTCCTCACAGTTTTAATAGACGCGGTCCTAAGAGGGATTGACAATCATAAGCAGGCCTTCATTCTACTTTTCATTGATATATCAGCTGCGTTTGATAGCGTACACCATACAATAATGCTAAATAACTTGAGACAAATAGGCTTAAACTCCACAGTACATAAATGGTTCTCATCCTACCTAAACAATAGAACACAAAATTTAAGAATCGGGAATCAAAACTCAACCACATATAAACAAGAAATTGGATTACCACAAAGTTCAGCGCTGTCAGCCCTGCTTTTCAATATTTACATAAAACCAGTCTGCAACATTTTCAAAAAATTTGGAGTAAAATATCATCTATATGCAGATGATATTATGATGTATATTCCATTCACGATACCCAACCTACCGCTTCAACTCCTATCGGACTGCTATAATGAAATCACAACTTGGCTAAAAGCACAAAACCTCCACATAAATCACACTAAAACTGAAGTTCTCATTGTGACCAAGAACAAATTCTATATCCCCCCAACACACATAAGACTTCAAAACCAAGAAATTATAATATAAATCTAAATTTGATATCTAGGAGTTATACTAGACACACACCTTACGATGGAAACACACATTAGCAATACCATAAAGAAAATTTATTTCAAACTCAAAACCCTCAAACAACTTCGTCCGCTAGTATTTACACAAGACTTTATCAACATAATTCAGGCCACTATAACCCCACATTTTGACTTTGCCAATCTAATTCTAATAGGCATATCAAAACAAAACATCAAACGATTGCAATTAGCGCAAAACGCAGCGGCCAGAATCATATTGAAAATTAAATTCACTCCAACACATATCACCAATACTAACCTCCCTCCATTGGCTACCAGTTCAAAGCAGAATAATCTACAAAACAATAATAACTTCATTCAAGGCCTTATATGATATGGCCCCGACTATGCTATGTAACTTAATACACAAAGAACCATCTAAGCCTACACACAGAAAAGGACAATTGAACAGATTAAAGATCCTGAAAGATTATACAAGAGCCCATAAATCAACAAACAGAGCCTTTTCTCACATAGCCCCAACTATCTGGAATTCCCTCCCAGAGGAGCTACGAATACTAACGGAGATCATGGAACTCCGCAAAAAATTGAAAACTTATCTGTTCACCAAACACTATAACATAGACAACTCATCACTTGCTTTAGACAAAGGCTAAACAGGTAACTGTCTGATTCAAGCAAAAACCCTTTAACCCACACAGATAGTACACACTCATGATGATCTCACAGCTTATGTCCTTTCACTCCTATGTATATATATACATATATAAAATTGTATATAGTTTATTCTGTTCTGTATTATCTCACATTGTTTAGACTGTATACTCTACACATAATATGATGTTCCTTGTAAATATGTTCTGTTATAATATGACGTTCCCTGTAAAACAAACTTGCTTTGTTAATTGTTGTTCACTGTGAACCGCAACTGAACTTTGGAAGATGCGGTATATAAGTGTGTATAAAATAAATAAAATAAATAAATAAAACACAGAGAAGGACAAAAATATCTCTCTTCCTATTCATCAGACACACACACTTCTCTTTACACTCCCCCCCCCCTTTGCTCTCTCTTCCTATTCATCGGACACTCCTTACACCCCACCCTTCTCTCTCTCTCTTCCTATTCATTGAACACACACTCCTTACACCCCCCCCTTCTCTCTCTCTCTTCCTATTCTCTCTCACCCACACACAGACAGACACAAAGATTCATTGAAGTACACTGAAGCAGCTTTATAACAACCTTTTACCTCTGTTTTGTACCTATGTAATAAGCCTATTTCTATATAAAAACCTTTTTTCCAAGCCACACCTGTTTGGTTGTCTTGTTATGCTACAAACCCCACTGTCTCTGTGAAATGAATCCAGGACCAAATGGAGCGTAACCAAAAGTAGAGAGCGGTGAAAGGTTACAAACCTCTTTCAGTCTATCCAGGGTATGTCAGATATTCCTGGCCTGCAGCATGTTCCATGATCTGGCATTGAGGCAGCGACGACCTCTACCTGAAGAACAGAAAACAGCAGAACCAGATGCAGAAGGCCCAAGACCCAACTGTGAGTGGCTGCTAAGAGACAAGCTCATACACAGGCACTTCATGTAAAGGTAAGTGCTTATTTGCTCATACAGAATTCATGTATATGGGAGTATCCCATCCCAGCTCCATGGCCATCCTTGCTCTACCGTCCACCCCTACTCCTTAGTACCTGTCCTGAGCAGTACCACTCCCATCACCAGCCCAGTCACACAACCACTAATCCCCTCTCACTAGCGGCTATCAACCCCCACCCCTAGAAGTCACCCCCCAAGGTAGCCGTCCATCCCTTCCCAACACCCCACAGCATTAGGCCTCTTCCCCCTGTAAGGGTGCACCTATGATGAAAAGGTCATTTCTTGCCATTTTCCCTCCCCCTTTCCCTACCTCCTCAGCCCCTTACCCCTTTGCCCCCTGATCCCAACCCTCAAAATGGTGGTGCAATGGTGTGTTGGATGATGTCTCATTGCTCTCTGTAGCTTCCCCTGGTCTTTCTACTTTTGAAGGAGTAAACAACCAATCTGTTTACCTATTCCACTCCACTCATTATTTTGTAGACCTCTATTAGACCTCATTCATCTCTTTTCCAAGCTGAAAAGTCCTAACCTTTTAAGTCTTTTCTCATAGGGGTATCGTTCCACCCCTTTATCCTTTTGGTTGCATTTCTCTGTACATTTTCTAATTCTGCTATACCATATCCTTTTTTAGATATGGCAACCAAAATTGCATACAATATTCTGAAAATCCAGATACATTATATCAACCGGCTCACCTTTATCTACCTGCTTGTTCACACTTTCAAAAATATAGCAGATTAGTGAGACAAGACTTTCTTTGGCTAAATCCATGTTGGTTTTGTTCCATTAAAACCTTGACTATAGCAGTACTTTCCAAACTTTTATCCAATATGACCCATTTTGACACTTTAAAATTCAGATGACCCCAGATGATGATGAACAGAGCAAAACAGCAGACTCCACTTCCCTCCCTCAGCCTCTTCCTTATTTTTCTTTGTATCCAAAGCACAAAGGCATCAGCAGCAGCAGTCGGCATAGGGTCCTGCTCTCAGACCCCGGTACTCTCTATGTGTTTGCAGGTAAACAGGAAGTTCACACATGAGGAAAGGTGAGAGCCTGTGAATGTTCACAGAGCACATAACTGCTATTACCGAGCATAGGTCACAGTGGAGGCCCAGAGGGAAGGAGAGGGGCCCTGTTTTTGTGACCCCATCCACTGATGGTGTGACCTCTTTTGGAGTTCCAACCTCCAGTTCAAGAAGCACTAATCTATATGTTCAGTAATTTTGCTATTTATAATGGTTTCTACCAATTTGCCCCATACTTATATCAAGCTCAACGGTCTGTAGTTTCCTGGATTATCCCTGGAATCCTTTTGAAAAATGTATGTAATGCTGACCACTCTCCAATCTTCAGGTATCACAGATGATTTTAATAATAGTTTACAGATTACTAATAGTAGGTCTTCAATCTCATTTTTGAGTTTTTTCAGTACCCTTGGATGTCTACCATCCAGTCCAGGTGATTTGCTACTCTTTAGTTTATCAAATTTCTGTATTACATCTTCCAGGTTTATAAAGATTTGTTTCAGTTCTCAAGATATACCATCTTTTAATATCATTTCTTCAGTAAAGACCAAAACAAAGAATTCATTTAATATCTTCTCTTTGTCCTTGTCCTCCCTAAGTGCCCCTTTCCCCCTCCATCATCTAATGATTCAACTGACTCACAGGTTTTTAGCTATGAATATGCTTGAAAAAGTTTTTATCATGAGGTTTTCCTTCAATAGCAGGTTTCTTTTCAAATTTTCTCTTTGCCTGCCTTATCAATGCCTTTCATCTAACTTGCTAGTGCTTATGATGTTTCATGTTTTCGTTATTTGGCTCCTTTTTCCATTTTCTGAAAGAGGCTTTTTTGACTATAACAGCCTCTCAAACCTCACCTTTAAATCAAGCTAGCAGTTATTTGGCCTTCCTTCCACCTTTCTTAAAGCATAAAATACATCTGGCCTGGGCTTCCAGGATAGTATTTTTAAACAACACATATGCTTGATGTAAACATCTAACCTTTGGAACTGCTCTTTAGTTTTTTCTTAACCAATTTACTCATTTTATTACAGTCTCCTTTTTGAAAGTTAAGTGCTAGCACTATGGATTTCCTTGCTGTCCTCCCTCCATTTATTATATCAAATATAATCATGTTATGATCACTATTGCCTAGCGACCCCAATAATGTTATTTCTTGAACCAGATCCTACGTTCTACTAAAGATTAGGTCTAAAAGAGCTTCCTCTTGTGTCAGTTCATGAACCAGCTACTCCATAAAGCAGTCATTTATTTCATTAGCAACTTTATCTCCCAGTATATCCTGATATGACATTGATCCAGTCGATACCAGGGTAATTGAAATCACTCATTATTACTGTGCTGCAGTTTTTGTTAGTTTCCTTAATTTCTTTTAGCAGGACATCATCAATATATTCATTCTGTCCAGTTTGATGGTAGTACACCAACACTGCCATTCCCTTCCCCTTTTTATATGGAATTTCAATCCTTAGAGATTCTACAGTTTATTTTGTTTCCTACAAAACTTTTAACCTGTTTGACTCAACACCCTTTCTAACATAAAGCACAACCTCTCCATCAATTTAATCTATCCTGTCATTGAGATTTAGTTTATACCCAGGTATCACAGTGCCCCATTGGTTGTCCTCCTTCCACTAGGTCTCTGCCTATTATATCTAACCTTTCATTTAGTATTATATATTGTAGCTCCCCCATCTTACATTTTAGACTTCTAGTGTTTGTATCCAGGCATTTCAGATTTAGATTTTTGTTCATATTAACAATGCAGTTATCAGGTGACAAGGATAATTTGGATTATTTCAGCTGTATCTACTCTTTACTTAAAGGCATCTGGGTTACCTCTCTATTAGGATGCCCTGCCTTCCCTGTTTTGCTAGTATCCTTCAAAGATACATCATTTCAAACCATGAACTCTTGGGCGACTCGGCTTTTCCCCATTTTCTAGTTTAAAAACGGCTCTATCTTCTTTTTAAAGGTTAATGCCAGCAGTTTGGTTCCACCCTGGTTAAGGTGCAGCCCATCCTTTTGGAAAAACCCCTTGCCTTGTCCAAAGGGTTACCCAGTTCCTAACAAATCTAAAATCCTCTTCCCTGCACCATCAGCTGATCCATGCATTGAGACTCTGGAGCTTTGCCTGCCTCTTGGGTCTTGCGCATGAAACAGGCAGCATTTCTGAAAACACTACCCTGGAAGTTCTAGATTTCAGCTTTCTACTTAAAATCTCTTCCAGCGCTTCCCTCACACAATTTCCCATGTCATTGGTATCAAGATAGCAGGTTCCTCCCCAGCACTATCTAAAACCTTATCTAGGTGGCACATGAGGTCCACCACCTTTGCATCAGGCAGACAAGTTACAAGGTGATCCTTATGTCTATCAGCTACCCAACTATCTACATGCCTAATGATCGACTTACCAATTAAAATGGCCATCTGAACTCTTCCTTCATGGGCATATGGGAATGGGTGAAGAAAGCCCCCAGGTAAGTGAAACATTAAATATCTTTATGGAAATGGGTAAAAGGGGCAACATATGGAAAGCGGTGCATATAAATGCCCGTAGCATGGAAAATAAGATCCCAGATGTTGAAACTTTAATGGGAGAGGCTGATTAGATTTAGTGGCAGTTATAGAAACATAGTTCACGGCTATGCTTTATTCAGAAAAGACAGGGTAGGAAGAAGGGGAGGAGGAGTGGCACTAAATGTAAAAAATAATACTAAAGCTTTGGAACTACAGAGCTTAAAAGGGAGAGAGGGAGGCACTGTGAGTTAAACTAGAAAGAGAGAAAGAGAAATCTATTTGCATTGGTGTGATATACAGACCTTCCTCACAGGAGGAAGAGGTGGACGGAGAGTTAATTGAAGACATACGCAGCATTGCCAGGAAAGGGGAAGTGCTACTGATAGGGGATTTCAATATGCCAGATGTTGATTGGCACATTTCTGCTGCAGTATCATCTAGAAGTAAGGGGATCCTGGATTCTCTACAGGGAGAACTATTCAGGCAACTGGTAACAGAACCCACACGTGAAGGGGCCATACTGGAGTATGTGCTTAGTCATGGTGAAAGTGTTTCTGATGTTATAGTGGAGATCATTTTGCATCCAGTGATCACCAGATGGTGTGGTTCAGTATTATGACTAGGACTGTTGGAATCCATTCAAAAGCGAGGGTCTTAGACTTTTGGGAAAACTAACTTTGCCAAGATGGGCCAATACCTCAGGGAGTCATTAGCGGGATGGACACACCTGGGGGATATAGAAAAACAGTGGGCAAAACTGAAAGGGGATATTTTATGGGCGACCAATCTTTTTGTTAAAATGGTAAATAAAGGTAAAAGGAAAAGGAGACTGCTATGGTTTTCGAAAGAAGTAATTAAAAAGGTGAAGAAAAAGAGGGAGGCCTTAATGAAATACAAGAGATCACAGAGAGAGGAAGACAGGCATCTATATTTGGAAAAACTTAGAGAAGCTAGCAAAGTAGTCAGGATTAAAAAACAGGAGGAAATAGCCAATGCAATAAAATGGGGGGTTAAGACATTTTTCAGAGATGTTAGTGAGAAGTAGAAGGACAGAAGTGAATGGGAGGAATATATAGAAGCTGATGAGGATAAAGCGGAATTGCTTAACAAATATTTCTGTTCTTTGTTCACAGATGAAGAACCAGGAGCAGGACATGAGAAAACATCCATAAACAGAAACAGAAGCGAGGGGCATCTTGAAGAATTTTCAGAAGACTGTGTTCGTGAGAAACTAGCTAAACTTAAAGTAGACAAAGCGATGGGACCGGATGGGCTACACTCTAGAATACTGAGAGAACTTTGAGATGTTCTAGCAGCTCCACTGACTGACCTTTTCATTGCCTCGTTGGAGTCGGGAGTGGTGCCAAAGGACTGGAAAGAGGCACATGTGGTCCCTTTACACAAAAGCAGAAATAAGGATGTGGTTGAAAACTACAGACTGGTTAGTTTAACTTTGGTGGTGAGTAAATTATTAAAAACACTGCTGAAAGAGAAAATAGTGAGGTTTCTGGAGTCCAGCAGACTACTGGATCCAAGGTAGCATAGATTCACCAGAGGCAGGTCTTGTCAAACAAATCTGATTGATTTCTTTGACTGGGTGACCAGGGAGTTGGACTGAGGGAGAGCCCTAGATGTGGTGTATTTAGATTTCAGTAAAGCCTTTGACACCGTTCCTCACAGGAGACTAATAAACAAACTGAGCACCCTAGTGATGGACCCTAAAGTTACTGCTTGGGTTAGAAATTGGTTGAGTGGGAGGCAACAAAGGGTACAGGTAAATGGAGCTCACTCTTGGGAGAAGGAGGTTACCAGTGGTGTGACTGAGGAGTCTGTCCTTGGTCCGAATCTTTTTAACATCTTTGTTAGTGATATAGCAGAAGGAGGGATCTAGCTAAGCTTGAAGAATAGTCTAGAATTTGGCAGCTAAGATTTAATGTTAAAAAATGAAAGGTCATGCATTTGCGCTATAGCAATTCAAGGGAGCAATATAGTATAGGGGATGAAGTACTTTTGTCCACTAAAGAAGAGTGTCTTTGTTTCAACCTCATTTGGCATATTGTGTGCAATTCTGGAGACCGCACCTTCAAAAAGAGATAAACAGGCTGGAGTCAGTAAAGAGGGTGGCCACTAAAATGGTTAGTGGTCTTCATTATAAAGCATATGAGGACAGACTTAAGGATCTTAATATGTACATCTTAGAGGAAAGGTGGGATAGAGGCGATATGACTGAGATGCTTAAATACCTCTGTGGCATAAATGCACAGGAGGAGAGCCTCTTTCGATTGAAAGCAAGCTCTGCTATGAGGGTACAAGGGATGAGGGTGAAAGAGGATAGATTCAGCAGTTATATGCAGAAATATTTATTTACGGAAAGCGTGGTGAAGCTGTGGAATTGTCTCCCAGTGGAGGTGGTATAGATGAGGGCCGTATCTGAATTCAAAGAAGCATGGGGAAAATGCAGAGGATCTCTGAAGGAAAAAAGGGGACTGTTGTGGTGGTTGATTATGGAAGTGCAGACTAGATAGGCCATGTGGTCTTTTTCTGTCATCATGTTTCTATGGAGACATCTTGGTGCAAGAGGGCAGTTGGAAGACAGGTCCTAGCTACAAAATCACTTTGTACCACACCAAGGTGATGCTCCTCTTTCATATGACCTCTTCTCCATGGCATCAAAGAGGCTGCCAGACTTGAGGTGGGACTTCTCTACTATGTCCCTGAAGGTCTTGTCTATATACCTCTTTATCTGCCTCAGCTCCTCCAAATCTGGTACTCTAGCCTCCAGAGACTGAACTCGTTCCCTGAGAGCAAGAAGCTATTTGCACCTAGTGTACACATAAGATCTCTCACCAACTGGGAGATAATCATATATGCGACACTCAGTGCAAAAGAACGGATAGCCCCCATCTTGCTGCTGGACTGCTGTTGGCATCTCAGTTATAATGATTTGTTTAAAGTCATTACCATATGAACCATGAGCTCAAATTCACCATTTCAAAATGATATTTTATTGTCAGGAATTACCGGTATGAGAGAGGGAGAGGAAAAAGCTCCCCCCTCCGTGCCGGTCTAGCCCTTCTATTGAAATAACAAAATTTATAAAACCTCGAGTGAATCAAGTGAGTGTGAACACACTTATCTGTAAACAGGCGATGTCCAAAATCTTCAAACAAGGGGACTAATATCCAGAACACGACATGCATGTTTTGAGCCCATCATGAGCTCTGTGTCAAGTGTAACTGTCCAAAAAACGCCCGCAAAATGACGAATTCAGCGGTCCGCTTTTCATGAAGTGGAGAACCCCACTGATTGGCTGATGAAATAGTGTCATTAAAAAGAGAAAAGGAGGAATCAGGGATTACCCTCTTTTTTAATGCTGGCAACAGCGGTCCATTAAATCACACTCCACCAATCACATTCCAAATTCAAACCCAAAGGCGCAACTGTGTTTAGGCGGAAGATCCAGCGTTGCTCTCGACGCTGAAGTAGCTGCTCCCGATCCCCTCCTCGGGAACCCGCAGGGATCCAATCAATGACTCGCCATCGAAGATCCTCAAACCTGTGATCGTTCTTGGATGACATCTTTTTATTGTGGTCCTCTTCTAAGGCACATCTTTACCAATTTGTTGCTTGGATGTTTTGGTCCAGAAACAAGGGGGTTCTTTGGTCACCACTCTATTTCAGAAGCCTATCCAGCGAAACAATTTGCTGCGTTTTCATAGCTATCATCCTTCTTCTCTATGGAGGGGTCTCCCTTTCGGCCAATTTTTACAGCTACGTCGCATCTGCTCTACCTTGGCGGATTTTAAGTTTCAAGCCAAGATTCTGCGGGCCCGTCTAGTGGACCGTGGTTACCCTTTGTCTGTGGTATGGAGCGCTTATACATGTGCACATTTTTCCCATAGGGAATGTCTCTTGGGGGGTTTTAATTCATCTTCTAACCCTCAAAATAGGGAAGATTCTGATCTGGTGACTGGAGTGCTCCCTTTCATGCAACATACAGCGCAAGTGACGGCCCTGTTGCGAAAACATTGGGGGGTGCTGCAGGTGCATCCCTGTTTTTGGAAGTCTCTTCGGTTGGCATACACCAGAGGAAGGAATATACGGGATTGGTTGGTACATGCCATTTTACCTGCAGCGCCTGACCCGGTGGATGTTTCCTTGCAAGGTCATTGGCCGTGCGGACAGTGTCACTTTTGTGGCTCTACTGAAGCAGGGGCCTGCTGGACACACTCACTGTCGGGCAGGACTTTTTATTTTACTGGCCATTCTACCTGTCAGACGTCCTTTGTAGTTTACATGCTTACCTGTCCTTGTGGTTTGTCTTACATTGGTAGGACTGCACGACTGGTTCGGATCCGTCTGGGAGAGCATGCCTCTCGTTTGAACAGCAGGTCCCTCTTGGCCCCGATTGTGGAACACTGTATTTTGAACAATCACAGGTTTGAGGATCTTCGATGGCGAGTCATTGATTGGATCCCTGCGGGTTCCCGAGGAGGGGATCGGGAGCAGCTACTTCAGCGTCGAGAGCAATGCTGGATCTTCCGCCTAAACACAGTTGCGCCTTTGGGTTTGAATTTGGAATGCGAATGGTGGAGTGTGATTTAATGGACCGCTGTTGCCAGCATTAAAAAAAGAGGGTAATCCCTGACTCCTCCTTTTCTCTTTTTAATGACACTATTTCATCAGCCAATCAGTGGGGTTCTCCACTTCATGAAAAGCGGACCGTTGAGTTCGTCATTTTGCGGGCGTTTTTTGGACAGTTACACTTGACACAGAGCTTATGATGGGCTCGAAACATGCATGTCATGTTCTGGATATTAGTCCCCTTATTTGAAGATTTTGGACATCGCCTGTTTACAGATAAGTGTGTTCACACTCACTTGATTCACTCGAGATTTTATAAATTTTGTTATTTCAATAGAAGGGCTTGACCGGCACGGAGGGGGGAGCTTTTTCCTCTCCCTCTCTCATACCGGTAATTCTCGACAATAAAATATCATTTTGAAATGGTGAATTTGAGCTCATGGTTCATATGGTAATGACTTTATTTTGTTTTTTCATATACCATTGTAAGTCATTCTTATGGGGGTTTTCTCTTTATAATGATTTGTTTAGCTATTTAAAGTTGTTCATTTATTTAAAGTTGCTAGGGGAATAGGGATACTTGAACCAATAGAAATATATCTAATACATTTAAAGGAACTTTGTTTAATGTTCACTTCAAGATGAACTGCAAGGACCTAATTAATATATTCTTAAAGCCTAATAAGTTGCTGAAGATAACTGGTTAAACCTGAAATAAGATCCATCCTTTCCTCCTTTAAAGAGCCTATAAATCAAAGATTGTGCCTGGGGTAAATGGGTGGGATATAAACACTAATGGGGTCATTTCAGAGGCCTTATTTGTGTTTGGATGTCCGAAAATGGGCTTAGAGATGTCCAAAGCACAGAGACATCTCCAGAACCATTTTATAAGGCGGCTCTGGGGGGACATCTGAATCTGAACAGTGGCATAGAAGAGGTGTGGCCGGGACATTCTCAGGATCCTAGAGACATGGTTATGGCATTTTCAGGGACCAGGATCTCCCTACCTGATCAAAGAAATGTTGTGGACGCCCAGCATCCCATCTAACCCTAGACAGGCTCTGAGGCACGAATAGTGATAAATAAGCATTTGAAAAGTGCTTGTCAATGTAGAGTAGACAATACTCACACAATGTCACTAACAGCAGCAGCAGGTTTTGAACCCTGGTGGCCTTGTTCCTAGCCAAGTACACTAACCATTAGGCTATCCTAGGCATCCAGGTTGTGTTATACTGTTCTGCAGATGTCTAGGTAGATGCCCGTGCAGACATCCATATCAGGCACATCCAGGTTTATGAAACCTGTGCGCATTTTTTCCAGATGTTCTGGCTTAGATGTTCCAGATTGCACTTGGACGGATATTCTAAAATTCCCTTCTAACTGAACATTTACTTGTCACACTATGCCCTAACAGACTTTAATTTAAATGGTTGTTTGCTTGCTACACTATGCCTTTACTTAATAAACACAGAATTTTAAAATACACAGAGATTTTTATCTGCTTAAACCAAAACTAATTCCTTTCCCCTCAGATTTTGACAGTTCCGCAGCAGGTAAATATTACAAGTGCAGATTCCTTCCCAACAATAGTAACTTCTCCTTAGTGAGCCTTTGAGCTATTGGCCAATGTGATCTAATAATACCTCTTTTGTTGCTTGTCAGCTGAATGTCCTCCTGATGTCACCTGAGAAGCTCTTCACTGCTTGAATTTGTTCTGCTAAGCGATGATCGCAGGATGTCTGAAGTCATCTACTAAATAGAAAGTGTGATGTTATCATCTCTGGTTCTTAGAGTTACTGCTTGTGCTCTTCTTAACATTTGCAAAGATGTTTTTCATGCATCGTTTTTCACCATATTCAAAATTAATCAGTGCTTTGCACAGCACAGTAGCTCATTAATATTGAATCAAAATAAACTTTTGCCAGTAGAAGATTTCCAGCGAGTTACTAATTTGCGCTGCTGCATTGACACACACTAACATCGTTAACCTGTGATATATTACTGTGATATTATTCTATGGGAACTAGTTACCAATAATCTGCACTACTGGCATTTGCACGCACCAGGGACATTTTTGCTACCAGGGTTAGTGCCAGAGGGATTAGTGCTCAGTATGGGCGCCATGCTAAATACCCCACGCTACGCAGGGGCTGGGTTGGACATGGGTGGATCACAGGTGTTTCCAGTGCATTGTGCCTGACGTGAGGATTAGTGTCCCATGCTAATCGCACTTGACGCCTGTAGCACGGATGCAACTAAATTTGCCTCAATGGGTGGCCTTAGTTGTACCGCCATCCCAGTCTCCACGGTACCGTGTGGCTTTCCTGCACTAACTGCAGGGGGACAGTAATATGGCCCACATGTGCATTACTGGCGCAGGGCTTTGTAAACATGCAGCACTAATGTGGTAGTGAACTTTAGTAACTCTAGCTCCGCACGTGAAAGCTTACTACCATGAAGAGGACATTTTGCAAAAGCTTCTCCAAACAGGGCTTCATACTCTAAAACATGTGACAATATAGTAACATAGTATATGATGGCAGATAAAGACCAGCATGGTCCATTCAGTTTGCCCAGGAAGGCGACTAGAGTGGTTGCAACTGCAGCTCTGTGCAGAGCATCCTCCCCCTTGCCTCTCTTTAGGATTGTACCTGCTGCTCCGTGCAGGTCAGCCCCCCTCTATTAAAGATATTTGAGTTTGCTTTGATTTCATCCTCTTGCTATAAAGGGATCCATTGTGTCTGTCTCATGCCATTTTGAATTCTGTCACTGTATTTGCCCCCACCACCTTCATCAGGAGGGCATTCCAAGCACCCTTTCAGTGAAAAAGTATTTCCTGATGTTGCTTTTAAGTTTACCACCTTGCAGCTTCATTGTATGCCCTCTAGTTTTACAGCTTCCCCTTCTTTGAAAAAGGTTTGTTTGTTCATCGATACCCTATATTTAAAAGTCTGTATCTTATCTCCCCTGTTCCTCCTCTCCTCTAGCGTATACATATTTAGGTCTTCAAGTCTCTTCTCATACATCTAATACTACTAATAATCATTTATATAGCGCTCCAAGGTGTACACTGTGCTGTACAGACACATATGAAAGACAGTCCCTGCTTGTCAGAGCTTACAATCTAATCAAGACAGACAAAACAATAGATGATGATGAAAGTACAAAAAAGGAGATGAGGAGTCACAAGGAAAACAGGAGATTAGGATCCAAAGGGCAGCCTCAAAGAGGTGAGCTTTTAACATAGATTTGAAAAGGGGAAGAGAGGAAGCCTGACCTACCGATGGAGGTAGTTTGTTCCAGGCATAAGGAGCAGCAAGGTGAAAGGAGTGGAGCCTGGAGTTGGCAGTAGAAGAAAAGGACATAGAGAGAAGCAGGTCATAAAAGAGTGGAGTACACGAGGAGGGGTGTAGGGAGAGATGAGAGAGGAAAGGTAGTGAGGAGCGGTAGAATGAATGCATTTATATTGCTTTTGATATATAGGACTTCTCCTCCTCCCATTCATGCGACTCATTAAACCATATTTCTGTATCCAGAATCCAGATGTGGATTGGAGTATTCCTTCTGCAAATCTGGAAAGAAGTAAAAAGATTGTGGATGCCTTCCAAGAAGCATTGCTGAGACAACTGGTGATGGAACCAACCAGAGAAAGTTTGAGGTTGGATTTAATACTCACCAATGGAGATTGTTTATTTAGCAAAATTTGATATACTGTAATTCAAGCAAATAAAATGTGCATCGATGCAATTTTTAAGTCCAGGATTTGCAGAGTCATGTAGAACAGAACAAGTATGATACGAACAACATCAGTACAACATCAGGGAGGTGGTGAAGTAGCGCAATGATATTTTCAGAAACATTGCAATAATTGAAACTCATATGGGAAAGGACATTACCAAGAACCAGGAATTTGGGGATTTCATGTATTGTAGCATGTGAAACCCCATTTGCAGCAGTCTCAAACTGGGAAATAACTACCACTGCAACTGACTGTATCTCGCCTTAAGCTTGGATTTGGAAGAGTGAGTAATTAAACCTAGAATCCAAATTCAGATCTTTGAATAATCCACAATACTATTTTAGCACAGGCTGAAAATCTCTGGGTATTGTTCCATTTATACAACTGAGGAATTCTGAAAAAATATGTCATGATTATTATTTCTTGTTATATTCCTTATATTAAATTCCTGAGAAGATAGTGTTTAAAGTTTCTGAAAGCTCCTTCTTTTAGCAACTTTGGTCATAGTAAATCTATATAATGAATAAGCTGCTGGCCAATAGCACATAGTTTTGAGTGATGTATCCTCAGAGGACACTGTTAAAAACAGATTTTTTTTAAAATATCCATGTAAGTGTACTTTGATATATGAGCAGACAAAGTATATATTTATGTAATCTGACCAATTGAATGTTTTTTTGCTTAGTAAAGAAAATGGTTAGAAGAAGTTACATACTTCCTTTCTTAGTAAATAGGGTTAGTAGCGATATCATGGGACCAGTGTATATGTTTTGGTTTCTTAATTATGGTGTTTTCTTGTTCTCCTTTCTCCCCTTGATGTGGACTTGATTGTATTTCTTCTTATTTTTTTTTAATAAAGATTGTTAAACCTAAAAAAAAAAGAAAAAAAACCAAAACAAAACAGATTTTTTTAAAAATTCTTACAAATTACCTTTTGCAACCAGTTTATTGTTAATAGTTGCTTATCTATCTGTCTATAAAATAACCCTAGCTGCAGAGTGGTGGTTCCGTCTGTTCATGCTGTACCCTAGTAGCCACCAGGTGGCACTGTTGGCTGTCCAGTGCATGCTTTTTTGGCATGCCTATCTGCTGTGTAAAGTCCCATAAAGCTACACAGCCCCAGTTGTGCAATCATATGAAGACAAGGGAATGGTCGAGTTGGCAAGAAGATGATGCCACTTAAAGGTCTGTATTTATAAGCATGCATTCAGTTCATTTGGGTTCCTAAAAATTGAAACTATATGCAAAACACTTGTACACATATATGCCTACAAATCACCACATGTACAATCAATTTGTGTGCTTAAAAAAGTTCTAGCACACATACAATACATGTGCAAAAAACAAAAATGTGAAACAAACATGGCAAAAATGCTCAGAAATCATGAAAAATTCATTTAAAATTAGCACAGATCATACTTTTTTGGCTATGCACAGTAGGATGGTCCACAAATCAATACAAAAAGTTAATGTTTGTAGAATTATTTCTCTACAAGGCTTATTTGTGTCCATTAGGGTTAGCTTGCTTACCTGTGAAATTTCAGCCTAATTGTGAAACATCTAGAGGTCGCTCCATTCTGAACATCTTATGGATGGGAAAAGGCATTTATGTATTGAAAATATTCATTTTTAAGGCTCAGTTCAGGATGACTGCACATGAGTCCAAGAATATCACAGATTTGGCTCTGTTTGTCAGTCTTGCTTATGTCAGACAGTGGAATGAAGCACCATTTGCAATCCAAGCTCCTCTCAATGATATCAAATTTTTATCAGTTCTTAAAGACTTGCCTAAACCAGGCTGTTGCATTTTCAAGGTACCTCTGTTTTTTGTCTTAACATTTGGCAGGCTTAGAACCCTTTTTGATGACAGAATCAGCAGAAACAAAGAAAAACATGGTGCAGAACCTTCAGCGGCCATGATTATCAGACAGTCCAGTTGTCTGCTGTTTAGTACAGATGACATAAAAACTGCCAAATGGGGTGCCCTCTAAATGCTGTTTATTCTCATTAAAATTTTGTGAGTTTGTTATAAATATGATGAAGAACAAAACCAGCCTTGTGGAGAACTGAAATCTATTGATTTGTTTTTTTTGGACCACCCTAATGCACAGCCATAATACCGTCACTATGGTGGAGAATGCAGACCATGCTTTTGGAAGTAAGAGGAAAGCTCAAGGGAGACTACTGGGACTGAGCTGGTGGGTGAACATTTTGGGGCTGCGTCATGGGGAGAGGCAGAGTGATGAGATCATCATGAGAACAAAGGATAGAGTGCTGTAAAGGGGGAAGGATGGAAGGACAGACTAGATAGGCCATGTGGTCTTTTTCTGTCATCAAATTTCTATGTTTCTATGGCTGTCCAAATACCCTTCACTGAATTTTTAAAGGGTTGCAGATAATAGGGATAAAAATTATGGGGCTGATATTGAAAAACGTTATCCAGATGGCCATTGGGAAGGGTGCTGAGTGAGATATTCAGCGGTAGCTCCTTTCCGGATACTGCTGTTCAATATCCTATCGATATTTAAGCACCACAGCTGACCACCATGGTGTTTGCATAGTGGCCCTTTTGAATATCAGATCCATCCATTTATTTATCTGTATGCAAATGCCAGATATTTAAAATAAGATTACATAGAATATATAGTAATAAACGAAGATATCAACATGGGGTGATTTTATAAGGAGGTATCTAGGTGTGAAAAAGGTGCCTAAAAAGAGCAATTTTAGTTATTTTTTTCTGTATATGGCCACAGGTGCAGGCAAATGGCCTCTTATAAAATAGCAGCCAGTGTAAAAGTACATGTGGTGATTTGATGCCGCTTAAACATGGATGGCCCAATATTCAGTGGCGGCTAACACAAGTACAGTACCTAGCCATCTCTGCTGAAGAGTTAACCTGGATATTCAATGCCGGGACCCATATCTGGCCACCGGCATTGAATATCCAGGTTTGCCATGGAAGCGATAGTTAGCCGCTGCCCGTTTAGCTTTGGCAGCAGAAGTTAGGACAGTTTTGCTGCGTCTAACTTTCAGCTCTGAGGGACAGCTAGGCAGTGGCCGAATATCGCTGCTGACTAGTTATCACCTGTATCTGCCCCCGGAATGCGCTCGGAATGCCCCGATGCAAACTGTGTAAGATCAAGGCGTATAGCGGTGGGATTCGTGGATATTCACCAGCACTAAGCATGTAACCATGTAACTGCCTTTGAATATCGGGCCCAAAATAAATTGAAGAAGGATTAAGTAAAAGAAAAAAAGTTAGAATACAAAATCAAAAAATGTAATGAACATGTGGGTGCATTGGGGGTGTGTGCTTGTGAGAGATAAAGTAGTGTGGCTGTCATGACCAGAGAACTAGATCAAGGGCATTCGAAGCTTATCAATAAACTGAGCATGCCTGGGGTTGAGTCCCAAGGTGGGTAACTGGATCAGAAATTGGATGACTGACAGACGACAGAAGGTGGTGGCAAACTGAACTCATTGAAAAGAAAGAAAGGGATCAGTCCTGGGACTAGTACTGTTCAGTGTATTTGTGAGTGAAATTACTGAAGGGAAAAGTCTGCCTTTCTGCAGATGACACAAAAATTTGCAAGAGAGTGGTGCCTCTGAGGGAGTGGATAACATGAGGAAAGATCTACAGAAGCTGGGAGAATGGTCTAATGCTTGGCAGTTAAGATTTAATGTGAAGAAGTGCAGTTATGCACTTGGGATGCAGAAATCAATTGTATGCGATAGGGACGAAAGGTTAGGACCAGGAGACCAGGAGAAGGATCTTGGAGTGATTGTTTCTGAGGATCTCAAGGTGGTGAAACAATGTGACATGGCGGTGGCCAATGACAGAAGGATGCTGAGTTGCATACAGAGAGGAATTACCAGCAGAAAGGAAGAGGTACTAATGCAACTGTACAAGTTGCTGGTGAGGCCTCACTTGGAGTATTGTGTTCAGTTTTGGAGACCATATCTCGCTAAGAATATAAAAAGCCTTGAAATGGTTCAGAGAAAGGCGACCAAAATGATTTGGAGCCTGTACCAGAAGACATATGAGAAGAGACTTGAAGACCTAAATATGTATAACCTTGAGGAGAGGAAGGACAGAGGAGATATGAAACAAATGTTTAAATACTTAAAAGGTATTAATGAACAAACAAACCTTTTTCAAGGAAGGGAAAGCTGTAATACTAGAGGGCATAAAATGAAGCTGCAAGGGGGTAAACTTAAAAGTAAAGTCAGGAAATACTTGTTCACTGAAAGAGTGGTGAATTCTTGTAATGCCCTCCCAATGGAGGTGGTGGGGCAAATACAGTGATAGAATTCAAAATAGCATGGACAGAGTGGATGCCTTTATACAACAAATAGAGAGAGGTGACCTGCACGGAGTGTTGGGTACAACCCTAAACGAAGGGATAGAGGGGTATGTGACCTACATGGAATGGTGGGTACAACCCTAAATGAAGGCATAGAGGGGGATGACCTACACAAAGTGGTAGGTATCTCTACTCTAGCCACCTTACTGGGTAGACTAGATGGACCATACTGGTCTTTATCTGCCATTAATTACTATGTTACTATGTTAGTCCACTGGAATGCACTAAAATAAAAGGAGGGGCATATTTAAAACGGTTTAGCCAGTTAGTAGATCTGTTAACTGGCTAAACCACTAAACCGCGCTCAGCAGGATATTCAACAGCACTAAAGCAGTTAGTGCTGCAGGATATCCCCTACTCAGAGTTGGCCTGTCCACTAGGTGAACTAGGTAGACGCCTAGGGCAACAGACCTTGGTGGGCGGCATGGCAGTCTCACCTTTAAAGTGGTGGCTGAACTGCTGCTTCAGCACTGGGTCTTAAAAGCCCACATGCGGGTGCAGGCAGTAATGGCCTGCTGCTCCTGCCCCCTCCACCTGGAAGTTGCATCAGAGGGGGCAGGAGCAGCAGGCTGTGAGTGAGTGCACACACACAGGTGCTTTAAGGCCTGTGGCAGTGCTGAAGACCAGTTGAGCTGCCACTTCAAAGGGGGGATCATCATGTTGCCCCCTCCCCAGCTGAATACATGGATGCTGAGCAGTGCTGCAGGCATGGGGAGGCAGCACAGAGGGCCTGCCTAGGGCGGCAGAACCCTTAGGCCAGTCCTGCCCCTTCTACATCTTTTGTAGACCTCAATGCTAACCGCTTTGTGTTGGAGCATTTTGGGGGGTGGCAACCAAAGCTTACCAGGCAGCAACGATATTTAGCTGCTGGATGGGTAACCTTGACTGGCTAAAGGAAGGATAAAAAAAAGCTGGCCTATCTTTAGCCAGTTTAGCTATGCAGCTAGCAGCTGAATATAGCCACTCTATTGGATAGCTAATTCACTCTCTGTGCATATCGAATATTTAATGCTGGTAGCCAGATATGGCCCCATCATTGAATGGTTATTAAGGGAAGTGTCCAAACCTTGGATAGCCTCCCAGAGCTTTGCAAGTATTACTACAGCAGATCTTTCCCCTCCACTTGGATTCTTCAGATGGATATCTTTACCCAGCAGGGTTGAGATGTTTTGACCAGGAAGCTTAATACCACAACTCTACTCTTCTGGGCTCTCTCCTGTGCTTATGATGACACCAGCAGCTGTCCTCTGATGTCCTGCACTCAAGGTGCAGTTGCTCCCACTGTTGGAAATTACTTTCAGGTCCTGGTGGGGCTATATGGGCTTTGGGGCTCAATGATGCCCTTTTTCTATGGTTAGATGGAAACCCTGTTGGCTCTGCCGAGAGAATGGTTTTGTTAGGTAAGGGGAAACCTCCATAGCCTTCCAACATCTTCTGAATTGCTGATGTCATCCGAGCTGACCCAGATGGAACAGCCCGGCTCTTCCTCTTCTGCATCTCGAACAGGAAAGAACTGACTAGCAGGAACAAGAGAGCCAGGTATGGAAAGGTATTTTTGCCCCATGTTCTCTGCACTGTCATCTTGACCTCCCCTGAATTTTTGATTCAAAGAGTGAAACCAAGTGATGTGCCCATGCAAGTGAGTTTTGATGGATAGCTTGCTGGCTGCTAGAACTTGAAAATAACTTTGGGGTCAATATTCTACCATGGGGCCGATGTTTTTTAAATTAAATAACCCCCTACTATATTCACATCAATGATTTAAAGCATAGGGAGAATCTTATTGAGAAGGAAAAAAGACCTCAGTACTGAAAGCCAAGCTCAGTCAGCTACCACAGTACAACATCATAGGTCATAAAAAACACCTCCTTCAATATATATTTTTCTCAGGCATAGAAAGCTTTATGCAGTTCAAACAGTTACCAAATTAGTCAATTTCTCACAGTCACCAAATCAATCAATTTCTCAGAAAACATTTTTTTGAAATTAAGACTTATTTTCGTCCCAATGTAAATAGATATCAAGCAATATGCTGTGCACAGCTGTTGTCTCTTGATTAAATTCATTCACTCCAAGCATTCATTCATTCTTTCCAATGGGTCCCATTTCACTGGAAGGCTGCATCTGCATGTGCAGTGCATCATGGGTACGGGTGGGTTAACCCTATCCTGGTAACCACAGCAGACAGTTTGTGTGGTGACCTGCAGTCCTTCTGTAGCCAGCCAGGGGTTTGTTAGTAGCTATGGAGATGTAGCCCACTGGTTACTTCACTGACTGTGGCAGCAGCAGTCATGGGTTTGATCCCACAGTGGTGTTATTTGAACGGGCTGTCTGAGGCATTTCCTTTTTTAATTTAAATTAGTGCTGCCAGCAAAAACACCCTCACAGTGCTGTAACCTTAAGGCGCCTTATAAGGCGCCCTATAGGGAACATTATAAGGTGCCTTGGTGGACAGTGCACTTTATAATGTGCCCTCTGGAGTACCTTATAGGGCGCCTTATGTGGCACCTAAGGTTACGGCACTGTGAGGGTGTGTTTGCTGGCAGCACTAATTTAAATTAAAAAAGAAAATGCCTCAGACAGCCCTGATTTAAAGTAAAGGGTAATGCCTCAGACAGCCTTACTCATTAAGCCCACTGGGAGATCAAACTCATGACCCCTGTTTCATCAGTCAATGTATTAACCATTGTGCTACACCTCTGTTGCTGTGTTTGCAGGTCAGCACGCCTAATTAAGGCTAACGTGTGTTAACGTGCCACGGCTCCCTCAATCGCGCGATAACGGACTTTATCGCACGATAACCCGAAATGCTACCTTAAGACCGGAAAGCCCACTACCTTATATGGCATTCGTCACAGTAAGACTGCAACTAATGCCGGTAATATTAAGACAGTTTAGTAAACATACTCCCTTGAGTTTCAGCTTTAGAGGCATCTTTTTTCTTAAAATTTCCATGCAAATGTTTGGTTTCTTTTCTGGGAAATAGCTAAAGATTTTTTGAACCAGTTCAATTGGAGAATGTTTTGAAAGGGAAGAATGTTTGATGTGGAGCCCAATTCCATAACATGCACGTCCGGCCTGTGGACACGTCTAAATCACAAATGGGCCCCGTTTGAAACTAATTCTGCATTCACATATCTAGACGTGACGGAATGTGTTCTGCGCAGCATGAGCACAGCGCTATTCAGCCGGCATGTGCATGCATCCAGTGCATGGCCTGCGCATGGGTGCAGGCATGGGCCATGCGATATAATGGAGAAACATGTCCCTGTCAATATTATGGGTAAGTGTTTTGGACATCCCCATGCCCACCATATTCTGAAAAGTTACATGTTTTGGATTCTTCCAGTCTCCGGAATGTACCTGCAGACACTGCGCCCCTTGGGGAAAACGTGCATCTCGTAAGCGGCCGTTCACACTGACACTAGTGTGCTGATGCAAACTAGACATAAATACCAATGGGAAATGACTACTGCTGCAACCTAGACCACATTCCAGTCCTCTACAGGCCCTGAAAAGTGCTAGATAATCCCAGTGCACCCTAAGAGACTGTAAATATGAACGTCTATGTTAGGACATACTTTGCATTAAATGGTACTTGGCAGTAGGAACCGGCCCCAGTAATTCCTGCCTTTCTCATTCCTACAATTGCTAAGGATGGACCCATACCAAGTGCACCAAACCCGAAACTGCATAATATTGCTGAGCAACAAACGAATGCCCTTTTCGTGCGTATGGCCTATAAATGCACTAAGGGGTATGTTTACTAAACCGTCTTAATGTGCGCCCGGTGATGTTATCGGGCCATAAGGTACCTTATCGCGCAATAATGGGGCTTTATTGGGTGCAAAGGTACCTTAGCGTGCGATAACGCACGCAGCGGCGCAAACGAGCGCTGAGAGTGGAGAAAGGCTCCCTGAGGGTGGAGGAAGGCTCCCCAGGGGCGGAGAGAGAGGGTCAATGGGCGGAGAGTGGGAGGGGAGAGGCTCCCCACACACTAACGCTGTGAAATCCGAGGCTCAAAACTAACGCCAGTAAAACCCTGGCGTTAGAGCCGATTTAAAGGGAAAAGAAACCATTTCCGTCAGCAATGTAAAGCAAAACCAGGGAAACCTATAAAAAGTGATAAGTGTGATACACGTGCACGGAACAAAAGGGCAAATAAACATTGAAAATGAACAGAAGAAAATGTAAAAAAAACCATAACCAAGCTGGGCAATAGTGATATCAATGGGAAACATCAAAAAACACTCCCAAGAAAGCTCCAAAAAAAAAAAAGATATGAATTTTGGAAGGGTCTATGCTCTGTCCCCATACAAGGTGAATGAGCCCACAGTGAAATTGCGCTGATCAGGGTTTCCAACTCCATTGGCCAGGTTTCCTATGGCATGCACATGTTCCACAACAGCAGGGCAGGCATGTCGGAACGGGCAACTGGACAGATGCTGGAAAAGGGGACACAGAGGGCTGCAGGCGTCACATGCTGTGGTGCAGCTGGGCCACAGTGCGGACTAGGGTGATGCCTAGCTGGCCCATAGGAATGCTGAAACAGTACAGCAGCCAAACAGCAACTGATGAGGGCCCAACATGGGCACGAGTGTGCTTCCCACAGTGTCACAGGGGATAGTACCCAGCAGGTACCCCCAAAGGGCATGAAACATTGGCATGCGGTGCTGGGGGGAAGCGTGGACAGCTATGCAGGCACCCCTACCCCAGAACCCGCACCATAGGCAGCCGCCTACCCGCACACTGGATGGCCTGAGACTGCGCTCTACCAGCACCACCAGCAGAAGGGCATGTCAGCATGGTGGCAGAGGGATACTGGTGGTGGAGAGGGCAGTGGCAGCTTCCCAGAGCAGACCGTGGCCTAGCCCTGTGTAGAAGGGTGCCATGCACTGCAACAGAAAGGCCCTGTCTGATGAACAGTCATGGTATTACCAGGGAATGCACTGTCTCTGTGGCAACTCCCCTTCCCCTTCCCCTTCCCCTTCCCCTTCCCCTTCCCCTTCCCCTATGTAACCATGGCACCAACACAGGATATGCACTATTCTGGGTGCATCATAGCCCGGAAGAGCTAGACATGACTGAGAAATACAGATGGACACAAATGTATCCTAGGTGTGTCTGCAAAAACTATCTATCACACACAGTAGCACTGATAGGGACCTGCAGCATGGTGTATTTCAGCCATGAAAGGTGCTGTGGACCTGGTGCTGGGCGTCCCACCTCACCCTCAGGGTGAGCACAGTACCCACACAATGTGATGTTCTGTAGCTACTCTGTGCCAGTAACACACATGGTCAGTACCCCCTACCAGGCTGAGGTGCTGTGGGGGTGCACACAGTCAGTTCTTCCTACCAGGCCAAGGTGCTATGGGGGTGCACACGGTCAGTTCCCCCTACCAGGCCAAGGTGCTGTGGGGATGCATACCCCATCTTGTGATCATCTGTAGACTGCTGATTTGCATGTGCAGTGCATCATGGGTATGGGTGGGTTAACCCTATCCTGGTAACCACAGCAGACAGTTTGTGTGGTGACATGCAGTCCTTCTGCAGCCAGCCAGGGGTTTGTTAGCAGCTGTAGCCCACTGGTTACTTCACTGCCTGTGGAGCCAGAGGTCATGTGTTCAAACCCACGGTGGGGTTGTTTGATAGGGCTGTCCAAGGCATTGACTATTTTTAATGTACATTAGTGCTGCCAGCAAAAACACCCTCAGTGTACTGTAAACATAAGGTGACTCAGAAGGCGCCCCATAAGGCACCATATAGGGTGCCCTATAAAGCGCCTTATAGGGTGCCCTATAGGGGACATTATAGGGTGCCTTGGCGGACAGTGCACTTTATAATGTGCCCTATGGAGTGCCTTATAGGGTGCCTTATGCGGCACCTTAGGTTACGGCACGTGAGGGTGTGTTTGCTGGCAGCACTAATTACAATTAAAATAAAATGCCTCAAAAAGCAATACTTACACATAACAGATAATGCCTCAGCCAGCCTTATGCATTAGGCACACTGGGGGATCAAACTCATGACCCCTGTACCAATCAGTCAGCATATTAACCATTGCACTACACCTCTGTTTCTGTGTTTGCATGTCTGCACGCCTACTTATGATTACCACGTGTTAACATCCCAATAACAAGTAATAATATTTGATTTCAAAATTATTATGATTTTGTAGTCAAATCACTAATATGAAATAAAATTATTTTTTCTACCTTTGTTGTCTGACCAATTTATTCTCTAATCATGCTGGTCCCGATCTGAGGCTTCTGCTTTCCTGTCTTCTCTTAGCTCTCTTTCTGTGGTCTATGGTCCATCTGCCATTTCTTATCTTTTCTTTCGTTTTCTTCACTTCTTTCCATCAGCCTATTTCCAGTCCCAGTAACCCTCCCCAGTATCAGCCCCTTTCCAGTCCTCACTCCCAGTACCTTCCAATGTCAACTTGCATTCCCATGACTGCCACTGGTGTCTATTCCCTTCCAGTCCCCCTCCTTCCCCACTGACCAGTCTCTTCTAGTACAAATACCATGGCAGCCCCTCTCAGATCCACTCCCTTCCAGTTCCATTCTCCCATCCGCTCATATCAGCCCATTTGTAGCCTTAGCCCCCAGTTTTCTTCCAGGGCCAGCAACTCTATCCTCCCCTCCCCACAATCTGCCCATTCCCAGTCAAAGTCCCCCAATCAGCTCACTTCTAGTGCTAATCCCCACTCAACCCCATTACCAGTGCTAGCCTCCCCTAATCAGCCCAGTACCAGTCCTACCCCCCATCAGCTCATTACCAGTCCTAGCCTCCACTAATCAGCTCATTTCCAGTCATAGCCCCCCCCCGATCAGCTCATTTCCAATGCTAGCCTCCCATCAGTCCATTACCAGTCCTACCCCACCCCATCAGCCCATTACCAGTCCTAGCCTCCCCTAATCAGCTCATTTCCAGTTCTTGTACTCCCCCCTCAACCTCATTACCAGTGCTAGGCTCCCCTAATCAGACCATTACCAGTCCTACCCCCCATCAGCCCATTACCAGTCCTATCCCCCCATCAGCCCATTTCCAGTCCTAACCTCACCGATCAGCTCTCTTTCCAATGCTAGCCCCCCATCAGTCCATTAGCAGTCCTACCCCCCTATCAGCCCATTACCAGTCCCAACCCCAACCCCCTCCTTGATCAGTCCATTCCTAGTCCTAGCCTTCCCTAATCAACTCATTACCAGTCCTAGCCCCCCCCATCTGCCCATTACCAGTGCTAGCTCCCCCATCAGCCCATTATAATCCTAACCCGCACTGTCTCTCGCCTCTGTCCAGCATTTATCCCCTGTCTGTCCAGTATGTCCCCCTGTCTCTCCCTTTGTCCATGCCAGCCCCCTCCCTCCATCCCTCCATGTCAGCCCCCCTCTGTCCATGTCAGCCCCTCCCTCCATCCATCCATATCAGCCCCCTCACTCCATCCCACCATGTCAGCCCCATCCCTCCCTCCCTCCTTCCCTCCATGTCAGCCCCCTCCCTCCATGTCAGCCCCCTCCCTCCATCCATCCATATCAGCCCCCTCCCTCCCTCCCTTTGTCCATGTCAGCCCCCCTCCCTCCATCCATCCATCCATCCATCCATCCATCCATCTATCCATATCAGCCCCCTCTCCCCTGTCCATGTCCATGTCAGCCCCCCCTGTCGATGTCAGCCCCCCTTAGTCCATGTCAGCCATGTTGCAGGTTTCCTGCCCCCTCATCCCCTCTCCCCATGTCTGCCTCCCTTCTAATGCAGCCGCGGCTCCCTGCCTCTTAGGGAACCGCGGCTGTGCCTGTAAAATCATTGCGGAGCCTCCCTGTCTCTCGACGGGCTCCGTGCAGCATTGTCCCGCCACCCAAGGAAGTTCTTTACCACTTCCTTTGGAGGCGGGACAATGCTGCACGGAGCCCGAGAGACAGGAAGGCTCCGCAACGGTTTTACAGGCGCAGCCATGGTTCCCTAAGAGGCAGGGAGCCGCAGCTGCATTAGAAGGAAGGGGGTAAGTTTGCCACTGCCGAGAAGCGGACTCGGCAGCGGCAGCAACTTGTGCGCATTTAAAAAATTTTTTTTAACTTGGCGGAGATGAGGCGACCCCCGCTAAATCCTGTGGTAACCCCCGTGGGGGGTCGCGACCCACAAGTTGAGAACCGCTGCCTTAGAGGAAAGGCGGGATAGAGGTGATATGATTGAGATGTTTAAATACCTCCGTGGCATAAATGTTCTGGGGGAGAGCCTCTTTCAATTGAAAGCAAGTTCTGCTATGAGGGGGACATGGGATGAGGGCAAAGGGGGATAGATTCAGGAGTGATATGCGGAAATATTTCTTTATGGAAAGAGTGGTGAATCCGTGGAATAGTCTCCCAGTGGAGGTGGTGGAGATGAGGACAGCAACTGAATTCAAAAAAGCATGGGACAAACACAGAGGATCTTTAAAGGTAAAAAAGGGACTGTTGTAGTTGTTGAAATGGGAGGACAGACTAGATAGGCCATATGGTCTTTTTCTGTTGTCATATTTCTATGTTTCTATGAAATGCAGAGCACAGCAGAATATTTTCTAAGTCCTAGCCTTATACCACATTTCAGCAGGAATAACATGGATATTTCCAGGAAACACTTGAAACATAAATGGGCTTTTCTTGAATATGCTTTATATGTCTCTGTGGCTGACCATGCTCCATTCTGCCCCTTCCAGGCATGTTCTGAGATCCCTGTGCTAGCATCATGTACGTTGTCACCAGGTGCCCCTAGTGGTTGGTTGGAGTAAGGGCATCTGGTGCATTTAATTAATTTTTAAGGAGTGATTGACCTAAAGGGCCTAGAGCAGGGGTTCTCAACCCAGTCCTCAGGACCCACCTAGCCAGTTGGGTTTTCAGGATAACCACAATGAATATGTATGAGAGAGATTTGCATACACTGCCTCCATTATATGCAAATCTCTCTCATGCATATTCATTGTGGTTTTCCTGAAAACCTGACTGGCTAGGTGGGTCCCAAGGACTGGGTTGAGAACCCCTGGCCTAGAGGATTCTTATCCTTGTAGTACAGAACTCCTTCTGAAGAACGATTCAAGCCGAAGTGTAGAGTAACAAGGCTTTATTTCCCCGGTCAACGCTAAGGTCCAGTAAGACACAAAGAAAGTAAATACAGTCCTTCTCTTTAACAAAAAGGTTACACCAACATTTCAAACAATCAACTGTTGTAGGTTTCACAGTTAAGTGTAAGTCTGGGCTAAGGCTTCTTTTAAATCAAAGCAAATTAATATATCAGCAGAGAAATGGTTACAAACTTCACCATCAGCAGAGTTCTTCTCTCTCTATGAATCCTGCAGGGAATTCATGCTAGCTGCTGAACAAAGATTACATTCCATCGGCTCCTCCTGAGGAATGGAAATACTGTTTTCATATTCAAAGTCCATTGACTCAGGGTCACTGCCCTCCTCAGATGAATGATAATTTTCACTCCCTGTTAACTCCTCACAGGGATTCTTTTGTCTCCCATAAAACTCTCTTACTAAGCTTTGGGGAAATGCTTTTAAAAGGTCAGTTTTACTTCTTTTCCCCTTATAAAGTTTAACTCTTTGAACAGGGTTTTCATCAGTAAAACTTTCTCTTAGAATTAAGGATTTTGCATACCTTGGCTTCTCTAAGCTGCCACACTCAGAGCTCTCCTTGTAACGTGCTTTCTCAGGCAGACAAGCTGTTCTATGCAGTGCTCTGCTTTCAGGGCTATCAGGCAAACCCGGTATGGATTTCCACCCTTTGTGGTTCTTAGCAAAGGTATCTCTGTAGTAGGAACTTCCCCTCCTTGTTCCTTGCTGGTTTGATACAATGAACTTACTTGGGCTAGGAGAGTTGCTTTTATCCGGCAGACTGCTTCTTCTGTTTACTTTGCTATGGACTCTGTCCCAATATGTTTGGCCTCTCTGGACTCTATCCCTTTCAGTGAAACTCCTTTGGATTCTGTCTCTTTGAGTGGGCTGCACGTGGAAGCTGTCCTGTTCCAGGTTCCTTTTTCCACAGCTATCCAAACTGCTGCTCCAGACTGCGCTCCGTCCTGAGCCTCTTGCTGAGCCTCTTGCAGTGATACTTGCTGTGCTTCTGGCTATGTTCCTGGTTAGGCTACTTTCGCCGCTCCTGTTGCTTCCACGGCTCTCCTTGCTGCTTTGCCGGCTCTTACTACTGCTCTCCTTGCTGCTGCTCCCCTCTCTTCTACCATCTGGTTTCCTTTATAAAGGGATTTTTGGTTTGAACATTTTGGGCTTGATCTCAGGTGAAACTGCTTACTACTAATGCAATCAGTGTCAGAGCACGTTGCTCTTGGCTGTGTGGAACTGCTCATACGCCCTCTGGCTGTGCTGCGCTGGAACTGCGCTCTCTGCATCTTCTCAGTTCCATGTAAAACAGGGTTTTTTTCTAAAACTATTTCCTTCATAGGTTCCGCGTTATGACAACGTGTATGATAGCAGTGTTTCAGAATATGGTGGGGGATGTTTTTGGCTCATAAACGTCCCTGCCACATGTACAGACCCCTTATTCATGTTCTGAAATGACCCCCCTTAGTCCTCTGGGCTGTTCTGAAGATCATTTGGTGTTTTGTTTTGGTATTTGACCATGACTGTCCTTTATATTATTTAATGTTACATTGCTTCTATGTTTTTATTTTAGCCCTGTCCTTCCCATGATGTGGGCTAAAAATGTGTTTATTTTCTTCTTATTGATTACAGATTTTTATTTTTATTTTTACTGTTTCTTTTTTCTTGTATCATTTCATTGTGTTATAGGGAAATGCTAATAAAAAAAGGAGAGAATACCGCACAGTCCTAGTGCTTATTTTCTATGGGATCTGTATGCCAATAATCAACATATATCATGAAGACAAGATTATGTATTTCCCCAACATTCACCTGTTTCAAAAAAGTATTTTGCTTGTGTCATAAGATACTCTATTAAACACTCAAGTCATGACTTTCAAAACGTAACAAAAAAATGTCAGGCACATTTGACTTTTAACATTGCAAAACACTGCCACAATCCAGTAAGGGGGACTTACCCAAATCTTGAGCATATCATCGATCTCACCCTGGAGGCACTGGCATCTCACAGAAATGGCACCAGCTCTGAAAGTCAATGCTGTGCATGCAACTTTACAATACGCTTCATTATGCTTCAGCTGCTCAGCAATCAAACAGAACTCACATTCTCACTGCCGATCATCCGAAACTGACAGGAGAATATTACAAACCATGGGAACTACTCTCTATTACTCAAAAAGATAAACTAATTGCGGCTCAGTCCTCCAAAAACATAATGAAAACCACAGACAAAAATTTCCCCAAAAGGAGAGCATATGTCAAACTGATGCTCTTAAAAAATTAATGTTCTTTTTAAATGCCAGCTGCCATTGCTAAATTAAATCCAGATAGTCAGTGGTAGGACCATACCAAGCTAGAAATGCACCCTGTGCGAATAATGAATCTGGTGCCCCCTCCACCCAGCCACATTCAGTAATTCACTTGTTTTGAGCTTCCTGGAAGCCCAGTGATGATAGCAGCCCCCCTTCTGTGCTTGCGCCCTGTGTGGCCACACTGCTTGCATAGCCCTTGATACAGCCCTGGTCAGTGGCGATATCTGAATAGTGGCCAGTATTGAATATCCAGATTCAGCAGTGACCAGTACCACTATCCAGATAGCGATGATATTCAGCCTGTCCTTCAAATATTAAATTGCATAACATTAGGACTGCCTTTTTGGGGGCCTAAATATATGCATAGTTATTTGATTAGTGGACTGAATATCGCTGCTAATCAATAACCTCAAACTCTCGCCTAGCTTTGCTCATTGACTGCTGCAACACTATCTGAAGAGTGCCGAGGCGCTCAGAGGAAATATTCAGCGGCACTATCCTGATAGCACCACTGAATATCACACTGGATGGCATTTTTTTTGTAATCAAGTATTATATTAATGTTTGTAAGTTTATTTATTTTTAAAAATGTCTAGCCCACCAATCACTGAAATTCTAGGTAGGCTACATAGAACATATGTAATAATAAAAAACATTTATAATGATATGCATACAAAAACAGACAATAAAATATACCAAAATATACTGTAAAACTGAATCAGATGCTAGGGGTAATAATTATACCCCATTCACTAAAAGCTATAGAAAAATAGACTGCCTTAATTTTCAATCTGAAGCCAAGCAAGTACACCTCAGATCTTAAAAATTCTGATAAAATGTTCCAGAACTCTGGCCCTGTAATAGAAAACATTCTTTTGTGTGCTTGCAAATGACGGGTGACATGCAGTGATAGTGTTTTAGTGAAATCTGTTTATTGATTTAAAGAAGGACATACAGAGGATGCAACATTTAATCACTATCAGAAATACCAAGTAAGTGTACAAGCATAAAGATAGTCTAATGCATAAAACAAACCTGCTTAGGCCCAACTCCTCCATAACATTAACATTGTCAAATAAAAAGAGCGCAGTCCTCAGAAATCCACCACCCCCCAGCCCCACCATCTCCCTTCCCCTTCCACCCCAAATGCCCATTAGATCTGAAAGGCATTGAGGATTTCGCTGCAACACCGTGGGGTGAGTGTCATAATGAACGGATGGTAAGCTTTTACAAAATGCCTCCTGCATCCCTGGTCAGCGACAAATGTGGTCAAAGGTTGCATGCAAAGCAATGTATGCATCTACATTCTCCATGGCTACATTGCAGCCATAGCTATTTATGCCTGCTCGGGAGTAGCTGTCGATGCTTATGCAATAAATTATTCATGCACGTGCATATTTTATAAAATACGGGTGTAACAATTGTTGCACACTACTGTATTCATACTTGTATTTGCTGGTTGCAGGTATGGTTGTTGGTTGTATATAATTTATACTTGACTTTACTAACAAAAATGATTTGAACATAAAATACATGTGTAAATTGTGACTCCACCCACATTCCATCCCATCTCCACCCCAGAACAAGCCCACAGATGGGTCGTGTAAAAGCAGGCACCTTCTGCTCACTGTGTGTAAGCCCCGGGGTAATTATATAAAACAGGGATTGATGTGCAGAAAAAGTGAAGACAATTACCATGATATGCTTAGGCATTGCTGGAGCAGAAAATGGGCAGTTGGAGGTAGAGTCAACACTGAGGCACGTATCTTACAAACTACACATGTAAACATCAATTCCGACCAGGGTATATGAGCACAAAGTTACAGCTCCTAATGCCTTGCACTTAGCATACATATGGATCAAACACTAATAGGTGGTAAGTGCAATGGTCCCACACTAACCATTAGCACAGATTAATAAATTCACCCCTTAGTGTGGCAACATTCCCGTAGGCTATTTTATAAAGATATCAGCCGTCTTTATAAAACAGAAGAAATATATGCATCCTGTTTTAACATCACCCTCCAGGGAGTTATCTCTTGCATGCAGCTTATTAAGGAGCTTGTGGGATATGTTTCTGAAGATCACATTGTAGGTTGGATACCTTCTGTTTGACTAACAGGAAAATAAAGCAAATTGAAAACTGCACACTTATGTGTGTGTCATCATGGCGCAATTTCCTGTTCCTTCATTCGTAGGCATGTCGGGGGGGAGGGGGGAACTTGGCTGAAACAACCATGGTAGAGTGAGTCTCAGTAGGGAAGCAGGGGATGTGTAGGTGGGGGTCTGGGCATAGTGTGCCCAGGACTCAGAGGAGGACTCTGATGAGCAAGAGGAGGAGGAGACCGAGACAGAGGAGGAGTTGGGGAGTGCGCCAGGGGAGGGACTGCCTGAGGTGCACGCAACTGGGGCGGCAATGGATGATGGAGAGGGGGTGGATTCGCAGAAACTGGCACACATGTCCTGTCAGAGACAAGGAGACCCTGAAATAGTCCAAAAGATGATGTCAAATAATTTTTTGTCGGAAAACGCCGAGGGAGGGAAATATTCCAAATTATCCACACCAGACGGCAATGTCCATTTTATTCTTCAAAAGGCTCTTTTAAACACCTCTATAACAACAAACATTAATTATGTATCTAAAATCGAACCAGAATCACTTAGCTTAAAGGCAGCAGTCTTCCAATGTGTCAAAAGCACAAAAGCACGACGTGCACGTTTCAGGATAGATGGATCCCTGTATCATGCGCTCCATTTTTCATTCCCCACTGTCAACCACCAGAAAACGCTGCCGCTAGAGATGGCCAATCATCTATGGAACAACAACTCACACCATTGGCTGATGTCCAATGCCATTCAAGAAAGAACCACCAATGAAAGAGGGGGAATCAAATGATGATTTTAACAGCTCCAATGCTTCCCTCTGATCAATACTTGTGTATAAAGCAGTGACATCTAGAGTCACCAAAAATAACTCCGAATCTGGTAAAGATACCGTTGATAATTGAGTCAAAAAATGGCTAGAGTCTTGAATAAATTATTTAACCGGAGAGGCCTCGCATTTCAAGAAGACATGACAGAACTTGGACAGGGGTTCTAACAGAAATAACATCTTTAGTCACAATGGGCCTTGAGAAAGGTGGATCACCAGAAGGGAACATCAATTTTTGATTGTGTCTAACCCTAAGATACCTATTATCTACACTGTGCCAAAGATACATAAGTCTTTGCATACTCCTCCTAGGAGACCAATTGTGTCTTGTCAGGGCTCCATTTTAGTACCCCTGTCCAAGTTCTGTGATGTCTTCTTGATGTGCGAGGCCCCTCAGGTTAAATCATTTATTCGAGACTCTAGCCATTTTTTGACTCAATTATCAACGGTATCTTTACCAGATTCGGAGTTATTTTTGGTGACTCTAGATGTTACTGCTTTATACATGAATATTGATCAGAGGGAAGCATTGGGGCTGTTAAAATCATCATTTGATTTGGCTCCTTCTCGATTACCAAAATCTTTCTTGATGGATTTAATTGGATTAGTTCTTACACAGAATTATTTTTTATTTGAGGGCAATTTTTTTCAGCAGATATTTGGCATAGCAATGGGGGCTATGGTTGTCCCGTTGATTGCCACATTACATATGGCTGATTTAGAGGAACAACATTTATATTTGTCACCATTTTTTCTTATGTGCCCCTTTGGAAAAGATTTCTGGATGATATTTTCTTTTTATGGGTATCGGATTCTTCCACTCTTCAGGACTTTCTATCATGGCTCAATGCTTTAAAACCCAACATCAAATTTACTGCCCACATTGACTCACAAAAGATTGAATTTTTGGACATGCTTGTTTTCTGTAGAAGTGGAGTTTTACAGACCATGCTCTTCAGGAAACCAGTACAGAGAAATAGCCTCCTGAATTACCGGCATTTTCATCCGGGACCCCGTCGACGGGGTCTTCCCTATTGTCAGTTTCTCAGAATACGCCGGTTGTGCTCTTCCACTTTGGATTTTAAACATCATGCTCAGGATTTGAAAGCCTGATTATTATCTAGGGGCTATCCTCAGAGGATTGTGGATCGAGCCTATCACCGTGCTTGTTATACACATCGGGAATGGCTACTAGATGAGGGTGGCACTACCTCTGGATACTTCTGCTGACTCAATTGTTGTAGTTCTTCCTTACATGTGTTATAGTTCTGAAGTAATGGACATAATTAGGAAACATTGGCCCGTGTTGGCCCTGCATCCCTGTTTTGATAAGTCTTTAATGATAGCTTTCACTCGGGGGTCAAATTTGAGAGATCTACTTGTGAAGTCTACAGCTCTGGCGGACAGACCGAATCGCCCTGTGAATGATACCAGGGGTCATTTTCCCTGTGACAAGTGTGCTTTCTGTTCCACAACTCAATCGGGCATGATATGGACTGATCCAATGTCTGGCCGCAATTTTCATCGTCGATGGTCTACTACCTATGCTTCTATTTTTGTTGTTTATACTCTACAGTGTGATTGTCCCTTACTATATGTGGGTCGTTCTATTAAGGTCAGATTAGTTGAACATGCATCTAGACTGCATCAGCAGGTGATTTCAGCACCGATAGTAGAACATTGCAAGACACGACATCACTCATTTGATGAGTTAGTTTGGACCATCATTGATCGCATTCCATATGACCCACTTGGAGGGGACCGCACTGCTTGTTTGCAATGGTGTGAACAGCAATGGAATTACATTTTGAAGACAGTCCATCCTTCAGGTTTAAATCGAGAAATCGATTGGGCTAGTTTGCTATGATGATTATCCAATTGAAAGCGGGGTTTCTCTTGGTTTATGGGAATCCCCCTCTTTCATTGGTGGTCCTTTTTGAATGGCATTGGACATCAGCCAATGGTGTGAGTTGTGGTTCCATAGATGATTGGCCATCTCTAGCGGCAGTGTTTTCTGGTGGTTGACAGTGGGGAATTAACAACGGAGCACTTGATACAGGGATTCATCTATCCCGAAATGTGCATGTTGTGCTTTTGTGCTTTTGACACATTGGAAGACTGCTGCCTTTAAGTTGAGTGATTCTGGTTTGATTTTAGATACGTAACACTGGTCAACAAATTTTTACAAAAGTCATGTTACTGAAATAAAAATAGTCATTTCTTATCAGTTTTTATATGCTTAACAAGAATATGACAGTGCAATTGCAAAGTTGGCTCTAGTTGTTTTGTAATCTACAAGAATTAATGTTTACATCACGAAATGCATGTCACTAGTAAATATAATAGGTTTTCGGTTAATACCTGTAAAAAAACAAGTCATAAACTACTTCTTAGATTTTTTCACCTGTCTCTTGTACAGCTGTTTGGGAGCTTCTCTGGGGAGTGTCCAGCAGTAGTCAGCCAGGATTGTAGTGGACCATTTTCCCTGGGATCTTTGTTCCATCGTTGCGATATCCTGGTGAAAATGTTCGCCCTGTTCATTACTAACCATACCACAGTTGTCAGGAAAGAAATTGAGATGGGAATCAAGAAAATGGATCTTTAGAGACATATTGCAGCCAAGTTTCTGATACTGTATCAGCATGTCTTCTACTAGTTCCTTGTACTTTTCTGCCCTAACATTCCTGAGAAAGTTTGTTGACACTAGACGAAAAGCATTCCATGCTTGTTTCGCATCACCCTGCAGCAAGTTGTTGAACCAGTCATCTTTGAAGAGCTCTTGAATCTGAGGACCCACAAAAACTCCCTCTTTAATCTTTGCTTCGCTGAGTCGAGGGAATTTTTCATGCAGGTATCGGAAAGTTGGTAAAGTGCGGTCCATGGCTTTCACAAAGTTTTTCATCAAACCTAGTTTGATGTGAAGGGGTGGTAGCAGGATTTTGTGAGCCTCAACCAGAGCTGGGTGCTGGATATTCTTCTCTCCAACTGTTACATTTTGTCTGCGATTCCATTCCTTCCGCAAGTAGTGCCAATCCCTTGTTCGGCTATCCCACTCACATAAGAAACACATGTATTTTATATATCCCTGCTGCAGTCCCATTAAAAGGGCAACTACCTTCAAGTCACCACAGAGGTGCCAGCTGTACTTGTTATAGTTAATGGAAGTCAGTAGATGCTTTAAGTTATCGTATGTCTCTTTCATGTGGACGGCATGCGCTACTGGAATAGATGGAAGACGGTTTCCATTGTTCAAAAGCACAGCCTTCAGACTCAGTTTCAAAGAGTCTATAAATAGTCTCCAGTCTTGTGGGTCATGAGTGATTTTTAAGGCATTCATGAGGCTTTCAATATTGGAACAGAATACCATATTACTTTCCTTTCTGAAGAAAGGCTCCAACTGCTGGTGGCGCTTTTGATATGAAGTAATGTTGACATCTTCTTCTAGAAGATTCCATTGTTGGAGTCTTGATCCTAGCAATTCTGCCTTGTTCTTGGATAAGTCCAAATCATGAACCAGGTCATTTAGTTCTTCCTGCGTTATTCTGTGTGGAGTTGATAATGCATCCCAGTGAAGATCCGGGTCACTGCATGTTGACGGACCAGAAGAACAGGTCGGCTCACCCTTGTCCTCATCAGATGAATCAAGAGAATATTCTGATGGAGGTTCTGGAATAGGAAGTCCCTCACCATGTGGAACTGGTCTCAATGCAGACGGAATGTTTGGGTAGACTATGCTCGACTTCTTTTGCTTTGTTATTCTGCTGGAAAGAGAGGAACCAAGCAGAAGTAACAGTCATTTATGTGGTTGCTTGGCTCTCTCCACACCTTGGGGACTTCAAACGGCATTGATGGTCTTTTGCAATTCAACCACTGTGAAAACTGTGTTGTACATATAGCGCAGCATGTATGTGGGGCCCAAGGCTTGTCTTGGTCACCAATCTTGCATCCGAAGTAAAGCTGATATGCCTTCTTTGGTTGAGAAGTGATACTTTTCTTCTGGTTGGCAAATATCACTTCCTCACAAATGTAGCAGAAATTGTCAACGGTATTAACACACTTTTGCAGCATTACTGTTCTGTATTGCACCTAAATGGCTAAAATTATATGATTAATAAAAGTTACATGTAACAGTAGCTTAAACTGTCTCGCATACAGTCTGAAATATTTTAAATGCTCAACCTTTCTGACTGCGTATAGCACACTGCTGACATCAGATGGCTTCAGCAGCCGTCTGGCAGTAGTATTGCATTGCATCAGAAAATGATGCAATCAACTCTGGATGATGTGTGCAGGCTGGTATTATGCAATGTGATGCAATATTACATCATTCAAGGCTTATTTGGGATGTTGTTGATGTCCTGCTGGATAAATTTACATGGTGAAATTTAAAAAATGAACTACATGCAATATCTTCAAAACGAGAGTCAATAAATTTTTTAAATGTTATATTCATGTTCAACTCACCAAGATACTACAGATTAGGGCCTTTTAAAGTCAGTAACAATTTCAATGTTGACCAGTGTAATTAATGTTTGTTGTTGTAGAGGTGTTTAAAAGAACCTTTTGAAGAATAAAATGGACATCGCCGTCTGGTGTGGATAATTTGGAATATTTTCCTCCCTCGGCGTTTTCCGACAAAAAATTATTTGACGTCATCTTTTGGACTATTTCAGAGACTATTCTTTGCCACTATTGATTTTAGTCACTGTGTGTGGGATTTTTTTCATTTTTGATTAGAGGCAAGGAGACAGCAAAAACAGGTGCACCAAACAGTGTAGGGTTTGAGCAGCTTTATTGAAAAATACTCCAACACATTTAGACTAAACACCTTCCTCAGGGATTCCTGGCCTCAAATTGGAACATAAAGGAATCATTAAAAACAATAAATAATATATAGTGCCTCCTTGTCAGCCTCCTCCTCCTCCTCTCTCTTGGAGGTGCTTGCTGGGAGGGGAGTTGGGGTGCTGGGGCTGGAGCTGGAGCCTTCTGCCTCCAGGGATGCTCCTGCAGGCGGTGGGTGCAACTGGAGAGACTGCCTAGCTGCTTCCCTCAGCCCCTCCTCTTCAGCTTCCTTGGCTGGGAAGAGAGGGACAGTGGGCCATAAGATGGGTGCAATGTTGGCCTTGCAATTGATGGACAGAGCTGATGGATCAGCACACACAATGGCAACAGTGCATGTATATTACATGGGGCAGCAACATATCCATACATGCTCGGCTAGCAACATATATGCTGTTATCCACAAGTTGAGGCCATACATGTCATCATTTGCCATATCTCTGGGGGAATGTGTACCATGTCATGTGGCTGCCTTACCTGTGACTGCTGCCACCTCCTCCCTGAGGTGCTGAATGAACTCTGGCCTCTGCCTCTGCATGGTCCTAAATAGGCACTTCAGTGCCTCAAGGGTCCAGTGTATGCAAAGTCACTGTGTGAGAGAGGTATGTGATCAGATCTGCACCCTTTGGTGCCACATTGACCTTCCACTGCTACCACTTACATAGCTGTTCGCAGGACTCCTGTCCACCCTTGCAGGAGTGGCATGTTGATCAATCATGGTGGGGATTTCAACATATGTCCCACTACATTGACCTCTGTGTACCCCCTACCAGGGTTCCCCAATACCCTATGTACAACCAGTACCAATACCTCTATGCACAACCAGTGTGATGGTACTGCTTCCTAACCAGGCCATTTACAGGTTTTCACACTGCATCTGAAACCTGGGGCAGGTGTTCAGATATTGGTCCCTTGCAGGGCATATGTTGCTGCTCGTATGTGTCTCTGCAGTGTGTGCCACTACATATGGGACTTCATGGACACTATCTGGTTGCTCTCACTATCATCTCCTCATCACCCATTTTCCTTCCCCATCCTCTGGGCATCAGTACAATATGACTGCCAGCTTAACCCTGCATATGCTACCTCACATGCCTGTCTTTCACCTCTGGACCCCATAGGGCCATCTCCATTCTGCCCTCTTACTGCCCCCAATACCCCTATTTCATGCTGTGTGCCTCCACTTTCACTACCACATCTCTTCATCTCTCTTTTCCCAGCCTGCACCCCACTCTGTCTCATCCCCCTCACTCTGCTACCCATCCCCTGCTCCCCTCTCTTCCACTCTCCCTAACCCCCTTGAACTCCCTATCTTGTCCCCATCCATTCTGTACCTCCCTCTTTTGACCCCACTGTCATTGACACTGTGGCACCATTCTTGGCGCATAAGGCCCTGGTTCATGTGCAGTGATGCTTGTTGGATTGCATTTGTGTGATTGTTGCACAGAGCCACCTTCTCATGCTGTACTTCGCGTTGTAGCTGTGGAGCAGCTGGTGATATGTGGGGTACATGGACTTAGGTGATGCCATACTTGGGAATGGCCAAGTGCAGGTGCTTTAGCTCCCAATCCTGTAGAAGCAGAGGGGGAAGATCCTACACTTGTGCAGGCAACAAACATTTGCAACATGATTTCCCTGCTGTTTACTTCTGTATTCTGTGCACCAGGCGACAGGACAGTTGGTACAATAACAGTGGTGACACCCCCACAACATGCAAAGGCTGGAACTGCCCCCACAACAGGTCTGTCCAACACAAGGAGCAGGGAAATGGTAATGTTTTTTCTGCACATTTGTTTCTCCTGTTCATGGCTTTGCTATTGCGTAATTCCCCTGGGTGGTCTTGAACCTGTGACCCATGCATTTGCAGGGCATCATCTAACAGGGGGAGCCCTTGCATCCCTTGTGCAGTGTCTAGGATGGGACCTGCCTTTCCATCACTGCGCATTTATGGGCTTCCCTCTGCTCTCTGCACTTCTTATCCATGCATTTAGCATTTACTTCCACCTTGCGCGGGTATGTCGAATATCGGCACTTGATTCCCATTTGCGTACCCAGGCTTGGCCTGAAATTTGTCTGAGGTGTCTAACGCTCAGAAGAGGTGTACATTTGTTAGTATGTCTTAAAAAATGTAGGGGCATGTTTACTAAATTAGCATAGGGTTTAGTGCACAGCAAGTAGTGCACTGTGGTAACCATTACCATGCACCAAATATGTGGCCCTGCTAAGAATCCCAGGCTAAGTGCTTAGCGCAGGTTGGAGCGGAGACTGGGAAGTTCAGCAATGGAATGTGCACATTACGGTTAGCGCAAGCATCTTTAACACATGATTATGCAAATAAGTGATGCACTTAGCATGAAGTGTACCCATGGTAATAGCTACAAATTCCTTAGTGCAGGGGTGGCGTGGAACCTGGGCTGAGTACATAGGGGCGTGTTGGGCACACCTCCATTTGTTAGTGCAGCCCAGTGCCACCATGTTGTTAAGTTTCAGGACTTAATGCATGGCGCAATGTCGCATAGTAAACATGCCTCTTAGGGGTATGTTTACTAAACCATCCTAATGTTACCGGCGCTAGTTGCAGTGATAATGTGAAGAATGCCAGATAAGGAGTGGGCGTTCCAGTCCTAAGGTAGCAAGAATATATATCGCGCGATAGTGGGCGCCATGGCACGTTAACGCGCGTTAACCCTAAATACATGCCAGCACAGTGTTAGAAACTTTAACAATGTAGCCCACTGGTTACTGCAATGATTGTGGAGGCAGAGGTCATGGGTTTGATCCTGAAGTGGTGTAATCTAAAAAGGCTGTCTGAGGCATTTTCTTTTAATTTAAATCAGTGCTGCCAGCAAAAACACCCTCACAGTGCCGTAACCTAAGGTGCCTCATAAGGCGCCCCATAGGTCACATTATAAAGTGCCCTGTCTGCCAAGGCACCCTATAATGTGCCCTATAGGGTGCTGTATAGGGCGCCTTACAGGGCGCCTATGAGGCACCTTAGGCTACAGCACTGTAAAGGTGTTTCTGCTGGCAGCACTGATTTAAATTAAAAGAAAATGCCTCAGACGGCCTTTTTAGATTACACCACTGCAGAATTGAACCCATGACCTCTGCCTCCACAGTCATTGAAGTAACCAGTAGGCTACATCTTTATAGCTGCTACCACACTGCTGGCTGGCTACAGAAAGACTGCAGGTCACCACACAAACTGTCTGCTGTGATTACCAGGATAGGGAAAACCCACTCGTACCCATGATGCACTGCACATGCAGACCAGCAGTCTACAGCTGATCACATAATGGGGTATGCACCCCAACAGCATCTAGACCTGGTAGGGGGAACTGACCGTGTGTGTTACTGGCACAGAGTAGCTAGAGACCATGACATTGTGCGGGTCCTGTGCTCACCCTGAGGGGAGCTGGGGCGCCGAGCACCAGGTCCGCAGCACCTGGCTTGGCTGAGATACGCTGTGCTGCAGGTCTCCCTCAGTGCTAGTGTGTGATAGGTAGTCCTTGCAGACACACCTAGGATATACCTGTGTCCATCTGTATTTCCCAGTCACGTCTAGCTGCTGTGGGCTATGATGCATCCAGACTAGTGCATGTCCTGTGTGGGTGCCATGGTCACATGTTTATAAGAGAAGGGCAGTGGTTGGATCCAAAGCAGATTATGTATCACCACCCAACCTGCCCTCTGTGGCTCAAGGTGGGGGGAACAGGATCTCCCACCCACAGATCCACATTGTACATCTCTGCAATGATGGCAGTAGAGAGGACCATCAACCCCAGTCCTGCTGGGGAACAGGCACCCTACAGGGCAGTTGATGCAGATCTGTACGCATCACATAAGGCAATGGAAGACAGGCAGAATGCTGGAGAAGCTCAGCAGCCCCCCACCACTATCTGACATTCAACAGCAGAGGGCACAGTCAGCCTCCACCCACTGCACCCTGCAAGGTGTTCCAGCCATACACATGCTAATTACAGACAGTCTACTAGCTAGTACATAGTGCATGTTTCTGGAGAAACTGTGTGCACCTAAAAATGGGATGTGAGCATACACACCAAGCAGGTATGTCAGTGATTGGGCCCCAAAAAAGAGAACCCATAAATATCACTTGAGAGAAATGCTGCATAGCACTATGGGGGAACCTAGCCATGCCGTGGTCACTGCTCAGTCAGGGTGAGAGTGATCTCCCAGCATGACATGCTGTGGCCACCCTGTCCATGCAGGTGGTGGTCGGGCACTACAATGTCCCAGCCATTGCCCTATACCCTGTGCAGATGCATCCTGCCCAGGCCACCCTATCCGGGCCATACCCACAGTATCTTGCTCCTCATTATGCACATTGGCAGGCTAACACTGGAAACAGTGCAAGCAGTGTGGGCTCAGTAAGGTGTGGGCAGCCACAACACACTGGATAGACATACACACACTCCCACACCTATGCCATCATTGTGCAAATATTGAGGTTTGTGGCAGCCCTGGCCGCCTCACCAGTCCTGGGCACAGTGCGGACATTGCTATGGTACGCAATACTGTTGGGGGTCACTCCCCGGGGTGGTAAACACTGTCAGAAGCAATAACTGAAACACACTCCACAGATATCAGAAAGGTTGCTATGATGAATCTCTATCAACAAATCGTGTTTAACTTAGGATTTGTTAGCTGACATTAATTATAGCAACCTTTTGATATATGTGGAACATGTTCCCAAGTTTAGGACGGCATTGCTAAGGTATGCAGGTGCCAGTATTGGGAGAAGCTGCTCCACGCAGGGCCCAACAGCCTGACTCTCCATGAGGCTTTGGATAGTGAAGCCTGTGGGTGTGGGTGTGTGTGCCCCTGTTGGCCACTGCTCTAGGGCAGTGGCTCCCAACTCCAGTCCTGGTGGGCCAAACACTGTTCAGGTTTCCATGCTGTCCCTAATGAATATGCATGAGATACATTTGCATACAATAGGGGCGGTGCATACAAATGCAGCACAGGCATATTTATTAGGGACAGCATGAAACCTGAATGGTGTTTGGCCCTCCAGGACTGGAGTTGGGAAACTCTGCTCTAGGGATTGCACATGTTTATGGTGTCTGTGATCTGTAGGGTAAAATATAGGCGTTTCAGGCATGTTTATTTTATATGCAATAAAGTTCTGTGTTTATTACCATGGTTTAGTACTGGGTAAAATATGGGGACAAGGTTGTCAGGCGCCACAGCTGGGACTTGAACCTGTGACCTTCTGCCCCTGAACACACTGGCTGTATGTACTGCACCAAACTGTTGCCACAGGGGCAGGTCATTCCCTGGGGATACCATGACTGTTCGTCTGGCAGACCTTGTCTGTTGCAGTGCATGGCACCCACCTAAACGGGGCTTGGCCGTGGTCTGGTGTGGGCAGATGCCACTGCCCCCTCCACCACCAGCACCCGTCCGCCACCATGCTGACATGCCCTTCTGCTGGTGGTGCTGGTGGTGCGCAGTCCCAAGCCATCCAGTGTGCCGGTAGACAGCTGCCTATGGTGTGGGTTGTCGGGTAGGGGTGCCTACATGGACATGCGCGCTTCCCCCCAGCACTGCCTACCAATGTTATGTGCCCTTGGGGTACCTGCTGGGTAATATCCCCTGTGACACTGTGGGACACACACTCATGTCCATGTTGGACCCTCATCAGTTGCTGTCTTGCTGCTTTACTGTTTCGGCATTCCTATGTGCCACCTAAGCATCTGCCTAGTTCGCATTGTGCCCCAGCTGGACCACAGCATGTGCCGCCTGCAGCCCCCTGTATCCCATTTACAGCATCAGTACAGTTGCCGTTTCCTATGTGCCCACTCTGCTGTTGCTGCACATGTGCACGGCATAACAAACCTGCCCAATATAAACGACAACAACCCTGATCACCGCTATTTCAATGTGGGATCATTGACTTTGTAGGGGGACAGAGCATAGACCCTTCCAAACATGATATCTTCCTTTTTATGTTTTGTCAGTAGTGTTGCTTTATGTTTATCATTAATATCACTATTGGCCAGCTTGGTTATTGGGATTTCTAATGTGGTTCTGGTCATTTTATATGTTTATTTGCCTTTTTGGTCCCTGCACATGTATCACTACTATCACTTTTCTGGGTTTCCCTGCCTTTGCTGTACATTGCTGACTGAAATGGTTTCTCTGTCCTGCAAATATGCCTAGCGCAAGGTTTTCACTGGCACTAATTTTCAGAACTTTATTTCATGGCATTAGTTTATGTTTATGTTTATTAAAACTTTATATACCGCCCAATACGGTTAGCATCTGGGCGGTTCACAATACATAAAATCAGATTAAAAAGAGAGCTGCGAAAGGAGAATCAGAGAGAGAACGCCATAAAATCATACAGAAAAGAGATGAGGACAGAGAACAGAGTGGGGAACAAAGGTGACAACATAAAGGAGGAGGGGAAACACATCGACAATACAGAAAGGTGGAGGAAAGAAAGGGATAAGGAACTGGCATGGTAGTACTAGGAAGGAGAAGGGGACGGAGCAGGAAGGGGGAGATTAAATGCAGAACAGAAAAGATGAGTTTTTAGTTTAGCTTTAAAGGACGGGTAGGAAGTTTCTAATCGAAGGGAGTGAGGGGGTGAATTCCAAAGCCTCGGACCAAGAAAAAAGAAAGCTGAGGATCGGGTGGATTCTAAGTGCGCCTGGGAGGGAGAGGGAAGAAAGACACGGTTGGCATGGATGGAACGTAGATACCGATGTGGGGTATGGAGGTGAACTTGATTGGCAAGATACAGGGGGATACCGGAGTGGAGTACCCTGTGCACATAAATAAGGACTTTAAACTGAACATAGAAGGTAACAGGGAGCCAGTGAAAATGTATTAGCAAGGGGGTGATGTGAACAAAACGTGAGGCATGAGAGAGGACACGGACAGCAGTGTTTTGAACCCATTGAAGATGACAAATTTGGGATTGGGGAAGCGCGGCAAGACAGACATTACAATAATCAAGACGAGACATAACGAGGGAAATGATAAGAGTGGCCATGGAGGAGGGGGAGAGAAAAGGGCGTACAGCACGAAGTTGTCTTAGAGTAAAGAAGGAACGTTGAATAACAGAGGAAATATGTTCTTTGAAGGAGAGGGAAGAATAGAGAATAACACCCAAGTAGCGCAAAGAAGAGACAGTGGGGATGGGTGTGGAAGAGAACAAGGGAGTGAGAGGAGTGTGCATGGATCCACTTTCCGCCCACTCTCTGCCCATTGACCGTTCTCTCCGCCCCTGGGGAGCCTTACTCCACCCTCTGGGGTGCCTTTCTCCTCCCTCTGCGCACCTCACTGCCGGCGGAGACGTTATCGCGCGATACGTGATGTTATCGCGCGATGATATTGCCCGATAACATTACATATCACGCGATAACATCGCCGCTGCTACGTTAAGATGGTTTAGTAAACATATTTATTTATTTATTTATTTTATTTATTTACATTCTCTTATATACCGCGCTATTCTGCATCAGTGCGGTTTACATTGAACAAACTGAAATTACATCGAACAGGGAATTATAACTTGGAGATAACTATTTTACAGGGAACATGGGCTATGGAGGGTTAAGTGGCTTGCCCAAGACCACATACCCCTTAGGGGTATGTTTACCTTATCGCATGTTAACATGCGCAGCGGCGCAAACGAGCGCTGAAGGCGGAGAAAGGTCAATGGGTGGAGAGTGGGAGGGGAGAGGCTCCCTGCACACTAACGCTGTGGATTCCTGGGCTGAAAACTAGCGTGAGTGAAGCCCTCGCGTTAGAGCAGATTTAAAGGGAAGAGAAACCATTTCCGTCAGCAATGTACAGTAAAGCCAGGGAAACCCACAAAAGTGATAAGTGTGAAACACGTGCACGGAACAAAAGGGCAAATAAACATTGAAAATGACCTGAACTGGAAAAAAAACATAACCAAGCTGGGCAATAGTGATATTAATAGGAAACATCAACAAACACTACTGGGAGAGCTCCACACAAAGGATATCAATTTTGGAAGGGGCTATGCTCTGTCCCCATACAAGGTGAATGATCCCACAGTGAAATAGCACTGATCAGGGTTTTCCCTTTCTATTGGACAGGTTTCCTATGGTGTGCACAAGTCCCACAACAGCAGGACGGGCATGTCGGAACGGGCAACTGGACAGATGCTGGAAAAGGGGATACAGAGGGCTGCAGGCGGCACATGCTGTGGTGCAGCTGGGTCACAGTGCGGACTAGGGTGATGCCTAGGTGGCCCATAGTAATGCTGAAACAGTAGAGCCGCCAGACAGCAACTGATGAGGGCCCAACATGGGCATGAGTGTGTTTCCCACAGTGTCACAGGGGATAGTACCCAGCATGTATCCCCAAGGACACAGAACATTGGCAGGCGGTTCTGGGGGGAAGCGTGGACGTCTATGCAGGCACCCCTACCCCAGAACCCACACCATAGGCAGCCGCCTACCGGCACACTGGATGACCTGACACTGTGCACCACCAGCACCACCAGCAGAAGGGCATGTCTGCATGGCGACAGAGGGGTACTGGTGGTGGAGGGGGCAGTGGCAGCTGCCCACAGCAGACCATGGCCTAGCCCTGTTTAGGTGGGTGCCATGCACTGCAACAGACAGGCCCTGTCTGACGAACAGTCATGGTATCCCCAGGGAATGAACTGTCCCTGTGGCAACAGTGTGGTGCAGTACGCACGACCAGTGTGTTCAGGAGCAGAAGGTCATAGGTTCAAGTCCCAGCTGTGGCTCCCACCAACCCAGTCCCCATATTTTACCCAGTATTAAACCATGGTAATAAAGAGGTAACCATTATTGCAGATAACATAAACATGCCTGAAATGCCTATATTTTACCCTACAGAGCACAGACACCATAGACATGTGCAATACCTAGAGCAGAGTTTCCCAAATGCAGTCCTGGAGGGACAAACTCCATTCAGGCGTCATGCTGTCCTTAATAAAGATGCCTGTGCTGCATTTCTATGCGCCGTTCCCATGGTATGCAGATGTATCCATGCATATTCATTAGGGACAGCATGAAAACCCGAACAGTGTTTGGCCCACCGGGGCTGGAGTTGGGAAACTCTGCCCTAGAGCAGCGGCCAACAGGGGCAGAAACACCCGCACCTACAGGCGCCATTATCCAAAGCCTCCTGGAGAGGCAAGATGTTGGGCCCTGCGTGCAGCACCATGTCCCAATACTAGCACTTGCATACCATAGCACTGCCATCCTAAACCTGGGAATACAGTACACATATATCAAAAGGTTGCTATGATTACTGGCAGATAGCAATCCCTAGGTTAAGCACAATCTGCTCATTCAGCTGTATCATAGCAACCTTTCTGATGTCTGTGGAGTGTGTTTCAGGTCTGGTGTCTGACAGTGTTTACCACCCTGGGGAGTGACCCCAACAGTATTGCGTACCATAGCCATGCCTGCACTGTGCCCAGGACTGGTGCGGTGGCCAGGGCTGCCAAAAGCCTCTATAGTTGCACAATGCTGGCATAGGTGTGGGAGTGTGTGTCTGTCTACCCAGTGTGTGGTGGCTGCCAACACCTTCCTCAGCCCACACTGCTTGCACTGTTGCCAGTGTCAGCCTGCCAATGTGCATAATGAGGAGCAAGGTACCATGTGTATAGCCCGGACAGGGTGGCCTGGCCAGGACGCATTTGCACAGGGCATAGGGCAATGGCTCGGACATTGTAGTGTCCGGCCACCACCTTCATGAACAGGGTGGCCACAGCATGTCCTGCTGGGAGGTCACTCTCACCCTGACTGAGCAGTGACCACGGCATGGCTAGGTTCCCCCATAGTGCTATATAGTATTTTTCTCATGTGATATTTATGGTTTCTCTTTTGGAGCCCAATCACTGACTTATCTGCTTGGTGTGTATGCTGACATCCAAGTTCTGGGTACATGCATCTCCTCCAGGAGTATGGACTAGCTAGCAGACTGTCTGCAGCTAGTATGTATCTGGCTGGAACACTTTGCAGGGTGCAGTGGCTGGAGGCTTGCTGCTGAAGAACGTCAGATAGTGGTGGGGGGGCAGCTGAGCATTTCCAGGCCTACTGTCTGTCTACTATTGCTTTATGGATGTGTACAGCTCTGCATTGCCTGACCTGTAGGGTGTCTGTTCCCTAGCAGGACTGGGGTTGATGGTCCCCTCTTCTACCACCATTGCAGGGAGGTAGAATGTGGAACTGTTGGTGGGAGATCCTATTTCCCACCCTGAGCCACAGAGAGTGGGTTGGGTGGTAGTACATAATCTGCCTATGGGTGCAACCCCCTCCCCTCCCCTCCCCTCCCCTCCCCTACCCTACATCATGTGACTATGGCACCAACACAAGATATGCACTATTCTGTGTGCAACATAGCCCATAAGGGCTAGACATGACTGAGGAATACAGATGGACACAGATGTATCCTAGGTGTGTTGGCAGGAACTACCGATCATGCACACTAGCACTGATGGAGACCTGCAGCATAGCATATTTCAGCCATGAAAGGTGCTGTGGACCTGGTGCTGGGCGCCCCACTTCACCCTCAGGGTGAGTACAGTAGCTGCACAATTTGACAGTCTGTAGCTACTCTGTGCCAGTAGCACACACGGTCAGTACCCCCTACCAGGCTGAGGTGCTGTGGGGGTGCACACGGTCAGTTCCCCCTACCAGGCCGAGGTGCTGTGGGGGTGCATACCCCATCTTGTGATCATCTGTAGACTGCTGATTTGCATGTGCAGTGCATCATGGGGATGGGTGGGTTAACCCTATCCTGGTAACCACAGCAGACAGCTTGTGTGGTGACCTGCAGTCTTTCTGTAGCCAGCCAGGGGTTTGTTAGCAGCTATAGAGCTGTAACCCACTTGTTACTTCACTGCCTGTGGAGCCAGAGGTCATGGGTTTGATCCCACAGTGGGGTTATTTGATAGTGCTGTCTGAGGCATTTTCTTTTTTAATTTAAATTAGTGCTGCCAGCAAAAACACCCTCACAGTGCTGTAGCCTTAAGATGCCTCATAAGGCGCCCTCTAAAGCGCTCTATAAGGCACCCTATAAAGCGCCCTATAAGGCACCTTATAAGGTGCCCTAAAGGGAACATTATAAGGTGCCTTGGCAGACATTGCACTTTATAATGTGCCCTCTGGAGTGCCTTATAGGGCGCCTTAGGTTACAGCACTGTGAGGGTGTGTTTGCTGGCAGCACTAATTTAAATTTAAAAAGAAAATGCCTCAAACAGCACTGATTTAAAGTAAAGGGTAATGCCTCAGACAGTCTTGCTCATCAAGCCCACTAGGGGATCAAACTCATGACCCCGTTTCATCAGTCAACGTATTAACCATTGTGCTACACTTCTGTTGCTGTGCTTGTAGGTCAGCACACCTAATTAAGGCTAACGCGCATTAACGTGCCACGGCTCCCTCTATCGCACAAAAAGTACCTTATCGCACGATAACCCTAAATGCTACCTTAAGACCGGAATGCCCACTACCTTATATGGCATCCTGCACACTAACGCCGGCTGCTCATTAAGACTGCTTAGTAAACATACCCCTTAGTGTGTGTTGATTGATTTAACATGCACTAATCAATTTAGTTTACCTAAATTTGTTGGTTAGTGCATGTTAAGTCAATTTTGAACACACAAAAAATCCTCCGTTTAAATCAATGTGTAAAACTAATCGAAAACCACCCAATAATCAGGACAATTTTGTGGAAAAAAATTAAAACTCACCACATTTTTTTTTGCCTGTGCACATTCACCTGTTTATCTCTCCAGTGACTTCAAAAGGCATAGCTTTTAATTCAGTAATTCAGCCGATATTTGAGACAGATTTACAATAACTGCAGACAAATTAAATAATTTAGGACTGTTATTCTTGGTTGTATTTCAGCCAATAAGTAGTTTATTTTCCAGCACCAATTACCTGTTCAGTAAAGATTTGAAAGTTAAGCAATGAGTCTACCAAGCTGAATTAGCTGCATACACTGTTAAGGATTCTGAGTATGAATTCAGTTTGTTAGCACGCCTTTAAAAATTAATGTGCGCTAAATCGGTCTAATGTCTGTTAACCTACAAATGAGCATGCACATAGTGAATTTCTGCAGATTAAAATGCTATAAAGCATGTTAAAAAATTTTAATAAAAAAGTTTGAAACAAATTGAAAAAATGTCTGAAAATCAGAGAAAGCAGTCCAAAAAATGAATCAATTTTTTTTCCATGGACATCCTTAGAGGACATACTAGATCTTGTTTTTGTCTGCATCAGTAGGATAAGCAGAATTTCAGAATAATGGAAATTTACAAGAGATTTTTCTCTCAGTCACAGAGGATTAGGGTGCAGGAAGAATTTTCTGGCCTACTTATTGTAGAAAGAAAGGACTTCTTGTTTTTGGGCTGAAACGATAAGTCATTGAACTGTCTAAGCAGCACTTATACATTGTGCAGCCCTCATTTGACCATGCCACATTTTATGGATATGATTATATATGAAAAGCCATTGTCCATTTCAGGCTGAAGATGTATCTGGTATCCCATAGGTATCGGTCAGATATTCAGGAATAGTTTATCAATCACCTGTCTTGACCTCAGGTAAAGAGAAACACAGCAAGTAATTCAAAGTTACCAGGAGGTTTAAATCAATTAAATTAAGATAAACTTGCCAACATTTGAGAGTCATAAAAACCCCTGATGTTCCAGCCTTTTTAGATGCTTATTTCATGGAAATGTTTTGTATTAACCAATCCAAGGCTTGTCCACCTTTCTCAGACCTTGGCAGCAAGCTGTGGGCTTTTCTTCTGCACAGTTTGCTCTGTGCTTGCAGCTGTTTGCACTTAACTCTTTGGCTCTGGTCACCTATGTAAATGAAGGCGGAGAGAGAGACCATTTTTTTTCTACCATAGACATCAGAGGAAGGAGATTTACTACAGAAAAAACAAGTTGAAAATTGCACACGTGGAGTGTGACATAATGGCGTGTTTCCCTTTCCCCTCGTTTGCAGACTCAGGCACATCTGTGTGTGGGGGGTGTGGGGGGGGGGGAGGGGACTCAGCTGAAACAGCCATGGTAAAGTGAGTCTTTGTAGGGGTAGCAGGGGATGAGTACGTGGGGGTCTGGACATAATGTGCATATTCACTGATGGTGTACGTGAGGTGCCTATATATCTGTTAATCAGTGGGATGAGGTGTATATGTATTTCCACAGGCAGAGCTGAACTGTGGAGATGTGAGGGTGAGGTGTTGAGGGTGTGTGAGTACATATTGCCATTGTGTGTTGTGGCGGGTAGAGGTAGGATGTGTTTAGTCAGGGCATATTGGCAGGGTGTGCTGGGGCATTTGTGTGTGTATGTGTTGGGGGGGACAGTGCGCGTGTGTGTGTGTGTATCTATATGCATGCGCAGAGCTCTGTGTTTGTATATGCGTGTATGTCAGAAGTGCTGTGTTGGCATGTAAGTGCATATGCGTGTGCATGTATGTGAATGTGGGATGCTCTGTGCATACATGCATGTATATGTGTGTGTGTTTCAGGGCTCTATGTCTGTGCATATGTGCACATATGTGTGTCAAGGGCTCTGTGTGTCTGCATGCATGCATTTGTGCTTGCATGTGTTGGGGGCTGTGCGTGTGTGTGTACGTGCACATGTGCATGTCAGGGTCTAAGTGCATATGTGCATGTGTTGGGAGCTGTGTGTCTACATGTTTGGGGGACTGTGCATACCTATGGCTGTGGTATGTCGTTCTCGTCTTTGCATTTCCCCCGTCATCCTGCACTCACTCATTGTCCCTCCCACTTGCACTCTCCCTCTTTCCCTGCCACTGGCATTTCACTTTCCCTCTCCCTTCTTGCATCACCATCTCTTCTCAGCTCAGTCCCTTTTCTGATGCTCTGTCCCTTTCAATCCTCCTAATCTGGCCCCTTCCCTTCCATTATGCTCCACCCCTTTCTTTCATGCTAACCTTGCTTGACACTCCTTTTAAGTCCCACCTATTTCTATATTTAGAACTCTGTCCTTTCTATTTTGCCTCACCCCTTGCTTCTCCTTTTCTCTTCCTTATCCCTACCCTTTCCCTTATGCTCTACCCCCTCGTTTGTCTCTTTCTTCTTTGCCCAGCCTCTCCTTGCTTCAGGCCAGCCTTCAGAGTGTCTCCTCCTGTCCAAGTCAATGGGACCTGGAGACTCCCTTTGACACTTTACTGCCACTCCTGCCCTCTTTTGCTCAAGGGAATCCCCCCAGCTCTTTGCCTCCTGCTCTGCAGGGCAGAATGAAGCCCTCTGCATCTGTTTGTATGTGTGCAAAAATGCTTACAGACAGAGGTGAATGAAGCCTCCCCAGTAGGAGTATGGGGTAAAATGCAGGGCCAACTGGAGAAGTAGCCTACTGATTAGAGCACTGGCTTGGGAACCAAGTGACCAGGGTTCAGTTCCCACTAGCACTCCTTATGACCTTGGGCAAGTCACTTAACCCTCCATTGCCTTAGAAAATCCAAGTTATCAATGTTCCTGTTTAATGTATACTACCAAGTTTAAGTTATAACATAAACCGCTTTGACTGAAATGATAAAGCAGTATCAAAAAAGTTAAATAAATAAACATGTCTGAAAATCACTGCCCAATCATTTTTTCATCTCCAATTCATGAATGAACACATATCAAACAAACATCACTGAGGAAATGTTAAACCATGGCAATCTATGATCTAAAGTACTTACAGTTCTATATTATATGCATGGCTGTTTAAAGAGTAATTTGACTCTTGTTTCCTGAATGTATTTGATTGTTTTTTTATTTATTTTATTTTATTACAATTTTTTATATACCGCACTATTCGGCATCAGCGCGGTTTACATTATAACACAACGACCATAACAACAAGCTGTTAGGTTTTACATCGAACAGGGGTACAAACATCGAACAGGGGTACAAACATGGATACAAACATGGATAACAGGGGTCAACTATATACAACTATATGCATACATGAAATAATTATATGGCAATAAGTAATGATATCATAATAGGAGTAAGGGTTGCCTTTAGAAGCTGGATGAAAAAGAGCAGCATCACTTCAGACTTCCTAGAATTCAGAAAAATGTATTATAGGGAATCACAAACCAAGGAGAAGTCTGTTTTGTGCAAAGCTGTTTGGGCTTGATTTAAAGCTGCAGTTACCCACTACACATTTACTAGAGAAAGCTTCAGAGAACCAGGCCTTCAATAAGTAAGTTAGGATGATAAGACAAATGTATAAAGAAAATCGCTGAATGTGCGTGTTCAGACACAGATTTGATATGCCAGCAAGCTATGTTATCCTATAGCACTACTTTTCCCAAGAGTAGGCAATCTGGACCCAGTCTCATATTTTCATACTGGCAATGACATCACAAACTCAGAAACAGTAATCATAACCCGAGGCACAACTGGTCCTCCGTAAAACACCAGCAAGGCTCATATCAAACAAAAATGGCAATTAAAACCATCAGACAATGAGGAGGACAGGGAAAGAGATGGAACTACACGTAGTCAGATGGTGTGCTTTATTACTCCATCTACCACCACTAAACCTTTTAATTACAGAGAAATTTAACAGAACAAGAGACATCCACCAACATGCCAATTAGCAACACCAAATTCACATCCATTTATTGACAACCTTCCCCCTCCCAATAAAGCACAACATAGCATATGAATGAAAAGAAACCTCAAATTTTCTGTGGAATATGGGAAGGGGGGGGGGGGGGGTCCTATAAGCACAGTCATCACCTTGATAGTATGAAAATGACTTCCCAAGAAGAACTTTCGGAAGGTTTGATGCAAACGTTCTCTTTTAATCTCTGACCTATCTTTCAGCCTTCTGTTGATTACAATATCATATAATCATAAAAATGCAAGTAGCAGCTAAACTTCCAGATAAAATGCATCATTTTCCTACCTGATTGCATATCTGTACTGGAAACAATCAGATTTCATGCAACTTTGGACTACTTGAACTTTCTACAGTTATAGAGAATTTATCTAATGAATATTAGGTAAACAGAAAAGGAAATGGAAGTAAGTGCATTGGATTTATCTCTCACTTTTGCTTTCTTAGTCCTTCCAAAAGTGGGCGTTAGAAAATTTCCTCAATAATTTAAATGTATTCCAAGCATTCTTTTGTTTCCACTTGGTTCAGCATTGATGGTAAGCTTTAGCTACATTTATGAGGAGACTGAATACAGAAACCAATGAGCTTTTTGGGTAGCTAATAGGGAAATGCATCAATTAGAGTGCATTTGGTTTGTTTAGGAATTTCTAAAATCAATCTCTGCATGTTCTAAAGTTCTAACTGGTGTTAAAATAGTTTTATTACCAAAAATGGTTTGAAGATTTTCCACTAAAAAATGTCCAAAACTGAACTAGAAATTGTGCCTTATAAAAATGACCTTTTTTTTCCTTGCACATTCCCAGCAGAAATTACATTGATGCACACATTCCACAATCCATCTTGCTTTTCTCCTGAAGATATTTTCGAAGGTATAGAAGAACTGTCTAGCCTCAGTGGCTTTTCCGAGATCATCTCATCCTTGTAGGAAATGTAGCTGTAATGTAATACCTAGGGGTTTGTTTGCTTCTTTGATTTCTGGATGATAAAAATCCTTATTGAAGACCTGAATCAGGGCAGAAGTTTCCCATAGATACCCCATGAATAAATTGACAAGTCCATTAAATTATGCAGTGCAATGCAATGTGTGCCTTCGAGTCAATGCTGACTCCTGGCAACCCATTCACTAAGACAGGAATCATAACCTTGTCTTCGATGTACACACATGGACCACCTGCGCTTATATTTGTAGAAACTGTTTTGTAGTCTCAGACCAAATTTTGTTAGCTAGAAGAGAAGAAAATCTTTTATTAGAAGTTCACTGCACCAGGATAAAAGCAGCCTAATAACATTTCTTAGAATAATTAGTACTTTAAAAAAAATCATTTACAGCACTATTTTCCCTGTGGGTCTATTTTCCCCCATCCTGGGGAAGGGATCTTTTAGAACAGATTTTGTGCTCGAGTTAAGGAATACCTCAAAAATGTTAAATAGCATTTTGAACGCATCACTAACATCTAAGGAGCATGTTTACTGAAGTGCACTATGTTAGTATGCAATTGGGCTACGAGTGTAGTGCAGAGGCCTGTGCTAAATTCAGGGGGCATGTGTGCCTATTCCTTTGCCATTAGCTCATTGCTACCGCTGGCACTGAAGAGGCATTAAGTGCACCTACACTAATGACAACAGCTTTGGTTAGCATGCACCAAGGAAGCCCACAATAGCCGCGCTGCACCGTCAGTGCCCACTTTCTGCCCCTAACGCACCCTGTCCCTGCCCCATCAAAGAACAAAACACTTACCTAGCGCTACACCCCATGCTGACAGTGCACTTTGCTAAACATGCTGCCATGCTGAGTCTAAGAAGTCATTTACGAGTCACAGTAGGTTGAAGCCTAATAACTAATCTTATAGTTTATTAATGTTATTATCAAAATCAAGGGGAAATAACTAGACAGTCTGTAGAATGACACTTGCAAAAATAAATTTCACCTGCACAGGCCTTTCTGTGCAGCCGATTACAGAAAATCAAGGGCAAATTTGTTGCCAAAGTATAACATTTTCTCTGCTTTGAAAAATGGTGGGGTTTGGGGTTATTATTATTAGATTTGTCCTGCCAAACTGTTGCAAGGGGAAATTTTGTAGGCTTCCTATCCTTTTTAGAAATCGGTAGATTAAAACGTATTTTCTACTATTCTCTAAAAAGCAGATTGAGGCCTGGCCTGATACCAAAAATATCATCAAGATCAGATATAGCGCGTCTAAATTAGAGCCAAGGTAGCACTGTGTAATTATTTTCTGTCGTCATTCAGAAGATGCCATGCCCTAAATTTAGCGCAAAGTCGCACACCTAGCACAACACTTCCCTTATGGGTCTGCAATGAACCCCTGCATCCAGGAATCTGCCTTGTACTCGCCAATCATCTATGTTTTGTCGAGCTCATTTATTAAACGTTGGCACCCCTGTTGCTCTCTTGCAACCCTTGCGCCTCATTTAACAAGGCTATTTCCAAGGGATACATTCTAGAACCAACCGGGCCCAGACTTATAATAAAACGCGCTCAGCTGCTGAACAGAATGTTTAGAAAGGGCGCGCACTGTTTCATCTGATATATTCTATACCCTTCTTATCACTGTACCATCTTCAAGGATAAAAACGGCACAGAAGGAAGTCACCCTCTGAGGCAGTGCGTGGTTTCTATAAGAGCCTTTTTTAGACTAGAGAAAGAAGTTCTGCTAAACATAACGGAGCCATCTAGAAAGTGTATGACCTTTTGTCATACTGTAGGAATGTTTTAAAGAACGTTACTGATTCTTTGCTTATCTTCTTGTTCAGCAGCTGTCCGCTTAGAATGTGCTGTTTGCTTCTCATTAGCTGATGACCTTTTGCAGGTCCATCATTATAATTATATAGGAGTATAAGTCTACAAAGCACACTGAGACTTTGGACAGACATATTCTATATAGCAAACCCTACGTCATACCATCCCCTGTGAATATTCTCTAAGCTGCTGAACGCTCACTCTGGGTATCTGGAAGACTTTTGGCTTAGTACAAAAAAATATGCAGCACTCTTAGAATAGATGCACCCGATCTACATTCCTTTTTTATGTTATGAAGGGTTAACACCTTCGGATTTTACGTAGAGAACATCTTCCTTCACAATGCAACCTTTCCTCATCCTGCTTTAAGAAGCTACATTCAGCAAAGGGTCTCTAGCTGCAATCACTGCTCTTTTGCACAGCAATTTTTTTTTTAAAAGATACATTATCTAGATTATAGGAAAGACCAGGGAGGATTTGGACTCCAAAATATAGGTTGGGAGAAAATAAAAGGATTTCTATTTGCCAGTGCCCTGAGCAAACAGTTCGCAAAAGGATATCACTTGGGATCATTTTTTAGTTTCTGCAAAAACATAATTTTGCCCATTACAAGTCTTGTGACAATTTACAGATAATTAAAAATTAGCTTTTTTTTCTTTTGATTAATGGAGAAAAACGAATTTCAATTTTTATGTCGGGAAGGAAAAAGAAAATGTGAGAAAAAGGGATTTTGTGTAGTATTTAAGTGAAACGTCCCGTAACGTCTGCATTTCGGATTATTCGTTTTAGCTCACCGCTTTGATCGGTATTAGGCTAAGGCTAAACACAGCTCTCACTGGTCCCCGGTGTGTCCTATAGGGCGAAGCAAGGATTCATTGTCTTTAGCTAAAGGTAAACGCGGCTCCTACGTTTCAGCACTTTGCATTCTTTACCTCTGCGGCTAAAAATGGTTTAGAGTCCCACAAAACGCTCGGGGCTGACGCTGCTCGCCGGCCAGATACGATGATTGCACTGCAGTGGTGGCTTGTCTAAAATCGGCGTTATTAGGAAGTACTGACTGGCCTTCGCTGAATTTCCATCGAAAACTTTATTCGCCTCGGCACAGACTAAGAGGAAATAAACCACTGGTTTCACCTTTTACACTAAATTTTTATTTTTGCCTATTCCATGTTCTCAAGTTCTCAGTAGCACAGTTGGAAAAAAAACTAGTGGGTTGAAATTTTCAGTAATCTTGTACCAGAATGACTGCATTTCAGCACGGTTTGTTCAGCTAAATGTTTTTGTAAACTGTGCGATGGTACTGGTAATTATCAGAAATTAGAAATAAAATAGTAATAAAGTGCTTGCTTTTTTTAAAAAAACCTTTCCATATCTAGTGTCATGCATTTTCTTCAACATGACGTCTTCGATGTAACCTGGGAATGAGTTTTTCATCCCAGCGTGAAATTCCACTAACTGTTTATAGGAGAGCCTTTGAGTTCTTAATGCAATAAACTGGGTCGCATCAGTCCCGTATTTCCACATCAGATGGGACTTAAACTAGGTATTTCCTAAGGAGCAGTACAATGTAATTGCAGCTCGGAGTCCTCAGTGTGCTAATCTCACCTATTTCCGACAGAGGGCGACAAGCTGTTACCTTTCCTTTCCCACTTGCAATAGACATTGCAAATAGCTTTTTTTTTTGTCAGCACATATTATTCTGCAAACAGAAATATTCTGCAAGCACAGTGCTACTATATTTCCTTTCCAGCATTCATTGTTAAAATCATTTCCATGTTTCGGACTTAATGGTGTCTAAAATATTTTGTTTCTGTCATCTAGTTCCTAGTTCATTGGTCAAGTTTCAGCTGCCTAGTAGACGATTTATTGAGCGCTGCTTCGCAATGAATATTTGGTGGGAATCCCTAGCCTGCAGATCGGTGGTATATTGTAAAAGGCGAACCCAAAGCAAGCATAGGCCATGTGGTCTTTTTCTGTCATCATGTTTCTATGTTTCTTCAAATGCGTGCAATCCCCAGCTGTTGGTAATGTGCATTTGGTCCGGTTACTACGAAGCTTCATAATACACAAAGTAGTTGGCACTACATCTTTTCCGCGGTACAAAAATATTATAATGCATCATGGTCTCAAAAGTACTCTCTTAATAGCATATCTGCAATTTCTATTGGTTCTTGTATTAGGTTTTGTACTTGATTTTATTATTTCTGTAGAAGAAAGTGAGATCTTTCTCAACCAGTCGTTTCCCACCAGGAGAAATAGATGACTCACATCTATTCGAATTTAATAGGGGCTGTTGTAATATTACCCTGTTCGCCCTCATTGAGGTGTTGGATGCTGTCTAGAAGCTAACCATTCTTTTGGTCATCCAGACAAGGTAAAAGGTCAGGCGAGGGCTGTTATCTTGCCCACTGTTGATCTTTTCCATCTGGGTTGTCTTTCCAAGAGGAATAACTGAGACCGAATTGGCACCCGACAAATTGGTACATGACAAATGACATTTTTGTTATTGAAAGGAATATTAAATGCAGGGGTGAGATGTGTCGTTCTGAGAGTACCATATATAGCAACAGTATCTCTTTAAAAACACTGACATTTCGAATAATTTCAGTATTTGCACTGTTTTTATGTGCTGTATAATTGAGTCCATCGCTCTGTCACAGATATCCTAATTTACTGTTGTGTTTTACGTTAACGACCCAGAGAGGTGAAATTAACCCTTTGATTTAAATTTGGTTCATCTTAAAAAGAAACAGCTAGTGTTCACCCTTCTGTGTTTGAGACTGCGCTCGGAAATTTCTGGACTTGCTAGTTGCTGGAGAAATCCCTTTATCCTACCTATCCTTAGTATCTCATCCTCGTGTGTTACATACAGTAACGAAGCGATCGTTCGTGCCCGAAATAAAGCTAGTTTTCGGATCCATCCAAGTTTTGATAATAAAATCAGCTATTAAAAAAACGGAATTTCAGTGTGAGGAACAGAACAACAAAAAATCCGAAGAGAAAGTTTAAGCAGCAGATCTTCTCAACGGGAAAGAATCAGCAGTTACGGCGAGAAAATCTTGAAATCTTATTTGCCTTCTCCCTAACCTATACTTTTAACTGGGCATGGTTTGTTTAGCCTGCAATAAGTTTCAAAATCTTAAATTTATGGGAATGAATTCTCATTATTATTGAGATTTAATTCAGGCCAGATTTAGTTCAAGGTGGGTTACATTCAGGTGCAGTAGGCAGGTATGTCCCTGTCTCCTGGAGCTTACAATCTACAAGATGCTGGAAAGTTAGATGATTTCCCCAGAGGGTGCAGTAAAAGCTTAGTGTAGCTGGGTTCAAAAGAGGTTTGGACAATTCCTGGGGAAAAAAAGAGTCCATAAATCATTAGTAAAATGCACTAGGGAAATCCACTGCTTACCCCTGGGATAATCAGCATGCAATTTGTTTACCCTTTGGGATCCTGACAGGTGCTTGTGACCTGGATTGGCCACTGCTGGGCTTGATGGACCTTTGGTCTGACCCAGCATGGCATATCTTATGTTCTGAGGTACAGATACATGATTGTTGTATTTTATCTACGTGACAACACAGTGATATCTTACTAGCAAGCATTAAGTTTATGTAACATGAAGCGAAGATAAAACCCGAAAATCGGTAGAATGAACTTTTTGCAGCAAGCTGCACACTAACCCTTGAATCTGCAAGGATTCTCTGAGAATTATTTCTGTGGAGTATTTCAGACCTAGACAAAGAGCCGCACTCTTATCATTACTCTCCATCCGCTACGAATTCACGTAGAGGGCAGGGAAGGATACGTTTGATCGAAAGGGGGTTGCATCCTTTTGCCCTAGGTGTTAGGGCGGGAGAGCGAGGCAAGTTTGCAGCTCAGAGGAATGGAGCAATGGGGATGGAAAGCAGCCGCTGGCCTGATCCAAGTGACGGGGACCAATGAGATGCCAACAAAGGCTTCCGCAGCCTGACCCCCGAGATTGACGTGGGAGACACGTCAAACTGATCTGAGCAAACTGCACCCTCCTGCTCGGGTTAATTGACTCTAATCGGATGAAGATCACCTTGGGCTTTTGTTGCCTTTACTTGAAATTGTTCTAGTGCAAACACGGAGAGAGAGGGGGAGAGGGGGGAGCGCGAGTTCTGGAAAGGAAGTGCGCTTTTACGCCTTGCACCTCTTCGGTTTCAGTTTGCCCCAGTGCGCTCGGCTCCCTCTTTTCTATGTCTCTCTGGCCGCCTCGGAGAAGCAGGGATCGCCGCTATTTGAAAAGAAAGCAGAAGCCGGGAAATGGGTAAGATCTCGGAAAGTGTTTGGGTTAGAGGCCAGCGGGAAACGGAGCAGGGGTGGGATACGTGAGGGAGGGAGGTTCGGAGCTGGGAGCAGTTTCGATTTTATGCTCGGAGAGGCAGAGACATGGCAGCTTGCAAAGTTAAGAAATACATCCCCAAAATATACACAGAAAAATGTAGAAAAGTTTCATGTAGTTCATTTTAATGAGAGTGCCCCTTTCTTACCAGTTCTACGGACAACTGATGTAGTATGTCTTCTACTGCTTGCGGCTTTCTATCTTGTATTCCCTCTTACAATGCGTATTTCAGAACGGCTAAATTCTGGAATTGTATACGTTTGACAGCTTATTTCTTCCTTCGGAGCCTACAAAGTTTGTGACGTTTCTTATTCTTTTTATGACTTTTTTTTTCCTGGTTTAGAGCAAGCCTACGGGGAAGTGAATCAGCTGGGGGGTGTTTTCGTTAATGGAAGACCCCTTCCCAATGCCATCAGACTAAGAATCGTGGAACTGGCCCAGCTGGGGATTAGACCGTGTGACATAAGCAGACAACTGAGAGTGTCTCACGGCTGTGTGAGTAAAATATTGGCAAGATACAACGAAACGGGCTCCATCTTACCCGGGGCCATCGGAGGCAGCAAACCCAGGGTCACGACTCCCAACGTGGTGAAGCACATCAGGGACTACAAGAACGGAGACCCGGGCATCTTTGCCTGGGAGATTCGAGACAGGCTTCTGGCTGATAGTGTTTGTGATAAATACAACGTGCCTTCCGTAAGTTCAATTAGTAGGATTTTGCGGAATAAAATCGGTAACCTCTCGCAGCCTAGCCAATATGAAAACACTAAACAGCTTCCCCCGCAGCCAGCACTGCCCTACAATCACATTTATCAGTATCCGTATCCTAATCCGATGTCGCCAAGTGGCACCAAAATGAGTGGCCATCACCATCATCACACAGGAATGGCAGTGCCAACGGGGCATGTCAGCATTTCCAGGTCTTGGCCGTCAGCCCATTCGGTCAGCAACATCCTGGGCATCCGCACGTTCATGGAGCAAACAGGTTAGTGAACCAGTCCCAGGCCTCCGCACTCCTTCCTTGCGCCTGCAGAAAAGTTTGCATTTTATGCGTATTTAACTTCTTAGTAATAAGCACAGACTCATTGGCAACCATTCAGAAAAAGGCTGGAAATTTTCCTCATTGATAAAGTCTCAGTCACAAAATCCCAGCCTCAGGAATTCTGAATTTCTTTAAAATTCCCGGTTAAGCAATCTCACGACGTCCTAAGTTTTATTTTTGGCCAAATTTGAAAATAAAGCTAGCTTTCTAAAATATTAAATTAGGGGTTTCCTCAAGACCTTATGTTCTTCCGATATGGAAATTATCCGTTCACGATCTAGGAAAACATCACAAGATGTATTAGTAATGCGAATTCAAAGTGCCTAACTTTTAAGGAGACAGCTAAAATTTTATAATCTATGGGAAAAATTATTTACCCCAAATTGTGTTTTAGTTATTCTGATAACACGTTTTTGTAATTTGTAGTTTTTATTTTTTGTTATAGTGATCAAGTTAAAATATAGTTTATAGTTTGCCAGCCATTACAGGTCAAAAATTATTTTTTTCGCATCTATTAATCTGTTGTGCATGATGTTTTCTCTATATTACATCGTTTCTTTCCATTTTCATGGTCGCTGTAAGCAGGAACTATCATGTTTCCCAACAGCTAATAGGTGCTTAAAAAGAACAACTAATCTGGGGCGCTTTCAGCCCTCTCTATACCAATTACAGATATGGTATCTCGTGAGAGAACCCGATGCTCTTCAGCAAAATCTCTCCAGAGGACAACTTCATATACGCAAATTCTATTTCTGCTTTCTCCTTATTACGTATACCTAGAAAGCGCCTTAGACTTGAATTGCACGTCAGTTTTTTTTTAGCATTGGTCTGGTTCATGGAAACAATTCCGGGGATTTGTGTTTGCTATATAGTCTATTGGTGTTAGAGCACGAAGGGTTCCTTTTGCAGAGGATTTGGTCATGGACAAAACTTTTCGGGAAAAAAGACTTTAGGTATTCGGGTTTTTCAGAATTTTGGGTGCAGTCATTGCTGCCTCACTAAAAGGCACATGCAAACGAACTTTTCTTTCTGTTTTGTTTTTGGTTATATATTCTACTACTACAGTACTTATCATATGATAGCGCCACTAGGGATACGCAGCGCTGTAGGCATACACATAAGAGACTACGTGCACCACAGAACTTATAATCTATTCAACCGTACTACCTAGGGCGCCTCATATTACATATTAAAAGGCTGGTTTCTAGTTATATTAGAACGTACACGTGCAGGTGGATGGATGCCTGGACGGATTAACCTATGTTTGACTTTATAGCACAAGTGTAACGAAGTGGGCAATCGGTTTGTATTTGCGTTATAATAATAGTAGACGAAGTTCCCTAAGGCTCGGAAGGCTGAACGCGTAGATGTATCCATGACTGTGTGTTTCCGTGCAGGAACCATAGCTGGAAGCGAGGGCTCTCCCTATGCGCAGAAAATGGAAGAGTGGACAAGTGTTAACAGAGCCGGTTTCTCGGCCACACAGGGCATCAATGGAATCGAGAAAGCTGCCATGGAGGCAGACATTAAGTACTCGCAGGTACATTTTCAATTATATTTAAAACTGAATATTATATAGATCAGAGCAAAGACTTGGGGAGGGGGATGCAGGTTAATAGGACAGGATAGGGAACCTCGAATATCACAAATCCTCAATATACAACGAATTATTAATTTGTTTATGACTAACTGGCAAGGCCAACTTGCTTCCTGAGAATTTTTCTTTTGGTTGTCGTGAAAGAAAGCTTTGGCAATTATTTATTGATTTCATTTGTTTACATGTAATTATTTTTAAGACACTGAAAAAAAGTCAAAACAGCAGATTAGCCTAGACTGGAGGAAAGAGAGCCCTGAATTGTTGTTTACTCTTTGAAATGACATCTTTAAAACGTTACTTCTGGTTGGGGATTTGTATTGACCAAACAGCTCTAATGCACATAAACGTCTGTGTGAGATCGCCCTGGCCAGTGTTTGAAATCTCTCCCCCGCTTCTTGCAGCCTGCTTCAAGCTTGTCTTCGGTGAGCAGTTTTGTTCCAGCTTGCGCCTATCCCTCTTCCAACCAATATGGAGTTTATGGAGGTCCAGGAGGCGGGTACGCGACCCCAGGACATCACTGGCAGGCCCAAGGCAGCCCCCTTGCTCATCACGGGCCCAGCGTGACGGTGCGAGGAGGAGACCTAGCTGCCCCCATGACATTCAAGCATCCGGCCAGAGAAGGTATGATAACAAGGTGACATCTTTTCAAGGCTTGAGCAAAACGAAGCAGGGATTTTTTCCTAGCACATATAAAACAGTGCAGATTTCTCGTTGCAGCAGACGTGTCTTTATCCGTATATTGTTACTATAACGTCTGCTTCACTTGAGACTTTAAAATATAAATGAATTTGTGGCTGGTTTAGGATGAGCAGGGCCATATTTGCTACATATTATTTACAGGTGCAACAACACAAATGAAACCTTCCTATTTTTCTATAAAGATACTGAAGAACAACGGCACAATTCATATAATTAAAACATGTATTAGTCCTGCAGTCCTTGGGAATCTGTTACAATATACAGTTAACCTGTTCATTACAAAAAGCGCCTTCTTATCTTGCTATTGATCTACATACACTTCTAATATCTACACACTAATAGTGATAATAATATACGTTTAAACAGTTAACACATATCTCACGGAACTCTTTGTCAGGACTACAGGTGTACGTACTCCAGTAATCGTTTTTGCATTTGAATTGTGCCGAGGTCTCTTTGGCAAGGCATTTTTTTCGCACGAGCTTTGAAATTGTGTGAAATGATGGACATTTTAATATTTTAAATTTCTATTTGGAATGCCCACTGCCAAAGATATTTGTGGTAGCAAGGCAGGGCACTTCCACTACATCCAAAGGACCTGCGTCCAAGTTCCCTAGTCAATTATAGAGAAAAAACTGGGGTCGCACGGTGGAGAAGCTCAGCGCTCACAATATGCATAAACTATCGGATGCATCTGCAAAATATAAGTAGTTAAGAACTGTCATATTGCATTCAGCTGAAAATTTCCGCCTATATTTTGTGGTTGGTTGTGTTTAAACCTTTCTAGTACTTCAAGTCGGGTAGCTACTACTATTATTAATCATTTATATAGCGCTACAAGGCGTAGACAGCGCTGTACAAGACTCCCTGTTGCCTGCCGTTCTCAAAGTTAATACGTGTAAAGTATTTTTTAAATATTTAAAGTAGTTAACATTTTTAGGCCCGCTTTAAACTTTTGTTTCTTATAAAAAGATCTCCCGTTTAAACAATCACTTATCTGTATAGACGACCATCCTCTAGAAATTACTGACTGGATTAGACATGATTTAACGGCTATGAACAGTGAACAAATGGGCGAGGAGAACAGTGAGGGGAAAAAGCCTGCTAACTAGATTATTACTAGACAAAACTGCTTGTCTTCATCAAAATACTTGGCTGAGAATCAAATAAAATAAATGTAAGCGAGTATTATTCCTGCTCTCTTTTAGAACCCGAAGTTGAAACTTTAAAATGTTATTTTGTCTTGAATATTTGTCAGTGCGAACTTGACTTTTCTATCAGGGGATTAGAGACCATATATCGGAAGTATAGCAATATTATAAGAAAAAAAAAGGAAAGTTTTCATTTTTAATCTCTTAGTAGTTTTACTCAATGTTTTTTTTTTTTTAGGGGAGGGGGTTGTTTTCTGATCTGGAGCCCTGCTATCCTGTGAAATTTCCATTCATTGGCCATTTCGTGATACCCCTATTTTCTTAGAGAAATCAAACTGAAAATGGTAACAGCCAACGTTGTTGCGAGGCTTTGCCAATCTTCGCCCGCGTGGCTTAGGGGGAGATGCTGCGGTATCGCAGTTTTGTAGTGTCTGCTCCTTGCGACTAAAAGCGCGATATCGCAGCACCGCCCCCAACCAGCAGCGCGCGGGCGGAGGACTCCCGCGCAGCTTCGCGGGAAAATTGGTAACAGTCACTGTTAGAACATATTTAGATACAAGATTAGATACATTAAAATGAAGTTCTCGCACGCTGCGTGGACTAGACTAGGGACTTGTATGTATTGGTACTGAAACTCCAGGGAAACAATTCTTTGCAATGGAATGCGTTTTGCAGGTCTTTAATGTTTGCTTTAGGAAAAGACCTCCACCTGCTAAGACTGCTTGCTTCCTAAGGCTTTTACCATTCACTACTGAACCCCTGGATATTGTACTGTTGAATATCTATAACGAGTATGTTTTATGTCATGTCCTGCACCTCTGTTGTAGTATTTACAGTTGTATCTAAATACAAAGAATTTACAGTACCCAACCTCTCTAAACGCTGCCAATCGGTTTACTGTCACTCTAGTGGAAAGATTTTAAACAGTCACACAAGTGAAGCCTGAAAATGCTTTCTACATTCCTGGAATCTCTCTTTTGTTAGTCTGCTGTAGGTCACTGTAAGTCGTGCTCCCGAAGCTATATTCGTGCAGCCTTTCCAAGACACTTCAAGGCTGATCTCATTTCCCTAAGGGACACTCTGAGTATCCCACCAAAAATGGTGGAACCTGAATCAAGACGAAATATAGCACTGCGCACATCTTTTGTAGCGCTATGCAAATGATTATTAGTAGTAGTTGTACAATAGAAATGAAGCTCTCCTTGGGAAACAAAGACGTCGTTTTTTTGCCATTTCACCTAGATAAAGATGTATGTGTCCTCATCATTGCCCAGCATCTGTACTCCAAAAGTAAGGGTAACATTGCAAGGACTTGAAGCAGCTGGGAGAGGTGCAGTTTTGGCATCCTTTCGTTTATCGCTGGGGAATATTCTTCCGTCCTGTAATAGCGCTGAACTTCCAAGCACTCGTCTCAAGAAAGGAGCATGGAGGGGTGAATGCACATCATTATGAAAGGGCTTTTATAACAATTCATTCAATATTTTTAAGCAGTATGCTGTAATGCTGAAAATGGCAACAGATTAAGTCCCACTTTATCTAATTTTTATGCGTATGGGTTGGATTGAGCCCTGTTTTTCAAAACCTATTTCCATCAGCACGATTGGGAGAGGATCTCTAGAAAACTGGATCCTATAGTGTATTTTTAAACTTTCTGCTTAGCAAACCGAAACTAGATTCCCTTATTTTGGCTGGGTCCCTGCTGAGCTGGAGCGATCTTTAGAATTTATAAATATTCATCATAATAACTTTTTTAAAGTAATATTTTGAATGATAAAATGTTATTATCACGAACTTGTGAATTGTATCAAAGCATGCTGTTTCCCATAACGTTTTGAGAGACGTGTTTGCTCAGTGAAAATATAGTACATAAGAATGGCATTAATAAAAAAACACAAAAATAAAATATTTGGATGTAGCAAGGCAAAGTGCTATTAAGGATTTACTACTGTCCTGTACCTAGGGGGGAAAAATAAGCGTTCAGATTGTCTCTTATTCTGCTATAGTGGACAGAAACTGTTGAAAATAAAGTTTGTGATGAATTCAGCTTAGTTGCACTATTTGAGACTGGTCATGTTAATAATACTCATTTACTGAGCAATACCTCAGATTGAAATGTAGGACAATAGCACAGCGTCTGTTAATATAACACATATAACACAACCACTATGTGTAAGCATTGTCACCTTATTTCTTTCCCTTGGGAAGTGGCAAATTATAAAATATTTTCTGGAATTTGGACTTTGCTTCTGACTGCAGGAAGAATAATAATCATAATCACAAAAGGACCTAGGGGTAATTTCTATTCAGTTCTCCCGTTGACCAACAGCGTAAACGTTTTCAGTTTCATCAATGAAAAACGTTCCAGTGTGCTGAGCGGGAAAAGTGCAAGTCGAACATGTACAATTTGGAGCAATTTTTGCCCTCTGCCAATAAGGAAGTATGAGATACAGAATATTCTGAAGTGAAATATGTATCAAAGCTCTACCCCAGTTCCTCTTTGTCCCCACTCCCCCTCCCCCCTGGAGATGCTGGGCTATTTTTTTTTCGAAGCAAAATTTACACAGCAGTAAAACTTTGTTAAGCAATTTCCTGTGCTTTAAAGGGCGAGAACTGGTCTGTGTCTGCAATACTCGATGTTTTTCACTTAATGGAAGAATGCATTGTTTCCAAGTTTCTAGCAAAGTTAAATTCACATCGAAAATCGAAACGCTTATGTGCACACGGGTGAACATGAGGAACTGAAGGCTAGGAAAACATTTTTGCGCTATTTTCCATTTCTACAAAAGGGAGACTCAGCCAGGTGTTGTCAAATGTTGAAAGGCAGGGAAGGCCCTTTTCTGTTCGTAACGCTGCCCTTAGAGGGGCGAGAGATGGAAAGACAGGAAGACAAACAATTTGCCGTAGCAAACAATAGTCTTGGGGGGCTTCCCTCCGCTCGAGCCTGACAGATAAGACTCGGTGCTCTGTCAATAGAGGAGTCCTTCGAGTTTCTGCCCGTGACACAAGCCTGAAATACCACCATTGGCCTAATAAAAGAAACCAGCATGTTTGCTAACGCCCCCCCCCCCCCCAGCCTTACCAAAAATTGCATCAGTCTGTCCTCTGTAGCCATAGCGTTGACTGATACATCATCAAACCCTTCCAATAATAGAGCTTAGCTGGTGGTGTATTATCTGAAGCGCCTCACTTTGATTTAAAAGAATCACCAGAGGTAATTCAAAAACGTAACTAAAGGCCGCAGGCAAAGCGCACGCATTGCAAAGTAACATCCAGAGGTTTACAATGTGTGAGAGACCTCTTGGAAAACAACCTATACAGTTGTGCTCAGCGGTTAATTGCATGTCCTTTTGAGACTAAGTGGCTTTGACGTTTATGCTTAATTCATTTCACAGAGATTCCGATGCTGCGGCTGTAATAGACGTTTTACTGGGTGACCAGCAGTGTATCGTGTTTTTCCTCAGTCAGTCAATTTTCTATCTTTCCAATCGACAGGCATTTAGCATTTTAGGTAACCGGGAGTCGGGAGACTTAAATCTGACATGATTTTTACTACAGCTAGGGTAGAATCTCCTGCAAGTGTCAATCAATAGATCTCGTTTTAAGTAGAAATGAAATATTTCATTTCACTTTTGTAACATAGCCTTCGTAATCTTAGAATTTCAGATTATGTCTATTTAAATCATGGTGGGGGGGGGGGGACATTAATACATGATTTCAAGCTGATAGAATTATAAGTTTGCAGAGAAAAGGGTCTTCCTGGTCCAGTAACCTGAACAACAACATATTATCACAGTACTTTCGGTCAATGGATATTCTGCTAGTGTGTTAAAGGGTCCAGTTTCGCAAAGCCCGTAAATGGGGAAAATACGCGCACTAACACATAGCGAATGAGGGCAACGCTTTTAGACATTATCTATTGCAGGAACTTTACCTTTTAAAGCCTCTTTCTTTTGTGCCCATGGGAAAAGATTTCGGAACATAAGGCCCATAGAATATTTCCAATGATCGCGATTCGCGACATGAGGGAAAATTCTCTGGGCCCTCTATATTTCCTTAAGAATTTTTTGCCTAGACACAAATGGGCGAAAATCTTCGGAAATAAGGCCCTATTCCCTATGAAAATGTGAAATTCCAGATTCCTTTTCATCTGTTGCAAATACACAAATGAACGTTTTCTTTTCTCCTTTATTTTCCTAGTGCTAAACAGAAAAGCTGCCAGTCCGGCGGACAAGCCCCAGGAAGTTCTAAACAATATACACGGACTTTCGATTCCAGCTTCGTCTTCCTAAGACTTCACTGCTAGATCCACTGAACGCTGTTCGAAATGGATATATATTTTTCTAAACTAAACATAAACACGCTGGTACGCTTGCTGTTTGGAAAACGAACAGTTCATTCAAGCACTATTAAAACCAAGGTGGATGTTCCTAGGGAGGAAAAAGGCTGCAATGGAAACAAGCCCGAGCAGCAAGGCACATTCTTTCACGGTAGATTAGCGCAGAGAAGAATGGGGAAGAGGACTTTCCAGGTATCCCTGCCCACAGCTCCCTGATTAAAGTCTTCTGCCAGTTGTTTTGGAGGTGATGACAAGAATCCTCTTTCTTCTATTCCTTTTCTCTTATTTTTTTTTCTTATTTTTTTTTTTAAACAAGCTATTCATGGAACGGGACTCCAGACATGTATGCAACGAATTCATTTAGCCTATATCGCTTATCTAGTAAATTGCAGATTTTATTCTGTTAGGGAGTTGCTCTTTAAGACTTTGGAGGAAATCCTTCAGCTTATGTTTGCCAAGTCATGGGCAAGAAATCCTTGATGTGAACCAGTCTTCCAGAGTGTAAAATATATCCAAGATTGTAAATGTTCAAATAAGCAACATTTTACTTTATATTTTTATAATAAGCATAAATAGCCTAAATAAAAATATATAAAATCGAATTAAGGCTTTCTACACATTTCTTTTCTGTAACTAAGATTTCCTTTGTCCTGCGTTATCGCATTTACTTTCTTGTTAACTCTTAAACTTGCTAAAATGCAGCTCAGGTCCGTATCCCTCCCACAGCGGCAGAGATAGATCTCAAAGTGCATACATCTAAAAGATCAATTTGTGAGATAATTTCTTTAAATATTATCTCAGAAATTGAATTTCTAGACGATACGATATGCAGACTGCCCCCAGTAAAGATTCATTATGGATTTTCCTCGCACAGATTTGGCAGTTAACCCTCCACCAGCACCTACATGGTTTTCTGTAATTTAGCAATATGAGCACCCAGGGTTTGATTCTATTGTGAGCCTATAGTTGAAGTCCATATTGGACCGATGGCGTGATGCCTACAAGATCCTTAAGATGCTTTGTGCTTCGCTAAGGATTTCTCCAAGCTTTGCGATAGGCTCCCTTCTTTCATGTAGTTGTCATCCTCCACGGGAAAAATCTTCCAGACGTGAACAATTTTTTGGAGACTCTGCTTTCCAAATGAACGTGCAACAGAGCAACTCATTGGAAAAATCGAGCTCTTAATTCACTTTTGCCTTTTGGATACCACCAGAACTTCGTCTACTGACTTTCACTTGCGCTGTCTGGAGGTGTCTTGACTTTAGGTTGCCAATCACGTCACGTGCGTGCATGCTAAAGATGTTGCAACGCGCGGTAAAGCAGAAATGCAGCGATTCGATGGGGAAAGAGCAAACAAAAGACTTTATGAGCCCACACAAACTACCATAATTAAAAAGATTAATTTATGAAAGGTCATTTCTAATGTACAGCAATCCTAAAGTGAAATAGTAGAACAATATTATTGTAGCTGTAGATATTTATTTATTCATTCTTATATACTGCATTTCCGAGTTCAGTGCGGTTTACAGGGAACAAAGTTCAACATTATATGTTCCTGGTATTTACTATGGGAACGTCTACCCTAAAGCATTGCACAACTTGCCATGGGTGCACCTAACCCCACCCACTGAGGTGGCTTTTGCTGCAGGGGCACTGCTTGCAAGGTTGATTGACAATATGCTCCCCTGCACTAATTGCAATGTGCTCTCCATGCCCACTTTCGGCTGCTATCCCACTCATTCTCTGCCCCACATTTTATTTTATTTATTTATTTATATTTCTTATATACCGCGCTATTATAATCAGTGTGGTGTACAGTTGAACAAAATATACTACAATGCAACAGGAACATCGAGTTTACAATGAACAGGGGAAGTAAAACATGGAAGTAAGGGGTGGGGGGGAACTAATTACACATATAGTACATTTTTATGTAGGAACTTTATCCGAGACATAAGGCATACAATACATAAGACATACAATTTGCAGTTAGCAGTGGAATTAGTGTGCAGTAAGTGTCATGCCCACCTGGTAACAGTTACAGGCTGATGCAGAAAGCCCGCGCTAGACCCTCGCTGGATAGATTTTTTAACGTTTCTGGCAATGCACACATTTTAACCTGCAATGTAGGAAGGTTAGTGTATGCAAATGCCCACCATGGTAACCCTGCACATGCAAATGAGCCACCTCAGCGTTAAACTGGGATATCAAGCCAAACACATGCGCACAAGAAGTCTGCACTAGTTTGGCTTGCTCTCCAGGCAATGGTGGATAATTTGCATTTTTTTTACTGTTTAACAAAGACTGCCAAAATGAGATTAATATGAAAACTTAGAGGTTCTGCTACAAAAGTGCCCACAAGGGCCTATTGCTGGCTACAGGTAGCAGGAGCAGTGGGTTTCTTTTAACACATTTGCAGAGCTACAGGAGAGGAGCTCTTTGTCTCATACTGTTGGGGAAAGGGGGCAGGGATTCTTTTTTGTCTGCAGGGCCCCTACCAGTATTTTGATAGCATCGGGGGCTTTTCCCCATGCCTGATCATCTAAGGAGAATATGATCTAGGCATGGGGACAAGCACCCGGTACCATCAAAATACTGTCAGGGGACAGCTTACAGGTTGACTTCTACTTAGACCCTGCAGCAAATATTTTGGCACTAGGGCTGGTTGTGAAATCCCCTACGGCTGTCTCTGCATTGGTGTAGCCATGATTTGCATACCAGACCAACAGATTAAAATACATTTAAATAATTATGATTCATTTAAATAGATTTATCTATGGATGGTGTTAATTGGGCGCTAGTTTTCCTGTCTGCGTTTATGTCTATTTCCTGCATTTAAAAGGATCTTAAAATGTGCTTAAACGTGGCATTATAGGCTTGTAAAGTCTGCACTAGCTTTCTGCATCGGCCTGTTAGAGCGCGCAAAAACAGACCTTAACTGCTTAGAGCACTTTAGTAAAAGGACCCTAGATTGTAAACTCGCTGAGGAAAGAGAGACTTACTGCTACTGGAAAATAAGGTGATACCTTTCAGTAGACTAATCTAATACAATCTTAAGCTAGCTTTGGAAGGTTAAAACCTTCTTCAGGTCAGGACAGAAGGAGAAACAGATGACAATATCATAACATAAAGTATCATTTGCTCCTACTGTCCTGACCTCAAGAAGGTTTTAACCTTCCAAAGCTAGTCCAAGAATGTATTAGGTTAGTCCCGAGAAAAAGGTATCACCTTATGTTCCTTTTTTGTTTCCCTTTTAACTACCATTAAAGTGGACTAAGAGGCAATCACCCTACTTAGTATACCTGAGTCACATGCCTTGGGTTACAGAGTTGCCACTTACGGGTTCCAGGAGTGAGATTTAAAACCCGTCCTGGATTTCTGACAATCTCATCCTGATGCATTATGGGACCTGCAGCACTGTTTCCAATTAGTAAAACCAAGGTCTACAAATCCCATACTGCATTGCAATGCAAGTTTAAAACTAGAACTGGTCAAAAATCTCACTTTTGGAACTGGGTAACTTGGCAACTCTGGGGTTACCAAAAAAGGCAGATAGTTAAATCCAAAAATAAATAGCATTGCACAATAAGGACTGATTTTCTCCTTGGTAATTAGGAGATGCTAAGATATTATTGCTACTCGGGACTTGCATTCCGGGCTCCTTTGGGCAACTAAAAATTAAAAGTGCCTGCAAATGGAATGAATGCTGTATCATCGAGCCACAAAAGCAAAAACAAAAATAAAAACCAAACAACAAAAAGCAAACAAACAAAAAACCAACCCCCCCAAACAACAAAACAAAACAACCATAGAGGGCTTGCAATTAAAACAAATACACACACTGCAAACATTTTGTTTTAAATGAAGATTAACATAACTTTTATTGGCCTTGCACAGCCCTAATTGCTACAATGTTTCTACAACAGAGACAAAAGAAAAAAAGAAAGGAAAGTTATAGGCATAAAGATGCATTTTTATTCTTGTTAAACAGCTCTTGTCCTGCACAAAAATGCAATGAAAGAAGGTTTGCATAGCAAAATTAATACTGCAAGGTAAAAATCATCTTGATATTAAACAAGCATAATTATTTAAATGAAAGATATCATTTAGGAAGCTAGTACCGAATTATATTTATTTCAGCTTTGCTCAATAGGAAGAACAGTTGGTAGCTGTAGATCTGAGGGATTCATTTACACTTTTTGGGTGCAACGATATCCAAGGGCAGCACAAATGTGCACTGAGGCCTTCAGCTCCGAAGATTAGAAATCAGTGCATAAAAGGTGGTATATGGTTTATTAAAAACTTGAGACATTGAAGCGGTGTACAAGAAATAAGCGGTGAACAAATATAGGAAGCCAGAAAAGTCTCCCAATGGGCCACCGTGAGCAGTTCTATAAGGTAGCACTCAAAATTAGATTCCTCCCTCACCTCTTCACAGATCCGATTTTAAAGTTGATGAATTAAAAACAACGGGGCTCACTTACAGTACAGTTTGCTAAACTTACAGAAGTATGAATTCTGTTGCACGTATTAATAGTCTCAGAGGAGGGGGAGTACTTCCGTGTAATGAGATAAACGTTTACAACCAGAGGAGCTAATGACTTAGCGCTAAGAATAAAGGTGTATTTAGCATAGGTAGCAATTCGCTACCAAATGCTAAATCTCAGCGATGTGCCTTGAGTTTTGCACTTAGATCTACAAAACCAAAACTAAAATTCTCGTGTCGGTTTAGCCATCTTTACCTACTGTTATGAAAACCTAGAAAAACATTTCCTCACTTTTGAATATTTTTAAAGTATCCCCTACAAGACAGTTTTGTAGGCGTCTTAGGTCCTCCCCCCCCCCCCCCCAGAAATTGATAGAAAAAGCTCTATTTCCCCCGTTATCTCTAATCTGCCAGACTGACCCGATAGTGCTAAAAACAATGTCTGCTTCACACTCAACTCCTTGCATTTTGCGCTTTGAATTACATTTCTACTCAGTGCCCACCTGCAACAGCTCAGCGCTGAAGCCCTTCAGCGTCGGACTTTGTAAATGCGCCTCGTTGAGCTTTTGCACTAAACACTCGCTTTACTCTTGTTGTTGTTGCATCGGTGTTGCATTAGCGATTATCAAGTCACCAAGGGGTCAAAAATGGAACAACTTGAATTTTTATAGTAAATTAAAGAACCCTAGTAAGACAGGCAGTTTGCTTGCTGCTTGCAACCTGTTCGAAACTAATCCTTATTTCAGATTTTGCCTTTCGCTATCATTTCATTGTTAGTCAAATGGTTTTCATCAGGTCAGTACTGAAGATGCCCGCACTAGGCAGAACGAATCTAGCGTTTACTTAAGGAGAGCAGATTGGCTAACGGAGTGGGGCTTTTACAGAAGCCTATTGACGGGAGACTCTTCAGCGTTCATTGATGAACGAGTAGGCACTGATCAGACTAGCCTAGACAGAGCATGGTCTGTGCAGCGCCGGTCGAGTAATGTAGAGATTTATCACGAATTAATGAGGCCCCGGCCCTTTCCCCGTCACGCAGAGTTAGCTGGGAATAGAGTCCGTGCTTCTGTCTAATATCAATTTCTCTCTAGCTCACCGGCGTTACTGCCATAGCGCTGACGTTAATAAAGCCGGAATTTGCACCCAAGTACTAAAGCCTTCGGTGCAGAGGAGCTGTATTTTCTTGAGGAAAAGTCACAGTTTATGACCTCATAGCATCACTTACCCGTATACCCTGATTTTAAAATGAAAAAAAAAAAGGAGCATCTGCACAGATTTCGTGAGAAACTTGCCTACTAAGCTCTGCCTGTTCTCCCACTGGGAAAAGTAGGGCAAAACCTGCAAAAAGATTTATAAATATTTTCTGTTTTTGAAAAATGGGATTCTTCAAGGGGGGATTGGAACGTCTTTCTGGGGGTTCGGTGGGGGACAGACCAATCACCATCTCCCTCCCCCCGCCCCCCCCCCCGAAAAAAATGTTACCTAGTTGTTTGTGCCTTGCGGGACAAACGTTGGTTGAGTCATGGCCCTAGTGGCTCCATGCCATTCAGTTGCCCATGCCCCTTCCCTCCGCCCAAAAAGTTTTTTTTTTGCCTTAGAAACCCTGTACACGAAGCCGTTTTCTAGGCTTGAGTCTTAGAAATCAGTGGCGAATGTTCTTGTTTCTTTGCTTGCAGGGTTGACGCCAATGCTATGGACCTAGCCTGCATATCATTGTTACCCTCCCTTAGCAGCTCAGCGCACACCCATGCAGCAGCTACCAGCTTTGTACCTGACTTTGAAAATGCCCTTGGAACCTCTGATCCATTTTACAAAATTGTTAATTTCCAAAGACAAATGCAAAAATTGCTTGTAGGATATACCAAGGTGTGCAGTGGCTTTCCACCTCCTAACTTCATTATGTGCAAACTATATAAAAGGAAATATTACTTTAGGTGATGCATGAAATAGTCTTCAGGTGGGGGGTGGGGGTGGGGGGGAGGGGGTGTCAGTAGCAACGTTTAAGAAAGAATGAGATAAAAACAAGGTCTCTAGCCACAAAAAGTGAAGGCAAATTCAAGAAAGACTGAAGTAACTGAGTTTACAGCATGCAATAAAGTTTGGGCAGATCATGGTTCTTGAATGTTCTCTGTTTCTAGACTCAGTTTTTAAGATTATTTACTGTATGTTTTTAATTCATCTCCATCCAGTAAACCCTCCTAGAAGACATGTTGGAAGCAGGGACTAGTTGCTGACCTTGCACAGGACTGAAAGTCTGTATTGCATGTGTCCAAACTTTGGTTCTGTTTTAACAATTGCAAAACACCTAACCATATTTACAACCATCCTAGCTGTGGCATAGGACAGCAAAGAGATTTTTAACATGGTTAAACAATTTGCAAGGACTCCTGAGAAACTCCCCTGGAGTAGCAAATACAGGAAAGAGCTCCCTGCAACCCCATATAGCAGGCACCTATACTCAACTCCAAATATCAGGCCGGGAAACAAACTGATTTTAAGGAAAATATGGAAATGAAATTTGGAACTTATGGATCAAAAGGTCAAGGAGCAAAACATAAGGATAATTTTAAAATTAGCAGTCTTACAAAGGTGGGGGATGGGCACCAGACTGACCCTGAGGTCAACCATTCGTTTAACTCTGTCTTGCCCAACAGAATGTGTTGCCCATATATGACTGGAGAGGAAATAAAAACACACAGAAAAAATAATGAGATGAATAAATGTTATAGCTTTTGTGTTAAAAGGAAATGCAATTCTGCTTTATTATCAACAAGCCAGCACCTCCCAGCAGATGCATTTAGTGAAACTTGAAGGACATGGCTATTATTTCTGAATTTATACAGAGTTCTAAAGTTAAAAAAAAGGAAACTAGGCAGACTGTCAAAAGCTGTGTTATCATATTTTAAACAGTGGTAAAAGTGCAGAATGCAACAATTTCCCCTCTGAGCCCCCTTCAGCATGGTCTATGACTATGTCATAGTTGTGGGTTTTGTTTTAGATCATGCCATGCCATTTACATTCACACAAAGACTGCTAGTAGTTTTCTAGATTATTTTAATCAAGACTCAGGGCAGTGCACGATAATCTTATAGCAGTGATTGTTCATAAATTCCTACACAAGTCTGGCTTCTGTGCTTAGCTTTGATGAATGAGCCCAGGTGTCTGCAGGGAAGAAAGGAAAGGGGATAGTTCAGAAAGCTCTTAGGACACTCCAGGTAACAAAACCTGTCGCGTCTTCGTGTCCGACTGGCTCACCTACAACTCATCTGCGGCAGCAGTAATGCAATTCCTTACCTGTGAAAATCTTTTTACTTTTCCAAATCTGAAGGTTGCTATATGAAACTGGGATGGTTTTGTGAGCATTCTACCCAGCTACAGCTTACTGGGTAAGGAGTCAATTTGTTTCAGGCTTACCATGGCAATATAGTGTGGACAAACTGGACATGATAAAGTGCTACATACAGTTAGAATGGCTCAGTGTAAAAGCATATGAGTTGAACTCCATGCTAATTTTTAAAATGGATTTTCATTATTCGTGCTTTTAAAATGCGCATTAGTGCTCCAAGCAGTATGCTATTGATAGGCTAAGGCACCAAGCGATTACAAATTCTACACTAACAGAGGTGCCTTAAAAACCATGCAAAAGAGCGGCTTGTATGACACCAATAGTGGTAAAGTTAAAAAAATGTATTAACATTTAAAAATAGTGGAGGGCTAGAGGACCCAAAGGAGCAGTTCCCCCCGGGGCCTTCCTGCTCACCTGCTTCCTTTACAATAAAAGAACATCATGGTCCACAGACTCCATTAGACTTTCCGTCTCCCAAGACCCAACTCACCCCTAGGATGGGAGCAGGAGTAATCCCCACTCACTCCTGCCTTGTTGCCATCATGTTGGCGAATGGGAATGCCTGATTCCAGGTAGTCCTCTGGAATGTTCTAACATACTGCTAGGGGTCAGGCACCACCATTTTCCATCCTGGCAGTACGGGGGCAGGAGTGCTTGGGAATTGCTCCTGCTCCTGACCTGGGGGTGAGCTAGGGCTTGGGAGGGGAAGAGGGAGAGTCTGGGGACCATGGTGGCCTTTTATTTCAAAGAAAGCTGGTGAGTTTTGGGGCTACTGGTCCATTAGAGTCTTCAGGAAAGCTCGAACAAGGGATCATGGGCCACCAGAGATCAAGACTGGCTTCGGGTGGCCTCTCAATAGAGGTCAACTGAGCCACCAAGAAATTGAGGCCAACCTGAGATTCTAGATTAGTAGGGTTCTGGCTTGGGGACCCCTGATTAGGGGATCTCTGGTTCAGGTATTCCAAAACAGGAACTCTGGTTTGGATTCTCCTTGGTCTTGGGATCCTTCATTGGAGATCCTCTGTTCACGTGTTCACAGTTTAAGGAGCCCAGGCCTCAGGATTTTTTGAAAATTCCCATTTACGTCAGTGTAAAAATGTCACCTCATGGACTGGCCTTAAGAAGCTAGGGCTAAGAGATGACACAGGAGAGTGCTTTAGGTTTAGCACACTTTCCTGTACTGGAAGTAGTTCCATATGAAGACCTTTCCTAACCGTTTGCATGGAATATTCCTAAACTTAAAGCATCATTTTTGTATGCATTTTTTCCATGTTAAAACCTGTATTAAATACAGAAGCAGAATTAGTGTGGAAAAACACATGCTAAAATGTGAGTATAAAAGCATGCTAATGCTGACATGTTTTATTACACTGGGAGTCAATGGCCCTTCTTTGTAAATGCCTACAGAAGTTATTTTAAGACCTCAGTGCTCACTGGCACTGAGCCGGCCTCAAGCTGTAATTGAGCTCCACTGTATCTTGGTTTGAACATCACTAAGTCGATTAGCAGGTTTAAATGAGAAATCAGTTTGGGACCCAAAGCCACTGCTTCACGAAGGGGCATTTTGCTAAAGTGCAGTAGCTACCATGTGAATTAGCGTGTGCTAACAGTTAACATATGACTGCGGTAATGGTTACCACACTGGCATGATTCTTAGCACGTGTTAATTCACACACTAATTACACAGCGTGGAAAGAGGTGGGAAATGGGAGGGTTATGAGTACAGAATGGGTATGAGCTGCACCTTGCAGTTAGTCTGGGTCAGTACAAGGATATATCATAACCATCCACCTGCCATTGACTCAGTAATAACCCCCATATTTAATTCCAAGTTATTTACCCCTTGTTCTTTGTAAAACAAACCTCTTGAGACTGTGTGCTGTTGTTCAATGTAAACCACCTTGGATCAAAGGTGGTATATAAAAAACTGTTAAATAAATAAATACATGAGACCCTCTAGAGGAGCCTCATTCCTAGCGCCCCCCTGTTCTGGCCCCCATCCCCATTACTGCTGCACCTCTCCAGGATGTGCAGTGGCGGCAAGACGTTTAAAAAGGCATCACAGTGCTTATCTTCACCCCTGGCACTGTGGTGCTGTTCCTGCTTCTGCCACTTCCTCTTTTGGCACTTTCTGTTTGCCACTTCCTGTCCTGGGCTGGACCAAGCCATAACTGTGTCCTGTACGACTTGCAAACCTGGCACCCCCCACAACATCAGACTTGTGTTTGGCCCTATCCCCCCATGCCCAGCATCACCCTATCTTACCCCACCTCCTCATGTCCAGCCGGCTCCGCCCCACACTGCCTGCCTGGCCTGCCCTTGCCCTGCCACCGCTTTTTCTGTTCTCTTGGTGGCAGCGGTGGGGTCAGCAGACCTCCAATAAAAAAACCATGTGGGTCTTTGTGGCTGTGCTTGCATCAGAGGAGGAGGGACCAGACCAGCCAAGCAAGTGTGGATGTGCAAAGACCCATTTTTTTTTAAAAATTGGAGGTCCACTGCTGCTGCCGCTACCCCAAGGGAACAGGAAAAGTGGCGGGGGGGGGGGGGAGGGGAGGGGCAAGGGTAGGCTGGGCAGGCAGTGTTGGGGGGGGGGGGGGCGGCGAGGCCAGTTTGTCAGCAGAAAACCAGCCCTTCATTGGCTGGTTTTACCGTCCTGCCAGCCATTGTCCTGCAGTTCAGAAAAGCAGCTGGACTGGGAGATCCTAAATGTGCCCCTATTTTTTTACGTCCTTGTGGCTGCACCGCTGACACAAGCCTAGATATGCCACTGTTTCTGCCTTCATGGAAACAGGACGTGGAATCAGAGGGGGGAGAGGTGGAAGCAGGAATAGCACCACAGCGCTGAAGTTGAAGGTAAGCACTGCGATACCTTTTTAAAAGTATTCTGCCGCTGCATGTTCTGGAAAGGGGCAGCAGCAATGTCAATGGGACACCCTCAGATCATTGACACTCTAGGCAGCCGCTTAGTCAGCCTGATGGTAGTGCCGGCCTTGCAGTTACTGCACGCAGGGCCGGATTTACCTATACGCCATGTACGCCATGGCGTAGGGCCCACAGCCGGCAGGGGCCCACAAAAAAAGAACCAGGTAATTTTTTTTTAACTCAATTAAAAAAAAAACCTGGTGGCTGCCGCCGCGGGGCCCCCTCTGCTGCCGCGGGGGCCCCGTCTACAAGGTGAAGCGGTGCGGTGCGGTGCGGTGCGGTCGGGTCGGGTCGGGTCTCTCCCTCCCTCCTTCCCTCCCTGCAGGCTGCGAGAGACGCGAAGATAGAGCGTCTCCTCGCGTCTGTGTTAAGCCCGCAGGGGCTGATGGGATTTCCCATCAGCCCCTGCCGGCTTAACACAGACGCGAGGAGACGCTCTATCTTCGCGTCTCTCGCAGCCTGCAGGGAGGGAAGGAGGGAGGGAGAGACCCGACCGGACCCGACCCGACCGCACCGCACCGCACCGCTTCAGCTTGTAGACGGGGCCCCCGCGGCAGCAGAGGGGGCCCCGCGGCGGCAGCCACCAGGTTTTTGTTAAATTACATTTTTCTTTAGGCCGGGGGGGGGGGGAGGACTGGTAATGGGCTATGGGGGGGGTAGGACTGGTAATGGGCTATTGGGGGGGCTGGGGCTGGAAATGGACTGGGGGGGGGTAGGGCTGGTAATGGGCTATTGGGGGGCTGGGGCTGGAAATGGGCGGGGCTGGGCTGGGCTGGGGGGGGTTAAGGCTAGAGGTGGGCTGATGGGGTTAGGACTGGTAATGGACTGTGGGCTGTTGGGGGGGGCTTAGAACTGGCAATGGGCTTTAGGGGGGGGTTAAGACTGGTAATGGGCTGTGGGCTGATGGGGCTGTCTGGTAATGGGCTATGGGGGGCTAGGACTGGAAATTGGCTGGGGGGTTAAGACTGGAGGTGGGCTGAATGGGAAAGGACTGGTAATGGGCTGTTGGGGGGGGTTAGAACTGGTAATGGGCTTTGGGGGGGTTAAGACTGGTAATGGGCTGTGGGCTGATGGGGGTTGTCTGGTAATGGGCTATGGGGGGCTAGGACTGGAAATGGGCTGGGGGGTTAAAACTGGAGGTGGGATGATGGGATTAGGACTGGTAATGGGCTGATGGGGGGGGGGTAGGACTGGCAATGGGCTATGGGGGGCTGACTGGAAATGGGTTGATGGGGTTAGGACTGGAAGTGGGCTGATGGGGGGTTAGGACTGGTAATGGGTTATAGGGGGGGCTTAAACTGAAAATGGGGTGATGGGGGGTTAAGGACTGAAAATGGGGTGATGGGGGGTTAAGGACTGTAAGTGGGGTGATGGGGGGCTAGGACTGGTATTGGGTTGGGGGGTTGCTAGGACTGGAAATGGGCTGATGGATGGCTAGGACTGGAAATGGGCTGATGCAGGGACTAGAAGGGAATGGATGCTGGGTGAGGCTGGAACTAGAAGGGAGCTGATGTTGGGGGAGGATTAGAATGGGATGGGGCTGGAAGAGTAAAATGGAGAAGGGAAAAATATTTTGTGTGGGAGGGATAAAAAATCTACAATTGGCCGGGTATTGGGAGAGTAAGTGGGGATTGAGGATGGAGGGGTAAAATTTGAGTGGATGAAATAGGAATGAGGAAAGAGCAAAAGGAGAAAGATTAGTATGTTAAAGCAGATGTAGAGAGAGAATGGAAAAAAATCTAGAAGAGAGAAGAAAGGACAAATGGACAGCAGACGATGGAGAGTTAGCAGAAGACACGAAGAAACCAGAAGAAAGTGGCTGGAGCAATTGCAGCTGAAAAAAATGCACAAAAGGTAGAAAAATATCTCTTTATTTTGAATTTATTAATTGGAATATGTCAGCTCTGGTAAATGTGCATCATTAACATCTGCGCTTTGTTTAGTACAAGAGCAAATTAATGTATAGTTTTATTTCTACAGTGTTGTACATTCCAAGTTTGGCTTTTGGGATTCCCAGTTTAATTATTGTCTTCCTATTTCTAAATTGTGATTACTTGTTTGGTGATGGTCTATGTTCTGCATGTGTAACTGAGCTGAGGTGTTCTGTTTATATAATTCCTATTTGACATTGCCACTTGTTCTCTTTCCCCAGTAGGTCATGTATTGTTGTTCTCTGAAATGTATTGGTTTAATATTTGCAGTGTTGCCTTTTGATTGGTAGAGTATGGTGCTTTGTGAGTCCTGGTAGTGCTGTTAGGATACGGCGGGTTTACTATGGGCAGTGTTTGTAGTAGTTCCTAATGTGTCTGGCAGTTGGCACTGGATTATAGTAATGTAGAAATCTTTTAGTCTTTCTTTATCCATACACTCATTAAGAGGCACGTTTACTAAAAGTTAGTATATGGTAACATTATGCAAATATTTATGCAAATGAGGCCCCTTATGCAAATGAGGTCCGCACCCCCCTTGGGCCGCCCCTGCTGGGGGCCCACAATTTTTGTTGGCGTAGGGCCTCACTCAAGGTAAATCCGGCCCTGACTGCACGGTAGCTTAATAGGAAGCAGTAAGCACGTCCACACTGTCATTACTGTTAATGCATGGTCAAGGTTTTCTCTTTGCAATGACTGAATGGGCAAATGTTGGGAAGGCCTCTAAAGTTACCCCAGAGGCTTTGCAGTTACCATGCAACAATTTTGACACAGTGTCGAAATTGTGAAACTTTGCCACACCTTGGTAAAAGGGCTCTAAAAATATGCAAATACTTTACTATGCAGAGTTTAACATATATTAACTTTTATTGAAAACAGCACCACTGTTTTAATGAAGGCACTGCTGGTAGGAAATGTTTCTTTGCTGGAAGATTTTCCTATTTTATTTGTATATGTTTTTTTCTACTGATTTCTGAAAATGTCCTCCCGTGTGCTTGGTTAAAGGATGATATTTTGTCTTTAGAATGCAAAGACCTCCAGGAACGTGTATGAGAGAAAGAGAAGACATATTCCTTTAATATAAGCTGAAAAAATGAAGGAAGGGATGCACCATCTGACAGAAGCGAGATGCTCCAGTTCCTCTGGATGCAGATATTAGAGAAATGTGGTAGTTGGGAGCATTTCTGTGGAGGAGTGGAGTGGAGGAGTGGCATAGTGGTTGGGGCAAGGTACTTCAGGTTGGAAGGTCAGAGGTTCAAATCCCACTAGAAGACAGCAACCTTGGGCAGGAAGGACTGGGGTTTCTAGTCCCACAGGTGCTCCTTGTGGTCTTGGGCAAGCCACTTAACCCTCCATAGCCCATGTTCCCTGTACAATAGTTATCTCCAAGTTATAGTGCCCTGTTCAATGTAATTTCAGTTTGTTCAATGTAAACCACACTGATGCAGAATAGCACAGTATATAAGAGAATGTAAATAAATTTCTTGAGTATTACAGATTTCTACAGCAGTGCATTGAAAGAATAATTTCGAGTCATTATGCCACCACATTCATATTTATGTAGTTTTGTTTTTCATGTATATTGTTTGTTGAATTTTATAATGTACTATATTTTTACAACTCACTTGGAAGGCGATTTTAGAACTGACCACATGATTGGATACTGCCAGTGTTCATATAAAAAGTGACAATTTTAGAAAGGGAAAGTCCACACATGCTTTCCCTTCTAAAATCGCTGCTTATACATGCACACCCATCTATTTATGCCTGCTTAGGTATTTGGGGCTCTCAGGATGCCTAGGTGCAAGGGTTCCCAAATTGGCATCAGATGTCCAGGGAACCTGAATTTAGCAATCTCAGGCCTGTTGGTAGGTGGAGTTTTGACTTCCATTTACTGCTCATATAAGTAAATGGAAGCAAAACTTTCACTTTACTATAGGCGATCAGAAGGAAAGTTTCAGCACTAAAATGAAATTGCATTAGAAGTAATTCTCACTCCATAAGCATGGAAAGCGTGCTAAAATTCACACACCTTCCTCCTTCCTGCTTAGCACAGAAATTATTTGTGTGCTAAAACCCATCCGGCATCAGTATTCTAAGTGCATAGAAAATCTGCCCTAATGCTGGTGTAAACCATGGCACTAAGCACAGTTTATCATATTGCACTGTTGGTGCTGGCACTCAGCTTTCATAAATGAGTCCCTTTAATACTATTTTTCCCCAGTGTCTTCCAGAAATCCTGGATAGAAGGAATTATTCTAATGAGGTTTGCAAAAAAGACACAAGAAGGCACATTTTAGAAAGGGCGCTTATGTGGTTGCTGGGATGTCCAAGTGAAAAAGTTGCAAAGTCTATATCAATTTTAAAGGGAAGAGAAGACATTTGTAAATCCATTATAAAATTGGCATGTGTCCACCTTCTCGCCATAAACGTGTCTGTCAAAAGAAGCCAGGATGTACAGGCACACATGGGGACAGTGCAGACCCATGCAGTGGAAGATGTTCTTTCTGAAATGTATACATTGGAAATATTGATGTGAGGATCCCAGCAACTTGCACGTGTGTATGCCGGTATTTCAAAATGCGCACGTCCACCTGTCTGCATGCGCATGAGTATCCTCGCTATTCTGGAAATTAGACATCCCGTCACTCTTCATAAAGTTTAGATGCTGCAATATCTACCAAAAGCAGTCGTGGAAGGGAAAGAAACAATGGGGTATTAAAGGTGATGTCCCCCTTAACGCTTCCTGTAAAGGGTTGGCCAAAATGAGCACTTTTTAATGACCTAAACGCATTGAGGGGCAGGTGTAAATGCAGGCAGGGATGATCGCCACCACCATGCAGTCCCTATATGAAATCTGAGATTCATGTGTATCTCCCATGTCCACGGCACGCCTCAACATGTCACTGTTTGACTTGGTCATGATTGCAGCAGAGGTGCATACTGTACAATTAGGTCCTTCTAAAACTGGTGTTTGAACACAGGTATGATTTGCTTGTGTGAATGGTTGTTTTCACATGTACAAATCATGAATAGGACTTCTAAGGTAACTCTCATAGGAAAAAGCTTATGGCGAATTAAGGGCTTGTTATTGCAAATACGAGTCTCTCCCAAGGGATCTCTGTTTTTCTACATAATTGCAGATAATCAACATGGAATGCCACTGAAATATACCTGCTATAATGGTGATGTCTAGAGGATTGAAGCCCTTCTTATACCTTTGTTAATTTGTGAGGAAGAAACTAAAAAGGGTATTTTAACAGAATAACATCTCAGTGTTATTACTGCAGGTGAAAATCCACCAAACTCTACATTTAGAGGATATTGCTTTGTATTTGCAATACATAGTTATACAAAATCAAAAGAATTTTACTACATTTCGCCTTTCTTTTACTTCATCCTTGAGTCATTAAATTGAAGAAGAGAAATGCATGGCCTTGTCTAACTGCAAATACGCATTGCACATCACAGAACACTTTCCCAGACAATTACAAAATCGTTTGTAGGTGCATAGCATTGAGTTTTCCTACCTTAGTGGTCTTGCAGAAAACTAAACTCTTTGCTGATTGTGACACCTTTCATTGCACCAACATAATGGTTATCCAAAGATGGTCTACATGAGCACTGGAGACCACGTGTTCTTTCTTCAGATGTGATTCATATTGGAATTAAAAACCTTTGTGGTCTTAGAAACTCATGGATGATGCACTACCTGTTCTATAGGAGGAAGATGGGAGATGACCAGCTGTCAACATGAGTTTCAGATCATGGAGTACCACATCAAGCTGCCCTTTATGGTCTGTCATGGGAAGTACCTCATTTTTACATCTGACATCCTTGGAGGCTATTTGAGTATAGATTTTAAATCTAATTACTCACCTTTCCAAATCTGTGCTCTAGGTGACTTACAATTCAGGTTCTGTGGTAATTATCCTGACACAACAGAGGGTGAAGCGACTTGTCAAAAGTCACAAGGAACATCAGGTGGAGAAGAGGAATTTGAGCCCTAGAATTCCTGGGTTTCAGTCCACTAACTACTAGGCTACTCTTTCCATTCCTACTGAACAGACTGATAAACTGGACATCCAGATTTGAGGGTTTTCATACCATAAGAAAGAAAACAGTTATGGGGACAATTTTCAAAACTTTGCAGGTAGCATTTTTATCCACACATTTTTCAACCACTGCTTTGCCTTCAACAATTGCCAAGGGAAAAGTATCCACAGAGATTTGCACCTGCTCTTACTGCAGCCACTTTCTCCAGCCATACAACATGCTTAATTTTGAAAATGCAACATTATGCCTACTAGTGTCTGCTCCAGCCCCATCCCAGTATTTACAATGGGGGTCATATTAAATTGTAGGGGTCTGTTTACTAAGTGGCACTAGTGACGTCTGTGAGAAATCGGAGCCGTGACCCCATCCAATTTCGCACAGAAGCCGCTAGCGCCACTTAGTAAACAGATTCCTTAGTTGTGATTTGGACGTCCAAAAACGTGCATGTGGACATTGAAATCACAGAGAGGACTCCAGAGCCATTTTACAAATGACTTTTAAGGGCATTTCCAGTACAGGGATGTCCAAGCAGGCAGGGGGTGTGGTGGAGGCATGTCCAGGGTGATGTAATGAACTTAGATGTCCCTGTTAGATTTTAGAAATGCTGGGGACATCTACAGGTATATCCACGTTTACACATATTCCAGACACAAACAGGCATCAGGAAAGTGCTTGCTGTGGCCTTAAAACATCCAAAGGATGTAGAGAAGAAGGAGAATTAAGGGACTAGCCTAAGATCACAAGGAGAAGTATTGGGATTTGAACCCTGGCCACCTGGCTCTTATCCCTCTGCTCTTAACTATTAGACATCTCCATTCTGAAATACTATTCTGGGGACGTCTATGTCGACATCTCCATAGACGTCCATATTGGGCACGGCCACTTTCCTGAAATCATGCCTGAATTTGCACATGCTTGCCTTTTAAGATGTTCTGGCTTGGACGTCCCAGATTGCACTGGGACATCCTTTGTTAAATGTGCCTTCTTACTAATTAGATGCAGAACACTGCCACATTAAAATGTTCATGATAAATTGAATATAACCATTTTAATGAGGCAGTGCCTTATTTAGTGTTCTACAGCCCGTGTTCACCTGGAAATGCTGGCTCAGTTTAGAAGGGTTGCAGGTGTCCCTGTGTGGAGATGAGGGCACCAACAGAGAGCTGATCTCTGTTTCATCTCACTTTACAACCACCTAAAGTGTTTGATTTCTTCTGCATCACTGCATCACTGCACCTACCCTCACTCCTTCCCAAAAGTTAGTCCCTCTTTTAGTTACACCCATCACTTACCTTTTCAAAATTCCCCTTCCTCATCCACTATAAGTATTTGATCACCTGCTTGTGACCCTCCACCTTGTAATATACACCTCATGCTATTCAGTAATCATTTACAATGCTAGTTATGTTGTTTATGGTCGATGGCATTATCATAGGTGCAATACGTGCTAGCATGGTTGCCTATGATGCTTGTCTGTATTGTCATGCTGAATGACCGTACACTTGCCCAACTTTTCCTTCAACTTCATTCACGAAGAAAGGCTTATTCTTAAACTCCAACTACTGACTGAGGAAACAAACCAAAGAACATAGATCTTATTCATAAATGAAAAAGAGACAAGAATAATTGTCAGAACTGGTTTAAGATCTTTGACTGCTCAGTTGAACCAGTGAAAACAATGTTATGCTTCTGTTGAGTCTAAGACAGATGGGTATCAAGAAGCTGTAGGCTTAGTTTAGTGCTATTGTGTAAATAGTAAAGCAAAATCTCCCAGAACGCACTTATTCCTGTTGTGGATTTAACCAATCAAAGTTTACAAAGCTCTGTAGCAAATGCATAAAGTGTCAATTTCAGTCATCTACTGGGTGGCAACAATCACATAAGATCTGTGTATACTGAACATTATTCTTTATATCAAAAGAGATAATATGATAAATAATAATTACATCAAGAGATAATAAGAAAACTGATTTGTCAGAAGAAACTGTTAATGACTCTGACCTAGATTGTGGGAATAACAGCTATAAATTGAGTTATGTGAAACAAGTTAGTGTCTAGTGCTTAGAGGACAAGAAACAATGTTACCTGGCTAGGGAGCAGATTGATTATGTCAACATGGGGCCTTTAATCTTGACTTAGTAAAGAGGGTAGGGGTCCAGTCAATAACATAGAGACATTAATGATACACACAGGGTGGGGATTAGAGGCACTATACTTATGACCCAGAGGGGCTTTGGCATACTGGGGGGTGGTCTATAGCCCAGAAGAGCTTTGCCTTATTCAAGTGTGTGTATGGAGTTTCTTTGGCTTGGAGAGACATTTCTGCTTGACTCTGGGAGTGGGGAAGGGAGCAAGATGGCGTCTAATCATTGGTAATGCTTCCACATTACCAGACATAGTACCCAATTTCAAGTCAAGCAGAAAGGCTTATCCAACTTGAAGAGATTCCCCCACCCCAAGTATGTCAAAGATAGTGGCATTGGTAATGCTTCCAGAGTAAATGCAGCTTTAATGCTGGAGTTACTACAGGCTTAGTACTCTTTAGTAAACAGGTGTTAAAATCATGGCTAATATCCACGTTAAAATTGGAAATTAAATTGTAATAGTGCTCCATTGAAGCAGAATTAAAATAAACATTATTAAGTAATTTTACGTTAAACATAACACATACATTTTTTAAAATTTAGCACACCAGTACAATTATTTATGCAAGATTCTCTGTCTCAATATTCAAATCCCTTCACCGGCTGGCCAATGGGAGGTTAGTTGGCTAAGGGCACTGAACGGCATATTCAACAGCACTATCCAAATAGTGCCAGCACTCATCGAGTTAGCCCGATATTTGGCTGGGACTTCTGCGGGCAACTTGGACCACCTATAAAGCTGTTCTAATTGGCTAATCTGTAGAAGTCCCGGCTGACTAGCAGACTAACTGGACAAGTGCCGGCACCTACCTGGTTGGTGCCTGCACAGCTTGGATATTCAGTGGCAGCCCCTCTCTAGACATTGCCACTGAATAGCCCACCAATATTTAAGCACTGTGGTCAGGGCCAGCCCAAGGGTTTCTGTTGCCCTAGGCAGAAGCCCTGGCTGTGCTGCCTCCCTGAGGTGTGCCGCTCCCCCACGTGCCGAACCACGTGCTCCCATGCTGAGCTGTGCTAACGCTGATTCCGGCAGTAGAGTTGAGGGGGGGGGGGGGCAAGGCTTGGTTCGGTGGCAGACCATGTGCTTTGGCACACATGGCCTTCCACTTCTGATCCCCCTCTGACATAACGTTTGGGGTTTCAGAAGTGGCAGGCTATATGTGCTGAAGCACATGGCCTGCCATCAAGCCTATCCAGCCTCCACTTCCTGCCACCAAAATCAGTGGCAGTGTGGCTCAGCAATGGGGAAAGAGCAGCATGGCTTGGCGCGGAGGGAGGGAGGCAGGCCATGTGTGTTGAAGCACCTAGCCTGCTGCCCACAGAGATCTGCTGCCCTAGGCAACTACCTAGCCTGCCTAGTGGATGGGCTGGCCCTGGTCGAAACTAACAATGTGGTGTTTAAATATCAGCCATTCTAAATATTAGCCTCTCTGTTCTTTGCATATCAGATGTGATAAGCAAGTTGAACTAAATAAACTTAACCTATGCACTTTCTCCAGTTTAGACTGAGCAAAGGAACAGAAGCTTGATGTGGCAATCTATCCTGAATTTCCCATGATGCAGTGTGCGGTGCTGCCCCTGAACTATCAGACTGGTCACATCTTCAAAGAAACCGTAATGCAGTATATCTGAGGATAACCAAGGTATTTTGGAGTGAAATGTGCTACCTAGTGTCAGAAAGATAGGACTAAGTTGAAGGTCAGAGGTCCTCCAGTAAAACAATGACCCAAAACATACATCTAAAAGTACAAAAGAATAGTTAAAAAGGAAACATGGACTATTTTAAATTGGCCAGCAATGAGTCCTGATCTCAATCCGATCAAGAACCTTTGGAAAGAGCTGAAATCTGCCATTGCTAAAAGGAATCATGGAAACATTCATGAGTTGGAGCAAATCACAGTTGATGAGTGGGAGAAACTACCAGCAGACAGATGTATGAAACTTATAGATCGCTACAAGAAACATTTGTAGGCTGTCATCACTGCCAAGAGTTAGTGAAGGGTGCCATTAATCCCGTCCAGGTCATATTTTGTTTTTTGTTATTTTCTCAGAAATTGCTATGTCTAAGTTGCACGAACATCTATTTTTTTTGTTGTATACTTTTGAATATACTATTAAAATATTATGATGACATACAGTTGGAATATTTCTAATTATTTCTCAAGATACCGTACACAATATACTTAAAATGCAAGGGTGCCAATAATGTTAACCAGAACTGTATGACTGTGTACATTTACATCAGCTAGGGAGGGTGTGCAATGTACATGGCTAAAGTACAGTGCCTTGTGAAAGTAGTCATTCCCTTGGTTTTTTCCTGTTTTGTCACATTATAACCTGGAATGAAAATGGAGGTTAATTTGGATGTTAGGTAATGGACCTAACAATATAGTCCAAAGTGATGAAGTGGAATGACAATAAAATACCTTGTATATATAAAAAAAGCAAGTAAAAACTGAAAAGTTGTGAGTTATATATATTCATCCCTTTTGCTATGAAACCCCTAAATAAGATCTGGTCCAACCAATTAACCTCAGAAGTCACATAATTAGTTGATTAGGGTACACCTGTGTACAATCAGTATTACATGATCTGTCACACGATACCTGTATAAATATACCTGTTCTGAAAGGCCCCTGACTCTGCAACACCACCAATCAACATGAATATCCCACGGAGCACCATTAAATCCATTATAACTAAATGGAAAGAATATGGCATCACTACAAACCTGACAAGAGAAGGCTGCCCACCAAAACTCACAGACCGGGCAAGGAGAGCATTAATCAGAGATGCCACAAAGACACCAAAGATAACACTGAAGGAGCTGCAAAGATCCACAGGACCACTTTAAGCTGTACACTCCACAGAGTGGGGCTTTATGGAAGAGTGGCCAGAAAAAAGCCATTGCTTAAAGAAAGAAATAAGAAAACACATTTGGAGTTTGCAAAACAGCATGAGGCGGACCCCCCAAACACATGGAAGATGGTTCTCTGGTCAGATGAGATGAAAATTAAACTTTTTGGCCATCATGGGAAACGCCATGCATTGCGCAAACCTAACACTTCCCATCACCCTAGAACACCATTCCCACAGTGAAACATGGTGGTGGCAGCATCATGTTGTGGGGATGATTTTCATCAGCAGGGACAGTAAAACTGGTCAGGACTGAAGGAACGATGGATGGCACTAAATGCAGGGCAATTCTTGAGAAAAACCTGTTTCAGTCTGCCAGAGATTTGAGACTGGGACGAAGGTTCACCTTCCAGCAGGACAATGACCCTAAACATACTGCTAAAGCTGGTTTAAATGGAAACATTTAAATGTCTTGGAATGGCCTAGTCAAATCCCAGACCTCAATCCAATTGAGAATCTGTGGCATGACTTGAAGATCACTGTACACCAACGCAACCCATCTAACTTAAAGGAGTTGGAGCAGTTTTGCCTTGAGGAATGTGTGGAAATCCCAGTGGCTAGATGTGCTAAGCTAATAGAGACATAACCCAAGAGACTTGCAGCTGTAATTGCAACTATAGGTGGCTCTACAAAGTATTGACTTTGGGGGGGGGGGGAGGGGGTGCAGGGAAATACCTATGCACACTCTTGATTTCTAGTTTTTGTTTTGTGTTACTTATTGTTTGTGTCATAATAAAATCTACTGGGGCATTTTCAAAGTAGTTAAGCCAGTTAGCAGACCAACCAGCTGGTTAAAATGTACTCAGCCCAATATTCAGTGGTACTACCAGCTAGTGCTGCTGAATGTCCCCACAGATTGCAAAAAAAACCATCCACCACCTATTCCCCACACCCTAACCCCAGACGTCTTCTAGGCCACAGCACCTGCACTGTTGACCACACCAACCCACACATATCCAAACTCTAGCCCCACAAAGCAAATATCCATGCAGCCTGCCATCATGTCACAGAGCGGTCAGGATTGAAGGAACGATGGATGGCACTAAATACAGGATGGTCTGAAGATGGATCAGGGACAGTGATGACCGCTATCCAGTTACCAGCAATATTTAGCTGCTTATCAGATAGCTAAAGTGGTTAAAGTTCGATCATCTAACTTTAGCCGCTTTTCACTATCCAGCTAGTGGCTTAATATCACTGCTCATTGGATAGCGATACCACTATTTCATGATGCCACTATTTCATGGATATTTTCCACTGTTGAATATCTAGTTTTAAATAAAGTGCTGAGAGCCAGGCACTTTTAACTAGCCTAATTGCCACCATTGAATATACTCCCCCTACATGTCTAACACTATGGTTTCACCACCCTGAATGAGCCTGCTCTCATCTGATCTCAGGAGCTAAACAAAGCTGTACCTGGTTAGTACTTGAGTGGAGACCGCCTTGGAATACCAGGTGCTGTAGACTTACTGTGCAGAGGTAAGGCCTGGCAATCTACTTTCGGTGCTACCTTTGCCATGAGAAGTCAGGGACTGTGTCACCAGGAGATAGTATTGAATTGATATCACACAACATGCACACATCTCACATAGTAATATAGTGGACAATGGCACATAAAGGCTGACAGTCCATCCAATCTGCTCAATAATGTCTTCATGGACGAGAAGGCTCTATCTGGCTGCATGAGCTGTGATTGGCTTGACCTCTCCCCATTCTAACTTGATAATGATCATGAAGACTCCAACTGCACTGTGTGGGTGAGTGGTGGCATGACCCTTGGCCACATAGACTTCAAGTTTTGTGCCTTCTTCTTCTTGGCGGTGCATGGGTACATGCCCTTGCCATACAGGTGTTTGAGTATGCCAGTCCAGCCATATATCATCTTGTTACTTTCCACATGGTTTCCTAGGAGAAGCAAAGCAGTCATTTCACATCAATTTGGAGTAGAGGTGCTCCATTCTTGGTTATGATCCTATTGCCCTCAAGGGATTCACTATGTTTATCCCATGCCTCTTTGAATTCCAGTACCATGTTTGCTTTCACCACTCCTTTGAGAGGACATTCCAGGCATCCACCACTTTTCACATGAAGAAATATTTCTTGATGTTGCTTTTGATTCTACCTCCTTGTAGTTTCATATCATGTCCTCTAGTTCTCAAGCTTCTCTTCATTTGAAGAGGCTCATTTGTTCTCTAATACCTTTCAAACATTTAAAGGTCAATAGCATACCTCCTCTGTCTGCCTCTAGGGTATACATACTTAGGGCCTCCGGTTTCTCTTCATATGTTTTCAAATGAAGACCTCGTACCATTCTGGTTGCTTTGCTCTGTACTGATTCTAGTCTTTTTATGTCCTTTGTGAGATATGACTGCCAAAACTGAACACAATACTCTAAGTGAGGCCTTAACAGTATTCTGTATAGGGGCATTATGATCTCCTCCATCCTGCTAGTTATGTTCCTCTCTGTGCAAGCTAGCATCCTTCTGGCTTTGGCTATCACTTTGTCATACTGTTGAGATCCTCGGACACTATCACCCCAAGGTTTCTTTCCTGATCCATGCCCAACAGCCTCTCTCCTCCAACTGCATACTGTTTCCTCAGGTTTCTGCATCCCAAATGCATCAGTCTACACTTCTTTACATTCAAGGTTAATTGCCAAGTATTTGATCAGTTTTCTAGTTTTTGTAAATCACTTCTTATTTGGCTACTCTCTGTGGTGTGTCCACTCTGTTGCAGATCTGTGTCAACTGCAAAAGGCAAATTTTCCATTCTAACCCTTTGGTGGTATCATTCACAAAGATATTAAACAGATTTGGCTTCAGGACCGAACCTTGAAGCACTCCAGTACTCACTTTTCTTTCTTCTGAATATATGCCATTTACCACCACCCTGTCTTCTGTCTGTCAACCAATTTTTCATCCAGTTGACTATCCTGGGATCCAAATGAGTTTACTTATAACTTATAAGCTTCCTATTAGGAATCATATCAAAGGTTTTACTGAAATCCAGGTATAAAATGTCCAGTGTCTAGTTCTCTGGTCGCCCAGTCAAAACAATAGGACAAATTGATCAATGTCCCGTGCTGAGGGGAGAACCTCAAGCCCATGACTGACAAGGCCACAGAGCTGGAGAGAGTACATGACCAGAACCAGGCTCTCCCGGAAACTGCCAACCCTTCCTGACCGAAGACTTTGTGGGAAAAACTCCTTCTTTCTGAAAAAGAGGAAGGCTTACAGAACTTACCCCTGGTTATCTGGCCTACCTGGCTCCTCCATGGGTCTGTAGGCCAAGGGCCAGGGGCACGGTTCTCATAAGCCTCAGGCCACCAAACCCTAGCACGCATTGTAGCCGCAATCTAAGGGGAGGATTTACTCCTTAAGCATGACCTCTCTTCCCCTGCAGTTTTGAGATGCAGCATACAGGGGGGGGGGGGGGGTATTTGACATTCTTTGCTAATAATTGGACCACTATAACCACCGATGCCTGGGCCCTCCAGGTGGTGAAGGATGGTTATCTCCTCCATTTCAAGCAGACACCCCCTCCATTCTTTCCCGGAGAATTTCCCATGACTCCTTTTCACCGAGACCTTCTGCAGCAAGAGCTCGAGGGCCTCCTTGCAGCCAAAGCAGTTGAACCTGTCCCACCACCTCTAAGGGGTGAGGGTTCTACTCCTGCTATTTCCTGCTTCCCAAAAAGATAGACTCCTTTTGGCCCAACCTGGATCAGTGGATAGTTCCTGGTGAAGGAGAAGTTCAAAATGCTCTCCCTTGGAACATTGTTGCCCTACTTCCAGCAGGGAGATTGTCTATGCTCCTTGGATCTAAAAAATGCTTATACCCACATTCTGATCCATCCTCGCCATTGGAAGATGCCATTACCAATATAGGGTCCTACCCTTCATACTGGCTTCCACCCCAGGAGTGTCACAAAATGCCTGTCAGTGATTGCCACCTACCTCCGGCTGTAGGGGGTGCTTGTCTTCCCCTACGAGGTCTGTCAGGTGGCACATTGCACCATTCTCATTCTCGAGCACCCGGGCTTCGTCATAAGCTATCCCAAGTCAAATCTGCAGCCAACACAGCATCTGGAGTTCATAGGGGCCCTTCTGGACACTATCCAGGCCAGGGCCTGCCTTCCTTCCTTCTTATGGACTGGGCTCGGGACCTAGAGGCCCTCACCACGGAGGTATGGGGTCGCTCAACTGCCTCAACTAGCCTCCTGGGGCACATGGCCTTGTCCTGTTGCACCTCCTGGGGCACATGTCATTAGAAATATGATGACAGAAAAAGACCACATGGCCTATCTAGTCTGTCCTTCCATATCAACAACTACAACAGTCCCCTTTTTACCTTTAGAGATCCTCTGTGTTTGTTCCATGCTTTTTTGAATTCAGTTACTGTCCTCATCTCTACCACCTCCACTGGGAGGCTATTCCACAGATTCACCACTCTTTCTGTAAAGAAATATTTCTGCATATCACTCCTGAATCTATCTCCCTTCACCCTCATCCCATGTCCCCTCCTAGCAAAACTTGCTTTCAATTGAAAGAGGCTCTCTCCTTGAACATTTATGCCACGGAGGTATTTAAACATCTCAATCATATCACCTCTATCCCGCCTTTCCTCTAAGGTGTACATATTAAAATCCTTAAGTCTGTCCTCATATGCTTTATAATGAAGACCACTAATCATTTTAGTAGCCACCCTCTGCACCGACTCCATCCTGTTCACATCCTTTTGAAGGTGCGGTCTCCAGAATTGCACACTATACTCCAAATGAGGTTGCACCAAAGACTTGTACAGAGGCATTATCACCTCCTTTTTTCTGCTAGCCATTCCTCTCCGTATGCACCCAAGCATCCTTCTGGCTTTTGCTGTTGCCTTTTCTACCTGTTTAGCTATTTTAAGATCATCAGACACAACCACGCCTAGGTCCCGCTCTTCTTTAGTGGACAAAAGTACATGTCACGCCTCCACATGTGTCAGGGCCTGTTTAGCTATTTTAAGATCATCAGACACAACCACGCCTAGGTCCCGCTCTTCTTTAGTGGACAAAAGTACATGTCACGCCTCCACATGTGTCAGGGCCAGTCAACTCTCTGCCCTCAATGGACTCAGGCAACGGGGCGCCTGAAGGACAGGATCTGCGTGACCAGGCCTCTCTCTGAATCCCTCATCTGGTGGCAGCAGCCACTGCACCTCATGGCAGGGATGCCTTTTTCAGGCTCTGGTGCCTCAGAAGATACTCACCATGGATGTCTCCAAACTGGGCTGCAGGGCCCACTGTGATGGCTTGCAGACCCAGGGCATCTGGATGACAGGGGAGAATCTTCATCAAATCAGCTTTCTCAAGCTCTGAGCAGTTGCAAATGCTCTGCAGGTGTTCCAACACCACTTGGAGAACCAGTTTATTCTGGTCCAGACAGACAACCAAGTGGCGATATTTTATGTCAACAAACAAGGGGGTACTGGGTCATACTTCCTGTACTGGGAAGCATTTTGCTCTGCACCTATGTGAGTGAGAGCAGGATGCTCCTTTGAGCAGTATACCTCCCCGGTCAGGACAGTCTACTGGCGGACCAGCTCAGCAGGTTCCTTAAGCCCTGCAAATAGTGACTGGACCTGCATGTAGCCAGCCGCATCTTTGGGAAGCAGGAAGTGCAACCACACTAATGGCAACATAAGTGGTTAGCATTTGCCAATGACGCCTGGGCCATGTTGTGCTCCTAAGCCATCCAGTCCCTGTCCCATCACATGCTAAGCGGTTAGTGTGGGATTTTACCACAGTGCTCCGGCTGTGCTGGTAACATGGTGCATGGTAAACCCCCTGCTAAACCATCCATGTGCTTAGTAGACATGCCCCTAAGAGTACTCTTATGCATATAACAAATGGGGTAGTTTTATGAAACCTCTTATGGGCAAAAATCCTTTATAAAATTACTCCTTATATGCTGAGACCAAATTGTGATTTTTATTGTCAATCAAATATCCCTCTTCATCAACAAAATCTGATCTTGCTGATTAAAGATATATCATTGTATGGGTTGTAGATGACCTTTCATTACCCAGCAATCATTTTTCCTCTACATGACACCTCTCAGGTGAGGTTCAGTAATATGAAGAAACCAATTTACTTTCCGTCTGTCATAAGTGTCCTCTCCACATGTACAGTAAACGTGGAGCTCGAATCACAAAGGGCATGTCTGGGCCATCTGGACGGCCCTGAGCAAGATGGGCCCATTAGGACCTGATTCTGTACTGGGGAACAAAACGTTCCCATGGCACATAGAATCAGGCCCGAGGATGGCCCAGCATGCCACTGCCTGCCTGCAGCGACGTCCTCCCCACAGGAGCCCCTGGCTCCCACAGCTCTGCCCCCTCTTCCCTGCTGCTTGACCCATGGCTGGCCAGCCAGGGCTTGGATCAGGTGGCAGGGACCCCCTGCACCTGGTCCCATCCCTGGGGAGGATCCTCGGCCCCGATTGCCCCACCGGTACTGATTATTCCACCTGCGAGATGGAATAATCAGCATATCCCCTCTGATCGTGCAGGACATGCAGGGCTGTGACCTGAATTGGCCTTGTATGTCCTGCCAGCTTGTCCTGCCCCTGCTCTGCCCAGACCCTGCCCACTTCCACCCCCACCTGCTCTCCCTATTCTAGAGCTCTAGCCATGTGGGGAGAGCAGGAGGGGGAATAAGGGTAGGATCCATCTTGGAATTGGGCCCTTAGTGCCTACGACAAGATGAACAGTCTTATCTGGAACCATGAATGATTTAAGTTTTAAAATACCTGGCGAACAGAGAAACTTGTTAGTAATGTTCGGCTGAATGGGCATGACAGCTATATTTGATTTCCGACCTGGTAATGAGCTGTTGTATCCGATGTACAGAGAGTTGCATTTTGGAAAGAATACAATGAGGTCTTGCATTCCCGGAGATGCAATGTAATTAAACAATGTATCAGCTGTATTTATATCTTACCGCATTGCACTGCTGTAAAACAATTATTTGCCAGCTACTTTGACATGAAAGGAGTTAAGAAATCAGAAACTGACCCATTGTTTGTGATGAGTGTCAAGAGGTATAAAGGGCTTGGGTTTTAAGCGTCAGGTTACTAAACTAATGACCAGCAAAGAAGCAATTAAGAACAAATTCATTTTTCATGTTGATGCTTCGGTGTATCATTTACAAAAAACACATAGAATGTTCCCTCTTGAGAAGTTCTGTCATTGTTTGAGTGCATGAAAATTCATATCTGAATGATAATAAAGGAATAAGCAAAATTATTATTTACACCAATGGTAATTCAAGCTTTAAATACAGCTTTGTAAAGCTACAGAAGAAAATTTGTCAAATCTTCAAAATTTCTTTCATACAGCTGTGTTGCCTTTCAGCTTTTAAGTATGATAGGGCTCCCTATACCTCTTCAAAGAATTTTTCAATTTCCTTCTAATTTAAAGCATTTATTTGTACGGATAAACCAAACTGCTAAAGTAATGCTTACCTGTTTTTTTTTTTGGAGGTTACTGTTGGATTCCTTTTATTATTCCTTTTATTATTCCTATTATTATCCTTTGTTACAATTACCCCTGTTTTCCAAGTTTTTCTTCCTGTTCCATGTAAAAACAGATATATGTATCTTATCTTATCTGATGTTTTGTAGTTCTATGTAAACCGCGCTGATAATAAATAGTGCGGTATATAAAAATGTTAAATAAATAAAATGTTAAATAAATAAATTATTTGAACTTTTACTGTATTTTACAGTGAGATCAATGCTCCAATGAGACATTTATGGGCCTATTTATTAAAGTGCAGTAAGCAGTCCCCATGTGAATTAGCTTGTGGTAACTGTTTCCTTAGGCTACGGTAAGAGTTACCACACATCCATGACGCATAAGGGTGTGGATATAAAGGGGGCTTTCATAAAATTACCCAAGGTGCATTGCATGTAAAAATTCACACCGTGACTAGAAGTCGTGTGGGCAAGTGGAGTTTGGGCAGAGCGTGGATTGAATCATGATTTATAGATGTATTTTATAAAATACACATGTACTTTACATGCAGACATTTAAATCTGCTCCTGAGCAGGGGTAAATGTCTGTGGTTTCAGTCCAAAGGAGGCACAAGCCCTTGCAAAAGAGGAACCAAAGAAGAATAGCCAAACCATCTATATGTGGGATTAGTCCTTACAAATTAGGATAGAAATATGTGCTTACTTGGCCTTCGCATGTAGGTGTCCGGTTAGAAAATGACCTCCTTAGAATGTGCTAATTCATGAGCTAAGGGCTTACCATGGGTGTGGTGAGAAATGGATGGAGAATAGGCAGGTTATGGATGTGGACCGCACCTTGCAATTTGTTCATGGTAAGTTACTGTTCACCGTCATTGCTGCAGATACTGAAAATGTACTTATTGCCTCCTGAAGAGACATTATCGATGCGGCACTTACCATGGTGAGTGGAGCTACAAAATACCCTCCATCTGCTCAGAGTCTCCTGACATCAGCGTTAAAATCCCTTTGAGCCTCCCAACATTGGCCTTCAAATTCTTCCACCCTCCTGGAGCCTCCTGGCTTTTACCAAGGGTTCCTCTGGCATCTAGTGGGAGGCAGGAGCAAGTCTTGGATGCTCCTTCCCCATTGTCATCCAGGTTTAAAATGGTGCAACCTTGTTTGGCATCTTGACCCCTGGCAGTAGTACTATGAGACTACATCAAGGGCTCAGAGACACCATTTTGAAACTGGGCACTGATGGGACAAGAGCAGCCAGTGATAGACACCAGGGAAACTACTGGTAAGAGGCAGGGGGAGGTCTAGGCATGGAAGAATTTGAAGGCTGATCTCAGGGAGGAGCTAGGGGTCATCTCTGCCATTTTGGCCAGCAACACAGTGCTGAGCAGGAGGCAGTGGGCCTCGCTCCTACTCCCATTGACCACCAATAAACCCTTGTAAGCCTGGGTTTAGTGATCACAGGGGGGGGGGGGGGGGTCCTGAGCTATTAGAAAGGGTTTAATGGGGGTTGAGATGGTGAGATTGTGTTGGGGAGGCCTTTAGGGGGAGGGGGATCACCAATATGTTTCAGGGTGGGGAAGGAAGGGGGATTGCAATGATACTTTAAGGAAGAGGGGAGTTCAAAGGGATGCTTCATGGTGGGGAGTATTTATAGGGTCGGGGGCAGCCAGGAAAGGGGCTCCTGAGGTTGGGTCTGCAGATGGAGGGGCCTGATGTTGGCATGCACGTGCCCCTATCAGCAGGCACTTAGTCATGCCTGGGGCAGTTGTAAGTGCCGATACCTACAATCCAGACATGGCTTCCCTACTTAACATCAGGAATCCACATCTGCACTGTAGGACCTGCCTAAACTACTCCCACTCCCCACCCACCCCCAGGATAGACATGGTGAGCATTTCCACATCTGTAAAAAGCATGTTCTAAACTGGAACTGGGAATGCTTCTAAAATACTCCTCCATAGTCAGTTTTGTGAACAGGTAATCAAAAATATATATTTAAAAACAGGTTTAGGGCACACTAGGCCATCACACTGGTGAAACACAATCCAGCACTATCCCTAATTTGTCCTGTGTTGTGTCAGCCTGAACATTTTAGTGCTGGGGGACGTTAGCAGTCTTCATGAAAACAAGTCATAAGGGAATTCTATTGACAAGGCAAAATTGCTGGGCATTAGTGTTGGCAGCGGCTGATAATACAAGAGCCCAGATTTGCTTTTATACAAACCTTTGTGCCTGATTATTTTTAATTGCACTGTTTTATTTAAGTTGGAAAATGTAATCCTGAAAAGATAAACATGATCTTCACAGCAGCCTGTGCAATAACCTTATGTGAGCCAGGGATGCAATACACGTTTTGACAGATAATAAATCAGGGAGGAGCTTAGAGATTCCAGATGGAGCTAAAAAAAAATAAACCACTGGGTGGCGGAGTGTGGGTTGGGAACGTTTTCCCTTTTTTTTTTAAAACTAAACTAAAGAAAAACAGAGTTATGCAAAGCAGTGCCAAGTTCTAGGATTGTATGCCCCATTTTATTCTTAAAGTTATTGGTGTATGGATCCCAAAAGCAAAAGTTCAGCGGAATACTTCCATATTTCCTTTTAGCTAAAGTTTTCCAACATGGTTATAGGGTATCATGGGCCTATTGTGTTATTCTTCTACTTCTTCCAATTTTTGCAGCACATTCAAGCTCCTTCCTGTTTAGTTTAACATTCAGAGGGTATTTTTTTCTCCAGCCAAAAGAAGAAAAGGAGAGCATGGTTTGGAGGCATCATGAAACACAATTTTAGCCTTCACCAGACCATGATTGCTCAAAACAGTTGCATTATAAATGGATGATAAGGCAAAGAGTGAGTCTGATGTTGTGAGGACTTGCTATTTTGCTAGTCCTCAGAGAATCAAGTTACTTATCTGTAGCAGGGGTTCTCCATGGACAGCAGGATACAAGTCTACTCATACTCTCCCATGTTCCCAAGGTGACAGGTGGGAAGAGGCATGCATGCACAGTAAAGCTCTTACAAGTTTTGAGAGAGATCTTAAGCTGGAGAGCTGTTTCCCATGCCGGGCTCCATTGGTGACTTCATTCTATGTTGTGGGGACTTGTGTCTTACTTTCCATAGAAACAACTTCTACAGGTAACTTGGTTTTACCTGCAATGAGGTAAGCAACGTTTCAATAAAGGGCTTTTGAATATTTGTCACTGTGAGCCTGATTTTATAAGAGGGTGATAATGTGAGAAGTCCAAAAAGGTGCCTATTTTATAAAGGCAACATTAATGCTTATTTGCCTTTCTAGAATCAGCCCTGTAGCACACAATACCGATGCATACATTACACCTTTCTGAATTGGTGGACATGTATACTACGTGTGTATGCATGTATTTTATAAAATACCGTATCTCTATACATTTCAATGTTTCCTGTCTTCTGCCCAGGAATATCCTAGAGTGCATATAAATACATTCTGTCTTGTCGCCTTAGATACCTATATTAACCTGACCATCTTTTCTAAGTTCAAATACGGGACACTCAGTGAAGCTGGGGGGGGGGGGGGGGTTCAAAGTTAAGGAAAATAAAAAATATGTTTATAATTACAATTTTAATTTTAACCCAAAATGTTAATGAGTAGGTTTATAGCTTTACTTACAAACGTGCCAGTCAAGTCTACTTGTTGTATTTCTCTACAGAGTCAATTTTCTTCAAAATAGCAACATTTCCACTAAGATAATTAAAAAATTCTGTGCAACTCAACTCAAAATTGTACTTAGACATTTGAGAGCCTCTACATGTAGATTGTTTTTTTCTGTAGACCACACTTTGTTCATGATTGAAAAGAACCTTTCAGTTGGAGCATTGGAACCTGGCAAACATAAAAAAAATTCAACAGGCTTACATAAATTTTTATATGGTACCTCATTACTTTTGAGGTTTTGTCTGCCTGATGGTTGCCTGGGCCTTGGGGAGGAAGCAGAGCCAGATTTGTCAGATGTACTGAGGACTTAGAAATTTAGTATAACCAATCATCTAAATTATTTTAGGATTCTACAACAAAGTAGCTGTCTTAGTCAGAATGATGTCTAAATCGTCTGGGTATTTTTTAGAGTTTAGCTCTACAACCTGCCAGTGCTCCCCCCTCACTGTGCAGAGTAAGTGGTAGGTTCCAGCCAATGGAAAGTCAGCACTAGTCACAGGACAGGTGGGCTGATTTTCTGCACAGGGTCTGGGAGAAAGTCAGTGGAATTAAGTGTTTTTTTTGGTAGGGGTGAGTGGGGTTGCTGAGAAAGGGTAGAAATGTAAGAGGAATGGGGTAAAGTGTGAGCGGGCTATGAAAGGCTGAGAAAAAGAACTGGTAGCAAAAGCAAGAACTAGGGCATTGAAGTAGAGGACTGCAGAAGCAGCACAGCACCAGCAGACAGTCAGAGACAAAATCTGTCTGTCTGAAAAGTGCTAGTGTGCATGTATGTACCTGATTTGGGGGGTGGGGGGGTTGGATGAATGCATGTGCATGTGTGCGTGTGACTGAAGTACAACAGAGTGCATGCAAGTGTATACGTTTCTGTCTCATATAAATAGAGTTTCCCTTTGAAAATTTCAGCTGGAGTGGAGAAGTCCGCTTGCACAAATGTGGAGGAGAATAGGAGTGGGGCATATGTTTTAAAATAGGGGACATTTAGGCATCTCGACCAAAGTAATACAATTCCAGGGATAAATCCTTAAAATGCGGGACTGTCCCATATAATATGGGATGGTTGGTCACTTTATACTGCCATGCAATTTTCTAAAAGGCCTTTCCTGCATGTAGACAGGCTCTAAATGCGCAAGACATTTTATAAAAGTACCCTGACATATGTATGTATTGTATATATATATATATATATATATATATAACAAAATGTAATATTTAAAAGTATGATGTCCAAGTAAGCATTGTAACAGAAACATTCTAGGAAGGATGGTATTGAGGTGACTATTTATTGAGTTTAACTATCAAAGTTACCTCTGGAACTCGCGCCCTCCTGATATTCGTTTTGAATCATCTCATCAGAAATTTGAGAAAATGTTGAAAACCTGGCTTTTTCAGAAATCCTATGCAGCCATCATCTGACACAGGTCTGGCTTCTTTCATTGGTTACCCTCCCTAATGTGCAATGCTTAGTTGGTCCTTTTGGATGACTGTAGTGCTGTTCATACCATTTTTCTTATTGGATTGATTGCTTTTGTATATTATTTGTCAATTATCTTCTTTTGACCCCTGATTTTACTGTAAACTGCTATGATGCCATATATTGTGCCTATGGCCAGAACTACAGACCAACCCCCCCCCCCTCCCTTATCATTCATGTACATAGTATTGTAAAATAGCACACACTGTAAATAGCCCACCATGAATCAATGCCACCCTACAAACACACGCATTCACTGGTTATCACTGCATGCACACACAAAAAGTCAGTATTCTTCGATTGTTTGCTGTGTAGACCGCCTTGATTACAGGAGAAGGCGGTATAGAAATCCTTTTAAATAAAATAAAAATAAATAAATGGCAGTATATAAAATGCAACACAAATAAAGGATGGTCAAGTCACAACAGAGCTAATATTGTCAAATAAATTGAAGAAAACTCTGTATATTAACATGAAAAGTGAACGTGTCATCAGAGGCCACTTATATATTTCTTAAAAGGCATTTGCATAGCTTTTTATAAAGCAACCAGGGGTCTCAGTCTTCCCGGGCAAAAACAAAACCCGCCAGAAATGATCTGGCAAGGCAAAGCCCAAATAACATCAGCGACCCGTATAGTAACGTTGCTTTAAGATAGACTGAGACCCCTGGTTGCTTTATAAAAAGCTATGCAAATGCCTTTTAAGAAATATATAAGTGGCCTCTGATGACACGTTCACTTTTCATGTTAATATACAGAGTTTTCTTCAATTTATTTGACAGTATATAAAATGCTACACATGCCTCTTTTCAAATCCATGCTAAAAGCTCACCTCTTTGAGGCTGCTTTTGGATCCTGACCTACTTAGTCTCCTATGTGTCTCCTTACCTTCCATGAACTTAGCTGTTGTCTGTCTTGACTAGATTGTAAGTTCTGACGGGCAGAGACTGTCTTTACATGTATCTGTACAGTGCTGCCTATGCGTTGTAGCGCTATATAAATGACCAGTAGTAGTAGTTTTATGAGGGCATTTTCACATGTGTAAAGTGCTCCTCACACGTAAGTATGTGTGATGTCAAGAATGCATGTGCTTGAATATGACGGTGGGTTAGCGTGTTCTGGGGTGGAATTTGGATGTTTTGCAGATTGAAGATTTTTGCATGTAATTTATAAAATATGCATGTGCATTTCCACATGGCGAGGATTCATTTTACCTGCAATTTCTGTAGGTGTCTGTTTATAAATTAGGCTACACATAGGTATTTTCTTGCACAGTCATCCCAAGAATCGTTTTATAATATTAACTTATATGCGGGTAATATTGTAAAAACGAATTTTCACATATATGTAGCCACATACATGTTTAAATGGCCTTTATAAAATACCAACCAGTGTAAATGTATGAACATTTGCATGAACGAAAGCACTTTGCCATTGGGCATAGCTGAGACGGACTGCTGGCGGAGTTCACAAGTACATGCATTGATTAGGAAATACCTTAATCTATCTGTATACCTGTGCACTTTGGGGCAAGCTTAGTAAGCGTGCTTCCTGGTAGCCAGGATTCAGTGGTATCGTGTGTGCTGCACTAGTGATCCCAGGCTAACCAGTTCATGTGTTAGTGGCTCTCCGGAGACAAAGAGGGTTAGTGATGTAACATGAGCACTGACAGCATGTCACAGTTAGCATGGGCCTTGACTTTCCCTCTTTTCACCTTTCATCTACTTATCATCATTCTGTTTCCTACTCTCACTTTCTGAGCCTTCCCATTCTCTACTTCTATCTCATTCCTTCCCTTGCCAAGGCTGGTTCAAGGGATCATGGCGCCCTGAGCCAACTTTACTTTTGCGCCCCCCCCCCCCCGGGCCAATCTTGTGGTCTGAGCTGCACAAATAGGGGTAAACTTTCAACCAGTGCAGTCACTGTAAGTTAAGCACTGGTGCTACCACATTTCTGTGCTTTGGACATCTTTACACCCATTTTCAGACTTCCAAAGTACAAATAGGGCTTCTAAAATAACCCTCTTAGTTTAGTCTTGCTGAATAGCAGGCCTCAACTAAACAGTGCAGGTGTGGTCATTGGTATATTCAGCGTTGCTATCTAAGGGTGCAATTTGAGAAGCCCTATTCATGCTTTGGGTGTCTGAAAATGGGCATAGAGATGTCCAAAGCACAGAGAAGTCTCTAGAGCCATTTTATAAGCTGGTTCTGAGGAAGTCCCAGGTGTGAGGATGTCCATGTCTGAAAGGGGACATAAGAACATAAGATATGCCATACTGGGTCAGACCAAGGTCCATCAAGCCCAGTATCCTGTTTCCAACAGTGGCCAATCTAGGTCATATGTACCTAGCAGTTTCCCCAAAAGATACAGGTTCCACCATGCTTGTATTGGGTCAAGCATGATATCATAGGTCCCTTTTTAATAATGGTTTATGGACCTTTCCTCCAGGAACTTCTCCAAACCTTTTTTAAACCCAGCTACACTAACAGCCTTTACTACATCCTCCGGTAACAAATTCCAGAGTTTGTTCCCAGAGGATATAGTGGCTGGGGAGGTGAGAGAGAGAGAGACTGGAAGAACAGAAGAAGAGACTGACACTGGTGGGGACTGGCTGAAGGGAAATAGAGACTGGTGGAGGCAGCTCTGGCCCTATTCGAATCCGGGTTAAAAACTCACCTCTTTGAAGCTGTGTTAGGATCCTGATCCCTTTATTCTCCTGCTTATCACCTACAGTATCTGTATCTTGCCATTCCCTTTGATTTACCCTCGTCCCCAGTTGTTGTGTGGTCTGTCTTGATTAGATTGTAAGCTCTGATGAGCAGGGACTGTCTCTTACTTGTACTTGCTTATGTCTTGTAGCGCTATATGAATGATAAGTAGTTGTAGCTGGAGTAAAGGGAAAGAGAGATAAAGAGGGCTAGTGAGGAAGGTTGGTGCTGAGGTGAAGGGGTCCAGGAAGAGTGGTGAAGATGAATTAGGGGGTTCCTGAATGTTTTGGAGGTTAACCAGGGGTCCTCACAACCAAAAAGGTTGGAAACCTCTGTTTTAGAACACCAGTACACCTCCAGTTGGAAAAAGAGATCAAAGCGAACTGTTACAGGTTCCTACTCAGAAGCTATATGTGAACAAAATCCTTCAGCTTGGTTATACATGCAGAACACAGAGATGCCCTTAAGAGGTGGGCCAGCAAGGCATTCACTCAGGGTGCCCAAGCTTAAGGGTGCCAAAAGTCTGTCTCATTGCTCACCCCTTCACAGCCATAGGAGTATTTCTCTTTGCTGCCATGGCTGGCACTGTGGCATTCTTAAGATGTAAACAGGACGTGACTGTACTTGCCTTTTAACGATGCTGCAATGCCTGCGGGTGCAGCATAGCAGAGCTGTGGAAGTGAAGGGAAACTCTCCCCGGCTGTGTAAAAGAAGAATGCACCTGTAGCGAGGTGGGATGGCTGAGGAGACAGAGTTGCCAAGTTACCCAATTCCAGAAGTGAGATTTTTCTGCAGATTCTGGTTTTATATTTTCATTGCAATGCAGTGTGGTGTTTGTAGTCCCTGATTTTATGCACTGAACTCAGTGCTGCAGGTCCCATAATGCATCAGGATGAGATTGTCAGAAATCCAGGACTGGCTTAAAATCTCACTCCTGGAATTGGGTAACTTGGTAACTCTGAGAAGAAGAGCTGTGACTGATGCCTGAGGATGGGGGAAGAGATGAGGCGACTGGCAGGGACTGATGCTAGAGCAGGACAGGAAATGGCCTGAGGATGGGACTGAGACTGGAAAAGAGCTGATACTGGTGAGGCAGGGGCTGGGACTGGAAGGGGGCTATTGGTTTGATGGTTAGAATTCGAAGAGGGCTGATACTGGAGAGGCAGGAACCAGAAGGGGGCTGATGCTGGGACTGGAGGGGGGCTAGGACTGGAAAAGGTATGATGCTGGAGTGATTGGGAATGGAAGGAAGCTGATGCTGGGGGACTGGGTCTGGGACTAGAAGACTTGAGATGCTGGGGGCGGGGGGGGGGGGGTTGGGACTAGAAGTAGACTGATGCTGGGGCTGGGGTGGGGACTGGGATTAGAAATGGGCTGATGCTGGGTCTGGGGGACAGGAACTGGGAATGGATGGGAGGTGATGCTGGGGGCTTGAGGTTGGGACTGGAGGACGACTGATGCTGGGATGCTAGGGCTGGACTGGAGAATGACTGATGATGGGGCTGGGACTAGAAGTAAAATGATGCTGGGGTTGGGGTAGGGGCTGAGTGAAAATGGGCTGATGCTGGGGGGAGGGTTGGACAGGAAATGGGCTGATGCTGGATGAGTGCTGGGACTTGAAAGGGGGTAGGGCTGTGACAGGAAGAGGACTGATGCTGGGGGTCGGAGATTGAAAGGGAGCTGATGCTGCCAAATGCTGGGGTCAAGGTGGGACAAAGTGGCAGAAGCTGGAGTAGTGAGGTTAAAGAAGACAGTTTGTATATGGGGAGGGGGGTTAAGAAACAAGGTATTCCTAACAGGGTCTCTACATTTCAAGGTAAGAGTGTGTGGCTTTTTAATTACTAGCTCTCTGCCTGAGAGTTCTTAAAAGGGTTTTGGTACATTTTTAAAACAAAGTTACATTCTTTTTGGTGCTTTAGTTCAAAAGGGGAAATATTTTCTTTAGTTGTGTAGGTTTAAAACTCTGCTTTCAGTATCGTTCTCAGCTCCCCCCCAACTCCCACCCACCCACCCCGTGTGAGCAGTCTTGCTTTATAGGGCCCCTCCCTAATTAGCTACACACAGGGACCTAGAATGGCACATTTAGAACTACTTTTTCTTTGAAAGGACAGCTGTGAAACCAACTGGTACTTTGGTAGGTCTCTCTCTCTTTTGCTTCAACAGATACCTAAGCTCCACCAACTGAACAATGACTGGGAAAAATTGTATCACCAAAGCTGTTGCCTCCATTACAGCTTCTGCCTCTGCTAGACAGAGGTCCCAATGCCAGCTGAAGGACCAGTTCCATGTGCAGGATGCCTGTATGCTGAAGCTCTTAGGAAACAAGTGGAGGAGCTCAGAGAAGAGGTGGCGAGGCTGAGGAGCATTCAAGACAGTGAGAGGTACATTGATGAGATGCTTCTGAAGCATCCAAGCTCTCCAGCAGAAGAGAAGATGGGAGTCTACAGAATGACAAAGGTTGGACACGAGTCACCAGGGCCTGCAGAATCACCAATCCAATTCCTCCAGCCCTTGAATTGAAGAACCATTATGCAGCCCTGGAAGTGGAGTAGGTGAAAGCATCTCTGGAAAGTGAAGAACCAGAGCATGAGCATCCCAAAGTTGCCAAATCAGTGACCAGAAGGAAGCTAAGGGTATTGGTGATTGGTGACTCTCTTCTGAGGGGTACTGAGGCATCCATCTGCCAACCAGACTTGATGTCCAGAGAGGTATACTGTCTGCCAGGTGCCAAAATCCGAGATGTTACGGAGCGTTTGCCGAGGCTCATCAAGCCAACTGACTATTACTCAATGTTGCTCATCCATGTTGGCACAAATGCTACTGCCAGATATCCCTGAGCATATCAAAAGTGACTTAATGGCTCTGAGATAGAGGGTGAAGCACAGGGGAGCACAGGTGGTGTTCTCTTCAATCCTCCCTGTTGAGGGTAAAGACCAAGGCAGAGAAGCTCTCGTCCTGGAGATAAATGCATGGTTGCGTGGATGGTGTCATCAAGAGTGCTTTGGTTTCCTGGACCATGGGATGCTGTTCCAAGGGTTGCAGAGTAGAGATGGCATCCATCTGTCCAAGAAGGGTTGACGTGTCTTCAGTAGCAGAGAGGGCTTTAAACTAAATTAATTGGGGGTGGGTGAAGAAAGTCCCCAGGTAAGTAAAACATTAAATACCTTTGTGAAAATGGGTAAAAGGGGCAACATATGGAAAGCAGTGTGTATAAATGCCTGTAACATGGGAAATGAGATCCAAGATGTTGAGGTTTTTATTGGGAGAGGCTGACTTGGATTTAATGGCAGTAACAGAGACATGGTTCACGGTCAACCATGACTGGGATGTAACTACACCAGGCTATTCAGAAAGGACAGGGTAGGAAGAAGGGGAAGAGGAGTGGCACTATGTGTAAAAAATAATATTAACGCTATGGAACTACGGGGCTTAAAAGGGAGAGAGGAGGCACTATGGGTTAAACTAGAAAGAGAGAAAGAAAAATCTATTTGCATTGGTGCGATATACAGATCTCCCTCACCGGGAGAAGAGGTGGACGGAGATTTAATTGAAGATATACACAGCATTGCCAGGAAAGGGGAAGTGCTGGGGAAGGGATTTGGAGGCAGGAAAATAAATAAATTAATTAAACCCAGCAACACAGGTGACAAGAATGTGTCTTAGAGTGAGGATATATTTGTCAGCTTGGTCTCTCTCTGCTTTACCTTTTGAATGGAAAAGAGGAAGGGAGAGTTTGGATGCAGTCTCTACAAGTGTCTCAAGGACTTCACAGTGAGACAAGGTACAATCCCAGAGTTGCATTGTGCCATGGCACAACTATCGCTGAGGAATGGAGCTGCTACTCCTTGGAAGGCAGGAGACCTTTCCACATCAGGCCCTGCAACATCTTAGAGCCCGGGTGACTGATTCATGATAGGATGGATCAAATTGGTGGAGGGGTGGCTCCATATGTTAAAGAGAGCATTGAATCAAATCAAATAAATAAAAGTTCTGCAGAAAACAAGATGCACTACTGAATCTTTGTGGATAGAAATTCCATGTGTGAAGGGGAAGAAAATAGTGGTAGGGGTATACTACCATCCACCTGGACAGAATGATCAGACAGATGGTAAAATATCAGAAATTAGGAAAGCTAACACATTTGGAAACATAATAATAATGGGTTATTTCAATTCCTCTAATATTGATTGGATGAACATCACATCAGGAGATGCCATGGAGGTGAAGTTCCTAGATTAAATAAATGATTGCTTCTAGAACAGCTGACTAGAGAAGGAACTAAATCAATGGTTCCCAAACTTGGGGTTGGGACTCCAAAGGGGGTCACATCATCAGTGGATTGGATTACAGAAATGTGACCATTTCCCCATCTCTCTGGACTTTCACTGTGACCTTTGCCAAGTCAACAGTCAGCATGCGGCCTGTGAGCCAATGAACATTCATAGGCCCTAGCCCCTACCTGGGCAAACTTCATGTTAGGCTGAAAACTCATGCTGAGAACTGTAGTCTGTAAGCACACATTGCACACTGACACAAGGGACCCTGTGCTGACTGCTGCTGCTGTTGCCACTACTGTTGCTGCCGCCTTTCTGCTTTAGATGAGTGGAGGCAGCAGAAGGAGGCTGGAGATCTGCCAGTTTGATGTTTTCATCATACGGGGCCATGTGAATTTTCATTTGTGAAAATGGGGTCATACGGGATAAAAGTTTGAAAAGCACTGAGCTAAACACAGGATTTGGTACAAGAGCTAATTGCATTGGGACTACTTGGCACTAGCAATCATCAGGATATTTTTTCTGCCACATGTTAGCACTGCCCCATCGAATCTCTCTTTATACTGTAGCTGCCTTCCAAAACTAAACCATCAGCATTCATACAGAAATATCAGAGAGAAGCATTACTGTGCAGGCACGCATCCCTGGGGCTTTTCTGCTCAAATCACACCTTTTCTCCCGAGAATGGTTCTGCCCGCAGGCTCCATTCAAACGCACATGGAACAGCAGCAGCAACGTGATCCAAGGTGCCTGCCACTACAGTCCACTTTCTTTGAACAGGAAGTGCAACTAGGGGAAGAAGTGAGCCCCAGAGACCGGCGCCATGGAGTGCTCTTGCTGCTGGTCAGCACATGTTTGAATGGAGCCAGCAGGCAGCAGCATCCTTGGACAGAAAGCCCCATGGATGCCTGCCTGCACAGTAACACTGCTCTCCGGTGTTGTGGCGTAACTGCGCATGGTTTGTTGCTAGCTTTAGAGATAGGCATCACTACTTCTGTTTACAGATACTGTGGTTGGTGCAGTTCAGCAAAGTTTGGGAGGGTTGTTAGGAACAAAAAGGGATAAGGAACGGATGGATGGGAGGGCTAGAAGATAAAAGGATGAGAGTGGAAAAGAAGTAAGGTAAAGGAGAAATGGAGGAGGGAGGGCGGAGGAAAAGGTAAAGGATGGAGGGAAGAAATGGAGTGGGAAATAAGGGAGAAAAAATGGAGAAGAGCAAGAATTGAAGAATGAGATAAGGGAGGGATGGAGGAGAATAACGATGAGGAAAGGAAGAAGAGTGTATGTGTGAGGGAGGAGTTGGTGAGCAACGTGTAAGAGTGGATGGGAGCGAGCTGTAAGAGAGCTGGGGAAGGATGAATGTGTTAGCACAAGGGGAGTAGGGGAGAAAGGGGAGGGGGTAAAAGGGAAACGGCTGCAAATACCATGAGTATGGTGCAGAGAAACAAAATTTAAAAAGAAAACCAAAATGAATGATAAAAATAGAAGACTGAGGAATGAGATCAGCAAGAGAGGAAAGGGGAGTAGAAAGGCAATCTCTAAAATAAAATATAAGGGGGGCATATTCAATTGCAGCAACCAGAGCAGATAAAGCAGCTGGCCATCGCCGCTTTAAATTATGCCTGGTTATTCATTGCTGGGACCATAGGTGGCCAGATAGCTAAACTGGTTAAAGTTAAAATAGCCTTTTCTCTGCTTAACTTTAGCTAGTTTAAGTTATCCGGTTAGCCGCTAACTGGGTAACCTATGTTGCCGTATCTGCTCCGCCCTCAGAATGTCCCGACACTAAGTAGTTAGTGTTAGGGCAATTAAACCTGGTAAGGGGGAATATTCAGTGGCACTAACCACTTTACTACCACTGAATATCCCGCTGATTGCAGGTTAGCCATTTAGCACATCTGCTAACCTGCTAAACTGTTTTGAATATGCCCCTCTCAGAGAACAGAATGTGCAAGAAAAGAAGAACATATACAAATCAGAAGGGAGAAGAAATTAGGCATGTGTGTGCCAAAGATTTTTGGGCTAGTTTTTGTTCAGTTAGTACTTGGGAACCAAAGCATTTGTTTGTTGGTCTCATTTGTCCCCATTAACATCTATGGAGGAAGCAATTTTGCAGTTTAACAGGTTTGCCATGTATTTTCAATGAAACCTGCTTGAACCTTGATGGCATTCATTATAATAAACCTACTCAAAAATCTGGATGAAAAATGATCCACAAAAACACAATCAGATTATTAATTTATCATGAAATAAATAGAGGACCTCAAATAATAATGAGCTTGCACAGGCCTAAAAAGACCCTCTAGTATACCGTCCTCGTAGGGCCACAACTAGTATGCTCTATATCAGGGGTGGGCAATTCCGGCCCTCGTGCACCACAATCCAGCCTGGTTTTCATGATGGCCCTAATGAATATTTATGGACCTATTTCCATATAATGGAAGGCAGTGGATGCAAATAGATCTCATGAATATTCATTAGGGACATCATGAAAACCAGGCTGGATTGTGGTGCACGAGGGCCGGAATTGCCCACCCCTGCTCTAGATCATCATAGGTCCATAAAATAATATTTGTGATAATTCTACAAACCCAAATATAAATATACCCAAATACACCTGACACAGTATTGTGTTTCGATACAAGAAAGAACTTAGCTGCATCAGAGGAAAGCTCAAAAATGAAAATCCTCTATCCAAGCTCCTGCTGGCTGAATACTCCTATCCTCATCTCACACTCCAAAAAACCTTTTAACGGCATTCAAATAGTCACACAGTCAGAACAGCCAATCAAAACAAAGGAATCCAATCAATAGCCTGATTAAGACCATATGGCTCAATAAAGTTCAATCAAAACATCCAGCTATGTTCACAAATGTCCAATTGTTTCAATCTATTACCCCCATGCCAAGATGATGGTAAGTGATCAAGAATTCACCATTGAAAATCAGATAATGTAGTTGCAACCAATGGAAATGGGTGGAGCAGTTCCTAAACCAGTCTTAATACGGCTTTTATGTTCAGTTAAACACAAATGATCTTCCTCTTGGTTCGACCCACTTAGATCTAGTAATATGGGCAGGAAATCATATATACAATCTACTCAGTATCGCAAGTAGCATGATATTTAGAGTGATAGGTTTTCCCTTGAGGATGTGTCCAGCATTGACACCAATTATGCCAATTATGATTGCCATAAGAATAGTGACCAGCAGGCTGTTGAGTTTCCACAGTAAATGGCATAAATGTAATCAGTAATTCCCCTAAGACTTTGCCACGGATTAAATGCGATACGAGGAGGGTCAACCAAACATGCGTGCAGACTATTCGAACATGACTATTCGAATGCCATGATAGGTTTTTTTTGGAGTTTGAGATGGGGATAGGAGCATTCAGCCAGCAGGAGTTTGGCTCAGATGATTTTCATTTTTGGGCTTTCCCCTGATGCAGATAAGTTCTTTCTCTTATTGAAATACAATATTGTGTCACGTGTATTTGGGTTAATTTATATTTATATTTGGTTTTGTAGAATTATCACAAATATTGTTTTATGGACCTATGATGATCTAGGGCATAGTAGTTGTGGCCCTACAAAGACAATATACTAGAAGGTCTTTTTAGGCCTGTGTAAACTCATTATTATTTGAGGTCGTCTATTAATTTCATGATAAGTTAATAATCTGGTTGTGGTTTTTGTGAATCTTGATGGTAGGCATCTGTGACAGCACTACATGCCATCAAGCATGATACAACCACAAGAGGGGCAGAGAGTACATACAGTGGCAGGATGAGCACCAGAAACCACCATCAGAAGGACAAAGCAATACAAAGAGGGCAATGAACACCTCAAGATAGTTGAAGAGGGCAAAGCAGTACAATTGTTGGAAGCACATAAGGCACTTTAAGAGGAGTAAAATGGCAAGGAGACCAGCATAGCAGCCAGAATGGCTACAAAATCCTAAATTATGCCAGGAGGACCAGCACAGCACAACACTCAGATTGTATGGAATGCCCTAAAACAGTAGAGGTGGCACAAGCCCAGATTTCAGGAGAGGGGTGAGGGCCTGATATTCCTAAACTCCATTGAGCCCAATATTCAGCAGCAGTTGTTGAAACGCAAAAGGATTGTGAAAAATTGCAAAAGGACCTTGAAAAAATTGGAAGACTGGACATCCAAATGGCAGATGAAATTTAATGTGGACAAGTGCAACGTTATGCACCTAGGAAAGAACAACCCAAACTATGGTTACATGAAGCAAGATAACTCATTAGAAACTACCACTGAGGAAAAAGATTTAGGTGTTATCGTGGATAATACGTTGAAAACCCTCCACTTAGTGTGCAGTGGCAGCCAAAAAAACAAATAGAAAGGAATGAAAATAAAACAAAGGATATTATAAAGCCTCTGTATCATTCCATGGAGCGACCGCACCTTGAATATTGTGTGCAATGCTGGTCGCCATATCTTAAAAAGGATATAGCTAAATTTGAAAAGAAGAGCAACAAAAATGGTAAAGGGAATGGAAGGATACCCCTATGAGGAGAGGCTTAAAAGGTTGGGGATCTTCAACTTGGAAAAGAGATGGCTGAGGGGGGATATGCTAGAGGTCTATGAATTAATGAATGGAGTGGAACGGGTAAACATAGATCGATTGTTTAGGCCATCAAAGTAGAAAGACTAGAGACACACAATGAAACATAGAAACATAGAAATATGATGACAGAAAAAGACCACATGGCCTATCTAGTCTGTCCTTCCATATCAACAACTACAACAGTCCCCTTTTTATCTTTAGAGATCCTCTGTGTTTGTCCCATGCTTTTTTTAATTCAGTTACTGTCCTCATCTCTACCACCACCACTGGGAGACTGTTCCATGGATCCACTACTCTTTCCGTAAAGAAATATTTCCGCATATCACTCCTGAATCTCTCCCTTCACCCTCATCTCATGTCCCCTCGTAGCAGAACTTGCTTTCAATTGAAAGAGGCTCTCTCCCTGAACATTTATGCCATGGAGGAATTTAAACATCTCAATCATATCACCTCTATCCCGCCTTTCCTCTAAGGTGTACATATTAAGATCCTTCAGTCTGTCCTCATATGCTTTATAATGAAGACCACTAATCATTTTAGTAGCCACCCTCTGCACCGACTCCATCCTGTTCACATCCTTTTGAAGGTGCGGTCTCCAGAATTGCACACTATATTCCAAATGAGGTCGCACCAAAGACTTATAGAGAGGCATTATCACCTCCTTTTTTTCTGCTAGCCATTCCTCTCCGTATGCACCCAAGCATCCTTCTAGCTTTTGCCATCGCCTTTTCTACCTGTTTAGCTACTTTAAGATCATCAGACACAGCCACGCCTAGGTCCCGCTCTTCTTTAGTGGACAAAAGTACTTCACCCCCTATACTATATTGCTTCCTTGGATTGCTGCAGCCCAAATGCATGACCTTACATTTTTTAACATTAAATCCCAGCTGCCAAATTCTAGACCATTCTTCAAGCTTAGCTAGATCCCTCCTCATGTTATCTACATCTTCCTGGGTGTCTACTCTATTGCAGATTTTGGTATCATCCGCAAAGAGGCAAACCTTACCCGACAGCCCTTCCGCTATATCACTAACAAAGATGTTAAAAAGAATCGGACCAAGGACAGATCCCTGGGGCACACCACTGGTAACATCCTTCTCCTCAGAGTGAGCTCCATTTACTTGTACTCTTTGTTGCTTCCCACCCAACCAATTTCTAACCCAAACAGTAACTTTAGGGTCCATCCCTAGGGTGCTCAGTTTCTTTATAAGTCGCCTGTGAGGAACAGTGTCAAAGGCTTTACTGAAATCTAAATACACCACATCTAGAGCACATGAAGCTACAATGCAACCTATTTGAGACTATTAAGAGAAAATATTTTTTTATTCAAAGTGTAATCAAACTCTGGAATTCATTATAGGAGGATGTAGTTAAAGCTTTTAGTGTAGCTGGGTTTAAAAAAGGTTTGGAGAAGTTCCTGGAGGTAAGGTCCATAAACCATTATTAAAAAGGACCCAGGAAATCCACTGCTTGCCCAGGACAAGCATTGTGGAACATGTGTGCCTCTTTGGGAACCTGCCAGGTATTTGTGGCCTGGATTGGCCACTGTTGGAAACAGGATACTGGGCTTGATGGACCTTGGTCTGACCCAGTAAGGCATTTCTTATGTTCGTAGCATTGGCTGCTGAATGTACCCACAGACTGGCATGGCACAAACTGGATAGTGCCAGGGTGGCCTGTGGGCAGGGTTGGGGTGGTCACAGCATCTATGTGATTATCAGCCCTCTAACCAGATAGGTAACCGCATAAAGCTAGGACAGATCAATGGCTGTCCTAACTTTATGTGGTTTTGCAATCTGGTTAGTGGTTGCATAATGCCACTGAACAGATAGCAAATGAGGTTGGGGTTGACACTGGCTATTCAGTGCTGGTGGATATCTGACATCCAGTGCAGAATATCTAGTTTCACCTTTGCCCATAGTGGCCAGGTGCTTTACAAGTGCAGACTGCTGCAGGCTGGCTATTGGGCCCTTTGTTTCCCACATAGGAACCTTAAGGTCAGAGAAAGATTCCCCTGAGGTGGAAGAAGCAATCATGAACTGCTTAGATGACATGCTGAGGGATTTAAATAAGAATCAGAGGATGTACCATGATGACAATCCCAAAAGCAGTGGGAGTGGGGCTGCAGCACTAATGGCAACAGCCCAGAAGAGCAAGATAGACTGGAAACATCTATAATGAAAGGCTAATACTTGTGGCAGAAGAGTGATAGTTGACAAGTACAGTGATGGAGTATGGTGGATGTGAGGGCAATCTGCCATTGCATGATAACTTGAATTGATTCAGCAATCAGGCTTCCTCTATCAGTGCTCCATGCTTATCTTTCCTGATAGAAGAGGCATGGGATGAAAGAAGCATTCATGGCGTGCTCTCATCCATTCATTCAGAACAGTCTAAGGGGCTTTTTAGTCAATGACTCGAAGTAAAGTTTTTTACTTGACAAGTACAGTAATGGAGGATGGTGGATATGAGGGCAATTGGGCACCTCATGATAGCTAGGGTTGATTTGGCAATTGGGCTGTCAGTGCTCCATGATCATTCCTTCTGATAGAAATACTGGTCAAATGCCAAAATGTTAATGGGATATTCAGCAGCAGTAGGTCAATGCTAAAGAGGAAGGTCAGCAATGAGATGGATCGATACAATAACAGCAGCTATGGGTGCCACTCTGTCAACAATGAGCCGCCTGACTGGAGACCAAACACAGTTTAGGACAACTATCCAGAGGGTCGCCATGAGTCAACATTGACTCAACGGCACTTAACAACAACAATAACGCCATCAGGAAAGGAACTGCTGCTGAATATCCAAGCTGAGCGGCACTATGCAGATAAGTGACAGAACTTATTTGATCAACCACATATTCAGCTGGCACTTATCCAAATTAAAACTTAGGCTTACATTCCATGCTGTCCAAGTTCTCCAGTTACAGTGCCTTTTGAAAGTATTCATCCCCTCGGTGTTTGTCCTGTTTTGTTGCATTACAACCTGGAATTAAAATGGAGATTTGGGGGTTAGAGCCATGTGATTTACACAACATGCCTACCACTTTGAAGGTACAATATATCCTTTATTGTGACACAAAAATAATTAAGACAAAATAAAAATAGAAATCAAGAGTGAGCATAGATATTCCTCCCCCCCAAGTCAATACTTTGTAGAGCCACCTTTTGCTGCAATTACAGCTGCAAGTCTCTTGGGGTATGTCTCTATTAGCTTAGCACATCTAGCCAATTGGATTTTCACCCATTTCTCAAGGCAAAACTCCTCCAACTCCTTCAAGTTAGATGGGTTGCATTGGTGTACAGAAATCTTTAAGTCATGCAACAGATTCTCAATTGGATTGAGGTCTAGGCTTTGACTAGGCCATTCGAAGACATTTAAATGTTTCCCTTTACCCACCCCTCACCCTACCCACCCCTGGGGCTGCGTTGCCTATATAGTGGCCAATAGGTTGGGATACGCCCACATTCTCTTAACCAGCATGTCTTGTATTCAGTGCAATACCTGCGGTACTTTCATTCCAAGACAAATCATTTGGAGCCTAAGAGTATGTCCTATGTGCCGAAGGTCATCTGCCATGCATAACAAATTGACTCTACTAAGAGAAGACCTAGCTGCCATGCATAAAGAATTGTCTCTACTGAGGGAAGAACTGGCTGCAATGAAGCGCACCTCTTCTAGGATACAGACTGAAAAAAAGTCCACCACTGCTCCCACAAAGAGTCAAACACACCAGGAACAAATGGATCACAGTGGGTTCGGGTAGATTGCGATCTGTAACACAGAGACATTCTATACACCAAGAGATATCCCTGCATAATGCATTCTCTGCCTTGGTTATTGAGGATGCCCAATCCAAAGAAACTGAACGACCCTTAGAGGAGTCAGTCAATGCCCAATCTCCTGCTAAAGCACCAAATATGAAGAAAAACTCACCAAACAGAAAACTACTACTACTTGGAGATTCCATCATCAGAGACACCAACTTGGGAACACAGTTCAAAGGAGAGAAGATAGTCAAATGCCTCCCAGGCTCCTCAGTCGGCAGGATTACAAGCCAAATTATTGATGTACTTAGCACAGAAAGCAAACACTCCAATTTTAATGTTGTCATCCACTTGTGTACAAATGACCTGGCTAGAAATAGTGCCTCTACAGTCAAAAAGGACTTCCAATCTCTGGGAGAAAAACTCAAGCCCATTGTTAACACTGTAGCATTCTCAGAAGTTCTACCTGTTCTAGGTAAAGGGGCAAAAAGGCTAAATTGTATTAACAGCTTTAATACATGGCTCCAGACCTGGTGCAAACGAGAAGGATTCAGATTTATTGGCGACTGGGAAAACACATGGACCAACAAGAAACTATACTGTGCTGATGGACTACACCTCTCTGTCGCAGGGAAAAGAATCCTACATGAAAAATTTAGGCAGTATGTCGATTTGCATTTAAATAGAAGAAGGGGGTGATGGACAGGGAAGGTCAAGTTCTGGATGTCACCCCCTGCAAAAGCAGAATAACAGAAACAATCACACTTTTAAACAACACATCAAAAGCAACTGGGAAGAAGTGTGTAGAATAAAATCAATGCAAAATACACACAAGCCCGTTAAATGCTGGAAAGCAATGAGCACAAATGCTCAAAGCTTAGCCAACAAACTTCCGGACCTGGAAGCCCTAATGGTGTAAAAGGACTTGGACATTGTGGCCATTACAGAAACATGATTTAATGAATTGCCTGATTGGGATATAGCCATACTTGGCTATAATCTATTCAGAAGAGACAGAGAAAATGGAAAAGGGGGAGGAGTAGCCTTGTATGTCAAAAGCAATATTAAAGCTACTGAAATGCAGGGTACATCGGGAAAAAAGAGAAGCACTCTGGATTGTGTTGGAAAGAGGAGATGGCACTGTCATCCATACTGCTGTAATCTACAGACCTCTGACTCAGATTGAAGAGATAGATAACGAATTGATTATAGATATTGCCAAGATAGCAACAAAGGGGGACGCGATCATATTGGGTGATTTTAATCTACCCGATGTGGATTGGATTACTCCTTCTGCAAATCTGGAAAGAAGCAAAAAAATTGTGGATGCTATCTAAGATGCGCTACTTAGACAAATGGTGATGGAACCAACCAGGAAAAGCTCAATGCTGGATTTGGTGCTCACCAACATTGATTGAATAGTGATAGTGTGTGCCCCTGTGAGCAACAGTGATCATCACACGGTGTGGTTTGAGATAAAAGCCAAGATGCAGTCCAATCATAGCAAGCTCAAAGTCCTAAACTTTAAAAACACTGACTTCAATAAAATGGCCAAGTACATAAAGGAGGAGCTTACAGGGTGGAAGAGGATAAAGGAAGTGGAATTGCAATGGGCTAAACTAAAAGGGGCAATAAAAGGGGCAACAGATAAATATGTAAGAAAAGTAAATAAAAACAAGAGGAGAAAGAAACCTATTTGGTTTTCCAAAGAAGTGGCTGCTCAAATAAGGGCAAAAAACACAGCTTTCGCAAAATTCAAAAGCTTGCAAACAGAAGAACACAGAAATGAATACAGGATCAAACTCAAAGAGACAAAAAGAGAAATAAGGATAGCAAAATCAAAGACAGAGGAAAAGATGGCTAAAGATGTTAAGTGCGGCGACAAAACTTTCTTCAGGTATATTCGGGAAAGGAAGAAGATCAGAGGTGGAATTGCAGGACTCAGAAGTGCTGGGAACGGACTTGTGGAAAATGACATTGATAAAGCGAAATTACTAAACAAATACATCTGCTCTGTTTTTACTAAAGAAAACCCTGGAGAAGGACCACCTGTGACTCTCAAATATATAAATGGGAATGAGGTAGATACCACACCATTCAGAGAGGATGAGGTGTTAGAACAACTTGCAAAACTGAAAGTGGACAAAGCCATGGGACCGAATGGGATACATCCCAGGATACTGAAAGAGCTCAGAGAGGTTCTTGCAGGGCCGTTGAAGGATGTTTTCAACAGATCCTTGGAAACAGGAGAGGTTCCTCAGGACTGGAGAATGGCTGACATCGTACCTCTACACAAAAGTAGTGGCAGGGAAGAAGTGTCAAACTATAGGCCCGTGAGCCTTACCTCGGTGGCGGGAAAAATAATGGAGACGCTCCTGAAAGAGCGAATAGTGAACTTTCTCAAAATCAGCGGGTTACAGGATTCGAGGCAACATGGTTTTACCGAGGGACAATCTTGCCAGACAAATCTGATTCAGTTCTTTGACTGGGTGACCAGAGAACTGGATCAAGGACACGTGATGGATGCCATCTACCTGGATTTCAGCCAAACCTTTGATACTGTCCCTCATAGGAGGCTTATCAATAAACTCAGTAGTTGGGGGATGGGTCCCAAGGTGGTAAACTGGATCAGAAATTGGTTGACTGACAGACAACAGATGGTGATGGTAAATGGAGCTCACTCGGATGAAAGGAAGGTGACTAGTGTGGTGCCTCAGGGTTCGGTCTTAGGCCCAGCACTGTTCAATGTATTTGTGAGTGATATTGCTGAAGGACTGAATGGAAAAGTCTGTCTTTTTGCAGATGACACGAAAATTTGCAACAGAGTGGACTCCCCCGAGGGAGTGCTTAACATGAGGAGGGATCTGCAAAAGCTGGAGGAATGGTCTGATGCTTGGCAATTAAGATTTAATGCGAAGAAGTGCAGTGTCATGCACTTGGGTAGCAGAAATCCAAGGGAAATGTACACGATAGGGGGCGAGAGGCTAGTGTACATGGAGCAAGAGAAAGACCTTGGCGTGATTATTTCTGTAGATCTCAAGGTGGCAAAACAGTGCGACAAGGCGGTGGCAAAAGCCAGGAGGATGTTAGGCTGCATTCGAAGAGGAATTACGAGCAGAAAGGAAGAGGTACTAGTGCCACTGTATGTCTCTGGTGAGGCCTCACTTGGAATACTGTGTTCAGTTTTGGAGACCGTATCTTGCAAAGGATGTAAAAAGAATGGAAGCTGTTCAGAGGAAGGCGACCAGAATGATTTGGAGCCTGCGTCAGAAGCCTTATGAGGAGAGACTTGAAGACCTAAATATGTACACTTTGGAGGAGAGGAGGGATAGGGGAGATATGATTCAGATCTTTAAATACTTAAAGAGAAATAATGAACAAACAAACCTCTTCCAGAGACGGGGAAGCTGTGAAACTAGAGGGCATGACATGAAGCTGCAAGGTGGTAAATTGAAAGGCAATGTCAGGAAATACTTTTTCACTGAAAGGGTGGTGGATGCTTGGAATGCCCTCCTGATGAAGGTGGTGGGGGAAAACACAGTGATGGAATTCAAAGTAGTTCGAACATCATTTCCTCACCACCCGATCCTCGGTGGGGGCAACCAGGATTGGGACTGGGTGGCAAGGACTCACCTGCCTCTCCACTGGTGGTGTGGTGGGTTGCATGGGCTGCTTGGCGCCGCACCCGGGGCTTATAAACTATGGTGGTATAAACCTCATGCCTAGACTGGAGCCAAGGATGTACAGGGCCGCGACCTGAATCGGCCCTGTACATCCAAGTGGTACGGCCCGCCCCGCTCTGCCCACTCTCTGCCTCCTCCTGCCCCCTCCCGCTCCTGTCCATCGCTCCCCACACAGTGGCTCTGTGCATGCGGGGAGCACCTGAGGCAGCATATGATCCCGGCGAATAGCAGGGCTGGACATTCAACCTGGATGTCCACATCTCTGCATCAGGCCCTAAGGAGGTTATCCTCCTTAATTGCCTGTAACTAGAATAACTGCTACTACTACTGAGCATTTGTATAGTGCTACAAGACATATGCAGCACTGCACAGACAAGTAAGAAACAGTACTGCTCATCAGAGCTTACAATCTAGTCAAAAAAGAACATAAGATATGCCATACTAGGTCAGACCAAAGGTCTATTGAGCCCAGTATCTGTTTCCAGCATTGGCCAATCCAGGTCACAAGTACCTGTCAGGTTCCCAAAAAGGTAGACAGATTCCATGCTGCTTATCCCAGGGGTAAGCAGTGGATTTCTCTGGTCCACTTTAATAATGGTTTATGGACTATACCTCTAGGAACTTGTCCAAAACTCTTTTAAAGCCAGCTACCCAAGGGAACACACAACACACACATGCATGCAGATGGAAACACACATACACATACCCACACACATTGAGTAAAAAAATATTTTCTCTGATTTGCCTTAAATGTGCTAATGCATGCCTCCTAATCTTTATACTTTTTGAAAAGTAAACAACCGATCTGTGTTCACCTGTTCCACTGCACTCATTATTTTATACACTTCTGTCATATCTCCTCTCAGACATTTTGTTTCCAAGCTAAAGAGTCCTAACCTTTTAAGTCTTTCCTCATAAGGGTATCCTTCCATCCCCTTTATCATTTTGATTGCTCTTTTTTAAACCTTTTCTGCTGTATCCTTTTATAGACATGGAGCTCGATTCTAGCAAGGGCACGTCAGGGCCGCCTGGATGGCCCCGAGCAGGACAGGCCCATTAGGACCTGATTCTGTACCTCGGGAGCAAAACGTTCCTGTGGCATATAGAATCGGGCCTGAGGACCTGCGGCGCCAAGCCCCCTCTTCCCCACCGTCTGACCCATGGCTGGTCAGCCAAAGCCTGGATCGGGCGGCGGGGACCTCCCTGGACCTGGTCCTGGCTCTGTGGGGGCTCCGGCCCCATTCGCATCGGAATCGGCCCTGTATGTCCTGCCGTCTCAGCCTGCCCCTGCTCTGCCCAGACTCTGCTCCTCCCATCCCCCACTGGCTCTCCCCATCTAGCCATGCGGGGAGAGCCGGAGGGGGAATAGGGGCCGGATTGCTTGTGGGGCTGCACCTTGCATCTCAGCACATCTCGGAATCGGGCCCATGGTGACCAGAACTGCACACAATATTGAAGGTGTGGTCGCAACATGAAGTCACAGAGAGCAGTATAATATCCTTGGCTTTATTCTCCATTCCTTTCCTTATGATTCCTAGCATTCTGTTTGCTTTCTTGGCTGCCACTGCATGCTGAGCAGAGTATTTCAACAAATTATCCATGATGATGCCTAGATCCTTTCCTTGGGTTATTATTCCTAAAGTAGAACTTTGCATCATTTGGGTTATTCTTTCCTAAATTTATAGCATTAAATTTCATCTGTTATTTGCATACCCAGTCTCTCAGTTTCTTAAGGTTTTCTTGCAAGTGTTTCACAATCCATTTGTGATTTAATAACTTTGATTAATTTTGTGTCATCTGAAAATTTGATCACCTTACTCATTGTTCCCATTTTCAGGTCATTTATGAATATGTTAAAAAGCAGCAGACCCAGCACAGATATCCTGGGGTACTCCACAATTCACATTTCTCCATTGAGAAAACTGTCCATTTAGCCCTACTCTCTTTTTTCTATCGTTTAACCAGTTCCCAATCCATAATACATGCTATCTGCATGCTTAACAGTTGAATCAGCAATTATAAAGGCTTTCTTAACGCTTCCCTCATGGGCATATGCTCCTGGAGACACATCTCAGAATAAGAGGATATTACATCATCTGGGAGAACAGGTCCTAGCTACAGGATCAATTCTAGGCACATCAAGGTGATAATCTCTTTTCAGGTGACCTCTCTTCTCCATGGCAGCAGAAAGGTTGCCAGACTAGAGGCAGGACTTCTCTACAATGTCCCTGAAGTTCTCTTCTATATGTCTGTCTTGCTGCCTCAGCAAGTCTGTTATTTAGCTTCCAGAGATTGAATTCGTTACCTAAGAGTAAAGAGCTTTTTGCACCTAGTATACACATGAAACGTCTCATGAATTGGGAGATAATCATATATATGACAGTGCAAAATACTGGATAGCCCCCATTTCGCTGTTGGACTGCAGTCTGCATCTTCATTGTAATGATTTGTTTAGCTATTTAAAGTTGTTCAGGTATTTAATGTTGCTAGGAGAATAGGGATACTGGAATCAATTCAAATATACATAATAAGCTTAAAGGACTATGTTTAATGTTCACCTCAAGATGAACAGGACCTAGAAATAATCTTTTACTAAGACCTAATAAATTGCTGATGAAGATAATCAGTTAAGCCTGAACATGGAAAATGTCCCTCCTATCCCTTTAATTGGCTAAAGAGCCTATAAATAAAAGATTATGCCTAGGTTGGAAGCTGGAGGGTTGGGGTGGGAAATAAACATTAACTGAAAGTTTTCCTATTGAACTATACATTAACTGATTTTAATTTAACTTAAATGTTTACTTGTTTAACTATATTGATGTAATGAATGCAGAATTTTAAGTAAACAGGTTTTTTAAAGCTTTACCCAAAGACTTCTCTTTTCCCCAAGGTTTTCAGAATTTCTCAGCAGATAAATAGTTGTTGTTAAGTGCCGTTGAGTCAGTGTCGACTCATGGCAACCCTCTGGATAGTTTCCTAAACTGTGTTCAATCTTCAGTCATTGTTGACAGAGTGGTATTCATAGCTGCTGTTACAGTATCGATCCATCTCATTTCTGGCCTTCCTCTTTTGTGCTGACCTTCTATCTTGCCAAGCATGATATCTTTCTCTAATGATCTCTCTCTTTGCATGGTGTCCAAAGTATGAAAGCCAATGTCTTGTCATCTGAGCTTCTAAAGAAAGCTTAGGTTTGATTTCCTCTAGTACTGGTTTGTTCTTCAGGCAGTCCATGGTATACAGTACACTGTTTTCGTCATCAGCACCATAATTCAAAGGCATCAATTTTCTTCCTGTCTATCTTTTTCACTGCCCAATTTTCACATCCATATGACATTATTGAAAATACCATGGCTTGAATGAGTTGAATCTTTGTATGGAGAGAGACATCTCTGCTCTTCAGAATCTTATCTTGGTCCTGCATAGCCACTCTGCCAAGAGCAATGCGTCGTCAGATTTCTTGACTGCTTGTTGTTTCTTTATTGAGAGTTGATCCAAATAGGTTAAAGTTGTCCACTATTTCAATTTCTTCTCCATCAATGAAGAACTTATTGATTTTGCCAGTTGTCAGGATCTTTGACTTCTTTACATGAAGGTGCAGGCACATTTTAAGACTATGGGGTATGTTTACTAAAACCCCGTTATGATGCGCGGCGCGCTAGTGTGCGGGTGCCATATAAGGAGTGGCCGTTTCAGGCTGAAAAAAGCAAAACCGGGATTAATCATGCGCTAATGTGCGCTGCGCTCATGTGCGCCCCGCACATTAGTGCATGAGAAAGCTGCGCGGGAAGCAGAAGTGGCGCGCTGATGCACAAGCACAGGAACAGAGCCACAGTACAATGGTTAAGACATTGACCAATGGTGCAGGGATCATGGGTGCAGGGATTGTGGGTTCAATCCCCCACTGTGCCCAATGAAGAAGGCTGGCCGAGGCATTACCTTTTATGGGGAAGATTGCTTTAGGAGGCATTTTATTTTTATTTTAATTATCACTACTAGCAAACGCACTCTCAAAGTGTGTTAACATAAGGCGCCCCATAAGGCACATTTTAAAGTGCACTGTCCGCCAAGGCACCCTAGAATGTTGCTTATAGGGCGCTTTATAGGGTGCCGTATGAGTTACCGCAAGGTCACAACACTGTTTTTGATGGCAGCACTGTGCAGTTTAAGGAATGAAAATCATAAGTAGGTGCGCTGACATGCAAGGAGGAGCAGCAGTGGAGCACAATGGTTAAGGCACTGACTGCTGATACAGGGGTCATGAGTTTGCTCCCCAGTGTGCCTAATACGTAAGGCTGGCTGAGGCATCAGCTTTGCAATGTACGTATTGTTTCCTGCAGCACTTTATTTGTATTTTATTAAGTGCTGCCAGAAAACACGCCCTCACGTGCCGTAATTGAAGGTGCCGCATAAAGCACCCTATAAGGGACTCCATAGGGCACATTACAAAGTGCACTGTCCGCCACGGCATCCTAAAATGTCCCCTATAGGGCACCCTATAAATTGCTCCACAGGATAACGTATAGTGCACCTTATATGGACGGTAACCATAAGGTGACCTATAGGGCACCCTATAAAGCGCCCTCTGAGGCACCTAATGGGTACAGTATGATGAGGGTGTTTTTGCTGGCAGCAATAATGTACATTAAAAATAGATAATGCTTTGGGCAGCCCTATGAGATAACCCCACTGTGGGTTTGAACCCACGACCACTGACTCCACAGGCAGTGAAGTAACCATTGTGCTACAGCTGCTAGCAAGCCCCTGGCTGGCTGCAGAGGGAGTGCATGTCACCACACAGACAGTCTGCTGTGGTCACCAGGATAGGGTTAGCACACCCGTACCCATGATACACTGCATATGCAAATCAACTGTCCACAGATAAACACAATATGGGGTATGCACCCCCACAGCACCTCGGCCTGGTAGGGGGAACTGACCATGTGCACCCCCACAGCACCTCGGCCTGGTAGGGGGTACTGACTGTGTGTTTCACTGGCACAGAGTAGCTACACACCGTCACATTGTGCGGGTACTGTGCTCACCCTGAGGGTGCGGTGAGGCGCCCAGCACCAGGTCCACAGCACCTTCCATGGCAAAAATAGGCCATGCTGGAGATCCAAAGCAGCGTTAATGTGTGAGATAGGTAGTTTCTGCAGAAGCACCTTGGATATATCTGCTTGTCTCAGTCAGGTGTAGCCTCTATGAAGATTATGTACCACCACCCTTCTCCTTCAGGGCTGAGGGTAGTAAACAGGGTCTTCCATCAACAGATCCACATTCTACCTCCCTGCAGTGGTAGCAGTAGAGGGGACCATCAACCCTGGTCCTGCTGGGGAACAGACACCCTACAGGGCAGTCAATGCAGCTCTATACACATCCATAACACAATAGCAGACAGACAATAGGCCTGGATATGCTAAGCTGCACCCCACCACTATCTGATATTCTCCTGCAGCAAACCTTCAGCCACTGCACCCTACAAGGCACTCCATCAAGACACATAACAGCTGCAAACAATCTGCTAGCTAGTCCATAGTGCATGTTCCTGGTGGAAATGCATGTACCCAGAACTGGGATAACAGCATACACAACAAGCAGATAAAGCAGTGACTGGGCCCTAAAAGGAAACCCATAAATATCACATGACAAAAACACTATATAGCACTATGGGGGTGCCTAGCCATGCTGTCGTCACTGCACAGTCAGGGTGAGAGTGATCTCCCAGCAGGACATACTGAGGTCACCCTGTCTGTGTAGGTGGTGGCCAGGCACTAAAATGTCCCAGCCGGTGCCCTATGCCCTGTGCAGATGCATCCTGGCCAGGCCACCCTGTCTGGGCTATACCCATGGTACCTTGCTCCTCATTATGCACATTGGCAGGCCAATACTGGCAACAGTGCTGGCAGTGTGGGCTGTGGAAGGTGTTTGCAGCCACCACACACTGTATAGACCAGTGGTTCTGAACCAATCCTCCTTGAACCCCTAGGCCAGTCGGGTGTTCAGGACAGCCCTAATGAATATGCATGAGATATATATGCATTACATATATCCTGCCAACCTGACTGGTTCGTGGCCCTCTAGGGCTGGATTTGGAGACCCCTGCCTTACACCTGTCATTTAAGATTGTGAGTGAGCAAGGTGCAGGTCACCAAGACATCGAAAAGGTTAGATAGAATTTGTCACATGCCTCTTTGCTTCTCACCACCACCAAAATATTGTCTATTAGACGACTTTTTGGTGGTGGTGAGAATTGAGGAGGCATGTGGCACATTCTATCTACCCTTTTGATGTCTAGGACATCTGCACCTTGCCCACTCACAATCTTAAATGACAGAGGTGTAAGGCAGGGGTCTCCAAATCCAGCCCTAGAGGGCCACAAACCAGTCAGGTTGGCAGGATATCTCTAATGCATATATATCTCATGCATATTCATTAGGGCTATCCTGAACACCCGACTGGCCTAGGGGTTCAAGGAGGACTGGTTCAGAACCACTGGTATAGACACACACTCCCACACCTATGCCAGCATTGTGCTACTATAGAGGAGTTTATCAGCCCTGCCCACCACACCAGTCCTGGGCACAGTACAGGCATGGATATGGTACGCAATACTGTTGGGGGTCACTCCCCAGGGTGGTAATGAACAAACTGTGCTTAACGTAGGACTTGCTATCTGCCAGTAATCATAGGAAACGTTTGATAGCTGTGTACCGTATACCCAGGTGTAGGGGGGCATTGCTAAGGTATGCAAGTGCTAGTATTGGGAGATGCACACAGGGCCCAATGTCCTGCCTCTCCAGGAGGCATTGGCCAATGGGGCCTGTGGGTGTGGGTGTGGGTGTGTCTGCCCCTGTTGGCTGCTGCCTTACGGCAGAGGTTCCCAACTCCAGTCCTGGTGTGCCAAACACTGTTTGGGTTTTCATGCTGTCCCTCATGAATATGTATGAGCTACATCTGCATACCATGGGGGTGGTGCATAGATATGCAGCACAGGCATCTTTATTAGAGGCAGCATGGAACCTGAATGGTGTGGGGCCCTCCAGGACTGCATTTGGAAGACTCTGCTCTAGGTAATGTGCCTGTTTATGGTGTCTGTGCTCGGTGGGTTAAAATATAGGCGTATTAACCATGCGTATGTACTCAGCAATAAAGGTTTGTCCTTACTATCACGGTTTAGTTGTGGGAAAAATATGTGGACTGGATTGGCGGGAGCCCCAGCGGGGCTTTGAACCTGTGACCTTCTGTTCTTGCACACACTGTTTGTGTGCACTGCACCACTGTGTTGCCACAGATATGCTGCATTCCCTGGGGAGTCCATGACTGTACATCCGACAGGGACTGTACAGCCGCTGCCACCTCCACTACCAGTACCGCTCCATCCTTAGATTGGAGACAGCATAAACCCTGAAGGATTTGTGACCCTCCAGGCCTGCATTTGGGGTAATCTGCTCTAGGTAATGTGCATGTTTCTGGTATCTGTGCTCTGTAGGGTAAAATAGAGGTGTTCGAGCCATGCTTGTGTTCTCTGCAATAAAGGTTCATCTTTACTATCACGATATAGTTGTGGGTAAAATATGGGGACTGGATTGGCATGAGCCCCAGCTGGGGCTTGAACCTGTGACCTTCTGTCTCCAAACACACTGCTTGTGTGCACTGCACCACTGTGTTGCCACAGAGACAGTGCATTCCCTGATGATACCATGACTGTTTGTCCGGCAGGGCCTGTCTGTTGCAGTGCATTGCACCCACCTACACAGGGCTAGGCCATGGTCTGCTCTGGGCAGCTGCCACTGCCCCCCTCCACCTCCAGTACTCCTGTGCCACCATGCTGACATGCCCTTCTGCTGGTGGTGCTGGTGGTGCGCAGTCTCAGGCCATCCTGTGTGCGGGTAGGCGGCTGCCTATGGTGCAGGTTCTGGGGTAGGGGTGCCTGCATATCTGTCCGCACGTCCCCCAATCACCGCCTGCCAATGTTCCATGCCCTTGGGGGTACCTGCTGGGTACTATCCCCTGTGACGCTGTGCTAAACACTTTCGTGCCCATGTTGGGCACTCATCAGTTGCTGTCTGGCTGCTGTTCAGTTTCAGCATTCCTAGGTGCCATCTAGGCATCTGCCTAGTCCGCACTGTGCCCCAGCTGCACCACAGCATGTGCCGCCTGCAGCCCTCTGTATCCCCTTTCCCAGCACCTGTCCAATTGCCCATTCTGACCTGCCCGCCCTGCTGTTGTGGAAATGTGCATGCCATAGGTAACCTGTCCAATGGAGAGGGAAGCCCTGATCAGTGCTATTTCACTGTGGGATCATTCACCTTGTATGGGGAAGGAGCGTAGACCCTTCTAAAATTCATATTTATTTTTTGGGGCTTTTTTGGGAGTGTTTTTGATGTTCCCCATTACTATCACTATTGCCCAGCTTGATTATAATTTTTTTATATTTTGTTGGGGTCATTTTTACTGTTTATTTGCCCTTTTGTTCCGTGCACATGTATCACACTGCTCACTTTTTGTAGGTTTCCCTGGTTTTGCTGTACATTGCTGACAGAAATGTTTTCTCTTCCCTTTAAATCGGCTCTACCGCGAGGTTTTCACTTGCGGTATTTTTTCACTCGAAATTCAGCCCTGCTCCTGTGCGGGGAGCCTCTCCCCTCCCACTCTCCACCCATTGACCCCGTCTGTCCGCCCCTGGGGAGCCTTCCTCCGCCCTCCGGGAGCCTTTCCACGCCTCTATCGCTCATTTGCGCGCCGCGCACATGAGCGGGCCCGTTAGTGCGGCACGCACGTGTGCGGGGCACAAAAACGCATCATTAGCGTGCGCTAAGGTACCTTAGCACACGCTATTGTGCGCCGCGCACTTGAGCGCGGTTTAGTAAACATACCCCTATGTTCCTTGATCTTGAGACACCAATGTTTCAGATTGTCTTCACTTTCAGCCAGTAATATGGCATCATCAGCATAGTGAAAGTTGTTGATGAGTCTTCCACCAATCTTCAGACCTCAGTTGTCTTCATACAATCCTGCTTCTCTGGTGATTTGTTCTGCATATAAATTAAACAGGTAGGGGGAACGTATGCAGCCTTGTCGTATATCTTTGCTGATTTTAAACTATTCTGTTTCTCCTTGTTCCATTCAAACTGTTACTTCTTGAGCAATGTAAAGGTTGTGCAAGAGATCAATCAGGTGTTCTGGTATAACCATACTTCTTAATGTGGCCCAGAGTTTCTCATGGTTTACACAGTCAAAAGCCTTGCTGTTGTCAATAAAACACATATAGATATCCTTTTGGTATTCTTTGGTCTTTTCAAGGATTCATCTCACATCCGCAATGATGTCTCTCATTCCTCGTCCTTTCCTGAACTCTGCTTGCACATCAGGCAGTTCTTGCTCCAGGTATGGTTGTAGTCTCTGCTGAATAATCTTGAGTAGAATCTTGCTGGCATATGGGATCAGAGTGATTGTGCAATAATTTCCACAGTCAGTTGGATCACCTTCTTTAGTATTGGTATAAACACAGATCTTTTTAAGTCAGTTGGCCATGATGTTGTTTTCCAAATTTCCTGGCAGAGGCTTGTAAGTATGATAACAGCGACATTAGATTGCTGTAATACGTATGTCAGTACCAGGAAAATTTGTAGAAACCATTGTAAAGAACAAAATTATTGAACACGTAGATAGTCATGGTTAATGGGAGACAGCCAATATGGCTTTAGCCAAGGAAGGACTTGTCTTACTAATCTGTTATGGTTTTTTGAAGGTGTGAATAAACAGGTAGACAAAGGTGAGTCAGTTGATATAGTGTATCTGGATTTTAAGAAAGCCTTTGACAAGGTCCCTCATGAGAGACTGTTGGCAACATTAAAAAGTCATGGGATAAGGGGCGATGTACTATTTTGGATCAGGAACTGGCTAAAAGAAAGCAGAGAGTAGGGCTAAATGGCTAATTTTCTCAATGGAGAAAAATGAATAGTGATATGTACTGAGTCCACTGCTTTTTAACATATTCTTAAATGACCTGGAAATGGGAATAATGAGTGAGGTAATCAAATTTACAGATGACACAAAATTATTCAAAGTTGTTAAAACCCATGAGGATTGTGAAAAATTGCAAGAGGACCTTGATAAATTGGAAGACTGGGCATCCAAATGGCAGATGAAATTTAATGTGGAGAAGTGCAAAGCTATGCACCTAGGAAAGAACAACCCAAACTATGGTTACATAATGCAAAGTTCCACGTTAGGAACCACCACCCAGGAAAAAGATTTAGGCATCATCATGGATAACATGTTGAAACCCTCCGCCCAGTGTGCAGTGGCAGCCAAGAAAGCAAATATAATGCTAGGAATCATAAGGAAAGGAATGGAGACTTAAACAAATGCTCTATACCCAATCCAACTAGTCCAAAATACTGCCGCCAGAATCCTCACTACCAGCTCGTCCATGAATCATATAACACCAATCCTAAAAAACCTACACTGGCTTCCAATATCGCAACGAGTAAAATACAAAACCATCACTACCACCTTCAAGATAATCCATAACCTCTTAGCTCCCTGCCTCTCAGAACTGATCACAACCTACTCAACAAGACCAAGAAGAACCTCCAATCAAAACCTTCGAAACATCCATCCATTCATGACCAAAACCACACAGCAAACCAGCAACAGAGTATCCTCCTTATATGCCCCATCAATGTGGAACTCACTACCAGATAACATAAGATCAGCAAAATCCATCACCGAACTAAAAGAAAACTAAAAACCCACTTATTCAAAGAATACTATGGACCTGATGACAAAACATAATCTACGAGCAAAAATACCACATAGAAGGACAGCTAAACCAAACCAATCATCCCTCTTATTAAAACATAGACCATCTCTACATGTAAATAGTTCGTTCCCCTTACATAATATATCTCGTATTTATCTCCAAGTTATAATCCCTGTTTAATGTAAAACAATTCCTCTAATTGTTATGTCGTTTGATGTAAACCGCCTTGGATAAAGGCGGTATAGAAAATCTGTTAAATAAATAAAAGAAATATTATAATGCCTCTGTATTGTTCCATGGTGCGACCGCACCTTGAATATTATGTGCAATTCTGGTCGCCCTATCTTAAAAAGGATATAGCATTATTAGAAAAGGTACAGAGAAGAGCCACCAAAATGGTAAAGGGGATGGAAGAATATCTTTATCTTTATTAGTTTTTTTTTTTATATACTGCTCCAAGTTACAAACATCAGGGCGGTTTACAAAGTTTTCAAAAATGCTGCTGGAATTTGATAGGAAAGAGAAAGTAGGACAGGACACAAATGAGAAGAGGAGGAGGGAAGGGAGCAGCAGGCCTCAGCACGGAGGGAGGGGGGAGGGAGATTAAAGGCAGATACACCTAAGAAGAGAAGCTCAAAAGGTTAGGGCTCTTCAACCTGGAAAAGAGATGGCTGAGGGGAGATATGATAGAGGCCTATAAATTAATGAATGGAGTGGAAAGAGTAAATGTCATCGATTCTTTAAGTCATCAAAATATAGAAAGACTAGGGGACCTGCAATGAATCTATAGTGTAACCTATTTAAGACTAATAAGAGAAAATATTTTTTCACTCAATGTGTAATCAAATGCTGGAATTCATTATCGGTGGATGTAGTAAAAGCTGTTAATGTAGCTGGGTTTAAAAAAGGCTTGGACATGTTCCTGAAGGAAAGGTCCATAAACCATTATTAAAGGGGACTCAGGATATCCACTGCTTGCCCCAATGCAAGCATTGTGGAACCTGTGTTTTTTGTGGAAACTGCTAGGTACTTGTGACCTAGATTGGCCACTGTTGGAAACAGGATACTGGGCTTGATGGACCTTGGTCTGACCCATTATGGCATATCTTATGTTCTTATGTTCTTAATACTTCAATGGGAATCCCATCAATGCCAAGTGTTTTGTTCTTTGATAAGGCTTTCCATGCTGCCTCAACTTCTTCTTTCATCACCAATGGTTCCTAATCATAAGGTACAGATGCCAAATGATAGTCAGCATGGCTGAGAGGTGAGGTCAGAGAGGCTGTTATAGCTAAGAAAGAATCCTTCAGAAAATAGATAAAAGAGCCAAATGATAAAAAACAAAAAAAAGCATAAATACTGTCAAGTTAAATGCAAGGCATTATAAGGAAGGCAAAAAGAAAATTTGAAAAGAAGCTTGAGTGGAAACAAAAGCACATAATAAAATATTTTTCAAGCATATTCCTAGTAAAACACTTGTGATGGAGTCAGTTGGATCATTAGATGATGGAGAGATAAAAGGTGCACTGAGAGAGGACAAGGCCATAGCGGAGAGACTGAATGAATTTTTCGCTTCAGTCTTTACTAATAAAGATGTAGGAAATTTACACATGTCAGAAATGATAGTCAAAAGTGATGTATCAGAGGAATTGAAACAAATCTCGATAAACTGGGAAGATGTAATATAGCTGATTAATAAACTAAAAGGCAGCAAATCTCCTGGACCTGATGGCATACATCCTAAGGTGATGAAGGAACTGAAATATGAGATTGTAGAACTACTATTAGTAATCTGTGATCTATCATTCAAATCATCTATAGTACCTGAAGATTGGAGAGTAGCCAATGTAATGCCAATTTTTATTTCAAATCATTTTTATTAAGCTTTTCACACATATACACACAGCTATGCGAATGCAACTGGACATAAATTCCCAATCCCAAACAGGAGCAAAAGCAGAAGACAAGCTCGTACTCACGACCCCCGTTCTCGTGAAAAGGTAACAGCCCGTTCGTTTTCTCCCCCCCCCTCCCTTCCCATCCCCTCCCAGCATCCCAAAGACATCCCCCCCCCCCCAGGCACTAGCACACATATACTGACATTAGTACAGAGCAGAGTATACACAGACAGTATCAGTAGAACGGCACTTAAACGTTGAGAAAGAATGGGACAGTCCGTCCTGGAGTAAGCCGGCGAGTCCCTCCCACGTCCTCCAGGAGCACCTTACCCCTTAGCATCCAGAAGCATGCAGAGGCACTAGCGAGACGAAGGAATACATCGTGGCTGAAGTTCCCCCCCCCCTCCCCCCAAAAGTATCTCTACTACAGATTGAGTAGCCCTCCCCGTCCCCGGGGGGATAACTGGGAAATCATGGGGGACCATATTTCCAAAAACCTCTCCCAACACTGTCCCCCTCTCTGCTGTGCCGTGGTTTTTTCCATACAGAGCAAGTCTACCATAAAGTTCTCCCACAGCATCAGGCACGGGGGTGAGGGATTTACCCAGTGTTTCAGCAGAGCCCGTTTAACCATCAGAAACCCCCTCTCAAGCAGGGCACGTTGCGCGGAAGAGAGCCACTCATAGCCCACCTCCCAGTTATGGAATAAGCACACCTCGCGCTGTAAAATCTCACCCAGCCCCAACCATCCCCGTAATTTATTGCAAACTTGCACCCATATAGCCCGCATCTTCGGGCAGCCCCAGAACTTATGAGTAAGTGTCCCTGGACCACCCCCACACCACTGGCAAGTAGAAGATGGTCGAAGACCGGCATAAAAGGCCCATGTATCACTGGCATACGCACGCCATAAAAATTTATACTGCATTTCCTGGAGGTATATCCATACCGGCCCACGTCGTATCCCTTCAAATGCTACCCGCAACATGTCCGGTGTGATTTCCTCAATCCCGTCTTCCCTCCACCTGCCTGCGAGTCCCTGAAGCAACTCAGGGCCCCCAATGGGTCGGAGGATCCTACGCACCGACTGCTCCCCAGAACTACCCTCATCCAACTGTTCCAAAATAATCCGCGGGGACTCAGAGGCGGGCCACCTTTGCCCCCTCCCGACCCCCGGGGTAGAGGTGAGGTACGAGCGAACCTGTAGATAACCATAAAAGTCCTGCTGACGAATAAGAAATTTACGCTGCACCTGCTGGAAGCTATCCACAATGCCAGCATCACCAGAGTACAGATCGCCTAAACACACCAGCCCTCTCTCCATCCAGTGCCAAAAAATATTAGGCTGTGTATATCCGGGATCAAACTCCGGATTACCCACCAGCGGTAGTAAGGGTGACCTATTCCAGGTCCATCCGAAGCGCCTACAGAGCATTTTCCAGGCCGCCCGTAGCGCCCCCAAATAACCTCCCCCCACCCCCAACCGTATCTCCCGAGGGAGTGAACTAGCATGCAAAAGATACAACCCATGATAAGGTTTCAACACCTCCACTAACTGCCGGACCGGGGCACAGCCCTCACCCTCCACCAGCGCCCTCATATGACGGGCTAGATATCGGATATTATAGTTACGCAGGGAGGGCAGTTCTAATCCCCCCTCCTCTCTCCTGCTCATTAAAACTCGGAGGGAGATTCGCGCTCTCCTACCCCCCCAGAGGAACCCCCGCAAGCAGCGGTCAAAGCGTTTCCAGTCGGTATCCAGTACCCATAATGGTAGGGTACGTAACACATATAGCCAACGGGGGAACTCTACCATAGTAAACAATGCAATCCGTCCCCTCAAAGATAATGGGAGACCTCTCCACCCGGCTAAAGTGCGGCTACTTCTGTCCAATAGCCCTGGTATGTTGGCTTGATATAGATGGGCTGGTCGATCAGGAAGCTGTATCCCCAAGTATCTGATCGCCCCCTCCGCCCACACCAAGGGAAATGTCCCTTCCCATTGCGGTCGGACTTTACCCCCAACATCAAGGACTACTGACTTCGCAGTATTCACCTTCAGGCCTGAAAAACTCCCAAAAGTCTGTAGCAAATGTAATACGCGTACTAAAGACCGAGGCAGGTTCGTAAGACTCAACAACATATCATCTGCAAAGGCACTAACCCGTATATCCTCCCCACCCAAGTGTATACCAGCTATCTCCGGGTCCATCCGCATCGCCCGCAGGAGCGGTTCCAAGGCCAACACGAATAGCAGCGGCGAAAGAGGGCAGCCCTGCCGCGTGCCGCGTGCTAACCCAAAAGGCTCCGAGAAGGTTCCATTCGAGCCCACTCGTGCCAGGGGCTGAGCATACAGCGCCTGTACCCATCCCACAAAGTCACCACGCAGACCAAAGGCAGACAGCGCATCCCACATATAAGCCCATGCTACTCTATCGAATGCCTTCTCAGCATCTAAGCTTACCAAAAGGAGCGCCTCATCCCTTTGCAAACAGTGTTCCATTCCCAACAATAGCCTGGCAATATTCCGGGATGCGTCCCGCCCCTGCACAAACCCAACCTGACTGGAGTCAACCAGTGCCGGTACAAGAGGTGCGAGTCTAGCCGCTAGTACTGAAGCCAAAAGTTTCATATCACAGTTAATGAGAGAGATTGGGCGGTAAGAGGCCGGGTCTAACAAGTCCTTCCCGGGCTTCGGAATCACAGTGATATCTGCACAGCGCATATCTCGTGGGAAGATACCCTGTGCGCGGGCCTCTTCAAACATCACCACCATAGAAGGAGTAAGCTGCGGGCCCAGAATTTTATAATACTCCATACTAAAACCATCGGGCCCCGGAGCCTTATGAGACTTCCCCCGTGTAATCACTGCCATGAGCTCCGACACCTTCAAAGGCGCATTGAGCTGTGCCAGGTCCAGGCCTGAGAGTGTAGGAAGGGACAAGCTGTGAAGAAAGGTTACTCCCTGCCCATAGTCCCGGACCTCCTCACTATACAATTGCTTATAGAAGGTTCTAAAAATCTGCACAATGTGCCTAGGCTGGTGCTGCAGAGCCCCGGTCTGATCACGGAGGACCGGAATAAACCGATTTCCGCGGGGGTCACGTACTAATCTGGCCAGTAATTTCCCCGCCCTATTACCATATAAATGGAGTCGGTGTTTGTAGTAATGCATCGAAAACGAAGCTCTCCGCTGAAGCAAAGTGTTGAGCGCCGCCTGCGCGTCGGCAAGATCCCGCTGTAGAGCCCTATCGCTATCCCGAGAGGCCCGACGCTGCAGAGTGCGGAGAGTACGTTCCGCAACCACAATACTACGATTCAGATGTTTACGCCGCGACACCGTGTATGCGATAATCGCGCCTCTCATCACCGCCTTGCTAGCTTCCCAGAAGACCAGCGGGGAACAATTAGGGGTATCATTAAAGAGAACATAGTCCTCCCACTGTTTTAAAAGAAAGACCCGGAAAGCCTCATCCTCCCATAGAAAAGCAGGAAATCTCCATCCCGGTCTTTCCGGCCCCTGACACTCCCAAGTAATCCAGACCATCCCATGGTCCGAAAGAGCAATGGGCTCTATTTCCGCCTGCCCTACCCGGGGGAGCCCACCCTCACTGACAAGTATATAATCGATACGGGACCACGTATGGTGAGCTCGTGACTGATGTGTATATTCCCGCATCCCTGGATGTAATACCCTCCATACATCCACCAGGGCCCCCATCCGACATAGATAGCTAATCCCTCTACGTGCCCACGCTCCCACTCCCCCCCGAGCAGACTTGTCCAGATGGGGTTCATGAGGGCAATTGAAATCTCCAGCCACAATGACCTTGGCCCCCTCTGCATGCTTGAGCAGGTCAATCAGATGAGTAAAGAAGGCATGATCATATACATTAGGTGCGTATACATTCAAAATCCAGATTGGTTCATTGTACAGTTGGCCCTTCAACAGAACATATCGCCCTTGCACATCAGTTTGTATCCCTGTCACTACAAGAGAGACCCCCTTCCGCACTAACACCACCACCCCCGCTTTCTTCGTGCCCGACTCTGCTCCATAAGCCACTTCCACCCAATCCCGGGCCAATTTCCTGTGCTCTACAGCACTCAAGTGCGTTTCTTGCAGCAGGGCAATGTGGGCCCCCTTTCTCTTGAGCCCCTGGAGAATTTTGGTGCGCTTAATGGGGGACCCAATGCCCCCCACATTCCAAGATATTATCTTGAGCTCAGGCATGGGTCAATACAAATGATACCCATTGGCAAGATCGCTTATGGTGCTCCCAGAGGCGCCCAGCCTCACCTCCGGGATCTTTGCTCATCGGCACTGCTGCCCCAATGTCCAAATAGTTAGGAAACCCAGCTCTGCCCCCTAGGATCGTTCCCAAAAGAGAAACCCAGTGCCTCTTACCCCCAACCCCTACCCCCCCCACCCCCCCTCCCAGCTGCATCTCTCCTCGTCCCCTCTCCGCAACCCTTCCCCCTATCCCTCCCCCTCCCCCGCCCCCCACTGCTATCCCCCACCCCATCACAAAAAGAAAACCCACTAGCCCTCTACCTACTTACCTCCCCTCCCCCAACCCCCAACTATACAACTATACAACACTCCCCCGACCACTAAAGTCGGAGCCGGACTTCGGGTATGGCCCTACAGGGCCGCCCCAGCCCCCCCTGCGTTGGTCAAGTAGCACACACAAGGCCCTCTTCTGCAGGCAGCCGGCCGCTCCTCACACAAAAAGCAACCCCCACAACCTGCAACATACCCTCATCGAGCCCCTACCAGCTCTTACCATCCCCCACCCGTACAAGAGAGTACAGCAGGTCAGAACAGATCCCCCCCCCCCAGATACATTATGCTACCACCAACCTTTCCAAGCCTGCTCACCCAGGGTACGGAACAAAGTGTAGGGTGGGGTTATCTACAAAGAAAACCAAATCAAGGAGTCCAGGTAAGATGATGGCCCCTCCGGGCTCACTGAAAAATGCACCTCGGTCGAGAATCTCAGGTACTGTCCTCCCGCACGGGCGATGCAGTTGGTCTTTCACACAAGGAGTCCAAGAAAGACTTCGCTTCTCCGACCATTGTAAAGGTATGATTCATACCAGAGTGGGAAATCCTCAACGTTGCTGGAAACGCCAACGTAAACCGCATTTTTCTCCGGAAGAGCTCAGAGCAGAGCGGCGCAAAGCCCTTTCTCTTAGTTGCAACGGCTGCAGAGTAATCCTGAAAAAGTAAGAGATTATGATTCTCAAAGGATATCTCACGCTTCTGCCGAAAGGCCTGGAGAAGTTGCATCTTGTGCTGGAAATTCAATATTCGGGCTATCACCACCCGCGGTCGCGGGCGTGAGTCGACTTTCGGCCCCAATCTGTGCACGCGCTCCACTCTCAACTGGCCCACTAAAGCATCTAGGCCCAGAGTCTTAGGCAGCCAAGATTCCACCAAAGGCAACAGGAGAGCATCGGTAGTAGTTTCAGGGATCCCCACAATCCTTATGTTATTCCTCCGGGACCGATTCTCGAGGTCCTCCACCTTCTCCAGTAAAGCTGCGAGCTGTGCACGCTGAGCCTCGTGCTCCCCGGCCCTGCTGTTCTCAGCATCTTCCATTGTGGAGACTCGTTGCTCCACCGCCTCCACTCTTTGACCCAAATCAGCCAGCGCTGTGCCCATGGAGTCCAACTTACAGAGTATGCGGTCAAGTTTGGGGTCCAAGAGTTTTACGACCTCTTTTGCAAGTTCCTCCGTGGCAGAGTCGACGCTCTCCGCTCCCGGCGAAGTCGGGTTAGCGCTTCCAGACAGCATGGCCCCAGCTCGGGTGGTTTTCTCCCGCTCCTTCCGCAGCGGTGGAGGCATCTTTTTCGGCAGTTTCGTTGCCACCGTGTCCCTCAGTGTTCGCAGGGTAGTTTGGGGTATAGGATCACCCTCTCCGCAGGCTTCAATTGCAAAGAATATTTTAGTAAAGCTGAGGCGGCCCCGGAGCGAGCAGAGAGCACGTCCTCACTCGCTCATGTGCCACCGGAAGTCCTCATGTAATGCCAATTTTTAAAAGGGGTTCCAGGGGTGATCCAGGAAACTACAGACCAGTGAGCTTGACATCATTACTGGGCAAAATGGTAGAAACATTATAACAAACAAAATTACTGAAATATAGATAGTCATGGTATAATGGCAGAAAGCCAACATGGATTTACCCAAGGAAAGTCTTTTCTCACCAATCTCTGATATTTTTTTGAAGGTATGAATAAACAGGGAGATAAAGGTGAGCCGGTTGATATAGTGTATCTTGATTTTCGAAAGCCTTTGACAAAGTTCCTCATGAGAGATTCTTGGAGAAATTAAAAAGCCATGAAGATAGGAGGCAATATACTATTGTGGGTTAAGAAGTAGTTGGAAAACAGAAAAACAGAGAGTAGGGCTAAATGGCTGATTTTCTCAAAGGAGAAAGGTGAATAGTGGAGAACCCCAGGGATCTGTGCTGGGCCCGCTGCTTTTTAACATATTTATAAATGACCTGGAAATGGGAATAATGATAGTGATAAAATTTGCAGATGACACTAAATTATTCAAAGTTGTTAAAACCTGGGGGGGGGGGGGCAGAGCCTGGTATTTGGTCAAGATGGACGTGCAAGAGTGGTGCTCTGGAGGAAAAAAAAAAATAAGAATCCTGATTTTCTGCAATATTTGATCAAATAGTTCCTACCTACTTGGTTGCCATTCGATCCCGGATATGTCAGGCTCCAAGCAGACGCGGCTGGATTTCCAGCTATCTCAAAATGCTAGTGCAAAGAGAACCAAGACCAAACCTCTCTCACCTCACAAGATGGCTGTCATCTGAGATAGCCCTGAGACCTCACAGGATATCTTGGCCGAGATTCGGGCAGTCAAAGAAATGGTCAAAGCTAACGGAGAATCGCTAAGTGCAATGCAGGAAGATATCAACGCTTTGAGATCTTCGTTGGAGTCTAACACGGCTCATTTGGAGAAGATAGAGAAGGTGGTGTTGTCACATGGGGAGAGGTGCGAGTCCGTTGAGAAGCAGGCCAAGTTGATTCGCTCACTGCAAAGAGAGGTGGAAGATGGCAATAATCGCTCATGGCAAAACAACATAAGGATACTAGGAGTGCCTGAGGGAGCAGAGGAGCATGCCTTGATATCCTTTCTGCAGGTTATGATTCCAGGTGTGTTAAAGCGGGATTTCACTATGTCGTTCGAGATCGAGCGTGCCCATAGAGTGCCTACGCAGTCTGGGGCCATGAACAAGTGTCCATGCCCAATCATCTTGAAAGTTTTGCGTTTTCAACAAGTTTTGCAAATAATGGGAGCAGCCAGAGCACGTACAGCTTTGGAATACCAGGGGCATAAACTCCTGTTCTAACCTGACTTTGCGAAGGCGACAGTGGATCGGAGAAAGAGTCTTTTGGCATTGCATCCATGCTTAATACAACTGAAGGCCCGTTTTGGACTGCTATATCCTGCCCGCATGAAAGTCACGTTGCATAATCAGACCAAGACTTTTGATGATCCTGGAGATCTATGTGCATTTCTGGAGGATAAGGAGTCGGCGGTGCTGCAGTGAAGGATATATTGCATCTTTTGCTTGCCACAGTTTTATGGTGCTTGTTATTTTGAGCGTTCAACTGGTCTGAGGTCGTGTGAAGGCGAGTTATCCACGCAGAAGCGGCATATCAGCGTGTCATACTGCTATTTTCTGGGACGTTTATTCTGTCTCGTTTGTAAATATTATTTTTACTTTTAAGAAGGGAGGTGGGCAAGATGTGATATGTGATGTATTGCAGAATGTGGGAGTGATGGGTCACTGAGCCCTCTGTGTCTGTCTTGTCCTAGTGGGCTCACTCGTTAAGTTTTGTGTGTTATATAGCCCCCCTGGTTTTAGGTGGCTTTGGGAAAAGTTCTCTGTTTCTTTTTAGGGTTGGGTGTTCTAGTGCATTTGATCATATGACGGGGCCTTTTCTCTTTTCCTTGGGCTATAGATGCAGCCATACTTTAAAGGCGTTTAAGAAGTTGATCTACAATGTTAAACTAAAGGTCACATATTGATCTGTTTCTGTAACTTAGGACTGATAATTCTGTGTTATATTCAGTATGTTTTCTTTAAGATTGGGCATCTGAATGTTAATGGTATTATTAGTTGCTACCAAGAGGAATGTTCTATTCTATATGGTAGGACAGAAAATGTTAACATCTCATTGCTGTAAGAGACACACTTGAATGTAATGGAGTTATTGAAATTTGTTACACAGGCTCCATTTCAAAGGAATTTCTAAGAGTAAGGGGATGGCCATTTCAGGATGGAAAGTGGTTCCCCCCCCCCCCCAGGCCTTTTTTAATTTCTTCGTCTTGATTTTCCCTATCTTCCAAGGGTATTGTTCAAGATTCAGTGAGTTAATTATCCATGTGGTTCACAGATAGGTTCATGCTATAATCTCATTCACCCTATTTGACTTAACGAGCTCTATTTATATACAGTAGCGTGGTCATCGGTCTGTTTCTTAGTTGGGTCGTCTTGAAGATATAAGTAAGTTTATCATTCCTAAAGTGAATTGTATAATAGGAATACTACTAGTGTTCCTTCAAGTAAAGCATATTGTTAATACTGATAGAATTTTAGTTCAGCTTTCATGGAGAAATAACCGCCTAGACTTGCTCGCTGGAAGATTGGGTTTTAATAGGAAGAATGGGGGGAGGGATTTCCCTGATTGTCTGGCCTATACTATAGCTTTTGCCAAAGCAAGGTTCACAATGGGTGGAGGGTGTCGTAGGCATACGTTCAATATACAGATGAGTAAGTGTTAGTCTCATCATGTGGTTATTTTAGAAGCCTTATTGGGATATGTGGTGTAGGACTGACCTAACATTCAGTTGCACTGGGCTTAAACATAGAATTGTATTGGGTGGTGCTGGGACTCAGGGCCACTCTCTCCTGATTTGGGGTCATTTTTCAATCAGCAATTTGGCATCTCGTCCATATAAAGGGACTGCCAGTCTGAATTAGCTCCATGGTGTGAGTGGCCCTTTCCTGTTATTTCTAATTCTGTCCTCTATTCTGTCCTATCATATAAATGGCGTTCTTTTCTATTTCCTTGAATGATTTACATTGTAAACCGCTCTAATGCCTGTGGCCTGAGCGGTATATCAAATTCGAAATAAACATAAACATAAACATAATTGGGAACATACTACTGAGATTGGTAGATATGCATGGTTGCACACTTGTGCCCATGTTTTCTGCTGTGGAGCATTGTCTCTTATATAGCCCTTGCAGGCCTTGTAGGTTTGCAGAATTTCTATAATTTTCTTTTTTTCATTTGGCTCCTGATGATCGTAGGATAATGGGAGGGACAGGGTGGGGTGGGCTGTGTTTAGTCTTTAAGTATCTCGTGTCACAGAGAAGAATTGTGTATTTTAATTTGTTGTAATCTGTTTTTTTCTCTTTTGTTCATATTGTTGTTAAGTGCCGTCGAGTCGGAGTCGACTCATGGCGACCCTCTGGATAGCTATCCTAAATTGTGTTCGGTCTTCAGTCAGGCGGCTCATTGTTGACAGACTGGTACCCGTAGCTGCTGTTATTGTATTGATCCATCTCATTGCTGGCCTTCCTCTTTTGCGTTGACCTTCTTTCTTGCCAAGCATGATGTCTTTCTCTAATGATCTCTCTCTTCGCATGATGTGTCCAAAGTATGAAAGTCGAAGACTTGTTATCTGAGCTTCTAAAGAAAGCTTAGATTTGATCTCCTCTAGTATCGACTGGTTTGTTCTTCGGGCAGTCCATGGTATACACATAATTCAAAGGCATCAATTTTCTTCCTGTCTGTCTTTTTCACTGTCCAGCTTTCACATCCATATGATGTTATTGAAAATACCATGACTTTGAACAAGTCGAATCTTTGTATGGAGAGAGACATCTCTGCTCTTGAGAATCTTATCTAGGTCTTTCATAGCCATTCTGCCAAGAGCAATGCGTTGTTTGATTTCTTGACTGCTTGTTGCTTCTTTATTGTTAGTTGATCCAAGTAGGTTAAAGTTGTTCACAATTTCAATTTCTTCTCCTTCAACGATGAACCTGTTGATTATGCCAGTTGTCATGATCTTTGTCTTCTTTACATTAAGGTGCAGGCCCATTTTGAGATTATGTTCTTTGATTGTGAGAAGCAAATGTTTCAGATCATCTTCACTTTCAGCCAGTAATGTAGTATCATTGTTGGAAAATATAAAGAATTAAAAAAAACCCCCAAAGTTGTTAAAACACAAGAAGATTGTAAAAAATTGCAAGGGAACCTTGATAAATTGGGATACTGGACATCCAAATTGCAGATTGCATTTAATGTGGACAAGTGCAAAGTTATGCACTTAGGATAGAACAACCCAAACTACAGTTGCACGATACAAGGTTCCACATTAGGAACCACCACCCAGGAAAAGGATTTAGGCATTATCATGAAATACGCTGCCCAGTGTGCAGCAGCGGCCAAGAAAGCAAATAACATGCTAGAAGTCATAAAGAAAGGAATCGAAAGTAAAACAAAGGATATTATAATGCCTCCGTATTGCTTCATGGTGCAACTGCACCTTGAATAAAGCTGTAAGTGTAGCTGGGTTTAAAAAAGGTTTGGACAAGTTCCTGGAGGAAAGGTCCATAAACCATTATTAAAGAGGACATGGGAAATCCACTGCTTGTCCTGGGGCAAGCATTGTGGAACCTGTGTTCCTCTTTGGGTATCAGACAGATGCTTGTGGCCTGGATTTGCCACTGTTGTTGGAAACAGGATACTGGGCTTGATGGACCTTGGTCTGACCCAGTATGGCATTTCTTATGTTCTTAGGATGACCAGAATTGCACACAGTATTTTAAAAAGGATATAGCAGAATTAGAAAAGGTACAGAGAAGAGCCACAAAAATGGTAAAGGGGATGGAAGGATATCTCTATGAGGAAAGGCTTAAAAGGTTAGGGTTCTTCAACTTGGAAAAGAGGTGGCTGAGGTGAGCTATGGTAGAGGTCTATAAAATAATGAATGAAGTAGAACAGGTAAATGTAAATCAGCTGTTTACTTCAAAAAGTAAAAAGACTAGGTGACATGCAATGAAACTACAATGTTGCACATTAAGGGGTATGTTTACTAAAACCCCGGTAAAGTGCGGGCCCCGGTAGTGTGCGGGTGCCATATAAGGAGTGGGCGTTCCGTCCTGAAAAAGGAAAGGCGGAATTTACATATGCGCTAAGGTGCGCAGCGCCCATGTGCGCCCCGCACCTTAGCGCATGAGATAGCTGCGTGGGAGGCATAAGTGGCGCGCTGAAGTGCAAGAGAAAGCACAGAGCCACAGCACAATAGTGAAGACACTGACCAAGGATACAGGGATCAGGGGTTTGATCCCCCACAGTGCCCAATGGAGACAGCTGGCTGAGGGGTTAATTTATGAGGTGCAGAAATACTGGGCAGCATAAGGTCAAAACTCTCCTCAAGACTCACCTTTTCTCTCAAGCGTACAACCTACAGGTTCCCCCTGATATGTAGTCAACCTACCAATTCATGCCCCTCACGTTACATCCAACTGCCACTCAACTCTTGACTCCCACATCACATTCAACTCCCACCCCCTGTCTCCCTTCCCTCCCCACGTCCCTGTGTTTAGCTCTGTAGACTCTACTCTATTTTTCTCTCTTTCTCTCTCTTACTCTTTCCTATTATCCACTACGGCTATGACACTTAACCAACTCATATTAATTGTAACCTCTCTACATTGTGTTTTTTGTAATAGTTCACCATGTTATGTATCCCACCTTTCACTTCCCATGCCTATGTTTAGCTTTTGTATGTCTTTGTAACCGCTTTGATTTAAGGAAAAGGCGGTATAAAAAACCTGTTAAATAAATAAATAAATAAATGGCGTTCCTTTCTCTCTTTGCTTTTCCACAGCTGCCTTTTATTGTACACCGCCCTGATACCTCGGTCTTGGGCGGTATATCAAGCCTAAATAAATGAAATGAAATGAAATAAATGAAAGGCGGCGCACTAATGTTTTTGGCGGCATATTAATACTGGGTGGCATAAGGCGGTGCACTGATGTTTATGGAGGCATTATAATACTGGGCCGTATAAGTGGTGCGCTGATGTGCAGGAAGAAGAGCAGAGCCACAGCACAATGGTTAAGGCACTGATGAATGGTGCAGAGATCAGGGGTTCAATCCCCCACAGTGCCCAATGGAGACAGCTGGCTGAGGCATTATTTTAGGAGGCATTTAAATGATGGGCGGTATAAGGCGGCGCACTGATCAGCAATCACAGGAACAGAGACACAGCACAATGGTTAAGGCACTGATCAATGGTGCAGGGATCAGGGGTTCAATCCCCCACAGTGCCCAATGAACAAGGCTGGCTGAGGCAGAACATATTAAGGGGAAGATTGCTTTAGGAGGCATTTTATTCATATTTTAATTATCACTACTAGCAAACGCACTCCCAAAGCGTGTTAACATAAGGTGCCCATAAGGCACATATTAAAGTGCACTGTCAGCCAAGGCACCCTAGAATGTTGCTTATAGGGCGCTTTAGAGGGTGCCGTATGAGGTACCGCAAGGTCAGTGTACTGTTTTTTATGGCAGCACTGTGCAGTTTAAGGAATGAAAAGCATAAGTAGGTGCGCTGACAGGCACAGAGGAGCAGCTGTGGAGCACAATGGTTAAGGCACTGACTGCTGATACAGGGGTCATGAGTTTGCTCCCCAGTGTGCCTAATATGTAAGGCTGGCTGTGGCATCAGCTTTGCATTCTACATATTGTGTCCTGCAGCACTTTAATTTTATGTTATTAATTGCTGCCAGCAAACACGCCCTCACGTGCCGTAATTGAGGGTGCCGTATAAGGCACCCTATAAGGCACTCCATAGGGCACATTAGAAATTGCACTGTCGGCCACAGCACCCTAAAATGTCCCCTACAGGGCACCCTATAGGTTACGTCACAGGATATTGTATAGTGCACCTTATATGAAGGGGAACCATAAGGTGCCCTATAGGGCGCCCTATAAAGCACCCTCAGAGGCACCTTATGGGTACAGTATGCTGAGGGTGTTTTTGCTGGCATCAAAATATGTACATTAAATAAAATGTGCTGGACAACCCTATCAAATAACCCCAATGTGGGATTGAACCCATGACCTCTGGCTTCAGAGGCAGTGAAGTAACCATTGGGCTACAGCTCTATAGCTGCTAACAAGCCCCTGGCTGGCTGCAGAGAGCATGCATGTCACCACACAGACAGTCTGCTGTGGTCACCAGGATAGGGTAGCCCACCCATACCCATGATACACTGCACATGCAAATCAGCTGTCCACAGATGAACACAAGATGGGCAATGCACCCCCACAGCACTTCGGCCTGGTAGAGGGAAGTGACCATGTGCACCCACACACCACCTCGGCCTGGTAGGGGGTACTGACCGTGTCTTTTACTGGCACAGAGTAGCTACACACCGTCACATTGTGCGGGTACTGTGCTCACCCTGAGGGTGCAATGAGGCATCCAGGACCAGGTCCACAACACCTTGCAAAGCTGAGGCCATGCTGGAGGTCCAAAGCAGTGTTAATGTGTGAGATAGGTAGTTTTTTCACAAACACCTTGTATATCTCTGTCTGTTTCAGTCATGTGTAGCCCCCATGGACCCCTAGGTGGGACATGTACCACCACCCTCCTCCTCCTCCTCCTCCAGGGCTGAGGGTGGCAAACAGGGTCTTCTATCAAGAGATCCACATTCTACCTCCCTGCAAAGGTGGCAGTAGAGGGGTCCATCAACCCCAGTCCTGCTGAGGAGCAGACACCCCACAGGGCAATCAATGCAGCTCTATACACGTCCATAACACAATAGCAGACAGATATTATGCTTGGATATAGTGAGCTGCACCCCACCACTATCTGATATTCTCCTGCAGCAAGTCATCACCCACTGCAAGCTGCTCCATCACAACACATACCAGCTGCAAACACTGTGCTAGTTAGTCCACAGTGCATGTTCCCAGTGGAGATGCATGCACTCAGAACTGGGATGTCAGCATACACAAGCAAGCAGATAAATCAGTGACTGGGCCCCAAAAGGAAACCCATATCTCTCACATGAGAGAAGCACTATGGGGGTGCCTAGCCATGCTGTGGTCACTGCACAGTCAGGGTGAGAGTGATCTCTCAGCAGGACATACTGAGGTCACCCTGTCTGTGTAGGTGATGGCCGGGCACTAAAATGTCCCAGTCGGTGCCCTATGCCCTGTGCAGATGCACCCTGGCCAGGCCACCCTGTCCGCCCTATACCCATGGTACCTTGCTCCTCATTATGCACATTGGCAGCCCAATACTGGCAACTTTGCTGGCAGTGTGGGCTGTGGAAGGTGTTTGCAGCCACCACACACTGGATAGGCAGACAGCCACCCCCACACCTATGCCAGCATTGTGCTACTATAGAGGAGTCCAGCAGCCATACCCACCACACCAGTCCTGGGCACAGTACAGGCATGGATATGGTACGCACTACTGTTGGGGGTCACTCCCCAGGGTGATAAACACTGTCAGAGACCAGACCTGCAGCGCACACCGCAGACATCACAATTATTGTTATGGTGGAGATCAATGAGCAAAATGTGCTTAACGTAGGAATTTATATCTGCCAGTTATCATGGGCAACATTTGAAAGCTGTGTACCATATACCCAGGTGTAGGGTGGCAGTGTTAAGGTATGCAACTGCTAGTATTGGGGGATACAGGCAGGGCCCAATGTCCTGCTTCTCCAGGAGGCATTGGCCAATGGGGCCTTGGGGGGGGGGGGGTGTCTGTCCCTGTTGGCTGCTGCTTTACGGCAGAGTGTCCCAACTCCAGTCCTGGTGTTCCAAACACTGTTCGGGTTTTCATGCTGTCCCTCATAGATATGCATGAGCTACATCAGCATACCATGGGGGTGGTGCATAGATATGCAGCACAGGCATCCTTATTAGAGGCAGCATGGATCCTGAATGGTGTGTGACCCTCCAGGACTGCATTTGGGAGACTCTGCTCTAGGTAATGCGGCTGTTCATGGTGTCTGTGTTTGGTGTGGTAAAATATAGGCGTATGAACCATACGTATGTTCTCAGCAATAAAGGTTTGTCCGTACTATCACGGTTTAGTTGTAGGAAAGATAGGTGGACTGGATTGGCAGTAGCCCCAGCTGGACTTTGAACCTGTGACCTTCTATTCCTGCATACACTGTCTGTGTGCACTGCACCACCTTGTTGCTGCAGATATGCTGTGGCCCCTGGGGAGTCCATGACTGTACATCCGACAGAGCCTGTCTGTTGCGGTGGACGGTGCCAGCCTGCACAGGCCTAGGCCACTGTCTGCTGTGGTTTGCAGCCACTGCCCCCTCCACCACCTGTACCCTTCCGCCAACATGCAGACATGTCCCTATCTGGGAAAAAGCATATGACCTGATTGAGTTGTGGCACTCCAGGACTGAATTTGGGGGACTCGGCTCTAGGTAATGCCCATTGTTATGGTTTGTGTGCGGTGTAGGGTAAAATGTAGGTGTTGGAACCATGCTTATGTTCTCTGCCATAAAGGAGTGTCTGTACTATCACTGTTTAGTGGTGGGTAAAACTATGGGGAATGGGTTTGCAGGAGCTCTAGCTGGGATTTGAACCTGTGACCCTCTGGTCCTATAGGCACTGGCTGTGTCTGCTGCACCACACTGTGGCCACAGAGATAGTGCAGTCTCTGGAGATAGGTAACCTGGCCGCACGAGTCAGACACCCTGCTCTGCACAAGTTTACTGTGGGCTCGTTTACCTTGTATGGGGACAAAGGTGCAATTAAACCTCACAAATGACCTCCGAAAAAGGGGAAAAAAACCACAACCAAGCTGGGCAACAGTGATATCAATGGGCAACATGACAAACACTCCCAGGAAAGCTCCATTAAAATGCAGTGCTTTTTGAACGTGTCTACAGAGCGTAGACCCTTCCAAAAATCATTTCCTTTTTTTGGAGCTTTCCTGGGAGTGTTTTTTATGGTTTACCATTAATATCACTGTTGCCCAGCTGGATTATAATTTATTTGGAATTTGTTGTGGTCATTTTCAATTTATATTTGCTATTTTGTTCTGTGCACATGTATCACACTGCTCACGTTTTGCAGGTTTCCCCGGTTTTGCTGTACATTGCTGACGGAAATGGTTTCTCTTCCCTTTAAATCGGCTCTAACGCGAGGGTTTCACTCGCGGTATTTTTCTTGCCGAAATTCAGCCCCGCTCCTGTGCAGGGAGCCTCTCCCCTCCCACTCTCCACCCATTGACCCCGTCCCTCCGCCCCTTGGGGGCCTTCCTCCGCCCTCCGTAAACCTTTCCCCGCCTCTATCGCACATCAGCGCCCCGCACACGTGCGCCGGCCCGTTAATGTGACGCGCACACGTGCACGGCACTTAAGAGCACTTAAGTGCATCATTAGCATATGCTATTGTGCACCGCGCACGTGTGCGCGGTTTAGTAAACATACCCCTAAGACTACTTGGAGAAAATATTTTTTCGCTCAGCGTATAATCAAACTCTGGAATTTTTTATGAGAGGATGTAGTATAAGCTATTAGTGTGGCTGGATTTAAAAGAGTTTTGGATGAGTTCCCGGAGGAAAAGTCCAAAAACCATTATTAAAGTGGACCGGGGAAATCCACTGCTTATCCATTGGACAAGCAGCAGGGAATCTTTATACCTTTTGAGAACCTGACAGATATTCGTGACGTAGATTGGTCACTGTTGGAAACAGGATACTGGGCTTGAAGGACCCTTGGTCTGACCCCATATGGCATATCTTAAGTTCTTATGTTGTTATAGGTTGAAATGGAAGTTGGTCCACTTGATCTTTATTGTATAATGACTCTGTATAGTCTTTCCACCTTTTCTTGATCTTCTGAGCATCATTCAACATGGATCCTTGAGCATCTTGTAACGTTCCAATTCGAGGCTGGAATTTTTTCTTTAACTCTCATAGCTTTAGGAAAGCTGATTTTGTTCTTCCTCTAATAGTTTCTGTTTCTATTTCCTTGTATGCATTATTGTAGTACTTCTCCTTGTCTTGTCTTGCTGCATGTTGGAAATCTCTGTTGAGTTGTGTGATTGCTTCTCTTTCTCCTCTGGCTTTAGCTTCTCTGCATTTCTGGGCAATTTTCAGTTTCTTCGATCATCCATTTTGGCCATTTTTGCTTTTTAACTTTTGTAGAGACTTCTCACTTTCTTCCAACACAACCTTCTTGATGTCATCCCATAACTCTTCTGGAGCTCTATCATTTATAGCTAAAGCAGCAAATTGATTTTGTAGGCAGTCTTTAAATTCTGGTCAAATTCAAGGTCATATTTTGCTACATTCATGAGTGGCTTGCTCTTTTTCAACTTTAGCTTGAGTTTTATACTAATAATCTTCAAGAGTTCAGAAAGCAGCTTAAACACATCTCTTCACTGCACACTACGGAGAAGACAACACATACCCAAATTCACAAGCATCACTGACACACAAGTCCAATACCTAACATAACTGTTAGTAAAGGACTACTCAAGGCCACACAGACCCAACACAACCTTCTTGATGTCATCCCATAACTCTTCTGGAGCTCTATCATTTATAGCTAAAGCAGCAAATTGATTTTGTAGGCAGTCTTTAAATTCTGGTCAAATTCAAGGTCATATTTTGCTACATTCATGAGTGGCTTGCTCTTTTTCAACTTTAGCTTGAGTTTTATACTAATAATCTTCAAGAATTCAGAAAGCAGCTTAAACACATCTCTTCACTGCACACTACGGAGAAGACAACACATACCCAAACTCACAAGCATCACTGACACACAAGTCCAATACCTAACATAACTGTTAGTAAAGGACTACTCAAGGCCACACAGACCCAACACAACCTTCTTGATGTCATCCCATAACTCTTCTGGAGCTCTATCATTTATAGCTAAAGCAGCAAATTGATTTTGTAGGCAGTCTTTAAATTCTGGTCAAATTCAAGGTCATATTTTGCTACATTCATGAGTGGCTTGCTCTTTTTCAACTTTAGCTTGAGTTTTATACTAATAATCTTCAAGAATTCAGAAAGCAGCTTAAACACATCTCTTCACTGCACACTACGGAGAAGACAACACATACCCAAACTCACAAGCATCACTGACACACAAGTCCAATACCTAACATAACTGTTAGTAAAGGACTACTCAAGGCCACACAGACCCTAATCATACTCACTCAAACCAAAGAACCCCTGTATATAGTTAATTTGTACATTGTTACAATCAAAACGTTAACATGTTGAAATTGTTTCATGTCAAAATGATAAGGTAAAAAGTTAGCTCCTGTTTTACGTAACATGTTTGGTTCCCTGTAAACTGCCCCTCATCTCTGGAAGGGATGGTATAGAAAAGTATAACAAATAAATAAAAAATAAATAAATAGTAGTTGGTGATCTGTACCATAGACAGCTTCAGGTTTTGTCTTTGTTGATATTATAGAGCTTTTCCATTGTTGACTTCCACAGATGTACAATTCATTGGGTGAAGTCCATGTGTACAGTCACCGCTTGTGTTGCTGGAAGAAGGTGTTTGAGCAGAATAGATTACTGGTCTTGCAGAATTCTATCAGTCTTTCTCCAGTTTCATTTCTGTTGCCAAGTCCATATTTTCACCACAGGTGAGGCAAGAAATCACATAGATCGCAAAGACACAGTCCAAAAACGTGATTGTTGTGGAAAAACAGACTTTAATTCAACTTCTATTATGTAGACCTATTACCAACCCGACACAGGCCGTGTTTCGCTACCTTCATCAGGGGTTGATCAGGTAAGGTACTAAAACATAAAAAGACATAAACATATCATACACAGTTAAAAATTATGTATAAAAGACACTATACTACTAAACCAACTTAGTAGTATAGACACTATACTACTAAGTTGGTTTAGTAGTATAGACACTATACTACTAAACCAACTTACCACAAATCAATATGACATATTCAATTGCCAACGGAATATAAAAAGAGGAGGGGGTGTACTGATTCTCACCAAAAATGACCTAAAATTCACCCTAACAAACCTAAATAATATAGATGGAATGGACATTGTTAACATAGAAAATAAAACCATGGCTCTCACCCTCATCTACAGACCCCCTTCATCCGATCAAAAAAACCTCACCCCTATCCTAGAACTCGCATGCACAGCGCCACGAAGCAAACCACTTATACTTCTTGGTGACTTGAATCTTCCATCACTGAACCACTCACAATCAGATAACTTCATAGATGCTATGTCACAAATGGGGTTCACACAGATAATACACGCTCCTACACACAAAAAAGGTAACATACTTGACGTAATTTTCCTCCCAGCCACACTCTACAGTCACTCACTACATTTCACCCCGAGTATAACCGAAGTACCCTGGTCAGACCACCATCTAATCACAATCCAGTTACCAGCACAAGTCCCAAGAAACAATGAGAACACAACCTCACATACATCACGCTTCATACGCTTTGACAAAGACACATTCCTCGACAAAGTACTACCCAAACTAGACTCAAGATCACCAGACATCAACTCAACCATAGCACATTGGAATCTTACTATTCAAAAAGCAGCTGTCCAAACACAAGTCTTACACAAACAAACAAAAAAGACAGAAAAATGGTTCACGAAAGAGCTGACAAAACTAAAAAAACAACTAAGGAAACAAGAAAAGAGATGGAGAAAACTTAAATCTGATGAAAACAAATCACAATACATGCTCCTACTCATAGAATACAAAAACGCAATTAACAAATCAAAAAGAGACTACCACTCAAAAGTAATAAACTCATCCATCAACCGCCCTAGGGAGTTATTTGCGATAGTAAAAACATTAACCAAAACTAGTAACACCGAACCTAAACAACAAGCAATAAACATACAAACTCTAGCAAAACATTTTGCAGAAAAACTAAAAAACAAGACCACTACCCCAACCCCGCTATTATCAAACACGAAAACCACACATGAATGGACAAGCTTCCAGTTGGTAGAACAAAAGCAACTTCTCAAAATCATAACAATGATAAACACCACCACCTCCCCACTCGACCCATGCCCCGTTTCATGGATTAAGTGTGTGAAAGATGAACTAGCGGTAAATCTACAACACATAGTTAACCAATCCCTTTCACAGGGCATCATGCCTGATGCCCTAAAACTCACAACACTCCGACCAATAATAAAGAATAATAAGCTTGACTCAAAAGACCCAAACTCATACAGACCCATAGCCAGCATTCCATTCATAGCTAAAATAATAGAGAAAACAATTCAAATTCAGTTACAGGAACACATTGATGAACACAAACCACTTGACTCACACCAATTTGGCTTCCGCCCTTTCCACGGAGTAGAAACCCTCCTAATCACACTTATGGACTTCCTCATCAAGGGCACAGATGACAAACACCAAGGCTTCTTACTCCTATTTATAGATATCTCTGCTGCCTTTGATAACATTAATCACCAGACACTGATCAACAGATTAGAAAACCTAGGAATAGGCGGGATTGTCCTTAACTGGTTCAAATCCTACATCTCACATAGATTAATACGCATCCAAATTGATCAACAAACATCAGAAACATTCCCCCAAGGACAAGGAATACCCCAAGGATCAGCCCTTTCAGCCCTCCTATTTAACTTGTATCTACAACCGATAACAAACATATTTAAAAAACACAGGATTAACCATTTTATATATGCTGATGACATCATGCTAGCTATCCCCATAACCACTAAAAACCATACATATGACTCTCTATCCAAATGCATGGCCGAGACCTCCTCCTGGATGGAAACGAACTACCTCAGCATAAATCTCAAAAAAACTGAGGCAATGTTTGTAACAAGATCTTCTATGACTGAAAACACTTACCCGGAAACAATCACAATCAACAAAACTTAAATACCTGTCAGAAAACAGGTAAAATACTTAGGGGTAATAATAGACCACACCCTATCCATGCTGCCACACATAAAACAAACAGTAAAAACCATTTTCTACAAACTCAAAACTATTCAGCACCTAAGGCCACTCCTTGAAACACAAGACTTTAGATCCGTAGTAAGTACACTGATCACCCCTCACTTCGACTATTGCAATAGTCTCCTAATAGGCCTCCCTCAAAAAAGCACATACCTTCTACAAAGAGCACAAAACATCTGTGCAAAAGTAATTGCTAAAGCCCACCTAACAGACCACGTAACCCCAATACTGCTGGAACTCCACTGGCTTCCTATAAACAGCCGAATCAAATACAAAATTATCCTAACAACCTATAAACTCATAAACGACATAGCCCCCTCACACTTAACCACATTACTGCAGTCTCCAACATCGACAAGGACCCTCAGACAAAACGCAGCCCACTCCCTCATCATACCTAAAGCCATCTGTAAAACCAAGAATACCACTAGCTCTAGAGCATTCTCATTCACTGCTCCTACACTCTGGAACGACCTCCCTATTGAACTTCGCACCATAAGAGACCTCATCCAATTCAGAAAAGAATTAAAGACCTACCTGTTCACTGAACACTTCGAAATCCCCTACTCCCCCAAAGCCAGCTCTACCACAAATGTGGGCACCCATGCACAAACTCCTTTAACCCCAACAATCTAACCACAAGCCTGTCCCCCCCACACACGCCCCAAAGATGACAAAAATAAAAGGAACTAAATTCCAGCACCTACGCCAATCTCTACCCCATACACCACACACACTACACGATGTAAATATACTTTTGTACAAAGTTTGATATGTTTGCTTGTTTTTTGTTACAATACCTACAAAGTTTATACTTACTGTTCAATGTAAATAGTTGATTTCTACTGTTCTATGTAAAATGTATACAAATTGTGTACAAGACTGTTAATCTGTTATATGTAAACCGCCCTTGATCTCTGGAAGGGGCGGTATAAAAGAAATAGTTAAATAAATAAATAAATAAATAAATAAATAAATAAAAAAGTGTTAGAACAGATGACCATGGCATGATACAAATACATCTTACAAAACATCTCATGATTAAAACCATAAATATGCCTATAAATATACACTGGACCAGCATTTCAACTTTAAGGAGCACATACAAAACACCACCAGATCCGTCTACAATAAAATTAGAACGCTAAGGCACCTCAGGCCCATGTTACCCCATAATGACTTCTGGACCATTTTCCAGGCCCTTATTCTACCACACTTTGATTACGTAAATGTTGTCCTATATGGACTCCCCAAGAACACCCTTAATCCGCTGCAACTCGCTATGAACGCGGCTGCGCGTGTGCTCTGTGGTATAGCAAGATCAGACCATATCACCCCGATACTTAAGGAACTCCACTGGCTACCAATTCATTGCAGGTTAACATACAAAATCCTTCTCATCATTTTCAAGATCATCAATAACCTAGCCCTCACGATACTCAGTGACCTTATCACCCTCACCCCGAAAAACAGAATGAGAAGGTCAATAACTGACAACACCTTGATCATTCCTAAAGAGTCCATCAAGTGCACCCAGACGACCAAGAAAAGAACCTTTGCCTTCTACGCCCCGAAATGCTGGAACGACCTTCCACCAGAAATAAGATTGATCAAAGACCTTATTCAGTTCCGTAAGGCAATCAAACACCACATTTTCCTACTTCACTTTGCACAAGCATCCACCCCGCCTCTGATCATCCACATACCAACGCCCACAAACCTTTCATTCTCTACATAGATAACTCTGTCACAAGTATTTTTGAGCTTGCCTTAGCTCTTCTTGAAAATACCAACCTAATCTACTTATGTTTGATGTACATATGTATATAGTTTCCCTGTTGCTCCAAGTTTAATCTCCTGTTACAATGTAAGCACAGAACAGTCTTCTGACTGTGCAACCTTTGTTATATGTAAACCGCACTGATAACAAATAGCGCGGTATATAAAAGTTGTTAAATAAATAAATAAATAACATGAATATCATAAATACTATATAAATATTTAAAAAGAAGGATAAAAATATAAATAACATAAATATAAACAAATAATAATGAACCCAATAAATACTATAATCATATATATCTCATAAAAATAAATAAATATAACAATAAAAAACAATAAAAGAACAATAAAAGAACATGGGATGTGACAAACTGCATACAAGTAATTACCTTATGTTGAATAAAGAGGACCCATCAAACTTGTGGCCTTTAAGAAATGCTACGCTTGTATGAACTAAAAATGATAACCAAAAATTAAGATTAAAAGGCTTAAAGAATCCACTTGTTATTAAAAATCATCATTTTATAATGTATTTACCATATAGCCACACACTACCTAAAGGTATTTCTTTACTTGGAGCAAACATTATTATGGAACATTAACCGAGGTAGTTCGGACATGGTGCTCCGGGCCCCTCTAACCAACCACTCCTCTTCCCTGCCCCTCCACCTTTAGTTCCCCCCTCTTTGCCCACAAAAATGCACACAGACAACCGCTCTTGGGAAATAACCGGTCGCAGCTTTATTAACCTTTATAACATACCGAACATTACAATCCAAGAATAATCCTCTTAACAATCCAAACAGCAGAGCAATGCCTCACCAGCCATGCTATTAGCAAGGTGACCCTGCCTCCGCTTCTGCCGCGGTCATGCCAACGGCAATCTTCCTAATCCCCTTTCCCCGACCTCGCCATGTAATTAGCAAAAGTCAGCCAGGGGTTGTCCGGGTCGGGGGCACCCCGCCCCCAGCCCAAGTATAGCCTAAGGCTCCGGACCCCAGACCCCGGACCTCCGGGATCCCGCCCCCCCCCAGCTGCGACACCCCATCAGCCCCACTCCCACATCCCTAACACAGGGAGGGAGGGAGGGAAGCAGGCACAGACCCCGAGGAGACGCATGAGTTCAGGCAACCGTTGCAGGCTCATGGCGACTCCCCTTCAATTGGGCCCGCCTCCAGCTCCCAGGCTCCACCGCGCTCCTGAACGCGGGTGGAGCCAATCACCATCTTCGGTGCCCTTCCCGTCATTGCGCCTCCGCCCTATTCTAACGACAGCCGCGGGCCAGGGTTCTCGCACCGGCCGAACACCCGGTTACACACGCCCGCCGGGACCCTGCCCCGCGGCCTTTCATTAACCGAGGTAGTTCGGACATGGTGCTCCGGGCCCCTCTAACCAACCACCCCTCTTCCCCCCCCCACCTTTAGTTCCCCCCTCTTTGCCCACAAAAATGCACACAGACAACCGCTCTTGGGAAATAACCGGTCGCAGTTTTATTAACCTTTATAACATACCGAACATTACAATCCAAGAATAATCCTCTTAACAATCCAAACAGCGGAGCAATGCCTCACCAGCCATGCTATTAGCAAGGTGACCCTGCCTCCGCTTCTGCCGCGGTCATGCCAACAGCAATCTTCCTAATCCCCTTTCCCCGACCTCGCCATGTAATTAGCAAAAGTCAGCCAGGGGTTGTCCGGGTCGGGGGCACCCCGCCCCCAGCCCAAGTATAGCCTAAGGCTCTGGACCCCGGACCTCCGGGATCCCGCCACCGGCACAGAGGACATTAATGTCAGGTCGAGAGCACCCCGCCCTCGACCCCTGTACGGCCTACAGCTCCGGACCCCGGACCTCTGGGATCCCTCTACCAGCACCGGTGACATTAATGTCCCGAAGCCGCCTCCCCCCACACAAGCTGCGACCGGTGAGCCCCCACCTAAGCACACATTTCACACCCTCTACCAGGGTTGCCAAGCAATTCACCCATAGGGGATAAGTGCTCACTGTCCCCTTAACAACCATGCACCCTCACTCTCCACACACAAATTTCTGATTAGCTAACTGCCTTGTACACGGACCCCAACTGGCACACGGCCGAATCCCCCTCCTTTTTTTTTTTTTTTAAATCAGCCAGCCAGCCATGACATTAAGTCCGCCACAGAAACCCCACTGGGAAACCTGAACCGCAGTACAGCAAGATTCTTCGATACCACTCCTAGCACTCACTGTCCGCTCCCCGACCCAGTCGTTGCCCTTCTGCAAATGTAACCCGATCCATGCCGGCTGGGTCCTCGATTCCAAGGGTGACCGAGCAAAGGCATTAGGAGTGGCCCAAATGCGACCACGCTCCCCCAACCATAACGACACCCCAGCCGGATCCTGACCCCATGAGTCCACACCGGCCACCGATTCTCACTCACCATCCCCCGCCACGATGTGATGACCATCAGCCAACCTACCCTAGGCCTTTTCCCCGCAACTGAACTTCAACCGGTTAGCCTCCAACAATTGCTTGCCCCCCCACCTCCCCGAAGCCGAAACCAGCCCGCAAATCCCATTCCCTTCCGCCGATGCTGGTAGCTTTTAGTCCGGCACCCACACCACGACCCCCCCCCGTCACTGCCCCCAAAATCGTACAAGCTGGCTGCGAACTGCCTCGTGCTGTCTCAGACCTGCTGACACACCATCCTCAGCACCGCTGAACATACCACAGCATCCATCCCTACGTGCCGCCGCCGCATCCTCAGCCCAGCTGAACTGACAATGCTTCCTTCGCCCTGAATCCTCATACCTGAAGATTCACCTCCCGTGCGGGCGTGAACGCAACCAATCACCACAAGGTGTACAATGGGCAGAACACTAGCCCAGCATACCTCCAAAATCCCTTCCCCTGCAGTCCATTTTTGATTTCGCTAGGATGACCCGCAACAGCCCCTTGCCTGCCCGTACCCGCTGTCGCTGCCTAGCCCCCTACCCCCCCGCCTTGCTGGAATTTGCTACAGACCCACCCACATGGACCGCACTGAAATTACCCGGCATCACTGCCCGGAATAGGGAGGCGTCATACTGTAATCCTGCCCCACACGTAAGGCAGAGCAGCTCTTCCCCCAGCAGCCCTTGTGTAATAGGCCCCCCAGTGTCAAGAGGTGTTGACCATGAACACTCCAACCCCTGCAGCTATTCGTACGCCCCGCATCCCTCCCGGCCCATGTTCCATCCCTTCCGCAGGACCCCGCACCTTTTCAGGTCCACCACTGTACCCCTTTGGGAGGGGCAAACCCGACCACCAGCTCTTTAGAGCCTTCAGGGATATGCCGAGACGTATCCCCTGCATGCCAATGCAAACATGCCAATACCACTGCCCTGCTCCGACCACTGCTACATTGCTGCCCCACTCCAGTAACCTGCGGTTGCGCGCTTATCGAGCCACAGCCCTCCCGCCCCTAATTGGACAACCAATTCCTGGAAGGCTATTGCTAGATAGGCAGGAGTCATGCCCAGTCTGCTAAGAGCTGTCAACACGCCCACGCTCCCTTGGAAGAATTGCCGCACCCATAAACTGGCAATCCCAGCATAGAATGTCCCTCAGGCCCGCACCCCAATCCGCCCGCATAACCTCGGATTCCCAAATCCTGCGGTGCATTACAAGCACTCCCGAAGTTGCCACCACCCACTGCCGCAGCAACCCTGCATCATGGAGCCTGCGTTTCCTTCAACGCTAATTACAATGCAGCCGACCCGGTCATCACGAACACCTGCCGTATCGACGTCTTATCAAGAAGGAGACGATCCGCCAACTCTACGACATCCAAACCCCGCCTAACCGGCACTCCTCTGCACCGGGCCTTCTGTCTTACTCAGTACGTGCTGCAATTCATTTGCCCAACCTACCTTCCGCTCCCACATCTGTACCGGAAGTACTACAACCTCCAGTATGCAAACAAAGCCGCCCAGCCTATCGTCATGCATTTTCAAACTAACCTCCTCCGTCACAGCAGAAACCACACCATTGTCCACAACTGCAAACTGATTCCGTAACCCCTGTGCCATCCGTGCCCCAAGACCAAAATGGTCAACCAATGCAATCATCCGATCCACAAGTAGCACGACCCGTACCCTGCTCCACGGGATGCGATCATTACTGACATGCCCCACAGCACTGACAATTTATGAAACCGCCGGAATTTCCGAGGTTCTTCTTTGCTTTGTTTCTTGTATCCTTTTTCTTTTTTTTCTTTTTTTTTTGAATACCTCCCACTCGTACCTAACCCTGCACTGAAGTGTCGCAACCCAGGGACTTCGCGCCTGGGCCGCTCTCACATTTCCATATACCGGACTCCCAAAACCTTCCTGGAACCCCCACGCCCCCTGAATACATTCTCCTCTCCGCAGCGGGTCTTGTCGAAGCCACCTCCTTAAGACCCCAAAACAAATTAGTGCCGTAGGCTGGCAGCCCCCCGCTGAATGCTCGAGGGGCTGGCACGGAGGCCTAACGGGCCCCTTTTCCCCCTTTCCTGCCGCACAACATCCCCTAAAGATTGAGTCCACATGACGCTATTCACATCCACAAATGGGCAAGAAGACTTGGGACCTCCCGTGCCACTCACCTGCCCCACTGCCTCCTATCTGCCGCATCACCGCCACTCTCTCTTTTTTTTTTTCTTTGACTCTCCCTTACCCATCTTCTGCCCCCTAGAAGGCGGAAAGCTCTATATATCGCCGCTTCCGAATCCTCCGGCCAGAGTATTCGGACTCTATCCCAGAGCCCCTTATCCTCGAAACACGGCTTCCCACCCCTTCCGCAGCAAGATCCGCCACCCAACGACGTGGTCAAATAGTTGGTGCATGCCGCGGAGAATGACTCCACACAGTGGAGCCGCCCCGACACTACTGCCCCATTTTTCACGCGCGTATGACACTGCTCCTCCCCGCGATCTCCGCCGCCGACCCTGCCCCCCGGTCTGCCTGTAACTCACCTGCTGCCCCAGTCTCGGCCACCTTGCCTCCGATGGCTGAAGCCTCAAGCGTCCGCCATCCTCGTGCAGCTGGTGCAGCCTGTCCTGTGCTCTCTGCTCGCAGGCGGCCACCTCCACTGCCCTTGCCAGTGTGCCGAGTTCTTATCGTCACCTGCGGAGACCAAGAGAACAACAAAAGAAAACCAAGGTGGGGAGACCACTGAAGACCCGAAAGGGAGCCCGGCCTGCAACAATTCCGCCCTGCATGGACCCCCCAAGCCCGCTCTCCCATCGTCAAAGCCCCCCAACTGGTGAATAGTCTCCCGGACCGCGGCCAGCCCCCCGGGAGAACCCTGCACTGACCTACCCCCATCCCCATCCCCAAGCCCTATGACCTCCCTCCAACCGAAGGCCCACAGTCCCATCGCCCCCGAGCCCCCCTCCCTCCTCGGAGTTGCCCATTGCTGCGAACCCCCCGCTGACCCCCCTTTCCACATTGAGCATCGTAATAGCATCTCCCGATCCCCCCACCCATTCTCCAAACCCTTGGCCTGCCACACTAGCGCCCGACCCCTTTGTACCGCTCGGTGTCCCCCTTCGCCCGAGCCCATGCCCCTCGAGCCCTCTCAGCCTTTCTACCCGACCTGCTCCAAGCTATCCTCCCCCTTTTCCGCTTATGCCCCCAACCCATAACATCCCCCCCCCCCCCATTCAGGTACCCCCGCCCAGCCCTGCCAGCCTGCCCACACAGGCCGCCGTTTCGCTCTTAGTCATTTATTTACTAGAAATTTCACATTTGATCTAATTATCTATTTATTTAATTTCTAAAAAGGGGGGGGGGGGGTTATTGCAACTTATGCATACACCCCCCCCATAACCCACCCCATGCACCGAGGTACATAAGAACATAAGATATGCCCTACTGGGTCAGACCAAGGTCCATCAAGCCCAGTCTTACTTCAACAGGTGCCGCAAGGCTTGTACTGGGTCACGCATTGATAACCTGGGCCCTTCTTAATAATGGTTTATGGACCTTTCCTCCAGGAACTTGTCCAAGCCCCTTTTTTTTTTTTTTTAAAACCCAGCTACACTAACAGCCATTACTACATCCATACTATTGGTAACTGACCCCAACCGTCCATGCGCTAACCCTCCGGCGAAACCACCCGAAGGATTCGCCAACGTAACCCGTACCCAGCCATCTCCCCCAGCCCCCCCAAAACCTTCCCCAACCTCACCTCTACTTTCTGCCCCGCCCATTTAATCATTTATTTATTTAATTTTTGTAACATAGTAGCATATATTTAGTTCTCTACTTTTAAATTGCTAATGCATCCATTATTTGATTTGTGGACAACACTTGCCTCCCTTGTAGTGCGCTCCATCGACTCGTGGGACTGTCCAATCACGCCGTACATGACGAGCTCCTGCTGCCCTTGCCCCCTGCTCTACATGCCCGGCTGCCTCTGCTCCGTCCGACTCAACCCCCGCTGCTCTCCTCACCGTTCCATGGGCCACGCTTTCTCCCTTGTGAGGAAGAGGCCGTGCCCCGCTTCGCCTGATGCGTCCGCTCTGCCTCCTCCCGCCGGCTCCTGCGCTGAGCTGCCCGCTTCTGCACTGCACCTCCGCCGCACGAAGCCACTGCCAGCCGCTCTAACTCGGCCCACTTAAACGGCTGCCAGGGGGGCCACAACAAGCGAAGCCGCAAGGAGGCAAACCGGCACCGGCAAGCAGGCCAAGCCGAAGCAGGCCCAGACCCTGAAACCGGCCCCGGTAAGCAGGCCAAGCCGAAGCAGGCACAGACCCCGAGGAGACGCATGAGTTCAGGCAACCGTTGCCGGCTCATGGCGCATCCCCTTCAATGCCGCCCGCCTCCAGCTCCCAGGCTCCACTGTGCTCCTGAACGCGGGTGGAACCAATCACCATCTTCGGCGCCCTTCCCATCATTCCGCCTCCGCCCCATTCTAATGACGGCTGCGGGCCAGGGCCCTCGCACCGGCCGAAGACCCGGTTACACGCGGCCGCCGAGACACTGCCACGCGGCCTTTCATATATAAGAGAGAACGCAGCAGGAGCGAAGGGAACTCCACAGCACAATACTATTCCACAATGAATTGGCAACCAATTATAAAAAATGTACAGTCCATTAAAACCAAATATATTGACGACGGTGGTCAGCGGGCAACCAATTTGTACTTGTTAGATGTTGTATACTAATGAATATATGAAACCACTTTATCAAAAAATGCCTAATAAACATTGTACCACAGTACCGGTACTAGTAAAGATCACGCTGTGTGCTCTGGGGATTAAAACGTCCCATAATGAACCTAGCCAAAGAGCCAAAAAACATGTACATCAAAACTTACAAGCAAATCAATCGGTGCTTCCAAGTCACAAAAATGTATACAAAAATATCCTTACTTCTGAACTCGGCAGAGTCCGTTTCATGCCGCTGTGAATCTCATTCTAAAAAATGCCGGCTCTTGCGCACCTAAAAGAACTGTTTCTCAGAGCGGGAAAAAAAGGGGGCGGATCTGAGGGAGGAGCAATGCCGGCGACTCAGCAAAACGAAACAGCTGAGAAGACATCAAGGGGAGCTACGATGAAGTAAAATGTGACTACATTAAAACACATTAAAAAACGAACTCGAGCATATATAAAAACACTTCGAAAAGACACTATAATACAAAAAACCTTTTTCAAAACCATGGCGATCCTTTATCATCGGGGGGACTTTCTTCCAATACGTAAAAAACAGGAAGGGTCAACTATGTATAAATAAACGTAGAACATGTTAGAACACTAAAGGAAGACAGAAAAATCTTTGTCTAAATTAAGACCATTTGGGACCAGAGTGTCTAATAAAAATATAAACCTCTGTTCTAGTCTCAGTATAGTTTTATCAATATCTCCGCCTCTCCAATTGATTTGAACTTTTTTAATAACAAAAAATCTCAAATCACTAATCTTATGCTGGTGGTCTTGCCAATGGGCAACAAGGGGTTTATCTACCAGATTCCTTTTAATACAACTCTTATGCTCCATGATCCTAATTTTAATACTGCGAGTGGTTTTTCCAACGTACAGCTTCTCACAAGGACACTGTATTACATAAATAACATTAGAAGTGTCACAATTGGAGAAATCATTAATATATAATTTTTTATGCATAGTGGGATGTATAAACTTGTCTCTGATAGGTAGCACATTAAGACAAACCGAACATTTGCCACACTGGAATTGTCCTTTATACTTGGATAAATATCTTCTTTCAGTAAGAGCTGAGGGCACAAGTAAATTGCGCAAATTAACATTGCGCATATGCGCAATTGTAAGACTCATACTTTGAAAAGCTGGCAGAGTTTGAATAAGGTGCCACTCTTTCTTCAGTATCTTAATAATTTTCTTAGAAAACTGTGAATACAAAAGAGGACATACAACCCCTACATCATCTTTTTTTATTTTAATTTTAAGAAGAGATTCTCTTGAGGAATCTTTGGCTCTTTTGTATGCTTGCTCAATAACTTGTACAGGATACTTCCTAGATAAAAAACGCTTTTTCATATTTATCCCAGTATAAAGGACAATTTGGACATTTTGGAAGACCCTGCCAGTGTTTAAGCTACCGATAGCTTAGCCCTCAGCATCACTGATGCACACAAGCCCTCACAGCACAACAAGCTGCAAACCAACTGAGAATTCTCTTTTCCCCAAGGTTTTCGGAATTTCCCAGCAGATAAATACTTACAGGTGTATATTCATTCCCAGCAGTAGCATCTCCTCTCTCAGCAGTCCTTCAATACTAAATATTGTTTATTTTCCTCCCCAAATTCTATTTAAAGATAGCGGCTTCTATAGTTAATTGGTGGCATTTACAAGTATAGGATTGCAAAATGGCTCACATACATGTTTAAGTGCTGATGCTTACACGTGGAACTTGAGTTTCCTCCATCAATTTTTCGCACATGTAGGTTTGTAAATGGCTCCTCCAGTTCCATGTATCAGCACATACATATGCCCTCATGCACTTTCTTATTTGAATTTCAGAAAAGGCTCCATGTTTGGCAAAGCCTTTTCTAAAATACCATTGGGAATGTGTACGTTGCGACCTCAATGTCTCAATTATGATCTCCGCACGCTATCTAAGATGTGCCTTCACACATTCACATTTCTTAAACAGTGTTAATGTTTTTACTCTGATAAGGTAAATTGTATTTATACACATCACCCTGACTCTAGACCAGGGTTAGGCAACCCTTTTTCCCAAATGCATACTAACCCTGCCTAGAAAAGAGATCAGTGGTGTTATTGGGGGAAGGGGGAGGGAGAGGTTCTGCAGTTCCAATGAAGGAGCTGGGAGAATCCTCCAAGTTGTATAAATGTAGAAGAGACAGGAAAAAGGCTTCCATCCAGCCTATGGTGGCTACATCACTTCCATCCCACAGATTAAGTGACATGCTCTTGTCAATTGTGGTCCCATGGTCCTAGTTTGCCAAGCCTTGATCTGTTTCTTTGTTTTATACTCCACTGGGCAGCTGATCCAGCTGAGTTGTAATCAATAAGTATACTTAGATAAATACATTTACTGATAAATACATCTGTGCTCATACATAGGAGAGGGGTGTGCATTCCTGAATATGCATTTGGTTCATTGAAACTGAAAATGGATGCAAATCGCTTGTGCGCACATACACCTGTGCATTAAAGCACACACAATCAATTTGTGTGCTTAAAAAATTCTCCCTTGCATACAGTGCATGCACATAACATGAAAGGGTGAAAAAGTACCTAAAAATCGGGAATAATTTGTTTAAAGCAAGCACAAACTGAACTTTCTTTTGGCCACACATACCCCTAGCATGAGGCAATGTCTAAGGTACATCATGTTTTTTTTCTTTTAGCTTTAAAATGTTTCATGGAAACAAAACTGCTATAATGGATTTTAAAGTGCCACATTCTTTTTCAGTTCAAGCAACTAATTAGTCTTTCAAATGTTTGCTATATCATATATTATATTGAGGCATATAGCTAAGAAGTTCTCCCTCATAGTATTCCATTTACAAAATACCTGCATTCAGATTGCTATATTGGCCTTGTGGTTCAGGTCAGGATCAATAAGCTGCCTTGAAAAAGGTGGGTTATAGCCTAGTTTTGAAGAGGGCTAGAGCAGAGCCTGACATGCTGACTCAGGAAGCCTATTCTAGGTGTACAGGGCAGTCTGGATTTAGCAGTGGAGGAGAAGGACGCAGATAAAAGTGATTTATTTGATGAGAGGAGTTCATGAGGAGAGGTGTAGGACGAGATAAGAGGTATGGAAGAGCTGCAGAATGAATATTTTTAGGATAGTAAGAGAAGTTTGAATTGTATGTGGAAATCGATAGAGAGACAGTGAAATGACTTGAGAGGAGGAGGAGTTATGTCAGTGCAGCAACAGTGGCTGAAGATTAGTCATGCAGCTGAGTTTTGAATAGATTTTAAGAGGAGAGAGGTGGTTCAATGGTAAACCTGTGAGGAGCAAGTTGCAGTAGTCTAAGCAGGAGCTGATGACAGAGGGTCTTGGCAGTGTGTTCACAAAGGAAGGGACACATTTTTCTGATGTCATACAGAAAGAAACAGCAGGTTTTAGCTGCTTGTTGTATATGTACAAAGAAAGAGAAGAGTCAAAGATGATCCCTAGGTTAGGAGTCAAGGAGATAGGGAGGATGACAGTGCTATCCACAGAAATAGAGAAAAGAGGAAGGGTGAGAGGGTTTAGGGGGAAAGATAAGAAGTTCTGTCTTGGCCATGTTTAGTTTCAGATGGCAATGGATCCTCCAGGCAACAATATCAGACAAGAAGACTGAGATGCAGGCCTGGATTCCTAAAGAAATTTCTGGTGCAGAGAGGTATATCTGGGTGTCAACAGCATAGAGATGGTACTGAAAGCTACAGGAAGAGCTCAGGGCTCCAAGGAAAAAAGTATAGAGAGAAAAGAAGGGAGGTACCAAGACAGAGCCCTAAGTTATACCAACCGATAGTTCGATAGCAGAAGAGAAGCATTCACCAGAGCAAATACTAAGAGGGTTATTTTAGAAGCCTTATTCGTGTTTTACATGTGGATGTAGTAGTAAAAAATGTGCAAGTTGCATCTATGTATAAAATGTGATATTAGAAAGATCGCAATTTACATGTGCTTCTTTCTTTGATTTAAAAACATGTCCATTGAGATATGTTGTTTTTACATCAGACTTACACATGCCTAACCTCTCTTCTAAGATTAACGTAGATTTGCAGATGTTTCTACTTGGACATCCCTACAACCACATAAACAACCTTTCCAAAATGTGCATTCATAAGTGTGATGGGAAAAATAAGAAAAAACCCAAGACAGACTGGAACCCCTAAATTCAAGTGAGAATAGCATATCAAGGAGAAGGTGGTGATTGACAGTGTCAAAAGCAGCATATACGTCAAGAAGGATGAGGATCTAGTAAAGGTCCTTTCATTTGGCCAGGAACTGTCACTGGAGGCTTTGGCAAGGATCATTTCAGTGGAATGTAGAGGATAAAAGCCGTGGCATACCAAGGGTGGAGTGGTGGGTGCGGCCTACCCCAGGTGCCAGCCAGGAGGTGGGTGCACCCCCGCTGGGCCCAAAGAAGCAGCATGGCAAACTTGTGTTTCAGCTGGTTTTGCTGTGGTGCCTTGCACTCCAGAGGCTGGCATCTCTTCCCTCCTAGCCGAAGTCTTGAGTATCACATGGTGGGGGGAGGAGCCCGCCCCGGATGCAGAGGGGGTTGGGAATGTCACTGGACAAAAGCCAGATTGGAGTGGATCCAGGATGACTTGAGATGAAAATCAAGTCAGCAGTGGTGAGCAGCACATTTGGGAGTTTGGAAGCGAAAGGAAGGAGGGAGATGTGCTGATAATTGGAAGGGCAGGTAGGGTTTTGTTTCCTTAGCAAACAATTTATCACTGTCTTAAAGACATATGGGCCTCTCTTTTTGCGCTGTACAAACAAGACCATGGTTTACATTCTACCACTTTTCTGAGAACAATAGGAGCTATTTATCAGTGTCTGGATTTCCACAGCTCTTTATCCTTTTTTTTTAAACACATATGATAAAGGTGATGTCTGAATTTTTGGAAGTGTTACAGCTCCAGAGTTTGAATTCATACCACTGCCTTTATCCATCCCTTCTAACTTAATTTTAAAATATAGACATATTTTGCAATTTTGCACTTTTCTATTTTGTTATGCTGTCTGTGGAATTATCATGTAGTTTAATGCTGTTGTATCAACTGTGATTTTTAGATTATCTGTACAGGGCCACTACACATTCGGAGTGCTACAGTTTATATTCTCAGTAAGATGAAAGCCTGCAGTTTTTGGTTGGAAATCAAGAGCTACTACTACTGACGTAGATCGCAAACTGGTTAAAAGATAGAAAGCAGAGAGTAGGACTAAATGGCCAATTTTCTCAATGGAGAGAGGTGAATAGTTGAGTACCCCAGGATCTGTGCTGGGCCCACTGCTTTTTAACATATTCATAAACAACCTGGAAGTGGAAATAATGTGTGAGATGATCAAATTTGCAGATGACACAAAATGCAAGAGGATTGTGAAAAATTGCAAGAGGACTTTGATAAATTAGAAGATTGGACATCCCAATGGCAGATGAAATTAAATGTGGACAAGTACAACGTTATGCACCTAGAAAAGAACAACCCAAACTACGGTTGCACGATGCAAGGTTCCACATTAGGAAACACTACTCAGAAAAAGGATTTAGGTGTCATCGTGGTTAATACGTTGAAATCTTCTGCCCAGTGTGCAGTGGCAACCAAGAAAGCAGATAGAATGCTAGGAATCATAAAGAAAGGAATGGAGAATAAAACCAAGGATATTATAATACCTCTGCATCGTTCCATGGTGGGACCGCACCTTGAATATTGTGTGCAATTCTGGTCGCTATATCTTAAAAAGGATATAGCAGAATTAGAAAAGGTACAGAGAAGAGCCACCAAAATGGTAAAGGAGATGGAAGAATGCCCCTATGAGGAAAGACTTAAAAGGTTAGGGTTTTTCAACTTGGAAAAGAGACTGCTGAGGGGAGATATGATAGAGGTCTATAAATTAATGAATGGAATGGAATGAGTAAACGTAGATCGGTTGTTTACACCATCAAAAAGTAGAAAGACTAGGGGACATGCAATGAAGCTACAATGTTACCCATTTAAGACTAATAGAATAAAATATTTTTTCACTCAATGCGTAATTAAACTCTGGAATTCGTTACCGGAGGATATAGTGAAGGTTGTTAGTGTTAGCTGGGTTTAAAAAAAGGTTTGGATAAGTTTGTGGAGGAAAGATCCATAAGCCATTATTAAAGAGGACATGGGAAATCCACTGCTTGCCCTGGGACAAGCACTGTGTAAGCTGTGTGCTATTTTGGGAACCTGCCAGGTACTTGTGACCTGGATTGTCCACTGTTAGAAACAGGATACTGGTCTTGATGGACCTTGGTCTGACCCAGTATGGCATTTCTTATGTATTACTACTACTGATCATTTGAATACCGCTACAAGGTATACACAGCACTCTACAGACACATGTAAAAGATGGTCCCTGCTCATCGGAGCTTACAATCTAGTCAAGACAGACATCACAATAGCTGAGGACAAGGATACATCTAGGGGAATGGTAAGGAAACACATAGGAAAACTAGGTGGATCAGGATCCAAAAGCAGCCTCGAAGAGGTGAGTTTTCAGCCTGGATTTGAGAAGGACCAGAGATGAAGACTACCATACAGACGCAGGTAGTTTGTTCCAGGCAGCAAGGGGCAGCAAGGTGAAAAAATCCAAGTCTGGAGTTGGCAGTAGAAGAGAAGGGAACAGATAGAAGAATGGAGTTCCGAGGAGGGGTGTAGGGGGAGATAAGAGAGGAAAGGTAGTGAGGAACAGTAGAATGAGTGCATTTATAGGTAAGTAGGAGAAGTTTGAACTGGATGCAGAAACGGTTAGGGAGCCAATGAAGCGATTTGAGAAGATATGAGCATGTCGAGGCTGGTGGAAGATAACCATACAGCTGAGTTTTGAACTCTGCCAGTGATTTAAAGGGACAACCTCTTTAGCTAACCTAGTAGGAGAACCACATTCTTATCAATTTGTTTTCTCATATTCATAGTGACTGGTTCCTGTGGCAGCTCGGGGGCAGGATTCATGGCTAGAGAAGACATTTGGTAGCAACCCCATGGCATGTGAATTTGCATATTTAATAATATGAATTTTATTTTATAAAAATAAAGGGACAAAGATTGAAATGCATTTGTCTGGTTAGCAGCACTGTATAGCGCCATTGAATATTCTCTCTGACTGCCTCGGCACTACCCAGATAGTGTTAAAGTAGTCTGTGGATGGAATCTGATATTCAGTTAGCAATGATATTCAGTCCACTAACTGGAGAACTAACAGCATAAATGTGAGGCCAGGAAAAAGACAGTCCTAATTTTATGTGGGAGTGGAGGAGTAGCCTAATGGTTAGAGCACTGGCTTGGAAACCAAAAGACCAGAGTTTGATTCTTACAAGTATGCTTTGTGGCCTTAGGCAAGTCACTTAACCCTTCATTACCTCAGAAGAATCCAAGTTATCAATGTCTCTGTTTCATGTACATTACAAAATTTAAGCTACATTGTAAACTACTTTGACTAAAATGATAAAGCAGTATAAAAAAACCTGCTAAATAAATAAACTAAGGGAGCAGGGTTTGATTCCTACTAGCATGCCTTGGGCAAGTTACTTAACCTTCCACTGTCTTGGAAGAAAGGTCTGGCATCACACTGCCAAGAAAACCCAGGAGCTGCTGGGTTATCAGGAGTCAACACTGACTCAAAGGCACACATTGCATTTTTCAGTTTTATGTGGTTTGTCCTCTGGATAGCAGGCTGAATATTGCCTTTATCCAGATAATGTCATTGGCCACTACTGAATCCAGATATTCAGTGCTGACAACTATTCAGATACTGATGCTGGATATCTGGACTTAATTTAACCATGACTACCAGCATTTAAAAAAATGCTAACCCCAAAAATTATTTTCAAGCATTTCTTATGCACTGGCAAGGTGGAGGATAAAGGATTTTAATGGTCATGAGAGGAAGGGGGAGGAGAATGGTTTTAAGTGGAGGGGAAGAATCAGCATGAGGATGGGATTTAAGGGATGGGGTAGGATTTAAGGGATGGGGTAGGAGAAGGAAAAGCAGAGGGAATGGTGGAAAAGAAACAAGGAGGATAGGGAGGAAAGAAAGGAGGGATGATGATTGAAGTACGGCAAAGAGATGAGAATCTGGGAAGGGAAGAAGAGACACAGAGAAGAAGTGGACCCAGCACAGATCCCTAAAGGTGCTCCACTATTCATTTTTCTCCATTGAGAAAATTGGCCATTTAGCCCTACTCTTTACTTTCTATCTTTTAGCTAGTTCCTGATCCACAATAGCACACTACCTCCTATCCCATGAGTTTTTAATTTCGCCAAGAGTCTCTCATGAGGAACCTTGTCAAAGGCTTTCTGAAAATCCAGATACACTATATTAACCAGCTCACCTTTACCTGTTTATTCACACCTTAAAAAATATAACAGTTTATTGAAACAACATCTTCCTTGGCTAAATCCATACTGGCTTTCTCCCATTAAACCATGACTATCTACATGTTCAGTAATTTTATTCTTTATAATGGATTCTACCATTTTGTCTGGTACTAATGTCAGGCTAACTGGTCTGTAGTTTCCCGGATGACCCCCTGGAACCCTTTTTAAAAATTGATGTTACTTGGCCACTCTCTAATCTGCAAGTACTACAGATGATTTTAATGATAGTTCACAGATGGATAACAAAGATTTTGTTTCCTGAAGACTTCTGGGTGTATCTTATGGATTTTGGGTTGCTAATCATGAAAATCACATTGACATTTTGTCTTGCACTATTTTTGCACTCACCTATTTTTGTGATTTCCTCACATATTTTAGGTCTACTCATATGTTGCCTGGAAAGTAAGCTGTTTTGTTCAGTTCAGGCATGCCTAGGTATGCACTCAGTGCAGGTTCACAACGTGCAATGGAAATGCTACTACTAAGGAATGCGTCAGCATGCTTCATCAGGATGGATGCTGACAGTACAGGCTATAAAAGCAGCTTTCATACACAGATGCTATGCATGACATTGAAATACGTTTGTGTACTTAACAATAGCATTTACATAAGCTTCTTGTCTAAGCGATGATTCATTACAGCAGATGTGTCTCATCAATGTCGTAACAGTCGCAATCCATTATTTTACATTTGTGGTGATTATACGCTTCAGCCTCAAATACATAGCATTACCGCACTTATTAAGAAAGCATATGAGCTCAATTTCAGTTGTAAAGTTGGCGATCAAGACAAATCCTGGGCTCCTCACATTTGCTGTGCAACATGTGCTGTCCATCTCAGAGATTGGCTTAGAGGTCCCCGGAAGTCAATGCCATTTGCAGTCCCAATGATATGGTGAGAACAGAAGGATCATGTGACAGAATGTTACTTCTGTCTGACCAATATATCTGGCTTCTCTGCTAAAAATAAAAAATCTATTGAATACCCTAGTCCTTTAGCCATGAAACCAGTGTTGCACGGGGCGGCCCAAGGGAGGTGCAGGGCCATGTGCAGAGACTTGGTGTGGGGTCTCATTTGCATAAGGGACCTCATTTGCATAATGTTAACATGCACTAACTTTTAGTAAACATGCCTCTTAATACTATACTCTGGTGCCAACCGCCAGGCATTAGAGAGTATTACAAACACTGCCCATTTAGAACCCATAGCAAACCCACCATATCATAACAGTACTACCAGGACTCATAAAGCACCAAACCCTTCCCAACCAAAAGGCAACATTGCAAATATTAAACCAATACATCTCAATTGCTCCAGTCACTTTCTTCTGGTTTCTTCTGCTATCTCTCCATTGTCTGCTGTCCATTTGTCCTTTCTTCTCGATTCTAGTTTTTTTCCGTTCTCTCTCTACATCTGCTTTAACATACTGATCTTTCTCCTTTTGCTCTTTCCTCCATCTCTTTCTTTATTCCTTTTTCATCCTCTCAAATTTTACCCCTCCATCCTCAATAGCCACTTACTCTCCCAATACCCGGCCAATCGTAGATTTTTCTTCCCTCCCATACAAAATATTTTTCCCCTCTCCATTTCACTCTCCCAGCCCCATCCCATTCTAGTCCTCCCCCAACATCAGCTCCCTTCTAGTTCCAGCCCCAACCAGCATCTGCTCCCTTCTAGTCCCCGCATCAGCCCATTTCCAGTCCTAGGCCCCCATCAACCCATTTCCAATCCTATCCCAGCCCCTCCATCAGCCTATTTCCAGTCCTAGCTCAGCCCATTTCCAATCCTAGCCTATCAGCCCAATTCCAGTCCTATCCTAGCCCCACCATCAGCCCATTTCCAGTCCTAGCTCCCCCATCCATTTCCAGTCCTATCCAAGCCCCCCCATCTGCCCATTTCTAAATTTAGCCCCCCATCAGCCCATTTCCAGTCCTAGCTCCCCCATCCATTTCCAGTCCTATCCTTGCCCCTCCATCAGCTTATTTCCAATCCTAGCCCCTAATCAGCCCATTTCCAGTCCTTTCCTAGCCCCACCATCAGACCATTTCCAGTCCTAGCTCCCCTCCACTCAGCCAATTTCCAGTCCAAGCCCCCCACTCAGCCCATTTCCAGTCCTAGCCCCCCCCACTCAGCTCATTTCCAATCCAAGCCCCCCTATGAGCCTATTTCCAATCCTAGCCCCTCCATGAGTCAATTTCAATCCAAGCGCCCCCAACAGGCCATTTCCAATCCTAGCTCCCCCAACAGCTCATGTCCAGTCCTATCCTAGCCCCTCCATCAGCCTATTTCCAGTACTTTCCTAGACCCACCATCAGCCCATTTCCAGTCCTAGCTCCCTTCCACTCAGCCAATTTCCAGTCCAAACCCCACACTCAGCCCATTTCCAGTCCTAGCTCCCCCCATTCAGCCCATTTCCAATCCAAGCCCCCCTATGAGCCTATTTCCAGTCCTAGCCCCTCCATGAGTCCATTTCAATCCAAGCCTCCCAACAGCCCATTTCCAATCCTAGCTCCCCCCTACTCAGCCCATTTCCAGTTCAAACCCCCCTCCCCATCAGCTATTTCCAGTTCAAGCCCCCCCTCCACTCAGCCCATTTCTAGTCCTAGCTCCCTCCCTCAGCCCATTTCCAGTCCAAGCCTCCCTCCCCTCCTGAAGAGCCCTGCGGCTATCTAACAGCTGCCAAAGTGAAGCGCGTCTTTTTCCTTCACTTTGGCAGTTGTACTGAAGTTTAGAACGCTGTCGTGCTGAGGCCAAAGGGGACTTCCTACTTCCCGGCGCTCAGTGCGGCAGCATTCTAAACCTCATTACAGCTGCCGAAGTGAAGGAAAAGACGCGCTTCACTTCGGCAGCTGTTAGAGGTGAGTCTGGGCCTCTCCGGCTCCCTCTAAAACCTCCCTGCCTGCCATTCAATGTGGGATATTGTTGGTGCGGTGCTCCCTGAAGCGTGGGCCCTGTGCGAACAACATTCTTGCACAATGGACGGGCCGGCCCTGGTGCTGCATGACAACAGTATGCCAGTATCAAAACCACTAGAGACATGGAGCCTAGATGAGGCAGACTAAGATGCCACAATGCATGGGTCAGGCATGGCAAATTACATAGATTCAGATTTTGATCCATTTATCCAGTATGCCTCATCCGATAACACAATCAGAATTGAGTGACCAAGTGAGGGACTTAATTAAGTTTGTCAAAAACAAAAGCTGAACTACTTGGTTCAAGATTGCAAGGATGGGGTTTGCTGTTACCGGGTACGAAAATTTCTGTCCTTCGGACACACCAAGAAGATATGACATTGATGGGTTGTTCATGGCTTTGGGTGTGAGCATGACCCACAACAATGGTGCCTTTTTATCGATTCATCACTGTTAAGCCTGAAAGCTGCCTTGTTACACAATGGCAATGTCCACGCTTCAATACCTATTGCCTATACAGTGCACATGAAAGAAACCTATGAAAACATGGAACCTTTGTTGAAACACATACAGGAGAACAACTACAACTGGAACATCTGTGGTGATCTAAAAGTAGTGGCACTGCTACTAGGAATGCAGTTTGGGTATACCAAGTACTGTTGCTTCATTTGTGAATGGAACTCCCATGCTATAGAGTCTCATTACATTAAAAAGAACTGGTTGCTCTGTAAGCATTTGGTTCCAGGACAGAAAAATGTGGCATATGAACCACTTGTCGATACAAATAAAATATTTTTGCCTCCTCTTCATACAAAACTCAGACTGATGAAAAACTTTGTGAAAGCGATGAACAAGGAAGGTGAAAGATTTCAATATTTGAGACAGATGTTTCCAAGAATAACTGATGCAAAATTAAGGAAGGCGTTTTCGTGGGTCCAAAAGTCAGACACGTCATCAATGACAAGTGGTTCGAAGACCTGCTAGTAGGGCTTGAGAAAAATTGCATGGAAGGCATTCAGGGATGTTGCTGAGAATTTTCTTGGCAATTACAGGGCGCCAAACTATGTCCAGCTGGTTGACAACATGCTTCAAGCATACAAAAATGCAACATGTTGCTGAAGATTCATTTTTTGCATTCACACTTGGACTTCTTCCCTGCTAAGCTTGCTGCAGTCAGCGACAAACATGGTGAAAGGTTTCACAAGGACATTGCGACGATAGAAAAGCGGTATCAGGGCAAATGGAACCCATCAATGCTGGCCTCTGTGACCTCACCTTTAAACCATGCCTGCAGTTTTTTGGCCTTCTGCCTTCTTTAAGTGTGGAATACATGTGGTCTGCGCTTCCAAGATAGTATTTAAAAAAAACGCCCATGCTTGATGTAAACCTTTAACCTTTACAGCTTCTCTTTTTAATTTTTTAACTGTTTTCCTTATGTTATCTCTCTTTTGAAAATTAAAAGTTAGTACTGTGGATTTCCTTACCATTCTCCCTCCTTTTATTAAATCAAATGTGATCATGCTATGATCATTATTGCCAAGTGGCCCTTACACTGTTATCTCCTGCACTGGATCCTGTGGTCCACTAAGGACTAGGTCCAAAATAGATTCCCTTCTTGTCAATTCATGAACCAACTGCTCCAAGAAACTGATTGTGCAATGTTTTGATGTGAGTGATGGGTTTAGGGAGGGTATCTTCTTGGTATCTTTCTATTTATTGAATTATTAAGATATAAAAATTACAAGAAAAGAAGGGGGAGTTTTTTAATGCCTATGATGCTGAACTTTTGAGCTCCCCTTTATTGCCGCATAATGGGATGTTATAAGGTTCTGAGGCTTTTTCTCCCCTAAATTGTTGCTGCTGTTGTGGTGTGACATATTCTTTTCCTTCTAGATGGTCTAGTAGTTGTGACTAAGGGGCTTATTTACAAAGCCGCGGTAGTGGTTCGCGATCGCGATCGCAGCCGCGGCCCCATTGAAATCAATGGGGCCGCGGCTCCGATTACGATCGCAAACCGCTACCGCGGCTTTGTAAACAAGCCCCTAAGTTTAGCTTAGTTGGCACTATTTCTGTTGCATTAGCCTGAGAGTTTTTGTTGTTTTGAGGAATAGAATATAAAGAGAAACCTGGGCTTGAGCATAGGGATAGTTTTCAAAGGGGTCTACCTGAGAAACTAAGGAGTTTTTAAAAATGTACCTGCAACCAATATGCACCATTTTCGAAAGACATAATATAAATTACCACATTTATGCAGACAATATTATGTTGTTCTCCCCGATTAACATATCTGACCCCAACTATGACAACCTAGCAGCCTGCCTCTCTGAAGCCGAACTATGGCTCCGTTCAAAGAATATGCACATTCATTTCAAAAAAACTGAAGTACTATTTACTTCGAGAAACCCTAATTTCACACCTCCACCAAACATTAAGCTCCAAAATGTCTCACTCCTGGTGAAGCAGGAGATAAAAGATTTGGGAGTCATCCTTGACAGAACTCTTAGCTTCACCTCTCACATTAAGAAAATAGCCAGAAGAATCTTCTTCAAGCTTAGGACTATCCAGCAACTTAGACCACTTATTGAAAAAGATGATTTCAGAACCGTTACTCAAATCCTAATAACACCCCACCTTGACTATTGCAATAGTATCCTCAAAGGCATAACAAAGAAGAATCAAAACATACTACAAATGGCTCAGAATGTTGCCGCACGAATAATTTCCAGAGCTAAGTTATCTAATCACATTTCTCCCATTCTATACTCTTTACATTGGCTTCCCGTTGCCAGCAGGATCCAATATAAAATCATACTGACTACCTTTAAGATAGTTAACAAGATTGCCCCATCATATCTATCTACATTGATTCATACCCCTCCTGATAATAGACTGAGAAGAAGAAGGAACCTCAATACCATTCAAGTACCAGACTCAATAAGAAAGACAAAGCAAATAACAAGCAACTGCGCTTTCTCATATGTAGCGCCTACACAATGGAATAATCTCCCTGACCAGTTAAGGGAGATAAAAGATCTCCAAACGTTCCGAAAGGAACTAAAAACATACCTATTCACTCAGGATTACTACCATTACTCAGATCTGGTCTCCCATCCCCCATAGCACAATCTGTCAATATTACCTACCTACTCACATACAATTTAACATAATCCAAGCTGAACCTTAGATTGATGTCGCAGGTTGTAAATGTTGCAGGTTGTAAATATTCCAAAGTTTTTGTTATAGTTTGTAAATAGTTATTATGTTTTATAGTTTTTTTTTGTATATAGTTGCAATGTTGCATAATGTTTTATGTATCTTTACCTTTGTTCTTTGTAAACCGCCCCTGATCTTGGGAAGTGGTGGTATATAAAAGTTTTACAAATAAATAAATAAATAAGAACTAGTAAATCAACTATTCGAATTTCATTGGGTGGCTAAACGTGAAGGCACATTTTACAATGGGATGTCCAAGTGCAATCTGGGATGTCAAAGCCAGGACATCTAAAAAAAACGCAGGCACGTGCAAGTTCGGGCATGATGTCAGAAACGTGGACGTGCTCTATATGGATGTCTATAGAATGTGGACATCTAATAGCATAATGGTAAAAGTAGTGGGTTGGGAGGCCAACGTTTAATTCCCAGTGTGGGTCTTTGTGATTTTAGACTAGTCACTTAACTCTCCATCTTCTCTACACTCTCTGGATGTTTTAAGGTGAAAACAAGCACTTTCCTGATGCTATTCATGCCTACAGAAGGTCTAAATGTGGACGTCCTTGTAAACATCCCCGTCTTTCTTGGACATGCTTCCATCATGTCTCCTTGCCTACTTGGACGTCCTTGCACCAGAGACATTTGTAAACATTGTTTGTGGAATGGCTGGAGAGATCTCTCTGTGATTTCAATGTCCATGTGCACACCTTCAGATTTCCTACATCATGACTAAGCCTTTTAAAATGACCTCCTTGGCTACTACAGCAGTGGGCATAGATGGGTCAGAGAAGGGAAAATAAGTACACAGATTTAGAAGGCCATTTTAGAGGGCTTGCATAACATTTATATGTGCATATTCCCTATGATTGCAAATAGCAGTTTTAGAAAGCTGCTATTTACATGTTTAGATCAGCAGTATGCACACTCTGGAGGGAGGTGGTTGTTGGTGTCGATTGGGCAGGCCAGCAGAGTATACCTGCATTTCTCATTTTGCAACAGCAATACATGTATTCTTTAAAAGCTATTACATTGACATTTAAGGCTGCTCTGAGGCAGGTGTAAGTTTCAGCTAAAAGCTTGTTTGGACTTGAGATTTGTACCTGTGATTATAGGGCAATTGTGCTTAACTTTCTGGTATATCTAGTAAAAAAAATACATCCCAGAATTTCGTAAAAAGAGTTTTTTTCACTTGACTATTTACTAGCCTCTCCTGAGACCTCCAGTTTTATCAGATCTGCCACTTACATGTGCAAATGATGGCACTTACACATGCAGGGCCCGATGTTTAAAGTGTTTAATGTGGTTCGCAGACGTGCTAACCATAATAATCGCAGTGACCGGGATATTCAGCAGCACTAACCACAGGTGCCGCCACCAAATGCCTCAATGCTAGCCAGCCAGCATCAGGATGTTCCAAAGGTGGAGCCGAGGCAGCACCCCGGGATAATCGGGCAGTGGTGATATTCAGCTCCCTCGGCACTGAAAGTTAGGCACTTTAAAGGCTGGCTTAACTTTCGCAGCCGAAGCCAACCGGGCAGTGGCTCAATATCACCACTGCCCGGGTAGCTTCACTGCTACCCGACCACTGGCATTGAATATCTGGCTAGCCGCTGCCACTGGATATTGGGCCTGTAAGTTGCAAAACTGACACACATATGAGGGCTAACATTTACCCATGGAGATGCTGCTCTTTTTCTGAATGGGTTTATTTGTAAAATAGATGATGCTGATCAAATACGTACCTATCTATTTCCCATGACACAGTTATTCTGCAAACGGCTCCATGTTGAGTGACCAACCAAAAGGAGCACACAAACCCACAGAACAGTAAGACCAAGACCGAGCAGAAAGTCAAATATGAAGCTTTATTGGAGGGCCTCTAAGACTTTCTAGTAAAGCTTCATACAAGACTTCCATGGTGCAGTGTGATATCTGCTCCTTCTTGGTTCCATGTTCAGTGGGCCTTTTGTAATATGCAGTGCTCATTGTATATGTCTCGGCTTGAACATCCCTTTTTCTACTTAGATGCCCTATGCAAAACTGGACTTCACTTCTGAAAATCTATGTGCATATTTCCAAGTGCACAGCTAACGCACCGATATTGCAGCCACAAGATCCAAGGGTACTTTTTTGTCTCTACAGCTTGTAGCTAAGTTTACTACAAACTTGGATTTTGCACTCAAGCAAGTTACTCTAAATGGCTCCCACAGTAACAAAATCATAATGAAAATAGAGGTATTTGAAATGTGTTTTAGAAGCATTCTGAAAATTAGCTGAAAGGATGCAATAAATGAAATGAAATGTGATCTCAATTGAAACAGTGCCGAGGATGGCTAGAGGGATGAGGAAAGGAACCACAAAGTAGAGCTGCGCTGGCCAAAACGTTTTGTTTTGTTTAGTTTCCCACGTAATTTGCAGGATTTAAAAATGTATTTTGATTTAATTTTGTTTTGAGGGAAATGTCATTAATGGCATGCACTATCTCTCAATAGTGCTTGCTGTGGACAAATAGTGCACGCTATGAGTGATAGTTTACACTATTGAACTATAGTGCTCCCTATTTGTGTATGCACAGATACTGTAGTGAGCACTATTGCTCAACAACATGCACTATTAATGACATGGAAAGTGACAACATTTTGGGATGTTTCTTCCATTTTCATTTAACAACAACATGAATGCTGTTGACATTTTTTATGCCGTTTCAAGCGACTGCACACCCCTTCAACAGAGCGAATTTCAGTCTTCAACATGCTATGATCCAGAGCATCCAGCAGCAATGAGAACACCTTGCGAACTCTAAAGCCACAGTACATGCACACATTAGCTATCTAAGGATATAACTACTATGCTAAACAACTTTGCATCTTCCCGTTGGGACTCAGCTGCAGTAAATGGATCAATATCTCATTGAAATGTGGTAAAGAAATACAATGAATAGCACACATGACATGGAGAATACCTCAAACCGCAGAAATCACATAATTTGGCAGGAGTTAGTGGCAGTGGTACAAATGCCTAGGCACACATTTACATCTGCTCGGAAAAAGGGGTGAATGTATGCATGCACTCTGCAATTGTGCATGTCTGTTTTACAAAATATACACGTATATCTGCCTCCATGCCGGCCAGAGTATGTCCCTGGGCATGCCTATGTGCAGATCATATAAAAGTAGGCACATTCTTTCCACATGTCTACTTTTTATCTACATATGCAGCAATGTAATTTCCAGAATCTGTCCTCTCTCACCCCTCTCAGCATATCCAGTGTATCTAACTTTTTATTTATTTATTTATAGATTTCAGTCAAGTTACAATAACCAAAAAAAGAGCAAGGACAATCCCAAAATTTAAGATACAGGCAAAATTCAAAATACAAAGAAGAAAGTAAACATCAATAAAGTCCACAAGAGAAAACAACTGCCTTACTAAAAAGGAAACAATAACCAATAGAAAATAAGGCAATATGCCCACAATTAGGAGGTACTTTCAATCATCCATTATTATCCTCTCTTACTGTACCCTGTCTCTCAGTTAAAAATTTTTCGAGATGGGCAACATCAACAAAAACAAAGGAAGCACCATCAAAACTGATAATGCATTTACAAGGGAAACGCAAGAAGAAGGTGGCACCCAAAGCTAAGACCTGAGGCTTTAGATGTAAAAATTGCCTCCGAGGAAGTTGGGTGCCACGAGACACATCAGGAAAATCATTTACAACCTGCCCACAAAACTTGGCTGACTTAACCTTAAAGAAAGCCCTAAGGATACGCTGTTTTATCTCTAAAGACGGAAAAGTAACCAGCAAAGTGGAATGCAAATTAATAATATCCAGAGAGTCCTCTAAGAAGGCCGTCAAATTAGACATAGAGGGAACCACCTCATCCAGCTCACCCTCAACAGGACTGTTTTTTTTGAGGCTTGAGGGGATATAATAAATTTGTGAAACTTCAATAGAATCTGGTATGGCTAAAATTTATTTCGAATATTTATCCAAAAGAATCTTAGGTGATAGGAAAGAAGATTGAGGAAAATTCAAAAACCACAAATTACATGAACGCATAGAATTCTCAAGAGCTTCCAGCTTGGAATGAAGAACTAAAGAGTCTTTGATCCCAGCAACATTAACCGCATGAAACGGAAGAACTTGAGACTCTAATTTAGTAAGAGCCATATCCACTGATGAAACTTTCTCATCAAGTTGCTGCAAGGAAACAGCAGCTTCTTGAGAAAAAGCACATAAGGAATTAAATGTAGAAGACATTTTGTCATCAATACACTTTAAAGCCCCCCAGACATCCTTCAACATAATCTCTGCATCTGGGAGCAGAACTGGAAGCTCAAACGAGCTACCGAGAGCTGCAAACTGAACCGGTTTAGGCAGATAAACTAATAATTTAGAATTTCTTACCAACTCAGAGGACTCTCCAGGAGAAGCAGACGAAAGTAAGGGCACAGGACAAGGAGGGGGAGATCTCCCACCAGAACTCAGGGAGGCTCCATCCAGAGAAGACTGCCAACGGTAGGGGAGCAAAATGCTTGTCCAAGGGGCCGGCTGGTTTAACCCCGGTATCAGCACCTAAGACCTTACTCCCAACTTTGGCCTTCCTTTTCCCCATATTTCAATATCCCACAACAAACAAAGTAAAAACAAACCAAGGAAAATAACCAGGAGAAACTGAAGACACAAAACAACGTTGCAGTGACGCCGAAGGGCGACAAAGGGGCAGATCCTGCCCCTTTAGACACACCCCTTAAGATCACGCCCCGAGGTTGTGGAAAAAAACCCTTCAACTTCTAGGCAAAAAGGGAAGTCCCTGCCAGGTGCAGGCTACCCCGGGCGTGCCTGCCTGATGTTATAGGGGGAGCAGCAGTGCCAGCAATGGCATCCACCACGGCAGCAGTCCCTAGGGCCGATGTTCAGGCCCAGCACACCTCCAGCACACTCGAAGCCGGATCCCTGTATCTAACTTTTTACATGTAATATCAATGCATATTTTGATAGGTGAAGAATTTGTCTAATGCTTTGTAGATCTTTTTCCGCATGCCACAAGTCCTGGTATGATGGCTTATTTAGCATAAAATATCAGTTAAAGCTTTCCTGAAAGAAGTGGAATAGGGAAAAGGACTGAGTTGTACAGTTGACATGGGGGATGCCTATAATGGCCATCTCTGATGTGTTTTCCACTTTAGAATTGATCAATTTTAATGCAAAGAGTTTCTCTTGGGCTGGGTCTCTTAATGAGTTTGTTTTTTTTACCTCACAGTTCAAAAAGGAGTAAAAAATATTCCATGTAGTCTTTACAGCAACCAAAAAATAAACGGAGAGAAATGGAGAGCCTGGAAAAAGCTTGCTGAACTAATTCAAACAATCATATATCAAAAATAAAAGGAGAAATACTGGCATCAGATAAATGTGCAATGTTTCATTAGGACCGACGTCTTTATTCAGCACAGGAAATACAAGCTGAAACCAAAGAATCATTATAATCATTCACCAGAGGAAAATCATAATCTTTAAGCAAATTATAAAGTCCCAGTTTTCATTCATCTGCCTGTGCAGGCGTCTCAGAAACTAAAACAATCCACTCTTCTCCTGGTCTTTCAAGCATCCATCATTCTAGGCTTTACAAACTTCTCAAACAATTCTAGTGTTCCAGCTTGCTTAAAATATTCAAAAGCACATTTTAGAAAGGCCATGTAGGTGAAATGTGGGACGTTCAAGTCAAAACATCTGACATTCAGTGGGAAGGGCAGCAGAGAAGGTGGGCTTGTAAAACTGGCTATTCCCCACCTTGAAAGACACATGTTTCTGCCACATGAATGTGAAAATGGAGATGTGCAGAGTAATGGGTCAGGTACATGTAGGTTTCCACCCTCTGGAATCATAGACGTGCCCATGGCCCTATTTCAGTGTATCCCTTCCCTCATAAATGTCCTGGCCTGCCATTTTGCAAATGGGGACATGCAGTGGCATGGGAGCCAGGAGAAATGGCTTTTTACTTACAGGCACGATATTTTTTGAAGGAGCCAAAAATATCGGGGGAATGAGGAGGCATTTCCCTCTTCACCCTTCAGAGTCCTATTCGTGCCCTGAAGCAGGTATAGCTATCGATGTCTCCGACTGCAAATTCAAATGTGCATGGTGGGTCTAAAATTGGGTGCATGTGTGTATAATTATCAGCCCGCCCAGGGCACACTCCAACACTTCCCCTTGTGCAACTTGGACATTATCATGCCAGACATGTGTATATTTGGGCATTTCTAAAATGGCTTGGGTGATATCTATGTGATTTCCATATTTGAATTGGCAGTTTCAGATGTGGAAATCATAAACAGGGCTTCTAAAATGACCCCCAGAATGCATCACTAATCTTTGTTGCTGCAGTGGCGGAGTCTCCAATTAAGTACTTTGATGTTATGAATAGAATTGGATCTGTAAGCTGGAAGCAACCACATCATTTGATTTAAATGTGGATGTTGCTTGGTCAGTTATACAGGTAGCTGAAGAGCAGTAAATGTATTAACTAAAGATATATTTTAGGCAGAAATTCAAGTTTTTTAAAACATTTATTCTGTATATGGAGGGGGAGGGGAGTGTCACAAGTGTTTATATACATGGCCAGCCTTTGCAGTTATTTTTGTGAAGAAGCACATACATACAGTTGTTGGCACCCTTGCAGTTCAACCCCTTAATGTCCAATATCTCCTAAAAGAAGTGGCCAATGAAATGGCTTTGGACTATATACACACACATATTTGACGCATAAAAGAATCAAATAAAACAAGACCAATTAAAAAAGAAATAGTATAAAAACTGGAACATTGCCAGGACATAATTATTGGCACCCTTATAAACAATTCAAATCAGTTGAACAGAAGAACCACATTCCCATTGCAATAAAATTAGATACACCTGTGATCAATTGTCAGTAGTCACATGACTTGAATCAATCAATGAATGATGGCTGTAATGTTTAAAATGGCCACATTCATTCCTGGCTCCACTTTCACAATGGTGAGGACAAGAGAGCTGCCTGAGACTGTCAGAAAAGTCATTATCACCAAACTTAAAAGGAGTACAAGGCCATTTCCAAAGACCTTGGGATTCCTGTGTCTACAGTTTGCAATGTTATTAAGATGGGGAGTGGAAAGGGAGAGATTGCTCCTCCCCCACCGGCTCCCTAAGGCCAATCGGGCCTGTGCACCAGACTTTTAAATTAAGAAGCGTCCCTAACAAAGCAGCAGCTCAGCCACACACTGGGGCCTGTCCTGATTAGCGTCGGGAAGTGGAAAGGGAGAGATCGCTCCTCCCCCACCGGCTCCCTAAGGCCAATCGGGTCTGTGCACCAGACTTTTAAATTAAGAAGCGCCCCTAACAAAGCAGCAGCTCAGTCACACACCAGGGCCTGCCCTGATCAGCGTCGGGGAGTGGAAAGGGAGAGATCGCTTCTCCCCCACTGGCTCCCTAAGGCCAATCGGGCCTGTGCACCAAGACTTTTAAATTAAGACGCGCCCCTTGGTGTGCCCGCGCCGGTGGGCCCACACCTGAGAGTCTCGCCAGAGGGCCCTTTTGGTGGCCCTTAGGCGCGGGCCCGCTGGCGCCCTTGGCGCAATCTGACAAAGCCATCACCAGCAGAACACCTGTGAAGCGTCAAGGAGTAGAGCAGGAATAAACGCTCCTCTACATCTCGGCTCCTGAACCCCAACCAGCACCCATACGAAGTAAGCACCCACCACTGTTACTCACAGCCCATTGACTCCATTGCTACCCATCGCTTCCTCACTATCGCTACCTCATTGCTTGCATTGAATCTTGCTGCACAGGCCATAGACTCCATGTTACCTTGTTTCTATTTAATCTATATTGCATAGCGTGTAATTCCTATTACCACATTCCTTGCAATTAACTTTGCTACACAGGCTATAGACTCCTTGCTACCCATTGCTTATATTTTGCTTGTATTGCATAGCGTGTAATCCCCACTACCTCAGTGCTTGTAACTCACCATATTTTGCTTGTATTGCATAGTGCATAATCCCCATTCGCTGCATACCCCACTACTCCTTTTCTATGGCCCCACATCACATTGTCCTTCTCTTCCTCATATTCCCCAACTGCCTCCCCTCTTACCAGCACCCTCATTCCTCCCGCCCCCATTCCCCCTCTTCCTTCCTCACCTCTCCTTCCATCCTGACCTCTAACCTAGCATCTGCTCTTGAGCTTCATCAAACCCTCCCCCGCATTCAACCAGCCCCTCTCTCTTTAAGGCAACCTCACCCTCATTTCCACCATACAGCCTCCTCTTTACCCCACTCTTTACTACTCCTTCTTCTTCTCTCATCAGGTAATATCCACCCCAACCCTGGCCCCCCCCCCCCCGTTTTCTTTCTCACTCTAAGAAATATTCCTCATGTAACTTTTCTAATCTCATCTCTATCCCTCTCCTTTCCCCTTCCACTCTCCCTCCCTCATGCGCCACTCACTCATCCAAAGACACCAACCCTAATCCTAGCCCCTTTAGAATTCTGTCTCTCTCTAAGAAAAGATCCCCTTCTACTCTCCCTCCCTCATGTGCCTCACGGAAGGCACACTCATCCAGAGATACCCATCCTTACCCTTGCCCCTCAAGATCTCTATCTTACTCCAGAAAGAAATCATCACGTAACTTGTCCAACCTCATCCATATCCCCCTCCTTTCCCCTTCCACTTTCCCGTTCTCATGTGCATTATGGAATGCACAATCAGTCTCTAATAAACTTGCTTTTACCCATGATCTTTTTATCTCTAATACTCTACATCTTCTTGCCCTAACTAAGACCTGGCTCCTCCCAGATGATACTGCATCTACTGCTGCTCTCTGTCACGGGGGTTACCAGTTCTCCCATACGCCTCGTTCCACTGGCCGTAGTGGTGATGTTGGGCTTCTACTTTCTCCCTCTTGCCAATTCCAACCCCTCATGCTGCCTCAGTCTCACTTCTTTCTCTCTTTTGAAGTCCACTCCATTTGCCTCTCCACTCCTCTTCCTCTCTGCGTAGCTGTTATTTATTTATTTATTTATTTATTTTATAACTTTTATATACCGCGCTATTTGTTATCAGTGCGGTTTACATACAACAAGGGTGCACAGTCAGAAGTCTGTTCTGTGCTTACATTGTAACAGGAGTTTAAACTTGGAACATACATTGTAACAGGAGCATAAACTTGGAGCAACAGGGGAACTAAAAACCTATGTACAAAATATAATTAGCTTTGGATTGTATATACAGGAGGTCTAAGGCGGGTTCAAGATACTTGTGACAGGGTGCGGTTTGTAGACATTGGCAGGTGGGCGAGTAGAGGTGGGGTGGATGCTTGAGCAAAGTGAAGTAGGGAAAGTGGTGTTTAATTGCCTTACGGAACTGCATAAGGCCTTTGATGGATCTAATTTCAGGTGGAAGTTCGTTCCAACATTTTGGGGCATAGAAGGCGAATGATCTTTTCTTGGTCGTCTGTGTGCACTTGATGGATTCTTTGGGGATGATCAAGGTATTGTCAGTTACTGATCTTCTGAGTCTGTTTTTCGGGGTGAGGGTGATAAGGTCACTGAGTGTTGTGGGGGCTAGGTTGTTGATGATCTTGAAGATGATGAGAAGGATCTTGTATGTTAACCTGCAGTGAATAGGAAGCCAGTGGAGTTCCTTGAGTATCGGGGTAATATGGTCTGATCTTGTTAAACCACAGAGAACACGCGCGGCCGCATTCATGGCGAGTTGTAGCGGATTAAGGGTGTTCTTGGGGAGTCCATAAAGAGCCACATTTGCGTAATCAAAATGTGGGAGAATGAGGGCCTGGAAGATGGTCCTGAAGTCATTATGAGGTAACATGGGCCTGAGGTGTCTTAGCGTTCTGATTTTATTGTAAACAGCTCTGGTGGTGTTTCGTATGTGCTCCTTAAAGTTGAAATGCTGGTCAAGAGTAATCCCTAAGTAGCGAATGGAAGGTTTGTTATCTATCGCCCACCTAACAAATCCGTATCTACCTTCCTTACCAACTTCGACTCTTGGCTTTCCATCTTTCTGGATCCCTCTTCCCTCTCTCTCATTCTTGGCGATTTCAGCATTCACATCGATAATCCCTCTGATCCCCATGCTTTAAAGCTCCTTGCCCTCACCTCCTCATTTGACCTCCAACTTTGTTCCACTGCCCCCACCCACCAGCATGGCCACTGCCTTGACCTGATACTCTTCTATAATTCCTCTCCCTTGAACTTCCATAACTTATTCCTTCCCTCATCTGACCATCACCTTTTAAGCTTTAATCTTCATCGTCCACCGTCTCAACCTCGCCCTGTCACCTCCGACCTATTTAGAAACCTTCATAATATTGATTCCTTGACTCTCCTCCACCATTTCTCCATCTCTTCCCTCCATTATGTCCTCCAAGTCCGTCGACGAGGCAGTAACCTCCTATAATGCTGCACTATCCTAGGCTCTGGACACCCTTGCCCCACCTACCCCACGTCCTGTCAGACGTTCTACACCCCAGCCTTGGCTTTCATTCACAACCCGCTATTTACACACCTGTGCCCGTTCTGCTGAACGTGCATGGATCAAATCCCACTCCCCGGAAGACCTTATACACTTCAAATTCATCCTTGGCTCCTTCCAGTCAGCCATAGCACTTGCCAAACAAGAATACTTAACCCTCCATAGCCCATGTTCCCTGTAAAATAGTTATCTCCAAATTATAATGCACTGTTCAATGTAATTTCAGTTTGTTCAATGTAAACCGCACTGATGCAGAATAGCGCGGTATATAAGAGAATATAAATAAATAAATAAATAAATACTACATCCACCTGACCAATTCTCTTGCCTCCGATCCTTGCCGCCTCTTTAATACCCTCAATTCTCTCCTCAAGGTGCCCTCACCCCTCGTCCCACCCTCCCTGTCTGCCCAAACCCTGGCTGATTACTTCCATGACAAAATACACCAGATTACCCTCCAATTCCCTACTTCCTCATCTACCTTGCCTCCTCCCCAGTTCTCCTCCCCCTTCCATACTTCCTCTGCTACCCTCTCCTCCTTCCCTACGATCTCTGATGAGGAAACCACTCTCCTTCTTTCTTCCTCCAAACCCACCACCTGTTCCTCTGATCCTATCCCCACCCATTTCCTAAACCCCATCTCCCCCACCATTGTCCCTTCCATCTCTCTTATTATCAACCTTTCACTCTCCACTGCAATTGACCCTGCAGACTTCAAGCACGCCATGGTCACACCTCTCCTCAAGAAACCCTCACTCAATCCCACCTGTCCCTCTAACTACTGACCCATCTCCCTCTTTCCCTTCATATCTAAACTACTTGAACGAGCAGTCCACTGCCGCTGCCTTGACTTCCTCACCTCTCAGGCCCTCCTGCACCCTCTACGATCCGGCTTCCATTCCTTACACTTCACTGAAACGGCTCTTACAAAAGTCTCCAGTGATTTGTTCTTGGCTAAATCTAAGGGCCTCTACTATGTTCTCACCCTTCTTGACCTCTCTGCTGCCTTTGACACTGTTGACCACAATCTTCTCCTCGCCACCCTCTCCTCGCTTGGTTTCAAGGGCGCCACACTTTCCTGGTTCTCCTCCTACCTCTCCCATCGCTCCTTTAGTGTATGCTCTGGTGGTTCCTCCTCCTCTCCCAGCCCACTCCATGTTGGTATACCCCAGGGATCCGTCCTGGATCTGCTCCTTTTCTCTCCCTATACTCATTCCCTTGCTATGCTTATCTCCTCCCATGGCTTTCAATACTATCTCTATGCTGATGACTCCCAAATCTACCTCTCTACGCCTAATATCTCTCCAGCAATCCAGACCAAGATCTGTGAGCCATCTATTTCCCCTTCAATCTATTCAAAATTATACTGCTCGACTAATCTTTAGCCAGCCTCGCCATGCCCACATTACTCCTTTTCTCAAGTCGCTTCACTGGCTCCCTATCCAATTCCGTATTCAATTCAAACTTCTCCTCCTGACCTATAAATGCATTCACTCTATAGCCCTTCATTACCTTTCATCTCTCATCTCTCTCTACATCCCCTCTCGGGAACTTCGCTCTTCTAAAAAATTGCTTCTATCTAGAGCAGGGGTCTCAAACTCAAATTGCTTTGAGGGCCGAATGAGGACTTGTAAAGTAACCCGGGGGCCGCATAAGACACCGGCCTCATTTGCATAAGGGGCCTCATTTGCATAAATATTTGCATAATGTTGCATAATGAGTGCATGGATAAAGAAAGACTAGAAAATTTCTATATTACTATAATCCAGTGCCAACCGCCAGGCACATTAGGAACTACTACTAACACTGCCCATTTGGAACCCATAGCAAACCCCCCGTATCATAACAGCACTACCAGGACTCACAAAGCACCAGACCCTACCTATCAAAAGGCAACACTGCAAATATTAAATCAATACATTTCAGAGAACAATACATGACCTACTGGGAAAAGAGAACAAGTAGCAATGTCAAATAGGAATTACACAGAATACCTCAGCACTGTAGAAATAAAACTATAAATAATTTCTTGTACCAAAGCACAGACATTAATGATGCACATTTCCCAGAGCTGACATATTCCAGTTAATAAATTCAAAATAAAGAGATATTTTTCTACCTTTTGTGCATTTTTTTTCAGTTGCAATTGCTCCAGCCACTTCTGGTTTCTTCGTGTCTTCTGCTATCTCCATCGTCTGCTGTCCATTTGTCCTTTCTTCTCTCTTCTAGTTTTTTTTTTCCATTCTCTCTCTCTACATCTGCTTTAACATACTAATCTTTCTCCTTTTGCTCTTTCCTCATTCCTATTTCATCCACTCAAATTTTACCCCTCCATCCTCAATCCCCACTTACTCTCCCAATACCTGGCCAATTGTAGATTTGTCTTCTCTTCCAGACAAAATATTTTTCCCCTCTCCATTTCACTTTCCCAGCTCCATCCCATTCTAATCCTCCCCCAACATCAGCTCCCTTCTAGTTCCAGCCCCACCCAGCATCTGCTCCTTTCTAGTCCCTGCATCAGTCCATTTCCAGTCCTATCCTAGCCTCACCATCAGCCCATTTCCAATCCTAGCCCCCCATCAGCCCATTTCCAATCCTAGCTCCCTCCCCTCACAGCCCATTTCCATTCCAAGCCCCCCTCCCCATCAGCCCTTTGCAGTTCAAGCCCCCCTTCCACTCAGCCCATTTCCAGTCCTAGCAACCCCCCCAGCCCATTACCAGTCCTAGACCCCCCATAGCCCATAACCAGTCCTAACCTCCCCATAGCGCACTTCCAGTCTTACCCCCCATCACCCCATTTTCAGTCTTACCCCCCCATAGCCCATTACCAGTCCTAGTCCCCCCCATAGCCCACTTGCAGTCGTATCCCCCATCACCCCATTTTCAGTCTTACCTCCCCTCATAGGCCATTACCAGTCCTAACCCCCCAATCAGCCCACCTCCAGTCCTAACCCCCATCACCCCATTTTCAGTCCTAGCCCCCACCATAGCCCATTACCAGTCATAACCCCCCCCTGCCAATAGCCCACTTCCAGTCCTAACCCCCATCTGCCCATTTCCAGTCCTAGCCCCCACCATAGCCCATTACTAGTTATAACCCCCCCCAGCCCATTACCAGTCATAACCCCCCTGCCAATAGCCCACTTCCTGTCCTAAACCCCTTCTGCCCATTTCCATTCCTAGCCCCCACCATAGCCCATTACCAGTCATAACCCCCCCTGCCAATAGCCCACTTCCAGTCCTAACCCCCATCTGCCCATTTCCAGTCCTAGCCCCCACCATAGCCCATTACTAGTTATAACCCCCCCCCAGCCCATTACCAGTCATAACCCCCCCTGCCAATAGCCCACTTGCAGTCCTAACCCCCATCTGCCCATTTCCAGTCCTAGCCCCCACCATAGCCCATTACCAGTTATTACCCCACCCCAGGCCATTACCTGTCATAACCCCACCCCCCTCCCCCCTCTGCCAATAGCCCACTTCCAGTTCAGTCAGCCCCTCCATAGCTCATTACCGGCCAACAAAAAAAACCCCAAAACCCTGGCTTCTGCTGCTGCCGTTGCCGCCGTGGCGAGAGGGGAATACTCTCTTTGCGGCTTGAAAAGCACGCCGCTGAGAGCAGAGTCGGATCTCCGGGCAGAGGGAAAGGGGCCGCAGGACAGCTGCTTGAGCAGCAGAAGTCAGTTTTTTTTTTTAATTTGACAATTGATTCTGCTGCTGCCACGGCGACAACGGCAGCAGCAGAAGCCAGGGTTTTGGGGGATTTTTGGTTTTCCGCCGTCGCGGGCCGCACAAAGTTGTCTCGCGGGCCGCATGCGGCCCGCGGGCCGCGTGTTTGAGACCCCTGATCTAGAGAGACCCTCCACTCACACCGCTAACTCCCGACTTTGCTCCTTTCTCCTTGCTGCACCGTATGCCTGGAATAACCTATCTGTGTCTATATGCCAGGCACCCTCCCTGGCCCTCTTCAAGTCCAGGTTGAAAACCCACCTCTTCACTGTCACTTTCAGATCCTGACTTCTACCCTTTGTCCTAAAATGACTCCCGTCCTTTGTCATGTCTAAAACTGTAAATGCCATACTTGTTTTTTGTAAATGCCATACTTGTTTTGCCCGAATTGTAATTGCCATACTTTGTTTTACCCCATACTTTGCTTTATCCCAAATTAACTATTGCTCGGTGTCACCATAATTGTTTTCCCGATCTGTCTATTGTTCTGTGTTGTCTTGACTAGATTGTAAACTCTGACGAGCAGGGACTGTCTTTTTGCTTATATTTCTGTACAGTGCTGCGTGCGTAGCGCTATATAAATGCTAAATATTATTATTAGTAGTAATGTTTTCTGGTCATGGAGCTGTCAAGAACCTCCCAGAACATGGTGGGAAGAGGAAAATTAATCCAAGAAGTCTTTCAAGGTTAGTGTCAACTGTTGGAAAAACACCACAACATCCAAAAAGCTTAAGACTGACCTGGAGCAATCTAGAGTGGTGGATTTAACCTGCACCATACGCCATGCACTAAACAAAGAAGGACTTCATGGGGGAAGGCCAAGGAGGACCCCACTGTTCAAAGACAGACATAAAACGGCATGCCTGAACTTTGCCCAGACCCACCTTGAGAAAGCACAATCCTTCTGGGAAAATGTTCTGTGGATAGATGAAACCAAATTTGAGCTCTTTGGCAATGCAGACCAGTGATGAATTTACAAGCGAAGAAATTGAACTTATAAGGAAAAAACAGTTAAATATCATGGAAGTTCGATAATGTTGTGGTGCTGTTTTGCTGCTTCAGGAACTAGAGGACTGGAATGTATAAAGGAATCATGAGGTCAAAGGACTGCCAAGATATTTTGGAGCGAAATGTTCTACCTAATATCAGAAAGCTAGGTCTGGTTGACCTGTACTTATTTGGTTATTGTAATTGACTGAAATTTCAAATAAAAAAAAACAAAACAAAAAACCAAAAAAAAAAGGAATCAGCTACTTCTTTACACGGAGGTGTGTGGAGCCAGGGCATCGGCTCGGGAGGCTGCTGTTGCCGCTGCAGCTGAGGTCTGGGCTTTTTCCTTTCACTCCAGCAGCCAGGCACTCACTGGACAGCCCTACCTGTGGGGACTTCCCTTCGGGGAATAAAGCTGTACCGGGAGGTGAGAATTGTGAATCAGCTGCTTCTTTACACGGAGGTGTGTGGAGCCAGGGCATCGGCTCGGGAGGCTGCTGTTGCCGCTGCAGCTGAGGTCTGGGCTTTTTCCTTTCACTCCAGCGGCCAGGCACTCACCGGACAGCCCTACCTGCGGGGACTTCCCTTCGGGGAATAAAGCTGTACCGGGAGGTGAGAACTGTGAATCAGCTGCTTCTTTACACGGAGGTGTGTGGAACCAGGGCATCGGCTCGGGAGGCTGCTGTTGCCGCTGCAGCTGAGGTCTGGGCTTTTTCCTTTCACTCCAGCGGCCAGGCACTCACCGGACAGCCCTACCTGCGGGGACTTCCCTTCGGGGAATAAAGCTGTACCGGGAGGTGAGAACTGTGAATCAGCTGCTTCTTTACATGGAGGTGTGTGGAGCCAGGGCATTGGCTCGGGAGGCTGCTGTTGCCGCTGCAGCTGAGGTCTGGGCTTTTTCCTTTCACTCCAGCGGCCAGGCACTCACCAGACAGCCCTACCAGCAGGGTCCTATTTGCTCTATATCTTTGAGGCAATTGCTTGACGCGGGGCATGTGCGTGGGGCGTGTGTCGAAGGGGCGTGGTCAAAGGGGCCCGTTTGGCCCCTTTGACGCCCCTTCGACGTCGCTTCGCGGTGCCGCACCGCTGTATATGTTTGTTTCTTTATGTTTACTATTTCTTATTTGTTTTTGCTGTAGGGATAGGCTGTTTTAATTTTATGTGTTTTAAGTTTGGCTTGTTAATATTTCCCGGCATTTGATATCAGTATTGGTGAGCTATTTATCCCTTCTCCGTATAATGGGGAAACGGAAGGCCAAGCCTGGGAGTAAGGCTTCGGGGACTGCAACCGGAGATTCTAAACCGGTTGGGCTCTTAGACAAGCATTTTACTCCTGTTCCAGTGGCACAGTCTTCCCCGGAAGGGTTGTCTCTGAGTTCAGGTGGAAGATCTCCTCCTGTATGCCCTGTTCCTGGTGACATAACTGGCCATTCTATCCAGTCCTCTTCTTTGGTAAGGGATTTACCTCTTCTTAAGTTACCCACTCCTGTTTTGTTTTCAGAGGTGGGTAGCTCTATTGAGTTTCCCACCGTCTCTTCAGAGTTGGAGATTACCTTGCGAGATTTGTGGGGGGCTTTAAAGTCTATTGACAATAAAGTATCAACGTCTTTAAATTCCCTATGTGTTTTCTCGCAAGAGGCCACAGTGGCTCTGCGGCAGCTTGACGAGAAAATAACTTCTATTGATTTGGCCGTAACGACATTGGAATCCCAGGTTCTCCCTTTACATACGTCGAGTGTTGCTGGTATAAAGGATTCATTACTATTACATAATAAGGTTGAAGCCCTGGAGAATTCCTTTAGATCTTGCAATTTGTGTTTTCTTAATTTTCCTCACTCGTCTTTGCTTTCTCATAAAGTTTTGTTGGACAAGTATTTTAAAGATGTTTTGGCCATTTCAGATTCCATAGATATTTCCTGTTTATATTATATCCCCTCCTCAGTCAAGCAAGTTAATGTAGTAGAGGGAGAACTTGTTCAGATTGTTGCTCCATTAGAGAATCTTACTACTTTTTTGGAGGATTCACAGGATAATATTAGTATGAGGGCCAGTCTACTAGTCACTTTTACCTTGGTTGAAGTGAAGCAATGTATTCTTCGTGCCTTTTTTAAGGTGAAACTGACTAAGGGGTATGTTTACTAAACCGCGCAATTGTGCGGGGCGCACTTGAGCGTTCGCAAATGATGCACTTAAGTGCTCTTAAGTGCCCCACATGCTTGCGCGTCACATTAACGGGCCCTGCACACGTGCGACGAATACGCGCACATGTGCGGTGTGCTGATGTGCGATAGAGGCGGGGAAAGGCGAACGGAGGGCGGAGGAAGGCCCCCGAGGGGCGGAGAGACGGGCTCAATGGGTGGAAAGTGGGAGGGGAGAGGCTCCCCGCACAGGAGCGGGGCCGCATTTACAAGTAAAAACTACCGCGAGTGAAACACTCGCGGTAGACTGCATTTAAAGGGAAGAGAAACCATTTACGTCAGCAATGTACAGCAAAACCGGGGAAACCTAAAAAACGTGAGCAGTGTGAACATGTGCACAGAACAAAATTGCAAATAAATATTGTAAATGACCACAACAAAATATTTAAAAAGTATAATCCATCTGGGCAACATTGATATCAATGGCCAACAATAAAAAACACTCCCAGGAAAGCTCCAAAAAAAAGGAATGATTTATGGAAGGGTCTACGGAGTGTAGACCCTTCCAAAAATCATTTTGTATTTTGGAGCTTACCTGGGAGTGTTTTTAATGTTGCCCATTGATATCACTGTTGCCCAGCTTGGTTATGTGTTTTTTCCCCTTTTTTCGAGGTCATTGTTGAGGTTTATTTGCCCTTTTGTCCCCATACAAGGTGAATGAGTCCACAGTAAAATTGTGCAGAGCAGGGTTTCTGAGCTGTTCGGTCAGGCTATCTATCTCCAGGGAATACACTGTCTCTGTGGCCACAGTGTGGTGTAGCAGATACAGCCAGTGCCTATAGGACCAGAGGGTCACAGGTTCAAATCCCAACTGGGGCTCATGACAACCCAGTCCCCATAGTTTCACCCACCACTAAACAGTGATAGTCAGGACACCCCTGTATTGCAGAGCACAGAAGCATGGTGCAAACACCCATATTTTACCCTACACCGCACACAAACCATACCAATAGGCATTACCTACAGCTGAGTCCCCCAAATTCAATCCTGGAGTGCCACAACTCAATCCGTTCATATGCATTTTCCAAGATAAGAACATGTCAGCATGTTGGTGGAAGGGTACAGGTGGTGGAGGGGCCAGTGGCTGCAAGCCACAGCACACAGTGGCCTAGGCCTGTGCAGGCTGGCACCGTCCACTGCAACAGACAGGCTCTGTCGGATGTACAGTCATGGACTCCCCAGGGAACACAGCATATCTGTGGCAACACGGTGGTGCAGTGCACACAGACAGTGTGTGCAGGAACAGAAGGTCACAGGTTCAAAGTCCAGCTGGGGCTACTGCCAATCCATTCCACATATTTTCCCTACAACTAAACTGTGATAGTGCGGACAAACCTTTATTGCTGAGAACATACACATGGTTCTTACGCCTATATTTTACCACACCAAACACAGACACCATAAACAGCCGCATTACCTAGAGCAGAGTCTCCCAAATGCAGTCCTGGAGGGCCCCACACCATTCAGGATCCATGCTGCCTCTACGAAAGATGCCTGTGCTGCATATCTATGCACCACCCCCATGGTATGCTGATGTAGCTCATGCATATCTATGAGGGACAGCATGAAAACCCGAACAGTGGTTGGAACACCAGGACTGGAGTTCGGACACTCTGCCGTAAAGCAGCAGCCAACAGGGGCAGACACACCCACGCCCACACCCACAGGCCCCATTGGCCAATGCCTCCTGGAGAGGCAGGACATTGGGCCCTGCGTGCATCTCCCAATACTAGCACCTGCATACCTTAGCACTGCCACCCTACACCTGGGTATATGGTACACAGCTATCAAACGTTGCCCATGATAACTGGCAGATATCAATTCCTACGTTAAGCACAGTTTGCTCATTGATCACCACCATAACAATCATTGTGATGTCTGCGGTGTGCGCTGCAGGTCTGGTCTCTGACAGTGTTTACCACCCTGGGGAGTGACCCCCAACAGTAGTGCGTACCATATCCATGCCTGTACTGTGCCCAGGACTGGTGTGGTGGGTATGGCTGCTGGACTCCTCTATAGTAGCACAATGCTGGCATAGGTGTGGGGGTGGCTGCCTGCCTATCCAGTGTGTGGTGGCTGAAAACACCTTCCACAGCCCACACTGCCAGCAATGTTGCCAGTATTGGGCTGCCAATGTGCATAATGAGGAGCAAGGTACCATGGGTATAGGCCGGACAGGGTGGCCTGGCCAGGGTGCATCTGCACAGGGCATGGGGCACTGACTGGGACATTTTAGTGCCCGGCCACCACCTACACAGACAGGGTGACCTCAGTATGTCCTGCTGAGAGATCACTCTCACCCTGACTGTGCAGTGACCACAGCATGGCTAGGCACCCCCATAGTGCTATATAGTATTTCTCTCATGTGATAGATATGGGTTTCCTTTTGTGGCCCAGTCACTGATTTATCTGCTTGCTGTGTTTGCTGACATCCCAGTTCTGGGTGCATGTATCTCCACTGGGAACATGTACTGTGGACTAGCTAGCACACTGTTTGCAGCTGGTATGTGTTGTGATAGAGCAGCTTGCAGGGTGCAGTGGCTGATGACTTGCTGCAGGAGAATATGGTGTGGGGGTGTGCAGCTCACCATATCCAGGCCTAATATCTGTATGCTATTGTGTTTATGGATGTGTATAGAGCTGCATTGATTGCCCTGTGGGGTGTCTGCACCTCAGCAGGACTGGGGTTGATAGACCCCTCTACTACCACCTTTGTAGGGAGGTAGTATGTGGATCTATTGATAGGAGACCCTGTTTGCCACCCTTGGCCCTGGGGGAGGAGGTGCATGGCCTGCCTGGGGGTCCATGGGGGGGGGGGGGTGCGCTACACCTGACTGAGTCAGACAGAGATATCCAAGGTGTTTGTGCAGGAACTACCTATCTCACACATTAGCAGTGCTTTGGAACTCCAACATGGCCTCTTTCAGCCATGGAAGGTGTTGTGGACCTGGTCCTGGGCGCCTCATTGCACCCTCAGGGTGAGCACAGTACCCACACAATGTGACGGTGTGTAGCTACTCTGTGCCAGTAGAACACACGGTCAGTACCCCCTACCAGGCCGAGGTGGTGTGTGGGTGCACATGGTCACTTCCCTCTACCGGGCCGAGGTGCTGTGGGGGTGCATTGGCCATCTTGTGTTGATCTGTGGACAGCTGATTTGCATGTGCAGTGCATCATGGGTATGGGTGGGCTAACCCTATCCTGGTGACCACAGCAGACTGTCTGTGTGGTGACGTGCATGCTCTCTGCAGCCAGCCAGGGGCTTGCTAGCAGCTATAGAGCTGTAGCCCAATGGTTACTTCACTGCCTCTGAAACCAGCAGTCATGGATTCAAACCCACAGTGGGGTTATTTGATAGGGTTGTCCAGTGCATTACTTTTTTTAATGTACATATTTTGATGCCAGCAAAAACACCCTCAGCGTACTGTACCCATAAGGTGCCTCTGAGGGTGCTTTATAGGGCGCCCTATAGGGCACCTTATGGTTCCCGTCCATATAAGGTGCACTATACAATATCCTGTGACGCAATCTATAGGGTGCCCTATAGGGGACATTTTAGGGTGCTGTGGCGGACAGTGCAATTTCTAATGTGCCCTATGGAGTGCCTTATAGGGTGCCTTATACGGCACCTTCAATTACAGCACGTGAGGGCGTGTTTGCTGGCAGCAATTAATAACATAAAAATAAAGTGCTGCAGGACAAAATATGTACAATGCAAAGCTGATACCACAGCCAGCCTTACATATTAGGCACACTGGGGAGCAAACTCATGACCCCTGTATCAGCAGTCAGTGCCTTAACCATTGTGCTCCACTGCTGCTCCTCCTTGCCTGTCAGCGCACCTACTTATGCTTTTCATTCCTTAAACTGCACAGTGCTGCCATAAAAAACAGTACACTGACCTTGCGGTACCTCATACTGCACCCTCTAAAGCGCCCTATAAGCAACATTCTAGGGTGCCTAGGATGACAGTGCACTTTAAAATGTGCCTTATAGGGCGCCTTATGTTAACACGTTTTGAGAGTGCGTTTGCTAGTAGTGATAATTAAAATATGAATAAAATGCCTCCTAAAGCAATCTTCCCCATAATATGTTATGCCTCAGCCAGCCTTGTTCATTGAGCACTTTGGGGGATTGAACCCCTGATCCCTGCACCATTGGTCAGTGTCTTAACCATTGTGCCGTGGCTCTGCTTTTCTTATTGCACATCAGTGCGCCACTTATACCGCCCAGTATTATAATGCCTCCATAAACATCAGCGTGCCGCCTTATGCCGCCCAAAACATTAGCGCACTGCCTTATGACGCCCAGTATTTCTGTGCCTCATAAATAAATGCCTCAGCCAGCTGTCTTCATTGGGCACTGTGGGGGACTGAACCCCTGATCCCCGCACCTTTGGTCAGTGTCTTCACCATTGTGCTGTGGCTCTGCTCTTTTTCTTGCACTTCAGCGCGCCACTTATGCCTCCCACGCAGCTATCTCATGCGCTAAGGTGCAGGGCGCACATGGGCGCCGCGCACGTTAGCGCATATGTAAATTCCGCCTTTCCTTTTTCAGGACGGAACGCCCACTCCTTATATGGCACCCGCACACTACCGGGGCCCGCACTTTACCGGGGTTTTAGTAAACATACCCCTTAGTGTTGTGGCCAGCGGATTAATATTTTCCCTGATGTCGCCCGTAGTACTCAATTGCGTAGGAAGCAATTTCTAAAGTTGAAGCCTCAGGTGTTAGCTTTGGGTACTTCGTTCTTTCTGCGATTCCCTTGTAAATGTATTATTGGTCTTGGTGACGCTTCCTATGTGTTTACTGATGTGCTTCATCTAGAAAGCTTTGTGTCTGATAGGAGAGTGGTAGAATTAGACCAGTGAAATAATTGACCTCCTATTTGGGACTAGTTCCTTTTTTTCCTTACTATTTGCTTCATTGATTATACAGCGTGGTTTCATGATGTGGACTGTATCATGATTGTTATTTTTTATTTATTTATTTATTTTTTGTAATATGTTGTAAGAGGTACTTTATATTTCTATCTCTTGTTTTTGTATTTCTGATTGACCTGTACTTATTTGGTTATTGTAATTGACTGAAATTTCAATTTAAAAAAAAAAGAAAAAAAAGAAAGCTAGGTCTGGGTCGACGGTCATGGGTCCTCCAGCAGGACAATGACACAAAACATACATCCAAAAGTACAAAAGAATGGTTAAAAAGGAACAAATGGACTGTTTTAAACTGGCCAGCAATGAGTTCTGATCTCAATCCAATCGAGAACCTTTGGAAAGAGCTGAAAGCTGCCATTGGTAAAAAGAATCCTGGAAACATTCATGAGCTGGGACAAATCGCAGTTGAAGGGTGCGGGAAACTACCAGCAGACAGATGTATCTAACTTATAGATGGCTACAAGAAACATTTGGAGACTGTCATCACTGCCAAGGGTTGTGCAACCAAATATTAGTGAAGGGTGCCATTAATCCTGTCCAGGTCATATTTTATTTTTCTCAAAAATTATTACATCTAAGTTGTACAGAAATCTTTTTTGTTGTATACCTTTGAACATACTATTAAAATATTATGATGACATATAGTTGGAATATTTCCAATTATTTCTCAATTAATATATTTTATTTATTATTGCAAATTACATAGCTAATAGATATGCGGTATATCAAATTAAATAAACCATAAACCACAAGATATTGTACACACCATACCTAAAATGCAAGGGTGCCAATATTGTTGACCTCAATCTTATATCTACATATTTATGAAGTGAAATGTCTTTTGGTTGTATTGGTTATGCTATGACACGTGGGAGTATGATTGGTGGAGACAGTTTTAAACAAATGAGGGTTGAAATTTTATGTAAGATTTAATAGATGGAGGCTGGTGGGTTTAGAACAATGTAGGTAAGTGCTATAGGTGTAATGAGAGATAAGATGTTGAGCGATTGGTCAAGAATGAGAAATGACTGGGACGTTTGAATTTAAAAAAGACAGTTACTATTGTATTTGTAGATGTGGGAGTTTACATATAGCAGGTTCAGTACAGCTTCTCTGTCCATATTTCAAATATTCATGATATTCATCAAAAAGGATAATATGAAACAAGGATACTGAAATGAGGCTGATAAAATATTGCACAGTTCAGAGAGGGGTCTACTTTAGAACACCCCTAATGTAATGTTTCCAAGAGAGGGAACAAAAGAACAGATACCAGGACTGGCAGTAATTTCAGGTTTTAAAACCCCTTCTTTATCCCATACACGTTTCGGCCTCCAGCCTTCTTCAGGGGGAGTATGTAAGGGAGCAAACCTCAAAGAAACAATCACAAAATTAAATACACATAAAGACAAATAAATCAAATTAGTTAAAAACAAAACAATGGCAATAAATAACCAACACATATAAAATAATCACAATGTACCAGAGTAACAAAGCCACTAATGGGTATAATATAACGTAATAAATAAATAAATATTGTATTATAAGACCAATTGGATTATAGAACAAAATTATTATAAAACATATCAAATTATATTAAAAAATATAATAAAACATTAAAAACATACTAAAAAGACATGAGATGAGGAGGACATATATATATATAAATAATAAAATATAAATTGTGAAAAAAAACAATACCTTTCTTTTGAAACCCTTCGGTCAAAATAAAAGATAATTGCCACTGAAATAAATAAATAAAAAGTAAAAAAATATAATAAATAACAATGTAAAAATAATAAGTCTTGTCTACTGTATATAAAAAGGAAGAACTATCTTATTCATATTTAAAAACCCTGATTACTTTTACTATGTTCCAAGAAAACAAAGGTTTCAAAGTCCCACAACATTGCTTTTAAAAACATGAAAAATGAAAAAAATATGCCATCACCAACTCAAATACTTCACTGAATGTTGTGACATAAAGAGCAAACTATTCAATATTTGTGTGATTCCTAAATGTGCAGGAAATCTTACACCAAGGAAGACCAATTGAAACTATAGGGGCTTGTTTACAAAGCCGCGGTAGCGGTTTCCAATCGTTATCGGAGCCACGGTCCCATTGAAATCAATAGGGCCGTGGCTCCGATAATGATCGGAAACCACTGCCGTGGCTTTGTAAACAAGCCCCATAGTTAAAAAATATATCATTATAATCCAAAAAGGTGAGTGGAAAGTAAAGTACCATTTTATTGTGATGCCTGAAAAAACTGAATGTGAGAACATCATTATAATCCAAAAAGGTGAGTGGAAAATAAAGTACCATTTTAATGTGATGCCTAAAAAACCCTGACTGTATGGAATATGCCCAAAAATTATATGTAGACATATCTAGAAGGGCTCAAAACACCTTGCTTTAAAAATATACAAAAAAAACTTTTAAGAGCTCCCAGTCAGAGAACTAGCAAGTTAATATAATAAAATAAACCTTCAAATTCTTACAGTTGGTCAATCTGTAGAGCCCTTGTTAGGAAAGCCTCAACAGGGCAGGGCACTGGAGCCTTTTATGCAGGCCTCAGCTGCTCTCAGGTAATCAGGCCCACTAACTCCTGATTAGGTGTTAGCAGTTTCCAAAACTGAGGAGGTTACTAGAGTTCAGCAACCTACTGTGCTCATGGAAAGTTCCACTAAAGCACCAAAAAGAAAGTAACCTTGCTTTAAAAATATACAAAAACCCCTTTTAAGAGCTCCCAGTCAGAGAGCTAGCAAGTTAATATAATAAAATAAACCCTCAAATCCTTACTGTTGGTTGATCTGTAGAGCCCTTGTTAGGAAAGCCTCAACAGGGCAGGGCACTGGAGCCTTTTATGCAAGCCTCAGCTGCTCTCAGGTAATCAGGCCCACTAACTCCTGATTAGGTGTTAGCAGTTTCCAAAACTGAGGAGGTTACTAGAGTTCATCAACCTACTGTGCTCAAGGAAAGTTCCACTAAAGCACCAAAAAGAAAGTAACCTTGCTTTAAAAATATACAAAAAACTCTTTTAAGAGCTCCCAGTCAGAGAGCTAGGAAGTTAATATAATAAAATAAACCCTCAAATCCTTACTGTTGGTTGATCTGTAGAGCCCTTGGTAGGAAAGCCTCAACAGGGCAGGGAACTGGAGCCTTTTATGCAGGCCTCAGCTGCTCTCAGGTAATCAGGCCCACTATCTCCTGATTAGGTGTTAGCAGTTTCCAAAACTGAGGAGGTTGCTAGAGTTCAGCAACCTACTGTGCTCAAGGAAAGTTCCACTAAAGCACCAAAAAGAAAGTAACCTTGCTTTAAAAATATACAAAAGAACCCTTTTAAGAGCTCCCAGTCAGAGAGCTAGCAAGTTAATATAATAAAATAAACCCTCAAATCCTTACTGTTGGTTGATCTGTACAGCCCTTGTTAGGAAAGCCTCAACAGGGCAGGGCACTGGAGCTTTTTATGCAGGCCTCAGCTGCTCTCAGGTAATCATGCCCACTAACTCCTGATTAGGTGTTAGCAGTTTCCAAAACTGAGGAGGTTACTAGAGTTCAGCAACCTAACGTGCTCAAGGAAAGTTCCACTAAAGCACCAAAAAGAAGGTAACCTTGCTTTGAAAATATACAAAAGAATCCTTTTAAGAGCTCCCAATCAGAGAGCTAGCAAGTTAATATAATAAAATAAACCCTTAAATCCTTACTGTTGGTTGATCTGTAGAGCCCTTGTTAGGAAAGCCTCAACAGGGCAGGGCACTGGAGCCTTTTATGCAGGCCTCAGCTGCTCTCAGGTAATCAGGCCCACTAACTCCTGATTAGGTGTTAGCAGTTTCCAAAACTGAGGAGGTTACTAGAGTTCATCAACCTACTGTGCTCAAGGAAAGTTCCACTAAAGCACCAAAAAGAAAGTAACCTTGCTTTAAAAATATACAAAAGAACCCTTTTAAGAGCTCCCAGTCAGAGAGCTAGCAAGTTAATATAATAAAATAAACCCTCAAATCCTTACTGTTGGTTGATCTGTAGAGCCCTTGTTAGGAAAGCCTGGATGGAATATACTGCCTGCACTGTGCGTTTTTAATGGCGTTTTCCTGCCGGCATGGGGTAAAAGGTCAACATTCTAAAAATAGCGATCTTAAATAGAAACCCATCAAAATTGCACAAAAAATATAGAGTTATTCTATTATCATTTATAAAAAGGTAGATAAAGCAAAATTAAATAACACAGGTACACTAAAAAAAATTTTTTTTAAACTGCCTCTAATGTTTCGATTGAGTTTTACGTTTTTTGGTGCGCTGAATCCAAATCTGGTAACCAATTTGCTCCATCACGTACAGATTTTTTGCTACATTGGGTTAGCAGTTTGAGGTGAACGTTTCAGATTGAGTGCGATCGAGATAAAAGTTTCTTGGATGAATTCTTTATACTAATTGTTTAGTAGTTATTCAAATAAGAATAAAGAAAATTGTAACAAGGCAGCACATATGAATAGAGTAATGTCAACAAAACACACTGTGATGGTAGCAAAATTGTCTGCACTTAAAACAGCCACATACATGTGCACAAACATTGAGCATATAAGAGCGAGGTTAGACACAAAGCAAAGCAAAGAAATGTGCAAAAAATGTTGTACAGGTATGTATGTAAGAATAGAAAACGCAAACCGCACTATTGCAATACATGAAGACAAACACCCGATGGTGTGAAAATAAAATTCTAATAAATGAGATCCGACACTGTGGTAATAACTAGCAAATTTTTATTTCAAAGTTTAGTAAAAACACGATATTTGTCAACACAGTTTAGATTTTAAAGTCATTCTTGGGTCAATCAATCTCCTGGTGGGCCCGTTTCTTCTTCCCCCGAATGATTCTCTTGGTGCGCTGCTTGGTGTATTTTTCATCTGGGGTTTCCCGCAGCAGCAACCAGCAGAAATCAGCCATCATAGTGGTGTTCCATCTTCCTTGGTACCTTCTCTCTGCATCCTTGATGTCCTGGTGAAACCTTTCACCTTGTTCTTCACTGTACGCCCCCAAGTTTTCGGGAAAGTAGTTCACATGGGAGTGCAAGAAATGGACTTTCAGGCTCATGTTACAGCCTTGTTCTTTGAAGGCATTGAGCATCCTGGCAACAATATCCTTATAGTTCTCATCCCGCCTGTTCCCCAAGAATTTGAGAACAACATCCTTGAAGGAATCCCAGGCTTCTTTTTCCTTCTCAGACATTGTTTCAGCGAATGCTCCATCTGAAATGAGTTTCCTTATATCAGGGCCAACAAACACTCCTTCCTTTAGCTTTGCTTCAGAAAGTCGGGGGAACTTTGAGCAAAGGTACCGAAAGCACTCACCATCTTTTGGAAGGGACTTGATGAATTGCTTAATGAGACCCAACTTAATGTGGAGAGGTGGTAATAGAATTTTATCACGAGGTACCAAGCTCTCATGAAGAACATTTTTCTCACCGGGTCTCAAATACTCCCGAATTGGCCAGTCTTTTTTCCCCCAGTGTAGGTCGCGGGCCCGGCTATCCCACAAGCAAAGGAAGCAGGGATATTTGGTGAAACCGGATTGCTGCCCTAATAGCATGGATAGAATTTTAAAGTCTCCACAAATCATCCACTTATGCTCATCATAAAGAATCTTCTGAAGAATCAGGGCCAAATTCTCGTATTTTTCTTGGAGAATAACAGAGTGAGCAATAGGAACTGAAGCGAATGTGTTGCCATTATGAAGAAGAACACCTTTTATGCTGTCTTTTGACGAATCAATGAACAGCTGCCATTCAGCAGGATCATACTTGAGTTTAAACTTTTCCATCACTCCGTATATATCGTTGCAAAATACCAAATCTTCCTCTTTGCTGAAATACTTCAAAAATTGTGTCTCGCGGTTGCGGTACCAATAAAAAGTTGTTCCTGGTGACAATAGATTTTTCTGTTTAAGCCGAGAACCTAGCAGTTGGGCAGCATCTTTTGGGAGTCCTAAATCCCGGACTAAATCATTCAATTCAGCTTGAGAGAAAAGTTCAGGTTTCGGATCTGGTTCAGTTTCAAACTCGGAAGTACTGGACTCATCGGGAAAAGCCATCTGATGAGTCTCATCATGATCAGAACCGTCCACACAAATATGATCCAAAGATTTTGGTGGTTCAGGCACAGGTACTTCGTTGCTATGAGGCATAGGCCTAATTGCTGAGGGAAGGTTGGGGTAACTTATTACGTTCTTATTTTTTAAGTTGTATCCCTTCACAATGGAAGAGCAAAAATAGCAGTCACTGCTGTGGTCTCTTTGTTCACGCCACATCATAGGTATTCCGAAACGAAATGCTTGTTTTTTTACCTTTCATCCATAAGCGTAGATCTTCCTCACATGTCTTGCACACTTTGTGAGGAGCCCACGGTTTGTCTTGATCGCCTAACTTCAAACCGAAATAGGCGAAATATACTTTTTTAATAAATGCAGAAATGTTCCTCTGCCGCTTTTTCACGGTATATTCCCCACAAATAAAACAAAAACTGTCCGGAGAGTTGACGCAACCTCTGCCTCTGTGAGCCATCACAAATACACAGCACTGTAAACTACAACTGTAGTGAACCTCTTCGGAATAAAGCTGGATTACGACTGAGCAAACAAAAGGTAATAATGAACTTGCAAGAAACTGAAATTTGACAGGAAAGTTCATGTCGCAACCACCGTGTTTGAGCGAGCGAACGAGGCGAGGCGAACAGGAAAGAACATGCGCCAGCGCGAGTACTGGATTTAGCCCCCCGCCTCCCAATTGTCCTGTTAATGTATAAAATGAATACAAAACACTCTAAAATATCATGAGGGAGTGTTTCTAGTTAGTTAACCATTACAACCTCTATTTTGGGCCAAGAAAATAAACTGCAGTCGGCTAAAAAGAAATTATGTGAACATTCCTTATATGGGTAAGAAATCTAATTTTGCAAGAAAACGTGACGTGATGGAACATTTTGGCTATTTTTCCTGGATTCAGCACCCCAAAATCTATAGGAATCAGTTGCAAAACTGGAGGCAGTTTTTTGGTAGTGTACCTGTGTAATTTATGGGGGGAGATCAAGCTATCAATGCCGGTATTAAGTTAAAAACAGTGTCAGAAAACCAGGGGAAGAGAGAGAGAGAGAGAGAGAGGGTGAGGGGAAGAGGGGGTGGGGGTGGGGGGAAGGAAAGAGAGCCATCTTGTTTGAGTCACTTTTAACATAGGGTTAGATATTTGTACTTGAAAAAACTGGAAGCCAATTTTTTTAAATTTAGGACCTTATTTACTAAAGTGTGTGAAGGTTTCACAGTTACGGTGCAGTAGCAGCCACGATTAACACATAGCACATACACAACCTTTGTGTTTATAGTTGGGGACATTCCCAATATTTTTAGGAGGGCTACCATAAAGTACCCAGAGAAAAAAAATCACTCCCGCGTGCTAAAAGCACAACAGATAACACACAGTGCAGTTAACTATACTTTCTCAGGTGGCATTAACTGCTCCGTGCTGTCTGCCGTGTTAATGCATAGTAAGAACCTCCATATAAATTGTATGGCACAGTTCCCCCCTCCATTCCACCACCCCAAAATACGGGTTTCCATGTTAGTTGTTTAACATATTAGAATGCCACACTGTTAGTGCAACATTGTGTTAACTGTTAGCACACGCAAAAAGCTGCATTGAACAGCTTACTCTGCTTAAGAAATAAGGCCCCTGAAGGACTATTTTGCAGAGCATGCTGAGATGGGAATTCAGATGTCCAGATTGGGATCTGCACAAATTCCTTTTGTATTTTACACAAGACTCTGTCAAACGCAGAGCCTTTTGTAAAATACTATAAGGGCATACAGTTCTGTACATGTATTTGGCAGCACAACCAGTGACAGCACTGATTTCAAATAGCTGCACATAGGTTAAAACAGCATTTCGTTTTCCTCAAATTGTGTGTGGAAGCAGCTATTTAAAACTGCTGCACCCAACAACCACACACACCCTCACCCCATCCCCCCTGCGTCAGGCACAATCCCCACCCCCAACACCCTCTGACAATAGCACAGGTTCTCCTTATCCTCTTGACACTCCTCTGGCAGAAAGAAGACTTCCAATCATACTCCTGACAGCAAGAAGACTCCCCACTTGCACCCTGGACAGCAAGATCCCCTGATTGGCTCCTTTTGGCAGACAAGATCCCCATCTCTGGATCCTACCCCTGGACTTTACCAGGGGTTCTTGGGGGTCTAGTTTGAGCAGAAGCAATATGGACCAGGAGCAATTCCAAGCTGCTCCTAGTCAATGTGGGCGTGGGTTCAATAGGGCTCTATAAATAATAGCCATGGCTGCAAGGAGTCCCATAATATTTCTGGAGCTAAACACTTAAAACCAAAATATTATGGGACTCCTTGCAGCCATGGCTATTATTTATAGAGCCCTATTGAAATGTAATGAAACCAAGAAACCTGGCCCTTCAAAATGGTTATAAATAATTATTACCATATCTTATCAAAATGCTTTTGATCCAAACTCAATGTCTCTGATTTTCATTCAAAGTTGTAAAAAAATTCTTTCATTCAATTTATCTTTGGACTTCACTGTTGAAAGATCATAATACTGGTGCTGCAGTATTACTTGGGAAATGTAAGGTTTACCTATGACTCTTTTAAAATATCCCTCAGCACGGCAGCTCTACAGGTAAACAGTTCCACTATGTACACAAGTTAAGTTGCTGTTTGTCAGTATCTGCCTGCTACCAAAGAAACAATAGAAAAAAGCCCTCAACTGATTGAAAGCCCTTTAGAAAGATCATTAAACAATCAGTTCCAACTGAGAGAAGAAAACAATATGCATACAGTTTGTAGTTTTAGCTTTTAGCCATGAATAGTGTTATTTTAGACTTAGAATTACCTGGCCCAATATTCAGAAAAAGCTGAGCTTCGAAGGCTCCTAAGTTAGGACTCATATTTAGGAGCTTATTTTCAGCCACATTTAGAAGCCTAAATTTTTAGCTGAAAATTCATCCTAATTTATGAGCTTAAAATGTATGCTCCTAAATTTAGGTCTGCCATTCATTTGTCTACATTTATGAGCCTAATTTAGGTACCTAGTACTGAAAATCAGTGCTAAGCTCATAACTCTTTTCCCCCGCCCTAAATCTGTCCCAGTTGCCACCCCTTTTTATGCTCCTAATTTTAGGAATTTAGAGAAATTTTAAGAAAAAATGTAGGCATTCAACCCTAGTAAATTTTCTAAATGGCCAATTTAGGAGTTTAAATGTTGGGAGCATAAATCCTTTGAATATCGGGTCCTCTTTTCTTTTTTTTTTTTTAAATATTTTTATTGCTTTTTGAACAGACTTAGGAAAGAACAGCTTGTCAATATGAAACAGAACATTCAGTACAGTACCCAAGACTGTAGCTAACTAAACAAAAAATACTAACTAAAATCAGAAACCCCAATTACCCCCCCTCCCTCCCTCATCCACACCCACCCAATCCTCTGGAGTCAACGAGAAAGCAAAGAAAGAAAACAAGTCTGTGGCAAAGGACGCTCTAAAACGGAATTCACAAACCAATAGACGAGACAAGGTGCCTCATAGGAGAAGAGCAACGAAGGCTTAATTAGGGGACAAAGACATATGCTCATTTAACAGCTGCCATTTGGAAAGAGCGAACGGTCCTCTGGGTACACCTTTTCTTGGCAGTTGTTCAAATTTGCTGTAGCAACAGACGTGGTTCCACCAATTTTGTGGTGTAAGGTCGTAGGTGCAGTTCCAGTAGCGAGAAATAAGATACAATGCAATTCCCAGCATAAAATCCAATAGGAAAAAATACCGTTGTGACAACGAGGGTATGGTACATGCTGAACGTAGACTAACAATGCCCCAGGAGAGAGGCTCACGAAAGTCCAGTAGCTTTTGGATCCGGTTCCAGACTTTTTCCCAGAAAGGTTGGATACAGGGACATTGATAAACAATATGAGCAAGGGTACCCAATTGCTGTTTACATGACCAGCAGTGCCCATCAGCCTTCGGGCCCCAAGCAGCCATCTTGACCGGGGTAAGGTAAGCTCTGTGTGCCATGAAAAATAAGGCTTGAGTAACAGAGGCAGATTTTGAGATGCGGACTTGCTTTGCCCAAAACCGTTCCCATTGTTGGGGCGACAAGGCCAGAGTTGTGTCATGCTCCCACACCTTTTGGGTGCCAGACACGGCTTGTGGTATACCAGAAAGCAGTACCTTGTAAAAATGGGACGCCCTTCTGGAAGAAACTACTGCATCACTGACGGGATCTGAGTGTTCTGGGGGTCGGAAATGTGGCATTGATTTAGTTATACAGTGCCGAAGTTGCATCCACTGAAAATAAAAAGAGCTGGGCAGGCTATACTCTTGTTGTAGTTGCGGGAAGCTCTTCCAAACATCACACTCCAGTAGCTGATCAATTGTCCAGATACCCCTTGAGTACCAAAGTCGCCAAGCAAAGGACTTACGCTGAATCTTAAGATGAGGGTTGTACCAGAGTGGCCAACATCGAGTGAGGGAGGTAGCATTAGCCAAAGAGCCCCGCAGGGCCACAAAGGCTTTCTGCGTATCAGTTATCATGAGAGGGTATTCTTTATCCAGCGGCATCTGCATGTAAGACAGGAGAGGCATGGGAAAAGGCGCCACGATTGCCTTTTCCAGTTCTAGCCACACAGGAAGTAATTGGCCATCCGATGCCAGCCATTGTGCACCTTGCCTTAACAGAAAAGCTTTGTGGTATAGCTGAAAATCCGGGAATTTCACTCCGCCCAGTTCCTTGCAAGCTTTAAGTTTCTTAAGAGCGATCCTAGGAGTTTTGTTGTTCCACAAAAATCTAACTAAAACTCTTTCAATTTGTTGATATGTCTGCGGGGGCAGTAAGAAAGGCATCATTTCCAGAACATAATTAATTTTCGGGGTTATCGACATCTTAATTGTTTCAAGTCTCCCCCACCATGATAAGGTCAATGGGAGCCATTTAGTAGTCAGAAGATGTATTTTTTCTAAGAGCATTCTCACATTATAACTCATCGCATCGACCAAAGGGTAACCATAATAGGCCCCGAGATACTTGAACAACTTAGGCTCCCAGATGAATTGGTAGTGTTTCATATCTGTTTTATAAGTCTGAGCATTCAGAGGAAAGGCAATTGACTTGTCCCAGTTAATTTTATAACCAGATAACTGTGAGTAACGCTCTATGCAAGTCAAGATCTCTGATACGGACTCCGGGGAGGTGAAGAGGAGAAGGTCGTCCGCGTAAGCCGATAGCTTCACTGATTGACCCGCTATCGACACCCCTGGTATCTGTGTATGCTGGCGGATCATAAGCAGCAGAGGCTCAAGGGCCAAATTGAACAATAGGGGCGATATGGGACAGCCTTGGCGAGTTCCTCGCGACAATCTCAGCTCCCTCGATTGCAATGAGTTGACCCGGACATGTGCCAAAGGCCGAGCGTACAACACAGTCAACAGACTAATAAAGCCATCGCCAACCCCAAACCATCGGAGAGCAGCAAAAATGAAAGACCATTCTACCCGGTCGAAAGCTTTCTCTGCATCAAGGGATAGCCCTACTAATGGGCTGTTGAGTCTTTCTCCGGCCACCAAGACATGACACAGGAGGCGAGCATTGTCCGCTGTCGATCTCCCTTCAATAAAGCCACATTGGTCTGGGTGGATCAGCTGTGTCATGACCCCAGCAAGGCGAGTAGCCAGTATCGTAGCATAGATCTTATAGTCGGCATTCAGCAAGGATATCGGGCGATAATTACTGACTAGTTGAGGATCCCTGCCTTTCTTTTCCAACACAATCACCCTCGCTGACGCGAAATTCCCTACTGAAGGAGCATCTTGCAGGAGAGCCTGAAAGTAGACACGCAGATGTGGGCTAAGTTCTTTGGAAAAAGTTTTGTAAAATTCAATGGGGAGATCATCCGGTCCAGCTGCCTTGCCGGAAGACAGTGTCTGGATTGCTTGGTGGATTTCAGAAAGGGAGATTGGGGCCGCCAGCATCTCCACAGATTCACCGTCCAGTGTAGGCCTCTGAATCCCAGCGATCAGCTCACCGAAGGTCAACTGGGAATTCTGAGCCTCGGAGGAGTACAAATGCGCATAATAGGAGCCAAAAGTTTCCGCAAGCTCCTCATCTGTGGTCAACAAGCTCTGACCTCCTGGATCTCGCAGGGCTTCCACACGCCGCGCTTCCTGCTGACCCTTTAGGGCATGTGACAGGAGTCTGCCCGCTTTATTGCCTTCCCAATAGTACGTTCCGCTCTGAGTTCGAATACTCTTTGTGACTGCATCCGTAAGCAACTGATTATAATTAAAGCGGAGCTTTTGAAGATGTACTAAGATGCAGGGCTCAGAGCGCCGAGTTAAGATCCGTTCCCCTGCCTTGATCTGATCCTCTAGCGCTTTTAAGCATTCCTTCTGACGCCGGGACCTGAGGATCATGCAACTCGTGATGACAGCTCTCATAGAGGCCTTAAAGCCTTCCCACCAGGCCCATCCACCCGTGTCTCGCGGCAGGTTGAACTGAAAGTAATCCTTTATAGCTGCATGTATACTGGACCGAAACTCCTCATCACCCAAAAGGGATCTATCAAAAGCCCAGTGGAAGGATTTAGCATCAGTCGGTGAGTCTTGTAGCTCTAGGCAGATAGCAGCATGATCCGATATATGCATCGCCTGGATGCCCGAACTTGTACAGGATGGTATCAGAGATTTTGAAATCAGGAAAAAATCGATGCGTGACGAGGATCGATGAGGGTTGGAGAAGAAAGTAAACTCCTGATCACTTGGATGATAAAGGCGCCATATATCTACCAAGCCCCTGTCTCTCATCAACTCTTTGAGGACGGTATACGACTTAGAGAACGAGTTAGGCTTCGGGGGACTTTTGTCGACCAAGGGGTCAAGGACCAAATTAAAGTCCCCGCCTAGTATGACAGGTTCGCCACCCCCGAGGAAAGCTTCCTGAGCCAGGATACGAAAAAATTCTGGATGATCAGCATTTGGAGCATATGCATTTACCAGTGTGAAAGATAGCCGTCCCACTTTTAAAGTAGCACTTGTCCATCTGCCCTGTGTATCCGAGAGTGTCTGCCTGATAGATGGCATGAGAGACTTCTTAGCCAAAATGGCCACTCCATTATGCTTATGGATCGCCGAAGAATAGGACACCAAAGCGAAGGGCTTAGTACCAATTTTAAGAGATTCATGATTGTTCAGGTGTGTTTCCTGTAGCAGGAGTATGTCTGCCTTCTCCTGCTGCGCGTAATGTAAGATTTTTTTCCGTTTTATCGGACTATTAATCCCCTTGACATTCAGGGAGAGCAGTTTAATCGCACCGGTCAGCTAAGAAATTGTATTTATACAGCAGGCATACTCCCACGTAGCTAAATTGAGCTAGACTTCCTCTGCCCCGTTGCTCCACCATATAGACACCTTGTAGCTCTAGCACCAATGACACAGACTGCAAATAACAAAATACCCCCTTAGACTCCAGAGGACTATAACCCACCCCACAAAACATGGTGAACCCAATGAGAACAGGGACGGCACAGAGGGACCCACCACTAACAGAATCCACAGTGTACTCAGCACAACTTAGTACAGAACTCAATACAGTGTTGCAGCATGAAATGGAAAAGATTCAGTATAGGAGATAACAAGCAACATGTCAATTACCTAGTAAGTATGTTTTACAATCGGAGAGAAAGGCATTGTGACAACATGCTACATAGACCTGAAAACATTACTAGTGCAGAGAACTACTCATGAGTGTGAAAATGCTTTATCAGCGCATATGCATACGTTCTTTGTCTTCAAGAAACTGTTGGAGCAACTCCGGATCATCAAAAGTTTTAGTGTGGTTGTGAAGCGTGACCCTCATGCGAGCTGGATAGAGAAGGCCATATCTTGCCTGAAGTTGAAGTAGACGCGGCCTCAGCAAAAGGAAGCTGCGACGGCGGTCTGCGGTGGCTTTTGCAAAATCCGGGAAAAAATGAAGCTTGCTTTTCTCAAATTCAGCGGTAGGGCGTAGACGGGCGGCTTCTAGAATTTGCACAGCATGTTGGTAGCGTAGAGCACGCAGAATAATCGGGCGAGGTCTTTTATGGCCCTGAATCACTTGCGAGGGCACCCTATGAGCTCTGTCTATCTCAAAGGGGAGCAGAAAGTTAATGTGTAAAATCTCCGGGATCATTTTGCCTAAGAAAGCAATCATGTCGCCTCCCTCAGCTCCTTCCGGGACCCCGAGAATTCTAACGTTGTTGCGTCGCGCTCTGTTATGCCCGTCTTCAATCTCTCTTTGCATGGCCCGAATCTGCTGGGTGTGCTTGTCTACTATCTTGAGCTTTTCCGCATGCACAGCCATAGCTTGCTCAACATTATCCTGCCGAAGGGACAGCCCCTCAAGGCTGGAACGGAGAGCCGCGGTGTCCTCGCGCACCACCGACAACGCTTCTCCGTTAGCTGCAATCAGGTCTTTAATCTCTCTCAGTTCCGTCAACACCTCTTGTAGGGCCTCCGGTCCGTCCAGTCGCGCCGCCATCTTTTGAGGTGACGAAGGTTCAGTCTTCGACCGTTTAGCGCTCGCATTTTGCCCCGAGGAGAAATCTATTCTGGCTGGCTTTATTACAGACATAACCGCTGATCTTCCAATGCAATAAACTGGAGTCGTCGCACAATACCACAAGTTAATCAAGGTTTTGTTGGCGGGTCCCTCTGGAGCTCACACTCTAGCCGTCCGTCCTGCTCGGCATCAAGCTCCGCCTCCGGGGTCCTCTTTTCTTAGGTGTTTATACATTGTGGGACCAGTATGCAGTCCTTATCCAGTCAGTCACACTATCTGGAAAGTGCTGCTGGATATTTCCTCTGACCACCTCGACTCTATCTGGATAGTGCCAGGATGGTCCGTCAGGGAGCTGGAGCAGAGCTAACATTTATGTAGATAGCTGCTATATTCAGAATCACTGTCCGGATAACAAGCCACATAACCTAGGATAAGAAAAATACTGTCCTGAGTGCTGTGTACATTGCCTGTCAGCATAGCAGTTGAATATTACCCCTATCTGGATAGTGCTAATACTGAATACTAAATCTGGATATCCAGCACCTGTCAGTATCCGGATACCAGCCCTGATCATCTACATTTTTTTTACCCACAGCTGACAGTGTTGAAAAAACCCCACTGATTGCTATGGGCTCAATATTGGTGCCTGTAAATTTAGAGGTTTATTTTCCAACTAATTAGGAATTTGTTAAGGCTACAAAAATCAGTGTTTTTTGGGGGTTTTGCACTATAGATACTATTGCTGGGTATGTTTTTCAATGGAATCAAATATGTACATTTGTGTTACTTTGGAGTTGTCAGCGTAGAAAAGCCACAAGTCAGCAGAGAAGTGAGAAGTGGCATTTTTCCAGTGTTTACCCAATCAAGCCCAGTATCCTATTTCCAACAGTGGCCATTCTAGGTCTCAAGTACCTGTCTGTAGGCCCATACCAAGGATTGTGTGAATGATATAGCTACACAGGGTGCAAGCACAGAAGGGGGCACTGATATTATCACTGGGCTTCTGAGAAGCTCAAAAAAGAGTGAGTTACTGAACATGCCTGGGTGGAGGTGGGGCACTGGACTTGTTAGTCACAAAGGACACATTTTCAGCTTGGTACAGTCCTGTTGGGTTCCCAAAGGTATACACATTCCATGTAAGCAGTGAATTTTCTGGGTCCTCTAATAATGGTTTATGGACTTTTCCTCCAGGAACTCGTCCAAACCTGTTTTGAACCCAGCTACACAAACAGCTTTTAATACATTCTCTGATAATGAATTCCAGATTTTGATTATGCTCTGAGTGAAAAATTATTTTCTCTGATTAGTCTTAAATGTGCCACATTGTAGCTTCAGGGGTCTGGATATTATTTCGGGAATGTCTATGTAGATGCTCCTGCAGACATCCATATGGGGGTACATCCATGTTTGTGAAATCATGCCTGAACTTGAACATGCCTGCATTTTTTTCAGATATTCTGGCTTGGACATCCCAGATTGCACTTGGATGTCATTTGTAAAATGCCACTTTATGTAAAAAAGCCTGCAGACAAAGTGACCTATATCCTAATTGCTAGCCCATGTGTTAGTGGTAACCGGGTACAGCGGACACGTCGCTTCCCACCCCTTCACCAACCCCCCTCCCTTATTATTCCCCTCACCTCTTATTTCCAATGAAACACACAACACCTCTTTGGGACTCAAACTGGTCGCAGCTTTATTAACCTTTTAACAATAACCAAACTACATTCCAACACATTATAATTGCTCCCCCCCCTGCAGAGCGAGCCCTCACCAGCCATGTTAGTAGCAAGGTGACGCCGCTTCCGCTTCCGCCGGGTCCAGGCCCCGACTAATTTGCCTCGCCCTCCCTCTTCCGGCTTCGCCATATTATTAGCAAAAACCTCCGGGATCACGCCAACCCCCTCCAGCTGCAACACCCCAACACCCCCGAAGCCTTCGACCCTCCCCAAGCTAGGGCGGGTGGGCGGGATGTCCGGTGTCTCTGGCACCGACCCGAAAAAGGCCTGAGCCACGCCGCGTCCCCGCTCTACCCCCCCCATTGCCCGGATCCTACCTCTCCCATTGGCTCCCGTGCCTCCCAGCGGCCCGCAGGAGCCAATGACACCACGGGACGACTCGCGTCCCGCCTCCACGGCTCCATGCCGCTGCAGCCAGGGGCCCCCGCTTATGGCCGCCCCCCCCCGGTTACCGCCGGCCGCGCGCACGTGGGCCCCGCGGCCTTGCCATAACCGGGTATGGCGGACACGTCGCTTCCCGCCCCTTCACCAACCCCCCTCCCTTATTATTCCCCTCAACTCTTATTTCCAATGAAGCACACAACACCTCTTTGGGACTCAAACTGGTCGCAGCTTTATTAGCCTTTTAACACTAACCAAACTACATTCCAACACATTATAATTGCCCCCCCCCCTGCAGAGCGAGCCCTCACTAGCCATGTTAGTAGCAAGGTGACGCCGCTTCTGCTTCCGCCGGGTCCAAGCCCCAACTAATTTGCCTTGCCCTCCCTCTTCCGGCTTCGTCATATTATTAGCAAAAACCTGAGGGATTGACCGGGTCGGGGGTACCCACCCCCGCCCTAATGCTTGCCTCCGGCTCCGGACCCCGGAAACCTCCGGGATCCCGCCACTGGCTCAGGCCACCACTGTCCTGAGCCACCCCCCTCCAAGGGTAAGCTGCGACCAGCCCTCCTCCCTAGCATAATACCTTCCAAGGCCTCCTGCCAATCGTTAAGGAGTAAGTCCATCCCCACTGGGGATAGATGCACTCCATCCGACCTATACAGGCCCGCGCATTCGATGTCAGCCCATGGGTGCAAAATTTGGCACCCTCCATGCTCCCCCACCCATCTGCCAATTTGGCGATTAATTTTCGTCAATCCTCTCGACCACTGCCGCTGATCCCTGCAAGCCGGCCTTGGAATGATATCTGATCAAACCAAAACTATGCCTTTGAACATCGCCAACACCTCCCCCAAGTCCTTGTGAACTACACAAATTAACTGCCTGCAAGTCCAAGACACCAAGTCGTTGCCTCCCAGGTGTATCAACAAGATGTCCGGCCCCCCTCTCACACGCTCGTGGTGCCGCAGCAAAGGCAAGAGCTGGATCCACCATAGTCCGCGCTCGCCCAGCCATGAGACGGTCACCCCTGAAGCTTCCAGTCTGATATTCGGCCCCACCGGCCGTGTTGCTGCTCGCCGACCAGCCCAGTAAACAAATGAGTGGCCAATCACCCAACAGCGACACGATCCTTGTCCCACTTCTGCAAAATAAAGAGATGACACAGTTAGTAACCCCACCACCCCTATAAATGCACGTAGCTTTGGAACGCCTGCGACCTCCATCTCCCAATCCGCTGTATCTCCCGCTCCGGCAGTCCTTCCGCTGCTGCACTGGTAGCTGCCCCGATTCTGAAGGAGTGCGGAGCGAACCGCCCAGGATCCTCACCAATCTACTGCAATGACAGCCGCAGCACCGCCGTAAACTGAAATCGCGTAAGCACCCTCGTGTCCTCGTGGATAAAGAGACTGCCCTCGCCGTCCGGCCGTACGTGCAAGTACGCCTTTAGCAATGTAACTGGGCACATGGGAGTCCCGTCCACCTCTCTCAACACTACCCACGTTCCTTTCCCCGTCTGATCCGTCTTGGAACGCGCTAGGCGGATACGAACCCTGCCCCCTACCAACTTCACCTGGTGCACTTGCAAGCCTCCGCCCCTTGCAACCCGACCCGACTCCGCAACCAACTCACCCACCCGAAATGTGCCGAAAAAGGCTACTGAAAATACCGCTCGAAAAAGCGTGCCTTCATAAGGGGACGATACCACCTGCGGCAACGCAACACACAAACGTCTCAGCAGGTCATACGTTATAGGCAGCCGCCCGTCACCCGGCGAGGGAAAGGACTGCTCCCATCCTTGCAGCAGCCTATGCGTTAAAAATCCCCCCCCAGCAGCCCCCCACCCCACAGCCTTCGCGAAAAATGAAAACCCTGCCAAATTCCTCCGCACCGTTGCCCGCGACAATCCCGCGGCCTTCGCTGCCAAAACATACTGACCCAGTAGCTGATCCGATGCCGGACCTTGCCGCCATCCCTGCTCCACCAGGAAAGTCACCATACTGCTGCAGCCCCTCTGATACGCAGCCCACGTCGCCGCCGATACTGAATTCTTCAGCAGTTCCGTCATGTCCCGAGGCCAATCTGCCATAAGTGCTTTGGGACCGATGCCCCCACTTCTTCCGCCTCCGGCGCCAAGGTCCGAAACAGCTCCCACTTAAAACGGGAAAGAGCATCGGCAATCTTGTTAGTACTCCCAGGAATATGACGAGCCTTAATCACCACATTCAATCGCAAGCAAGCTAACACCACCTGCCACATTAAATCGGCCACCTGCCTGCATCGCGGGGCATAATTATTCAGCACACTGACTACCGCCTCGTTGTCACACCACCAAACTACTTTGCGATTCCGTAGTCTGTCCGGCCACAATGCCAGCACCACCAGAATCGGGAACAACAAGGTTATATTACTAGTAATGGCGGCATCCTGCCATGCCTGTGGCCACCCCGCCGCACACCAAGAGCCCCCGAAGTAAACCCCCAAGCCCAACCCCCCTGCCGCATCGGTATACAATTGCAAATCCCCACTGGATATCTCCCTCTCCCTCAATACCGTGGTACCATTGAAATCCCGCAGAAACTCATCCCATACCCCTAAGTCAGCCCGCATGCTCTGCGAAACCCTGATCCGATGATGAGCCATAGCCGCCGCAAGCCGCCGCAAAAACACCCTCCCCATAGGAATTACTCTACATGCAAAATTAAGGGAACCTATCAGTGCCTGCATCTCACGCAATGTCATCTTACTTGAGACCATCACATTCGCCACCAAAACTCGCAGCTTCATTACCTTGTCCGCCGGCAACCATGCTACCATTACCACCAAATCCAGCTCCACCCCCAAAAACATAATACTTGTCGCTGGGCCCTCCGTCTTCCCGGCCGCCAATGGGACACCCCACACCTGAGCCAACTGCACAAAGCCATCCAGCAACTCCTTGCACTGCCCGGACTGCGCATCCCCTGCAAACAGGAAATCATCCAAGTAATGCACTACATTTCCACAACCAACCTGCTCCACAAAAGCCCAATGCAGAAAAGTGCTAAACTGTTCAAAATAAGGGATATCGCACAACCCATTGGCATGCTCTTATCAAAATAACAGTTAACCTCAAAGCAAAATCCCAACAAATGAAACGCCGACGGGTGCACCGGCAACAAACGGAAGGCCAATTCAATGTCCGCCTTTGCCATCAAGCACCCCGGACCGCATTCCCTCACCAGCACCACTGCCTCATCTAACGATGCATAGCGCACTGCACACAATTCCTTTGGAATATGGTCATTAACCGAAGAACCCGCGGGGAAGGACAAGTTAAGGATTAATTGGTACTTCCCCGGCTCCTTCTTCGGTATTATTCCCAACAGGGACACGACAAAGTCCTCAAATGGCTGCTCTGCGAAGGGGCCCGCAACCCTTCCCAACCCAATCTCCCCTGCCAACTTATCCCTCACAATATGGGCAAACTGCCTAACCGAGGGCAAATTCCTCACCTTGCTTGCGGCCACTCTACCCACAACAGGAATCTGAAACCCCCACTGAAATCCCTCTTCCAATACTACTCTGTCCCTCCTCCTGGGATACCTCCTCAACCACTGTCGCAACGCTTCGATCCTAATAGGAGTCGGAGCCAAGCTCCGCAAGCTCCTACTGCTTGGGGGGAGGTGCAATGGCTCCGACCGCACCTTTCTTAACACATTTTAGGGCTGAATGCCCCCCATTGCAGATGGAGCAAGCGTGCCGGAATTTGCAATCCGGAAAGGGGCATGAAGACTTGTTGAATCGCCAACAAACATCTCCAGTCCCCCCCCCCTGCTGTTCTCTGCACCGCCGGGGGCATGCCCACCCGAAAGGGCCGCCCCGCACCCGATATACCGTCCTACCCTCCCTTCCGGCCGCTCGCCCCCCCTCCGCTTGGTCTGACTGCCATCTGCGTCAACCATAAATTGATATCTTGCGTCCCCCATGACAGCATCTGATTTTCTTCCATCTTATCACGGAACGTCTCATCATAGTTGAGCCAAGCCCAACCGTCATGCGTCTGGGACGCCTCTAAGATGGAGTCCGCGTAAGCCAGGAGCATACCATACTGCTCAGGATGCAAATGCCCCCATACACTAGCCAGCCGTAGAAAGGCCCATGTCCAATTCACCACATTCCGTGCCACTGTCCGCACCCTACCCGCCTTCTCGTCCTCCTTCCTCTTCCTCCGACTGTCCACTGACCGTTTCCGACCTTCCAACAACCGGAAAATGTCTATATAGCGCCGCTTCTAAATTTTCTGCTGCAAATTCCTCGGCACGCCCTCCCATAACTCTGAGAACGCTACCACCGTAGGCGTCGCCCCGCCCGTTCCAAGCCTCCCCGCATTCCCCCCCTTTTCTCTACACCTGCTCCCCTCCTCCGAAGTCGAACCCGACGACGAATCAGTGGTCGAAGTGGAAGAGGACCCCGACCTCCGACGCTGATGACAAGAATGTCTCCACTTTCTCCTCGCCTTCTTTCACCCCCTTTCTGCCGTCCCTGTTCCGCCCCCCACGGCTGCACCTTGATCTACTGCCAACTCACCTGCCGCGCCCGCCACCACTTCCATAGACGCACAGGTCTCCTGCCGCTCCGTCACCGTCTGAGCTGCTGCCTCCGTTTCTCCCACCAATCCTCCAGCCACGTGACTTCCATCCGTGCGCACCATCGCGCCATCCCGTTGTCGCGAAGCACTCAACCAGGGACTTCCCGTATACTGCCATCCGGGGGGTACCTGTGGAGAGAAGACAGCGAAAGGCGAAGAGACACCCGCCATAGCCCACGGTGGCTGCCACGCCCCCAGCCACTCCACCTGTGAGGAGCCTTGACCCCCGCCCTGCCAATGCTCACAGGCTGGCGAGTAACCGCCTCCCGTATCCCCCTGCCAGCCCGCCATACCCGCTAGCCCCAACCAATCTCCTCCCCCCATCCCTCCCGTCACACACACCCCCCCTTCTGGGGGAACTGGCCATACGCTCGGGCATCCATCGGACCCCTGCACCGCCCCTTGTCCCGTAGCACCCCGTACGGGTCCTCCTCCCCCTCTGCCCCGACTACCCCGAGCCACCCGACCATCTCTTTCTGGCTCGCCCCCCTGCACTTCCCCCGCCACCCTGCTCTGCACCTGCACTGGTCCCCCCACAGGCCTACTGCCCCCCCTCACGCCTTTGCCCCGGCTAGGTGCTCTACCCCAAGCCCCTCCTTGCCCCTTTTTTCCTTTTGCTGCCACCCCTTGTGGCCTGTCACCCCGTCCCATGCTCCCTCTGCCCACCTGCTCCACTCTAGGAGCCGGCCGCAACTGATCCTCCCCACGTGCCCCCCCCTTCCACCCTTCTCCCCCTGCCTGCCCCTTTCCCTTTTCCTGGATCCCCCCCTCCCCCCTGCCTGGGTGCATCGCAGCGCTACTCCCTCCTTATCCTTCTCTCTTTTTTTTTTTTTTAAGCCCGCAGCTGCTGCTTTCTGCTTATTGAAATTTTTTTTTATTGTTTAAACACACCGCCTGCCCCACTCGCCTGCTGCTTCGGGCCTCGCCACGTGTGCCGCGCTCCTCGTCCTCCGCTCCCCCGTCTGCCAGCCCCCAGGCCCACCATCGCTGATGCCGTGCTCCCTCACACGTCCAGTGTCTCTGGCACCGACCCGAAAAAAGCCGGAGCCACGCCGCGTCCCCACTCTACCCCCCCCCCATTGCCCGGATCCTACCTCTCCCATTGGCTCCCATGCCTCCCAGCGGCCTGCGGGGCCAATGACACCGCGGGACGACTCGCATCCCGCCTCCACAGCTCCACGCCGCTGCAGCCAGGGGCCCCCACGTACGGCTGCGCCCCCCGGTTACTGCCGGCCGCGCGCACGTGGGCCCCGCGGCCTTGCCATAATGCTTATTTTACCAAACGTGTCAAAACAAATGCGTCTCAATGCAAACAAAATGGTGATGAGCTGCGTTGTGTGTAAATGCATGACAGCTCTTCACTACTACAAAGAGTTAAAGAAAATTACATAAACCACTTCTGGAGGTGTAGTTAAGGTTTTTTTGATCCCCTTTTGAATGTTTTATGCTGAGAAGACTGCATGACACTAGCGTCACTGAATAAGTGCATCTTTGGTGCATTGTTTTTTTCACAAGAAGATAGAGAGTTCTGCGTTCACAGTATTTGTGCCACCATACCCCTGAGGAAGGCAGATGCAAAACACAACCATGTCGGGTGTGGTTGTACCCTACCCCTAAATAAAGAGTTTAATATGAACTGACTTTTCCTTTGACGCCTCATTCCTTTTGTTCGTTAAGGTTTTTTGGCCATCTTGGTAACTAACATTATGAATGCTTCAGCAGAACACCCTGCCCTGCCAGTCCCCTTCAACCCTGATGAGCAGAAGTACAGGCTTGGCTATGCTGGACTGAAGGTACGTTCGTCCAGTTCAGATATATGACCAAAAAAAATCAAACAAAATGTTAGGAATTATTATAAAAGGAATGGACAATAAAACAGAGAATATTATAATGCCTGTCTTGTCACTTCATGGTGCTACTCTACCTAGACTATTGTGTGCAATTCTGGCCGCCACATCTCAAGAAATATTTAGTGGAATTAGAAAAGGTATGGAGAAGGGCAACCAAAATGATAAAGGAGAACAAATGACTCCCCTGTAAGGCAAGAATAAGGAGCTTTGGAGCTCAGAGGAGATGGCTGAGGAGGTATGACAGAGGTCTATAAAATCCTTAGTGGAGTAAAACAGGTAAATGCAAATCATTTCATTTATTAAAATTTATATACCACTAGTTTGGCTAGTAGTCCTTTATAGTGGTTTACAATATTAAAAATGAATTCACTAACAAAAGCTTCCTAACACCTCCATAACCCATGCACTCGAATGCACATTGATACATAACATGACCATAGCAGCAACTCAAAGCTGTCTCATTGGCAGGGCTGGTCCCAGAGTTTGTTCAAGGTCTTGGCACTCTAGGGAAACCTTATGCCTTAAGCACTACCTCCCCCCCCCCCCCCCGGCTGTCAGAATCTATTGTTTAGCTTTCAGTGCTCTACTCTTTGCTACCTCCTAGAAGCTGCCACCCTAGGGCACCACCTAGTTGGTTTTCTGGTTAGGCTGGCCCTGCTCATTTGAATCTTCCCAATTGCTGACCTCCTAGCTCCCTTGGTGGAAAGGTGTGATTTTACGTTGCTTCCAAAATTCTGAGACATCAGCAGAATGGGGTGAAGTCCAGTATCCCCAGAGTCAGCTGAACTAGCACAGCTTCCAGCAGGGAGGCAACATGGTGGCAAAAGACCTCTCACCCAGCACTTCTGTTCAGCTTCCTGAGAGAGCACTGATTCTTTATGTGGCTATTTCACTACCGCTTCTTGTTTCTCATTCTGCTCTGTGCTTCTACTTTCCATTCATCATGCATCTTTTGCATTTCTTTTTTCTGCCTTTTTTTAAATCACTTCTTAATGAGCTACTACTTCTCAAGCTACTGTCTATGTCAGGGCCTGCCCAAGTGGGCGACAGCAGCGGCACACATGACCGATCACCCGCCCCCCCCCCCCAGCTGCCACTGCTGCCCCTCTCCCAGCTGCCACTGCTGCCCCTCTCCCAGCTGCCACTGCTGCCCCTCTCCCAGCTGCTGCTGATTCTGTCTCGGGAGGTGGAGGCAGGCAGCGGCAGCAGCAGTATCTGCAAAAGCGGCAGCTTTTTACTGCTGCTTTCTTGCCCATGCACACAAGAAAGCAGTGGCAAAAAGCCGCTACTTTTGCAAATACTGCCACTGTCCACCTCCCCCTCCCGAGATGGAATCAGCATCAGCTGGGAGGGGGCGGCAGTGGCAGCTGGAGGGGGTGGAAGCAGCTGGGGGGGAGTGGCAGCTGGGGGGAGGGCAACAAGGCCAGAATTTCTGCCTAGGGTGGCAGAAATCCTTGGACAGGCCATGGTCTACATCAATGATTCTCAACCCAATCTTCAGGATAACCTAGCCGGTCAGGTTTCCAAGATTACTGCCATGAATATGCATGAAGGGATTTGCATAGACGACCTTCTTTCTATGCAAATCTCTCTCAATTCATTGTAGTCATCCTGAAAAGCTGACTGGATAGGTGTGTCCTGAAGACTGGGTTGAGAGCCCTTCGTCTACTCTGTCCTCTTCCCCTATACCTTCCTTATCTTCGTCAGTATATGTTGTTTTAATGATCATTTCTAGATTAATACAATTTTTTTCAGATGATATTTCTTGTGGCAACAGAAACTTGCTATTATTCCTGTTGGAATTGTTTTCTTCTATTCATTTATTTATTATTTCACTTTGTTGAACCTGGATGAAACCCCTTTTGGTTAGATTAGGTGCCACATTTCACATCTTATAAAGGAATAAACAAATGAAATTACCACGTTTTACAGTTTAAAAGGTAAGGAAAAAGAAAATGTGCCGTCAACGTATTATATCTTTCATATGCTCAAAAACACGTCTGGAGCTTGTCTAGGAGCAAGAGACTTCGTAGTGACAGCAGCTGAAATATCTGGGGTTAACTCATGCTTGCAAATGATATTGTCTTATAGTATCCTCAAGCAACAGATCCCATTTCTAAGCTCCTGGTGCAGACAAGGAGCAGTCTATAGAGATGAAAAATATTTTTCTGAAGCAAATATTCAAATGATTTGTCTGTGTAACTTCAAGAGTTATCCAGACAAATTTTAGATTTTAAAAATTCTACTGTGCTGATTGGATGAATTTTCTCTTGCTAACTCATTGGCCAGCAGGTTAAAAAGAAACCATGATTTCAATAATCTTGTTAGGGTGGTCTCAGTTTTGCTGGATAGCATGAAATATCAGCGTCGTGCTGTTAAAGTCAACGAGATGTCGTGGTAGGGGCTGTCCTAAAATTAACTGGATATCTTTATAAGGATATGTGCCATTGAATATATGGGGTAAAGTTATAAAGATATCCATTTAACTTTACTGCCATTGAGCAACTGAATAGTGGCTACTTTATTATTTTTAAGGTGCAATTAAAGATTTTACAGTCATATGATAGCACGCTTTTAGTTTTTTATTGCATAGGCCCCTAAGTAGAGGAATTTGAGTACAAAACTGAAAAAGAATGAACACAATCCCTTTAACTATGCCCAACAGATTCTTACTGAGAGATACAGCCTTGTTTAAATAACATTAGAAAATAATAGGGAAACAGTCCAGAAGAATAGAGCTGTTCTGAATTATGTCTGAGAAAATGCAGAACATTTCATGATCAATCTCCCCCACTTAGCCTCAAAAGGATGATTTTCAAGCCATATAATGTGTTTGGCATGAGGAATTGGATAAAAGGATGCATTTCTCACCTTGCCCTTATCTTAAGAACACTTTAGGGTGACAGTCAGCAAGAACATCTGGTGACTTTGAAGAGGAAGACTTCAAGGGTTAATTTTCATTTGAAAGATGGTCTGTATTTGTACTTTAGTTTTCAGTTAAGGATTGCAGGAGAATGGAAGAAAACAGCTGGGGGAAGGGAGGAGAGAAGAAAGTTGGAAAAATATTCAGTAACAGAAATGCTTGTTGACATGACAAATCCAGGATGTTTGTGAAGATTTGAGCTTGTGGGTGAATGTTCTATTTCTCCAGTGTACAGTAACTCAGTAACAGCTTGTGTAATGGTGGCCAGTCATCCATGACTTGGTCATCAGCACAGGCTACCATACAATGAAGTTTAGCTCCACTGGTGGTCCTGCTAAGATTCCGAATGTGAGCGGTCCTGACATCCCCCTGTCCCAGTTGCCCCTCTCCTTATTTCTTTGTACCAAGCATTGCAGTAACACACCATGATATTTGGAGTAATTTTATGATGCTTTCTGCATGTGTAAAGCCTGTTTTTACATATAGAAAGGGGTTTTTGTGGAATGATATGGCTGTATACATGCATAAGAAGTAGGCACATGGAACGAGCCCTCCTGCATCTGCCCATAAGCATTCCTGGGGGCATAGTTGGGGCAGAGCGGAGATAAGGTTGGTATCTACATTCATATTTATACCTTTTTTAGATCAAATGCATATTGGTGTGGAGGGATTTGTGTGCTAGTGGGCTGGTTCTGGAAGCCTAGTTTATAAACCACACATGCTGAAATTTTTGGGCCCTTTTTATTAAAGCCTATTAGCCAGCTAGTATGTATTTTAACCTGCAGCAACTGGCAGTCGGGGACACTATCTTGCATGCGTGTCTGCCACTGCATGCTAAAATGCACATTAAGAATCCCATTGCTGAGCATGCGGCAATTGCCCTGGTGCTAAGAGCAATGTGCTCTCTATGCCCAGAGCCGGTGCTATCATTAGACAAACTAGGCAGCTGCTAGAGCACTAGACCTCTGGGGCACCGATTGCCGCTGCCGCTGCCGCCGCCCCTCTCCAAGACATGCAGCGGAGTCAATGGCTCAGAAAACATGGGGCAGAACTCAGCTGCCTCACAGTTTCTGCCCTCTACTATGTCTCTCCCATCCCCCCTCCAACGCAGCCTTCAAAACCGGAAGTTGCATTGGAGGAGGGCAGAAGAGATGGCTAGTTGAAGGCAGAAACGGCTGGGCAGCACCAGAGAGCTGAGGTAAGTGCTGTCCCATGAGCGGCAAGGGACAACAGGATGGAGGGGCCCACGTAAGCTACCTCCAGTCCTTGAACTAACTCTGTCCATGCCCACTATTCACCCATTCCCTGCCCATCCCACCTGAGAGCCAATTCCTGCTAGAGCCAGGGCAATTGCTACGCACTTAATGGCAGCACAGCCGCTTTTGCAATTCAGTCAGCTGCTGACCAGATTGCAAAAGTGAAATCTAGCCAATCTAGATATTCAATACCGGTGGCCGGATATGACCCCAGTATTGAACATCCGTGTTCACTTTTCAGCGGTGACGGCTAGCTACTGTAGCAGCATTGGCTGCTGCCGCTGAATAACCCCTCTCTTAGAACTTGTTATCATATGCAAAATGACTTAATGCATATCAATTTGTAAGTTAATGTATCAAATCGATTTCATGCACACTAAATTATTTTAAGGCACAATAATAAACCGAATGTGCGCTAACAAAGGCAAATTCTTAGCGAAAGAACTGAAGAAATTCAATAGGTCATTTTGAAACATGGACACAATTTATAGTCTGGCGTTTTTATTCTGAGGATACCTTTTTCTATAGATATGTGGAAAAACAAGTCACTGTAAAGATCCCTAGATTTATTTATTTAAACATTTCTTATATACCGCCCCTTCCATCGATCAGGGGTTGTTTACAATGAACAATAATTTCCAGAAGGTGGTTACAGAGAACATATCACAACTATGGTACAAGAAACTATATACATGTCAGCTAATCACCTATATGGAGGTGCACATATCAATAAAGTAGCTTTGGAAATTGGAAGAACTGTGATTTATGGAGTGTTAATAATGCAAAACATTTAAAATCAAACTAACTTACAGTATAAAATTATAGGAACAGCAGTTTTAAACATGAGCTTTCATGAGAATTGGTCATAATCACAACAATATTTTGCATTTGATCAACACATATATTATACACAGATGTCAATTTGGCCATTGCATGCACTGAGAAATCCTTTTCTGCTTGTTTCTATGGCACAGTCAGGTCTGGACCCACTTTAGCTTTATAAACTGATTATAAACACTAATAACCTGAAAATATGTCAATTGGCGTAATGTGTTCACATTTTTTAGATGTAGCATTTGTATGGGATGTTAAAATGCTAGTTCAGTGCCTCTCAGCCTTCCATGAGTACTTCACCCCTTGCAAGAGTTTGAGATGTTTCATGTACTCCCACATTCACAAGAATCGAAAAAAAGCCTTCCAAATATAGTATTTGCTATCTTGGTTCTTTAAGGCATTTCTACTTCACTTCTACTTTCATTTCTTCTGTTTTCTAACTTCATTCTCTGATGTCCCTCTATTCTTCTTTGATTATCTCCTTTTTCATTGCACTTTTACCCATTTCTCAGATATCTTTATTGAATTTCTCTACTTCTCCCAATTATCTCTAGTTAGCACTTTACTCTCTCTCACTCTTTAGTTTTGCATTTTCTACCCTCTGTATCCCCGTCTCTTCCCCTTGATTATTTTGAGCCCTCCTTCTCTTCTTCATTGTCTTTCAGCCCTCCCTCTCCCTATCTTTTGCTCTCTACTTCCCTCTTCCCAAATATTGTCTCCACACTTCCAGATACTGTATCTCTCCCTGATTCTCTTCCACATACCACCCAGCCTTCTATTAATCCCTTCCTCAACCAATAAGCCTTCCATATCACTTCTTTCTTTCTCCCAGCTCTCAGTCACCCATCTTCCCAAACTTAGAAGCATAGAAACATGACAGCAGAAAAAGATCACATGGCCTATCTAGTTTGCCTTCCATATCAACTTCAATAATCCCATTTTTTCCTTGAGATCTTCTATGTTTGTTTCATGCTTTTTTGAAATCAGATATTGTCCTCGTCTCTACCACCTCCACTGGGAGACAATTCCATGTATCTATCACTCTATTCGTAAAGAAATATTTCCGCATATTACTCCTGAGTCTGCCCCTTTTTACCCTCAACCTATGTCCCCTCATAGCAGAGCTTGTTTTCAATTGAAAGAGAAACTCCTCCTGTGCATTTATGCCATGGAGGCATTTAAACATCAGATGATCACATGGTCTACTATGCTGGAAATGAAAAACAAAGAAGAAATGGTGTTGAATTTATAATTAAGAAGAAGCTTGCAAGAACTGTAATGAAATACAATGCAGTCAGTGAATGCTTAATTTCTATTCATCTATGAGCAATGCCTATCAACACAACTATAATTCAAGTATATGCCCCAACAATAGCTGCAGAAGAGGATGAAATTGATGAGTTCTATGAACAAGTACAAGCTGAAATTGACAGATAATGCAAATAGGATATCCTGATAGTTATGGGTAACTGGAACACAAAAGTTGGCAACAAAGAAGAAGGCAAAATGGTTGGAAAATATGAAACTGGCAACAGAAATGAAGCTGGAGAAAGACTGATAGAATTCTGCAAGGCCAACTATCTATTCATCTCAAACACCTTCTTCCAGGAACACAAGCGGTGACTGTACACATGGACTTCACCCAATGGATTGTACAAAAATCAGATTGACTACATCTGTGGAAGGCAATGATGTAAAAGCTCTATAACATTAAAAAGACAAAACATGGAGCTGACTGTGGTACAGATCACCAACTACTAGTATGCAAACTCAAGCTAAAGTTTAAAAAGAACAAGCCACTCATGAATATAGCAAAATATGACCTTGAGAATATACCACTGGAATTTAAAGACTGCCTGCAAAATCGATTTGTTGCTTTTGATACAAATGGCAGAGCTCCAGAAGAGTTATGGGATGATATCAAGAAGGTTGTGTTGGAAGAAAGCGAGAAGTCTCTACAAAAGGTGAAAAAACAAAAATGGCCAAAATAGATGACTGAAGACTCTGAAAATTGCCCAGAAACGCAGAGAAGCTAAAGCCAGAGGAGAGAGAGGCAATTGCAGAACTCAGAGATTTCCAATGTGCAGCAAGACAAAACAAGGAGAAATACAACAATGACGCATGCAAGGAAATAGAAGTAGAAACTATTAGAGGAAGATCGGCTTTCCTAAAGCTACAAGAGTTAAAGAAAAAATACCAGCCTCGAATTGGAACGTTACAAGATCTCAAGGATCTATGTTGAATGATGCTGAGAAGATCAAGAAAAGGTGGAAAGAATATACAGGGTTTTTATATGATAAAGATCAAGTGGACCAACAACTGTTTCAACCTGTATCTTATGATCCAGAATCATTGGTGATGAAAGAAGAAGTTGAAGCAGCATTGAAAGCCTTATCAAAGAGCAAAGCACCAGGCATTTATGGCATTCCCATAGAATTACCGGCTGTGCCACCGGGCCCCGGTCCCGCGGCCGGCCTGGTAACCGGGTTCCCGGGGCCCAACCTCGAGGCAGGCCTCTTACCGCAGGGGGGAGTGGGGTGGGGGGGACGGAGAGCGTGCGCGCGCGCCGGGCTCCACGCTGCCCCCGTGGAGCCCGGTGATTGGTTCTCAGGCGGTCACGGGGGCTGACAGCGCAGGCAAGGAGGGATCGCCGGCCGGCGATCTCTCTCTTCCTCCTTGCTTGCACTGTGGAAAGGTTGGTGGGGGAGCTGCTCCTCGGGGTTGGGCCGCGTGTTGGTGGCTGCGGCCTTGTCGTTCCGTCTCCGGGCGGTCTGTGAGCGCGCTCCTCGGCCCTCCGCATACCTGAAAGGGGAAAACAAAAGACAATTAATTAATTAATTATTCCGGCAGTGCCCCGCGTGCGCGTTTGCCGCCGGGCACGTGGTGGTTTGCTGGGCCGGGCTCTGCTGCGGCGGGCCATTCTGGCAGGCTGAGGCTTTTCGGCGTCCCCTCTCTTACACGTTCAAAGCATTATATCTCGAGGGGAGGCCGCATCAGGATCGGAGCAGCACTTAACATCTTTGGGAGCTGCCTCTGGCTGGCCTGTGCTCTTCTTTCCTGATGGCCCGGCGGGCCTCGGCGCAGGGTGCGGCGAAGGGTCCGAGGGGCGCTGCTCGAGGGCGGGGAGCTGTCCAGCGTGGGGCTATACCCAGGGGCCAAGGCAGGGCAGGCCGCGCTGCGCCCCCGGCTCCCAGTGGCTTGCCCGGGGCTCGACTGAGCCGTGGGCGCAGCAGGGTAAGGGGGGCTCGTGGGCATGGGACCACTGGAGGGCTTCCTGTGCCCGTGCGTGCGGCTGCATGCACCTCCCTGTGCGAGCAGGCCCCTCCTGCGGGGGTCTCGGGGGGGATCTCCGCGCTGCCGGCGGTGGGGGGCGGAGATGTGCCGGTCTGCGTGGTTGCCAATGGGCCCGGTTCCTTGCACGCCCCGGTGCCCAGCCCGCTTCCTGAGACAGGGGAGGTCTGGCCCCCGGTCTCTCCTCCTCCCCTGGGTGCTGGGGGCACTGCCCCCTCCCCCCCCCTGGTTCCCCCCCCCTCCTCCCGTTTTTCTCGGTCCATCGGGCCCTTGGGCATATGGGGCCGTCCCGTGGGGGGGGGGTTTAGGGCCTTGGGGGGGCGGCTGGGGGGGGTTGGTTCAGTGATGGGTGTGGGGCGGCCGGGGGTGCTGCAGCGTGGGAGGCTGGGGGGTTGGGGCCTTCGGCTCGAGTTTGGGGGGCCGGGCCGCCTGCTGTGCCCAGCACCCCTGGGGCTCCGGCTGCTTGTTTTTCTTCCTCTCCTTTGCAGGTCCCGAGGACTTCGACGCCTTTAACCTCCATGGCTTCTTCCGGTCGGCTGGCTGGAGCGGCCCCTTCGGGTTCCACGACTGGGCTAGTGGCTCCGGCGCCTTGCTTGTCCACCGGTGGGGCTCCAGGCGCCTCCTCCGGGGGGAGTGGTGAGTATGCTGGTGGCGCTGCGGGAGGGGCCCTTGAATCCGTTCCGGGCTCCGTGGGGGCGGGGAAAGCTACAGGTAAACGCAAGCGGGCTCGTCGCTGCAGGCGAGCGTCCTCTTCCTCTTCTTCCTCGTCGTCGTCCTCGGCCTCCTCGCACGGCTCTGTTCCGGTGTCAGCGGCCGGCGGGGTGAGTGGTGCGACGTCCGTAATACCTTGCTCCGAGCTGTGGGAGTCCGTTCCGCGGAAGTTGCGTCGGCGGATTAAGCGTCGAAAATATATCGACATCTTCCGTCTCCTTGATGGTCAGAAGCGCTCCAGGGAGAGCAGGAAAAAGCGCAAGGAGGACGAAAAGGCGGGCAGGGTGCATAAGGTTTCTCGTAACACCCTTAACGGGACCCGCGCCTTCTTGCGCTTAGCGAGTGTCTGGGGGCATTACTTCCCGGATCAATACGGGGCTTTGCTGGCCTATGCCGATAACATCCTGGCGGTGTCCCAGGCCCACGAGGGATGGGCTTGGTTGAATTATGATGAGGAGTTTCGGGACCAGATGGAGGAGAACAGTCACTTGCTGTGGGGGACGAAGGACATCAACCTGTGGCTGACCCAGATGTCCGTGCGGGGTCGTGTTGGGGGATCCGGTGGGGCGGTTGTCAAGGCGGGGCCGTCTCCGCTGCCGTCGGGTGGGCGCTCCTTTCACGCCTCTGGCCCTGCTTTGTCTCAGCCAAGGGGGGGCACCGTCGGGGGGGACGTCTGCTGGCGCTTCAACAAGGCGTCCTGCCCCTTCCCTGACTGCAAATTCAAGCATGCCTGCTCCTTGTGTGGGGGTGCGCATGCGGCCGCGAAGTGCAGCAGGAAGGGGGTCGTGGGGGCCCCCGCGGGGGGGAAGTGATGCAGCGGGGGTCGTGGCCCGTACCCCTGTCCACGTCGAGGCGATGCGCCCTTGGCTGCTAGCGTACGGGCGTTCCCGTCGTGGAAGGGCGGCCGGTTTGCTTTTAGGGGGGTTTTCATGGGGTTTTCGCATTCCCGTCCAGGGGGCATCCGCGTGAGGTGGGTCCCGTAATGCGGCCTCCGTGCGGCTCCATGGGGATTTCGTTCGGTGGAAGCTGTCGGAGGAGTGTGCTCTGGGCCGCGTCGCTGGCCCCTTCCTGGTACCCCCCTTTTCCCCGTTTACGGTCTCACTGTTGGGGGTGGTTCCCAAGAAGGAGCTGGGCAAGTTCCGGTTGATCCACAACCTCTCTTGCCCTCCGGGCGGTTCGGTCAATGACCGCATACCTCGCGAGCTCTGCACGGTCCATTATTCCTCTTTCGATGCCGCCGTCTCCCTGGTTCGTCAATGCGGGCCTGGTGCCCTTCTTGCCAAAGTAGACGTTGAATCGGCTTTCCGTCTTTTGCCGGTACATCCCTCTGCCTTCCCGTTGCTTGGTTTTCGCTTCGAAGCGCGGTATTATTTTGATATGTGCATGCCCATGGGCTGTGCAATCTCTTGTGCTTATTTCGAGGCCTTCAGTACATTCTTGCATTGGGTTGTGGAACGGCAGTCGGGGGTCGCATCCCTTGTGCACTATCTCGATGATTTTTTGTTTGTCGGGCCTGAGCGGAGCCCCACCTGTTCCACTCTCTTGAGCACTTTTCTGCGCGTGGCTACCACCTTCGGCATTCCCGTTGCGGCTGATAAAACGGTCGGGCCAGTTACTTGTCTCACCTTTCTCGGCATTGAGATTGACATGGTGGCTATGGTCGTGTGCTTACCGGCGCAAAAGATCTGTCGCCTCCGGGAGCTGGTGTCCTCCGTCAGCTCCGCCTCTAAGACTTCCCTCCGTGTCCTTCAGTCGTTGGTCGGGCATCTCAACTTTGCTTGCCGTGTCCTTCCTATGGGGCGCCCCTTTACGCGGCGTTTATCCTTGGCGATGGCAGGGCTGCGGTTGCCCCATCATCGGATCAGGGTGTCCGCGGGGATGCGGGCGGATCTGCGGGTATGGGATGCGTTCCTGGCTGGCTTCGATGGGTGCTCCGTCCTTCAGTTGCCTGAGCTCTCGAATCTTGACCTGCAGTTGTTTACCGACGCAGCGGGCGGTTCTGGGTTTGGGGCCTTTTGCCACGGTGCCTGGTGTGCCGAGCCTTGGCCTGCGGATTGGGTGCGCACCGGCTTGACACGGAATATCACCTTCTTGGAACTTTTCCCAATTGTGGTTGCTTTCTGGGTATGGCCGGACCGTTTGCAGGATCGGCGGGTTGTCTTCTGGTGCGATAATGCTGCGGTTGTTGAGGTCATTAACCATCATGCGCCCCGGTGCCCCAGGGTAGCTTCCTTGATGAGGGTGTTTGTGTTGGCCTGCTTGCGCCTGAACGTCACCGCTCGTGCACGGCATGTGCCGGGCTCCCAGAATTCTGTTGCTGACGCTTTATCCCGTTTTCAGTGGGCACAATTCCGGCGGCTGGCTCCGGGGGCGGACGAGCTGCCCTCACGGGTTCCGGAGCATCTCTGGAAGATTGGGACCCCGATTTAATGATTCTCCTGGTGGCATCGGTGGCTCTCAGTACCTGGGCGACGTATCGGCGGGGCTATTCTCAGGTGAGTGCTTTTTTGAGCGCGCAGGGTTGGTCTGGGGGGGCGGTGCCGGATGGCCTGGTCGGCCGTTTTGTGTTGTGGGCGAGGAAGGAGGGCTGGGCCCGGTCGGCGGTCACTGGAGCGTTGGCGGGTTTCTCTTTCTTTTGCAAGGCTGCGGGCTGGGGGAACCCGCGCGTTTCCTTTTTAGTTGGGCGCATGCTCGCTGGCTGGGCTCGTGTGCAGCCGGGGGCACGGGACTGGCGGCTCCCGGTATCTCACGAGCTTTTGTTGCAGATTTGTGAGGTTTTACCGCGGGTGGCGGCCTCCGGTTTCGAGGCAGTGTTGTTTCATGCGCTGTTTACTACGGCTTTTTTCGGCGCCTTTCGGGTATCCGAGCTCGTCCCTCGGTCTGCGAGACGAGGGGCTTTTGGTGGGCTTGATGTTGGGCACGTCCGGGTAGATCCCGTGCGTGTCCAGATCTTCTTACCGCGGTCCAAGACGGACCAGTCCGGAAAGGGGGGTTGGGTCCTGCTATGTGCCATTTCCCCCTTGTTGACTTGTCCCGTGCGGGCTCTGTGTGCGTACGTGCAGCAGCGGCCGGAGGCACGTGGCCAATTTTTCCTTCACGCGGATGGCAAGCCGGTGACTCAGTTTCAGTTTACGGCTGTGCTACGCCTGGTTCTGCGGGCCTTGGGTTGCGCCGAGCGGAGTTATGCATCGCACTCGTTCCGGATTGGGGCGGCAACTAGTGCGGCGGCCGTGGGCCTTGACACGCGTGTTATTCAGTGCATTGGCAGATGGCGTTTGAGGGCTTATGCTGGGTATGTTCGCCCATCGGCTTCTGGTGGTGCGGCATAGTGCCGTACGGTGCCTGGGCGGCGGTCTGCCTGCGGTGCGGTGGGGGGGGGGTACTAATGACTTTCCTTCCTGTTGCAGACTTGCTTGCTGGTGGCAGTCCGCTCTTTTCTGCTTTCAGGTGGTGTGTCCGCCGGAGACTGGTGGATCATCGGGCACTCCTTCGTCTACTGGGCAGAGCGTCGAGCGGCGGTTCGGCCGTTGGGTGCTCACCTTGGTCTCGCCGTGGCGGGATTGCGGCTTTGCTGGATGGGCCACCGCGGCATGCATTGGGGACAGCTTCTGGACCATGTTCAGGCGGAACTTGGATGGCGGCAGCGGCCAGTCGGGCTGCTGCTTCATCTGGGTGGCAACTCATCCTGACTGTTCAGAGCGACATTGCCCGGTTGCGGGAGGTCCTCCTTGGGGTGGCCATTATCTGGTCGGACATTATTCCTCGCCCTGCTTGCTGGATCCAGCGGCGCTGGTCGAGGGGTTTGTGCAAGCTCAACTGTCAGATTGGGCGCTGGGTGCAGCAGACGGGGGGGGGGCTTCAAGTTCAACACCCTTGGGCGGACGTCGCTTGTGCCGGTCTGTACCGGCTGGATGGGGTTCATCTTGCCCCGGTGGGGCAGGATTTACTCTTGAATGACTGGCAGGAGGCATTGGAGTCTTGGTGCTGGTCGCAGCTTTCGGTGGTGGGGGCGGCGCTAGGATAGCGAGCTACCTAGCGCCGGTGGCGGGGTGGCGAGCTGGTGCTCGTTGACCCAGCGGCTCAGTTCAGCTTGATGCCGCTTTCCATGTGAGCGGCACGGCTCTTTAGGTTGGGGGAGACGTCCCGGCTGGGGTCTCTACCTGGAGAATAGGCAACCCCTTCAGCCGGCCTTTGCTATAACGGCTGGGCGGGCGCGAGGGGGGAGTGGGGGGGGGGTGGGTTGGATGGTGCTCCACTTTGCTACAAATGGCTGGTGGGGGGCACCATCCGGATGATGGGTGGGGTTATTCAGTTATTGTTCTGATTGCTGAGTTGGCCCATGTTGGGCTGGTGTTCTTACCGTTAATAAAAGCTGCGACCAAGCGATTTTGCACCAATACCTGATGTCCGTGTGCTTTGTCAGTGAGGGGAAGGGGGGGGTGGCTGGGGGAGGCTTCTGCTGGGTTTCTGGCGGGGGGTGTGTGGGGGGGGCGGGCCCTTGCTGGGTTGGGCATCCGGATACCTCGGTTATTACCGGCTGTGCCGCCGGGCCCCAGTCCCACGGCCGGCCTGGTAACCGGGTTCCTGGGGCCCGACCTCATGGTAGGCCTCTTACTGCTGGGGGGGTGGGGGGGGGGATGGAGAGCGTGCGCGCGCGCCGGGCTCCATGCTGCCCCCATGGAGCCCGGTGATTGGTTCTCAGGCGGTCACGGGGGCTGACAGCGTAGGCAAGGAGGGATCGCCGGCCGGCGATCTCTCTCTTCCTCCTTGCTTGCGCTGTGGAAAGGTTCCCTCCCTCCCTCCCTGGTTTCGGCCGGGGGGGGGAGATGGAGTTTGTTGCAGCTGGTGGGGGGGGGCGTGTGGTATTGTCTGTGTCGGGTGAGCAGGGTGGCGAGCTGGTGCTCGTTGACCCGGCGGCTCAGTTCAGCTTGATGCCGCTTTCCATGTGAGTGGCATGGCTCTTTAGGTTGGGGGAGACATCCCGGCTGGGGTCTCTACCCGGAGAATAGGCAACCCCTTCAGCCGGCCTTTGCTATAACGGCTGGGCGGGCGCGAGGGGGTAATGGGGGGGGGGTGGGTTGGATGGTGCTCCACTTTGCTACAAATGGCTGGTGGGGGGCACCATCCGGATGATGGGTGGGGTTATTCAGTTATTGTTCTGATTGCTGAGTTGGCCCATGTTGGGCCGGTGTTCTTACCGTTAATAAAAGCTGCGACCAAGCGATTTTGCGCCAATACCTGATGTCCGTGTGCTTTGTCAGTGAGGGGAAGGGGGGGGTGGCTGGGGGAGGGTTCTGCTGGGTTTCTGGCGGGGGGTGTGGGGGGGGGGGGCGGGCCCTTGCCGGGTTGGGCATCCGGATACCTCGGTTATTACAGCAATCTGATGCAGCTGTTACCATACTCTGCCAGGAAATTTGGAAGACAGCATCATGGCCAACTGATTGGAAAATATCTTTGTTTATACCAATACTGAAGAAAGGTGATCCAACTGACTGTGGAAATTATCGCACAATCGCTCTGATTCCACATGCCAGCCAAATTCTACTCAAGATTATTCAACAGAGATTGCAACCATACCTGGAACGAGAACTACGTGAAGTGCAAGCAAGGTTCAGGAAGGGGCGAGGAACGAGAGACATCATCGTGGATGTGAGATGGATCCTTGAAAAGACTAAAGAATACCAAAGGATATCTATTTGAGCTTTATTGACTACAGCAAGGCTTTTGACTCTGTAAACCATGAGAAACTCTGGGCCACATTAAGAAGCATGGGTATACCAGAACACCTTATCATTCTCTTGCACTGCCTTTACATTCATCAAGAAGCAATGGTTCGAATGGAACAAGGAGAAATAGAATGGTTTAAAATCAGCAAAGGTGTACAACAAGGCTGCATACTTCCCCCCTACCTGTTTAATTTATATGCAGAAAAATCATCAGAAAAGCAGAAATGTAGGAAGACATCAGAGGTGTGAAGATTGGTGGAAGACTCATCAATAACAGCGCAGGCAAGGAGGGATCGCCGGCCGGCGATCTCTCTCTTCCTCCTTGCTTGCGCTGTGGAAAGGTTCCCTCCCTCCCTCCCTGGTTTCGGCCGGGGGGGGGGGGAGATGGAGTTTGTTGCAGCTGGGGGGGGGGGGGGGGCGTGTGGTATTGTCTGTGTCGGGTGAGCAGGGTGGCGAGCTGGTGCTCGTTGACCCGGCGGCTCAGTTCAGCTTGATGCCGCTTTCCATGTGAGTGGCACGGCTCTTTAGGTTGGGGGAGACGTCCCGGCTGGGGTCTCTACCCGGAGAATAGGCAACCCCTTCAGCCGGCCTTTGCTATAACGGCTGGGCGGGCGCGAGGGGGTAATGGCGGGGGGGGGTTGGATGGTGCACCACATTTCTACAAATGGCTGGTGGGGGGCACCATCTGGCTGAGGGGTGGGGTTATTCAGTTATTGTTCTGATTGCTGAGTTGGCCCATGTTGGGCCGGTGTTCTTACCGTTAATAAAAGCTGCGACCAAGCGATTTTGCACCAATACCTGATGTCCGTGTGCTTTGTCAGTGAGGGGAAGGGGGGGGGGTGGCTGGGGGAGGGTTCTGCTGGGTTTCTGGCGGGGGGTGTGGGGGGGGCGGGCCCTTGCCGGGTTGGGCATCCGGATACCTCGGTTATTACAGCAATCTGATGCAGCTGTTACCATACTCTGCCAGGAAATTTGGAAGACAGCATCATGGCCAACTGATTGGAAAATATCTTTGTTTATACCAATACTGAAGAAAGGTGATCCAACTGACTGTGGAAATTATCGCACAATCGCTCTGATTCCACATGCCAGCAAAATTCTACTCAAGATTATTCAACAGAGATTGCAACCATACCTGGAACGAGAACTACGTGAAGTGCAAGCAAGGTTCAGGAAGGGGCGAGGAACGAGAGACATCATCATGGATGTGAGATGGATCCTTGAAAAGACTAAAGAATACCAAAGGATATCTATTTGAGCTTTATTGACTACAGCAAGGCTTTTGACTCTGTAAACCATGAGAAACTCTGGGCCACATTAAGAAGCATGGGTATACCAGAACACCTTATCATTCTCTTGCACTGCCTTTACATTGATCAAGAAGCAATGGTTCGAATGGAACAAGGAGAAATATAATGGTTTAAAATCAGCAAAGGTGTACAACAAGGCTGCATACTTCCCCCCTACCTGTTTAATTTATATGCAGAAAAATCATCAGAAAAGCAGAAATGTAGGAAGACATCAGAGGTGTGAAGATTGGTGGAAGACTCATCAATAATCTTCTCTATGCTGCTGATGATCTCAAACATTTGCTTCTCAATATCAAGGAACATAGTCTTAAAATGTGCCTGCACCTTATTGTAAAGAAGACAAAGATCATGACAAGTGGCAAAATGAATAAGTTAATCGTTGATGGAGAAGAAATTGAAATAGTGGACAACTTTAACCTACTTGGATCAACTATCAATAAAGAAGCAACAAGCAGTCAAGAAATCTGATGATGCATTACTATTGGCAGAATGGCTATGAAGGTCCTAGACAAGATTCTCAAGAGCAGATATGTCTCTCTCCATACAAAGATCCAACTTGTTTAAGCCATGGCATTTTCAATAATGTCATATGGATGCGAAAGGTGGACAGTGAAAAAGATAGACAGGAAGAAAATTGATGCCTTAAAATTATGGTGCTGTTGACATATACTGTGTCTACCATGGACTGCCCGAAGAACAAATCAGTCAGTACTAGAGTAGATCAAACCTAAGCTTTCTTTAGCAGCTCAGATGACAAGACTTCGATTTTCATACTTTCGAAACATCATGCGAAGAGAGGGATCATTAGAGAAAGAAATCATGCTTGGCAAGGTAGAAGGTCAATGCAAAAGAAGGCCAGAAATGAGATAGATCGTTACAATAACAGCAGCTACAGGTGCCAGTTTGTCAACAATGAGCCACCTAACTGAAGAATGAACACATTTTAGGACAACTATCCAGAGGGTCGCCATGAGTTGATACCGACTCGACGGCACAGCAAGAACAACATCATATCTCCTCTATCCCGCCTTTCCTCTAAAGCAATGTTCCCTCTAATTTTCTGTAGGCTGTGTGCGCATAAAATATCAGCTGTGTGCAGCTTTTGAAGGAAGGTTAAATTTTTGTGCGGCACATAACGACACTCGGAGTTATATACTTTAAAATTTGACTACACGTCAGAATACAGTATGTACACCACACTGATTTTAATCAAATTAAATGAAAATAGACGATTACTAAATGAAGCGGGAAATTTCTGGTAATTACAATCATAACTTTTAAATTTTAAGACATCTGTGTTGTTTTCTATCAGAATCAGAGCCGTAATTTTTGTGCGCTCTGTTGTAAAGTATGTGCGCTCGCTTGGCGAGGTGTGTGCGCGCACACGCACACAGCTTAGAGGGAACAGTGCTCTAAAGTATACTGTATTTTAGCGCATGTAACGCGCACCCACATAAAACACGCACCCACATATAAAGCGCAATTTTTGGCCTGTTCTGCAGAGAATTTCTCGCATTATGCGAACGCGCGTATATCGCGCATGTGTCGAGTGCACTGTGAGATATATAAAAGGCCCTCGGTTCTATTATACCTTACATTTAAACTTTGCGATCTCTTCTATTATAATCCAGTCATCATGCCCGGAATTAAACGCAAGTCTTATACTGCAGACTTCAAGCTGAAAGTTGTGGCAAAAGCTGAAGAAACAAGCAACAGAGCAGCAGCAAGAGAATTTGATGTTGGTGAGTCATCTGTTCGCGACTGGAGAAAGGAAAAAACAGCGCTAGAGGAGATGAACCCGCGAAAACGTGCGCGTCGGGGTCCCAAAGAAAAGTGGCCAGAGCTAGAGAGTGACTTAAAAAAGTGGATTCTGTCTAGAAGGGAGCAAAATCAAGCTGTCTCAACTATCGCAATTCAATTGATGCTGGCCAATGAAAGAGGAATTTCACGTTTCCAGGCTAGTTTCAACTGGATTTGCAAATTTTTGAAGAGGAATGGTCTTTCCGTGCGAATAAGAACAACTGTAGGCCAGAGGATTCTGGATGACTGGGAACAAAAGATGGCGGATTTCGGCACATTTGTCAGCAAAGAAATTTCAGAGTTCGGCATTTCAGCAATAGATGTTATTAACATGGATGAGGTTCCTGTGTCCTTTGACATTCCACCAACCAGGACTGTAGCTGCTTCGGGTTCAAAAACTGTCACAATAACAACAACTGGACACGAGAGGGCTTGCTTCACTGTAGTCCTGGGTTGCACAGCGAGTGGGCTTAAATTGAAGCCGATGGTTATTTTCAAGCGAGTAACCATGCCCTGCGAAAAATTTCCACAAGGTATTGTTGTTCACTGTAACAAAAAGGGATGGATGGACTCTGAGGTCATGAAAATATGGATTGATAAATGTTATAGGGCCAGGCCTGGTGGTTTCTTTTCCTAAAGGTCTTTGTTGATCTACGATTCCATGGCTGCCCATAAAGAAACAAATGTGCAAAATTATATTAATTCGACTGGTGCCCATATCGCAGTGATACTGGGTGGCCTTACTTGCAAGCTGCAGCCGCTAGATATAGCAGTTAATCACCCGTTCAAAACATTCATCAGACGAGAGTGGGATAATTGGATGCAGCGGGGAATTCATGAATTCACATCATCGGGACGATTAAAGAGGGCTACATTAACGGAAATCTGCAATTGGTTGTGTTCTGATTGGGACAAAATATCCCCAGAAACCATAAGAAATGGATTACAAAAAGCCGGGATTGTTTATAAGAACGAGGATCGGGTGCGTAGTGATGACGAAGATGATGATGAAAATGTCGAAAGGAGTGACGATGAAAGTGCATATGTTACGGAAGAGCGTCTCCAGACGGTTTTAAATTATTTCAATGATGATGTTGATGAGGGGAGTGATTTCGAAGGTTTTATGGAATCGGATGATGAAAATTAATTAAATATATTTTGAAACCATTATATTCTTGTAAGGACTGTTTTATGGAATTGGTTCCTTGTAATAAATGTTCGGTATAGTGCGCCCTCGCAAATACCGTGCGACAGGGTTGCGCGATAGGTAAAAAAGTGTATAGCGCGCGCGGTTTATGCGCGAAAATACGGTACATATTAAGATCTTTAAATCTGTCATATGCTTTAGAATGAACCTTACGCAACAGACCTTCTGAAATATCACTAACAAAGGTGTTAAAAAGAATCAGACCAAGGACAGATCCCTGTGGCACACCACTGATAGCCTGCTTCTCCTCAAAGTGAGCTCCATTTACCTGTACCCTTTGTCACCTCCCACTCAACCAATTTCTAACCCAATTAATAACTTTAGGGTCCATCCTTAGGTTGCTCAGTTTGTTTATAAGTAAGTTGCCTGTGCATAACAGTGTCAAAGGCTTTACTGAAATCTAAGTATACCACATCTCGGTCACTCAGTCAAAGAAATCAATCAGATTTGTCTGACATGATCTGTCTCTGGTAAACCCATGCTGCCTCGGATTCTGCAATCCATTGGACTTATGAAACCTCACTATTGTCTCTTTTAGCAGCATTTCCAATAATTTACTCACCACAGAGGTTAGACTAACTGGCCTGTAGTTTTCAACCTCATCTTTACTTTGGCTTTCATGTAAAGGGACCGCATGTGCCTTTTTCCAGTCCTCTGGGACCACTCCCGATTCCAAAGAAGCATTGAAAAGGTCAGTCAGTGGAGCTGCTAGAACGTCCCCAAGTTCCTTCAGTATTCTTGGATGTATCCCATCCGGTCTCATCGCTTTATCTACTTTTAGTTTAGCTAGTTCCTCACGAAGACAGTGTTCCGAAAATCATTTGAGCTCCCCATCACTTCTGTTCCTATTTGTAGGTGTTTTCTGAAGTCCTGCTCCTGGCCCTTCATCTGTGAACACAAAACAGAAACAGAAATATTTGTTAAGCCATTCCGCTTTTTCCTCATCAGCCTCTACATATTTCTCCTTCTCCCCCATGAGTCTGACAACACCACTTTTGCCCTTCCTTCTCTCACTAACATATCTGAAAAATGTCTTATTCCCCCTTTTTATGCATTGGCTATTTCTTTCTTTTTGTATCTTTGCTTTTCTGACTACTTTGCTAGCTTCTCTAAGTTTTCGAAATATAGATGCCTGTCTTCCTCTCTCTGTGATCTCTTATATTTCCGGAAGGCCTCCCTCTTTTTCTTCACTTTTTCAGCTACTTCTTTTGAGAACCATAGTGGCCTCTTTTTCCTTTTACATTTATTTATCTTTCTAACAAAAAGGTTTGTTGCCCTTAAAATATCCCCTTTCAGTTTTGCCCACTCCTTTTCTACATCCCTCAGCTGTTCCCATCCCTCTAATGACTCCTCTAGTTTAACCCACAGTGCCTCATCTCTCCCTTTTAAGCCCTGTAATTCTATAGCTTTAAATTATATTTTATATATAGTGCCACTCCTCCTCCCCTTCTTCCTACCCTGTTCTTCCTGAATAAAGTACAGCCTGGTATAATTACATCCCAGTCATGGTAGTCTATGAACCATGGCTTTGTAACCGTCACTAAATCCAAGTCAGCCTCTTCCATTTAGACCTCAACATCTGGGATCCTATTTCCCATGCTACGAGCATTTATACACACTGCTTTCCAGATGTGGCCCCTTTTACCTATTTCTACAGAGGCATTTAATGTTTCACTTACCTGAGGGCTTTCACTTACCTAGGGGCTTTCTTCACCCATCCCCAATGAATCTAGTTAAAGACTTCTTTAGTAGGTTAGCCACTCTGCTGCTGAAGACACTTTGACCCTTCTTGGACAGATGGACACCATCTCTGCTCTGCAGCCCTTGGAACGTCATCCCATAGACCAGGAAACCAAAACGCTCTTGATGACATCATCCATGCAGCCATGCATTATCTCCGGGATGCAAGCTTCTCTGCCTCTGTCTTTACCCTCATCAGGGAGGACTGGCGAGAATACCACCTGCCCTCCTATCTGCTTCATCCTCTGTCCCAGAGCCATGAAGTCACTTTTGATATGCTCAGAGAGATACCTAGCAGTATCATTTGTGCTGACATGGATGAGCAACATTGGATAATAGTCAGTGGTCTTGTTGAGTCTCGGCAAACCCTCCGTAACATCACAGATTTTGGCACCTGCCAGACAGCACATCTCTCTGGACATCAAGTCTGGTCAGCAGATAGATGCCTCTGTACCCTTCAGAAGACAGTCACCAATTACCACTAACCTTCATTTCCTTGGGTTCACTGATTCTGCAACTTTGGGGTGCTTGAGCTCTGGTTCTTCCCTTTCCTGTGGTGCTTTCACCTTCTCCACTTCCAGGACTGCATATTGGTTCTCCAATTCAAGGGCTGGAGGAGTTGGAGTGTTGATTCTGCAGGATCTGGTGATTTGTGTCCAACTTTCTTCATTTTGTAGCCTTCCATTCTCACTTCTATCAAAGAGCTTGAATGTTTCAAGAAGCATCTCATCAATGTACTTCTCACTGTCTCAAATGCATCTCTGCCTCACCACCTCTTCTCTGAGCTCCTCCTCTTGTTTCTTGAAAACTTCAGCATGCAGGCATCCTGCACATGGAACTGGTCCTTCAACTGGCATTGGGATCTCTGGACAGAGAGAGAAGCTACAACAGGGACAACAGCTTTGACAATACGATTTTTCCCAGTCATTGTTCAGTTGGTGGAGTTTTGGTACCTGTTGAAATAAAAGAGAGAGACCTACCAAAGTCCCTACCTATTCCTCAGCTGACCTTTACGAGAAAAAGTGGTTAACCTCTTTTAAGTGTGTTCTAACAGCACTTTTCTATGTCCCTGTGTGTAGCTAATTGGGGAGTTGCCCCATAAAGCAAGAATGCTCACATGAAGTGAGTGGGAGCTGGGGTGGGTAGTGAGGGATCTAACAATTGATGAGGTCAGTGTCTTCAAAGAGCTAGCTGTGAATATGTAACTGGAACAAAAAACAATGAACTCTAACAGGCAGAGCTTTGCCTAACACCACAAAAATCCCCCCTTTTCAGTATAGAAAAAGAATTAGCTTTTAAAAATGAAAACCTAAAACCCTTTAAGAGATTTCAGACAGAGAGCTTGTATTTAAAAGCCACACAGGGTTTCAACTTAGGAGTCACAATCCATAAGAACATATGATAAGCCATACTAGGTCAGATCAAAAGTCTATTAAGCCCAGTATCCTGTTTCCAACAGCAATCAATCCAGGCCTCACATATCTGACAGATTCCCATAAGGTTCACAGATTCTATGCTGCTTATTCCAGGGGTAAGCAGTGGATTTCCCCAGTCTACTTTAATAATGGTTTATGGACTTTTCCTCCAGATACTTGTCCAAACCTCTTTTAAATCCAGCTAAACTAACAGCTTTTCCTGCATCCTTTGGCAACAAATTCCAGCGTTTACGCATTGAGTGGAAAACATTTTTTAATTTTGTCTTAAATGTGCTACTTTGCAGATTCATTGCATGCCCCCTAGTCTTTCTACTTCTTGAAGGAGTAAACAGCCAATCTACGTTTACCTGTTCTATTCCACTCACTATTTTATAGACTACTAGCATATCTCCTCTCAGCCGTCTCTTTTCAAAACCTTTTTTCTTAAGACTTTCTTGTATCCTTCCATTCCTTTTATCAGTTTGCTCACTCGTCTCTGTACCATTTCTAATTTCACTATATCCCTTTTTATATGGAGCAATCAGAACTGCACACATTATTCAAGGTGCAGTTGCACCATGGAGTGATTCAGAGGTATCAGAGGTATCCTGAGTTTTATTCTCCATTCTTTTCCTTGCGATTCCTAGTATTTAATTTGCTTTCTTGGCCACTGCTGCACACTGAGCAGAAGTTTCAATGTATTATCCTTGATGATGCCTTGATCCTTTTCCTGTATCGTGATTCCTAATGTGGATTGTTCTTCTCTAAGTGCATAAGATTGCACATGTCCACCTTAAATTTCATATGCCATTTGTACACCCAGCCTCCCAATTTCCCAAGGTGCAATTTTCACAATCCTTTTGTGATTTAACAACTTTGAATCTGGGATAAAGAAGGTGTCGTGGACAATATGTTGAAATCTGCTCTCTGTGCAGCAGCCAGAAAAAGCCCTCAGAATGTTAGGAATTTTTATGAAAGGAATGGAGAACAAAACTGACCATGCCATAATATGTTTGGATCAGTTCATGGTGTCACTGCTTCTTGAGTGTTGTTTGCAATTCTGGCCACTATATCTCAAAAAAATATATTGGAATTAGAAAAGGTACATAGAAAGGTGACAAAAATAATAAAGGGAACGACCCCCTATGAAGGAAGGCTAAAGAGGTTAGAGCTCTTCAGCTTGGAGAAAAGATAGCTGAGAGGAGATATGATAGTGGTCAATAATATTCTGAGTTGAGTGGAACTGGTAAATTAGAATCAATTGTTTACTCTTTCAGAAAGCACAGAGTAGAAAAGGAGAAAAAAAAATCACTCAATGCATAATTAAACCCTGAAATTTATGGCTGGAGAATGTGGTAAAAGCAGTTTATGTAGCTGTATTTAAAAAAGGGCACAGTCACGTTCCTGGAGGAAAAGTCTACAAACCATTATTAAGGTAGACTTGGGGAAAGCTACTATTGGCCACTGTTGGAAACAGGACACTGGGCTTGGTGGATCTTTGGTTTGACCCAGGATGACCATTTCTTTTGTTCTTAAAGAGAAAAAGAAATGCATTTCATCCTGTACTTTGCAAAATTTAAAGGTTGAAGATACACACCTTTCTCCAATTTCTCCAAGCTGACACAGCCCAATTCTTAAAAACTAAAAATAAATTGTTTCTTTTCTACCTTTGTTGTCTGGTCATTTTATATTTTAATTGGGTTGGTCCCAGTCTCTCTTTATTTCACTTTCCTTGCATCAGTCATCTCATAAATTCTTTTTCAGTGCCTTGTTTCTATTTTTTCCTCTCCTTCTATCTTTTTCCTTTCCTTCTGTGCATATTTCTTTGGCATTAATTTTTCATTATCATCATTTTTATCCATTTCTTTCTTCTCTGCCTTTCCATCCATTCATATATAGATTTTACTCCTCATTCTTCCTTTCTCTTTTCCTCCAGTCCTCAGTCTCTTTCTTTTCATCTCACACCTACCTATCAGCTTTCAATTTCCCACTCTCAATGCCCTCTCTGTTTTCTTCCTCCTCAGCTTCCTATACCCACTCTAGTTTTCACTCTCTCTAGTCCCCCATTTTTACTGTCTGCACTCACTCCTTTAGCCTTCATCTACTTTTCTATGCTTCTAATTTCTTCACCAATCCCAGCTCTTTTTCTGTCAGTCACTTTCTCTCTGCCCTCCTAATACATTTTCTCTGTCTTTCTACCTACCTGGCCTCCTATTGCCCCCCCCCCCTTTCCTTTCAACATCTCCCAATCCCCATTTCTACCCTCTCTCACATCTATTAGAGGCTCATCACTTTCTTCTATCCTAACCCTCCACAGTGCCTCCTTCTCTTTTCACTACCTCATAGTTCCTCTTGTTTTCCAGGTCATTCAAACCAGGTCTCAGACCCTCCCGATCTTTCATCCCCCTTCTTTTACCCCATCTGATGTCCTAACTCATATTTACTCAATTACTAGGGGGCATGTTTACTAACAGGCCGGTAAAGTGCGGGTCGCGGTAGAGTGAGTGTGCCGTATAAGGAGTGGGCGTTCCGTCCTGAAGAAGAAAAGCCGTGATTGACAGATGCGCTAAGGTGCGCGGCGCCCGTGTGCGCTCCGCACCTTACCGCAAATGAGAGCCGAACGGGAGGCATATGTGTCGCGCTGATCAAACAGAAGGACAGAGCCACAGCACAATGGTTGAAGCACTGACCAATGGTGCAGGGAGCAGGGGTTCGAAACCACACAATGCGCAATGGTTTGCTGAGGTGTTAGTTTATGAGGCAGAGGAATACTGGGCCAAATAAAGCAGCCCGCTGAGTTTTGTTTTGGCTCACATCAAAACTGGATGGGATAAGGAGGCGCGCTGATGTCTTTATGCGACATTTGAATACTGGGCGGCATAAAGCGTCGCGCTGATGTTATCTGGCGGCATATTACTACTGGGCGGCATAAGGCGGTGCGCCGGTTACGGCGGCAATCGCATAATGGAAGGTATAAGTGGGGCGCTGATGTGCAAACAGAAACCCAGAGCCACAGCACAATGGTTAAGGCAGTTACCAATGGTGCAGGGATCAGGGTCCGATCCCCCACAGTGCACAATGTAGACAGCTGCCTGAGGTATGTTTATTATAGGAGGCATAGAAATAATGGACATCATAACGCGGCACGCAGTTGTTTGTGACGCAAGGTAATACTGGCTTGCATAAGTGGCGCATGGATGTTAAATTAGAAGAGCAGAGCCACAGCACAATGGTTATAGCTCCCACCAATGCTGCAGGGATCAGGGGTTCAATCCCCACAGTGACTAATGCAGACTGCTGTTTGCTGTGTAATGTGAGGAGGCTGATATATAATGGGTGGCATAAGGCAGTGGTATGCTGGGCAGAGAGCGTTGCGCCACTGTTTTCTGAGTCATGTCAATACTGAAAGGCATAAGTGACGTGCTGATGTGCAAATCAGAGAGCAAAGCTGCAGCACAATGGTTACCACACCAACCAATGCTGCAGGGATCAGGGGTACGATACCCAACAGTGCAAAATGAAGATAGCTGGCTGAGGCAGTAGCTGTTAGGGGTAATATTGTTTTAGGAGTACCTTATTGTATATTTGTAGAATCATAACTGATAGCAAATACACTCTCAAAGCAGTGTAACAGAACGTCGCCCATAGGTTAATGCAGAGGGCACATGTGAAAATGCAATGTCCGCCCTGGCACCCTACAATGTTGGTGAAAGTGTAGCCAAGTGTGCTATATGAGGCAGGGTAAGGTGAGAGCACTGTCCCAGATGGCAGCAGTGTGCATTGTAACGTATGGGAAATGTAAGTCGGTGTGTTGACCAAGGTCTGCCATACCTGATTTGGCAGGGAGGGGCTGCAGACAGGGGCAGGCGACTGATATGAACGGGGGAGTAGAGTGTATCTTATCTTGTAAACTGCCCTATTCCCGTTGGAGTACTACAGCTCCATTAAACTCATGCTCTGGGGAAGAAGCCAATACTCCTCTGTTGTGAATGCTGACAACTTGTGCAGATAGTGAATGATGGAGGGGTGTTCATGGTTTGAATGTTCCAGTGAATAAGGTTGGCAGAGGTATGTCAACTGTCTGTGTGCAACTGTACAGCAATCTGTGATGCTGTCTCAAAAGAACTACCCCCTTGTGCCAGATATTAATGCACCTTTTATGGTGTTTCAGAAGGCACACACGTTGCTAGGAAATGAAAACCTCATTCTCCACAAAGGCCATGTGGAAAGGCTGTCAACTCCCAAGACACTATTGTATGTAACCCATAAGCTGTGTCAATCAAAGGCATGGCAAAAGATGCCCCAAGGATGTAGAGATGAACCCAGAAACGTAACCAACTAGCACTAACATCCCTCAGTTGGAATGGCAAAGGAGGTATGTGGCAAACCCACACGTAACACAAGCACTGCACAGAGCTAAAACACAAAAACAATACAAAATTAAAAGACGGATGAAGATCAGTTGCTGAACTGCAGAAATCATCCCCATCCCATGTGGCACCCATTAAAATGGACAAACATATTCTGGCTAAGTACAGTCATGCACAGAGTGATGTTAATGTACCGTGCTATAATGACTGTGTGTGAAAGAGGATGGTAAGATGTGGCCAGCAGAGGAGGCTCAAATGGCAGAATAGGTGACATATCAGGATGACTGTGGAGTAAAAGTGCTATGCAGAGCACACACAGGAGAGGCAATCAGGGACAGCTGCAATGCTGGAATGTGTAGGAGGCCAGGATGTGGGTTATCAGCATGCACATCAGGGTAGGATGGCACACAGTTGCCATTACAGAACATTGTATGGAAGGATGGGTAACAACCCAGTTGAGGGTACAATATGCTCACAGCACACATCAGTACATATATGACCCTCAAACAAATGTTAAACACCTTTTATGGAAAAGCATACAAATATAAGACACCACAGAGGAAGCACACTAATGACCACTACCACAAATCACAATGGCTAAACCGGCATGCCACACCAACAATGTGAGCTCCTTAGCAAAGACTGCAGAAAGAAAGAGTGCAGTCCATGAAACAAACCGCCTGCTGACTGTCAGGACAAGCAAACACCAAAAAGTAAGCATGATGAAATGCACATGCAGAGCTGCTAATTACTCATACAATTGCAGTCTGTATTTGTGATGTGGTGCACATGTGCACACACAATGAAATGTTCTGCAGTGGATACAGCATGCAAAAGAGGGGAAAAATATACCACAAGGGCAACAGAGGACGGTATGTGGATCATGTTCATAATTTGGATCAGGACATGAGAAAGTTCCACATGTAATCAGGTGTAACACACAACACCTGAATCACAGAAAACCAAAACCCCCTGCTGTGTTGCCATGTAAACACCCTAAAGTGGGACACCTCTGAAAAAAAAATAATATGTGATGGCTAAGCAGCACACAGGATGCACCTTGACGTACAGTGAGGAGAGAGAAGGGTGTATGTAGAGGTGAGGAACCTGCTGTTACCTCATGGTACAGTCAGCAGATTAGAAAACAAAGGATATAGCACATGTGCTAATCAAAAAAAAAACTACAGAGTATAAACACATGACTGTAGCCACTCCCAGAAACAGTACACTGAGTACACAGTAACACACTGAGCACACTGAGCCAAGCATACTAAGCACACTGTGTGGCAACCGTGAATACCCAGTGAGGTTACATGTGTCTGCCAGATACACAGCTGTCACTGTACAAGGATGCGAGCACAGGTGGCACATGTACATGTGTGGCAAATGGCCCCAGACAAGTGTTAATGTGATCAAAGAGAGAAGGACTAACCTACTGTTAACAAAATGGCCTTGGACCCAAGCAAACACTGATCAATTCCCACTAGCACCCCATGTGGCCTAGGTCAAGTCATGTAACCCCTCATTACTGTGGAACAAAGACCAGTTAATCCTCATCCAATGATATTGACAAAATAAACAATGCAGTCCCTGGGTCACAAAGACGCAGGACTGATAAACAGGCAATGCAATGTGTGCCTTTGTATCACCCTGCTCAATCACCAAAAGAGCCACATGTATGTGGAATAAATATCTTTATTTGGTTTACACATCACAAATAGTGTAGTCAGTGCCATCATAATATGAAGGTGAGTGCATCTCTGATGGAATATTGAAACCCCTCTAATAGGGCATAAATTTAACTCACACAGAAAAGTTAATTCATCCACCACAAATGAAGAGCATGAGATATAATGTGCAGCCACTGCATACAATGCACTGGGCAGCAGACCCCCAGCCCCTACCTGATGCTGCATGCTGCAAAGGTGTAATGCACATATGAGTGCATGTAGAGAGTTGGCGCTGCATATTGAGGACACAACACACATCATGTGTCCCTCAAACCATATCCATCTTGCAACACAGGAGACAACCAAACCAAACAAGCCTATGTTGAGAAAAGTTTTTATTGTGAAAATCACGCTGGGAAAGTAATGTGTGAGGTCTCACATAATGTCTGAGCTAGGAATCAAAGCTGCAACAATGTAGACACAAACGCTCCTCAAAATCACAATGAGTATATGCAACAGGTAGGACAGGCACATGAACACAAACACAATACAAACTCAACTACCTTCCCATACCTATACATATACCACCATGAAGGAGGTGGCCCTGCAACCTTTTCAGAGTATACAGTGTTTGGCCACATATAACATAATACATGGAATGCACAATTGACGAAGTGCAACGGTGACCCACATTGCCACACTGCAAACATCATGTCGCAATGTGAGTGTCCCTACCACAGGGCATAGCCTGGACTGTGCACATGGTAAATGCAAGGTGTTGACATACATGCAGACTGTCACGTCTGCACATCCAACAAACACAATAAGCAGCATCTGAACAAGGAAATGAGGGCCAAACATCCTATACGGAGCCACAAAGAAGTCTGAGGTCCACATGTTTTGTCTCACAAACATAGTCCGTCATATGCAAAAGCACCATCCACAGTGCAACATGAGACAGTGATGCCACACATGCACGTAAGCACCCTTGTCACATTGACCACATTAATTAAAGATGGTCGTGTGTCCAAAATCATTGTTGAGGTAACACTTGTAGCATGTGCATGTGGAAAGCAGGTGGACATACACAATAGGAGTGCTCCATCGTTGGCTGTATGGCGCAAACATGGGTGTATGCTTGATTAGGAAGAAAATGATGAGGGTATCCTGGGTGGCATGTCACACCCAGGGCCAAAACTTAACAATACTAAAACTGTGTTCGAATGGATCAGCTGCACTATCCATGTCATCTGCTGCTGCACACGGGGGGAACACTGCCAAAAGTAACAATACTATGTGCAATCCAACAGGTGAGGTTAATAGTGTTCCACCAAATATGGCTAGGAATAGTCAAGCGTGACATGTCAACATTCCACTGTCTTTGAAAGTTCATGTGTGTTCTCAACAATGAGCAGGACTCCCTGCAGAAACATCACACAAACAGTGCAGAGAACACCTCTGTAATGGAGAATTAAGTAGCTTAATAGTAATACTGTCCATCGCAGTCATATGTCGCACTCGCAGAGGTAAAACATCCAATGGGCCACTTTCTGGTGTAAAATGTCTATGGTGTTGTTTCTTCAAAAGGTGGGTGATGGTGACACCAGATGCACTGTAATAGATGTGTCCGGTATGTACTCAGCCCTGTGTCATGAGAGGATACGTATGTTCTTGTTAGCCACCTATGAAAAACACCACACAATGCACACCGTTACACCTTTGCAAATGCACAAGAAAGGTATGTGAAACCACACAGTACATTACTCAACAAAACATTGGTGATGACATCATTAATCCTAAACACACACATGGGTAAAACATGGGTATGGTCATGTCCATGCTCCTGTCACACAGGTGTGTCACAGCTACACACGACATGCATCTGTTTATGTGCACATAGAGGAAACATTATATGCATATAAGACAATTATGAATCAGCAACAGGTAAACATAGATACAAATCTGCAATTAACAAATGTGCAACTTACCTTGTGTGTGCATCAGGTGTATGTCAGCAATCCCATGAACCACTACACAGCAATAAGAGGTGACAGTGAAGGCAGAGAATCTCAGCAGTCCGTGTACAAACAAAAGGTCAAGCCGCTGCTGATGCATGTCCACCTTATGGTCATATCTGAAAATAAATAAAGGTGAACATCAGTGGTGACTCAGAACACAAGACACATTTTGTCGCACACCACACAACACATGTTGATAATACGCATAAGGTAAACAGCACTACGGAACACATACCACAGTCACAACTGCCCCCCAGGTGCACAGTCCCCTCACAGTACATGATAATGTACTATGCCTGAAGAGTGTCTCATCACACAGGCAACCTGTAATCACCCACACACAAAGTATGCATATTTCTGCATTCCAGCTGCAACACATGGCCTGTATGTGTCCAAGTGGACCTTTAGACATATAAAGGCCCCGTGAACCGGCAATAATACCCTGTTGTTGGCTTATGGTACAATGTTGGGGTAGGGAGCAAGTGGAGGCAAACCAAATACAAACCTTAAATACACACACATGCAGATATGCTGTAACTGTCACATATACAGTGTGGCACAGGACATGCTGAACACAAACACATGGGGATATGTGTGACAACAGCAAGGGATGGGTGATGGAGCCTGAAGTGAAACACAAAACAACACACCATCTGCCCAATATGATGGAGCAATGAAGATATGTTTTCCACATGACCCCAGGCACACACAATCTCCCTGTACATCCACCTACCCCAACGCAAAGCATATTGGGTGATGTTCAGTCACATGCCAATCCAACACATCAACAGCATCTGAATAAACTATGTCCTGTGCATTGGGAAACACAACAGTAACAAACATATGTCATGTTCTACAAGAGTTTCACACACTGCACCTTCCTGTCCACAACTCTCATACCCCACACCATCACCTAATGTCTGACTGCTCCCTATCACAATGTATAGATCACTCACATGTGAGAGGCAGCACAGAGTTGTAGGAGGCTATCCTCAGGTGTCCATAATCAATCCTGTCCCCATCGTACCTCTGTGTTGTTGTACAGAAAGATCAACAGACATGTCAGAAACCACCATGTTTGCATCTCACCACAAAGTACAGACGAGTCACACAGATCCACTATATTGGCAACAATGCCCCCTATCTTTGTGTAGGGGTGTGTCAATGTTGAATGCTAAGTCGCTTACAATTCTGGAAACACATATGGAATATGCACGAGTGTCTCATGTATGCAGGGACCAAATACATATCCTGGTGTGTAGCTGTCATACCTTGAATCATAGTGACAGCTATTTGCTGATGATCTCCACAGATAGCTGTCAATGTGTGCGTCATGTCATTAAAACACCAATGGCATGTATATTTTTACGCAAACCATGATGGCTGCATGCCATCACACTGTGTGTCATTGAGAATGTCAACGCATGGATAGCCAATATGTGTACCTCAGAGAAACAACTCTCACATATGTCTGGTTTTCCTTGCCAACATAATCCTCCCCTTCCCTGTCCAACTATCTATGCAATCTATGTAATGTGGACTGTACTATCCTACACTACTCACATACCCAGCCTGTAGCTGAGGCATGATGGCATATGTTGAGAATTTATCAGCAAGATATGCCATGTACTCCCTGAGAATCCTGCACAACCATAAGCCACCAACACATTCTGTGCTCATCCTGCCCACTGTAACGCACCCCTTGCTGATATGGGGTAGGTTATCCTCTGTATCTGTGTACATATGTAGCACTGTACGTAAGGTCAATTCGCCTACATGTAAATGTGGCAATACTACCTCTCTGGCTGGACAATGCTCAGATCCCCATCCTATAACATGTCCATGTCATGGCTTTCTGGTGCAGTATACATTCCAACACACTGTAGGGTGACATTAACACCCTACACATAGATACCCTAATATCCGCAGAAACCACTACTAAGCATCTGTCCTGTGATATGTATGTCCTGATACGGCCATAATAACAAAGCATCACTTAGCCAGCTAACAGGAGTGTAAGAACCAAATGTACACCCCAAAGGTGAAACATATAAATTCAACCCACTGGACTAATGTCCCCAAACGTGGACTGGTCTCACACTGTGAACATCTCACCATATGGCTAACACTGTTCTCCACCCATATCATCACAAAACATCATTTGTGCTCAACAACAACAGGTGCTAACACAGGCAGCCACTAACTGTAAATTTAACCTTAAAAATCACACACAGCCGTATGAGCAACCACCCACATCATCTGGCACCAAATGCTGTTGTGTACTGGCCACATTGTTTGTGCCTCACACATGCCTATATGTGAGTTGTGAATTAGCACTAAAATACTAATGTGTTGTTGCATACAAATCATATCCTGACATAAACTGTAACTGCTGTAAGCATAACACACATAGGATTAAAAAGCTGTGTGGGTAGGTAATACGCACATGAGAAGATCTCTCCAATCAACCTCCGTCTGACTGCTGTGCCATCCTGTGTGTCACCACTGGCACGTACAGGGGGGCACATTGGATCTTGCTCCAGATCCTCATTAATCTCTGCAGGGATATTGTGCCTGAGAGCAATGTTGTGCAGGATGCAACAGGCTATGATTATCTCTGCAACAGTCCTTGGCTTATATTGTAAGGCCCCGCCTGACCTATCCAGACACCTGAAGCGACTTTTCAACACGCCAAAGGTACGCTCGATGACTGAGCGGCTGGAGGCATGGGCCTCATTGTACCTCCGCTCTGCACGTGTCCGTGGCTGACGTACAGGGGTCAGCAGCCAGGGGCGACACCCATATCCTGCATCACCTTGGAAATAAAAAGAAATGTGCGTGTCAATATTCAACAGAACTGACATATGTTAAGATGTAGTAACCCTACACAAAACAAATCCTGACATCAACATATAACTGAACAATTAATGAGCTTTAAAAACAACACATATGCTGTTAGAAAAGGAACACATAGCCTAGAAAGTAAGTACACTCATGGGAAATACCCCAACAGTTCCATCTATACTGTAACATATTGTGTGTGTGTGTGCGCGACATGGGTATTGTAATGCATGTACTGTCCACATTGGCACCCCTGCCAATGAGAGACGATAGTAACGATTCACGTGTCACATGTTCATATTGTATGTCTGAACAGTAACCTAGGTAAAATATGCTGGCATGAGAGGGTGGGAAAAAAACAGAACATGTATGCCATGGAGGCTGGTGATAATGTGAACCATATCACCTAGATGCATCCTGTCCTGTACGGGCAACATATCTCTATCTCATACTCTGTGTCCTTATGCTGTATATTGCTAAACAGAAATTGTTTAAATACCAATCCTGTGCACTGTGTCTATACTGGGAACATCCCACTGAAGGTGGGGTCTGCAAACCTGCACACTGTACTACTCATGTCCTAACCTCATAGAGATACACATCGGTACATTACCGTCATGTGTAACTGAAAACAATACAACTCTGTATGCACACACATAGCCCACAGCTTTAGGCATCCCCTTTCCAATATGTTAAACTACATGAGGATCACTGGCCAATATGTGGCTAAATCATGATCATCTACAGTAGGCCAAGGTACTAGCACCAAATATACTTCGTTACACACCCCTGCTGTGACATAGGCCAAATGCGTGACCATACATATCCACACGAGTGGTGCTAGCTGGAAAGGGCAAAAGCATACATCAGATATTCCCAAACACCCCCTCATATTATATACTGGCTCCTGGGTAGCAACAACAGTCCAGAGTGAGTGTGTGAACCCAACACACACATGAGAAGGGTTACCTGTATGGATGAGCAATTAGCACAAGGTTAAATGACATACAAGCATTATTTGGCAATGACCCATCATGATACGTGCATATGAGGGCCAAACCCCCCCCCCCTCAGAATGTGTGCAGTTGATATTACCACACACTATGAGGTATTGTGCAACAGCCTAGCCACATGCACAGGGGTGTTGTCACCTGCACACCCTGTGAATGTCAGGATCATATAATGCTAGGAGTCTGATGGTCTATGTTTGTTTGTAGCTGCTGTATGTGTACGTCTATACCCCTGTAATAATCTAACATACAACAGTCCCCAAACAAACATTGCTCATATGTTGATCTAAGTTTATGGTTTTAAACGAGTTTGCTAGCTATGTGAGTAGACATAAAGAAAGTTACAAACACATACATACATTACGACACATGACATACTCACCCAGCAAAATACAGTCCCCATAACGTCCGCCCTCAAATTGTGTGAAGATTGCCGAGTGATGCAGGATATAGGAGTCATGGGTGGACCCTGGAAACCTAGGGACCACATTCAGAATATGCAGATTAGCATCACATACAACCTGAACATTCAGGGAATGGTAGTGTTTGCGGTTGCGAAACGCCACCTCCCTGTCTCTAGGCGGGACCAGGGCAACATGTGTGCAATCAATAGCTCCCATCACGTGTGGTATCCCTGCTAATGTCTCAAAGGCCTGGTTCAGGGTCCCCCATTGTTGCCTAGTGTGGGGAATGGCTATGTAATTCCCCACCCGGCTGACCATGGCACGCAGTACTTGGTGGAGACATCGTGAGAAGGATGGGCGGCTCATGCCACCCACTGCAGCCACAGATGACTGGAAACAGCCAGAGGCAAAAAAATGTAAAGCAGCAAGGAGCTTGACTAAACCTGGTATTGCATGGGACCGATCAGTCAGGGGCTCGAGGTCAGGTCTTAAATCCTCATAAAGCTCCCTAATAGCCCTTGTGCTCAGTCGGTACAGGGAGATGACCTGGTCCTCACGCATGCCCTGGAGCTGTGCCCTGGGCCTGTAGAGGCGTGGCTGCCGAGCCTGCACCTCGGCACGCCTTCTGTGCCGTGAACGCACAGCACATGGCTGGACCACCTCCACAGCTGCAGGTCTGAGTTGCTGCGGGACTACACCCATGCCCTGTGCTGCAGCCCCGTGGACACCATCTCCCCTGTCCGGCAACCGCAGCATCTGCCCACCACTCAGGACACATGCATAAGCATATATTGCTGCCATAAACTCCTCCCGTCCCACTACCGAAACACACTCTAACAACCACACAAACTCTAACAAACACACAAAACACACTATACAGTATCGAAAAGTAAAACAACAACTGACAATACACACACAACACAATATAATAGGCAATACAAACACCAATACAATCCGCTAGTACAACTGCTTAGACTTTCGTTCTTCTCCACACCAACCACACTCCTCCTGCTCTTCCTCTACAACCCTCAACGTGGGTAATGTTGTGCTGGTAATATATGTTATTATGGGGTGTGTGGTTTGCGCACACTGCGCATGCGCAGTTGATCGCATGCGATGCCCGTTGGTGGCACGCGTGCACCACTCTACGCATGGGCGTCAGTCAGTGCGTGCCCACACGTATGTGCGCCGGCGTGAACATGCGCACAAAACACAGACACCCATGCGGTAGTCCTTGTAGTGCGCATGCGTACTGCGACACATGCGCAGTACAGTGTCACAGGGCGCATGTGCGTTTGTCCGCGTACGGCCACCCATGCGTTGGCGAGCACGCGCCCAACGCACGAGCGTCATGCCCGCCCAATTGCGCATGTGCAATGGAAGACACATGGCAATACACTATAAATAGGCCTGCACACGTGCATCACGTTGAGGGTTGATAAAGGAGTCACAGTTAGAGAGAGAGGGTGTCATAGATAAAGTCTGAAACAGAGACAGTGGTGGGACTACTGCACAGGAAAGAAGCACAGTGAGGGATAACAAAATCTATAGGTAGAGAGGCTGTGGTGGGAGTAGTCCAGAGGAAGGAGGGAGAGAGTCAGTCCAGGGAGTACGGCAGCGGAGAGAGGCAGAGAAAGATAGTCAGGAGCAGAGTAGATTCCTCACCTTGTGCTAAGATAATATTTCTGTTCCCTTTGTTATTGTGTCCTTTACTGTGTCCTGTACTGTAACATTTTGTAAGTCTGTATTGCATGCTGTGTATTGTTCTGTTTTTGTTTAAGTGAGTGCTGTTCTGTTGAAAGGAGCATTTAAAACATACAGAGATGGAGAGAGAGAGGGAGAGAGATGGTGAGGGTGAGGGTGAGGGTGTGGAGGCTGTGTCCCAACCTGTGGTGGGTGATACACCGACGCTACTGACTGCAAATCCTAGGGAGGGACATGCAGGACCATCTTTTGGGCCACAGCCTGCACAATATGTCCAAACTGGGAAGAGAAAAAGGGTACCTGTGCCTGGTCCACAGCGAAAAAGAGCTCTACGCTTCAGTGATAGAGAGAACTATATCCTACTCTCGCATGTAATTGAAAACTATGACCTCCTATTTGGCAGGCTCAGCAGTCGCACAACAGTGGCCACCCGAATGGCAGTATGGGAGGAGGTGCGTGCTGCAATGTCAGAGGCAGGGGGCCCCACAAGGGATGTTGAAAGCCTCAAAAAGAGGTACTCGGATATAAAAAGAGGGGTGCGCGAGCACATGGTGGCTGAAAGACAACATGCGCATGGCACAGGTGGTGGGGGCCCTTTTATCCCATCACTCACACCATTGGAGCAAGAGCTGGGCAACACGTTTGGGCCACATCTATCTCCGTGGACTGCCGGAGGCCCTTGACACGGCACATCCTGACGCAGGTATTATAGTAATTGCCAGGTTCACAATGTCCCTTCAGTACACATCATTCAGCTGCACAGACACTCCCATACCTGTGACCCAATCCACACCATGTTTAAAAAGTGGTGTCACATGTGTGTGTTATGGCCATGCACAAACTGTGTTGTTGCCATGCCCTGTCACAATATTACATATGTGTCCCCTCGAAAACAGCAACCTCCCCATCTGTTTCCAAAACTACACACAACAATTCCTATCCAACCTGCACATCTGTGATTGCAAAGCACCATATGATTTTGTGGCACACTAATCAGGTAACGTGTGTGTGACATACTATTTGCACAGTGCTACATGTGCTTCTCAGTGGGCCACAGTTGCTGGCTACTTGGGCTCCACGGCACAATGGGTCACAGCCAAACATATCCAACAATGAGCATATAGTATGTCTAGAGACAATATTTCAAAGTCATAATTAAACATAAACAGGCAATGTATGGTCAAAACAAGTGTTAGTGTGATGTATTCTCTCTCTTGTGTGGTCATTTGTTGTACAGATTGGTGTAGGGATGTGATGGGGGACTCATGTGGCATGTCACTCCAAATATACACATGGAAAATATGCAACATGTGCATGGCCACACGACACACATGTGCCCCAGAAACAGCTGAATGACGTCGACAAACATGTATGGGAGGGTGTCATGGGTCGGGTATGCAGCACACACGCACATACCCACCCCATCATCTCTGTGGTGTCTGTGCCACACATATATAGATATGATTATGATGAAATATATGTGTTTTCTTTGTTATTGTTCAATATGCAGGTGATACAGTAAAATGGAGACGGAAGAGGAGGAGGTAGGAGGAGGAGGAGGCGGAGAAAGAGGGTGACGTTTGACATCACAGTGCCACTGAGTGTGTTGGAGGATGAACCTGCTGTCTCAGGGGGCAGCTACAAGTGCTGTTGATGAGCCCATAGAGCCACCTGTACCCAGTATATCCCAAATAGGGGCAGCATCAAGGGAGAACATCCAAGGACCCAGGCCCGCAAGTATACACCGAGAGCCCTGACCCTCAGGTGATGATGGCGGAGTTAAGGTCCCATGGCGTATCTGCACGTCGCGATGCTGAAGGTGGGTGACATACGACAGTCATAATTCCAAAATAAACACCAATAGTCACTAGTTGGTGTATGTGTGGTGAATGTTGCAACATAACCACCACATATATCACATGTATGGCTCATGTTGTTGGGATATTGTTTTGTGAAAGAATGGTGTGGGGTATAATATATGCTGTTACCCTATGACGCAAAACAGAATCACCGAAGGTCAGTTGACACCCACAGATGCAGGCCTAAATGGAATGTGGTATAAGGGTCACCATGTTGTTGTCATGAGAAAGATCAACACTTGCCCTTGCAACAGTCTACCTCATTGCAGACACCCAGATGTCTGGTACACCACAGCATGACATCTGAATGATAGTTAAAGAAACAAACATACCATATATAGAGCAATGCAACCCTCCTCTGTGATGTAACAGCACAAAGACCGCATTCCCCACAGTCTGCATCTGCAGGTGTCAAATTACATAGCTATGGAGAGAGGTGCGAAAATATGTCAGGTCAACCATAGATACGGATCTACAGAGGGGTCTCAAACGTACAGTATGAACCTGATGGCTTGTTGTGGAGAGAACATTCCTCAATTTCCTCTGTGCAGAAAGACATAACATAGACTGTAATCCAGACAGAAAAGGAAAACACACATGTCCCCTTACTGTAAGGCCAACAATCCCTCAACAGATTGCATAGGCTGTGAGCATGTGTGTCGCAGTTAAATTGTGGGCCTATGTCCCCATACCGTGTGATGGTCCCCAGTATCATAAGTGTCATACCTGCAATATGTGTTGTATGCAGCCATACAGTAATGAGTATGACGCATGTCTATTTCTCAACAAATGGTTAAACAAGGACCAAAACCGTAAACAATTACTGTGCTGCAAAACAAACCTAAACACATATGACTAACTACAACAAAGCTTGCCATGTTGAGACCATATCATACACCACGTATCCACACAACATTACCAGAATTGGCACATCACCCTACCCCTCCTTTCCGAATGCAAACATTACAGCATTACACAAAGACCTCACATAACATACTGGTGGATGATAGGAATTGTCAAGCCCAATGAGAAATAACATAAACTGAAGACCTCATCTCCTGAACAAATACCCAGATACATCATCATAGAGCAAGCAACCAAGAAAAACATTACCTAGTCGAAAAGTGTTCTTGGAGCCACAAAAGGCAACTAGGGAATTTGACACAACACTGTATAGGTACTGGCCAGTGGGTAGATAGAGATATCTGACCAATCTGTACAGTGATACATACATTATCCCTTACAGCAAGGTAAAATATAAACATACTGAAGCTCAGCCTGTAAAGGATCCATATGCTATGTCAAATGAGAAAGTGGAAAACATATGTTGTCTAGTTGTTATGACTGTTTTCCATGTCCTATGTGCTGCATCCACGTTCACAATGCCTGTGCAAGAGTTCTGCTCACTCACCATAGTCTGATGTTTATGTGTCCAGACAGCTCTCTTGTACTGTGTTATCCACTCTACATTGTCACATTTGCTTTAACATAACCATTTTTTCCGGTAGTTAGGTCTCTGACATCCCACACTATCATGCCGTATTCAGAATGCCAATGTCTATCCTCAACACACTCACATAAGCAGCTATGTTCATAAGGTATCACCCACTCCCACACAACACGTAAATGCTTCACGGGATTAACGTCTGTCAGCACCATCACATTCTAGTCATTCCCGACATCAGCTCACGTACATTTTGTACCACCACCAAGCATACATATCAGTTTAGTCCTTGCACCAGGCAATTCCAAGGACCAGCACATACGGATAATGTGTACATCCCCACATCCAGCCCTTATACTGACAATGTAACCCATCCGACCATACATTGTCATGTCATAAAACAATCATTAGGGCAGGCCAAACCTGATTTGCCGTCACACAGTCTGACACAAATATATGGCATCCCATGAGGCCTACATCCAGTACAAACATCTCATGGAGAAGAGCAAATTCCATACACACAGAACACACAGTTCCTGTCATGACATGCCCCAACAGCTCATGTGCATCTCTATGCCACATATAGCAAAACCCTGGACCCATACATGACCTGTGCCAGACATTCCCAAACACACCTCGGTACTTCAATGCTTCTGGCCATCTGAGGTGTTTATGGCCGCTGCATGCTGCACCTGACCTGAATAATGGATATGAGATGACTGTCCTTGCCCAATTCTGTTGCCACGTCAGTAGTATGTGGGTGTGTATGCAGAAGCTATTGTATGACTGTTGTGTTGTCCTCCCACATCCTCTTCCTGTATAGTGTTCTCTGTGTTTCTATTAGTTGTAGTACACTGCGATATATGTGTTATACCCCTAACCATGTTCCCATAGGACTCATCACAATCACATTAGAATTATTGTGTTATGTGTATTACATGTTGCTATATTAAGGTCTTTTCGTTGAGAGGTAGTTCATTGACCACCCTGTGTCCCATTCACAGCCAATCGACGTGTTCTGGAGCGGATTCGCTGTGCTGTGGAGCAGAACACCAGGATGCTTGGCTGAGCTCCGGACATTACATGAGGGGGTCGTAGCCATGCCACTAACTCGCATGTGTGAGGCCCTTGAGGGCATACGTGATGTTCTGATCCGAGCTGCACCTGCACCACCATGTATCCGGAGGAGGATATAGCCTTGCCAGGGAGAGGGGCCCGACGTGGCATGCGTGGTCGACCACGCCGTCAGTAACCTATGATAATATAGAAATGTACAGCACGAAACCAAAGGTTTCTCTTTGTTGCACTGTTCATATTTAGCAACTATGTACATAGTATTTTCTGTTATTGCGGCTTGGTTTGGGTTATATGTGAAAGTAGACATATGTGATTAGTATGTTGTGTTTGTGTTATGTAATTGGCTTGGCGGGATCTTTGATATGTCTTACACACATGTTTGTAACAATAGTTTTATATGAGAGAATTGCTGTGATAATAAACAGCTGTCCAAATATAGATACATTGTCTCTTTCCAAAGAGTGTCCATTTGGTCCAATGTGTATCTCTGAGAGGGGGTGGGAGGACCATAGGAATCTGCAACCATGTCCACTGCATAAGCTACTTTGCCACACACATATACCATTACCATGATCCACACATATGTAATGTTTCACTATCACAATGTGTCACCACAGCCTCTGAGCTGCAGCGGCACAGTGTGCACAGACATCCATGTACGACATGGGTGTGGAACCGTGATCCTGTGGAGCCGCAGACCAGTCAGGTTCTGCGAATATCCCAAATGTATATGCTGGCGATATATATCTCACCATTACATATCATGACCACCTTACTGGTTTGTGTCCCTCCAAGACTGGATTTTGAGAGCGCTGCCTTACACCTCTGTCATGTACGAGTTAGTTTGTGCGGGTGCAGATGTCACAGACATCGTATGGTTATTTGGAATGCGTAACATTGCTCCCTCTGTCTCACACAAGCAGTAACCGGGTGGTGGCAATGGCAATATGTTTGGTGGTGGGGAGAGGTTGAGGAGGAATTATGACCCACTCAAGGTTAACATGTTTGATGTCGGGGACAATTCTAGCCTCCATCATTCCATTACCAGTCCACCACCCCATCATCAGACCATTTACCATCCTAGCCTCCTCTAATCAGTTCATTTCCAGTGCTAGCCCCCCTAATGAGCCCATTACCAGTCCCATCTCCCCACTTGATCAGTCCATTCCACGTCCTAGCCTTCCTACTCAACCCATTTACCATCCTAGTCCTCCCCCCCCGAATCTGCCCATTAGCATTGCTTTAGCCGCTCATCAGCCCATTCTAATCCTAACCTGCACTGCCTCTCCCCTTGGTCCCACATTTCCTCCCCTGTCCTGTCCGTGTTGTCCCCATCTTCTCCCCTTTGTCCCAGCATTTGCCCCTGCCTCTCCCTTTGTCTACTTCTTATCCCCCTGTCCTCCCCGTTTTTGTCCAGCATGTCCCTGCCATCCTCCACCCTTTGACCAGCATGTCCCTGCCATCATCCCCCTTTGTCCCCGCATCATGTCCCCTGCCTCCCCCTTTGCTCCAGCATGTCCCTGTTATCTCCCCCTGTGACAGCATGTCCCTGCACATCTCCCAACCCTTTTGAACCAGTATGTCCCTGCCATCTCCCCTTTGTCCAGCATCATGTTCCCCTGTCTCCCCCCTTTGTCCCGCATGTTCCTGCCATCTCCCCTTTTGTCCGGCATCATGTCCTCTGTCTACCCCTATTGGCCAGCAATGTCCCCCATTTCCCCGCTTTGAGACCAGCATGTCCCTGCCATCCTCCCCCTTTGTCCGGCATCATGTCCCGCTGCCTCCCCCTTTGTCCATCATGTCCCCCATGTCCCCTCTTTGACCAGCATGTCCCCGCCATCTCCCCCTTTTGTCCCAGCATCATGTCCTCTGCATCCCCCTTTGTCCAGCCTGTCCCCCATCTCCCCCGTTGACCAGCATGTCCTAGCCATCCCTCCACCCTTTGGCCCAGCATCATATCCCCCTCTCTCCCCCCTTTGTCCGGCATGTCCCCCATCTTCTCCCCCGTTGACCCCATGTCCTGCCATCTCCCCTCCCCTTTGGTCCGTCATCATGTCCGCTGCCTCCCCCCCCTTTGGTCCAGCATGTCCCCCATCTTCCCCTTTGACCAGCATGTCCCTGCCATGCTCCCCCTTTGTCCAGCATCAGGTCCCCCATGCCATGTCCCCTCTTTTGACCAGCATGTCCCTGCCCATCTCCCCTCTTTGTCCCGTCATCATTTCCCCGCTGCCCCCCCTTTGTCCAGCATGTCCACATGGTCCTCTTTGACCAGCATGTCCCTGCCATCTCCCCTTTGTCCAGCATCCATGTCCTCTGCCTCCCCCTTTGTCCAGCCGGTCTCCCATCTCCCCCTTTGACCAGCATGTCCCTGCCATCTCCCCTCTTCTGCCCATCATTGTCATTCCCCGCTCTACCCCCCTCTCCTCCCCCTTTTGTCCGGCATGTCCCCCCATCTCCCACTTTGACCAGAATGTCCCTGCCATCTCCCCCTTTGTCCGGCATCATGTCCGCTGCCTCCCCCTTTGTCCAGCATGTCCCCTGTCCCCCTTTGACCACATTCCCTGCCATCTCCCCCTTTGTCCAGCAGTACCCTTTCTCCCTCCCCCTTTGTCCACTGTCCCTCAAAGCTCCCCCTTTGTCCTGGATCATCCCCTGTCTCCCCCTTTGTCGCAGCATGTCTCCTGTCCCCCCTTCCCCACCCCCCCCCCCCCCCCCCCGTCCCTTCCCCATTGTCTCTCCTTGTTGTCCACCTCACTGTCCCCATTCCCTCCACCTGCACCTCGCCTCCGGCGGCGGCAGGGGTACTCCGGCTGTTTTAATTTTTAGATTTGCTGTCCATCGGCCTTCCCACTACTCGCCGTTTTTTTCATCAGAAATGCTTGCAAGAAAGAAATAAGTGGCGGGAAGGCATATCGCAGCAAAATCTAAAATTAAAACAACCGGAGTGCCACCGCCACCGGCAAAACCACACAATCGCCTGCTCACTTCCATTTTGGCAAGCGATCATGCTGAATTTGTCTGATGCCTTGCGGCACTCCCCCCGGCTCGAATTTAATTTTAGATTTTGCCGCCTCTAGCCCTGCTTCTGCCTTCCCACGGGGGAAATCAGAGGCAGGCATAGGCTGTAAAATCTAAAATTAAAAACAGATCTGAGCAGTGCCCGGCCCGTCGGGAGTGCCTAATGGATGAACTACTGCCCCTGGCTGCCCTAGTGGTACTTTAAATGACAAAAAACCCTCCGTTCTTCTCCCCCTCCTGCCGTCCGCGAAGCTCTGTTCCCCGCGCCCCCTTCCTGCAGACCCGGAACAGCTCCATTATGCTGTTTTCCCTCCCGCCAGCTGCCATCGTGGTACTTTCAATGAAAAAGAAAGTGGACTGTGGATCCTTCCAGGTCCTTTGAAACCCCTGAAACCTGTGTCCCACGCTCTAGTGTCACTTCTGTGTTGAGGCAGGATGCCGTTTCAGGGGTTCCAAAGTGCCGGAAGGATCACCGCATCACTTGCTTTTCATTTAAATTACCACTATGGCAGCTGCGTGGGGGAGGGAAAACATCCTAAATTAACTGATATGGCTTGCAGGAAGGGGAGCGGAACAGAGCTTCGCAGACGGCAGGAGGGGGGCGGAACGGAGGGTTTTTTGTGTTTAAAACTGAAGTCGTAGTGAGGCGGCTCTTTGGGGACATTTTTTACGCCCCCCCAACATTTTTCCGCCTGAAGTCCACCAAAGCCAAAGACAAAAAAAAAAGAAAATAACACTGCCGGCCTTCCTCAAGATCGAAGCCGCCCCGTGAAGACACATGTGTCTTAAATGCATGGAGAGGCATTGTCTGGTACTAAAAGCCTCCCCTGCTGCCCACCTCCTGCCAGTCTCCTACCTGCTGAGCAGAACAATCCTGCAGCCATTCTCTAGCCCCTTCCCCACAGCACAACCTCCAGCCCTGAATCTCATTCTTCGATGGCATTTTCGAGTCTTGCTGAGATCCGTCTAGGTACTCAAGCTTCCTCTCTGGTTCATGCCTGAGCTCAGGCACAATACAGTACAACCACCCTCTTCCCTATTCCAGAAGGAAGTTATTTATTTTATTTTATTTATTTAAAAGGATTTAGATACCACTTTATCCTGAAAGCAAAGCAGATTACAACAGGCAAAGAAATCAATAACACAGCAAACAAATCAAGTGGCTGGGTGTGTGGGTGTGAGCATGCAGGTGACAAATCACGGCATGAGTGGTGTGAGGAGGTTGATTTGTGTGGTGAGCTGTCATACAGTATTAACTATGTACAGGAACTATTTACAATTTTTTTACATAATTACATTTCCGTTTACACTTGCATTTACATTTGTTTACTTTTGTTTGGATAGTTTCCTTGTGATGATGTAGTAGTGTTCTGTGAAAAGCGTAGTTTTTAGCATCTTTCAGACGTCCTTGAGTTCTTTTGGTTGATCTGATGCGGTTGTCAGGAAGTGAGTTCCAGCGCGTGTGAGCACCAGTGATAGTGCTCTTCTCTTGAAGTGTCTTTTCTTAGTTTTAGCAAAGGCACTGAGTATGATGATAGTGTCTGATGTGTCTCGCCCTTATTTTGAAAGAACAAGTCTTTTTGTGGCGGGGGTTAGGCTTGATTGGTGGTCCTTCATTGAATTGTTCATTAATCGGGCGGTTTTAAGTTGCTCTTCCTGCTTCCGGAAGTCTGTTGTATATCGTTTGCTGATTTTAGATTATCTGGCAGGACATTCCAGATTGCAAGGGGCATCTAGAGAGATGGCTCGCGTGGATGTGGATTTGTTTGTTCTTGTTAATATATATGTAGGTGTTGGGTATCTTGTTCTTGGTGCTGTTTCTGTCTGTTCTTTTGCGTTTTTGGGTTCCAATGATTTCTTGTAGTATTCCTGCTGAGATGTTTTTTTTTAAGTTTGAAGCTGGATGGACGCTGATTTATATTTTTGTTACGTGAGGAAATTGGTATCCAGGTGCAAATCTTGTAGTATTGGAGTTATATGTCTTGTATTGAGGTGCTTGTAATAAATGCGGGCAGCAGTGTTCTGGACTAATTGTAGGTGGGTTGGGTGGTTTGTTTAGGCAGACCTTGGAATAGTATATTACAGTGTAATGATTGCTTGGCATACTGGTGTTGAATGTTCTTTATTGAGGAGGGATTTAGTCTCTAGAGTGT